>OW386285.2:62598268-63998893 GCA_936432065.2 Rutpela maculata
CCACTTCAAGCGTGTGGTTGTCGAGAGAGACCTGGAGTTATCGGAACTCATGACCTTTGTTTTTAGGAGACTTACTACTCTCAGGCCTACGGCATCAGATGCTTACTTCAACTTTCTAATTCTAACTTAAAGCTCGTCTACATCGGTGCTCATCAAGACGATATCGTCAGCGAAGCGTAGGTGACTCAAAAACTTTCCATCAATATGCGCTCTCACGGTAAGTTTTTAAAAAACGTCTTGGAGTGCTAGGGTGAGCAGATTGGCGAGATAGTGTCCTCTCTTGACAGGAATTCTCCTGGTGACTAAATCCTCCTCGAATTTGACGTGGAGAGTGGCATGTTCGCAGATGTCTTTGATGAGATTCGAGTATTTCGAGTCGCTCCTCGCAGCATTCATAACATGCAAAACTACCTAGATTTCCACAGAGTCAAAACCCTTCAGGTAATCGACGATCGCCAGGTGGAGTATGACTTTGTACTCTATCCTACTATACCACTTTCTGTACAGGTTGGTAAAAGTAGAGTTTGTTAGTGAAACGGTTGGCGATTGACCTAGATAGTTATCACAAATTTCATAGTGACAATTTGATTCATAGATATCTGGTGTGGTTCTTCGACCATAAAGTTCAATGGAGAAGTGAACGAGATGTAGACCCGAGAAAAATGAAGACTAGCTTATTTCATCATAAGTGTACTTGAACGTGATCAGGTTGAGAAATATCAATTCAGACTGATCTTTACGATCTCATGAGAGTAAAACTCAATGACGAGCTAAATGAACAATAAATTTCATACATTTAAAAATTCATAAGAAAAGATAGTGATGAAGTGAACTGTCAAAAGTATCAATCGGTGTATGTAATGGATCGACGTTGATTTGATAAGCCTTTCTAAATCTTATTTTGAGTTACGTCATTTCCAAATAACGCCAATATTTTTCGTTGCATGTGCTGATCACATGAATTAATTAATATAGATTTAGTATAATCGAGACAGTTAGGATGTGTGGTGAAGTAATATTGACAGATCATTTTTCAGCTTTGGTATAGATCGGTGATATCAGAAAAGCAATATCTACTATGAAAATTCTCTATGTGTGGGATATGCCATTCAGTAATAGTACAGGAAATCAAGCGTCTTCGAAACGGCTTGCAATTGTTAAAGTCTGTCTCAATGAAAGAAAATGATGCACAATTTTAGGTAACGTTATTTTACACATTGCCGTGCATTCAGTAATTAGTGTCTAGAATAAATTAATTAGTACAGGCATTTAAGTTGAGGTGAATAATAAATGTCACAATACAATATAAATTACTTGTGAAACAATGATTGAGAAAGTGATGAACATTATGAACAATTTACCTAGTTGTTGAAAATATTTATCATTTATTAACTTCTACCCTTTATAGTTCTCGTTTAGAAAATTTTTGTTGCAGGTGTTGAATCTGGTCATTTTATTAATAATGATTTGAAGCAAAAGAAATTGTAATATGTCCTTGTTGTTTGACCCAACGTCAATTGTAGGGCATATAGTAAACTAATAAATAATATGCTCCACAAAGTTATCTATTTAATTTGCATATACGATTCAATCATATAATTAATATGTAATTTATGTCCTTTAACTTGCTTCGTAAATATCAGAAAGTACGTTAATAAAATCATTAAAATGTACTTAGCAAATTTAATGAAAATTTTTACTGTTCTCTTATCAATTCATCGGATGTCGTTAAAAGTGAGCCGACATCTAGATTTTATTAAAAAATATTTTTATGTTCTCATAAAATATACACGACTCTTAACAGTAAACCACTCCACTGCGAATAAATTTCATAATAAAAATGCTATCTAGTATTTTATGACCTTAATTTGATTTTGTTTATTTTTTAAACGTGTATGGAAGCCATATAAAATGGAAAAATAAAAAAATTTATTCCAGAAGCCCAGTATAAATTATTATGCTTAAGTAAATACAGATATAGAATTGAAAAAGACATTAATGTGATGTATTTCAACAACAAACTGATGTACGATAATTGGGGATATCAGATGTAATTTCAATGCAATAATTATTAATTTTTACGATTTCCTTAAACTGGCTAATTTCTTACATGGAGAACAGAAAGTTTGTAATGAAATATAATGAGATTGAATACGTCCTCCTAGTCCTGATGGCCATTTATTAAAGTTTGCTTTATATTATACCCATCTCCATATTCCTTATACAGGGCGTCCAGTTAGTGTTCCCTCGGAAGATTGTGCAAAAACGGCTTAGCAAAACAATGTTTCATCGCTACTACAATGTTTCATCGCTACTACAATTATACAAGGAGTCACAAAAACGAGTTACACAAGAAAGGATATTTTCTTTTAATGGAACACCTTGTATTTTTCAGCGCCAGTTAAGCCTCCAAGGGTCCTGTATTACACCCTAAAATATTTTGCCGATGGGATTAAGCGTTTAAAAGGTATGATTTTTTTCCTGTTTTTTTATGGCAATTTACAAACATTTTTTTGACTGTCATATCTCCGCGATTTATCAATTGTTTTTTCTAAAAATCTAGGATGTTATTTGATAATTATGTATTTACTGAAAACATTTTTGAAATAAATTATTATTACACCGGGTGTCCAAAATATTTTTTTACATTTTCCTGATATTTAATTATTATTTTTCTCATTTCTTTTAAAGGGAATGGCTATAATTTTTTTTACATGGATGAATAATGCATACAATTCCCCACATGTTAATACCATACGACTTTATTTTTATTTCAAACGGTTTTTGAGATATAATTATTTTAAATATTTTTTGCGTAAATTAAGGTGCTTTTTATTTTAGCATTAAAATCTAGTATAGCTTTGGTCTTTTGTTTTACATTTTTTTCCATTTTTTTTAAATGGAATGCCTATAATTTTTTGACATGGATGAATAACGCATACAATTTCTCACATTTTGATATAATACACTTTCTTTTAATCATTTTGAACGGTTTTTGAGAAATAATTCTTTTTACGATATTGAAACTAGTCCAACAGTTGCTCAAAATGTCCACCATTTTGACCCACGCCACACTGAAGTCTCTTGATAAATGAACGCCTTACATTGTATAACATATCAACATTTATACGATTGAAACACTGACAAATTCTTTCCATCATATTTTCTCAATTCATTGGTTCTACTTTATAAACGTCTGACTTTTCAAATCCCCAAAGCAAAAATTTCGTTGAAGTCAGGTCGGGTGACCAAGGCCGACATGCAATGCGACTTAACCTAATTTAATAAAATGATAAATTAGATATAATTTAACAGTTTATTAAAATATCAAACCTCCTCTTCCTATCCACCTTTCAGGAAACTGGTTACTAATGACCTGACGAACATTTGTACTAAAATCTAGCGGTGCACCATCAAGTTGTAATCACATATTATTTGTAACATAATCAAGAATATGCTCGATCATTTATGGAAATGTATTTTGCATAAAATCCAAGGTAACTAACTGCTCCATTCACATTTCCCTAAAAAAAGTGAGGACCAATAACATAATGATGTATCATTCCTCTCCAAACATTTAAACTCCAGTTGTGCTGGTAATAATTTTTCTGTACAACATGAGACTTTTCGCTGTCATAATAATGGAAATTGTGCAAATTCACAAATCCATTGCAATGAAACGTTGATTCATCCGTGAAAAACACTAATTTGAAGGATTCTTAATTTACTCCAATTTGGTTTTGAGCCCACTGGCAAAAATTTAATCTACGATTTAAATTCACATCCGAAATCCCTTGATGCAGCTCTACTCGATAGGGTTGAAACTTATTTTTACGAAGACATAAGGAAATACTAGATTTACTGACCTCTAAATCACTACTTAATTCCCGAACACTAGCCGTAGGATCTTAGATTACCGCTAAAGTTATAGTCAGCTTATTTTCTTTACTTATCAATACATTTCGACGTCTGGCCTTCTTTTCATATAAAAAACTTTCAGTGCGTTCAAATTTTCTAGAGACCTCACATCAGGACGCCTTCTATCGGGATACTTTTGACGATACACTGTTGATGCCAATAAACAATTTCCTTCACATTCACCAATAATATACACCATATCAAATCTTGTTGACAATAATTATAATTCATATTTTTAAATATTACTTAACAATATTAATTCAACTTAATCACGACAATCTTAAAGACCTTACAGAAATGTCATAAAGTGAAAAACAAACGCAAGAGAAAGCACCAAAGCCATACTAGATTTTTATGCTAAAATAATAAAGAGCACCTCAATTTACGCAAAAATTATTTGAAATAATCATATCTCAAAAACCGTTTGAAATAAAAACAGAGTGCATGATATTAAAATGTGGGGAATTGTATGCTTCATTTATCAATGTAAGAAAATTATAGACATTCCATTTAAAAAAATTGAGAAAAATAATAATTAAATATCAAGAAATCTAAACGTATCTTTTGGACACCCGGTATAATAATAATTTATTTAAAAAATGTTTTTCAGTAGGTACATCAATATCAAATAAGATCCTACATTTTTAGAGAAAAACAATTAATCAATCGCGGAGATATGGCAGTCAAAAAATGTTTGTAAATTGCCAAAGAAACAGGAAAAAAATTATAACTTGGCAACGCTGCATCCGGTTGGCAAAATATCTTAGGGCGCTAAAAAAATTATACTTTCTTGTGTAACTCGTTTTTGTGACACCTTGTACAAATGAAAACGAATTTACGTTATAGTAGAGATGAAACACTGAAAGTTAAGAAAGTTTCTTATAAAGTTAGCCGTTCTTGCATAATCTTTCGAGGGAACTCTAACTGGACACCCTGTATATAAAAAATGTTACACAAATGAAGCAACTATTTCATCGCAAATAGTAATAATCAGTGATATTATTCGGTGTTTTCTCAAATTTTAAATCTCTTTGACTGTGAAGGTAATACTTAATTATGATTAAAAACTCTCCAGTCGAGTAATATCAAAAAAATAGCATTTCTAAATTTGAATCAACATCTTAACACCAAAATCACTGCGTCACATCAATGGGCACTAATGACGTCATCGGCCGCATCGATGGTATACAACTAACCTCAAAAATACATATAATTTTTTAAATTTCCGACTACCATATCGCTATTATTAAAATTTCCCCTTGGTTCCCGTATTCTCAACTAAAATCTTTTTCAATGTAATGTTTGTTAAGTTTATATTTACATTTAATTTTATTTTTAAATTTTTAGTTACGTTTCAATTAGTTTTATATTCATGCGTCGTCCTTACTTAAAATAATACCGGATCCTTCACCATTTCTAAGAATACAACGTCTGAGTGAATAGACTCTTCGATCAAATTATAGAGTTCAAACTAGGAAAACACAAATTTTGGTGCCATATTATTGTATTGTCACCAGAAATACACGTGTATGCAAAATTTCAGCTCAATTGGACGTCGTTAAGTTGTTCAAAATTGACTTGCTGAACTAAACATACTAACTAACAAACATACAAAGCGAGATACAAAGCAAGTTAAATCAAAGTTTGTAATAAAAAGAAAATAAACTTATAAAACTTAAAATTTGAAGTTACCTTAGTTATATTACCGATGACGTAAGCGCTAATCACAGCGCGTTTTGTATACCCGTTGAGTTATTTACATTTCATGTTATTTATTTGTTGAAATTTTAAACTGATAGATGATGGAATGCTGCTTAACTGTTGGTAATTACTTTATTATATCAAGTACTTACTTCATTTCAATAATATCAATACAGCAAATTTGCATATAGTGAAAACAATTAATTGTTGAAACGAAGAGTTGGTATAATCGAATTAAATTGATACTAAATGAGAGACGATATCTCTGAATTTCAACTCAAGAAAAAAACCGCTGCCCAAGGAATCACTACTTCCACATCCGGATTTTCTAAGTCACAAAACGAAAAAATTTTGTATCTGGAAATAATTGTTTATGGAACTTTAATAATATAATATTTGAAATCCTCTACCCCAAAAACCCATAAAACGATACCCCACATCGATAGTGGGGTGGGGGTGGTGACAAGGGGTGGGAGTGGGGGGTGGATAAAGTAAAAAAATATTTTGAGGTTTCTGGTTCTTGTACACACACTAAATCACATTTTTTTTTCATCCCCTTTAATAATGGGGTGGGGGTGGTAATGGGGGTGGCTAATGCCAAAATTTTTTTTGAGACCTTAGCTTCTCTTGTCTATACTAAATATCAATATTATGAACTCTTACCTGCTTGATTTACATATTTACTCCAAATTTACCCCAATTTACCCCCCAACCCTTCGACGGAACAAGATGAAAATATAATCTAGTTCTAAATCTCGTTAAAGTACATATGTGTACCAAATTTCAAGTCGATATCTCAAACGGTTCCAGAGTAAACGTGCGCACAAAAAAAGTTACAGACCGACAAACAGACCGACAGACCGACAGACCGACAGACAGACTGACAGACAGAAATTTTTTTTTCGCTCAAACTTGAAATCTCGACGTTTCATAACATTCTAAGCCTATTTGAACAATAAAAATTTTGAAAAATTTTTTTGTCGTTACTATACTTCCACTGGATGTGGAAGTAATAATCTCATAATATTCTCTACCGCAAACACCACTTCAAAATTTTTGTGATCAAGTATGTTGGTAGTAAATTGAACACGATGTATTTTACCTTATCGCAACTAAATGACACTCTAAGCTTTCGCAGCGGTAGCGTAGTGGGCTAAAGCGTGTTGTGTGGCGTGTACGTTTGGTCACACTGCCTATTGTGAACTGTGTTCGATCTGCAGCTCCGACATTGGCAATGTCGGTGAGTAATTAATGTTGTCTGCGTTTTTTCAAATATGCAACTCCCTTCCCGACAGTGTTGACTTTGAATTTCGGGGTTGTTTATGATGCGTGGTTTGTTATGCTATGTGACGAGGAACTTATGAATGTTTATTATGCGCTAGCATACTCGTATCACTATTATCTGCATCTGGGGACGATCTTGCCAATATAATAGAACCTTTGTCTTACAAAAAAAAAGATAGAGCTAAAGATTAAACTTTAGAGAAAAGCTAAGAAAATTGCATCACTTTCATTATAAAGAAAATTCTAACCGCATCCTGTATTTACATATATAAATGTTTAATATATTCGAAAACCCACTTGCAAGACTCTTGATTACTTACAATAAGAAGCACGGGAAGCTCCTATCGATTCCACGATGTAAAACAGTCACATTTAAAGAATCACTACGCTATGATAGTATAATATTGTTATAAAACTACTTATAGAATGTGCCGCTTATACAGCTTGATCTATCAAGAAATGCGGAAAATAAAATGGTGTACTAGTCTTCTTCTAGTTGGAAAGCCCCTGCAAAATTTTAGAGTATTCTGAGGTAATTTAGTATATTAAATTATTAGTAAATTTGCGAAGATATACTACTGATGTTAAGTAACTACTGATGTTAAGTAACTACTGACCTACTCCCGAATAGGTCGACGAACTTACTTGTGAAAGAACGTATTCGAGTTGTTTACATTTCCTTAATTGGCATAAAATGTGAAGCCGGCCGGCGAGATTAAAAAGGGGGTCTACACACGATCCAGCGGCAGGTAGCCAACATTGTCGGTACGCTTTGAAGATAATTGGAATTCCAGCGGACCAGTTCACTTTTACGAATAAGTTCAAAGCATGTCGACAAGACTTTTTAAGGAGAGCCGTGTTTTTTGCTTTCGTGTCATTGACCGGTTTAACTAAATATCTCGTATATCTGCTTGACATTTCAGCATGGGGTCAATGTCTTCGATTTATTTCCATTTATTTCGCTATTTTTGTAGAGTGATTTGATTAAAACCAAAAAGTCGCTTCTATCTTCTCCAGCTTTGCTGTCAGTAGTGTCAATCCCAAGTCTAATAAAGTGATATGGTTGTGCCGTATTACGTTAGATTAGTTAAAGTCATTGCGGCGCATTTCTACAAAAAAATAAGGTAATTTTTTTGGACATTTTTTTTTTGATTTTTCATTTTTTTAACTTCTTTCGGTGTGGACAACCTACTGTTAAATTTTCCGCATGTCATGGTAGATCACGTTGTAATATCGATGATTTCTTGACTTGACGATTGCAATTTCAAATAGATGTAATAATATTGTGTGTCTTCCGGACAGCTTAGCTTTGGATTTGTCTAATGTGTATGTGGTATGTTTATGTGTGGTAAATATTTTGTACAACTGATTATATATTTATTTAATGCTTTTCATTAGGACAATACAGATTTTAATATATATTATCCTATATGTAATATTTTATGTAATATATTTATAATATATAATTATAATGTCTTGTTATATAATCTCCATTGTATTTTGATCTATTTATACCTATATGTAGCTGTTTTATATATGACCTGCAATGTACATTATTTGTATTCTGCCTGATGAATACATAATTTTGTTCCTATTTCTATTTCTAAAGGTCGACTTTATTTTAATTTTTTCAAAAACACCTGAGGATGCGCAAGTTGCTAACGAGAAAACATCCTGGAACGTCATAAAAATTAAAAGAAAAACATATTTTCAATATTTATGAATCCGAACTCCTTGGATGACCTATCCCACAAACGGTTTGTTTCTGCAATAAATACGGCCCCCAGAATGACCATTCAGCATCGTATTCCCAGCATCTTTTTATTTTTGTATACATCAACAAAAAGTGAACAATGTTTAATAGTTCAAGGAAAACCAGATGGTAACCAGACAACAAAAATCGTTTGGCTGATATGATCAAGGAACTGATGGCAAAAACCTTTGGTGAGTCCATACATCTAACAGGTATCCATGACAGATGGCGTGATGTTGTCAGACGTGCCCTGTAACAAAAGTAGGTCAACTAGAATTTACCACAAAACATCTGCCAAGACGTGGTGAGTATGAAAAAGTAGAACATTTAAGAACTTAAACAAACTTTTAAAATTCTTCTAGTTTCATTAGATACAATACAACAGTAAGTAGCTACGATCAAGATTTTCGAAATAAAAATGATTAGTAATTTTAGTTGTAGAAATATCTTATGTGCCTCTGCACATAAAGAGCAAATCAGTTCCGTTGTGCATTCTTAGTAAGGCCTTCGACTGTGTCTCTCATATTCTGATCGTGGAAAAAGCATTGTTTCTATAGAGTAAGAGGTATACCATTTTCATCATATTTGGAGAATAGCCAACAACCTATTTAGCATAAACGGACATTTAATTTTAAACCAGTGAAACATGGAGTGCCTAAAGGATCTAGCCTGGGACCTTTAGTGTTTATAATTTATGTAACTGATCGTCTTATTGTTTATTTTATGTCAATATTGTTATGTTTGGAGGTGACCCACGCAACTCTTAGACCAAGTGCAAAGAATTTAAATAGTTTACAAAATAATCATGGATGAAACTGAAAGTCGAATTGAGCACTCTATAAGTAATGATGTTCGAAAAGCGCGAGAGAGCGTTATTTTACTGGGATGCTTGATGTATCTTCAAGATCGACAAATCACATTGAGCAATAAATTACCAAGTTACATTTTGTTTACTACTAATAGTAATAGGGAGACTTTGGTCAGACAATGACGTCGGATTAATGCGCCAGCTTTAACTGTAATGTCACTGGCTAGCCAAAATGACCCCTATTCTAGTGACTTTTTCCAGGGCCGGCCAGATGGGCAGGCGGTCGCATGGGGCGCTGGATCCTGGGGGGCGCCAAAACGCAGAGAACTTGCCGCAAGTCGGTTGTGGTACAAAAATCAAAGTACTGCCGCACGGCCGCGGCCGGCGGTCGGCGGAGTACAAAGATTGCGACGTGTCTTCTTGTCTATGATATTTGCATTTTATCATTTTTACCTACCGCCGACTGTCGGTGTTTTTGATCTTCAATGACTCCAAGATCAGTTAACCTTACTAGTTATAATTTCCATAGAAAATGAACTTTGAACCTGGATTTTAGTGAACTCATTAACCAGTTTGCATTACAGAAAGCTAGACGAGAGCAGTTCTTATGAACAGGTACATTTTTCTTAGTTATTTATTTTCATTTCTATTCACAATTTTGAAATTTCTAAATTTCTTGACTTTTCCAGTTTTTTCAGGACCAGAAAATTTTCTGCTCGGAAATGAAAATTGATGAGCGAAGGAGAGGGGCACAAGATGGGAACAACTTTAGATATAACTAGTTTTAACAAATGTTCCCTGATTTTTTTTTTTAATTTATAATTTCCCCGACTTTTACAGGTTTTCCCTATTTTCCAGAAAGTATACCCTTGATGACAATATTAATTTTAAAGACATGTTACTAAAATTGGCAAGGGGGGCGCAAAACTCAGAACTGGCCTGGGACGAGAAATTTCATTGGGCCGGCCCTGATCTTTTTCTAAAGATTTTGGAGTTCAGCACCCTGTACATCTTTATAAAAAAAACTTGATTATTACATAATAACATAGAGTACAGTAACTGCACAGAGGCGAAGGCTTTGGCGGTTCCTTTGAGTTTTGATGGCTCGTTTTCTGTGACTTTGCGTACCAGTTGCGTCTACACCGAGAGAAATATGTTGTTAATTTATTTCTTTTAATAATTTAGATTTCTAACCTGCAAAATGCGTTTTATTTTATTGTGACAAACTATTTAAAACTTTATAGACACTACATTGAACTAGATTTTGGTCGAAAGTACGGGAACCAGGCAGAAATTTTAATAATAGCTACGTAATACTTGTGAATTTTAAGAAATATATATTTTTGAGGTTAGCTATGACGTCATGTGCAGATTCCCATTTAAGGATACACTGAAAAAAACAGTGTATTCCGAGTTGAATAGGCGTCTGAATTTAAGATGCCAGCGCCAAAGTGGAGAACTCGTGAACTAATTATAGGCCGTTTGTTTATTTATTTGGCGAATACTTATATAGATTTTTTTCTGTTTATTGTTATTTTTGGCGTTGAAAATAATAACATTAATAATATATGACCTAAAGGTTTGCAAGATTTTGTTGTAAGTGATTTGCACGATGTTAATGGCATTATTCAGCAAAATTCATATTTTTTAGGTTATCTGGTTTTCCCCTTGAAAAGTACAGTTTCTTCGACATAAACGATGTCTGGCTAGTTAAATATTAATAAACTTAAATATTTCTTTAAATTTATGTACAGTTGTAGTTTAAATCACTTTTTTTTTTTCAGGAAACATGAGTGACATTTAGGTTAAGCATATTGGGAAGCACCAAAATGTAAAAATTCTAATTGTGTGTATGAAGGGGAATATGTTTTAAATGCAGGACATATTATTTTCTGTGGTACAACCCAAATTCAACACAAAACTTAATAAATGTGTATGCTCTATGTTTACAAACAAGTGTCAGATCATGAAATTAGTGGTACCTACATTGAATATAGGTAACTGAAAAGATATTTATTAATTCTTTAACTAAAATAACTGAAACAGTATTTTGTAAAATATGAAATAGAAATATTCCGGGGTAAAACATAATAGTGCATGATGCAATAGTATACATTACTTTTATAAATATACTGAAATTGCATATATTTACTTATTTCAAAAATTTCACTTACAATGTGTGATTGTTCAGGCTATTATTATTGCTACTCGGGCCCCTCGGGCCACGGTTATTTGCACCAGCTTTTTCCCTCTCAATGCCTGGTTAAAGGTGTCTACATCAAAGAGGGTATGCTGTGAACATTTTGTCGTGCCAATTCAACTTTCACGATTGTCCCTGCAATCTACAAAGGATACCGACTAGGTGGCTCCATCAAGTTGTATCGTGTGTAGCCCCTTTAAACGCTATCATATTTTTAATAACTTAGCATCTCAGTTTATCATTATTTACTTATTTAAACGCTATCATATTTTTAATAACTTAGCATCTCAGTTTATCATTATTTACTTATTGTTGATATCATCGTACACTAAAGAGACAATGACAGAAAGGCCTATAATTAGTTTGACTATAGATCACCAGGTGGCGTACTCCTTATTTTCAGACGCCTATAGGCGTCTGAAAATAAGGAGTACGCCACCTGGTGGTCTATAGTCAAACTAATTATGGGCCGTTCTGTCATTGTCTCTTTAGTGTACGATGATATCAACAATAAGTAAAATGATGAACTGAGATGCTAAGTTATTAAAAATATGATAACGTTTAAAGAGGCTACATAAGATACAATTTGCTGGAGCCAACCTAGTCGGTATCCTTTGTAGATTGCAGAGAAAACTCGTGAAAGTTGAGTTGCACTGCAATGTTCAAAGCGTACCCTCTTTAATGTAGACACCTTTAACCAGGCATTGAGAGGGGAAAAGCTGATGCAAATAACCGTGGACCGAGTAGAAATAATAATAACCTGGACAATCACACATTGTAACTGAAATTTTTGAAATAAGTAAATATATGTAATTTCAGTATATTTATAAAAGTAATATATACTATTGCACCATGCACTATTATGTTTTACCCCTGAATATTTCTATTTCATATTTTACAAAATACTGTTTCATTTATTTTACTTAAAGAATTAATAAATGTCTTTTCAGTTATATTCAATGTACCACTAATTTCATGGGTATTTAAATCTGAGACACTTGTTTGTGAACATAGAGCATACACATTTATTAAGTTTTGTGTTGAATATGGGTTGTACCACACGAAATAATATGTCCTGCATTTAAAACATATTCCCCTTCATACACACACTTAGAATTTTTACATTTTTAGTGCTTCCCAAATGTTCCATACATTGCAATATGCTTAACCTAAATGTCACTCATGTTTCCTGAAAGAAAAGTGATTTAAACTACAACTGTGCATAAATTTAAAGAAATATTTTAGTTTATTAATATTTAACTAGCCAGACACCGTTTATGTCGAAGAAACTGTACTTTTCAAGGGAAAAACTAGATAACCTAAAAAAATATGAATTTTGCTGAATAATGCCATTAACATATTGCAAATCACTTACAACAAAATCTTGCAAACCTTTAGGTCATATATTATTAATGTTATTATTTTTAACGCCAAAAATAACAATAAACAGAAAAAAATCGATATAAGTATTCGCCAAATAAATAAACAAACGGCCTATAATTAGTTCACGAGTTCTCCACTGTGGCGCTGGCATCTTAAATTCAGACGCCTATTGAAAAACATTACCATTTGAATTGTTTATAATCGGCGCCTATTGTCAATTGAGTTGTACACTAGGTTTTATTTATGAGAATTTTAATTCTCGGTTAATGTTTTCAACCTCCCAAAATGAATGGAAATAAAATTCACAAATCCAAACTTGACAGGATAAACGTCAACAGTGTCAACATAAAAGTGAGGTTGATTGATATACCATTTAAAAAATGGCGGTGAGTATACAAATTTGGTTTTGACCTCTGTATAGTTACTGTATGCTGTATGTGATAATACCTTGTATACAAGTGGAAACTTTTCGTTTGCAACTTGTTTTTTTTTTTTCATGTATTTATTTATTATCCTCATTCTTGTAAGACTTACATCCGTTTCATTAATTTTCACAATTTATTTTAACTTTACATATTATCTTACATAATATCTAACGCTATAAATATATTTTATATGCATATATGCATATTAAGCTATAGAGCTATCTGTAGGACCATTTAAGATTAACTTTTCTAGTCATTTGGTTAGATTTATTAATCTCAGGGAGTTAATGAAACATTAATACATGTATTTTACATGCTCAGTGAGTTTTAAAGAAAGACAAAATTGTAATGGCAAAAATTTTAGATTACAATGACCTAACATTAAAAAAAATAGTGTAATAACGTTATTTCTTTTAGAAGGTAATATTTTTTTCACTTGTTCTATTATATCTTCTGTTCATATCAAATATGTAATTAGCTTGTCTGTAATATGTCACTAATGTCTTCAATTCATTTAATTTATTAAAATTAAATCTGTATTGTCTGTTTATTTATTCCCGGATTAATAGTTCATTAATCGCACATTACATAAAACATTTTGTGCTACACGATGTCCTATTACATTTCGTCAGACATTATTGACCATAAAAAAATCCTGTGTGCTGCGATAGACAAAAAAATTTAAATTTTACTTCGATGAAATCCACTGGCAGGACCCGAACAAGAGAGTCATTACACAATGCGATATTTCATTAGTTTCTTTATATTCCAGCGGTGCAGTACTCTGTTCATTATTTACATAAATGGTAGCGCTGGCTAGCTATTGAAATAAAATTACGAAAAGCAACGTTAAATATTCATATAATGCATCAATAATCTTTATTTCACGTTACCTATATGAAAATAAAAAGCATACCTATACTTTTAACAAATAAATGGGTCCGCTAATGAATATCTGAATAGAATATTTCATGTTCACTGCCTGAAAATATATTCTTTTATTTTTCTTTAAAACACAAAGAATCTATATTTAATATCATAATTATAAGATACTTTCAATGTAAACGACTCTAATGTTTGAGTGCTTTAACTTGAACCAAGCTGTAAATTGCTGTAAAATGACAAAATAAACTAAGTGTATGGTAATGGGCTACGTTGAGCAATGACTTCATTAGCGACATTGTGACAGAAAGTATTTCCCCTAGATTTATCTATTTATCTTCGTTTGTTCACTAGATAATATTGAGGGTGGAATAATCACATGTATGGGAAAATCATATGTATCTGACATAGATAATATATGGATGTATTTTATTCTTGTACAAAATTATACATGGAAAGATTCATTGGACCCAGCTGTTTTCACAAATAAACCTCGATGTTCCTAATTATCGGATAAGGCTAAAACAACTGCATTTTGATGTAAAAAATAATAATGCCTTAACAAATAAGCTGTGTGATGGTACATATGGAAAATAAATACGGACAGAAATTTTTGAAAATACCTAGGCAGTTAAAATTTGAAACACAAGTGGTTAAGGAAGAAACAACCATTTCAAAAGTTAACAAGTAACGACTTATTGAATTTTACAGAACAATTGTGAATAGGAATTAAAGTTACTTTTTACCGGGAGTTATCAGTATGGCTTAGCAATTTCGTACCTCGCCAAAATGGATAACGGATTCGTTTTCAGAACACCAAAATTAGTAAAGAAAGATGGCTTCCACACTTTACCTCGGATGGGCCAAAAAAGTCCTTTTTTTAACATTGTTCTTTATTTTAGCTTGCTTGTGTGCCGTTTAATTAACCTAAATATTTAAATAAACACACTTTCTAATAAATAAATATATCAAGTAGGTACCTGTCTGTATTATCAAGGAGTTTAGACCTGACCTGATCTGCCTTATTTTACCACCATTCCACCTTTACAAAAATTTTGAAAAAAATATTTTTTAGTACATGTAAGTAAATAATTAATTTTCTGAAAATAAAAAAATTAATATTTTAAAATTTTCCTCCAAATATTTAATAATTCATTATTATATGATACCACTTTAATGGGTCTATAACATATATAAAAGCGGTTAAGCCATTAGAGAGAAAAATATTAATCTCAAAAACTAGCGCGCGCAACGACTGGGCATTTTACAGAAAAACACCTTTTAGTGAGGCCCACACCAAAAATGTCGCCCTCACTTTCCATTGGGACCGCTCTCCCATGCTTACCTAGTGTAGTGATATTAGGCAAAAAAATGGCCAAAGCCGGACATTCAAAACAACAAAGGTCTGATGGTCCTACGATGTTTTTTACCCTCCCCATTGCACGCTCTGAAAAGTCCAAGAAGTTAGAGCGTCGGATTTGGAGCGAGGGGGAGGGGGAAAGGTCGGAATGTGTTTTTTTTCTTCTTCTTTTCTCAAATATCTCAAAAAGTATGAGGTTTAGAACAAAGATGTTCCTATACAAAATCAGAGTACATTAAATTTCCTATTTTGTACACAACCGTCTCTGAGATATGGGGAGCGGAAAATAGGATAAAATATCAATTTTTGCGAAAATTGTATGTAAATTTTTCTAAAATCGTTTTTAAGTCTTTTTTAAATTATTCTTGGCCTATTTAGTACAGTACCTAGAGGTAAAAAATATGCAAAACTTTGGAATAATGTCATATTGAACGGATTTCATTCATTTTTGGCAGTATAATAGTAAATGTTTCACAGAAAAGTTTCTATATTGTGCGGGGGCTTGCTAATTTATAGGGGGTGGATGCCACCCCTCTCTCAGGGGGTGGTCCTTAAAAAAAATATATATTTATTTTAGCTGAAGTAGAATCAAATTTTAAGAAGAAAAGGTTCTATGCAATTTTTCACATAAATTGATAGTTTTTAAGTTATAACGACTTCAAAATTGCGATTTTAGCTTAAAAAAAGGTATTTCCATACGGCTTTCGTCAAGTATCTCGAAAAGTATTACTTTATCGAAAAAATGTTACAGACCAATTATAGAAAGTACAAACTGGGAATGAATCATATTTTTTGTTTATTGATGTATGATTAATAATTTCGGAGATATTTAAGTTTACATTTGGCATCCAAGTGTTCATAAGATAATTATTTAGAGTAAGAGGGTAATATCTCAGAAACTGTAACACCTACGTCAAGGATGCTAATAAGTAGAATAATAGGTTATTAATTAAGTTTTCAATTGTTTTTTATTTGTTTCTGTAGCATAAAAAACAAAGTAGTTATGACCGAAGCAATGTGCGTCTACACATTTTTTTATTAACAACGTCGCCATTTTATTACTGTAATTAGCCAGTAATTAAAAAATTTCAAACACTGTTTTTCATTAATATATTGCATGACGTAGATGCTCAAATTTTTTGGTTTGTATGCAGCACTTGCTTTAGAAATAAATACAGTATAAACTATAAAGGTATTTTCGATAAAACGTAATTTTTTATCGTTTTCCAAATATCTCAATAAATATTAGTTTTATTGAAAAATGGGTAGAAACCAAAAATAAAGCTCATAAACTGATAATGAGTTTCGCTTATTTATTTATTTATTTACATAGATTTAATAGTTTCGAAGATATGAAAGTTTACAAATGGCGTCCGAACGTTTATAAGACGAAAAATGCAGTTTAAATGTTAAATATCTCAGAAATTGTTACACCTACGTCACGCATGCTGAGAATAGTGAGAAATGAAATTAAAGACAACTAACTGCGTTTTCAAATTACTTTTTTTTTAAGGGGGCGAGCGTAGAGGCGACTTCAATGTGAATTGTCGATATTCCGTTGAAGCAACGTCGAGCGCGGTTAGTACTTTGATGGGTGACCCATCTTGGGAAATACAGCGTTCTCGTCCCACCTTCTAGCGGCTTGTATATCAGTGTATACGCGGAAGTTACGTAATTTCAGACGACGATTACGTAGTGGATATACCATCCTTCGGAGGGGATGTAAAGCAGGCGGTCCTTTGTCTATTAAATGTTAGACAAGTAAAAGATCCCTACTCTTCTTAAGGGAAGAGGTTCGGCAAAATTTCCAGGTTGGGGGTAGCTCGTCTCCTGGCGTCGGTGATAGGCCCTGGTAGCGGAAATAGGCCGACGTTAAATAGTTAAAAAAATATATATTTTTTACTCGTTCCCGTAGCATAAGAATAAAGAAGTTATGATGGAGAAATATGCGTATTTATATTTTTTTATATAAAAAGGTCGCCATTTTGTTACTCTAATTAGCCAGTCATTTAGAAACATTATTTCAAATACAGTTTTTCGTTAAGATGTAGCATTATCTAGATGCTCAAATTTTTTTTCTCATTTAAAGCACTTGCCTTAGAAAAAAAATGCATTTTAAACTTTAAAGGTAATTTCGAAACACTTGGATAGCAAATATAAACTTAAATATCTCCGAAATTATTAATCCTACATCAATAAACAAAAAATATAATTAATTCCCAGTTTGTACTTTCTGCAATTGGTCTTTAACATTTTTTCGATAAAGTAATACTTTTCGAGATACTTGACGAAAGCCGTTTGGATATACCTTTTTTTTAAGCTAAAATCGCAATTTTGAAGTCGTTATGACTTAAAAACTATCAATTTATGTGAAAAATTGCATAGAACCTTTTCTTCTTCAAATTTGATTTTATTTCAGCTCCAATAAATATACATATATTTTTTAAGCGCCACCCCCTGAGAGGGGACGGCATCCACCCCCATAAATAGCAAGCCGCCGCACAATATAGAAACTTTTCTGTGAAGCATTTACTATTATATTGCCAAAAATGAACGAAATCCGTTCAATATGACATTATTCCGAAGTTAAAACCTCTAGATACTGTACTAATTGATCGATTGGTTATTACATAATTAAGTGCACAGTTACATTTTCGGTCAAACTGCAATGTACTTATGTGAAGGGGAGATGGGGGGGATTTATTTTGCATGCGTTCGATGTAAAGAGATCAGAGATTCCAGTCACGGCTTGTTTATTAAAACGAAAAGTGAATTGAATGAGCAGGTAGTGATGGGTTTTTTGAAGAATGTAGAGGCTCTGGGTATGGGGAACTCACAAAGGGAAGGGGAGAGGAGCATTGTAGGGTTTTTTTGTGCGTCTCTTCTCAGCCGTCCCAATCAGTTGTTGCCGATCCCTTGGCCGATCCCTGTCGCTCGTTTGTGTAATTTACGTTGAAAACGGTCATGAGATGAGGAAATGTGCGTTAGAGCCGTGTCGGGATGAGGGAGAGGAGCTAATAAAACTGACAGAGAGGGGAGTAAAAACAATTATTGCGTGCAATGAGATAGATAGGATGGTGTAAAAGATAAGTTTGTGAATAACTCAGTTCGTGAAGTGCATTTCGAGTGTCGTAAATGGTACACCCGCAACCCAAAACCTCCACCTTGCGCATACATTGAACCTCAGCAACGTCCTTCACGTGGACCAGCATTTGACTTCAAATCACTGTGCTTGTTGTGTGGCCGATGATGTGTCGATGTTTCCAAATGTAGAAATCCATTCCAACAGGAATGTAGTGAGGTTGAGACTGTGGAAACCTTACAATCTATGATACGTCTTGGAAGTGTTAGAGAAGATGAGTTTGGGCGAGAAGTACTAACTCGCTTGAGTGGTATTATCGATCTGGTTGCTGGAGGTGGACGACACAACCTTTCAGCACCTAAACAGCAGTAAACCAGAATAAAGTTTGGATAGGGGGAGGGGGGGAGCCAAGGGGAAGTCAGGAAAGATATGAGGTTTTTCAAAAGTTTTGCAATTATCTGTCAGAAAATGATGAGTGTCAGTACTCTATGGCCGAATTGCAAGACATATTCAGCAATGCAAACCCTGAAATTGAATGTTACAGTGACAAACATCTAAAATAAAGCTAACTGAGCACTTTGGTGAAAGTGTACGTATTACAGAAATTCCTGGAAAAAGAGCAATAGTGTGCTTAAACGGAGCAAGTGAAGATGACTTTTTTGTTACGAGTCAGGATACTGAAATCGAATAGGAAATCGACCAAGAGGAAGTTGACTCAAATACTGAGCAAGAGGATGTTTACCCACAAATGGACTTGTAGAGACTGTGCTACTATGTTTATACTAAGCTACTTGTATTCCATTAATATTAATAAATAAAATTGGTTTTGTTTGATTTTTAAATTCATAAAAATAAAATCATGTTTTATATAAACATGCCCACTTTTTTGTTCCTGTTCAATCACTCACCCCCCCCCCCCCCACATGTATCGCAATTACACCAAAAATGTAACTACACTGATAACGTAATAACCAGTCAACTAACAGGCCAAGAACAATAATTAAAAAAAACTTAGAAACGATTTTAAAAAATTTTGCCCACGATTTTCACAAAAATCTTTTATCCTATTTTCCGCTCCCTATATCTCAGAAACGGTTAGGATTACGAAAAAAATGAAATAGACATTTTTTGTAGGAAATTTAATGTTTTCTGATTTTGTATAGGAACATCTTTGCTCTAAACCTCATACTATTTGAGATATTTGAGAAAAAGAGAAAAAAACACATTCCGACCCTTCCCACCACCCTCCCACCCCAAACCCGACGCTGTAACCTCTTGTACTTTTTAGGGTATACAGAGGGGAGGGTAACAAGCATTTGTTGTTTTGAATGTCCGGGTAAAAGGCTAATGTTACTAGACTCGCTCTTTATTTTTACACCACTAATCATATGGAGATAAAAGGACGAGTGTCCACAACATAAGGATCATTCCTCTGAACGTGCCAACACTTTGCTACTCAAGTATGTTAAGAGATTAATAAAATATGTAAATATACAAGTGTATCGACGTTGCGCTCATAATTACAACACGACGAGAATAACGAGAAATCGTCGATTTCTTGTTATTCTCGTCATAATTTAACTATGAGCGCAACATTGATACACTTTTCTATTTACATATTTTATTAATCTTTTAATAACACATAACATATATCAGTAACAAAGTGTTGGCAGAATTGATTTGCGGGGGTGTAAACATTGAAAAAACGTGATAAAAAAATGAAAATGGACAAATCGGCTAAAAAGAGTGCGTTAAGCGTAGAAAAAATATTTAAATAAAATAATTTTATTAGGAGGGATGTTTTTGGGGGTGAAAAATACGAAAAATGTAGCGAAATAATTTAAGTATGGGCCAGTTTTCTAAAAATGAGTATATTTAGCATGGAACATTATTTTTAAAAAAAATACCAATTTTATGGACTCTTACTGACTTGATTTACCTATTTACTCTCATTTACCCCAATTTAACCCCCAACCCTTCAATGGAATAGAATCAAAATATAAGCCGATTCTAAATCTCGTTAAAATACATATGGGTATCAAATTTCAAGTCAATATCTTAAACGGTTCCAGAGTAATCTTGCACACAACAAAACGTTACAGACAGAAAGACAGACCGAAATTTTTTGTTTGCTCGAACTTAAAATATCTACGTTTCATGACATTCTAAGCCTATTTGAACAATAAAAATTTTCAAAATTTTTTTTGCGTTACTATATTTCCACTGGATGTGGAAGTAATAATGCGAGTAACTTGATTTTTTAATGAAATAAATTTTTAATTTTCACTTTCAATCCAGAGTGGGGCAAGGCAACAGTCAAATAGTGAAATATTTTTTCATTAAAAGCTAAGTACGTACTAAGTCGCATTCGGTGCTAGCATGGGGGGAGGCAAGCGCCCCACCCTGCCCCACCCTGCCCCACCGTGGCTACGCCCTTGCTTTCAATTCATTTTTCTAATTTATTTGTAGAAATTTCCATGGAAAAAATTAAAATAGTCATTCGAAGCAGTTACCGAACGAGGGCCCGTCGTCGCGTCGTACGTATATTTTCAATTTAAGATCTCGTACTTGACCAAATTATTACTCACTACTTCCAAACCGGGTTGAATCGGGCTCTAAATTTTGTACTATAATTTGAAAAAACTATAAAAAATCGACCAGTAAAAGAATCATGCTTGGAACACGTTGCGCTTTTTTTGTAGCTCAAACAAAAGATACACATTAGTTTTTATTTCTTTATCCTTGTAGAATCCCGTTTAATACAATTTTATGACCAAATGTATCACATTTCACAAGCAATAAATGTATGCAAAATAAAGGGGGTGTACACACGATCCAGCGGCAGGGACCCGACATTGTCGGTACGCTTTGAAGATAATTGGAATTCCAGCGGACCAGTTCACTTTTATGAATGAGTTCAAAGCATGCCGACATGGCTGGGTCCCTGCCGCTGGATCGTGTGTAAAATACTTACTTTATAGATTATTTTGCTAAAATTTCACTATGTTTTTGTTGAAATTACACAAATTACAGGAATATCGAATAGTACGTTCGAATGTGGCATGCAACTATTCACAACTGTACGCTAACAGAACGTTGTGTTTTTTAGGTTGTATCAGGTAAAAATGGGCAACAATACTGTTGGAATTTGCGGTACGTAATGAACTGAATATTTCTGACTACAAAAATATTACTTTGAATACAATTAATCCTCTTTCGAATTTTGGCTTCTTGGCCAGCTTTTTGGGATTCTGGCCCACTGTATGTTCAGGGGAATTTTTCTTATGTTGTGGACACTCATCCTTTGAATCTTTCTTTTAAATTTTGATATACCTGTATATGAGTCGGGTATAGAAAAGCTACTTTACACAATCCTGAAAACTGAAAAAATCGTGGATAAAATAGCCGAGAAAAAATAATAGGAGAAAAAGGGAAAAAAAAACCACCCTGAGAGAAAACAAAGGAAAATGAATCTGCGACAAAATGGAATGTGTGGAAATTGAATTAATATTAACATTAACATTGATAATAATTATTAATATATTTTAATTTATTTAAAGATATTTCTAAAAAGTAAGAAAAGAAATTTCACTCAGTATTACGAATATCTGTCTACCTATTAGTGGAAAGTAGCAAGGAACTGCACCTTATTACCTTGAAATCGGTGCAAAATGAATTTTTGAAATTAGATATTTTGCACCGATTTCAAATTGATATTAGGTAATATTCCTTGCTACTTTCCACTAATAGGTAGACAGACATTAGTAAAAACCTAGTGAAATTTTATTTCCTACTTTTTAGAGATATTTTTTGAAGGTTTTTTGGAGGCGATTCGATTTAAAAAAAATGTATTATCTTTTGTTTTTTTTTTTTCTACCCCTGTTCTCTATAGAGGCCCAAAAATGTATGTCGCCCCATGTCGCCTAGCTACGCCTCTGGATTAGTCATTATGTATTCTTAACTTTTGACAACAGATTCGTTATCAGCTATTTTTAAAATATTTAACTACCAATAATTATAATGTAATTCCGACCAACTTTTACCCTGCGCCTTCACCAAATTTCCAAATAAAAGAATCTTGTTCACAATTTCTACTCCCCTTACACCCTTATCATGGACCACCGTCGAGCCAGAGCAATTATAAAACATGTATAGATATTTTTTTAAATATAGATATATGTACCTGTCGAATTGAGAACCTACTTCTTTCATTTTTACAATTAATTATTTTTTATTTATTTGCTTTCATCATGATTAGAGAATATTATTTAGGTATTAAGCAAATCACAACTTACACACTTTTTATTTATTACGAAATTACCTACTTTCTGTATATTGTTGCCCTAATCTGGGCACGCTAATATACTAGTTAGGTAAATATTTTAAAACATTAATTACACAGCCCCACAGAAAAAAAGTTCAAAGCAGCGAACCAGACCCACGTATCCCTATGTATTTTCGGTCGCTGAATCCGAATCCGGGGTCAAAAAAAATCGTACACCCCCAAAATCATTAGCTAGAGCCAAAAAACACCCCTGAAATGGGATAAAAAGAAGATTAAGTTACGAGAATAGTTGTTACTTCTTAATCAATCGAATTATACAAATTAAGGTTAAACAGCAGCGTACATACAATAGATATGAAACACCCCCCAGGGAGGGGCGAAAACTAGCCCCCACATATAAAAGCATCGATCCAAAACAACAATGACTGTGAAAAAGCTCGAAATGTCTAAGTTTTGTTAAAGTGTTAAGAACTACATCAGGTTCGACGTAATATTCATAAACTGCCCCTATAGGGTTCAAAGGACACAAGAAAAACAAGAAAAAACGTAAAATCCAACAGGATTTCTATTTCTATCTATGGATGCTATGATTGGCTGAAATTGCGTAGTACTCTAAAATAGAACCAGAAATTTACGTACCTTCTACATCCTACACGGTCAACCCTCAGAGGGTGTGAAAACTACCCCCTATGTAAGATTTAACTATAAAAAGTTACAGTGACTTCTATAAAATTTCGAAACACCTGCGTTGTGTGGAAGAGAGAAGAAACTAGACTATGTTCAATGATGTGCTTGAAAACCACCCCCACGGGGTTGTGAGAAGATGCTACCCTTATATCTGTAGGATGCTGGAAAAACAAAGAGAAACTAACCGGATTTACATTTTTATGGATGCTATGATTGGCAAAAATCGTGCACACTTAAAGTTTGAAACTCATGTCCTATAAATGTTATTCATTTCCATAGTTCTTTTTTTACAGGTGGCGTCTCTCAACCCCGTGGGGGTAGTTTTCAAGCACAGCGTCGAACATAGTCTAGTTTCTTCTCTCTTCCACACAACACAGGTGTTTCGAATTTTTATAGAAGTCACTGCAACTTTTTATAGATAAATCTTACATATCTACACCATCTGAGGGTTGACACTGTAGAATGTTGATGATACGTAAGTTTCTAGTTCTATTTTAGAGTACTACGCAATTTCAGCCAATTTCAGAAATCCTGTTGCATTTTACGTTTTTTCTTGCTTTTCTCGTGTCCTTTAAATTTGGGGGTGGTTGATCTCAACTCTATAGGGGCAGTTTATGAAGATTACGTCGGACCTGATGCAGTTTCTTATCACTTTAACAAAACTTAGACATTTTGAACTTTTGCGGCAGGCATTGCTGTTTTGGATCGATTTTTTTATATATGGGGGCTAGTTTTCGCCCCTCCCTGGGGGTGTGTTTCATATCTATTTTATGTACGCTGCTGTTTAACCTTAATTTGTATAATTCGATTGATTAAGATGTAACAGCTATTCTCGTAGCTTAATAATCATTTTACCCCATTTCAGGGGTGTTTTTTGGCTCTAGCTAAGGATTTTTTTTGACCCCGGATTCGGATTCAGCGACCGAAAATATATAGGAACACAGGGGTCTGATTTGCTGCTTTGAACTTTTTTTTTGTGGGGCTGTGTTATTGGAGAACCAATCAAAACAACTACTCTTCTAGCTAATACTAACGAAGTATTGAATTACATGTCAGGATCCTTAGTATTTTAAAGCCAAAAAATTTACTAGAAATACTTAAATCATTTATATAAATTCAGTCATTCACATTTTTATATTTAATATGAAATTATCTACTTTCTGTATATTGGTACCTTAATCTGGTCACGCTAATATACTACTTAGGAAAACACTTTAAAACACTCACACAAGTTTTTTCGAACTCGTTAGTTCTCATCAGTGGTGCAACCAGAAAATTCATCTGGGGGGGGGGGGCAATAGAACCGGCCTCTCCAGAGGATGAGGAAAACTTTTCAGAAAATTGTTGTAAACGGATGTGATTTATTTTTACCATTAATTATTTTTTATTTATTTGCTTTTATCATGATTAGACAATATTATTTAGGTATTAAGCAAATCACAACTTACACACTTTTTTATTTATTATGAAATTACCTACTTTCTGTATATTGTTGTCCTAATGTGGGCATGCTAATATACTTATTGGATAAATACTTTAAAACATTAATTATTGGAGAATCAATAAAAACAACTAGCTAATACTGACGAAGCATTGAATTACATGATAGGATTCTTATCATTTTAAAGCAAAAAAATTTATTAAAAACACTGAAATCATTTATTTAAATTCAGTCATTCACACTGTTTTTATTTAATATGAAATTATCTACTTTCTGCATATTGCTACCTTAATGTGGTCACGCTAATATACTACTTAGGAAAGCGCTTTAAAACACTCATCATTGGAGAAACAATCAAACAACTACTCTTCTAGCTAATACTAAGAATCCTATCGTGTAATTCAATATTTCGTCAGTATTACCTAGAAGAGTAGTTGTCTTGATTGGTTCTCCAATAATGAGTGTTTTAAAGTATTTACCTAACTAGTATATTAGCGTGCCCAAATTAGGGCAGCAATAAACAGAAAGTAGGTAAAAAAAATGTGTAACTTGTGATTTGCTTATTACCTAAATAATATTCTCTCCTTTAATATTTAGCCCTTAAAAAAAATGTTACGGTCAACCCTAGGGCAGTACTAAAATTAAAACTCTGACTGACCATGTATAATATAAATTAAGGTTAATCTTTCAATCACTTTGATTTTTCCTCGTTTTACCTGCTGTCTTAATTGTGCACAAAATTTAAATGAAGTATCCTTTACTTATGCGCTTAAATATCACGGTAATCATGTTCGTAAATGGGTATACAACATTTTTAAGACGAGGTAATTTTAAATATTAACTTAAATGAAAAATAAAAGATACAAGAACTTTACAACTTCAGCGAAGTTTCCGCAATAATGTTAATAGCGCCAACGTAATGAATTGAAATGAGTATGGAATTCAAGTTGTCCGTAATGCAGCTATTGACTTATAATATGCGGGCTGTTAAGTGCCCAAGTTGAAGGCCGTCTACGAACAGCACAATAATAAGCGGACAGAAAGAGGCATGTATGTAAATCTTGCACGACTGAAAATCATGATGGTGTTAGAAAGGTCAGTTTTTGCAGACATGTTAGATGGATATTATTTATTTGTTTGAATTAATTTTGTTTATAAATAGAATTTTTTTGTGAAAGCAACGGAACAGAATGTTTTTGCTTTATTTTTATTGTCTGGCACCTGAGAGTGCGGTAGGTCTAAGGAAGACCCAAATGTTTTAAATAAATGATAGCACATGTACAATGTTGCATGTTACCAAAAGCTGGAATTGAACTGTTAAAAGCTATTTTCTCATCTTAACTATACAGTGTGGACCAAATTAGATGGGATTTGAGGTTTTCTCTAAAACTATGGCAGATAGACAAAAACCAATATAGAACCATGAGCTTGATTTTCGAGAAACAAACAATGGCGCACACTGCGATTGTCTATATTTTTCGACTACCGAGCTACAGAGCGTTTTTGAAAAATTGGCATTTTTAGATAACCTCTATATTTCAGTTACCAAGTGTTAATCGAAAATCGAGTAATATGAATATATTACTTTAAGAATTTAAAGCACTTTTTTAAGTAAAATCCGCTGCTGATAAGCAAGGGCGGTCCTGGATTGTTGTTCTGGGGGGGGGGGGGGGGGTAATTTGTACTAAGTTCGTATTTTTTGTTCGTTTTTGTTGTATAAACTTATAAAAAACTTAATATCTTCTTCCTTTTGTGTCCTTTCTGGGGGGACGGGGGGGTTAATTACCCCCATTACACCGCATAGGGCCGCGCTTGCTGATAAGAAGAATATTATGTATGCCTCATAGCCCAGTCGACGTAGGTATTTACCCACAAAAAATTGCGAACTGTGTAAACTTTTTTTTAATGAGTTCGTGAAAGTGGGTAGAATAATATTCTGAAACGTTTATATTTCGCTCGGGTGCAGAACATAAAAAAAAGTAAAAAAAAAATTTTTTCATCCATTTTTTCAAAATTTTGAAATTAAATCAAGCTAGAAAAAAATAAGAAATACAGATGGATAGATCACGTATTTATGAACAAAAAATGTCCTAACAAAATTTATCGTTAAAGCCACGTTTTCCCGGAAAAAAATTGTCCAGTGTAACGTTATAACTCAGAGCGAGATCCATGCGTGCACGCGCTTGAATACGCATGACTGTGACACCGACGCACTGAATTACATGTCACTAAATCAGAATTTGTTCAATCTATATGAGTGTTGATTCATTTAAAAGATGGAAATTGTAGCTTTCTGATGCTTTTTTATTTTAAACAATACAAGCAAAGGATGGATGGGAAAAATATACTTATATATATTATCACGCCCGAACTCAATCGTCGCAATAAACAATATAGAAAAAAATAAAAGCCCTTCAAAAAAATTCTCTCTTCATTGAGAACTGTTGAAAAGTATGTACACTTCATGATTATTATGGTTTATTACGTTGTAGTAACGAGGATTAAAAATAAGTACGTCTCAAATCATTTTAATTTCCTTGCTTGATGATTTTGATAAATATATGTATTGGAGGCTGTAACTTGTCGAGAAATTTACTCATTGGAAAAAATAAAATATCACTATTTGGGAAAAAATGTATATTTTTTCGAATGTTCAAACACAAAATCGTTTACTTGTATGCATTTTTTCGAAAATATGATCAATCATATCATGATAAGAAATTGAGATTTTCACGATCTTATCCTTATAGCTATGAAAATATCTTTGATTGTTTTGAATACAAATTCTGGAACTTTTCCAATACATTAACAAATATATAAGGAATCCATTGGATGTAGCTGAAATGTGGATAAATGTACCTGTAATAAATACAATAGAGTAATGGCACGTAAAAATTCATGCGAGCGATTCAGCGGGAATGTGTGGTGTCTGTGTATGCATTGATAATTATATATTTTCCCTCCATACTCACTATTTATCCTCCTATTCAGTAAGAAATTGTTTAAAACGTGTAATCAGAAAGAAAAAAAACTTTATTTTACTCGATAGAACAGCTAAGAGGTTCCATAGTACGCATTTAACCGTGCGCTAGCCCCGCAGAGCGACAAGGTTATTTCACTATTTTTTTCCAGGAATACCGTGGCTTTAGCGAAAAATTTTATTAGAATATTTTTTGTTCAGAAACACGTGGTCTATCCACCTGTATTTTTTATTTTTTCCTGCCCTGACTTGATTTAAAAATTTTGAAAAAATTGGTAAAAATTTTTTTTTTCACTTTTTTTTTATGTTCTGCATCCGAACGGAATGTAAACTTTTCAGGATATTATTCTATACATTTTCACAAACTCATTAAAAGAAAATTATTCAGTTTGCAATTTTTTGTGGGTTTCACTATAAAAATGTTCTTTGTCGTCTGGGCTATCAATTTTCCAGATACGGACATGACTTGTATTTTTTAAATAGCACACTCTATAAATTATTTCTTTATTCGATCACAACTTAAATCAGCTATCCAACGATGTAGCATGTGTCATATTTATCTCCAGAAAAAGTGGTTAATTTTCGAAAAATTTAATATAGTTGTGAGGAGGCCATGGAAAACTATTAACAACAACAACCCTTCTTATAATATAAAATAATTTTGCCAAAAATAGGAAAAACTAAACTACAATAAATGTTGGAATTGTCTTCCATTGACATCTATGCATTTTTGACACCTTCTCCTTACAGTATTTGTTTCATTTCCAATTCTTCTGTTATTAGATATATAATATTTTTTAAATAACCTCAAAGCTAAAAGTCACCAGGAATTATATCGGGAGATCTAGTTGGCCACAAAATAGGACCATTATTTCCTAAAAATTACACGATATCTAAACTACTTTGTTATTTATTAATATCCAGTTAGCTAAATTAATTGTTAGTTATAAATTTAGTTTTAACTTAGCTAACTTGACATTGATGAACTAGACCTAAGTGATATATACCTAGGTAGCAAAGGCACGTGAAAATGACGTGAAAAAATTATCAGGAGTGACGAGAAATGACGAGTTAGATGACGTAAATGAAACGTGAAAATGTCTCAGACGAATGACGTCTTTTTCAGGTTATATTTGGTAATCCCCCCACAGGTTTTTAGTAATAATAATAATAATAATAATAATCTTTATTATCCAAAAGACCACATTGGTGTAGGATTAGTCACAGAAGAGTTAAGCACCTTACAATCCAGTGCTACCATTAATTCTTAAAACTAGGAAAAAAACAGAGATATAAATATAAAAGCACATATTTTTTAAACACATATAAAATGACAAATATATATAGTTTAGGTAAAATACTGAAGCGAGCTATTGATTTTCCAAATATTCATCCACTGAATAAAAACATTTATTTATTAAGTATTTTTTTGTTTCATTTTTAAATGTATTTATATTTTCAATATTTTTTAAGAAATTTGGGATTTTATTGTACAATTTTATTCCAATATATTTTGGGATTTCTTCATATTTTGATAATTTATGTAATGGTGTGCTTAACTTGTTACATTCCCTGGTACCATAATCATGATTGTAATTGTTTGGTAAAAACTTATTTAAATTATTTTTAACATATAAGAGTATCTCTAGAATATAAATGCTTGGCAATGTCAAAATGTTCAGGTCTTTAAACAGATTTCTACAGGACGTATATTTAGATACTCCCACAATGTTACGTACAGCTTTTTTCTGCAATTTAAATAATCTTTCAAAGTGGCATGAAGTACCCCAAAAAAGAATTCCATATGTTGAAATAAAATTAGTATAATAATATGCCATGACAGTTGATCTGTTTGATATTTTTGATAATCTATACAACGCATAACAGACGGAAGAAAGTTTCTTTGCTGTAAAGTCAATATGTTCACCCCAACTTAATGCATTATCTATATAAATTCCTAGAAATTTAGTAGAGTGTACTTGTTCTATGGATTTACCAGCTATTTTTATTAAATGACTTTTATCATGTACATTACGCCTAGGAGAGAATATAATAAAAACAGTTTTGGATATGTTTAAAAATAGCCTATTTGATTTAAAGTGGTCGGCAAATTTTGTGAAAGAAGTTTGTACATTAGATATAGCTGCTTCAAAAGTTTTTCTGCAACACAAGTAAGAATTATCATCCGCAAACATTATTAAAAAATCGTCAAAGAAACCAGGCAAGTCATTAATATAAAGTAAAAATAATAAAGGCCCAAGAACTGATCCTTGGGGAACTCCAAACTTAATATTCAGTTTTTCAGATTTAATTCCATTAACTTCTACTACTTGAGATCTATTTGTGAGGTAGGACATCACCCATTCATTTACTTTGCCTCTTAAACTGTATTTGTTCAATTTTTCAATTAGTATTTTGTGATTTACTAGATCAAAAGCTTTGCTTAAATCCATGAATAGGCCTATACATTTTTTATTTTGATCTAAATTTTCATATAAATTATTTAAAAATGTCATTATTGCGGTTTCAGTGGAACGATTCTTTCTGAAACCATGCTGTGAATCAGAAATAATATTATGTTGTGTTGCAAATTCGACAATACGGTTGAACATAACTCTTTCTAATATTTTAGAAATAGTTGACAGTAGAGCAACAGGTCTATAATTTTCAGATAATGTATTATCTCCTTTTTTATATAAAGGAAAAACTCTTGCTGACTTTAGAACAGATGGAAACGTTCCTTCCGAAAGTGATAAATTTATTAAAAATGTAAGTGGAACTACTAAGTGGTTCACTGACTGTTTTATCAAATTAGTGCTCAAATTATCAAGGCCGGAGGAATCGCTGTTCTTTAATTTCATTATAATATTATATATTTCTGATTCAGAAGCTGGTTCCAAAAAAAGAGTGGGAAAATTTGATTTTACATCAAATTTGATCTTAGTAATATTTTCATCTAGGTTATCATTTAGTTTAGCTGGCAGATCTATAAAATACTTATTTAAGTGTTGTGCTATAAGATAGGGATCAGTTACCAAATTATTATTAATTTCTATTTCATTAATTTTATTTTTAGGCTTTCTGTTATTCAAGTTGTTGTTTATTATTGACCAAACAGCTTTAGATTTATTGTTAGCTTTAGAATAAATTGAATCGTTGTACATTTTTTTAGCAGCAACTATTACTTTTTTGTAAATATTTTTATATTTATTATAAAAAGTATTATCACTTGGATCATTTGTTTGCGTCTTTATTTGATGTAATAATTTCAATTTTTGTGATGATATCTTAATACCTCGGGTTACCCATCCATTTTTTATGTTTATTTTATTTTTTGTTTTGATACAGGGGAAACAGATATCATGATAATAAATTAATGTATTAATAAAGTTAGTAAATCCCTCTTCCGACGTTACTGCGTTGTATATATCATTCCACGACTCATTGCCTAGGTTATAAAAAAATTGTTTATAATTTTCTTCATTATAGAGTCTGGTATATTTATAGGCTATGTTATTATCTGATGGTATAAAAAATTCATATTGCAGTATTTAACATGTATGATCTGATATACCATTTTCTATAACTTGACCAGTTGATTTATAATATGTATCACAAAAATTTGTACAAATGTAATCAATACAAGTGGCAGAATTATAAGATATTCTTGTAGGTTCATTTAGCATCATATTTACATTGTAGGTTTGTAGCAGATCACATAGCTCAGTTTTCTCTGTCGAATTTGAGAGGTAATCGATATTTAAATCCCCACATACTATAACATCATTATTATTAATAATTTTATTTAATACATCGTCTAATGTTGACAAAAACATTTTAAAGTTAGCCTGTGGTGATCTATATATTGATAAGAGTTTTACTGAATAATCACAAATTTTAATCTCAACGCCAGCTAATTCAATATCCTTTTCAATTGACGATTCAAGTACATATGTAAGTTCTTTGATTTTAAATTCACTGTATTTTTTATGAAATATGACTACACCGCCATTGTTGCTTTTAGTTCTGCAAAAAATTGTTGCTCTTGTGTAACCATTTATTTTTATCGAATCGATTTCTGGTAGTTTAAGCCAGTGTTCTGTCAAACAAACAATGTCTACATTATGTAATTTTAGATACAACTCAAGTTCCTCAATTTTGTTTCTGATACATTGAATATTTTGATGTAATATTTTTAGTGTCTTTTTTTGTTCTGTTTCATTAAAATTAGATTTGTTTGTAAGCTTATCGATTATTGATTGCTATTCACCAGACAATTGTTTAATTTTCTGTTTTTGTGATTCTAATTTTTTTAAATATACTGCACATGACTTATCAAAAATAAAATGATCAGTATTTAAATTAAGGTTAAACTTAGAATTGACCTCTAAACAATTTGCACATTTCATAGTACCACTTTCACAATCGTCTGTTTTATGATCAGGACTACAACACTTCAGGCATTTTTCTTCTTCTTCACATTTTTCCGCATGATGATTGAAACCTCCACATTTAAAGCATCTAAAGACTCCAACGTATTCAAAAATTCTACACCTTGACGAGTTAATATATAAGTTCTTTTCATCTAATAACTTTTTAAATGTTAAGGGATCGCATTCTACTATAGCCATATACTTCGTTCTCATTTTTTTAAACACTTTTACTTCCATTTTAAAGAAGTCATGCTGTATGTTCATGTTTTGCTTTTTTATACAGTCTAATAAATCGTCTTTTTCATAATGTTCTTCGATGTCTATAATTTTTATGCAAGGGTTCTTTAATTCAGGAGCTGTTATTTGATAATTTTTTGTTAGTTTCTTTTCAGCTGCTTTTTTTATTTTTTCCTGTTCTTCCTTTGTTTTGCATTTAATTACTACTCCACCTTCCTTAATATCTTTCAATTGAGTAATGCCAACTTCAAGTGTGGTTGGTTTAAGATTTTTTTGTATGGCTTCCTTAGTTTTTTTACACTCTTGTTTATTTTTTGGTTTAATAATAACTGCTTCTCCTACTGTTACCTTTGCATAGCTTCTTTTGTTGTTTTCTACGATGTTTTCAGTAGAACAGTTAAGACGATTATTAATAATATTTCGAAATTCAGTTAACTCTGCAGTAACTTCTGTTTTTAATTTATTTATTTCAGCGTCAAATTGAATAATAAGATCAAAGTGTAATAAGCAATTTTCGCAAAATCACTTTAGGCCTTTGCAGTTTTGTATTAAAGTATAGTCTTTTGATGTCATACCTGCACATTTTTGATGAAAATTATTTTCACATTTTCCAGCACATATGATTACATTTTCATTAGCATTTATATTTGTTTTACATTTGCCACATTTTTGTTCCATCTCACCCATTGTTTATTGATACATAAAATAGAATCATTGACCCCGTCAAACTTTTCGCCTAAGCCACTCTATTAATTAAGTTTTAATATGTGTTTTTATGTACAACTCGTTTTTGTCACTAAGAATTGATACCAATCTATATGTCAGCACAGTAAATATATAATTATAAATTCGTCAAATATTAAAATAGTCTATTTAAAATACATAATTACACGAAACATTAATGTCACTTAATGCACAAGACTTTCACAAATCACACATTGTTCATTTAAACATTAAAAACTTTATGGTTATACTTGCAAATTTAATAAAAGCACAGAGCACAAACTCACGTGTAGACGATGGTATAAATTCTTATCTAGGAACATATAAAACTATATACTAGTTAGTAATCTACTTGGTAACAATAAAATAATTAATGCATAAATAAGTTTTGTCCTAATGAATTTGTTTGTTAGCCATCCGTAATTTTATTTACATATTAACATATCTAATATTGTTTACCATCACTCCAACTTTTTCTCACAAATGTTGCCTGCAAATTATAATGTTTATTAAGCTATTAAATTCATTTTTACTTACCTTCACCAATTGCGGTCTGTAGGATTCGAACCTACATGTCTCCCGTTGTCCGTATTACAGTACTGACTCTTCTACCAACTGAGCTATCTTAGTGACCGTTATTTCGGATGCTAAAAGCAATATTTATGGTGATGTGTATGAAGTCTTTATTATGTGAAATTGAATTTCTAGCCTTATTTAAAATATATGAAAATCTTTCAGGTTATCTTTTTTTTTCTATTTTTTTACGTGTTCCCAAACCTGAATTTTTCGAGTTACTAGTATTTTTATTTATTTATAATTATTAAGAAGAACTTATTTAATTTAATTAAACTTTCACCAGTGTCATCTGAGAAGTACGAGTACTTGTTGAACAACGTAATTATTACATTAGTGGCGGTCCGTTAGAAAAAATGTTTACTTTAAGAATTTAAGTTTTAAGTTGAAGTACTTATACAAACCTGGGAACAGTGTTGGAGAAAAAACGGTAAAGGTATAATATCATCTACAACATAAATAGAATATTTAATGGTCTAAAACAGACCTAAAATTGAAAAGAAGTATATTCGTACATCGGTTTTATAAGCAATTATCTTAAAAAAAACAACTAAAATTTTTTTCGCAATTATTTTAACAAAAAAAAAAAAAAAGACGGAATGAGCAGGTGTCGAACCCCGGACCTCGTGACTTGAAAGACAACAACAAACAAACAAAACAAAACAGAGTTTATTCTTAAGTTTAGTACAACTATGTGCCTTGCCGGATCCTGGCCCGGAGCCAACCAAACAACCACGGCACGTGGTGCTGTGGTGAATGTAAGGTGGGACGGGACAGGTCCGGTTCGGCTTAACGGTTAACGGGGTGGGGGGGGGGGGGGATCAGCTCTCCTGTTTGTTATAAACAAACTTAAAAACTAATAATAATATTAAAAATTGCTGTCTACGCAGAGACCTAAAACTAATTAAAAATAACACAACACTTGGCAAAGCACTTACAAAATTTGGGTTGTTGACTCGGGTAAAAAGCTAAACGAAAAAACCCGTACGAGAACTGTCGACCTGGTGGTCTTCCTGCCTCCAGGAAGATATGATAATGTAAAAAAGTATCGCTTAATCCTCTCGACCACTAACCTCTGTTTGAATACTTGCTTAAAGCCTTTATACTGGAACACGTAACGGCTAGATTTTGCTTTTTAATGCATTTTAATCTAATTTTATTATTAAAAGAACTCGATATCTTCACAAATAAACTGCCGAATCTTTGCAAACTTTTCCGAATATAAATTGAAGACCTAAGTGGATAAAGGTGTTATGTCACACTTTTAAAGTTTTGAGTAAATTAAACAAAACGGTTTTGAGTTGGAATTTATTTATTTTGTCTTCGATTCAAATGAATAATACCTCATAAAATAGATAATTTTGGGTTATGTTCTTTTGTTTACACTAATACCGTGCGTGTAGCCGAACGCTAGGCATAGGGAGTAAAATTACAACATCGCGCGTGCCAGCTGGCTGAAATGAAATAACAGACTGGAATGCTCCGCTCGACGGAGGAATTTACGGCAGCTATGTTGTCATATCTATCGCGCTACGTGGATGTACATGCCTAATGGGAAATTACACGCACGGTATTAAAGAACAATATCAAGCTGTTATGAAACTAGATTTCTCTGTCCAAAACTGTGTACATCCACTAAAATTACTGGTTGTATGTATGACATTGTAACGGTTTCTTGTCGGGTAGCTGGTTCGGAGATTAATCAGGGTCCAGATTAGTTAATAAGACAGCCCAATAAAGATATAAACAATTTATTTACTTTTTCAAACAGGTAATGTGTGGCAGTGTTACATAACATACAGGTACAGGTTATATGTCCGTATCTTTTACGGTTCTTAAGACAACATTTTCTATTATCTGAGAGAGAGAGAGAGAGAGAGTGTGTAACGGTTGCGATGCGACGTCTCTGGCTTTGGCGGCGAAATGGCGCCGGGGAATGACTAACGACTCGAGGGGTCCCAGTTCAACACGCTGTAGGATTCCCAGGGTCAGATTGCATTCGTTCCGTCGTGTTTGCGTCGGGAGATGCACAAAACTGCAATATGTCCAGCTCAGCACGCTGTAGACAGATTGGCAGAATTATCCACTCTGAATTATGTTGATTTGCGGCCGGGCTTTTATATCCGAGAATCCTCGCTTACTGGTGACGTAGAACTGCGTATAGTTTAGTGTCGTGTGCAAATCCATGCTTCTAGACGGGAGATGGGCAGGTTTGCGGGCCGTGTGCACATTGGTGTCGTGTGTAAATCCGGAATCTTAGTAATGGAGCAGAAATTTAAAGAATGCTTCATTACACTCCCCTCTTTCTTTACAAAAAGAAATTTTCAAAATTCTATCAAAGAGAAAATTTTTACTAACTTAACATCAAAATAAAACAAGTTACTAAACATCTTCAAACAAAATAAAGAAAGAATGGCCAATTCTTTCATATATGCCTGGTATATATGTGCAGATGTAGAGAAAAACAAATTTTTAAATAACATAATCAGTATGTAAAATATCTTAGAACTATGGTACAAGTAAAAAAAATTGCAAGAAACAGGTATACAAATACAAATGTGGTTCTTCTGGATGTTTACTGCAGGGGCGATGGCGGACAGGGGGGACGGTGCCAGGGATCCTAGAAGCGGGGCCATCTTGGTTGTGGCGCCTGAACTGTCGCTTCCGTTGTGGAGCTGGGACCGGGAGGGCTGCGTCGTTGTCCTGGAAAAACACCTGGAGGCAGGCAATTGGCCTACCTGGGGTCGGTGGCTTCGGGGAGCTGGGGTTGTCTCCGAACTGGGGACGGCATCGGGGATGGTGCGTCTCGGACTGGGGGCGGCATCTGGGACGGTACGTCTCGGACTGGGGGCGGCATCGGGGTTGGCATCAGGGACGGCATCTGGGATGATACTTCCCTGCTCGGGCGCCAAATTATGTAACGGTTTCTTGTCGGGTAGCTGGTTCGGAGATTAATCAGGGTCCAGATTAGTTAATAAGACAGCCCAATAAAGATATAAACAATTTATTTACTTTTTCAAACAGGTAATGTGTGGCAGTGTTACATAACATACAGGTACAGGTTATATGTCCGTATCTTTTACGGTTCTTAAGACAACATTTTCTATTATCTGAGAGAGAGAGAGAGAGAGTGTGTAACGGTTGCGATGCGACGTCTCTGGCTTTGGCGGCGAAACGGCGCCGGGGAATGACTAACGACTCGAGGGGTCCCAGTTCAACACGCTGTAGGATTCCCAGGGTCAGATTGCATTCGTTCCGTCGTGTTTGCGTCGGGAGATGCACAAAACTGCAATATGTCCAGCTCAGCACGCTGTAGACAGATTGGCAGAATTATCCACTCTGAATTATGTTGATTTGCGGCCGGGCTTTTATATCCGAGAATCCTCGCTTACTGGTGACGTAGAACTGCGTATAGTTTAGTGTCGTGTGCAAATCCATGCTTCTAGACGGGAGATGGGCAGGTTTGCGGGCCGTGTGCACATTGGTGTCGTGTGTAAATCCGGAATCTTAGTAATGGAGCAGAAATTTAAAGAATGCTTCATTACACTCCCCTCTTTCTTTACAAAAAGAAATTTTCAAAATTCTATCAAAGAGAAAATTTTTACTAACTTAACATCAAAATAAAACAAGTTACTAAACATCTTCAAACAAAATAAAGAAAGAATGGCCAATTCTTTCATATATGCCTGGTATATATGTGCAGATGTAGAGAAAAACAAATTTTTAAATAACATAATCAGTATGTAAAATATCTTAGAACTATGGTACAAGTAAAAAAAATTGCAAGAAACAGGTATACAAATACAAATGTGGTTCTTCTGGACGTTTACTGCAGGGGCGATGGCGGACAGGGGGGACGGTGCCAGGGATCCTAGAAGCGGGGCCATCTTGGTTGTGGCGCCTGAACTGTCGCTTCCGTTGTGGAGCTGGGACCGGGAGGGCTGCGTCGTTGTCCTGGAAAAACACCTGGAGGCAGGCAATTGGCCTACCTGGGGTCGGTGGCTTCGGGGAGCTGGGGTTGTCTCCGAACTGGGGACGGCATCGGGGATGGTGCGTCTCGGACTGGGGGCGGCATCTGGGACGGTACGTCTCGGACTGGGGGCGGCATCGGGGTTGGCATCAGGGACGGCATCTGGGATGATACTTCCCTGCTCGGGCGCCAAATTATGTAACGGTTTCTTGTCGGGTAGCTGGTTCGGAGATTAATCAGGGTCCAGATTAGTTAATAAGACAGCCCAATAAAGATATAAACAATTTATTTACTTTTTCAAACAGGTAATGTGTGGCAGTGTTACATAACATACAGGTACAGGTTATATGTCCGTATCTTTTACGGTTCTTAAGACAACATTTTCTATTATCTGAGAGAGAGAGAGAGAGAGAGAGTGTGTAACGGTTGCGATGCGACGTCTCTGGCTTTGGCGGCGAAACGGCGCCGGGGAATGACTAACGACTCGAGGGGTCCCAGTTCAACACGCTGTAGGATTCCCAGGGTCAGATTGCATTCGTTCCGTCGTGTTTGCGTCGGGAGATGCACAAAACTGCAATATGTCCAGCTCAGCACGCTGTAGACAGATTGGCAGAATTATCCACTCTGAATTATGTTGATTTGCGGCCGGGCTTTTATATCCGAGAATCCTCGCTTACTGGTGACGTAGAACTGCGTATAGTTTAGTGTCGTGTGCAAATCCATGCTTCTAGACGGGAGATGGGCAGGTTTGCGGGCCGTGTGCACATTGGTGTCGTGTGTAAATCCGGAATCTTAGTAATGGAGCAGAAATTTAAAGAATGCTTCATTACACTATGGCGCCTTTATAATTAAAAAGTTTATATAAAATATTACAAATTTAGAATTTTCCGTTTATTGGGTGTAAATCTATATCAGGGGTGTTCAAAAATTGCATAAAGTAATTTTTTTTAAAAATGCGACATAACACCTTTATCCACTTAGGTCTTCAATTATTTTGGATATTGTTAAAAAACATTATCCTCGAATAAAAACGCCAATACTTATCCCTCACGACACGGTTTATTTTTTTTTAAACTTTACACTCTGCTTACGATAACAAAATGCCATCAGCGAGTTTTAAAGTTTGTAATCCGATAAAATATAAATAAATTTAACACCGAAAAAAGACGACAATATGACGTGATATGTAGCGCGTCATTTTAATGTCATATATGAGACGTCATTTTGTCGTCGATTTTTAGTGCCCTGACCTCTTTTTGACCAGAATTACCAGATTTTGACGTCATTATAACGTACCCTTGCTACCTGGGTAGATACCAATCCAATCCTCCCCAAATTGAGCATTTAAATAATTTCGTGTTTCATTTGACGTGTATGACCTGGGGCGCCATCGTGTTGGTAAATTAATCTTTGAAATTTCTTACAGACATATTGTCTACAAAGCGCTCTATTTCTTGTCGTAGAATGTTAATAAAATTTTCGGTATTCAAATTACTATGGAGAAAATGAGGATCTATTATTTTGAATCCAAAATAAAACCACACTATACACCAAATCCAAATCGCCCTTGACGATTAACTGTAGCAGTTACGTGTGGATTTTCATGGGCCCAATGGTGGTTATTATGTCGATTAAAAATTCCGGTACTGCTTACCTATATGTTCCGCGTCTGTCCATATAATTGTTCCTTCAAATCCTGGCACTTCATTGCACTGACGCAAAAACCACTAGCAAAAATCGAGACGCCTTTGAAAGTCGTTTGGGTATAAGATGGTGACTAATCCAAATTTTTTAGTTTGAATTTTTTTTAAGCAACGCAACGCGGTTGTTTTTGGGATTCCTAAATTTTACCGTATTTCGTGAGACGATATATTAGGATTTTCTCTTACAGTTTCTATAACAATATTTTCTACAACTTCTCTACCTGCTTTATTACATATTTTTACTTGAGGTTTTACAAATGATCCAAACTCTTTTAAATTTTGTTGTAGCCTTTTGAATATTTTTGTGTCTGGCTGTCGTCTCTTTTTTGGATATCTAAAAATATTGTTTAGGCGGCACTTTTGGTACAGAGTTTTGTTGTCTATAACTTACCTATTAACATAAAGCTCGGATGGCTAATGACCACAGCAGTCGATGCCGTAAAAAAAAAAACATAAAGCTCGGAAGCTAAAGAACCTCTCCGCATTCTATAAAACACTTAATTATATCATATTTTTCACCATTACTAAATTGAACCATTTTTAACAATACTCACTCACAATTAACTCACAAATTAGTTTTTGACATTAGTTTTTGACATTACGATTATTTCGATTTTTTTTTACCACGACCTTCTCAATAAATATTAGAAATGTGATAAATGTGCATAAATGTCAATGGAAGACAATTCGAACATTTATTGTAGTTTAGTTTTTCCTATTTTTGGCAAAATTATTTTATAGGAAGTTTTGTCATTGTTAATAGCTTTCCATGGCCTCACAAATATATAAAATTTTTCGAAAATGAACCACTTCTTCTAGCGTTAAATATGACATGATATATCGCTGGATTTAATTTAATTTAATTTAAGTTGTTATCGAATAATGAAATAATTTACAGGGTGTTTCATTTAAAAAAAACAAAAGTTATATCTCTATGTCGAAAACTGAGGCATGCATAATTTTCTTTTTATCAGCAATTGATTCTACTCAAAAAAGTGCCTTGAGGACGTGTTAATCGATTTTCGATCCGACACTTGGTAATTGAGATATAGTCATCCAAAAATGCCAATTTTCCAAAAACGCTCTGTAGCTCGGTAGTCGAAAAAGATAGACGATCGCAGTTTACGCCATTGTTTGTTTCTCGAAAATCGAGAAATATTGGTTTTTGTCTATCTGCCATAGTTTTAGGGAAAACCCCAAATTCCATCTAATATGGTCCACCTTGAATACATAAAAATTGGCTAGACATTAAGAAACTTATATTCTCTGATAAATTCCAAAACAACTTTGGCTTTGTGTAATAAGATTTATCATCACACCAAGAATGTTGGTGAGCTATTTGCATAAAAAATTAATAATTAATTAAGACCATATCTTTCCGGTATGCAAAATTTACTAACCGACATAATATAATAGCATAATTTTCAATTCTGCTTGTTCTTCCTTTGTTTACGACATTTACCTTATCAATTAAAACTTCTAAGATCTTCCGAGTTCAGGGATAGAATGATAAACAAGAAGTCGTCAATTATAGACTGTAACTTTATGCAGTTTTAGTGAATGATTGGGAATACTACTTGATAGAATTAATATTTTCCAATCTTAAATCACAAATTGCACCAATCAACGTGCATTTATGTCTGGCCACTCTACTTCCACTAGTTTCTATTGTTCACTTACTACATTGCTGAAGTATTACACTTTGATTTCATTTACCAGCGTACCGCAGTCATTACTGCCACTTCCAGGAAACATATAGCCAAGCCCCCTACATCTACGCTGGATTGGATTTGGATCATGCTTGTTATCAGCAACAAAATTGAAGGATGGGAAGTTTAGATTTTTGTAAGATGTGTTGCCACACTGTGTGTGGCAATGGAGTATCTCTTTTTGTGTTTTTGCTTCTATAATTCTTCTTCTGAGTTTTCAGTTCCTTCCGTTTCTGATTCTGACAAATTCCGATTTCTTCATTTTTTCCTTGTTCGTTCTCAGTGTGCTTGGTCCTTTCCTAGTTTATTCATGATGCTCTCAATTGTTATTAATTGTTATTATAATTATTATTATCTACGTGTATTTTTCGTTTGTCGCTGTTCAGTATCCATGCTCTAGTAATAATTTCTAAGATTTCTACCTTTAACTTCCCCGGCCCCTAGGGCATTATCTCGTCGTTCATTTTGTCTACTCCAGGTGCAGTATTTCTTCTACCTTTAGCTATAATTTTTGGCAGCTGGTTATTTGATGGTGGCTTGTGCAAGGGCCAATAGTCCCAGTTTCTTGTACAAATTTTGTTCGTTCCTTATTTGCGTTTCCTTCTTTAACTAGTTTCTTGGTCCAATGTTGCAGTGATATTCTCGTGTATTCTCGTGCAGTGATCTTTTCGTGTACGTGTTTTTGTTTCATCTATATTTTTTAAATGTTTGAAGGTTTGGTTTAGTCGATGTACAGTTAGAAGGATTTCTTTGTTGTCGAATAATACCCTACATTTTTTCTCTCCGTTTGATTGATTAGTCTAAATCATGTCATGTTGAAAGGCTTCAGCTTGCCCACTATTGAGGCATTAAACCTAATGAAATATATGCAAAATGAGATATTCCTCAAGAGTCGGTGGTTAGGACGTCGCTTTTTAATACATTTGTTAACGATGTAGTTTTACACCTTAATTGCAATTACTTTTATACGCTGATGGTTTGAGAATTTTTGTGCTAGTATCAATAGCGAGGATCACAGCGCGTAGTTAATCTCAACTCTTGGTGTGGGAAAAATAAGCTACTACTTGTGGCATTTCAGAAGAAAGATCATATTTCATTAAATTAATGTATTCTCAATAATGAGATAACATAGAAATATAACAAGCTGAAGGACCTCGATTTCATCTTTGATACTATTCTTTCGAAGGTATTTCTTGCTGTATACGAAATTTGGGGAAGATCGATCGGAACCTATTTTACATAGAAAAAGTGCCGGGTCTTTTCAATCAGTACATCATTCCAAATTTTGCAAAGGGCGAAAATTTTTCAAATAACTATATCTCTATATCTATTGAGATTAGAGGGCTGGTGTTCAGTAAATAGAAGAGTAGCAAACCAATATTTGTGAAAGAATGTTGCCACTTGGTATACTTATTAGTAGTGCCTTAAAGAATCATTTTCGAAGGAGCGCCACCTTCAGGTACCATTTTGATCCAAAATGGCGGCTGATTTCTAATAATCTGATAAATATGATTTTTTGGTAAATCCATTGACTTTATAAAAAAATAGTCAAAGTTGTTGAGCTTTGAACAGCCAACAAAAAAGCATTTCGGACATTTCGCGATTAGAATTGAAATAAAGCCGTTATTTAATAAAATTCAAAATTTGTTCGTTTTTTACAGATTCATTTATTTATATGTATGTTTTTAACAAAATATTAATTTAAATCACACTTTCCCTTACAAGAAGTACATAACAACGTGCAATGTAAACCTACTTTCTTACAAGCACATATAGGTATTTTGTTTACAGTTCTTTTTGCAGCCGCACCGTATCAGTTGCCTCAAGGCTGTGGACACTTCAGGTAAAGTTGACCAGTATAGTGAATAAATACCATTTTTTTTACATCAACCCCAAGATTCAGTATCTTGCAAAGTAGGATTTGTTTCCAATGATTGTCCCCATACATGGCCACTTTGGTATGTGGCTCTTCGAGTATGTTGGTCTAAAGCGGCTTTGGAAGGTGGAAGGTTTGCAGTATTTCTTCCCTTCGACGTGAAAAATTCCTTTCGGGCATCGTTAACTTCAAAGCAGTCGGATGTTGAACAGTACATTAAGACAACAAATCTTTACAACAAATTGAAAACATGGTCAGAAATAAATCTTTGCGGCTTAGACATAAAATAAAAAGCTTCCGTTACTTCAGGAAAAATTTGCCAGGTCTTCCAAGCAGTCGACTTTCCTTTGCCTGAGAAAAATGAGACGGTAGGTATCACATCCCGTGAATGCATGAAAACCTAACAAAGCTTCACATTTTTGTTGACCAAAATGTGCAGCTATCTTATTAACACATATTATTCTAAAGTGCTTATTGGAACCAAAGTGAACATATAGAGTTTTCAATCCTTGCACATACAACCGATGAAAAAAAGCAGTAGCTAACACTACAACATCGGTGTCTACTGTTCTTATGCAAATATTTTTCCAACCTTGGCGGATGTAATCCTGTACATGTAATATAATACGTGTATCTGCTTCTTCGTGACTGCAGAGCGATAGATGTGAATTTTGGGAATTGCGGTTTGAAATTATCCTATCGTCAATTGTGCATAGTGTTTCCACAGGATAAAGAATGGATGATGTTGTACATTCATTGGATAGAAAGTGAAACAGGTCTGTTTTATTGTCTGTGTTCCTAAGAAAATAAATTCGACCAGTTTTTAGGAAGTAGTACATTACCACCAACCTGTCGTCGCGTTCCTCCTCCACGAATTTATCTAGTGTGATGTTTCAAACTATTGTTCTTGTATATGTCCCTAATGATATCAACGCATTTTAAATTAAATTTATCAGCGTTATGTTTGATGTGTGATTGAAACACTTTGGCAGAGTATTCAGCAAAAATTAAAAAACCCTTAGGCAGTAAAAGGTGTACCAATGCAGGCCCATCATAGACCACACAATGATACTGAAATTCTGATGTTTCTTCTGTCTGAAGTAAATTTGGCATAGCACCGGTTTCTTCTAAAATAAGAGGTACGTCATTAAGCACATTTTCCAGAATCTTAACAAGGATTGATTTATCTGATGATCTCTGGACTCCGTTTAAAGATAGAGCTGTTGGGAATGGTTGTTTCTCATGTGCAAAAAAATCATCCAAATCTATGTCACGATTTTAACATACTATGAAAAGTCTAGAGAATAAATCCACATCAGATTTCAGGGACTTTATCAACATTTCGGATTTTACAACCTTTTTAGGTTTACAAAATAAGCGAGTTTTATTCGCTTTTATTGGATCATATATGGATACCTCTCTGCTGCTTAAGTGTTCATCAACAAACTTATTATATAGATCTAGTCTACGTTCCCTTATACCTAAAAACAATAGAAATATATTATAATGTGTCGCGGAAATAACCATGTATGAAGACCTACCTGAAAAATTATTTGGACATTCGTCATCCATTGTTATTTTGTCCGATTAAAGCAACAGGCCAGGCACGTCATCGTTTGCAATAAATTTTAGCAACATCGTGTGCTATGGATAACAAGTAAACTTTATTTATTACAATTTTAAATAAATAAATAAATCACACAAAAAATAAAAGGTATCATGTTTAATTTTCGTAAATAGTGGCCTTATTTTCGAAAACTTCGCAAAATACATAAAATACTTTTTTGTTGGCAATAAAATAAGCAACACTTTTTAATTACACTTTTTTTTTGTGAAGTTAATAGATTCGCCAGGAAATTACCTCAATTGATTTCTTGAAAATGGCTGCCATCTTGGATCCAAATGGTAACTGAAGATGGCGCTCCTTCGAAATACGTTCCTTACGGTAATACCGGTTAGTGTGCCAAACGGCAATATCCTTTCACGAATAGTCGTTTTGTGTCGATAATTCTATTCTTGCGGTTCTACTAAAAGGTATTATGTATTGTGAGAACTTCAATCAATATATTCAAAGGATTTATCACCAAGGTTTGTTTAAAACGATTTCTAAAAAATTTGACGAAGGACTAGCAAAACTGGAAAGTAACGGACCTACCACTGAACTGTGGGTGCAATATCTTCTCATGGTAACTGTGTTGAAGCAGTTTATAGAAATAGAAATAATAGGTAATTGGCAGCCTCACGTAGAAACTGCCCAGAAAATGCTGCCTTATTTCCACGCATGCGGCCATCATAATTATGCAAAATCTTGTCATCCTTTAAAGACAAAATGACTCCTGATGAGTACAATAAATTTACAACAGACGGTTTGTTCACAATCAGGCGCACCAATAAGTTTTGGTCTGTTGGTCAGTTATGACCATTGAACAAACGCTAATGAGGACGATGAAAGCTATTGGACGAGAAATGACGAATAGCATGTTAATAATGTGGACATTGGGAATGGCGTATTTGCACAACGTATACGATGATATTGAAAGATTTTGCAATGTTTCTTTTGCATCTAGGGAACAACATGTGGATATGAGAACTACACGTATTATTTGAGACAATGATGATGTGCAAAAGCTGTTGGCTTGGCTTAAGCAACACCCTCCTTTCCCAGACGTAAACAAAATAAGGTCTATTTCCTCAGGAGTTATTGGAGATGAAAAAGAACGCCTTTAGATGAAACTAAACGAACATTTTCAACTTCACTCGACTGCTGTACCTATGTTGAGAATATACAAACGTTCTACTAGTGAACTACTACTTATATAAAGCTCTCTAGTTAGATTAGTTTCTGATAGTTTACTTAATGTCAGTTTGGTTTATGTCACATATGTAAATGTTCAATATAATAAAGAGTTTCCTCAGATAGTTCACGTCCAGTGAGTACGAAATCTCATTAGGTTATGGGCCCCAAGTGTGCTTTAAACTGTGTACTGAATAGTGAACTTGCAACGAACATTCCAGATAAGGTTTAACGTGTAGTAGGTACCGGTTTTGAGAAGGTGTTTAATTGTTATTGAATTTTCACTTAGGTGTGTTTAAAAGTACACAATGGAGTGCAAACATATAGTAATTGGAAAACTACAAAGTGCTAGTGATTAGCCAAAATGGAAGTTATTGGTGCAGTTGCAGCTGAGGAAATATTGTTTATTGGATATTGTGAATGGAACTAGAAAGAAACCAAATTCTCCTGATAGTAAATCTGATTCTACGGAACTCACTGCGATAGCTGAAGAAACGTACAAAAAAGAGCTTATGTCATGGGAACAAGCGGACGCTGATGCAATGTTGTGCATGGTGAATGCTTTAGGCGATGAACCTGCTACGCTTGTTATGACATGTATTTCGTCAAGTGAAGTATGGAAAGCGCTTCAGTCGATGTACGAACAGAGTAGTGAACAACGCCTGGATAGATTGCTAGAAGAGTTTTTTGGTTGGTCAAATTGTGTGAGTGACATTGCTTCACACATTGCATTTCTACAAAAACATTTCATGGAATTGAACGATGCAATGACTAAACAAGGTGAACACCCCCTAAGTGAGCGTGTTTTGATAGTGCGCATTTTATCAACTCTTGGTCCAGAATATCACGAATTTAGAAATGTTTGGGAAGCAATGCCTTCAAGTGACCGAAACCTACGAGTATTGATAGAAAAGCTGAGAACAATCGAGCAACGCAATATTTCAGATACACGAAGCGTTTTTGTCACTCAAAGTGGTGTTGGCAAAGGAAAGAAACACAATGATACAAAAATATCAGAAAAGCCACTGAGAGCGAGTACGAGCTTAGTAAATTTTTCGCTAGGTGGTCAAAACAAGAAGAAAGGTGGTCGTTTCTCATGTTATTAAGTGTGGACAAAAGGGACACTTTCTGAAAGATTGTCCGATGAAGTCAGGTGACCGTGGTAAATCTCAAGAGAAGAGCAACACGCATTCAAAGATGTCCAAGGAGTCAAACTTTGGTGGTTCTCTGGTTTGTTGCAATGGATTTTCCTCACAAGATAGCTGGATTGCAGACACTGTGCAACAGTGCATGTGACAGCGAACAAGCACTACTTTGCTACATATGAGGCTTTCGCTATGCCACAAATAATGCATGGCTTCAATGCTGCTTCTGTCGGACAAGCACTAGGACAAGGGAACATAAACGTTGAACTAAGGGTTGGAAAACGTCGAGTTAATACATTTATTGAAAACGTATGGTATGTTCCGGAGGCAAGCCGAAATTTGTTCTCTGTGAGTAAAGCTATCCAAAAGGGTTACAGCTTTGAAGCTAATCAAGATTGTTGTCGTCTTCTGAAAAATGGTGACGTGCAAGTGGTAGGAGAGCCACGTGGAGAACTGTTCTTTCTCAAGATGTGCGTTCAAATACCTGAACAATCAGCAGTGTTTGTTGTTAGTCCAGCTGATAGCCTACAACTATGGCATGAAAGGCTTGGCCATCAACACAAACGTCACGTGAAGAAAGTTTTGGGTAAATATGTTCTGAACTTTGGAGAATATGGAGAATTCTGTAAAGGATGTGCACTCGGTAAAGCTCATGGTTTTGGAACAAGAAAAAATCGACCTAACGTTATTGGTGACCTGATTAATACAGATGTATGTGGTCCAATGGAAAGCATATCTTCTGGTGGCAAAAAGTATTTTGTGTTGTTCAAAGATGATTACAGCAAGTTTAGGCGTGCCTTTTTCATTCGCCAAAAGAGTGAAGTAGCAAACTTTTTGCGAACTTTCCTGAATGAAGCCAAAACTGCTGGACACACTGTGAAGGAGCTTTTATGCGATAACGGAAGTGAGTTTGTCGGAAGGCCAACATTACAAGTTTTGCAAGACTTTGGGGTTTCCTTGCGTACTACGTCACCGTATTGTCCTGAACAGAATGGAGCTTCAGAACGGGAAAATAGGACTATCGTTGGGTCTGCACGATCCATGCTTCAAGCTTGTGGATTGCCGAAATTTTTCTGGGCCGAGGCATGTAATACAGCTGTATATTTGTTGAACCGAACTGATCCCACACCCGTCACGGGAAAGGCACCATTGGAGCTGCGGACAGGAAAGGACGTCAGTGATATATCATATCTAAGAGTCTTTGGTACAGAATGCTTTGCGCATATTCCCAAACAGCAACGACAAAAGTGGGATGCCAAAAGTGTTGCTGGTAAGCTGGTGGGATATCATGGCAACAAAGACGGCTATCGTGTGTGGATACCAGAACAACTCAGAGTTGTTGTTTGTTATGACGTTACTTTCAAGTCAGAAATTGTGATTTCTGCACCTACAGTACAGTTGCCTGTAATCGACACCAAGGAGTCGGTTTCTAACTATTTCAAAACGAAATCAGTAATTTATGATGAAAGAAATGACAATGTACCTACAGTTTCTGATAGAATTTCTGAAGAAATCGACGTTGAAGGTGAAACCCAGGAGTACGAAATCCAGAATGAGAAAGAACTTCTGCGTCGTAGTATAAGAGAGAAGAAGAAACCTAGCTGGCAGAGGACTGGAGATTTTGTAATGCTTGCCGAGATGAGCATGTTAGCTGTGATTAATGATCCTGAAACATTCAAGGAAGCTATGTCAACCGAATATGCGGAAGAATGGAAATATGCCGTTGATGAGGAAATGTCATCCCATGCTGAAAATGGTACGTGGCGTCTAGTTGAAAAACTTTTCGGTGCTCGAGTTCTAGGTTGTCGTTGGATTTTCAGAACGAAGGTCAACTCTGATGGAGTACCTGTAAGACGAAAAGCCCGTCTTGTTGTCCAGGGTTATAATCAGCGACCTGGGATAGACTACGATGAACTTTTTAGTCCAGTAGCGAGGTATGACACAATTCGTACGGTACTGGCACTTGCAGCTTCTGAAGATATGAGTTTAGCTCAATTTGACGTAAAAATTCTGATTCAGAAGATCTGAAGAAGATTCTGAAAGATTCTGTACAAGGCTGGATCAAAAGAGTGTGTTATTAAAGCATACAGTGATGCTGATTTTGCTGGTGATCCCCTGAGACGTCACTCTACAACAGGTTCTCTTTGCAAAATTGGAGATGGTCCGGTAACATGGTTGAGTCGTAAACAACGATCAGTAGCTGTTTCAACAACGGAGGCTGAGTTCGTTGCGGCTAGTGAATGTTCGAGAGAGGTGATCTGGTTGACTCGTATTATTAAGGAAATAAACGGAAATTTCGGTGTTACACATCGAAAATCAGAGTGCCATTAGACTGATTAAGAACCCCGAATTCCATAAGCGAACAAAACATATCGAAGTACATTATTTCTTTGTTTGTGAAGAATATTTGGATGGATATCTGGATATTTTCTACGTTGAAAGTAGTGAACAGCTAGCTGATATGCTCACTAAACCATCGGAAAGAGTTAGGTTCCAAAAATTGCGAAGTGCTATTGGGATGACCATCAGATACATTTGTGGAGGAAGTGTTGAGAATATACAAATGTTCTACTAGTGAACTACTACTTATATAAAGCTCTCTGGTTAGATTAGTTTCTGATAGTTTACTTAATGTCAGTTTGGTTTATGTCACATATGTAAATGTTCAATATAATAAAGAGTTTCCTCAGATAGTTCACGTCCAGTGAGTACGAAATCTCATTAACCTAAACCGTTAATTTTACAGAAAACGTACATATGACATGTTTTATATAAAATTTCCTGCTCTTTAATTTTGGTTATAAAAAAAATACCTTATTTTGACTGTAGAGTGTACGGTAACGAAGATATTTGATCTTCTAGAATTATACCACATCAAAACTTCCCGAGTTAATTCCACCTAAAACTACCTGACGGATGGACTAATTATTCTGTTCTGATAATAATATGTGAAGATTGGGCAACATTGTACATAATTTCGGGTGACTCAAGTAAGAGTCCAATAAAAAAGTCGAGATGTGACAGGTTCGTGAACTAGCTGACCATTCGATTGACCGTCTTCTTCCTATTGGTCCGAAAACACCTCATTCAGGTACATTAACTCCATAATATGGAGGAGCACAATCCTGTTGGAACCATACGCAATCGGCCACTGGTAAATAATTATAACTCTGAAAATTTGAGGCGATTGCTGAAATTATGTGGGTTTATAATAAATCTAGTTAAACTACAGATGTTAAATTAGCCTCTATAAAAAATGCTCCAATAAAATGATGCCTAGCCATAACCATCCACACATTTATTTTTTGCAGACGTTGCTTACATCTAATATGGACCAACAGCGACCATTATGTCTATGATCAAGTCCATTTAGATGAAACATATCTTCGTTAGTATTAGATATATTAAAGTAGTTGTATATTAGAAAGTTGGATCAGGGTTATATCTTTCCTGAATAATTTCATAAAATTCCAATCTGCAATCAGTCAGTTTAAGAGTGTGTTAGAGCGTCTAGCTTGCACTCTGAGCGTACCTAGCGAAGTGGGTTCGAGCCCCACACAGCGAAAAAATTTTTCATAGGAAATTTTCCCCAAGAAGTGGTTCGGATTCCATCATAAACTGTAGGGCCCCGTCTCCTTTACTCAGACAAATCTAGATCTTCTAGACTTAAGAGGGTCATTGAGGTGACATGGAAGGCGGTTAAAACATATTTTAAAACATTTTTTTAAAGATAATTCGTGAGTCAAATAAACCTTATATGAATATAGTTTTTCACTTTTTAAATAGATATCTTATTGTCTTTGTACAATAATAAAATCACCACCAAGTTCCCATGTAGGCTGATTTGGATTTATCTCTAGAGACAGCAAAATGGTACGTGCCTTTTAATCACTAGCTATTGTACTAAGTCTGTCAGATTTTGATAAGTTTTTGACGTTACCACTTTGTTGAAACTTTTTAATCAGTCGACGGAAGCACATCTACTTATAGGATTGACACTTCGATAAAAAGAGCGAGTAAAGAGAGAGTAGTTTTGAGGTTATCTCATATACGATAGTTTATATTCATCGTCGCGTGGCATCTGCGCGGTGGTTAAGTACACAAATATAAATGACCGTCGCGGCGCATAGTGGCACCAAAGTTACTTTTTTCTCAAATCAGTCTGCAGGTCTTAATACTTAAGCAATTGGAAAGTTTCTTTTTTGAAATCTTCGTTTTTTAATTGTCTATCAATCTGCCAAGCCCGATTTTCGATTTTTGTCCCTGATTTTGCAAAATTTTTCAGAAGTTTAAATATTCATAAAAAAATTTGAAAAATCATGGACAAAAATAAAAAATCTGGCTTGACAGATCGATAGGCAATTAAAATACAAAGATATGAGAAAAAAACTTTCCGATTACTTAAGTATTAAGATCTGCAGACTGATTTGAAAAAAAAATCACTTTGGAGCCACTGTGCGGCGCACAGTGGTGCTTTTATTGAAAACAGGCGTCAAAAAAATCGGTAACCTAGCTAATTTGTGATAAAAATTTACAAAACTTAGTAGAGTTAAGAATTTGAATATGCTAAATTCAGTTTTGCTGCGTAATTTTTTTTTTTTTTCAATATGGCGGCTTCAAAATTAAGGTCAGAAGAAGCAAAATAACCCAGCCACAAAAAAGTCCTGATCCTGAAAATTAACCCGAGCAGTCCAATGTATTTTTTGACGTTAAATTCGAATCCGACCACAGAAAAGCCCAAACACCCCCAAAATTTTAAGCTGGAGCGAGAAAACACCCTTAGAATAGGGCCTCTCATATATGATGTACAATCCTAGGGTTTTTGAGGTTGCTGATTTCAAATTTCAACATGTCAAAAGCCAAAAATTGATTCTTAGGGTGAAATCGAGTAAAATGGGGTTAAAATGGAAATTTGACAAAATGCGTGATTTTTATTCTAAAAGTTTATTTTTATGGATTTTAGAAGTTGCTGATTTTAAATTTCAACGTGCCAAAAGCCAAAAATTGATTCTTATAGTGAAAATCGAGTAGAATTGAAAGGTGTGTAAAAATTAAAATTTGACAAAATACGTACTTTTCATTCTAAACTTATATTTCTAGGGGTTTTTGAAGTTGACGATTTCAAATTTCAACATGCCAGAAGCAGACATCGAAATGGTAACCGAAATCCGCACCGTAATTACGAATTTCAAAGTTCAAAAAATGTGGTTGAAATCAAAGATTCAAATCTTTAAACCATGATGTAGAAATACCAAATTGTATGGTGAAAACCATATCTAAAAACCATATCTAAATCGATTCGTCCATTATAACAGAAACCGTAACCGAAAACCGCACCGTAATTACTAATTTTTTCTAACAGAAGCCGAATTGCTACGGATCTGTAAACCGAGACCATAACCGAGAACCGAATTGTCGCTGCCTTAAAAACCGAAACCGTAAATGAAAACCAAATTGTCGCTACTATCAAAACTAAAAATGGTACACGTTATTTAACCCTAACCGAAATTAACTGAAATTAATTTCGGTTTCGGTCCCTGGCCAGAAGCCAAAAATTTATTATTATGGTGAAAATCGAGTAAAAGAAGGGTTGAAAGGGGTAAAAAATGAAAATTTTACGTAATTTTCATTCCAAAAGTATATTTCTACTTCTAGGGGATTTTGAGGTTGCTGATTTCAAATTTCAGCATGCCAAAAACCTAGAATTTATTCTTAAGTTGAAAAATAGAGTAAATTACAACTCTAAAATAGGGTAAATCGTCCCTGATTTGTGGTAACAATAAATACATGCAAAAAGTAGTTAACCAGCGTAAACGTATTATATTTAAATATAGATTTTTGGTATGTGGCAAAGGATTTTCTACTCTGAGGTGGTTAGAAGAAAACTACCCTATATATAAAAATAAAGTTCACTTTAGTTTCTATTCAAAAATTTATAAATAAAAAACTTACACATTTTCCATATTTTAATGGTAATTATGTATTTTATTTTTATATAAGGGTAGTTTTTACCCCATATGTACTTTGATAAAAGGGGCGAACTCCAAGTCACTCTAGTTCTACATAATTCCAAACTTTCAAATCCTCATTTATATACTCTATGATGGTATGATGGTGTATATTTTTTGCAAGAACAGGGGTATTTGTAGCCTTATCTAAGAGTAGTTGTTCCGCCATTATTTAGGGAGATGACTGCTAAATATAAAACATAACCCTCTCCCTTGTTTTGATATTCTTTACCATTTATTCACATCAACTTATAAATCCTGAAATGTGGATTAGTTTTGCCTTGTTTAGGGTGGCTTCCTTCTATTTTGGAGGTTGCTTAACCACCTCGGAGTAGAAAATCCTTTGCGATCTACCGAAAATCCATATTTAAATACAATAGTTTTGCGCTCTTTAACTACCTTTTGCATATATTTTTTGTTACCATAAATCAGGGATGATTTACCCTATTTTAGGGATGTTTATCCACTAAAGGCTCAAAATTTTAAGGACACGTGGGCTTTTCTGAGATCGGATTCGAACTTGAACTCAACAAGTTCAAAACCTCTAAAAATATAATTTCAGAATCTAAATTACGTGTTTTTTCAACTTTTCATTTCTAACCCCCTTCAACCACTAATTTACTCTACTTTCAACTTAAAAGGCTTTTGGCATGCTGAAATTTGAAATCAGCAACCTCAAGAACCCTTGAAATACACTTTTGGAATGAAAATGACATATTTTGTCAAAGGGTTTAGCCGGATAAGCATGACGAGTTGGCCCCCAAATGGCAACCTATATCGAAAGTTATATTTTAACATCGACTTGATGTATGAACGTGATTTATATCTGTTTTTCCACCGTACTCCGCTTTGACCTTGAGATATGGAAAAAAATGAGCGCATGCATGACTATCATTCAAAGAGACATATCTCGAAAACTAATTGAGCTAGAGAGGTAAATCCAACAGGAGGTTTCAGGTAACCTTAAAGAGTATATTTCATATTTTTTTTGAATTTTTAGAATAATTACGCACATTATTAAAAAGTAAATAAAAAACATAATAATTAATATTTCCGTGTTTTCTGTGACTTACAATCACTGAAATAATATATGTTGTAATACTTTATATGCACTATTACTAATAAAATTTGCGTTAGAAAAGAGTTGGTGCAACACTTCGAAAAAAAAATAAAATTCGACGCGCACTACATCATATAAGGATACAAACTTGACATGGGACACACATATAAATATTTTATGAATTGGAATTATTGTTAGAAGAGAAATTGAATGAAAATATAAATTTTCACGTAAATATCTATTTCATACGGCGCGGCGCACAGTGGCACGAACTGTAGTTTTTTCGTTCAAAATGATTTTTGAATTATGCTAACCAAAATTATTGAGCTTAACCAAAATGTCAATTTTTTATTTAAATCTTAATAAAACCTATAAAGAAAATTTTTTTTCTCTAAACCAATTTACATAAATCTTGTTACTCGAGGAGTTTTTGAGGTCGCTGATTACGAATCTGATATCCAAATTGTCATAAACCAACCTACAAGATGGCAGAATCAATGGCGGCTATAAAATGCTAAAAAATTATGAAAATTTAAATATTTTCGTTAAAGTTTATGCCGAGAAGTTTTGAATATTTTTCATAAGTACAAGTTCCAGGAAGAAATTCAAGATGGCAGATCCAATATGGCGGCAATAAGATGATAAAACTAACTTAAAATTAAATTAAACACATTAAACTAAAAAGGCTATTCCTAAGAATTATTAAAAAATTTGAGAAGGAACAAATTTGCTGAAATTTTCAAATATATCCAATATGGCTGCCATACATCAATTATCAATCATAAATATGCGATTCAGTCCTTTATTAATTTTAAGTAGGTCATATTAATATTTATTTTTTTATTTGCTAATATTATAATAAACACCTAACACCAAGAACTTTAAAACAAGAATATTAAACCTAACATAACCTAAGCCTAATAGAACCTTAAACCAAGAACTCTATACCTAACATAACCTAAGGCAAGAATTTTAAACCATGAACTTTAAACCTAACTTAGTGCAAAAATGTTTCTTCATTTATTTTGAAGTTAGTTTTATCATCTTATTGTCGCCATATTGGATCTGCCATCTTGAATTTCTTCCTGGAACTTAAAATTTAGTCTATTTTAACTTAAAAGTACTTATCAGAAATAATCAAAACTTCTCGGCATAAACTTTAACAAAAATATTTAATTTTTCATAATTTTTTAGCATTTTATAGCCGCCCTTTTGCAGGTTAGTTTATGACAATTTGGATATCAGATTCGTAATCAGCGACCTCAAAAACCCCCCAAGTAACAAGATTTATGTAAATTGGATAAGAACAAAATTTTTTTTTGTAAGTTTTATTAAGATTTAAATACAAAATGGACATTTTGGCAAAGCTCGACAATTTTAGTTAGCATAATCAACTCTCTTACGTTTTTTTGAAATTAAATAACGAGTATTTAAAAAAAAATTATCTCAATCGGTTGCGAAGTGCTCTAAATAATTTTGAACGAAAAAATTACGATTTGTATGAAATAGATATTTACATGACAATTATTTATATTTTCATTCAATTTATCTTCTAACAATAATTCCAATTCATAAAATATTTACATGTGTGTCCCATATCAAGTCTGTAGCCTTATATGATGTAGTGCGAGTCGAATTTTATTTTTTTTCGAAGTGTTGCACCAACTTTTTTCTAACGCAACTTTTATGAGTAATAGTGCATATAAAGTATTACAACATATATTATTTCAGTGATTGTAAGTCACAGAGAACACGGAAATATTAATTATTTTATTTTTTAATTATGTGCGTAATTATTCTAAAAATTCAAAAAAAATATAGTAAATATTTATTAAGGTTACCTGAAACCTCCCGTTAGTTTTACCTCTCTAGCTCAATTAGTTTTCGAGATATGTCTCTTTGAACGATAGTCATGCATGCACTCATTTTTTTCCATATCTCAAGGTCAAAGCGGAGTACGGCGGCAAAACACATATAAATCGCGTTCGTACATCAAGTTGATATTAAAACATAAGTTTCGATATAGGTTGCCATTTGGGGGCCGACTCGTCATGCTTATCCGGCTAAACCCTTTTCATTTTTCACCTCTTTCAACCCCCGTTTTACTTGATTTTCACCCTAAAAATCATTTGTGACTTTTAGCATGTTGAAATTTGAAATCAGCAACCTCAAAAACCCTAGGATTGTAACATCATACATGCGGGGCGATTTTACCCAATTCTGAGGGTTCTAAGGGGTTTTTTCGCTGCAACTCAAAATTTTGAGGGTGTTTGAGCTTTTTTGGCATCGGATTCAAATTCGTCGAAAAATACATTGCGCTACTCGGGTCAAGTTCCAGGATCAGAACATTTTTTTGTGGCTGTGTTATTTTATTGAATTTTTCATCTTTTTTGCTTCTTCTGACCTACATTTTAAGTCTGCGGTTGCGCAGACATTCCGTATGGCATGCGCAATATTTTTGGGCTATAAATCGTCTTTTGCAATTGCTCCACAAAATTTGTTGGGTAATGAATACTCTTGTGATTGGTATTAGCCCATTGAGTAATGAATTATTACCCACGGCTTTGAGTAATGAGCCACATTACTTATTCAAAAACGTATTGAATGATTTAATAGTAAAAAAAATATTTTTTTAAATTCACGGTTACGGAGATAACTTATAAGAATTAATTTTTCAATATTTTCAAGGTTGCGGTCAAATGACAAGGCTCCCCCAGCCGTGAAAATTCAGATTTACACTCTTGACTTACCCCCTACGAAATCCAAAGAGATATCGCTGTCTACCCAAAATGCATGTTGGATTGACAGTACTATAGCTTTCAAGATACATTTTTTACTTTTTTTGGCTTTCTTCGTTTGTTGTTTCTGAAAAAGATCATTGTCACTAATCTTGGTGCAAAAGGATTCATTGGCAGTTGTGACGTGATGTGGAAACACAGTTATGTCGTGTATGTTGTTGAGTTTCATTGGACGAGTACATAAATAACGCTGACCGGTAGTACTGAGCTGCAGAATTGCCCCTTGCGCGTCTCTAATCAAGCCTACGGCTACAGGATGATGAAGGAGGAACATAATAAGGCCTCCTAGTTTACTTGACAGGACAAGCCACACTGATGCTGAACTTTCTTATTGATTGTTGGATAATCGATTTATTGGAATGAAAACAAATTACTAAATTGCTCAGATTACACTCACGCCAATCTTCTTGATGGACGTAAGTCAGTAAAAAGATTACTATAAGCATATGCACGCGGCAAGAAAAATTTTCTGACTGACGTTAAAAGAGGTGTGCAAATATATTTAAATTGCTGTCTTATACAATATGGTAATTAAGAATTAACATACAGAATAAGTTAGAAAACGTTTTATATTTGATCCATTTTAGGTGAGAATATGGACGAACTTACCACTTTGGGTCTGAAAGACAACATTTATATACTGAGGGCACAGCTGTGCCTTCTGCAATGTTTGATGGTTTCCTTTCATTCTCAAGGCAATTCAAAACTCTTAAAAGACGATTTAGGACTTGACAGAGAGAAAAATCCCTACTTACTTTAGTTTACTACTCTGCCATTCTGTGATGTATTTGTTTCCGTTGATGTATTTTTTTGAATTTGTTACACATTCTATAGAATACTCTTCGCCGTTTTTTGTAAATAATGTTAGTTTTAGACATATTTAATTTTATAGTATGAACTTAGTTGGTAAAAGACTCAGTGTAAAATAAAGTAATAATAAAACAAAATACCAAACCTCATTTGGGTTTTGAACCCGGGACCCTTGGATTCCGAGTCAATCTCAATTAAAAGCGTAAGAACTACACCACCACCTTACACGTAAAAAAATGTAAATTTTTACATTATAAGACACGAGCTAAAGTCATATTTTCACGGTTGTATATTACATTATGAAATGAATGTTTGTAAAATACCGTGCGTGTAATTGCCCATTAGGCATGTACATTCACGTAGCGCGAGAGATATGACAACACCGCGCAGTAAACTCGTCCGTCAGCGGAGTATCCCAGCTCTCAGTAATTTTATTTCAGCCAGCTGGCACACGCGATGTTGTAATTCTTACTCCCTATGCCTAGCCCGCCACTACACACACGGTATAATAAAAATCAAACAATTTTTTTTTTCAAATTTAAATCATTAATAACATTTTTATTCACCTATCGATTTTGTTCAAAAACAATAGGGTTCTTCCTCTAGCTAACACTAACTTACTGTCCAAATTTCAATACAATCGGATTTTTCTTTCTTGAGTTATCGTGCTTACAAGAAACGTGACGGACGGACGGACGGGCTGACGGACATTTTGAAAGTTGTTCAGAATTCGTTCACTAACACAATGATATGAAAATTTCAGCGAGCGATATTTACGGTTTTAGAAATGTGCTGATCAAATACAATATACTCTCGTTATCGTATTTGCGAAGAGTATAATAAGTAATTTCAATAGCACGGTGTCACAAAAATGGGTAAAGTTTGAGCAATGCCAAGTGTTTACGCCTCATGAAGCTGCATGGGCAATTTATTATATGCCATGCGGTGTTCACAAACTTCGTTTGCACGGGGCAGACGCAATAGAAGCTACTATTCTTCTGCAGGAATAATTTCAGAAGAAGCCTTGGAAGCACACAACAAACATTTTAGAAGATACAGAGAATTCCTTACACGAAAGTGTTCCCGCTTGCAGATTTGTTCAATAGTTTGTTAATTTCTTCTGACTCTTCTACATAAGTCTTTGACTAAAACTAATAATATTACACAATTATATACTACCAAAATTCTTGGGAATGAAGTTCTTGCTTTGTTGTCACAATCTTTTATTTCTGCAGAAAATAGATTGTTTAATCCTGAGACTGATTCTGAAAATGGAAATGAATAAATGTATAATGTAAATAATAAATGTATCTGATATTTAATAATAATAATAATGTTTTTACATGTAAAAGAAATTAATGATATTGTTTATCTTTTAAAATATATTTTTATTGTTAGCTATAGTTTTCAATATATAGAGTATCCCAAAAATATGGATCGTCAGGACAAAGAAATATGAGAAAAACGACCTCTATAAAAGTTGTTAAGGTCATCGGTTACTTGGTGACCTTGGATTCAAATCCAAGGTCACCAAGTGACCGATGACCTCAATGTCAACATTGAAAGGCTTTTCAAGGTCATTTGAAAGTCACATTTTTGACCTCGGATTCTAAAAGAGCGAGAAATTTTGCATTGGAGTTGTAACGGGTCAAATTGACCGTAGGGTCTGGTGACTGAAGGCAGGCAATGGTGATCGTGATGACCTTACAGATAGATTTTAAGGTCAAATCGAGGTTATTTCATGATCGGTTTCTGCGACTAGACTGATAAACGAAAGTTGAAAGATATTAACATTTTTCAGATTTTTTTCTTTGGACCAGAGAAATTTTGCCCTTAAGCCCTAAGCCTGCTAGTTTTTTTGCCAACTGCTTTATACGTGTTAATTTGAAATTCAAAATTATGATTTGAATATTTTGGTATTGAGGCCCTAATCTAAATTGGTACCAGGTGATACGCTAAACAGAGCTGCATGATTTGTATTGGGTGAGAAGGCTGCTGGGAAGCATTCCAGAGGATATCGAGAGGCGATTTGCTGGCACACGATGAACTTATTTGAACGTTAATATTCGAATGTAGAGAGCAGGTAACGTTAGTCTTAGTCTATCAAAATGTCAAACTAATGAAATTATACATAAATGACAGAACTAGGACGTCACCAAAGCTTACTTTTGAATAAATACAATTTTTCCTCTTCAAATTGGGCTTGTTTTCGAAGAATTTTCGAGATCTATGCGGCAGTTTTCTCGAAAACGGTTGGAATTATCAGGTTCTATTAAGTGTACCTTTTTTACGTAGAAATGACTCCTGCATGACATTTTCTAGTCAAAAGTGCCACTATGTTTCGTAAAAAAAAAGGAAAAATATTCATCATCAGGTATAGCTCATGAGGCGCCCTCCACGGGCTAGCGTGATGTCATACATAAATTATTGTTTCTTAGCTTAAAAAATGTTTCCTTACCAAATTGGGAGAAGATCAGTCACGAGGTAGTTGAGATACTGCAAAAAAAAAATTACAAATTTGACACCTTGTATCTCAGTGAGGAGGCATATTTTATCTAAGTGTTTTAGGTTAAATCTTCATATTTTGGACTAAGGATTCTTCACTTAGCGTATGTCCAATTCTTAATGAAATACCCTGTATATGTGCAATTTATTTAATTAGGAAAGTTTTAACTTCAACTTATAGTCCAGCTATTTATTACCATTTTTCCTACCCGTTTTACAAGCATCCTTGTATTAAATTATATTGTTTTACATTGGTTTTTCTTTTAAATCTTGTGTTTTATTCTACATCTACTTCTGCCAATTAACTTTGGCTGGCGCCCGCATAAGTTTGCAATAAACATCTTTAATTTTTATTGTACCATGAATAAATATATTATTATGAGGTATTTCATCAATTGACAGACGTTATGAACTTTACCGCGACCCGCTTGAGACATAAGAGCTACCGTGACGTATTTTAGTTAGTCACTATTCAAATTCGGTCGTGTCGTTTGACGCCACAGCATGAATACAAGCAGTAATTACCTAACTAAATGTGTATAAAACAAATCAGATCTGCATACCATGCATGGCTAGTTAGAGACACATCCCTGAAGATGTTAAGTCTCAGCTACACACAGTGGTTAAACTGATATCAATCGACTGATGCAAAAACAACCAATGTCTTCTTTAAAAAATATTTTTAACAATTTTGGTTTTGGGGGTTAAAAGGATTGGTATTGACGGTAATAAAATATTATTACCTTCTATTGAATATTAAAATTTTGGATTGCATCATTTGTCAGGAGCGAACACTTGGAAATGCTTTTGAGTACAATATACTAAGTTACGTGCAAACGTACTAACGGAATATAATCTGATAAGGATAAACAAATAAGTGGGAGTAAACATAAACACACCCCCCAAATCCAAAGCTAAGGCTGCTCGGAAGGATGTTATTTATTTGAAAAAAAACACAGGCAACGTCCATTACCTACCGACATTGTCGGTATCGGAGCTGCAGATCGAACCTAGTAGATGATGGATAGATAGTGTGAAAAGACATGCTTGCCACTAACACGTTTTAGCTCTATTGTGCTAGCAATGTCTGTTTCAAACAATAATTTTGTGGTACGGCCGTTTTAGAATTACATGATTCTTTTCTTAATTTTTTTGTATATATAAATTTTGATAACTCCTGTAACTTTTTTGTTATTAATTTTAGAACATCAGTTATTTAAAACTCTTGTCTTATTAAATACAATGCTCTCTATATTATTACATATTTTATTTTCTTTTATAATTCTCAATTCAAGTGCAACTATATCTATAAAACTCGAAATTGTCTTATTTTGCTATTGTATACATACGTATACTGTTTTTACTGAAACCTCACGATTTTATTTTTAGCGATGTAAGCCTGAAAATACAGTTATAATGGAAATAGAAATCATTTTTTTTTTAATATACTTTTTAAATGTTCGAAAATATATATACACAGGGTTATTCAGGTATGCTGTCATTAATTTCTAGTGGTGATTCTACATAAAAAAAATATGAAAAAGTTCATGTGTACATTGGTCCGGAAATCCCTCCTAAGACCGCTGGGCCTCTGGCCCACATCTTATTTTATTTTATTATTATTTTTTATTGTCTCATAGGAATATGATTCCTTGGCTATAAATACACAAAAGAGATAATCTTGTTGTAACGCCGTACGAGCAACCGGTTTCGAGAAATTTAAACCTGAATAAATGATGAATGCATTTAAAAAAATCTGTCTACGCATATTTAGGTTCAAATTTATCGAAACCGGTTGGTCGTACGGCGTTACAACAAGATAACCTTTTTTGTGTATTTATAGCCAAGGAATCATATCCCGATTAGACAATCACAGAAAATTTATATTAAAAAATTTTCGTGAAGAAGTAAGTCCCCTCTTTCCGATTTTGTGAACCCCTGATTGAATTTACCCTTGGTGGATAACATCAGATAACGACCTTTATTGATACCAAGTCACATGCCAAAAATTAGTCACTGTAGGATTCCTGTTCCTGAGATATTAAATAAATTAATTTTAGGTGCCCTCTTTAGAGGCCCGCAGCACCCGCATACCTGAAACAACTGGAAAATTTTATTTTATCCTTATTAATGCGGTATGATATTAAAATCACCAATCTGTCGAAATCAGTGATCGCAAGAATCACCGGATGCGGAAATTTAAGTTATTTGCATAAAATGAAAAAGGGGGTTGAGCAATGATATAGTAAATCTGATATCATGGTATTTTATTGTCACTGGGAATACGTTATTGTCACTTTAAAATTTCTAGGTACACGGCAAATGGATGAAGAACCGACTACAAGATTTGAGCCAAACAAACAAACAAAAAACAGAACGCGAATGAAATAAAGGCGTGTAATAATCCGGATTTGAAATCCTTAAGTTGCCTGATCTATAAATAGTAGTAGATAATATGAACATGTTTTAAATAATTTTAGTACACGATGTAGAAATTGAGGAAAAGAGTGAAGACTTGTGGATAATATTGTGGAATGAAAAGTTTCACAAAATTTTCTTGTAGTCTATTTTTCAAGTAAAAATAGCCATTGTGTCACAATACGCTTAAATGATAACTTTTCAGGAGCGAAATGCTACGAGTATATTCATTTTCATGTAAGTACTTCACGTCGTTTGTGTAGTTCAGTTTTTTCTCTAACAAAATCACCGTTATATGCATAACAGTACTTAGTAGAATTATCTAACATTTCAGATCATTGACATGCCTGTCAATCGATACTCTATCCATATAAAGCAACATTTATTAACTATCTAAAACGACATGTTTACTAAGCGTCAATGTTAGGACGTGAATTAACGCAAGTGCGTTTTTTGTAATAATTTAAGACATTTCGGGAAAACAAATAAAGTGTACGTTTTTTATTTTTCCTTATTCAGTACGGAAAACTATTATTTTTCGTAATCCATTTCGATTAGGAAAGTACTACTACTAGTGGTAAAATAAATGTGAAAGAAATGAATATGGAAAATAAAATTAGTACATACATTTATGTAGGTCCGTGTGCCGGTTAATGATTAAGTGTAAGGAGTAGTATCAGTGTGTTTAGAGGGACGTGTGGAACACGAAAATCATTGGTGGCCACCAGCGGGACGTGTCTGTCGTTTTCTCGAGGAGGGAGCTCGGTAAGTTAAAATCTAAAGATCAGTTGATAACTCCTAAACCATCAGATTTACGAAAAAAACTTATAGGACGAAAATGAAAGACAATAAATTTTTCTACAATAGTTGTTCTATGCGCCTATGTGCTACGAGCAAGCGTTCGTGAGATAAAATAAAATATAATAATTATGTTGCCGAAAGAGTATTATTAATAATATTTTAATTGTTTTACTGAATGTCAAGTTTAATTCATTATGCAAATATGGTTATACAAAGCGATTTGCATAATCACAATGTAGGCTTATGTCAAAGTTGATACAACGGCGGGTAAAACGAGAAAGAAGTTGACTCATGCACATGCATAATTTGTCAATCGTCAACAATCGTTCTGAAGAGTCTTACAAAGTATTATCTGAAACAATTTTCACTTTATTCGCCGCCATTATCCTTTGGCTTTGGTTTCGGTCTCGGATGTCTGGGGTTGGGCAGGACTATTGCCCTTTACCCCAGTACATCGCTGTAGACCTGGACCGGCCTCGTACAGGGCGGGAGAGCTTACTTTATATCAACTCCACTCACAAATGTGAGTGGTATGGATGATTTCAGCCCATCTCCCTGAGTCCTGGCTTGTTGGACCTTGATGACTGAATACCGGTACACAGAATGTTGATTTGACAATTGACATCCTGCCGTCTGGATCGTCGGAGAGGTAAGGATGAGCTATGTAGCTCGAGGAAGTGCAGACCTAACTGCTTTGGTAACATTTTTGGTCTGCACGGAGCAAGGTGACTACAGATACTGGACGGTGTTTTGTCCGGTATCCGCAGGGTGGTTGGGTATCGGCATGACTCTTCTGGTGGCTTCTCCATCAACGGGGTCCTCGGGTTGGCGTCACTGGGTGGTGAGGTCTCTACGATAACCTACCCCTACTCTCTACCTTTCGCCAACTTTACATCTTCAACCTTTCTCTCCTTTTTTTTTCTATTTTTACGCATCTTTTGTTTCATCCTTTTTGTTCTTTTGTCCCTTTTTGTCCATCCAAATTCCCTTTAGACCAATAACATCTCATAAATCCCAATCTTTTTAAACCACATCGTTTTAATATCCTATCTTCCTCGACGGCGGTCAGACCACGAGGTCGTCATCTGCTCGAACGGGTTTTTTCATTCAGTTCTGTTTTCCCGTATCAGCAACCAAAATTTTTCACAGTGCGCTTGCCAACGAGTTTTAGTTTTTATTGTGCTACATCCATTAGTTTTAGGCTTATGTGAGCACATTTCTTTAATCTTAGTCCAATTTTTAAATCCACCTGCGGTGGATAGGAGCTCTGGTCAACAAACCACTGCCTCTAAGCCAAACCGGACCCACCTCGCCCATCCACAGGTCCACCACGACGCTACATGTCGTGGCTGTCTGGCTGACCCCAGGGCGGGTTCCGACAAGGCACATTGTGAATAAAATCTTTTTGAATTGAATTGAAATTGGGTGGTGAGGGCATGCTACTGAAGAATGTGCTCATCATCTCATATCTGATGCATTTGGGCCAACACTGCGGTGAAGTTTCCTGTTGTAGTTACGAAGGGCTGGTGGTCTTTCCTGCGTCGCCCTGGGCTGCCCTGGCGTAGCTTAGCTCTGGGGTTGTCTTTTTTGAGGCTGCACTGGGAGCGGGTTCCTTCCGGGGACAGACTTCTGAGAGGGTGCGGCTGTCCGTTTGAGTACCTTGAACATCTTTTGTAGCTTGCAAGACCTGCACATTTGTTTTCTGGTAGTCCGAGGAGCGGAGGGCCTCTCCACATTTGACACATTTCGGCTGTGCAGTGCACCGTCCTTGTGCGTGGCCGAAACTCTGGCATCTGTGGCACTGTGATACTGTCTGTTTGGTTCTCTGCTTCTCTGTGTTGACTGCCCACATAAATAAATATTCGAAGGAGGTTAATTATTGCATTTTCGTTAATTTATCCTTTCTGCCTCTGACATAATTTTGTTAATTCGTACATACGTTATGGTCAAGATCTTGAATCACTTTTTTTAATAATGACATTTTATTAAAAATAAACACGATATTCTTAAAATATTTCTGATATGCCAAGGATGAATATACAATATGCATATAAACTTTTTTAACAATATTTCAGTGCATAAAAAGTTTTGATCAAATTTAACAAAGGACAAGGGTAGATAAGGGCCTTGTTATATGTCATTGGCCCATCGGCCATGTTATATGTCATTATATTTTCCGAGTAGTATATGTCTTGACGAGTAATAAAAAACTGTTCTTTGGAATAGTAGATTATTCAGTGAGCGTATAATGATGGGTATTACTCGCGGGGGTTATGTTTACGGCACGAGACGAAGGCGTGTCTTAAATCATCCGAGTGTGTAATAGCTATTATACACGAACTGAATACTATAATTTATCCACGACTATCGCATATTTTAACTGTTTTAATCGTATAAAACTTAAAAAACACAGTTCATTTACAGTAAAACGTTGACGTGTTACGTCAAACACGAAAATATGCACGAAAACATGGAAAAATGGATTCGCCGTTTCCTTATGAAAATTGCTAGTTCCTGATTGGTCAAATGTGCGTTAGAATGAAAACAACTAGTTTCTGGTTGGTTAAATATGTGTTAGAATCAGATTATGTTCATTATACGTTTGGTTGGAATAATGACTATCATTATTTGACAATTGTAAAATGTAGAATGCAAGGATTATACGATGGTCGTGGATAAACATATTCTTATTCAATACATAACCACAATATGTGGTTTTGAGCGCTGACATGTTTAAATTCGCACGCAACGTCGACACTACTACGACTCCCGCGGAAACGATTTTGTTTTTTATACATTGAAGCGCTTGATGAAACAATATAAATTAACCATTATTTAAAAGCTTAAATGCTCAACAATGAAATGAGGTAGAGTTTATCTTGTTTCATCGAGCGCATCTAACTGAAATATACATTAAAATTTCGGAAAAAGGTCAAAAATTACTAAAAAACTGCAAACATGCTCACTTTGAACTGATATTACTATGACCTACTGTTGTTTTTCAAATGTAAAACATATAGAAACATAAAGATCATATGTTCAACTATAAATAAATAACGCTTAATGACTTTAAGGAGAACTTTTCTTTTTTATGAAATTAGTGGGCGAAAATTATATAGCTTATCTACCCTTGTCCTTTTGTTAATATATTTATAACGCTAAATCAGTTTCCACAAATACTGAAGAATATACGCGTTTGTCAAGAAAGTTTCCATCATCTAGAGAATAAACCATAATATTTATTTTTATGGTTTATTCTCTATGGGTAAATTTTTCATCACAGTTTATACTATTTCTACATTTTTACTTTCCCATGATGATGATATGATATGATGGATAGATTTATACATTTTCAAATCCCCTGAACTCAGAAACATGATTTTTTTTAAATGTCTGTCTGTCGTTTGTCTATGGTCACACCAGTAGGTCAAACAACTCCATTTTGTTCAAATGTTGTAAAAATCATATAAATTTCAATACACGGACCCGTTTATTATTACACATTCTTACACATTCAGATATTCAGATATGTTTAGCTATGGCTGCGAGTTATTTATATCCTGTAAATACGCAAACAATGCATATGCGACATATCGACATATTTCTAAAATCGCAATTATAGCTCGTAGAAAAATTGATCAAATTCTGGTTTATGGATGCTTGCCCATCCGTTTTTATATAATTGTTAGTTAAGTTAATTTTACTTCCACATCAACGCCGTGAACTGGGAGTATAATAGGTATCGGTATGTCTGTGTCTAACTTTTTTTATATGCACGATTACTGGAACGGTTTTAAGATATCGACTTGAAATTTGGTACACCTGCATATTATAACAAGAACGGGAGCTAGATTATTCAGCCCATTTCGTTGAAGGATTGTTGTTAAGTTGGTAAACCAAGCAAGTAAGAGTTCATAATATTGTGATTTACTCTATATGCGAGAAGCCATGATTTTAAAATTATTTTGGCATCTGCTGTCCACACTACCACCCCCACTCTAATGTTAAAGGGGTTAAAAAATTTAGTTTAATGTCTTAATTATTTTTGTCATCGACGACGGCCACCTCCTCACCCCTCACCCCCATCAAATTATCCTCTATGATGGGATGCGGAAGTAGTGATTCCTTAGACAGCAATTCTTTAAGTATAATTGTTATATTTAATTAATATTTAAACTGGTTAGCAATTAAGAAATAGTACAGGTAATACGATAACCTTTATGCCTTAAGGCTCAAAAGTGACTTTGCGACACATTTCAAGACAAAGGTCACACACCCAATATCAGAGTGTACCAGGATTAATGTCTTTCCGAAAAAAATCCCAGTGCCACGGTGGAAAATCGAAACCGGGACCTTAAGTTAAGCGAAAGAGAGAGAGTCTCCTTTACATTTCACTACGCATACATTTGACATTAAAATTATGTTCAGCAGCAAGTAGAAAATTTTGCTGTTGTTTCATTAGCAATTTCACTAATTTTACATAATTTTATTGAAAATAGTGTCAGTTATTAAATGGATGCATTTCTTCACTATTGTCCGTTACCTTCAAAACAGCAACAAAATAAATGTTTAGTTTTTGTTATTCCAATACAAAGATCTTATCGATATTTTTAATGGCACAGACATGCAAAGTAGATAAACTCGATTTGACGCCACAAAATAAATACACCTACTATAAATAATTTACACAATTATTGGCTACAACAATTTTTTTTTGCAAAAATAAAGAATTATCTTATCAGGAAGGAAATGAAAAGTACCAATCAAATCAAATTTATTAGCCGCTTGCTAAATTTATCATTTCTAAAGAAGTATGAACTGGAGAAAAAATATCATCCCTAATAATCAGCAGTAATTTTTAAGGCTTATATATAGTTGAAGCAATCGCATTTATGAGAGACGTTGAGAGGCAAGGAGTGCAGAATGCAGAGCCGGATTTAGCTATATTGTAAATAGATATAAAAACAAAACTTTCCAAAATTATTTTCAAAAACACATTACCAAATAAAGAAATATAAAGTAATTATCGAATTATATCTTCACCTAGACAGTATATGCTCGACTGCGGTGTCTCTAACTTCGGTCCAGGGTTAAGAAACACACTCATAAGTTTACTCTCACTTAATGTAAAAGTGGAGTAAAGACGAGAGACGCCTTCTTTATTCCCCTTGCCTCTCACACACTTCTCACTAATACGATTACATCAACTATATCTACCAGTTTATGTCCATGGGACGCTTGCGCGGATCCACCATCTTCTTCACACCACCTTCATTTTCACCATCTTCTTCCACTTTCCCGACATATTCCCCATAATCCTCCTTCACTTTTCCCCATCTTCCCACTACTTTTCCCCACTTTCCCACCATATTTTCGCAATATCACCAGCTCCTACCTTTCTGCTGCATCCCCTCATTTTGTGACCATCTTTTCTTTTTTTTTCCATTTGTCCACTATTTTTTCCCATTTTACCACCATCTCCCAACATTTCCACTACCCACCTCACTTTCCCACCACCTCTATATCGGAGGCAGTAGAAAAGAAGCGTATTCTCTAAGTTTTAAGGATAACTGGACATGTACAAAATGTTATCAAAATAAGGACAGTCGCTTTTCAATCATCATTTCTAAAGAAAATGTCAACTGAGGCAAAAATATCACCGCCAATATCAACAGACTTATATAACTATTAGCTTATGTCCGTGGCTATACTCACGTGGATCACCATCTTCTTGTCATTATCTCCTCCACTACCCCACCATCCCATCAGCTTCCCACCATTTTCGCCCATTTCACCCAACCTCATTTTTCTCAAACTTCTCATCACTTCTATATCCATTTCCCACTACTTTCACTTTTCTACCATCAGCCCATATTATCACCTATCTCTCCTACCTCCCCTCCATCTTCTCTCACTTTCCCACTATTTCCTTTCGATTCCACAAACCTCCCCACCACTTTTTCCCATTTTGCACCATCTTCCCACGCGCCCACCATTCCTTCCACCAAGTAGCCTATTCTCTAAGTTGAAAAGATATCACACAAAGTGTTATAACACTTTTGCTGCGGAAAGCGCACATGTGAGCTCGGGGTCGCCCCCACTACTGCGGACGGCGCGCTTGTGCGTCTACATCGTTTATTCTGTAGCATAATAGGATAATATGCAAAGCAATGAAAAAAAAATGATTGGGCGCTCAAGTGCGTCGTCAGCATATTGGTAGGACTTTATCAAAATGTGCGGAGGACGCACATGCGCGTTTACAAAAAAACAACAAAAAAATATACATTAGAACCTTTAACTTAAACAAAAAAATAATATAAACTCATTATCAACATAATTATATATTCCGCACATGGCTAAATGGCTTTTTTCAGGGCCGTAGTGAAAGTGTTAAATAGCTATTTGTGTATTAAGAGCGCTAAGTGCCACATTGTCGATCGATAGTGGCTCCACTTCGCGTCGCGCTTCACACTTGAGAGCGACAGTGACACTTTGCGCTCGAATTACACATATGACTTTATCTACAATCTTTTGAAAATATCAAAACACAAGGAATAATTAGGTAGAATTTTGGCTGGAGTCGGCGATTCATCAACATATTATGAGGATGTCTTACATATGTGATCAAAATAAACAAAACTAATAAAACACAATCAATGTCAGTTTGTTTAAGTTTTATAATTATTATAAAGTTCGTATTCTTCGTACAAATAAATTGTTACTCTTACATCAACTCTCATTATGTTAACAACAGTTTTGGGGCATTATCATTTCATAAAAATGCATTGCCATTGTCATTTTGTGACCAAGCTTGTTTAAGTGCAGATGCACTAAAGCATGCTTCAAAGTACTTTGCCTCTCGTTGTCATGGAAAATGTGTGGCAAAGTGACATTATTCATAGCTCCTCGGCAAACGTCAACTTTGCACCTTCAAAATGTGGGCTAAAAAGTCTACTTTATATGTCGATTGTAGGTAAATATTATTGTTCCACCATAACTGGGTGGACCAAATATTCAGGCAGACAAGCGAACAGATCTATAGGCACAACACACACAGATAAATATTCTGAAAATACATTTTCTTTCTTTGATGTCATTAAAAAGTCCGAAAATATCGAAAATGATTAAATGAAACAGAATTCTAAGAAAAAAGAATTATAAAAATCGTAACAGATTGATTTATATGTATTGATTTAACGAGTTCGAATTGTGCCTTCCAAGCGAGTGGATATGTCTGAAACGTTTCCATTTAAAAACTAAAAATTATCGGGTAAAACTGCGTTAAATTTGATAAAGCCTAGATGAATTGTAGGTCAAAAAATGCCGCGTAAATTGATGCATCATAACAAAAGAACAAAGTTGAAATAGAATTAATATTTGAAAATAACTAATACAGAGTTATTTAGTGACCAGTGCTGTGTATAAAGAAACGAAAGAAGCGTAAACAAACAAACGACCCAACGCGGGCAAGCTAAGCTTTTTCATTTCTAAGAAATTGAAGTGTTTAGGCCCATCAAACCCTTAAAGGGTCGACAAATTTATGGGGGAATAGATTATTGAAGTATAATGTCCCTCCGTAGACCTTCAAATAAATTATTTTTTAACCATTATAAAAATATTCAAATGGAATTAATTTGAATTGTACCCGAAATAATCAATAACGTATTGTTCGAAAAATGTATGGTTGTATAAACTTCTTATGTTAACCTTCAAGTAATCTTTTTCCATTAAAAGTACTCAAAGGAATTTAATATAAATTGAGCCCGTAATGATCAAATGCATTACTCTTAAAGTGTGGTCATAATATTTACTTAGGTAAATTGTCAAGTGAGGTTTTTTAGGTCAAAATTACGCTCGTTGTTGGGTGAAAAATTCTACAGAGTGGTACATGCTGGCATAACAACAGTTGAGTGATGTGGCTGATGTTCGATTAATACGGGTGGTTGAATCTCTCAGTGCAAAGAAGTGAAAAATAAAGGGTGACAAGGACCTTTGTTGAGTGAAAGAAATCTACATAGAGTGGAACATATTAGCATAACACCTGTAATAACCAAATGCATTACTCTTAAAGTATGATCATGATATTTTCTTAAGTAAATTATCAAGTGAAGTTTTCCAGGTCAAAATTACGCTCGTTATTAAGTGAAAAATTCTACGAAGAGTGGTACATACTAGCAAAACAACAATTAAGTGATATAGGTAATATGCTATTAATATAGGTGATTAAATCTCTCAGTGCAAATAAGTGAAAAAAAGGGTGACAAAGACCGTTGTTAAGTGAAAAAATTCTACATAGAGTGGAACATATTAGCATAAAACCCGTAATAATCAAATGCATCACTCTTAAAGTATGGTCATAATATTTTCAGAGGTAAATTATCAAGTGAGGATTTTCAGTCAAAATTGCGCTCGTGGATGAGTGAAAAATTCTACATTAAATTCTACACTAAAAATAGGGAGATCAGGTTACAAGTGGAAAACAACAACCGAGAGGATCATGAACAGACTGGGAAAGGACCAAACATACCGGGAAAGAAAAGGGAAAAATTGTATTCCACAAAGAAATCGCAGCGATATATACTCTATTAAAACCAGAAACCGAGAAATCAGAAGAGTTAGAAGAAGAAGAAGACTTGTAAAAGCGGAAATACAAAAAGAGGAACACAAACACCCCACATCATGACACAATGCGGCCACGCATTTCACAAATACCTACAGATATATACTCTATCAGAAACGGAGGAATCAGAAGACTCAGAAGGAGAAGAAGAAAATCTGTAGAAGCAGAAACAGAAAAAAGAGGAGCATAAACATTAAATATCACGAACACAATGAGGCAACGCATTCCAAAAACACCTACACTTTTCATCGCACATTCATGTACCATGCGTTATGTGGCTCTCGCTGCTGACAACAGGCATGACCCAAATCCAACTCAGCATCGGAAACCGACGAATCAGAAGACTCACAAAAAGAAGACTCGAAGAAGCAGAAACACAAAAAGAGGAGCATAAACACTCCATATCACGACACAACGCGGAAACATATTTCACAAGAAGACTTAGAAGAGGCAGAAGTCCAAAACCAAAAACACAAAAAGGGAGCTAAACGCTTCCTTACGACATGCGGTAACGCATCTCACAGATACCTACATCTCCCATTACACATTCCTCTACCATGCGCCATGTGGCACTCGCTGCTGGCAATAAGCATGACCTTAGTCCAACCCAGCGTGGCAGGCCCATCTGTATAACCCTGGGAGGGGCAGCAATGCCTACCGCATGCTGGTAAATCAATAAATCAATCAGTACTGTACGCATGGTGTGATATTTGGACAATTTTAGATTCTTCACTTATAACTGTTGTTGATATATTATTTCACTGCTACGGACTTCAAGAAAAAGTCATGTACCTTTTTACCGACTATCATATCTATATCTATTTTGGGGCGCTGAAACCGAATCCGAGGTCAGAATTTTCTTATCATGTAAGGATTTTGACATAACCTCAAAGGAACGAAAAAGAAACACCTCAGAAACGGTAAAAAATGCATTTTAAAGTAGTATTCCAGGCTAGATGAGGGTTGGACAACAAAATAATTCGTTACAGCAAACTAATAGCAGAATATTTTAGAACATATCTCAACTAAGGAAAGGAAAATAATCCGAACCAGCTGCGGTTATCTGGGGTGAAATGGGGTGGGTTTTTAGGGGTGAAAAACGGTTTTTTGCGATTTATGGCTTAACTACGCATCCTATCGAAAAAAGTTCAATATAAAAGTTGTAGGTAATAAAGAGATCTACAACTTATGTGGAGAGCATTTTTATCCTAACCTCAACATTTTTCGAGATACACGCAAAAAAACTCTTTTTCAGTTTTCTATTTTTTTCTTCCACAAAAATAATTCGATTTACCTCAAACTTGGTGAAAGTATACTTTTTGGTGTCCCACATAAGCACTATTTTTTTTTTGGAGCAAAATATTTAACGGTTGTTGTTTGTTGAGTTCGGACAGGGCTCATTTTTTTTGTTTTTACTTCTACTTTCAATAAATAATAAATATATATATAGTGCAATGGAAAAAATTGCCGGAAAATCGAAAATTGCCGAGAAAATGCCCTTTTTCGTTGTATGTTTTTTAATTATTGTCAAAAATTTGTTATTATTAATTACAATTAATATAATTTTGTAACATCAATGTATGCTACAAACAATAAGTAAAATAATTAATAATTAGTTACATTCCTCAACCACGTTTGAATTATTAAACGAACAAAAAGGTATGAAACACGGGAATACACGAAGGCAAATCTAAAGATCGCTATCAATGGGCAATACTTGCCCATTCTAAATGAAGCAAAAAATCTTATTTTTGACTATAAGATGCGTTTCACGGAGCACGTGGCAGTTTTATTAAAGAAAGCATATTACTCATTGAAAATGTTATATTCTAATATAAGTATTTTAAATTTTAAAGTAAGACAAAAATTGTGTGAAAATCTTGTGCTACCCATTTTAAATTATTGCAATATACTATACTTTCCATTTCTTGATAAGATTACGCAATATCGTTTGCAAAAGATGCAAAGTAGCTGTTGCAGATTTGTATTTAAACTCAAAAAGTACAGTCATTTGTATATAACGCAATCTCGATCTACAATAATATAGATGACCAACTGAAAACAACTTCTGTAAATAAATTTCGCAAAACGATAAAATCTCATTTCCTCTCTCTCCAAATTTTATAAGATAGCAATTGGTTTTATATGTGCGGATGTATGTGTATGTGGGTATATATACTGTTAAATGATAATTCCCGAAGTCAGCTTAATGAGATTTTATTTAAAAGAATACTACACTTTTATGAAAATTGAAAAAGAACATGCACTCCGTTATGTAATTCAAGAGTGAATGAATGTCTATGCCCGCGAGCTGGATTTGTCAAGACGGTGATCTCCCAATGTTTATTTTAGTTAGCCCGAATGTTTATAAAATAATAATCACGTAAGGGTCCCATGGTAATATTTTCTACTGACAGGTGCCCGTCATTTCCATGGGCGTCGTATATCCTTAACAATACACATATTTGTCTTTTCTTAGTCTTTAGTTTTAAAAAGTACATTTATTATTTTTACAAAAAATTATTTATATTATGTTTAATATTTAAAATTAACAAAGTAATTTTTATCAATTTTTACAATTTAAAAGTTATTAACAATCAAAATTAAAAATATATGTATATTTTTTTAACTATTTAACGTCGGCCTATTTCCGCTACCAGGGCCTATCACCGACGCCAGGAGACGAGCTACCCCCAACCTGGAAATTTTGCCGAACCTCTTCCCTTAAGAAGAGTAGGGATCTTTTACTTGCCTAACATTTAATAGACAAGGGACCGCCTGCTTTACATCTCCTCCGAAGTATGGTATATCCACTACGTAATCCTCGTCTGAAATTACGTAACTTCCGCGTATACATTGATATACAAGCCGCTAGAAGGTGGGACGAGAACGCTGTATTTCCCAAGATGGGACCCAGTACCAAGTATCCAAGTACTAACCGCGCTTGACGTTGCTTCAACGGACTATCGACTGATATTCACATTGAAGTCGCCTCTACGTTCGCCTCAAAATTAAAAATAAATATATTTAGATTATCAAATAAGTAAAAATGCTGTCATTTATACGCCGTACCAATACCGTTACAATAGAAGGCATATAAATCAAGATCATACCTTTTTGTTTGTTTAATAATTCAAACGTGGTTGAGGAATGTAATTAATTATTAATTATTTTACTTATTGTTTGTAGCATACATTGATATTACAAAATTACGTTAATTGTAATAAATAATAACAAATTTTTGACAATAATTAAAAAACATACAACGAAAAAGGGCATTTTTTCGGAATTTTCGATTTTCCGGCAATTTTTTCCATTACACTATATATATATTTTTTATTTATTGAAAGTAGAAGTAAAAACAAAAAAAATGAGTCCTGTCCGAACTCTATCGGATAAGTACTTTTATGAGGAATCGCAGTTGAAAATTTCACTTTTTTTTTTAAATTGAATTAAACAACAACCGTTAAATATTTTGCTCCAAAAAAAATAGTGCTTATGTGGGACACCAAAAGGTATACTTTCACCAAGTTTGAGCTAAATCGAATTATTTTTGTGGAAGAAAAAAATAAAAAACCGAAAAGAGGGTTTTTTGCGAGTATCTCAAAAAATTTTGAGGGTAGGATAAAAATGCTCACAACACAAGTTGTTGATCTCTATATTACCTACAACTTTTATATTCAACTTTTTTCGATAGGATGCGTAGTTAAGCGATAAATCGCAAAAAACCGTTTTTCAACCCTAAAAACCCACCCCACTTCACCCCAGATAACCGCAGGTGGTTCGGATTACTTTTCCTTCTTTAGTTGTGATATGTTCTAAAATATTCTGCTATCAATTTGCTGTAACGAATTATTATCTATCTATTATTTTTTTTTTAATTTCGGCACTTATCTAACCTGGCCTGTAGACTTAAAAACTTAAAACGACCAAACCACTTTACTTATATGAATTTTGGAATGCCGAAACCAAATCTCAGGTCCGAATTCTCCTATCATATCATAATTTTGACATAACTTCAAAAAATCCCCATAAAACTCCGCAAAAATGGTTTAAAGTGTATTTAAAAGTAGGTTTAAACTGATCACAAGACACTAAAATCTACTTTTAAATGCATTTTTGACTATTTATGAGGTGTTTTTTGAAGTTGTGTCAAAATCCTGACATGGTAAGAAAATTATGACCTCGGATTCGGTTTCAGAGCCCCAAAATTAGTGATGCCGACGAGACAAGACATTTCTCGGTCTCGTCTCGTCTCGTCTCGTCTCGTCTCGTCTCGTCTCGTCTCGTCTCGTCTCGTCTCGTCTCGTCTCGTCTCGTCTCGTCACGTCTCGTCTCGACTTTTCGAGACGAGGCCAAAGTTTTTTCTCGTCTCGAAAAATCGAGACGGGACGAGATTTTTAAAGTCGAGATCTCGCCGAGACGAGACGAGATCGAGAATTTCTCGACTTTTTTGTTGTAAAATTGTTCTACATTTGACCTTCGAATGAATAATATAAACTTGAATTAAATTGAGAATATAAATATTAATAATACAAATTCATCAATCACGTCTGTATCGTATTACGCCCTGCCATTTTTACTGGTGCTGCGTCTTAATTATATAGTGATGCCGACGAGACAAGACATTTCTCGGTCTCGTCTCGTCTCGTCTCGACTTTTCGAGACGAGGCCAAAGTTTTTTCTCGTCTCGAAAAATCGAGACGGGACGAGATTTTTAAAGTCGAGATCTCGCCGAGACGAGACGAGATCGAGAATTTCTCGACTTTTTTGTTGTAAAATTGTTCTACATTTGACCTTCGAATGAATAATATAAACTTGAATTAAATTGAGAATATAAATATTAATAATACAAATTCATCAATCACGTCTGTATCGTATTACGCCCTGCCATTTTTACTGGTGCTGCGTCTTGGAAATGAATATAATTTAGGTTTAGGCAAGTGTAATGTTGCCCACTTCTATATTTCTTAAGCTCAGTTCGGCTTGCACACACGGTACTAGAGTGGAGTGAGAGTGGATTTTCATCACGTGATCACAGAGTAAAAATTACGAATTGTATTCTTTCGAACGCGAAATACTCCAACTACTGTCAAAAGGTATTTTCTCGCCCAAACCTTCAATATCTACGACTTAGATTTATTTGTAACTTAGTGTGATCAGTTACATAAATAATTATGAATAACATAATTTTGCCTGTGATTCATTTTGCATGGGAAATGTATTTCGAGAATGATTCTTCTTCAGAAGAAAATATTTTAGAAAAAGTAGACAATTATGCAGAGCTGACTGTTCCAGATATGACTGACTATCAGTATAAAATGAATTTTCGGATTCTCCAAACACATTCGAAAATTTACTTCTTAAAGTTAATAATTTAAATATGCATCATAATAATACGTATAATAATAATATAATAATAAATAGGCCGACGTTAAATAAAAAGATAAAAAAAAGAAAGAAAAAAAATATAATAATAACGCCTCCATGAAATCAATCTAAACTCACTGGTATTATTTTACAATAATATTAAATTGTTATGTTTGATAACAACACCTTTATCTGTGACTGGAGAATGGGTATTTGATGAAATACTTTCCAGCAAGCATTAATTAACAATTCCTGCACGTACTCCCATTTAACATTCGCCAAACCAAAAAACGTCAAGTTAATTAAATGTCAAATTCTATTTTATTTTTCGAATATTGGCTTCACTTACAAAGTGAACTCTTTTCACTACACCCCGTAATGCCCGAACGCTAAAATATTGCAAACACTCCAAATGCCAAAAGCCGAACGGAAATAGTACTCTTGGAGTGAAATGCGTTAAAAGAGTGCGTACCTAAGTCGAACTCAACTTTAGAAATGGTTGTTCGAAATTATTGCAATTAATCTTATAAATTTACTTACTATAGAAACTAGCAACAACGTATATATTTTCAGTATAATACGAACTTGATTAATTTAAATTATTAAATCTCATATCTTCTTAGAGTATACGGTATAGAGGCAAAAAAATTTTAAAATATGGAGAAAATTAAAATTCACAATATTTCAAATAGATCTTTTAGTTAAAGGTACGTTTAAAAATAAACAAAAGTCAAATATTCATATAAATTGAACTGAATTAATTAAACTTTATAAATTAACTAAATAGAGATTTCACTTGTGAAAAAAAAGAAAAAATGGGAAATTTCACATTTGTCGAGACGAGAGGAGATTTTCGAACAAGGATATGTCGAGACGAGATGGCTGAAAGATCTCGTCGCGAAAATGTCGAGACGAGACGAGAAAAACCAATTTCTCGACGAGACGAGTCTCGCGGCAACACTACCCAAAATACGTATAGGTCAACATAGGTCAACTCGTTTAATCAATCGGATTACTTTTAAGTCGGTTTCAGGCTTGTTTTAAGCTGTTTTTTGAGCTTACATGAAAATATTGACGACATGTGACAATTCTGACCTCGGATTTGGTTTCAGCGCCCCAAAATACGTATTAGATATGATAGTCGGTAAAAAAGTACATGACCATTTTTATTTTTTGTGTGCCTGTGTAATTTTACAAGGGGAGGAGATTCTCAATTTCACCCGTACGTATGTTTTTTGTTGTCTTATTTTGGCAGCGTTTGATGATAAATGATGATGAATAGTAGATTTAATTGACATCTTTCATTCCGCCAACCGTGGACGGATGGATATTCGAAACCGGCCGGGCATTTGCCCAGTAGGTCCTATCAGGATGTTAGGAGAGTAATATAAGGACTTTAACGCAAAACACGTAGCACAGTTATATTATGGACAAATTACTCTTGTATTACTAATTACTAAGTAGATTTACCTATGCAAAACCGCAGCTCTAATATTCGCTAGTTTAGCAGCAGAGGAAGTAATTAAATGTAATTATTATTTTAATAGGAGATTTTACTGTGGAACAAGATTAACCAGCTTGCTATGTATAGATGATTTTATGGATAAATGTGCTGAAAATAAATATCAGGTTAAGGTTTATTTGCCATGAAAATGCCAAGTGAAAATGCTGAGGCGTGGAAAATAGTTTTGTTATGGATATAAAATGTTAAGACAAAGATTAATGTCTCATCGAAGATAAATTAATATAATTAGTCAGGATATTTGTATGGATATTATCCATTATAGTTGTGTTAAAAGTTTTTATATTTCCGATTATAGTAATTTTATAGTACCTTGGATCTACTAAATAATTATTCGATTTAAAAACCTGCGGCGTGTCGCTGTAATTACTGTTATGTCCTGAATATGCAAAATATGTATGAGGCTTGATGTAAAAATAGCCAATGTACGTTTTTTTGTCTAATGAAACTGGAGTCGATTTAATTTAACGAAACAAACGGCCAATGTATTATTAAATTATTAAATTGTTTTTGGTAGGAAACCGGTAATAAATGCTCTTAAAGAAACTACAAAAACTGTAAAAGGACCCCGCACACCATATAGGAGATTTCTGCCTCCAATCAAATTTAACCTAACCCACGTAAAAATGTTCTTTTGAACCCCCTGAACAAATGTTCAAATGCAGCCAGGTCTGAAAAGGTCTTCGCTTTGAGATATGGAGCCCTAAAGATCGTTCCAAATACATTTTAAAATTGAAAAAAAAATAAATTAAAGTTGGCTTTGATTTTATGTAAATTCAGAACTGCATAATTAATTCTTATATAACACCATATTTCTTACTCGTATGAATGACACCGTGGATCTTCAAGGGCTTCGCTGCAGTTTTTTCAATTCAAAAATAAAGTTGTGATACTTTTTTTCTAAATAACACACTTCTGTTAAAATCGTTTTTATTTTAGTTCTAGCCCTTGAGATACGGCCAAAATCGAGGGCGATTCGGCGCGGTTCACATTTTTTCAAAGATACAATGTTTTTCTGATTTTTGACACAAGGGCAAAAATCGGCCATCTAAAATATATTGTATCTTTGAAATTGTGAGTGCCGTGCTGAATTGGCCTTGTCCTTGATTTTTACTGTATTCTTAGAGGTCCATGAGACTGAAAAAATAGATTCGATGAGGATACCATGTAAAAATTTTTTTTATTTTCTCGACGCAATAGCAATATTCGAAAAACGATTACAACTATGCACAGAATATTTCATGTTTCTAGATGATGTTATGACGAAATTGCTGTTATGCAACTGGAAGTTCAAGTTCATGTGGTGGTCTATGTCCAGCATCAACAATATTATCTAAAAGCAACGTATTTGGATATTTGACCAGTTCTTGATGCCTTGCATAACTCAAGAACCACAACACTGCCGTCACGTGTGCGCACATACCAAGTGTTCTCGCACCCGTTTTGCAAGTGCAATAATATGCCAGGATTTTTTCTTGATCTGGATTTACTTGATCGTTTTCTTGATTGAATAAGTAAGCAACCCACAGTTGGTATTTTGTATCACGTCGAAACCGCGAATATACTCGAACTATCATAAAACCTTCATCTTCTATGAGTTCATCAAACTGAAATTCTTCTGTGCCGTCTCTTTCTAATTTATCTTGAATAGAAGCAGGTGCCAGATTCACTTGGTACACTCCAATCGTCAACTCTCGCAGAAATTCCAAGCTCAGAATCGGAAAAAAAGGAGCATGGTTCTCGTTCAATTTTCGCCAATTTGCATGTCTTACATTTCTATACATCGAATCTCCCTCAATCCTTGCTTGCATAACATTACTGCTTTTCTTAGAATTTCTCGTGCGAAGTCGGCATTTGCTCCCTCCATGTATATTTTTGCCTTGTATTTATTTATAATTTCTGCAGAAATTCTGTAGAAGTCACGTACGTTTACTGCATGAGTGATCGACATGACTTTGTCTAGAAACTTAAAAATTGACTTGATGTGTCCATTTCTCTATTCTACGATCCAGCGAGTTTTCGTAGTAACCTTCGCTTCGTTTGCATTTTCAGTGGAAAGTTGTTTCTCTCTACGTCCTAGAGTCGGTGGCATCCAGTAGGAATATCCGAGATCTCGTAGTTGCTCCTTTATATAGTCATAAACTCGATCAGCGATAATGATATCTCCCTCTTCAGCCCATTCATTTAATGCATCAAGTTCATTTTGCAGTACTGCAGCATCATTATTTCTCGAGTTGCTGAAATAAGGACCATGGATATCCAATATATAACCTTTTGGAGCAACCAGAAGAGCAGGCTTTTCAAGATGACGATGTTTGTGAACCGAAAATGTTTGCCTCAACTCTCTAAAATTGCTGGTTTTGCTAAGATATACATATGTCCCATCAACGTATATTATTGCGACGTGATTTTCTGGATTTCCATTATAATGTGCATTTGCAAAGTCGATCAATGTATTCTTCTCTACTCAATGCAGTAAGACCAACATTTAAAGAAACAAAACGCGTCATCAAGGATTTCCGTGTTTTTTGAATTGACATACTCACTACTTGACGCGTAGAATACTTTAACATTACCATCAAAAACTCATCTGACAAACCTCGACGAAGTTTGCACAGAAACATAATCAAATATTTTCTTCTTACGATGTGATGCTTATTTCTAAGAGGTCCTGGCACAGGATCGCAATAGGTAAACAAATCCCTGAATTGCTCTCGAGTTATGCCGCACAAAATGTTAAAATCTTCCTCGGTAAATGAATTTTTGTCGTTGTAATCTTGTTGGTTTTCTAGAAGCGATTCTCTAAGAGATTGGAAAAGTTCAGATAATTCATTAGCTTGAAATTTATAAGGTCTATTAAAGGAAGTTAATCCATCCAATAATAATTGCGGTACGAAACCGTTATCGTTAGTTAATGTGCGCGACACATGTTCTAGCGGTATCGGGAACAAAAATATTTTTCAAAACAAAAATTTTTGCTCTAAATTCCAAGGATAACGTTGGGTATAATAATCACCACCGCAAAATATACAAGGGTGATAACGCGCTTGCCTTAAGACGTTGAGGTATGGATAATTTGGATCTTGGGCAATAGTATCTTCTCTTCCAAAATTGAAATATTGCAATTAAAGCAAATCCGATCGTCTTCCTGAATATCTTCTGGCGGCCGCCTAAAATTACTTCTTCGAACAGATTATGAAAGAAAGCCGTGTTACCTGACAGTTTCAATGAATCAAAACAATATCATTATTGACAAGTGAAAAATAAATAAAAAAATGTGAAATAAAACTTAATATTTCGTTGTTTTACTATTGATTTCTATGGAAACAGCAATATAATTTAGTCATTACGACAAGGTAACTTTGGGCGCTTCACGCGATTTTGGATTTGGAACGATCTTTGGGGCTCCATATCTCAAAGCGAAGACCTTCTCGGACCTGGCAGCATTTGAACATTTGTTAAGGGGTTCAAAAGAACATTTGTATGTGGGTTAGATTAAATTTAACTAAAGGCAGAAATCCCCTATATGGTGTGCGGGGTCCTTTCAAATTCACCATAGGCGTACGTGCATAGGGGTAAAAAATGGTGCTGAAATCATGTAGAGATTTGTTTTAACATAAATTTAAAACCCGTCTAAAAGAAACTTTAGAAACCACTTGAACCAAATTCATAAAGTTACAAGCACATGAATATGAGATTTTAACAAGAAGTAGTTACCCGTAACTCGGAGCAAGTTGAATCTAAAGAAAAAGTTTATTTTGCTAAAAATTTTAATATATATTACGAAACAGCAGTATGTATTTATAAGTAAGTAAACTAAAATAAACTAAATCTATTCCGGCAAATTTTAGTTGCTTCTATTATAGCTTCGTGTGTGTATTTTCCATTAATCTTCCATTGTTAAATACCACTTTTTTAAGCTGTTCCGGGATAATATTTCCACAAGTGACTCTAATTCTATCGCAAAGTTGGTCTATTGTTGTAGGTCGACGTTTAAAAGCCTCATTGTTTAAGGTATCCTACAAAAAATAATCCATTGGGGTTAAATCAGGTTACCGAGGTGGCCACCAAATTAGAGGACTATTATATCTGCTGCGTTATGAACTGACGATCTATCTAATTGAACAGGTAAATTTAATCTATCCTGTAATGAAAAATCATCTAATGCCAGAATTTATTTTCAATGAAATGTGAAAACCTGTTCCCTGTTAAGTTTTATCTACAGAAATAAGGTACCATTACTCTGTTATTTAGGATCCCATATAAGACATTTACTTTATATGATTACCGTCTTCTACATTTTATCGTGAAATATAGGTTTTTCATTGTCCGAGATCTACTATTTTATGAAGAGACTGTGTCGTTAAAGTGACCTCGTATGCATGTTTTAAAAAAAATTCTCGATTGTTAAGAAAATATCCTTGATGCCAAGACCAGTTTATTCTTGTCAATAATTCCCTTCTTCTGGCATTTGGAAAACTTTTAGTTTAAATACTTTGATCTTATATCTCTCTTCACTAATTACAAGTTTTATAATCATTATCGAATACTTGAGGATTTTCTTTAAAGTATACTAAAATTATAGTGTCATTATGTCCTCTGCTATGCTGTCGTTTCCTTCCGTTCTTCGTCTTCTAATGAGATCGATTTCTTTAAATATTTTTTTAAATTTTAATACAGTTGCTTGTTTGATGTTTCAGCCTAGTTTTGTCTTACTCGTGTCAAATAGATTCCAATAATGAGTATTTCTGTCAAATTTCACGCTTCTAGGTCTAACCTTTCCGAAAAGCTTAAAAATACCCTCTTCCCCTTCGCCCTTTCGGGGGTCTCTTTTTAAAAACCGTCGTTTCCGACGTGATTTCAAAAATACGGATGCGCTTGAAGACCATCTACCACCCCCTTTTCACATCTTCAAAAAGTGAACATCGAAATTTCGTCTTACACGCATCAACAAAATATATTTCTGTCAAATTTCACGCATCTAGATCTAGCCGTTTCCGAAAAAGCCTAAAATTTCAACCCCCTTTTTCACCCTCTTATGGGTCGAATTTCGAAAAATCCCTAGTGTAGTGGGGTTACCTACGTCATTCAAGGAACCTCTGTGCAAATTTTGAAGTTTCAGCGGTTTGAGCTGTGCGTTGATAGATCAGTCAGTGAGTCAGTGAGTCAGTCAGGGTATTCTTTTATAGATATAGATTGGACAAAAGAAAAAAAAATAATAAAAACGCCTAGTATCAGTGGCGACTCGTGATATTGTCTGCAGAGGAGGCTTGATATATTGAAAGACAATTAACTTGCAATATGATTACAATTTGTACATTTCTACAAGTAAGAGATATTAATTTGGAAGTTTGGAAGTTATGCTGCCTCTTCCAAAAGGAGGCTCAACCTCCCCTGCTTCCCCTGATGAGCCGCCACTGTCTAGTATTAATGAAAGGATGATACAAACAATGTGTTTAATGAAGATTTTATAAACAGATATAAAAATTGGATTTAAAATAATAATAGTGATTTCACACCTTCAGTGTCATCAATCTCTATAAATGAATGAATCTTCTTAATAATAATGCAAATAGTGAGAGCAATTTCGTATCACCAATAAAATTATGAAGCCACAGCGTGGCTTTGATTATAAAGTCTACATCAATAGATTTATGCCAATATTTTATACAATTTATAACATCTAGTTACCAAGCACAGTAGTGTAGTTGGTTAAAAAAAGCATTGTATGACCTTCCCATAAAACCCCACCTTAAATACACCATCCACAACACCACGCTTCCTTATTACCATCCCCTCAACCCCTCTTGACTCCTCTCTGAAAAAAAAAATACCTATAAATTAGGCACTCTGTGCAACAACATGTTTTCTTTTACCAGATGACGTTCTCAAGCAGACTTTTTATTTTTATGTTCCCTACAATCTTCTTCGTATATGACAATAATAAGTCAAGAAACGATTTCATTTGAGTATTTTGTACATAATTAAAACAAACGCAAATGATCTTTCAGAAATTTGCCTGTAACTTTCGTTCATTGATGGCCTGGGGTATTTCGCCGAGACATCGGGCCGCTGCGGGGCATCGGACAGTCCCCGTGCTTGTTGTCCCGTAGCTATGTTATTTTATTTTATTGTAAACTGAAATAAAATACCCTCATAATGCCATGTCAACCATAGTTAAATAAAATAAAGATTTTAAATAGCAAATAGCAATAGCATTGTATGTCAAAACGAGACTAATGACTATCTATCTTGTTTAGGTTCAAATCCTAGTTTCAAATGTAGTATATTGGATTAAATTATTTTTAGTTATTGAACGTGTTTTTTTTTCAAAACATACAGTTCATATCTTCACCAACAGGTCTTGCAATCGGTTACTTATGTCGTGCCAACTTTTCCTCATTAGTGTACTACAAACGTTTTCAAGCAATCAATAAAAAACCATTATTAGTGAATTACAATTCAAATTGTTGCAAATAAACAGTCATTATTTAATGTGTAACATCATTTATAAAGAATTTTGTAGGTAGTATACAAACATGTTTTTTTAATAATTTATTATCTAATTCTATTTGTATTATTATTTGATCAACGACCAGGAAATTATTTTCATTTGCAGCGAACTGTAAGAAATAGTATTTTCTGAATGCATCACATACCAATCTGTATTATAGCGTTCCTTTTCGTGTCGTCTTATCCTCTTAGAGTTAGAAAATTATAGTTAAAAGTGATGTTTGATGCTGTTCCATTATTCATTACACCCATTTGTTGCATTATGATGCTATATCGTATGTCTGGCATGGGTGGAATGTGACCGTAAGCCTGATGTCTGCAAGAATTTATTCCTTTATACGCAGTTGACATCTTGAATCCTAATGGATGAAAATTACCATTTCGTGCATCTACTGAAATCCTTAATCTAGCCTTAATGCTAAGATTATATTTAGATGCTTGTCCTGGGCGGCGAAAAGATTGCAGCTCTTGATTTCTACTTTTTAAAATACTATGAACGGAAAGTTCGTACTTCCACATATTAGGTTTTCATTCGTAATCAGAACTAATTACTTACGTGATAAAACTTTTAATATAAGTCTTAATCTGAAAAAACAAAAGACGCCGTGTAATTTAGTACAGTTGAGGATTATTAAAATGTGCTGGTTTTGCAAAATTTATACATTTCTTTATTTTTTAAAACAGAGTTTTATTGACTTATATATTACCTTTTTCTTACAGGCTACCGAAACAAACTACAGATTATTGATATAAGAATTTTGGCACTTTCATCAAAGTAGGTCGATCTGTCCGAAACTTCACACAGTTTTGTATTCTTGCAGAAAGTTGAAACCTTTGGTGTGATAAAATAGTTGTCACAAATACCAAAACACTTGAACATTATACTGGATAATGTACTCGACGTGCGTTACGCCAACGATGCAGCCATCTTCTGTAAATGGTAAAAACTAAAGTAAAACTAAAAATGTATTCTGAAATTTTTAATAAACTACCCAAATAACACAATTATATACAAAGGATGATCATAGTACAAATCTAAAAGTACGTGCAAAGTATATGCGAATGCATATACTTTCTCCAAAGAACGACCTACTTTTTACATGCAATTCAGTTAAATGTTTCCAATTCTTTGGTACTTTGCATAATCTTTGTATATGCATAGCGCATGTAAAAAGTATAAAGTATGCATAAGAATAGTAGTACTAATTATATATGTTATATGAATATTTTTGTCTTTCGGATGGAAGGAAAATAAAGAAGATATGGTAGTTCCATACGTATTTTATTTACATTAACATATCTAATATTGTTTACCACATCCCAATTTACTCTCACGAGGGTTGCCTGCAAATTATAATGTTTATTAAATTCATTTTTACTTACTTTTTTACTAATTGCCGTCGGTAGGGATCGAACCTGCAACGCCTACACTGGGCTATCCTGTGTCCCTTATTTTGAATGCTAAAAGTGGTATAGTAAGTGCGAAAAATGTGTTTAATGAGATTATCAGTAATAGTAAGTATTTTTTCTGTGAAATTAAATTTCTAATACAACTTTTAACAAACAATTATACTTTATTTAAAATATTATGTGAAAATCGTTCAAGTTCTATTTTTTCTATTTTGTATTTGTGTTCCCAAACCTCAATTTTTCCTGTTCGAATTTATATTTATCTATAATTATTAAGAGAACTTATTTAATTTCTAATAAAGAGACTGTGATATTGTAATAGAATTGTCTCCTGAGAGGTATAGTTGAAGTAGTCTTAATAGTATGAGGGATTATGACGCTATGAGGGGAGAGGAATGCATAGGCCGGGCAAGTAGATATCCCGTCTTTACTCCACTTACATTAATATGAGAGAGAAGATATCGATGTCGGCATCTGACGAGGAGTGTAGGCATAAACCGCTAGACTGTTGTTTTTAATTCAGGACCGCACTTGAGATACCGCAGTCGAGCTTATACTGTCGGGGTGAAGATAATTCGATAATTACTTTATAGTTCTTTATTTGGTCATGTGTTTTTGAAAATAATTTTTAGTAGTAGTAGTAAATATATTTATATAAAAATGTTTCGTGTGAGGCATCTACGTCTACATTTAATCGTGTTTGTGAAAATGAAAGTGATTACAGTGATAAAGAAAATCAAAATCCATCAGTGTTTTCAGTAAGAAAAAAACGAGTACATTTGGACGTGGACGGAAAACAAATTTGCTTAAATGTTTATGATAGTATTTTGGAACGAAAAGCTAATGACCCCAATTTGGATGATTTAGATGTAATAGGTGAAACAGCATCTCTGACGAAAATTCCCCGTTCGACAATACACAAACTGGTGAAAGAGGGTGCCCTCCCAAGAAAACAACGATCCGACGCCGGTAAATCGAAAACTCTGGACCCATCTTTAGCAAAAGTTTTAAAATGTGTAGTATACGACGCGTATCAGAAAAATGAAATTCCAACTCTTGACGTGATAGATAAAAAACTAAAGGAAATGGATTATCCTCTAAAATATACCAAAAGAACTTAAGAAATTGGATGAAAAAAATTGGATTTAAATATCAAACTATTAAGAAACGAATGGCGATTATGGAAAGCCGACGAATAATAGATTGGCGAAATTCATATCTAGAAGAGATAAAACAACTCAGGGAAAATAGACCCATTTATTAGCTAGACGAAACTTGTTATGATTTTTTTAATTTTTACAAAGATTCATCTTTGTTTTTGTTGTAGTAATAACTTTACTATTACAGTTTATTTTTAGTTTATTCATTGAGACAGATATTTGTTTCTGTTACTATTTTTAGAGTATATTTTCTGTTTTTATTTTGTTTTTAAAGGTTTCTTGTTACTTTTTAAATAATCTCTTTATCCTATATTAATTATGCCATACCCATCCTTTCCTGGCGAGAAATACTCATACTTCCTCGCGGTTCTTGCTGGGTAGTAACAATTTATATTAAGCGAACTGTAGATACTGTAACTACTATAGGTGCAGTCACTACTTTTATTTCAAGTTATTACGTTTTTTCTACATTGAAGCAGTTTTGAAAAAAAAATCATCGAATTTTGCAAAAAGAAAAGTTTTAAAAATGAATTGAACATCACACAACAAATTGGTTTTTGTAAAAAGACTAATTTAAATTCTATTAAATATTGTTTTCCTCCTTTTTCTGAAAAAAAAATTAATAAAACTTAAGTGAGTCTTTTTAAAACTTTCTTTCGCAAATTTCGATGTATTTTTTTTTCGCAAAACCGATTTATTTTATCTTGGTACTCAAGTCATAAAATATGGGTTGGGTCCCATGACTCAATACTAAGATATGACCAATCTAAATTTCACAAGCCGCGGCTGACAAATACCTACTAAACATTGAAAAAGTAAACGAGCGAACAATATAGTTACATCCGGCTCTGCATTCTGCAACCATTGCGCCTCTACAACGCCGATAGGCGGTATGTCGATCATTATTTCGATTGCTTCAACTATATGAGTAATTGCTGGACAATGAAATCCTGAAATCCTAATAAGCGTACTCTACAATATATTTCTAGCTTCAGGCCTGACAGTAATTTATTAATTAAAAATAGATTAAAAAATAATAATAATAAAAACTCCAAATGGTGTACAGCATATTGTCAGCTTAGACAGCTTTTCTGTATTTTAAGCGATTTAAAAAAAAAACCGCTGCCCAAGGAATCACTACTTCCACATCCAGAATTTCTATCCAAGTCTCTCACAACGAAAAAATTTTTGTATGTGGAAATAATTGCTTATGGAACTTTAATAATATAATATTTGAAATCAAGAACCCATAAAACGATATCCCACATCGGTAGTGGGGTGAGGGTGGTGATAGAGGGTGGTAGTGGGGGTGGATGAAGTAAAAAAATATTTTAAGGTTTTTTGGTTCTTGTATATACACTCAATCACAATTTTTTTCATCGGGGTGAGGGTGATAATGGGGGTGGCTAATGCCAAAAATTTTTTTGAGACCTTAGCTTCCCTTGTATATACTAAATGCAAATTCTATGGACCCTTACCTGCTTGATTTATCTATTTACCCCCCAAACCTTCGACGGAATAAGATGAAAATATAATTTAGTTCAGATCCCGTTAAAGTACATATGTGTACCTTTCAAGTCAATATCTTCAACGGAGTAATCGTGCGCAAAAGGAAAGTTACAGACAGACCGACAGACAGACAGAATTTTTTTTTTGCTCAAACTTAAAATCTCGACGTTTCATGACATTCTAAGCCTATTTGAATAATAAAAATTTTCAAAATTTCTTTGTCGTTACTATACTTCCAATGGATATGGAAGTAATATAGAAAAATAGCCATTTCTTATGTATAATTGTTCACTTTATAAAAACTACACTCTCTGGTGCTACGCTGATTTTTTTTTCTCGAGAATGGAGAAATTTTTATGGTCTATTTCGCTCCACTATCAAGCTATTACAAGGGAAATATCAATGAATGTAATTAATTTAAAATGTACGACGCTAGCACTGTGCATATCCTGACACATGACGTCATACGTTGTTTGCGCGCCTAACGGATTTATTCAAACTTTAATGTTGAATACCGCCTGTAAAAGAAAAAATAAGAAAAAATCCTTTACACACTGTGTTTTGTATTAAGTAAAGATTCTAAAAATGCTAAAATTATATTTTGTGCAAGGAGCCTATTTCATTCTATCGGGACTTTTTTTTCGGATATTTCGATTTTTTAATTTAACATACAATGATTTGTTTTAACTTTTGTTAATAAAAAATGCAATAAATATTCAATTTTTTAAAACTATTTTTTTAATGCTCCTTTTATTAATAAATTACTTGTGTTTACTTCCACATCCAGTGGAAGTATAGTAACGACAAAAAAGTTTTTAAAAATTTTTATTGTTCAAATAGGCTTAGAATGTCATGAAACGTCGAGATTTTAAGTTTGAGCGAAAAAAAAATTTCTGTCTGTCGGTCTGTCGGTCTGTAACTTTTTTTTGTGCGCACGTTTACTCTGGAACCGTTTAGGATATTGACTTGAAATTTGGTACACGTATGTATTTTAACGTGATCTGGAACTAGATTATATTTTCATCTTGTTCCATCGAAGGGTTGGGGGTAAATTGGGGTAAATTTGGGGTAAATAGGTAAATTAAGCAGGTAAGAGTCCAGAAAATTGGTATTTAGTATATTAAAGAGAAGCTAAGGTCTCAAAAAAATTTTTGGCATTAGCCACTTCCATTACCACCCCCACCCCATTATTAAAGGGGATGAAAAAAAATTGTGATTTAGTGTGTGTGTACAAAAACCAGGAACCTCAAAATATTTTTTTTTCATCCACCCCCACTACCACCCCCTAGCACCACCCCCACTCCACTACCGATGTGGGGTATCGTTTTATAGGTTTTTGGGGTAGAGGATTTCAAATATTATATTATTAAAGTTCCATAAGCAATTATTTCCACATACAAAATTTTTTGGGCAGCGGTTTTTTGAGTAGATTTTGAGTGTTCACTCTAATTCAAAGTAAACTAATTTGTTTACAATAATGCAACGAATATTAACTTTTTATAACTTTCTTGAGTTTTGTCGAATTGGGACAATTAATTACTTGTTTTTTACGTAGATTGTAAACTTCATAGAGTTATTTAAATTTATTTATAACTAATATTTCGAAAATTGTAAACAAATGAAAAAATAAATGGTTTTAAATGAAAAAAAATTTTTTTTCTCAATTGTAAAATACATGGAACAACCTACATAAAAAATGCCCTCAAACGAGTCAATGCACTTGAATTATAAGCGATTGAGATTTTTTTTTTATTTAATAAATATTTTGTGGTTAAAATTTGGCATGGAGGTTTAGTTCAATAAAAGACCTAGGTTCACTCACTCATTAAGACTTTTTTTAAATTATTATACAAGAAGGGCCCTTTTTAAGATATTTTTTTGCAAGTTAAGAAACTTAGATATTAAGCAAATTACAACATACACGCTTTTTTATTTAATACAAAATTACGTACTTTCTGTATATTGTTGCCTTAATCTGGGCACGCTAATATACCAGTTAGGTAAATACTTTAAGACACTCATTATTGCAAAACCAATCAAAACAACTACTCTTCTAGCTAATACTTTGTAAAGTATTAAATTACATGATAGAATTCTTAGCATTTTAAAGCCAAAAAAATATATTAAAAATACTTAAATCATTTATTTAAATTTAGTCATTCACACTTTTTTATTTAATAAGAAATTATCTACTTTCTGTATTTTGGCACCTTAATCTGGTAACGCGAATATACTACTGAAAAAAAAAACACTTTAAAACACTCGTCATTCGAGAACCAGTCAAAACAACTACCCTTCTATCTAATACTGACGAAGTATTGAATTACATGATAGGATTCCTAGCATTTTAAGGCAAAAAAATATATTGATAAAATAAAATACTTAAATCATTTATTGAAATTCAGTCATTCACAAAAATTATTGAACTTTACATTCTATCTCGATTCTATGATGGCAAATAAATAAAAAATAATTAATTGTTAAAATTAAGAAACTTCCAGAAAGTTTTTTGTATTTTTTATCCAAAATCATATCGAGAACTATTTTTTATTTTCTTTGAGATGGGATTATAGGGTCCAATGATAATAAGGAAAATAGCAGAAAATGTTAACTTTGCAACATAAATTGTCTACATTTTATATGATGCGTTGGTCAGATTTAATCCGAAGCTTCTCATTGCACCTGTCACACCGAAAAGAAAGAAAAAAGTAAAAAAGTAAAATCGTGCAGCAAGAAAATGTCTTTCACCTTTTTTCTTTTTTATGTTCAGTCTAACTCTACTATAAATATAAGTTATTCTAAGTAGGTCTTTTAATTTTAGTATTTTATTTCATTAAAACCGCTGCCCAAGGAATCACTACTTCCACATCCAGATTCTCTATCCAAGTCATTCACAACGAAAAAACTTTTTATGTGAAAATAATTGTTTATGGAACTTTAATAATATAATATTTGAAATCCTCTACCCCAAAAACCCATAAAACGATACCCCACATCGGTACTGGGGTGGGGGTGGTGATAGGGGGGTGGTAGTGGGGGGTGGATGAAGTAAAAAAATATTTTGAGGTTTCTGGTTCCTGTACATACACTAAATCACAATTTTTTTTTCATCCCCTTTAATAAGGAGGTGGGGGTGGTAATGGGGGTGGCTAATGCCAAAAATTTTTTTGAGACCTTCTCCTGTATATACTATATACCAATTTCATGGACTCTTACCTGCTTAATTTACCCATTTACCCCAATTTAACCCCCAACCCTTCGACGGAACAAGATGAAAATATAATCTAGTTCTAGAACTCGTTAAAGTACATATGTGTACCAAATTTCAAGTCAATATCTTAAACGGTTCCAGAGTAAACGTGCGCACAAAAAAAGTTACAGACAGACCGACAGACAGACCGACAGACAGACCGACAGACAGACCGACAGACAGACCGACAGACAGACCGACACACAGACCGACAGACAGACAGAATTTTTTTTTTCGCTCAAACTTAAAATCTCGACGTTTCATGACATTTTAAGCCTATTTGGACAATAAAAATTTTTAAAAATTTTTTTGTCGTTACTATACTTCCACTGGAGGTGGAAGTAATTAAAGTAAAAAAAAAGTTTTTAATAAAAATATAAAATTCTTTAATCCAACATTTTCTTCCTGTCAAATCGTCTTGAGTGTTTAATATTTAATTATATCAACCAATTGGCCTTTACATTTTGTTTCGATACTTTCATGTGGACAACAGCAAAAATAATTTTTTGCATGTTTAATATGAGGTTGCCATTCTACACCTCTACATTTTTTTTTAATTTTTTTCATGTCCGATGGAAGGCTCCTCTCTTACTGGGTAGTCAATGCTCAAAAAATGGTAACATATTGTAAAGGATCGAAATTTCATAATCCAGCTTTGGATAAAATAAAAAAATATTTTGAGGTTTCTGGTTCTTGTACACACACTAAATCACAATTTTTTTCAGCCCCTTTAATAATGGGGTGGGGGTGGTAATGGGGGTGACTAATGCCAAAATTTCTTTTGAGACCTTAGCTTCTCTTGTATCTACTAAATACCAATTTTATGAACTCTTACCTGCTTGATTTACCTATTTACCCAAATTTACCCCAATTTACCCCCCAACCCTTCGACGGAACAAAATGAAAATATAATCTAGTTCTAGATCTCGTTAAAGTACATATGTGTACCAAATTTCAAGTCAATATCTCAAACGGTTCCAGAGTAAACGTGCGCACAAAAAAAGTTACAGACCGACAGACAGACCGACACACAGACCGACAGACAGACCGACAGACAGAAATTTTTTTTCGCTCAAACTTAAAATCTCGACGTTTCATGACATTCTAAGCCTATCTGAACAATAAAAATCTTTAAAAAATTTTTTGTCGTTACTATACTTCCACTGGACGTGGAAGTAATTATGCGTTCATTTTGTGCCTGTTTTAAACTACTCACTGAAATTTTAATAACTTACGTTGAACAGTTTTGAAGATCTGCTATTTAGAAGAATGTCCCACTTTTAATGCAGATTTTGATCAACCGAATAAGTCAAACCGAATGAAGTTACGTTTTTGACAAGAACTCCGAAACTTTAAAATAAAAATTGTGAAAAAAATTCATCGCTTGAAAAAGGCTATGGTTTATCGATGCCTGAACTATTATTCACTAAAATGCACATTTTCTAAGTTACAATGGTTAAATGGTCAAGTTATTCAAAAATAACATATTTTATTTCTGCTTTCACAATAATAATTGAAAAATATTATTTTGGGTATTCAGCAGGTAACTTTCAAAGAACAGATGTTCTCTTTGAAAGTTATCTGCTGAATACCCTAAAAAAAAATTCAATAAGTTATTCAAATTTCAGCGAGTAGTATAAAACAGACGCATTATTTTTGCAATTTTTTTCCTTTCTCCCTTTTTGGATTATTCGCAGTTAAAGAGATAGTCGGGTTCATAAAGGTTAAAGCCCAAGGAACAATTTTAGACATGTCCTCAAAAAAAACTGGCTGTAGTTTCAAAATGGCGACCATATGTATACAACTTTATATTACTAACATAACAAAACATAAAATAAACTGAAAAAATAATTTGCAGACATTTATCTCGAAAACGGTAATGTATGAATTTAACAAGAGATTAGGGTTAAAACAGATTAAGGTTAAAAGTGTTGATAGTAACATCTTTTGGATGAAGCTGGCTCATTCCAATAAAATTAAATGTAAATTACTCTTTGATAGGTACCGGATTTGGTAATAAAAGAAGGGTTATTAACATATCCGCATTAGCAGAAGAGTACGGATCTCAAAAATGTTCGGTATTACTGGGCCTTCATTCATTTACTGGATGCGCCTTTAAAGGAAAAGGAAAGATAAAACCCCTAAAAATTTTACTTTCTCCTAAATATACCAAATATATAGGAAAACATTTCAAGATTTTGGGAGCAGCTGGAATATTGATGATAAATTATTAGAGGAGTTTACATGTTCCATATATGGATCAAAGAAATGCGCTAGCGTGCATGAGCTTCGTCTAATTGCCATTAGACAGAAATGTGAGAGATTTGTCCTTATCAATTGACACTAAAGTTGATTTTTCTTCGATTCCACCATCAAGAGCTTGTCTTATCGAGCGTATTAATACCAAACGCGTATTTGCAGATTAGCCGACGAAGGTGTTCACAATATTCCTAAGCCTTGGAATGATTATGGATGGCAAGAAAATGGAGAACCTCTTTGGTGTTCAGCAGATAAAATACTGCCTCAATCGCTTGCTGAAATTCTTCAGGAAACAATTCCAATTCAAATATCATAATAGATGAAAGTGAGGATGATAACGATATCATAAGTGAAGCAATAGAAGGAGAAGACTTGGAAGAAATATTTAATGTATCGGGAGACAACGATAGTGAATCTGAAAGCGAATAAGGTGTTACCTACGTTTTATATTGAATTTTATATTTCATTTTAAGATCTGAATCATTTATCTATCCAAATATTGTATAGGAACAAAATTGTAGAAAATGTTATGCACTTTGTTTTTTGCGCAGAAAGTTTTTCACCATCTTTTTTAGTTTTTGTGTTAAATGACAAAAACAATATTTACAAAAATTTTTTTTATAAACCGACGCCATTTTTTTGGGTGACATGTCTAAAATTGTTCCTTAAACTTGAATCTTTATGAAAAACATTGTCCCCAAGGATCGGAGAGGGGGAGAGGGTCACGTGCAGTTCAAGTGGGCTCCCTAGTAAGAGGGCTTATTGAATCGTATATTAGAAAAACGCTTGAAAACTAAGCATGAAAGAAGTAATGAAACTGTTACGACTTCACTGATCTTAAAAAAATATTCCATTTAAGGATATCTTAAGATCAATTACCTTATGAAGGTAACATTACCTATTGTTAATACAGTATTAGGTGAAAACTGCAAATAGGTTTATTAATCTTATTTTGAAGGAATTCATAGACGTTTTTTTATAAATCTTTTATTGCAAAACTATTATTGGAGCAACTTCAAAACTATTCTAATTATTTAAATTACAATAAAACTTTCATAAAACTTTGAAACAACTTTTAAAATGTTACTCAGGTGTATTTACCCAAGTACGTCATCCGTAAAAGCAAGTAAAAAAGAATGTTATATTTTAAACCGTTTTAGTAGCCATCCAAAGGCAATAGCGTTGATTAGAAGAAAATACCTCATAATCCATAACCGAGGTCGTAAAATCTAAATGAAATATTTCCAAGCAACGAAGTGCGTGCATAAACTTTTACCAATTTGCAGCTGCAGCAGCACTAGTTGACGGGCGGTGCACTGGTGAAGGTCACATCAGAAATCGCATGCATATATTCCTCCCGCAGCGCAATCTGCCTTATCTCATGCATCTTGCGAGGGCGACGGCGAGGGTCCAGTGTGGAGGCTGCACTCGACCAAGACCGACTTGCTCCTACTTTGCCTATGCCCCTTCCCCCCTCCCAAACCCGCTTCTTGATTCGTTACGGGTTCTCCTCGTTATATTTTTGCGAAAGTCCGGCCTTTCCACTGCCGGCAATAAGGTCAATGTTAATTGCCGATGCGGACAAAACAACAACCGGTCAGTTCTTATATCTTCATGCATCGTAGCTTTTATTGTTTCCTTGCATCTACATGTTTCATCTAACGTTGTTCCTATTCCTTCTTTTCGATTATAATAATATGAATAATAAGATAAGATAATAGTGTAAAAGTTGTAAAGTAGCGTTTAGCAAAGATTATATTAATAACGTTATTTCTGCCTGTAATGTCGTTAAATGTCTGTTTCCTTTATAGCTGTAAGGAAAATTATAGAATAGGTAAGCTGATGACTATAATATTCCCCTTTATGATTGAAACGTACCGCAAATTGAGGCTTATGAAAACTTGATTTTTTCATTGTGTATAGTGTGTATTACTGTTTTTACATTACGTATTTTTCCGAATGTATAAACGTGGTCGTTTTTACTGTACAATTCAATCATCGAAACTATCTTTATTACCTTTATGGTATACACTCAGTACCAAAAAATAGCACCACTCTGAATAATGCTTTTATGACCTTGAAACTAATATAAATTATAAAATACTAGCTGATGCCCGCGACTTCGTTCGCGTGGAAAACTTCGTGCGCGTGGAATTAAGATTATTGACATACTAACTTATTTATTTAATCGCCTTATTTATATTAATGTCCTGGCGGAGTTTACCCGTAGGCTATTCTACCACTCAACCAGGACGGACACACACATATAGCCAATATCACAACACCCATTCCCTGCGACATTGCCATCTGCCGCAGCTGAGACTCGAACTCAGGAGAGTAGAGCGACTAGATTGTGTTGTCTCTCACACAACAGCAATTTAGTTCACTGCTACCATCTCGGCAACACATGAAAAACGTCACTACACATCCACACCCTAGCCAGGATTCGAACCTGGGACCCCGTGGTCGCAAGCTTAACACCTTAAGCACTGCGCCACTGAGCCGATAACTTATGCCTATAAAGAAGTACTACATACTTACTGAGTACACCTATAGTACTCAGGAAGTATATTCGAGGGAACCCACTGCGCATCAATAGTACTTGGGAAAATCCACTGCGCATCCATTGCACTCGAGGAAGCCCACTGCGCTCTCATAGTACTCCGGGAAACCTACTGCGCATCCATTGTACTCGAGGAAACCCACTGCGCATCCATAGTACTCAGGGAAACCCACTACGCATCGCAATTTGATAACAATTCATTATTCTATTTTTGTGTTATAGCGAGTTAAACGAAAAAATAATTATTTTCATCGACAATAGAGCGGGTATATGTCAAATTTCATGCTTAAAAATATCCCTCTCCTTGTTCACCCATACGGGGAGCCCCACCCCCCCTCTCCGTATGGGTGAACCTGGTCTCTTTTTGAAAACAGTCGAATATGTGTCTCCTTATTTCCTCAGAAGAGCCTATCGCTGGAATATTACGTTTCTTTTTCGTTTTCATCCCTTCAGAAAGTGAAAATCGAAATTTCGTCTTACTCGTGTCTAATAGATTCCAATAAAGAGTATTTCTGTCAAATTTTAAACTTCATGCTTCTAACCATTTCCGAAAGCTTAAAATCCTGCCCTCCCCGGTCACCTTCTGGGGTATCTTCTGAAAACCATCGATTACGTGATTTCCTAATTCCTTAGAAGAGTCCATCGCTCGAATAATCACGTTTCTGACTTACGCGATTTCAAAAATACAGGTGCGCTTTAAACCATCTACCACCCTTGTTTTCACCCCTTCAAAGAGTGAAAATCGAAATTCGTCTTACATGTATCTAATAGATTTCAACAAAAAATATTTTTACCAAATTTCACGCATCTAGATCCAACCGTTTCCGAAAAAGCCTAAAATTTCAACCCCCTTTTTCACCCAGTTAAGGATCGAATTTCGAAAAATCCCTTTTTATAGGTGGCCTACGTCATTCGAGCAACCTCTGTGCAAAATTTGAAGTTTCTAGACACAGCGGTTTGAGCTGTGCGTTGATAAATCAGTGAGTATAGATTTCACCACTTAGTTCTTATCGCCATTAAGAACATCCCACACTGTTATTCCAAAGAGTTATTCGTCTAACTAGTGCACGAAATGAAACTTTGGTGCACAAGAATGAAGATTTTTCTGGGGAGGCGTTAGCCCAGCCAAAAAATTAGTTGAGAGCGCTAAGTCATGTCACACACAAGTTGCACACAATATTTTTTTACAACTCTTCTAATAGTTATCAAGCATATATTTGCTTTATCATACTTTAGCATCTGACTAAGAATTTCGGTTTCTTGATGTAGCACAATTTTTATTATAAGCACATTATTTGTTACAGTTCATTTCTGTTTGCCAAAAATACATAAGACAAGAAAGTCGGTACGTCCTATTGTGTCTGCAATTGGATTAACAACTTATTGTCATTGTTATGGGTGATTTCAACGTCAAAGTCGGTTTCACATTGGAAGATGAAAGAGGAAGAGGAGGAGGATGAGGAAGGCTGTCTAAACAGAATTGAATTAGCCTTCCTTCTCTTTAATTTTGTTGTCCGATACCACATTTACCAACAATAGCACGCAAATTATCTGATCTTCCAATATGTAACCGACTTTGAGGTTGAAATCTACCTGGTACTGACTGTGACTCAGATCACCAATTGCTCATGTACAGCTTCGCGATGAAGCTGAAAACGTCTGGAAGTCAAATATGAAAACGTTTGCCCATTATAAAGGATGGTCCAGCCTTCCAAAATAAATTCAAAGCATATATAAGTGAAGTCAACCCATTACATGACGAAGATCTACAAGCTCTGTAGGGTTCTGTAAAAGAGAACAACGCACAAGCAGCAACGGAGCGCTAAGAGATATACATAGAAATGTGATTTGACAACTTTGATTTACTGACAAACTCTAAACCACAAATTAATGTTTGGTACCCATATTGAGAAAATCCTTTTGGAGGTGACCATCCTAGGGCAGAAGATAACTGGCAGCAGGACTACCAACGCAAACCTTCAATAATGAAACCAGATTTGGGGGTAACTAGATGAAATTAAAAACTGGCAAAGCAGATGTCGACAATATCACTGCCGTTGTTTAAGTTGTAAAGATGAAGTGAACACTTTTAGCAGAAAAAATAGGAGAGACCGGAATTTTACACTATGAATAGCGAGCTTCAATCTTCGTAGCACAACATAAGAAGCAAACGATATATATCTGACTGATGCACTGTATTGTTCTAGATGAGAATGTAGAAGAACCTTACACACGTCGTCTGAAGGAAGCGACACCAATTTATTTATTAAAGGGCGCCAGTCGCGTTCTTCCTTGTTCGTATGTGGTTTTCACTCCGATGCTAGTCCTATATATATTTATGAGGAGTTTGACAGACGAGAAAGGTAAAAGCTTGCACTTACCATAGATCGCTAATGGCACTCCAAAATTGGTTTCCAAGTTTTTGCAATTAAAGGATTAATTGCAAAATAAAAGAAATATAAAACAGTTAGAATTTGTCCAGTTAAAATATGTCGCACTTTATCTTGCTAACCTAACAATTTAATGGATCTTGTGGCTTAGAGATCTCTGGTTTATTTTCGATCTCAGGCCTTCGTGGTGCGACCGGCTATTGAGTTACAAACTTATAAGTGTCTGGAGATGCTCGCTACTCAACACACAAAAGCCTTTGAGGGATAAGATAAGACTAAAAGTCAATCATTCAATCCGTAAAATACAACAGTTTGAATAATACTATTTATTGATTATATTCCTATCTAAGAGAATCTATATATTTCAATGAAACGCCTCCCCAAGTAGGGTAAGGACGAGTGAGGACTTTAGTTGCGCAACTACCGAGAGCGTGCAATAACAATCAAAAAGATTCACATAACTTAGCCAGAAGTTTATGTATGCACTTTGGTTTTGGGACTGACTAAAAATAATATAGAAATATTTTACTTTTTTTAAAATTTTGAGACACTAGTGGTTAGCTTTAAGGTTGCTTATAGTGATTATATCATTCCCAAGAATGGCTTTTCGAGCGACTTTTTTGCAAACGACCTTTTTATCTTACTTATGCACAAGGCGTGTTCTTTATAACTTTGCCATCTTTAAAGACTTGCATTTGGTTTTTCTACCACAGCTTTCTGCCTATTCTCCAACGCACTCGTCCAAATGACGAGTCGCTAGATGAAATTTGCCATTTTTGCTAATTTTAAATTATTAATTGCCTATAAATGTTACACGCCTTTGCCACATTTTTCGGCTTCGCCTTTTTAGTACGTCATATTCATTTTTTTTGAAGCGATAAGTGAAGCGTGAAGCGATAAAGAAGTTAAAAATATTCAAAAATATTTTCAAAGTACAGTTTTTTTTTCCTAAACCAAAAAGATACTTTCACTATCATGGCCTGGACAATCTGGACACAATTCTCCTTCATATCTATAGTGAACACGTAATGCCCCTTAGGCGTACTGGAGGAATAGTAGGGTGGAGTAACTATAGATGGAACGAAGATTTCTAACTTGAGATTTGCAGATAACAACATAGTTGCTGCAAGTGACGACAAATATCAAACAATGAGCTCTTATTACGATTTAAGTATAAATTACAGCAAAATGAAAATGGTGATTCCAGACCAAGCAAATGAAAATCAACCAGACATATTAAGAATAGGTGACTGTGAGGTAGAAAGAGAATGATATCTTAAAGCCCATATAAACAATACTGGCAACTGCAAATATGAGATTCGGAGAAGAATACAGATGGTAATATCTCCAGGTCTTTAAAATATGGCCGCTAGGAAGGCAGATAGACGGCTTTCGAGATGTTATTCTGGAGACGTTGGTTACGAATTCCCTGGACAGCCAATCGTATCAAAAGAAAGTACACCATGTAACAATGAACACATTTCCCAAATAATGATTTGGATTTCAAAGAAATATTCTAATAGATATTTATTTGCAAGAATCGATAATTTAAAGTTAAACAATAGACAGATATTTTTTAGAAGCTGAGGAATTGCGAAATGTAAAAATAGTATGAATAGTGAGCTTTATTGGTTAGTGGGTCATGGTTCGTCGAGTCCAGATAGAGATTACGAAGGGATGACTGAATTAGATTTAAGTATTTTATTTTATTTGTGGAAACTCCCTGATGACCATAATGAAATAAAAACAAAAAAGAATAAGGAACACTGACCGCACTGTATATTTTTCGCTAAAAGTGAACTAACTGTGGTATTGTTTTAGCTAATTTACATCAGTTTATATTATTTTACATGGTACTTACTAGGTAGTCAGTAGCTCATTTTCATTGTGTTCCTTTTATCAGCTATTATTTACTTGCTATTATAGCTGAAATTGTGCAATGATTGCCTTGATTTACAGGTCCAACTCTAAATAATAAACCTTTAAAATTCAATTTTATGGTATATTTCATATCAGGCTCCCTTCTCGGTAAGAGGGTCAATAGGTGCATTCAAAATATTATTTTCCACCAACTTTTCTTAATTAATTGTTTTGTAGGATGCCCAGCTTGTATATATACTAAAAGTATATCCAATTTCTTCATTGGAAATAGCGCCAAGTACCTATTAAATATTATTTTTCTTCGTCAAATCGTTTTGTAGATTTAGCGCCAATGGACAGACGGGCAAGACAAAATTGAAAAATCTTAATTTTTATAATCTACATAACCTGAAACGTGAAAATAAGAAGAAATCAGAAACTGATTCTTTCACGATTCCAATACCCCTACTGTAAGTGAAGGATAATAGCGGAAATAAAAAAATCTACATAAAGTTGCTAATGGAAGGTTGTCAACAGAGTATTTCTCTCTTTTAGTATCAGTAAATAAGTAAAATTGCTGAAACATGAATTTTAAGTAAATATATGAAACAAAAAAAAAACTGAAGTAATTTCCTTAAACACCAAAACACCTGAACTCTACACTCTAAAACTACCAGTCTACTTGCATTTCACTAATCATGTTGGCATCAGCTGGAAATAATTAAATTTTAATCATATCCAAATTTTGTCAACCTGATTGGTGAAATGCTCATCGAGTGATAATATTCGAGTGCAATGTTCAATTGTTTTGATGTTTACGGTATTATCTGGATACGATTAAAGTTACACGCATGATCCAGAACTCCACAGTGTTTTTAGTGTAATGGAATAAATCAAACTAAAAATGGAAAGGAAAAGAAGAGAAGTAATAACGTATCACAGATAAGTGTTGTTAATTTTTAACATATATTTGTAAATATCTTTCTTAGAAACATAAACCAAGACGTGCTTAGGTCCATCAAACCCTTAAAAGTCGACAGCTGTCGACAAATTTATGGCAGGCAATAAATTATTAAAGTATGGCCATAATATTCCTATGTAAACCTTCAAGTAAATTATTTTTCATGATTATTTCAAAAATAATCAAACGAATTTATTTTAAATTATACCCGAAATAATCAATAACGCATTGTTCTTAAAGGATGTTCATATAAATTTCTTATGTAAACCTTCAAGTAATTCTTTTTCATAATTATTAAAAAGAATTTACTATAAATTAATAATGCATTACTCTTAAAGTATGGTCGTGGTATAAATTTCTTAAGTAAATTTTCAAGTGAGGTTTTTCATTATTTACCACAAAAAGGATAGAAATATACGGGATGAAATACTGGGGACATGTCCAAAGAAGGGACCCAACACATCTACTGAAGAAAGCGTTAACACTGAACAGCAGCAAACTAAAAATCGGGAGACCAAGTTGCACGTGGAAAACAATCGAGAGGATCGTGAACAAACTAGGAAAGCACCAAACTTACTTGGAAAGAAAATCGAGGAGAAAAATGAATTCCACAAAGAAATCGCAGTGACATATACTCTACCAAAATCAGAAACGGAGGAATCGGAAGACTCAGAAGAAGAAGATTTGTAGAAGCAGAAACACAAAAAGGGGAGCATAAAAATTAAATATCACGAACATGCAACAACGCATTCCACAAACACCTACACTGCCCATCCCCCAATCCTATACCATGCGTCATGGGGCTCTCACTGCTAACAACAAGCATGACCCAAATCCAACCCAGCATTGGAAAACGAGGAATCAGAAGATTCGAAGAAGCAGAAACACAAAAAGAGAAGCATAAACACTCCACATCACGACACAACGCGGCAATATATTTCACAAGAAGACCCAGAAGGGGCAGAAGTCCAGAACCAAAAACACAAAAAGGAATCTTAAACGCTCCCTCACGACAGAATTCGGTAACGGTCACAAATACCTACACCTCCCATCTCACATTCCTTTACTATGCCCCATGTGGCTCTCGCTGCTGGCAACAAGCATGACCCTAATCCAACCCAGCGTGGACGTAGCAGACCGAGCTGTATAACCCTAGGAGGGTTGCTTACCGCATGCTGGTAAATCAATCAATCAATCAAGTGTTGTGATATTTGTAGAAACTACTTCAGAGGTAGCGTCGCACTGAAAGTTCCAGCCACCCTTAAAAAAAAAGACGCTAAGGCATATAGTCAAATATCGTTTTAATTTTTTTATTATTTCCTCCCCCCAAATTTTGACCATGTTTTGACACACCCTGTGTATTACACCAACTATTTAGTTATCTTTTTATTTATTGGTACTATAAAATAAGATATAACTGTTTTATTGCAATCAGTGTATTATTATTTATATTTATTATGTAATTAAAATACGTTAACAGTCCATTCATTTTAACTTTACCGTCTATCTATTAACGTGCATCAGTAATTTGCCTCATAATATGGTTATAAAATAAACTTTAACTGACGTAATAATATTGGCGTTTTAAAAATCCTTGCATGAATGGATTTTGTTAGTAATTATTTACCAATAGAAGGTGTTAAACGAACGTCTAATAGCAAAATCTACGAGAAAGGGTAAGAAGAAAAGTTAATGGAGCGGATATGCTCCATTTCTGGGATGCAGGTTTAAATAACTTAAAAATACGTGTTTTATTAATATGCTCTAAAAATAATTAGTATTATAAATGTTGATAACACCGAAACGAGTTATGTTTTTTGTTTATATATTTTTTTTACTTTTGACTCCTGCAAATAAAATTACCAATATCAAAAAGGAGTTCGATTCAGTTCGATTGTTACGCCGGATGACGACATTATCCTTCCGACCACCAGAGAGAGGTTAAGGATATCCTGAGGGCCTCAAGCCCCGTGAGCACCTGGATGCGACCGGACACTAAGTGGATGATACCTAAGCCAGGTCACAATCTAATGTTCCTTTCTAGTTACAGGCCCACCAGTATTCTTCCAGCGATGAGTAAAGTAGCCGAGAGGGTCGTCCTAAAAGGACTCAGCGCACACTCAGACGAACTGCAAATCATCTCAGACGAGCAGTTCGCATAACGGACTGGCCATTCAACCTAACTCCAAGTACGTGACAGGTCACAGACAAGTCACTGGTGCTATCTTAGACGTCGCCAAGGCTTTCGACCGGGTCTGGCACATTGGTCTCCTAACAAAGATGGTAGGCATAAGTTATCCCGTGGGAATTATCAAGCTGATGTGGAGTGAAGATAGTAAACCAACTCTCAAGTTACAGACCAATGGAAGCAGGGATCGGTACTATCTCCGGACCTGTTCACGATATTCACATCTAATCTACCATGGATCGATAGGACCTCCCTGTCGCTCTACGCAGGCAACCCGGCAATCGTCGCAAGATTCAGGTGAGTAGGGCTTATCATCCTCTACCTCCAGGAAGCCGCATCCCTCCAGGAAAAATAATGCAACGAGTAGAAAGTCACCGTCAACGCAGAAAAGTATAAGGCTATACTCTTCAGACGAACCAGGAAGCAGGAGACGTAACCATGAATGGTAAGGACATTCAATTCAATTCAATTCAATTCAAAGCTTGATGTGGAGACAAAACGTTGAGGAAATAGTCAGAAGGCGAAAAGGGCCAGGGCTAATTTACTCAATGGTAGGTAGACAGAGCCAGCGCAATTTGATAAATAAGTTAACGCTTATCAGGACACTTATCAGACTTACGCCTGCATCGCCTGGGCTATCAAGCGACCACCTACCTCAAAAAGATCCAAGCCGTGTAGAATGTCACACTCGTGGGTTCACCATGGATTGATAGAAGCTTCAGGGATCTGGAATATATCCCAGTAAGTCATCCGGGAAAAAGTGAACTTTTACAATTCTGAAGGGAGTGGCGTATAAAATATTATGAATGTTACTGAAGTAGTCTGAACTTTAAACGACTCTCATGATAGGTTTTTAACCATAATTTTAACAACGTGCACTAGTATTGTAACAACATTATACATCCCAGTTAATGGCATGATAGGCCTAACAATTCTTTAGTCGGTGCCATAACACTACTGACCGTATCAGAGTCTGCTCAAAAATTCTTTATAATTGTCAATGTTATGTTTAGCACTTTCCTCCCGACTTACTTTGTATATCATCTCATAAAACGCTTATTATAAAATCTGTTTTAATTCCTTTGAAATTAATAGCAAATATTTAAAATAAATAAAACATGTGATATGCCTATATTACCGGTATTTCCCCGAATGTATGCTGCTTTGAAAGATTCACGGATAAGCGAATTCTGTTTTCATTATGAATACAAATTTCAGCATCAGCAGCATCAGTTTTTTGTTGCTTTAGGATAATCCCATTGAAGTTTTGGATGAATACAATATTCACTACCCTGCGCAACGGGGATTTTGCTTGTAGTTCATGAGCCAGTTCTTTAAATAGTCAAGTTCACTACCATTAGATGGGACTAAACGGTACTTAGGTTTTTAGCTTGTGAGTTAAAATAAAGCACCTTTTGGAAATTTCAGATTCTCAGCTAAATACGTTTTTTAGCCGCCATTTTGAAAATTTACCACCCTTATTATGTATTATGCCAGAAACCGTTCGTTTTAAACGAAAAATACTTCTTGGTAAAGTTGTTCAGAATGAAATTTTACATTTGATGGCGAAATTATACCATTTAAAGGTTCATTTAAGACAGACATCGTAAAAGAGTAAAAAGGTTTCATTATTAGGTTGTATGTTTCAGTAAGAATGATATCATTTTTTTAAATTACGATTCTCATTTTAGAATTTCATTACAGGTCTAATAGAATTTTCTGAGAAAATAGTCTGAAGTTTACGAAAAATTAAGAGAAGGAAGGTGGGAAAAAAATTGATGAGAGGCTGTATTATATGCGGAAACGAGTCAAATTTAAACGAATTAAGCAGCCCTCCAGCCAACCGTTCATGGAAAACATTTTGACAGGCTGCAGCAGTGTGCAGACCACAATTCACCCACGCAAAATCTCTGACAAAAATTGCAACCACAGCAGCTAATACATCTGCAACGGATTTGGAACAAATTTCCACGGAGAAACCGCTTCAGAATCAAACTCATAGTAAAGCTTGATGAAGAGTTATGTTTGTCACTTTGGGTGAACATTGCTTTAAAATTACCAAGAATGAATGCAAAGAGGTACCTGCTCTCAAGAAGAGGCAGATACACGGGTACTATTTCACGCCATATTAACAGCAAAATCTTCATTAGATGAGACATAAAAGCTCGTGCCTGACTTGTTGATCTATCTGAGCTTGTTGCAGCTTTGGGAGAGGAATTGTGCTCAGGAATTGTAGTCAGAAGTTCAGGAATGTATTCGCCTCTCTTGGTACAACTTGAAGCCTCTCAGATGCCTTCAATACCATTCACTGCGGTATCAAATGTTTCGCGCAAGAGGTGGAGATGTGGCATCTGGACAGTTGCCATCCTATGCAGGATACCCTTCTGCAGTACACTCTTCGCGCAACTATCAAGCTGGCATCTGGTGAAGGAGCCTAGATAACTTTCCTGATATTTTGAGCCCAAGTTCAGGGCCCGGTAGGCAACTAAAGAAGGACGCTTTGATATCGCATGAATGACGAGATCTCCAGCTGCAAAGGTCGTAATGTCTCTGATGTTCAAATGCCCTCGATTTTGCCGACCGATAGACTGCACGTGTATCTTGAACAAACTGAAATGCACTGCTATTTGCAAACTCCAAACAGGCTCTAACATGGTTGAAGATGACGATGAGGAAGAGCTGCTGAAGATGATTCTGGCGATACTGATGGATGATATAATGCTATTCGAACAATCTGTATTTAATTTCACTTAATAAATAGTATATTACATACCGAGGTGGAAAGTGTTTCATTGTTGTTGAGGCGCGCAGCGGCGAGGTCAACTAATTCTCGAGATAGCAATGAAATTTTCCACTAAGGTATGTATACTATTTTATACGCAGTCATCTCCCTTAAAGAACAAAAAGCCAAAAAAATCGTTTACTAAATTTTTAAATACCATTTCATGCTTTTATTAAGCAAGCAATGAACAAAAAATTCTTATGTCAGACGACAAATGTCAAAGTCGTTTGTGTTTGTCCCTTGCCTCTATTTATAGAAAATGCAGGATAATAATACCGATAGTGAAATGGGATGTACTCCTCCTAAACTCAGGGAAGTTGCCGAGCGAGCAACAGAAAATGTATTGCCAGAAAAAAGTAAAAAAGTAAAGAACACAGGTTGGCAAATGCTCACTTTCCAACCCGAAAACTGGTAAGAAAGTGGCTACTTTCCAACCTGCAAATGTCACTTTCCAACCTGAAATGTCACATTTCAGTTCATTTGTCGAATGAAGTAGAAATGTCATACTTTCCAACTTTTGACATGTGAGACAATTTGATTATTTCTGTATGATTGGGAATAAACAATTTAAACCTACCGATTTTCTTTTTTAAATTTAGAGAATTTCAATCACTGGAAAAATTTTACTTTAGAGTAACACTATTGGTCACCATCTTAAACTTAGCTTTTAGGATCCAACAATTCCCCCGTAATCTTATATAAAATCTTCTAACTGATGGGCAATGAAAGCGCCACTTCATTACAACAAAATCATAACTTGATGTGAAATCGTTCTAAATATTTTTTCATTTTCCCATCTAAATTACCGGTATAAAAATTTCATCTCATTAGATACATGTAAAATTTCATTCTGGACAGCTTTTCTGAGAATTTCTCATTTAAAACCAATGGTTTCTGAGATACAGGCAATGGCGCCGCTAGCCTTTTGAAATGGGTGGGCGGATGCTGGCAAAGGGCGGGCGGTACAGCGATAGACGAAGTTAGCAAAAAAACAAAGTGCACATTTATCATTTATATTATTATTATCCTGCATCGCCAGCGTAGAGATGTGGCGTGATGCTTCAAGTCAGCGGCGACGGCGCAGGGTGGGCAGCGACAGGCGCTTGGATTTGCAGGGTGGGCTCCCGCCCACCCCAGCACCCCCCTAGCGCCGCCACTGGATACAGGTATGATACATAATAAGGGTACCAAATTTTCAAAATAGCGGATAAAAAATGCATTTGGCTGGGAATCTGAAATGTCCAGAAGGTAATTTCCTCTGATTCACATATGGGGCAATCTAACAACCTAAGTGCCATTTAGTTCCACCTAATGGTAGTGGCATCTTGACTAGCCATGGACTATTGGTATACCCATATAAAATTACATTCAATAGTGGATAAATTAGATATAAAATCACATGGTAAACCGCAGTCCGGTGTTAATGTAATAAATTGAATAAAACCTAATAAACGCACTGAAAGCTGACCCTATTGGTTTATGTGAACATGCTTCCGTCTTGAATGTATACTACTACAGGTATGCAAAGATATTTTTACAAAATAAAATTGTCTTCTTTACAACACAGGTTTAGTGATTTTTGCAATATTTTCTTTACTTTCCTTCCTATGACAGGAACAAGCAACCTGTCGTGGTTGTCTGTTAGGCACACGCCTTCTCTTCTCTATGAGTCCCTTAATAATGAAAAATCCTTAAATTTTGCTGAACAATCATGAAGTTAAGAATATAATGATTAAAATTCGTCAAATTGTGATTTATATTAGTGTTTGTTAAGGATTTTTAAAAAATGTATTGAGTTACCACTATGAAACGCCAGGAACTATTTTTTGTCTAAATAACAGGACGTTCATATGACGGAAATGAAAGTAATGTACATTAAAAGAATGTAAGCATTTTTATAATTGCGTTTTCGATTTGAAAGAAAAATTGAATGAATAACTCAAAATTACTTATTTCCGTTTGAGAGATATTTATAATTTTGCTAACTTCACTGTATTTTGCACCTGTTAGCAACCCTAGTAAATTGGGACTCTTCATAGTGGGCTAAAATTTTCAAGGAGGCTAAGTTTACAAACAAAATTCGTGCTCAGTGGCGTCGCCAGACTTTTTTGCTGCTCGGATGGGCCAGTATTAGGTATGGCGCTCTGAAGGTGGGCCAACGTTATTTTATTTCATTATTATTTTTTAATGAGATATAAGTATCATTAGTACCAATGAAACACAAAATATGCAGGCTTATTTTAATTAAGAACAGGTATATTATTATGCTGTATGTAGTCTAAAGAAAATATGAATGTTACAAAATACATCTAAATACAAATACAAGCAGTATAAGGTAAATTCTTAAAAACTAATTTAAATAATGATATTTTGGGTTTTGGTTGCAAAGTTTAATTAGTTTAATACTTTTTAATCTAACATTCTAACAACAATTTTCTCGGATGCTTCTTGGCAATTACATCCGCAACAAATTTCATGAGACCAAATTAAAGAATCCAGAATACTTTCATTTTTTCCACAACAACTGACATTACCGATGTGGAAAAATGTCAAGTAACTAGAATCAAGATCCCATGAATCGCTCTTCGTAGAGGAGATTTCCAGTTATCTGCCAGAGATTGTTCTCAAGCATATACAATGTAATTACTTATTTCTGCATGATACCTAGATATTTATCCACTGCCAAAGATTCTGTGTCATTTTATTCTTAGTTGCACATAGTATTATTGAATTTTTATTATTATTTTTTAAATTAAGTTCCAATAATAATGAGATAATATACGTCGATATTGTCATGCTCAGTCTTTGAAATGACCATTTCTTAATAAAATATTAGGTAGGTACTTTTTTCAATTTGTTTCTATGATTTTGGGACGATTTCTTTTTTTTTTCTTATTTTGTTCCGAATCACCCCAAGCCTGCTTTATTCGGAAAATAAGTATAAAATATATGGTGGTTCCTAATCACCTCAAAACGCGGGATGATTCAGAACGGCATTTTTAATTTTTTTTAAATTGTAATAAAATTTAAAAAATAATTTTTACAAAATCTTGTAGCCAACATATCAGTAACATCGAAACCAAAAATTGGTTGTTCTATTTAAGGCACTTGATAGCTGATGGTGAAAGAATGTGAAAAACAATACAATGCAAATAATATAGCCCGGGAGGCAACGACTTTTTGGAGCTAGTCATTTCATTAAGGCTGTTTTTCATTTATATAGTAGTTTAATACGTACATATACATGAAACGGCGGTCAGCTGCTCAATTAACGGTGGAGGCATGTGCTGAAGCGCCTCCCATGCGTAAATTGATTGAAATAGATCAAAGTTGAAATGTTTTATGTTGTTTAATAATGTTAAAAAGTGATAAAAAATCAGTCAGCTGTTAAAATGGCGGTGGATAATACATCCGCTTCTCATATAAACATGTTGATTAAAAATTTCAATTTTAGTAATTTCATCAAGGTTCAAATTTTGTTAAATAACAATTATGTATTTCACGAAAAATTAAGTCAGCTGATTCGAGCCCGTATTTTGTTGAAATGTTAAAAAATGCCAATTTTGATTCATACCTGCCGAGCCGAATTTCCGATTTGTCCCGTGCAATTTACGATGTGGACCTACTAGAACTCTTCCTCTTTCCGTCGCGACATCATACGGCCGTCCCGCTGGTGTATTTCGAAAAATATGGACGTTTTCAGATTGCATATTTTTGCACTTTATTCGGAATGTTTTTGTATTACGGTGTTTCGCCTATATCTCGGATAAGGTTGGAATTAGCTCAAAAATAAAAACTCCCAAAGGAAAAGTTCTTTTCAAGAGGAATTGTCTGGTTCATCAGAATTTTCCTAAATTGTTTCCTTTCAGAGATATTGACTTGAATATGTGGCGATGTACGGCGGGAAATTGGACATTTTTTGCTTAAAACCTACATAACTTCTGACGAATATGTAAAGAATTGAATGATCTAAAAGTCCGTTTTTTAATTTTTGTCATATTCCAAAAATTAATGTGCTAGGAGCGGTTAAAGTGGAGACTTTTTCTTTCCGGAAAATGCATACATCATAGCTGAATTTGTAGAGAGATATAGATTTTCTGAAATGTCACAAAATGCTACTTTTGATTCGTTCGTGCCCAGCCTAATTTTCACATTTCGCCGTGCAATTTACAAATAGGTTTAACTGAAAGTCTTCCTCTTTACGTCGCGACATCGTATGGCCGTGTCGCTGGTGTTTTTCGAAAAATATGAATGTGTCCAGATCACACGTTTTTGCAATTTCTTCGGCTTCGAAGTGCGAGCTATTTTTTACAATTTTTCGCAGATATCTCCGCAACGGTGAGAGCTAGCTCGAAATAAAAAATATGGTCAAACGAGTATTATTCATTACGAATCTTTTGCTGCTATCAGAATTTCGATATTTTTTTTTCCTTTCGGAGATATTTACTGAAATGTCGGCGATCTACGGGACAAAATCGCACATTTTGTGTTTCAAAAGTGCCGACAACTTTTCAATCTTGGCTTCTAGGCCAAAAGACTACTCTTACGAATTTAAATAGAAGAAATTTGCTAAAAAGCTTTTTTTGTGGCTAAAATGAGGAAACTGGAGGAGAAGTAAAAGAGGAAAGGGAAGTTCGGACTTTTGGACATTTTGTCACCGTAATTAATAGGTATTTAACTGAAATTGATCTCATATACGAAGTCCGCTTAATATTATGTATTAGCTAGATGTTCTATTAATCTCGGCCCTTCAAAATGAAGGTTTCTGGGAAAAATAATTTTTTGAAGATTTACATGCATTTTCTAGAAAAACGTGAAATTTTTTTCGTTTACTCGAATACCAGCTTCCGCCGTTTCGTGTATGTACACACAATAAACTACTACATATGTGAAAATCGGCCTTAATGTTATGAGTCCCAAAAATGTGGCGCTGTCTCCCAGTCTAATAGATACTTGTATAATATTTATACGGCGCTGATAATATGACTGAAAACCTATGCGGCATTGCGGCCCGGCCAATAATACAATTAGGTTAGAGCTTAGAAAACCGTCCAAATTTCGATGCAAGCGCCACGCGACGATCGCTGAAGGTTTTTATAAACTATAGGTATAGTAAGTTCAGATTTATTCTGTATATAAAAAATGTGGGCATATTTGATGGTGCGGTAAAGATCAAAGACGCAGGCATTTGTTATATGCAAAATAAATCTGAAGTCAACTATATCGACAAGTTCAGAAATGGCGCTTAAATTTAAATTTTAAAAGATTTCGACTAATCGTTTAGTTTGTTATTAATTTCGTTTGTAATTCCAGTAATTAAGCGAGGCATATTGGTCAAAGAAGAACTCCCCTCCTCTAGCAACCGCGTATATTCATTGTAATGAGTTAAATATTTTGGACCTGATTAAAACTGAAGAATTGAGTGTATATAACCTTGATGTTAATATTGTTTCTAACAAATTAGAAATTCACTTTCCTAAATATGAAAATAATTGTAATCAACAAATATTTCAAGAATACGTTTCCAAGATTAACAGTAGATCTGAAGTTATCTTTACGGATGGATCCAAATCTTCTCAAAACGTCTCTGGTGCTTTTTATGTTCCGTCTCGTAACTACAAGTACTCAATTATTTTAAATATATACTCCAACATATTCTCAGCTGAAGCGGCTGCCATTTGCCATGCTATCGATTGGTGCATATCTAATAATATTAAAGATGCTCTAATTGCTACGGATTCGATGTCAGTGTTACTTGCCTTAAATAACTTCTCTTTTCACCAAAACAACAACATTTTTATACTAAAAATTATGGACAAACTTACAACAGCTGTCGCAAATCAAATATATATACGTTTTATTTGGGTCAAAGGCCATTGCAATATTGAAGGTAATAACATTGTAGATCTTATAGCAAAACAAGCTAGCCATGACAACAGCTACCAAGAAAAGACAGTTAATCCTAAAGATCTACTAGCAGTAGTTAAGAGTCATCTCAATAAGAAATGGAATATGCATTGGCAACAATACGGAAATAGAAGTAGGACATTTTACTTTCAAGTTCAGGATAACATACCGCGTAACTCGTGGTACCAAAAGCTGGACGTTAGTAGAAAATTTATTGCTACTATCTGTAGAATGAAACTCAACCATGGCAGATTTCCCTCACATCTTTATAAAATAGGCGTTTTACAAACATCACATTGCCCCTGTGGAGCAGAAAATGGAGACCTAAACCACATACTCTTTGGCTGTCCATTGACAGTCAATGATTCAAATATTTTAATGTCAAAATTAACTGAAAAAGGACAATCTTCCCCGATCTGGCTTCCAAATATACTTAGCTCTAATAACTGCGAAATATACAGTTTGTTGTATACCTTTTTAATGAAAACTGGTTTTAATATTTAATGAACATCTAATCATTGAATATAAATTGTTCAAATGTGTGCAACTTCCTATTGTCTATCCATTTGTTGTTCTCCCATGTCATCCGTGGTCAATTTAGTTATGTCAAATCTAAAATGCCCTGAAAGACCCCTGGGCAAGAAGCGTGTGACCCTGTCTAATCCTTGTGTTGGAATTTGAATCATTATTGTTACTATGTATTTACCTTTTAAAGCGATTAGTGTTATTGTGATCATTGTTATTATACATACATTTTAAAGTTTTTATTGTTGTCTTTGCTGAGACCAGCATGGTTATTGATATGAGGCTTTCAATCATTCTCTTTTCATCTAGACTATTAGGGGTGGTGCGTGTGTGGGTATGTGCGTGCGTGTATATATTAGTGTATGCGCGCGTGCGTGTGCACATATGGCTACCCATAAACTTCTTGCAATTATTGTGGTACACACATGTGTGCGTTTATATGGTATACACCTCAAAAAATATTCGTGGCCAAAACGCTCAGAACGTAAGGCCAAAATTAGAGGAAAAAAAAAAAAAAAAAAATTCCAGTAATCACGAGACGATTTATACATATATGGTTTTCCTAGAATGAGTCAGGGTGGGACCCAAGGTAGAGTGGACCATGGGCCACCCAATAACGACGCCACTGGCGCTCTCTAAAGACAAAGGAAATGGCACCCTCGAATATAAGGGATCGTGGGTCCCACTGAATTTTTATGAAATTTTTATGTACAATTAATTAACACTTACGGAAAACTCATATTCAATGAAATTTTTGTGGATGCAGGATATCCCAGACAACAGATCTAAAGTTGCCATTATCTGAGTCCTGGCATGTTTTCTTTTGATTTAAATCAATTTCAGGCTTTAATTAGTATTGATTTATTGCACAGTTTAAAGTCTGTAGAAAGGGATAGATATAAATACAGGAATTAGGAGATTCGACTCAGTAAAACGGCCATTTTATCGCATGTAATAATACACTAATAATGCTTACATTACTCTCCACAAGGAGCCGTCATAAAAATGGAATTCCGGATTTTTTTTTTTTTTTTTTTTGGCTAAAAAGATATTAAAATTTGGCTGTGCTCGCGACTACGTTCGCGTGGAATTTTGAAATTAACTAAAAAGCTTTTTTGTAAACGACGCTTGAGGTAGAATCACCAGGGATATCTACAAAGAGATTGTTTGCGTTACTGACACGGGAGAAAGCCACGTAGAGCTGGCCGTGGGAAAAGCAACTGACACAGGTCCACACCCGCAACGCGCAGCATCTGGCTCTGCGCTTTGTTAATGGTATAACATACGCTAACCGGGCACTGTACGCGTTTAAAGCGAAACGGAAAGTTATTAGGGAATATTTCAGAAAGCTGTCAAATTTTCTGGAATATTACAGAAGTTTAATCATGAAAGTTTATGCCGTGCAAATACGCTTATTGTAGAGATCAAGCTATGTCTCCGGTTCTACTAAATCGATTTTCATAAAACTTGAGATGGCTAGAGATACTAGAAAGAATTCCTCGTAAGGGAGGCTTCTTATAATATATTGAGACTTAGATCATCAGTATATAGAAAGAATGGTTATTTTCTTGTTTTCCATACTGAATGTTAGATATACTAAGTATGAAAGAAGTTGACAAGTCGGTTCGTAAGGGAACTTCTTGTTGATATTCTGGCATGGTCAGACTTAGATCAATGGTATATGAATGGAACGAATGGTTTCATTGAAAGTTATCTGCTGAATACCCGAAATAATATATATTTTTTTAACTAAATAGTTGTATTTGTGAAGGTTCGACTGGAAACATAGTAATCTCAAAGCATATTAGATTTTTAATCCAGCTTGATATGGTAGCCATATACAGAAAAGAGACTAAAAAATATTTTTGTTTTAATGTGAATTCTTGAATGACTTTAAAACTTTCTTTAGGGCAGAACTATCTTTGGTCACTATAAAACACCGACAGAACCTAAATAAATCTAAAATGTATTTAAATTGTTGCTTGGGGTGGATCGAACCCACACAGCACACTATAACTATCGTGCCGAATATATTTATAACAATGTGAAATGACAAAGAGGTAAATAAACTTTGTTATTGGGTATTATTGCGCACAAATTTTATTACGTATTAGTTTTTTTTATTCACTCACATTCACAAAAATACAAGTTTTGCATCATTTGGACATCCTACACATGATTGTACCATTTTAAATCGACATAAGATACATTACTGTTTCAGTAAATTAATTAATGGAGAACTGGTAGTTGATGGAATATAACTCAATGCCAGTTTAGGAATTTTAGCTTCCGGTTAGTGCTTATCTTGTCAATAGGAATAGACGAATGTACAGTGAAGGAACCAGCAGCTAACATTTTTAACATGACATTGATGAATTGAATTTAACATATACAGCTAGTCCTAACTTGTAACCGCCTCTGAGATAGTCCCATTTTTGTAGAAGTTAAGAAAATTATTAAAGAGTAAACATATCTTTTTATATATTAAAAGCTTCTAATGTAATAATGTTTTATAGAACGCGAACATTCATCAATGACATTATTGATGATCCTTAATAAAATATAATATATGAATGTACCATATGCAAATCATTTATTTAAAATTACCATATTAAAGAGGGAGGGATGGAGATAGATTCAACAGAGTATTTATTAAATTATCTTCGGTCATAACTTTTTCTTATTACATATTTTCAAAAATAATATAGGGACACATCAACAAAATTCTCATTCAATATTTTCAGTAAATCGTAATTGGAAAAGTACCAGTGTTAAATTTCTAAATTATGCATTTTTATATTAATGATTTACCTAACAACACGGAGTATAGGTATATAGCGATGGTTGCTGATAATAATAATAACAATAGCACAAATGACTACAACGCATGAAAATGAGAAAAAATGAGCCTATTTAGATCCGCTCTAAGAGCTACTCATAAAGTAGGAGTACTAAAACTTGCACCTTAATCTGTGCGGGTAGGTATTCCTCTAAAGCCGGACGAAGATAGAAGACTTAAAACTAAAGTTCGTGAAGACAAAGAATGAAAATCTGCTGAGACGAAATGTGGATAAGCAGATGCACTCTGTGTTTTCGATCAGAGAATGTCTAAAAACTTGACGTTACTTTTTCAAGTCCGCAGGCTTCAAATCGGTGACCGAGGGATTTGTATTGACATATCAGAATGGAGTAACAAATACCCGGGTATGTGGAATTGTTATTCGAAAGGAATATGTTCAAACTACCTGTAGTGACTATAACATCCTTAAACCTTGACGCACAGACTCTCGGCATGTCCCGTTCATGGAATGTCATTCTTAATCATCAGGCACAAGGTAGCTGTTAGGATGCTCTACTACTATATTAGGCGCGCCTTTGGAGTCGATCACGATCCCACCGTGCTATGTGTGCCGCAAGAAATCGAGGTACTCATAGAGAGCAGTAAGGGCAGGATATATTAGAATTACTCCGTCTCAACAACCCGTATGTTGGATGCTACTAAGCCAGACATAGTACTTCAGGAAATAGAATAGAAGTTTTTGGAATTCTCTTGTCTAGCAGAGAGAAATGTTAAAACGAGAGGAATCCAGAAACGAGATAGGTACAGAGACCTGTTTTTCGAATTTAATAAAATGTTTTGTAATTAAATTAACAATAATAGGGCACACGAATCTAGAATCTACAATCCCTAACCCTGCGGGGTGCGGGGAGTGGCTGTGGATTATCCGCTGGCGCTTCTTCCGTGAGAATGTCGGAGATACGGGAGAACTGTCTAGCATCGCGCACGCGAAAAAATAATAATAATACACGTACCTGGGTGTGGAACAACATCACATCCAGGACGTGAGACAAGTTAAAAGGATACTCTCCGCGGCAAGTACAGACACCAGCTCCAAAACATTTGGTCTTCCGAACTTTCGGGGAAGAACAAAGTGTCTGCAACTAATATGCTTGCCGTTCCGATTCTGCTCTACTCCTTCGGAGTAGTTAAGTGGACACTAGATGAGTTGCGCCAATTGGATAGGGATACCCGCAAGATGATGCACGTTCACAGGAGCATCTATCCTAAGTCGTCCGTTCCTCGAGTGTACCTCTGACGCCAACGGGGAGGGGTGGGAGGACCCTTGAGTCTGGAGTGTGCGCATGGTAGAGTAGCGATGGATGTGGCATGCAACGTCCTCAGGAGCTCGGACCCACCCCCGCGTTTGTGAGAGATCATGAAACTGCAGGAGTTGGCGCATTTTTATTCAAGGCAGCACATAAGGCCGCAGATGATCTCGGTCTCCTATTCGACTTTAGGCGAGGAGGCCAGCGAGGTGCTGAGCTAGAATCAGTAACTGAGCTTGCACCAAATCCCCTGATAGCCAAAATTAAAGCTGCTGAGCAGAGAAATCTGTTCAGGCAGCACGTCGATAAGCCCATGCACGGTGTATTCTATAACTACATAGAGACACTGGGTTTATCGACAAAGCTGACCTTCGCTTTCTTACGGTCAGCAGGGCTAAAGTCGGATTCATTGTGGCCTGCCAAGATGGTGTTATTAACACCTTGGTCTACCGCAGTCGCGTTATGGGTGTGGAGGTCCCTGACGTTAATTGTAGGACCTGCCGTCAGGCGCCGGAGTCGCTCATGCACTTACTATCTGCATGTCCGATATATGCGACTTCGGCCTACATCCATAGGCATAACGCGGCTTTACGAGTGCTGTACTATCACCTACGGCACTCGTACGAAGTAGACCAAACACCAGTGCTGCCCTATGTCCCCGGAGAGATCGAGTCCGTTGTCGAGAACGAGAAGTGCCGAATCTATTGGAACTACTCGTTTCCGATGGTCAGGCAGATTCAAGCAAACAAGCCTGACATAGTCCTCCTCGACCAACAAACCAGGGTGATGTATGTCATGGAATTCTCGGCACCTGCCGAGACAAACATCATCTTGAAGGAAGGGGAAAAACGGACGAAATACCGAGATTCCGGTATGAGCTCCGAGCGCTATACCTAGACTACTCGGTCAAGATGGTCGTCCTGACAATCAGAATGAGGACTACGCTGCTCTTGGAATTAAAGGCCATACCAGCCTGCAAAAGTCAGCCGAATGGTTGGCAGGACAAATGTAGAAGGCATTTATCCTAGGGTCCCTCCGTCTGCTTAGGGCACATGAGTCTAGAATCTACAGTTACGGACCCTGCGGGATGCGGGGAGTGGCTGTGGATAATTCGCTGGCGCTTCTATCGTAAGAATGTCGGAGACACCGGAGAACTGTCCAGAACCGCGTGCACGAAAAGAAATAATAATAATAAAATTGTTTATTGTGCATGATAGAAAGCTTAGACAATTGAAGTTTGGCATATCCATTCTTCCATTCCCCCATGGATAATATAACTATTTATATAAAATACGCTTACAACTAAAAACTAAGGTCTCTTAATATATATGGCGTATATAAATATATGAAAGCAGAATAAATATTCATTTTATACATTAAAATTAAATTAATTTACAAGGAAATAGAGTAGGTCTACAATTTTAGTCTGCATTCACTCCTTAAAGTACCTAAGTGTAGACTTACGTTATCTAATAAAAAATTCAATAATTCAAAGGCTGGATCAGTGATTTTATCATTCGTCGGGACTGAACAATTGGAAATGCTTTTGAAGGCAAATACATAAGTTATATGAGACTTTCTTGCTTTTTCAAACGCTACCCTTATGAAGACGTCCGTCTCCTCATTTTGTGATGCTTATTTTATTTCGCAAAAATTTTGGTTAAAATAAAAATTAGCCATTCGGCATGAATAAATCTTGACTAAACCGCTATTCGGTGCCTTTCCCCATAGCTCTTGTCGCCGAATAAAAACCACTCTATGTAATGGTTAATAACACCATCTATGTAATGTTAAAAACCGCCCCAATTCATAATTTGATTTTTCTTAGTCAAATTTTGTGGTAGTTTAAAAAAAATGTTATTTTAAGTTCTATAAGAGGTATACTGAGAACCTCTCGATGAATATGTTTTATATCCTATTCTTCAGAATTTGTTATGATTTAATAAAATTGATTTTCGCAAATATTTCTTTAATTTTGAGACGACCGAATTGTGATTGAAAAAGCTTAATGCATCGTATCTATCAGCATTGCTCTGCCGATTACAATACAATAGTTTATCAACAAGCAACTACAAAATGCATTTAAATTAAAGTTTATGCTCCATGTAAACAAACACATGAATCATTTGAAGAGAAGTACGAACTTAAACAAACATTATATTCATACTAAAAACAAACAATAATCACATTCATACAAGTTCAAGAATGTTCAGTAAACCGTGATGAAGGCCACACTCTGCACTTGTGGTCGCTGCTGCTTTATTTTTTATTATTTAATTTATATGCATATGAACTACTTGAGATGAGAGTAACGGTGCAAAATGTGAATTGGAATTGCGCTGTAACACGTATTATTACCAATATCATGTGTGATTCGCTTACGGATTCTAGCAAATAAGAATGGAACGCTCCGGGCGCTCTGCAATTTTCCTGCGATATCGTTAATCAACTATAACAGTACTAGGAGGAATACGAAAAATATTTCTTTATATTCTAATGGTAATGGTGGAATCTAGATAATAGATCTGCTGGCTGACTACTACTGTTATGTTAAATACTTTAATTGGATGCCGGTAGAAGGTGTGAAAGATAGTCAATTATTTATTAATAACATTTTATTGATACATGTACGTAGGCGCAAACTAAATGCTTAGAAATATTAAGAAGAAAGATGTAGGTACAGTTACGAAAACTGTAACAAGAACAACAAGGTCAGATTTGGAGAGAGAGTCCTGAGTACATCAAAATTACTATAATTATTTTTATTCGGCATCAGCGGCAACGTATATTTACATGTAGTTGAGATCGAGCATTGGAAGTTTGAAACCCTCTTTATTTTCAAACTTGAAGGCAACTGAAAAGTAGAGCAGTGTTTTAATTTAATGCAAATTTCTTGTCTTTAAGGAGTATGTATATTTAGGGTAGTTTAAAAAATATATGTATTTAAATATTGTTTTTTTTTTCGGCCGACCAGAAAGTACACCCTTTCTGGAGGAATTATCCGCCAGAAATTAACGTTTTCCTGGGCTACCCGGAAAGTGACATTAGAGATCGGCAAAAGCTTTTCCAATCCCTGTAATTTTCGTTGCTATGGAAACGAATTGTTGAGATAAGTGTCAAATAGATAAATACACTTGAGTTTTACAAGTTTTCAAAAGTCAATTCACAAGTTATGGAAAATATGGATTCAGATTTTGAAACATTACAAGCAGACATTGAAGTTGTATAATAGTGCCGGTCGTAAAAATATTCTATTTCATTAGTTATTATTGTTTGTCGTTGTATTTGATAGAAAATGTATTAAAAAAATAATACAAAATTCATTTTGTATGACAGTGTCGGCCGAAAAAAAAAAATTGTAGGTTACATAACCGAAAAACAGTGTTTTGCAGGTCTCCCAAGCTTTCAGGACTCACCTGCGGCTCGCTCTGGAATCTGCTTGGGTCGACCTGCAAAACATTGTCTTTCGGTCGTGTAACGTACAATATATTTTTTTTCGGCCGTCACTTCAAAATCTGAATCCATATTTTCCAAAACTTGTGAATTGACTTTTGACAACTCGTAAAAGTCAAGTGTATTTATCTATTTGACACTTATCTCAATAATTAACACAAATTCGTTTCCATAAAAACGAGAATAGCAGGGTTCGGAAAAGACTTTGCCGATCTCTAATGTCACTTGCCAGTGTAGCCCGGGGAAACGTTATTTTCTGGCGGATAATGTCTCCAGTACTTTCTGGTCGGATGAAAAAAAAATACTATTTCGCTTGTTGCGTAATTTTGGCTCTGATATCATAATAATTCTCTCGTAAAATCGTGGATTGATATCCACAGGGAGCATAAACAAAAACATAAACACACCACATATAGTAGGCAAGCATGAAATTATTGATTAAACAAAACAAAAATTTATTAGAAGACAACTACTTAGAATCAGCTTATTATTTATGAAGTAGACATCGATTACACAGATCTGCGAATAAAGGGGTCATGAATGTTGTTGGGCAGCTGAGGGTTATTTTCGGAATAATTTTTCGCGCTCATTCCAAATCTGGCTTCAGATTTGGCGCATTACGTCAGGATTTTAAAATATTTGAGGTTAAGTACTTAAAAAAATTGCTTTTTTGGCAACGTTTAAGATAATGTACTAGAATGGGCTAAAGCCCATTCTAGCTCCTAGCGGAGGGCTTGAGTGCTTCGCACTCAAATGAGCGCTTGGCGCTCAATATTAAGTACTTCGCACTCAATTTAACTTTTCAATCAATTTAATATTTGGAATTTCTTGATAATCTGACATTTTTCCGAAAATTTAACATTTTTTAATAACTTTACATTTTTTAAAAATTTAACATTTTTTAGAAACTACATTTTTTTTTTAAATTAGACATTTTTTTAAATTTGACAATTTTTGAAAAGTTGACATTTTTCCGAAAATTTGATTTTTGAAAACTGGACAATTTGTAAAATTTTTTGTTATTCAGACATTTTTAAAATTTTTTGAAAATTTGACATTTTTAGAAATTTGACATTTTTTAAAAAATGATTTTTTTGAAAATTTTATATATTTCTGAATATCATATTTTTTTAGAAAATTTGACATTTTTAAAAATTTGAATTTTTTAAAAAATGTTACATTTTCTGAAGATGACATTTTTCTGAAAGTTTGACATTTTTTGATAATTTTAAATTTTTCCGGATTCCGTCTATTTTCAAAAGTTTCATAAAAATTTGTCATCTTTCTGAAAATTGCACAATTTTTGAAAATTTGACATTTTTCCGAAAATTTACATTTTTTCTGAAAAGTGAAATTTTTTCAAAAATTTGTCACAACCGTTCCCGAGTTATCAGCGAAATAACTTGGAGGCTCTGCCACTTTAAGAAATATCACTCTGTACATCACACTTTACTTATGCAGTAAAACAAATGACATTATTATTGATCGAAATTTGCCGGCTGGTGTTATCTATTGAACGATTGTTTACCATTTGGCAAGTAAAATTGAGGGCGCTTATGCAGATCGATAGTTTATACAATTGTCCTCGGTTTCAATCTGCATCGCGCAAAAACACGAAACAAATGTCAGTTTAGACAAATCGCCCTGTATATGACTTTTTATCGCCTCGCAGATTGACAGCAGTGGACGAATCTGATTGGACGATTTAGAAAATCGATTAGCTACGACGTAGGCACGGCCTGGATGAAAAAAAAATTTAAAAAGCCTCCACTTTGACCGCTCCTAGCTCGTTAATTTTTGGAGTATGACAATTAAAAAAAAGAAGACTTTTAGATAATTTAATTCTGTACGAATTCGTTGGGGCAGAGTTTTTTGGCCTAGGAGCCACCGTTTAGGAGTTATGGAGGTTTTAAGCGAAAAATGTACCATTTTGAGTCGTGCATCGCCACACATTTGGATCGATTTCTCCGAAACGAAAGTATTTAGGACAATTCTGATGGAACTGGGCGATTCCTCAAGAAATTATCTGGACCTCTGTGAAAATGTATTTTTGAGTTAGCTGCAGCCGTTTCCGAGATATAAACGAAAAAGGACGAAAAAAAAGTAGCGTTTTGGAATCGAAAAACATGCATTCTTAAAATGTTCATATTTTTCGAAATACATCAGCGGGACGACCGTACGATGTCGCGATGGAAAGAGGAAGAGTTCTAGTTGATCCGCATCGTAAATTGCATAGGACAAATCGAAAATTCGGCTCGACACGAACGAATGAAAAGTGGATTTTTCGACATTTCAACAAAATTGCAAAATACGACACGACAAAGAGAGCATCGTGAATAAAAAGTGAGGTTCATAAAAATGCGTCCAGAAAAAGACGGGCGAATTTAATTAGTTAATTATGAAGTTAATCGTTAAATGGAATCGACGAAATATAGCCTATACCAGAAAGAATTTTATTGTATATTCGTCAATACCGTTCCGCGTCCAGAGAATTGAGCGTGAAAAAAGCCTTTGTTATTGTAAATTTGGAAAGAGTAAGGCGTACAGCCCATTCGGATTTTAATATATAAACCACTCTGCTGATAGGATTCAAAAATTATTTTTTCAGCTTATATCTAATAAATACATCATTTAGTACCATCCTTCCTCTTTAAAATAAGCTTTAGAATGGTCGCCTATGGTGTTTTCTCTCAAAGTTATAGCCATTTTAAGGTGACATGAATTTGGATCCATGATCCCCTACAACCCAACAATCTTAATCAATTAATTTGTGAGAGAGATTTTTTTTTTTCTAGCTTTAAATCTTAATTCGTTTGGTTAAGATTGTTGACTTGTGGGGGATCATCGTTTCAAATTCATGTGACCTTAAAATGGATATAACTTTGCGAGGAAACATCGTAGATGACCATTCGAAAGCTTATTTTAAAGAGGAGGGATGGTACCAAATGATGTATTAGAAATAAGCTGAAAATTTTTTTGAATCTTATACATTACCTCAAAGGTAGACAAAAAAGCCATTTTTTAAGTACTTACCCCCAAATATTTCAAAATTCTGACGTGGTGGGCCAATTCTGAGTCCAGATTCGGATTCAGGGATTCAACGCGAAAAATTACTTCAGAAATGACCCCCATCTGCCCAACAACAAAACCTCGCATACCTGTGTTATGTGTAATAATTAATCTAAACTGAAATTATGTAAGAAAACAGTGCATATAAAAATAAAAACAAAGAATATGAATACGTAACAGAATATTAAAACGCACCCCTTCGTGATATTCCCCATTCGTAGTAATCGCGGCATTACTTTTATGGATTTTGTCCTGATCTATCTGGCAAGCTATCTCTAGCAAATTATAGAGTAGTCCACTTTGTATATTTCTGGTTTAATTGCAATTAGGAGAACTTCTCCACTTATGCATTTTGTTACCGGTGGTTCTGTTATGTTATAATAGCTTCTCCCAATCTGGCAGGTAATACATATCAGGCAGTATAGTCAGTAGCAAAAAAAATAATTCTGACAATGAAGAGTACCCAGGGCTGGGTTTATGGAAGGAATGTTGATTGATTGATTGATTGATTTACCAGCGTGCGGTAGGCATTTCTGCCACTCTCAAGGATTATACAACTAGGCCTGCTACGTCCACGCTGGGTTGGACTAAGGTCATGCTTGTTGCCAGCAGCGAGTGCCACATGGCGCATGGTAAAGGAATGTGGGATGGAAGGTGTAGGTATTTGTGCTCCTATTTTTGTTTTTCTGCTTCTGTAAATCTTCTTCTCCTTCTGAACCTTCTGATTCCTCCGTTTCTGATTCTGGTACTTCAATTTGCTCATTGTTCTTAGGGAGTATTCATCTATTTTTGTTTTTCACTCCGCTGGTCCAACTCTCCTTTGCTGACGGCTCTCACTCCATTATTAGGCTTTTTTGAAGTTTGTTTTCAGTCCAGATGTGTCCTCCGCAGGCGCGTACGCAGGAATGAGTTCTGGGGGGGGGGGGGCAACCAGGGGGGGGACCAAATAAACACATGCACAGTGGAACTTAAAACCTCACTTTTCTTTTTGGCATATGCGTAAAAACGAATTTAAACTAATATTTGGTATGTAAAAACACATATGAAATGAAATTGAATTGAAAATTCTCAACCGTGCCGCGCCTGGGGGAAGGCAACCAGGGGGGAACCAAATAAACACATAACACAGCACAGTGGAACTTAAAACCTCACTTTTTTTGGCATATGTTTAAAAACGAAGTTAAACTAATATTTGGTATGTAAAAACAGATATGAAGTAATTGTCACTATCCCAAACTTCTTAAACCACGCGCCGCGCCTGGGGGGGTAGTTGCCCCCCTTGCCCCCCTGCGTACGCACCTGGTCCTGCGGCGATTAGTAGATTATCGGCATATGTGTATGTTTTCTTAGAAAATACCATTTTTCTGAAAGAAGCCTGCACCACGCATACCTCCGTTGAAGGGTTGTGGAATCCGAGAATTCAATTTTGACTCCGTATTTTATGTTCCACTCCGCTGGTCCAACTATCTTTTGTTGACGGCTCTCACTCCATTATTAGGCTTTTCTTGAAGTTTGTTTTCAGTCCAGATGTGTCCTGCGCAGGCGCGTAAGCAGGAATGTGTTCTGAGGGGGGACCAAATAAAAACATAACACAGCACAGTGGAACTTAAAACCTCACTTTTCTTTTTGGCATATGCGTAAAAACAAATTTAAACTAATATTTGGTATGTAAAAACAGATATGAAATGATTGTCACTATCCCAAAAATTCTCAATCGTGCCGCGCCTGGGGGGCGGGGAACCAAGTAAACACATAACACAGCACAGTGGAACTTAAAACCTCACTTTTTTTGGCATAATATGTTTAAAAACAAAGTTAAACTAATATCTGGTATGCAAAAACAGATATGAAATAATTGTCACTATCCGAAACTTCTTAAACCACGCCGGGCTTGGGGGGTAGTGCCCCCTTGCCCTCTGCTTACGCACCTGGTCCTGCGGTGATTAGGAGATCATCGGCGTATGTGTATGTTTTCTTAGAAAATACCATTTTTTTTTAAAGAAGCCTGAACCACGCATTCCTCCGTTGAAGTGCTGTGAGAATCTGAGAATTCAATTTTGACGCCGTATATCAACAATGTCTCATTGATTATTTCGGGTTTAATCCAAATTAAATTCGTTTGAGTACTTTTAATAATTATAAAAAACCTCACTTGAAAATTTACCTAAGAAATTGTTCTGTCCCTACTTTAAAAGTAATGCATTTGATTATTGCGGGTTTAATTTATATTAAATTCATTTGAGTATTTTGTATAATTACGAAAAAAAGAATTATTTGAGAGAAAGAAATATGACCATATTTTACGATACGTTATTGATTATTTCGGGTATAATTTAAATTAAATCATTTGAATATTTTTATAATGATTGAAAACAATTTATTTAGCCATATTTTTACTGCTCTTATAAATTTGTCAACAGATGTCAATTCTTCAAGGGTCTGGACCTAAACATTAAAATGGTTTTATGGAGCCAGACACTTGTAGTCATTAAGACACAACTAAACTAAGATGTACTTATCTTATATTATGCCTGGGTTTGGGTCGTGTTTATATATTCGTTTCTTTAAGCTCATTTCTTTATGCACCACACTGATTGCCACTAAATAACTCTGTATTAGTTATTTCATGATATTAATTATATTTCAACTTTGTTCTTTTGTTACAACACATCAATTTAATCCGGATTTCTTAAGCTACAATTAACCTATGCTTTGTCAAATTTATCACAGTTTTACCGGGTTTTTTAACGTTTTTAAGTGGGAGGGTTTCAGACGCACAACCGATCACTCCGACCTATCCCACTGGAGTCCTGGGTTCATGGGAGAAATATTCAACAAATATTGTTATTAATTATTAGATGACAGTTAATCTTCCCAAATTGCTTTAAGAGCACTTGGTGCTGAAACAAATGTAGTGCGTTTGCATGAACCACGGTGTTGATTTCTTGGTTTCTAATTCTATAAGCCTTATCGCATCACAACCAGTTGCCACCAGTTTCAGTAAATCTACAAATTTACCTGAAAGAATATCCAATACACCTAATTTTATAGAACTAGCTCTTGAAGATACAGGTGAAATATGTTCAATATAGTCTGAATTAGGTTCCTTTACCAAATTAATATGTTTCTCCTCAATTATTTTGCTACGATTATCAATCGTTAAGGTTTTCCGATCATCAAAACCAAAATTGTCGTAATTACGAATTTTTGGTATGTTACTTAAGTCATTTCGTTTTCTAGCAACTCTTTGGTTCATATTTCTGTCAACCACTTTAAAAGGTCTGTCAATATTGTATTAAGCATATATCTTGCAACGTGACAGAAACAATTGTATCTCCTGCCAATTCCTGCTATCTGAAATTCCATATTCTTGAGAATTTTTACAACTGGTTGTAAAATTGGATAGGAGATTCTGACACTACTCTTAATAAGGTCCAAAGAAGTTCAAGTATTTAAAAATAATAGAATTACATATATTACTGAGGAAGATATCTATACCTGTCTGATTCTATGTCAAAGAAATAGTCAGAGCATGTTTTCTTGATATTATATAATATAAATCTTAATAAGTATATGTCAATAAGAGTTAAATATTTACAGCGACAGCGAAGTTGCAATATTTTATGTTTTTCTATTTGTCTCTTTAACAGTTTGTTTTTTTTTTAATTTACTTATCTTTAAAAACTAACAACTTTCCTCATGCAGATCCACAAGCTTAGCAATTATTAATTTCATCAATTCCTTCAGTTTTGAAGTTTTTGTATCTGACGCATATAGGTGTGAACTAAAATTTTGTTTCCATTTCCACGAGATATTTCGCCTTAGTTTGAGCCAAATGTATTTGATATCAGTGCAATAATTGTAACCTGTTTTCGCGTGGAAACGGGAATAGGGAAGTATGCTAATGACATCATATAATATGTTAAATGGTTAAATTGATTTACTTCCCATCAACTTGGCACAAGTTGTACGCTGCGCGCCGTTACTTTTAAATGAGATTAATCACATATTTATGGAACTTCAAATAATGTAATTTTGATTACATGGAGCTCGAGAATGTACAGTTAATTTTAAATTAAGAAGAAGACTACTATTTTATGGCAAATATAATACTAAGTTATACGTGTTCGTATATATGAGTGAGGAGGAAAATCTCCTACGAAATCAAAGTTCCGGGATTCGGTCGAAATACCTCTGGAAAAAATACTTTCATGATCTATCTAGTCAAACACGATGGTCGATTATCTAAAAAATGTAAGTCTTCCTGTGTTCTGTTATAAATAAACAATTTAAGACTGTGATCTACCCATTAACAGTGTCCTACATTTTTTTGTATCTAATTGACCTATTTCACGATAAAGAAATGTAATACCTATTATATAATAATCATATCATTTTTTTCAGTAACTTTAGAAAACTTACTAAAGTAAGTTTAACATTAAAAATACTGAAAATAATGATATGCTTGTTATAATACATCAGTATTTCATTTTTACTTCCACATCCAGTGGAAGTATAGTAACGACAAAAAGATTTTTAAAAATTTTTATTGTTCAAATAGGTTTAAAATGTCACGAAACGTCGAGATTTTAAATTTGAGCGAAAAAAAATTTTCTGTCTGTCGGTCTGTCTGTCTGTAACTTTTTTTGTGCGCACGTTTACTCTGGAACTGTTTGAGATATTGACTTGAAATTTGGTACACATATGTAGTTTAACGAGATCTAGAACTAGATTATATTTTCATCTTGTTCCGTCGAAGGGTTGGGGGTAAATTGGGGTAAATTTGGGGTAAATAGGTAAATCAAGCAGGTAAGAGTCTATAAAATTGGCATTTAGTATATACAAGAGAAGTTAAGGTCTCAAAAAAAATTTTGGCATTAGCCACCTCCATTACCACCCCCACCCCATTATTAAAGGGGATGAAAAAAAATTGTGATTTAGTGTGTGTACAAGAACCAGAAACCTCAAAATATTTTTTTATTTCATCCACCCCCACTACCACCCCCTATAACCATCCCCACCCCGCTACCGATGTGGGGTATCTTTTTATGGGTTTTTGGGGTAGAGGATTTCAAATATTATATTATTAAAGTTCCATGAACAATTATTTCCACATACAAAATTTTTTCGTTGTGAGTGACTTGGATAAAAAATCTGGATGTGGAAGTAGTGATTCCTTGGGCAGCGGTTTTAGAAAGTTTGTGAATTAAACGAGTTGGTCAACACGTGCAGTGTCTTTTTACTATTACTTCCACATCCAGTGGAAGTATAGTAACGACAAAAAAATTTTATTTTTCAAATAGGCTCAGAAGGTCACGAAACGTCGAGATTTTAAATTTGAGAGGAAAAAAATTCTGTCTGTCGGTTTATCGGTCTGTCTGTCGGTCTGTCTGTAACTTTTTTGTGCGCACGTTTTCTCTGGAACCGTTTGAGATATTGACTTGAAATTTGGTACACATATGTAGTTTAACGAGATCTAGGACTAGACTATATTTTCATCTTGTTCCGTCGAAGGGTTGGGGGTAAATTGGGGTAAATTTGAGGTAAATAGGTAAATCAAGCAGGTAAGAGTCCATAGAATTGGTATTTAATATACACATGAGAAGCTAAGGTCTCAAAAAAAATTTTGGCATTAGCCACCATTACCACCCCCACCCCATTATTAAAGGGGATGAAAAAAATTGTGATTTAGTGTGTGTACACGAACCAGAAACCTCAAAATATTTTTTTACTTCATCCACTCACACCACCACCCCCTATAACCACCCCCACTCCGCTACCGATGTGGGGTTTCGTTTTATGGGTTTTTGGGGTAGAGGATTTCAAATATTATATTATTAAAGTTCCATGAACAATTATTTCCACATACAAAATTTTTTCGTTGTGAGTGACTTCGATAAAAAATCTGGATGTGGAAGTAGTGATTCCTTGGGCAGCGGTTTTTTTAGTGTACCAATCTAGTTTTCGTCATGACACTATTTACCAAACTTTCTAACATGAAATAGGTCAATTCGAAATTTGATGTACTCAAATTAAAATAAAATAAAACATCTTATTCCAGTAGTCGGCTGAATTGCACATATACACATCGAGTTCTCGGAGACTTCTCCTAGACAAATTAATACATCAGGATTAACCGCTTGTCAGGCAATGGTAATAAAGGCCATAGCAGGTTAAGTGTCCGTGCCTTTGTGACCTTTTTGCGTGTGGTTCCTTCCAGTGATGTATCTTTGCGTAAGATACTATCACAAAAAGTTTTGACCTCAAAAACTTCATATCTGGGAAAAAAATGTTTTTTGAAAATCCGAAAAAAATTTTTTTTAATCAAGTGAACCAATTTGTTTGTATTTCATATGTATTGTGATCTGCTCAAGACAATTTATTAATTATATTTTCAGGAAATCTTTTCATGAAGAAAACAAAAGTTGATGCTTTTGAATTTTTTGAAAAATTTAAATACGTACTTACACGTTAGCGACCACCACCATTATTTGTACTAATTATACACCATACAATAAGCTATAACATATATTTTTACAAAACTCTATCGAAGAGGTAACATAGTCAAATTGGCAAAGATAATGTTACATGCTTACACCACCCTTAGTAAACACCCTGTATCGTGGGTTCAGAAATTGTAACACCAGGGTAACTCTAAACAATAATGTATTTACTTACGTACTAATTATAACAAATAAAGAAAAAGGGTATAAATTGGTTAGAAACTCGATATATTAATAAATAGATAAATGAACAACTGCTTGGATTACACGTATTGAAAATTTTTTGGAGCAGCCTACGTATTTTTTTGAAATAACGAGATGTATTTTTCACAATATATACCTATACTAGCTGACCCAGCAAACGTTGTTTTGCCATATAAATTATAAATTTTTGTCCAAAAAATAAAAAGAAAATTTCTATCTAAATAGCCTACGACTTATTGGTGGTGGTCGCTAACGTGTAAGTACGTATTTAAATTTTTCAAAAAATTCAAAAGCATCAATTTTCGTTTTCTTCATGAAAAGAAAGCAAAGTGTTAAATCTTGTTACCTATTAACTTACAGTATTCTTCATACTTATCCGCGATACATCAGAACATATGAATATTTTTCTGGTACTAGTTGGAATCAACACCACTGCATGACCTTCAAGTCCTGACATCAGCTCTGGATCATCTGGTCATAGTCGATCCCTTGTTTATCTTATTTTTTTAAATTGATTTGAACAGTGCAAAGGAAAACTTGTTAGTGCCGATTTCGTTGATATGAGCTGTGCGTATTTAAGATTGATTCAAAAAACGAAAACCTAAAAAAACGTTAATAACTCGCTGAATCCATCTAACTGTATCTGAATCATTTGGTAGGCTAAATTGACGAATGATAAATATTCGTCTTTCCTTGAATCGTGACGAAGTCACAGACAATGCCTAGTAACTATAACATACTAGCGCAGGCAATGAAAGTTTTTTGTCGGAAGAAATTAGAGACGAGCTGGATTTTTGCCAGTTGTTAGGATCCAATTAGAGCAGTATTTCCTCAAAAGTCCCCGCCCACCCCGTTCATTTTGCAAGCATTTTAGTTATCGCTCATATCTCCGTCATTATTTATTCTAAATCCATAAAATGTATACCGTTTTATTTCTTAACATCTATTCTCTAAAAAAGCTATTGTAACATTTTTCTATAAACATAATACTTTCGCTAAAATAGGCAAATATTTCGCTTTATATTTGGATTTTTTGTGGTTTTTAGAGGCCCAACACTTTTATTATTGATAATATCACAAAACAGTTTAAATATAAGTTGTAGCGCAGTTTTCAACCTATCAAACGATATCCATACTTCTACCATTAGAGTATCGGAGTGCAAGAGATTAGTGCGTGTCCGTCGCGGCTATAGCCTAGCCTTAACTCGGGAGCGATTAGTGCCTCTTGTACTCGGAAAGAGAGACTCTTAAAATATGCAAAATAAAAGTGGCCTATGCAACTCGAGAACATACAAAAACTGGAGTCATATTCTCACCTGAAATGACCTGCCGAATTCAATCATGGAGGTCGCAATTCGGTTCGGAATTGCGAAATCGGAAAAAATCGCACTTTTTACTTTTTTATGAAATATCTCGGAAATACAATATTTCACATTTCTCATCCCATTACTTTGTTTCTAACCATTGACTCGACATAAAAATTTGCACACATATATTCTGAAACATAATGAATCGATTGCCGTACATAAAATTGTACGAAAGATAAAATGCCTAGTACAAAAACATATTTTCCTTCAGATTGCATAGATTTTTCAGTATCGGCACTGAAAAAGTCTACATCGAGGAAACCTTTTTAATATTGAAGATAGAGTACCAGTATAAGACAGTGAAATTTGTACTTTAAGGTCTAAATTAAATTTTGAAAAACAAAAATCGCTGTCTATAACAGTTTGGTGGTCATAGAAGTGTAGTAAGTTTGAGCGTGGTACGCGCTGCATTAAATCCTGGCTGACCTCAATTTAATCGCTAGTATCAAAAACGGAGGAGCCATTTTTTTTAATTATAAGTTCATTTTGTGTCTATTGTAAATCAGTCGCTGAAATTTGAATAACTTACGATGAACAATTTTAAAAATCTGCTAAGTTATATGGGAAATATATGCCACTGTTCAAAGAAATTTTAAATAAGCATCAAGTAAGTTTTTTGGCAATAGATCCAAAAATATTCACCGTAGGAAAAAAACTGTGCTATATCGATGACTCAAATATTATTTACATAGAATATATATTTTCCGAGATATAACGGACTAAAAGTTGGCATGGTTATAATATCCATAAAAAGTGGGTCATTTTTCAATACAACTTCAAAACTGTTCAACGTAAGTTATTCAAATTCAGTAGACACATAATGAACAGATAATTTTTTCAATTTTATCAGGTCTTCCGTTTTTAATATATTGACGGATATGAGGGCTGTTTTGTAAATATACTGTCAGAATATGACAACGAAATGCGCTTTTGTAATTGGTAAGCCTCTAATAGTAATACATATTAATTTAAAAGGCGATATTTTAAATTAAAATACATATTGGCAATTATGTACAACTGATATTTCTTTTATTGAAAAAAGATATTTACTTTTAAATATTTCTTTATTATACATTTTAGCTTGGAAATTAATGGGCTCCAATGGTCCATACTTTCCATGAATTCTGGACGAAAACATCATAAAGATTTGAAAAATACTACATACTTTATTAAGCAATCTTTAATAACACATGCGCCATTTTTATTAATTTCACCAAATGACGGGATTCCAAAAAAATACTTTTTTAGAAATTAATAGATTCAATACTTTACGTTTTCCTGCATATGTTTACACTAAAAATCTCTTCATGTTATACATGTACGATTAATCATAAACCAGTTGAAAATAAAATCATTAATTTTTTGAATTAAATATAACAATATTTGCAAGAATATATTCTAAAAAAACAAGCAGTAGTTAACTATAATACACTCCATATCCACATGGAAATGTAATAAAATGAAAACTATGTGTTGAACGATACGGTTAAGGATTGAGCGCCAGAGCAATGTTCATGTTACAAGGCCTGTTTCCCACTTCCTATGCATTTTATAAAAAAATGCTCCAAATAAAAAAATGTCCTCATTTCATTAGCTTTAGCTTACTCGCTTACAGTATACAGTATATTTTGAAAAATAAAAAAGTTACCTCGATCCACACTTTTTCGCTGTAAATTACAAAAAAAATCGCAACTTCTCCATTCATTTTTATTTATTGTTCAGTCATATCACAACAAATATTATTTTTGCATACACCGATGAAAAGCGAAAGGATTGAATATTGTAATAATAAAATATCAAGTTTTTACGACAACAAATGACAAATATAGAGGAGTGGGAACATGAAAAATGTGAAAATAGTATTTTTCGTACACAAGTTAAAAAAGCTGTGTTTAAATTGGAAGCGCAAGAGGGAGGGGCGGGGACTTTTGGGAAAATGTACTTCTAAGTAAGTTCTAATAACTGGCAAAAATTCAGCTTGTCTCTAATTTCCTCAGACATATGTTCATATTTGGCCTTCATTACCTAGGCTATACGTCGAATATTCACATTTTAGATATTTACCACTTGCACTTACAATAGTACTGCGTACTTAAGTTTTTTCTTGTTTCAATAACAAATATTTTATTAAGCAAATATTCAAATTATAAAATATATAAAAAAATATGACCTAGCAGATGAAAGCACAACAACTAGTGACTAGACTAGACTATCGTTGAGACAGGACAGGCAATTAGAATTGATATTAACTCATTTTAGACACTGACCTTTACAATTTATTATGTCTGGCAATTTTTTTCTAGCTGCATATTTAGCGTAGATGTTACGTAATGATTATAATAGTTTGCGGTATTTCACGGCCATAGTTATGGCTATTCTAGGTCGGACGACTGCATTCGTATAGTCACCTGTACAGGGAAGGCCGATACTTCAGTGAAGTGGATGAGGATGCAAGGACAATTGGATTGACAAAGAACGACAAAGTAACCTAGAGAAAGTTCCAAAATAAACATTTTGTGAGTGGGGGGGGGGGTTACAGGTTTTAAGATTACAGATACCGGGGATCCGAATATGCTCTTCTGAAAAGTGATCACATTATAGTACTTTCCAGATTTATGAATACCATAAAAACTCTCGAAGGATACCGCCAATTAGCAGGGTGAAAATGAACCAATAAAATTTCCTTTATATCATATAAAAATAATCAGTATAAATGTAACTTCATTTAAAAAATTAATATGTATTTTTTTCTATACTGATTATTATTTTGTTCTATTATAATACAAGTATCTATTTGTTTAAATAAAATAGGTAATAATATACTCTTCCAAGAAACTGCCGGCAAAAGATATGTGCTGACAATTGCAAAACTAGTTTTAACATCATGTTTAGTTTTTTATATAAAGATATTGCACAAATCGCTTTCTGTTTTTGTTAAATGGAACTCCTATGGAGCTGTTATTTAATTAGATTTTTAAATTACAGAAAATATGATATTATAGTCCTGTCAATGAATGGTTTCTAGAGGGAAATGCCGAGATCACAATTTTTGACTTTTTTTTTTTTTTTAATCGCCTTATTTTATTTTAATGTCCTGGCGGAGTTTAGCCGATGGCTATTCTACCACTCAACCAGGACAGACACACACATAGACAACATCACAACACCCATTCCCTGCGACATTGCCATCTGCCGCAGCTGAGACTCGAACTCAGGAGAGGAGAGCGACTAGACCGTGTTGTCTCTCACACAACCGTAGTCTAGCCCACTGCTACCGTCTCGGCAACACGAGAAAAACGCCACTACACATCCATACCCTAGCCGGGATTCGAACCCGGGACCCCGTGGTCGCAAGCCTAACACCTTAAGCACTGCGCCACCGGGTCGGTTGACGGCTGTGTTTAGACTATTTAGGACAGGGATTCCCAACAGGTGGTCCGCGGACGATGTCTTAGTGGTCCACAAAATGTCACTGAGATATTCAATTGTTTTGTATTTTACTTGACTTGCAGTGGTAGATTCTACATAATCTTCATTTTAAGAAGAATTTAAGCTTTTAAGGGGTCCAAGCGCGGATTCTGTAAATCATTAAAATGTTGATTTTTGTTAATTTTGGGAAGAAAAAAATTTTTAATGGGGTAATTACCCCCCCCCAAGATTGTGAGTTAATAACTTTTATTTAAAAAGTTTATTTTTTAATTTTAGGATGAAAAATTTTTTCGGATTTCTTTCCCCCACGCTCTTTAGAAAAATTTTTTTTCGGATTTCTCTCCCCCCGCTCTTCAAAAACATTTTTTCATCCCCCCCCCGCTCATCAAAAATTTTTGGGTTCAGTGTTACCCCCCCCAAGCTCAAGGTCCAGATCCGCTCTTGTCAGAATAGCGACCGATGAGGGGGTCCTTGAAAAAATCTTGTTGGAAAACCTGATTTAGGAGGTAAACTAAATCATACAAAAAGTCCCCGAACGCAGGAGGTGCGTGGGGGTGGAGGGGGTCACGAAGAAGGTCCCGGTTTTTGGTTTTTCGCTCATATTTCGAAAACGGTTGGCCATAACCAAAAAGTGGCCCCACACAGCACAAGGCTGTCCGAGGGACGTACTACGGCAAATCCCATTTAGTATTTGGGCTTGCCTATGGACATCCTAATATGCCAGTTTGTATGCTTCTCGGCACTCTTTTGGTCATCCCAATGTCACAACTTGGTATCAAATAAAAGTAGTACGACGTCCTGAAGGATATACCGGCGCTTGTACTAAGGACTTACCAGGACATCCCGGGATATTTCGGGATGTCCTAAGTATTACGAATACGCTGTACAAACTACATACTGAAATGTCCCAGGATATCCTACGGACTGAAAATAGATATCCACGGGCAACTTAATTTTTCTGTTTCTTGGTGGGATCCTCTGCCACGTTTTCTTTTAAAACAATGTCCGTAAAATCAACAAAATAACACAATTATCCAGTATTTTACTGGAAAATAACCTCTACGCCTGTGATTTTTACGTTATAGGAGCGTAGAGGTTATTTTCGAGTAAAATACTGAATAACTTATTTTGTAGATTTTACGGACATTGTTTTAAAAGAAAACATGTGGCAAAGGATTCCACCAAGAAACATCAAAAATTAAGAAAACGTCACAACCAACATTTAGACAATAATGTTATACTTAAATTTAAAAAAATTGTATTGTAACAGTTTTTAGAATTTTTGTCAAATATGCACATTTTTGAAATATTTGCACTTACCTATTTTTTCCTTATAACTTATACGTAATTTCTTGGATTTATGGTCAGTTAAAAAATAAAATATTATTTTCTTACGATTCGGTTTATTAACCATCGTCAAAGACAATACAATTTTATAAAAAAAACAGGAATATTTTGTATGTATGGAATTAAGTGCTACGTAAATAATAATAATATTTTAATAATAGAAATAAGCTAAACACATTCAATATTTAAAAACATTTCTAATGTTAAAAAGCAAACTTTTTAGAAAAATGTAAAATAAATACCTATATTACTTTTGCGAATTTAATAATAGCCAAACACGAATTTTTAGAATGTAGCGCACTCCTACTTCTCTATCCTCTTCTTTACCTCTCTTCTCTCTTTTGCACTTCTCGGATAATCTTTTAACAGCTTCTCTGCTTCGTTTTCCATAAAATACTCATTCATGGGTGCAGCTAAAATAAACATAGTTATTATTATTTGAACCACTATTATTAAAAAAATATATGAAAAGTGGGCAAGATAAAAATAACAGAAATTATTGAAGGATATGGGTATGACCTATAAATAGCACTCAGTGAATAATAATAATTTACCGAATTATAAATTAAAATCCATAAAGTACACTCTGGCAAACAGAGTTTCAAGATAAAAGATTGCAGTCTGTCCACCTGTGTTCGTCCTAATATTGTATCATATCTTTCATTTAAAAGTGTAATAAAAGTGTCAAATAATTATCTTAAAGCACAATATTTACTTACTTATTTTCATCCACAGTTGTTAGTTGGTTTCAAAAGTATTAACTAAGTAGGCACATTATTTGTCGTCATTCTCAAATTCAATTTCATCAGGATTATTGAGAATACTTTCACTGATTCACATTTTCTCTCCAAGCTGATTTCAGCATTCAATTCTTGAGCCAAATTAATGTTCTGTTTTCTAGGTTTCTGTGATTGTAAAATTCGGGAATGCGTATAAATCCTCATTTTTTAGCTTCCTTTAGCATTCTGAAAGTATAAAAAATCGTATTAAATTTTCGTGGTTTCGAACACGACATTAATAACTAATTAAATATTTAATCATAATCAAATAAGTTTTCCATAACATGAAGTTTAATAGGTTATGTTATATTTTTATACATTTGTACTCACTTTTTATAGTCTGAAATGAAGACACTCCAATAAAGCTGAACCAAACAGATAAAACACAAAGATACAACTTTAAAATATTCCATACAGCCCACTAACAATAATTATTAGGTATTTAAATATTTGAGAAATAAAAACTAACAAAGCATGGTTGCTATGTGTTTGGTTTGGGCACTGAGTTTGGGGTATTTGTTTTGGCCAGTTTGGCCGGCCGGAAATCAAAACGGCGCTTTATTTAAATATATTAGAGACCTAGTATTAGGGTGCATTTTAAGGAGATTCAGGGCTCTTCATGGGATATCCGTTCTTAATGCCGATGTTAGTCGACATAGTTAATGCCAAAATGGAACCTATTCAGGATAACCCATTGACGTCCATAAAAGGATATCCTGGGACGTACTAAAATGGGCTGTCTTGAGGACGTCCTACAATAGGATATCCTAAAAGGTACATCCGTTTCTCTATTTATTTTACCTACTGGGATATCCAAGTACGTCAATTTGTCATCCCATATCCCGATTGTGCTGTGTGGGGCTATATGCAAAATTAAAGCTGACTAAATTTTCTGTCTGCAATAATATTTCTATCACTTTTTGTTGTATCTGTTATGGTTCAGTAATGGAGTGTATATCTTTTAACTGTATTCCAGCTTTATTATAAATTTATTATAAATTGTAAAAAAAATTAATAATCATCGTGGAAAAGAAATTGTTGTACAGATATCCGTTTCATAGCAGACTGAATTCAAATATCGAATAAAAAATGTCTTTGTGTCTGTAAGTGTGTGAGTGCGTGTGTATACCGTTTCTCTTAAACTCGATAACTTCTGTTAGACTTAAAAATGTAATTACAATTTGGAACATATAATATGTAAAACAGCACAGTACAATAATCCCTATTGAAATTGAGCCATATTTGTAATACATGGTGATAATCAGAGGCCTACAAACTCTCACAATATAATAATCTTATTAAAAACACCAAGTTCCAAATTTTAGGATAACATTGATATATAATCTAATTTAAATAAAGTTGGTTGAACCTAACATACACCCGTAAGGCTAGCCAGAAAGAAAATGTTTGGGACCCGGTATATTGTGGTTTATAAATCTTATACGTCTTCATATTTTTAACCCTCGACCCCAAAAGTTATAAGTTTGAGGCGTATGTTTGTATATTTGTCTGTCTGTCTGTGGCTTCATATCTCTTCAACGGGTGATCCGATTATTGTAGCCGAACATGATATAGGCCTCATTTTGATTCGGTCATATGAAACTGATACGATTAGATACATTGTTCTGGGGTTTTTAAAAATTTTCAATTTTACTTGTATGTTTAATTAAAAAAAACGCATTTTGCTCTGAAATTAAAATAAAACCTATTTACGTAAGAGTTTGTAGGCCTCTGGTTATGACCATGTATTACAGATAAGGGGACTATTGTACTATGTTGTTTTACGTATGTTCCAAATTGTAATAAAATATTTTAAGTCTAACAGAAGTTATCGTGTTTACAAGAAACGGTATACACACACACATACATATACACGCACACACACACACACTTACAGACACAGAGACATTTTTTATTCGATATTTGAGTTCAGTATGCTATGAAACGGATATCTGTGCAACAAATTTTTTTCCACGATAATTATTAATAATCTTTTTCAATTTATAATAAAATTTATAATAAAGTTGGAATACAGTTAAAAGATATACAATCCATTACTGAACCATAACAGATACGACAAAAATTGATAGAAATATTATTGTAGAAAATTTAGTCAGCTTTAATTTTGCATATAGCCACTTTTTGATTATGGCTAATCGTTTTCGAGATATGAGCGAAAAATCAAAAACCGGGACCTTCTTCGCGCCCCCCTGCACCAGTGACGGCTCGTGATATTTTGTGCAGAGGACGCTTGATATTTAAAAGACAATTAACTTGCAATATGATTACAATTTGTACATTTTCTCACCACTCCTGGGTATGCTACTAGAGGAGGCTCATGCTGCTAGAGGAGGCTCAGCCTCCCCTGTCTCCTCTGTCGAGCCGCCACTGCCCTGCACCCCCCGCACCTCCTATGTTCAGGGACTTTTGGTATGTTTACCTTCTAAATAGTCCAAACACAGCCCTCAAGTCAAAAATTGTGATCTCGGCATTTCCCTCTAGACCCCCTTATTGAACGTTTATGACAGGTCTATATGCTTTATGGTGCGGGAGCCACGTGTTTTTTTCAGAAACTCATCGTTACAAGCATTTTTTATGCATTGATTAATTGTATCGAACTTAAATAACGACAAAATAGACTTCTGGCATATGTCAGCCCGTCGAGTTGGCCATGGTTCAAGATATAAAAATCAGTGAAATTATATCATCGTTACAAGACTAATTTTTTTTGTATGTTCACATTTTATGTTTAGAATGAATAAAATAAGATCGCCAGAAGGTGTGGGCCGTCAGGGGCGCAGCCAGAAAGGTCACAAATGTAAAAAAAACGGAGTTATATAACATGATCGTTACAAGCTTTTTTTTAGGCTGAGCATGTTTATTTAATAGTTTTGAACACAGAAAAAATTTCCCAGAAAGAAACTTCCGTCAGTAAGGCTAGCCAGAAAGAAAATGTTTAGGATTTTTGAAGAAAATTGGATTTTTTTCGCATGTTTCATCTCAGAACTCTAATTCATCGTTACAAGTTCTGGCTCCTTTTTAAAACGTAAATATAAGCTCCTTCAACAATAGAATAGCCTCCCCAGAAAGTTTCTAGTGTCAACAAAAGTGCCATAGGCTCTTAAATATTCAGGAATTTAACACTTTCGGCTAACTTGACTTCCTACCGTGCCTCAGATGTATTGTATCATTATTACCTTTCTGGCTGCGCCTCCTGACGGCTCACACTTTCTGGCGATCTTATTTTATTCATTCTAACCATAAAATGTGTACACATGAAAAAAGATGAGTCTTGTAACGATGACATAATTTCACTGATTTTTAGACAGTGTTCGTGACGCATCTGACAGGAGGTGCCCCGCCAGAAGTCGATTTTATGAATCGTTATCATCCATTAAACCACAAAAATATCTCAAAGTTCATAAAACGATGATGTGCCGAAAAAGCCACCCAGCTCCCGCTCTATTATGTCTACCTTGTCTTTGTATTAAATTTATAAAAAAAAAATCTATATTTTTTAAAAATCAAAATAATATTTTAGGGTCAGATTGTTAGTTATGACAGAAAAGTATTGTAAACAAAAACTAATTATTTATCCTTATCTAAGGGCTGTGAAACTCTCACGATGTTTAGAGAAGTGTGTTTATATAAGCGTGTCTATAGTATACTTATAAATCGCTTAACACAAAGATATTAAGCACATATTAGGTACCTAGGTTAAAATCTAATGCTAGTCTTCAAGACAACTCTATAGAGTAGAGACGCACTTTCCGGTATATTAGAATCGTAATCTTTTCTAATAAAAGATTTCTATTACACAATTAAAATCGTGTTTCATTTACAAACCCAATTTCTAACAGATATGGGCCCAGATTACGCGGGTGATAGTCGTGAAATAGTTCGTAGCGATATTTGTGTAGTGCAAAATGAGTTTAGTTTATATCCGAGAAAATCGGTATCTACGAAGCTAAAAAAAAAATAATAATGCGATTGAGGTTAAAAAGTAGAAGAAACTAATCCCATAATTTATCTCGACAGTAGTTGTCATTTGAATAGAAGCAGAGTCGTAAATTTATTTTATTGGTTGCTACACTCAAAGAAAATGATAGGTAAATTCAACCAATAAGAGCATATGAAATCGCGCCTATCTAGTTTCATAGTTAAATCAATCAGTAAATAATAGTCATACAACTTTATTTGTTTTCGTAAACAAATAGTAGTTTAATAATCATCATCTTCTTGTAACAAATCAAATAGTACAATGACATTTTTTTATGTTCACTAACCATTTTCAATTTGGTCTACAACTAAATAGTACAACGACTTTGTTTTTTGTTCACCAACTAATTTTTAGGTTGATCTACACTTTATTGCATGATGAAGTTTTTTTTGGTTAGCCAAAATCTCAGTATTGAGACATCAGACCACCCAAACCAAAGATTAGAGATCGTTTGTAAGATCCATCCAAATATATCGATGATCCCTGAGAGAATTTGAACACTGCAATCATGTTATTTATTTTCTATAAATTCATAAGAGTGCAAGATAATGCATGATGGATTATTGTTAGTGATTTGTATGTGGCGTCATCTGGGAATAATTTCTGTAATAGACTACGTGGTAAGCAAGCAAATTTTATGGTAACTCTTTTAGAACTTCTAGAAGACGACAATAATATTGGTTTGTCTACCAAGTACAATAGTACAGCGAACTAATACTGGGTTAGAATTACAATTCGATAATAGCTAAAAATAAAATATACTATTATCTAGTTTAATTTGACAGAATTCAACAAAATAATAGTCAGACAAACAAAATAATAGTCTTATTCATCTATTTTTTAAGTTAATGTTTGTTTTGTTGTACGACAACTTTTTATTAATTAAAATAACAATCACCTCTTGTTTAAAAATACCATCAATATAGTTTGGTTTAACAAAATTAACGATATTGTTAGTTAACCATTTTTTTTTGTTGAATTTACCCATACTATTTCTTTGAGTGTATGGATATTCCAAGCATCACTACCTTTACTATTAGCAAATATGAAATCTTACTCAAATAATTATAGTTTTCCACTAGTTTTTCTCAAGTTTTTTTCTAGTTTAATGATTCATGGCTATGACGAAAAATATAAAATGCACCGCGGATCGTAGAGTGCGATTTTTTGGTCTCGAATACTTGCAAACCTCGACTCTACCTGCCTCGGATTGCAAACGGTATTCTCGACCCTTGGTACATAAATAACTATTACATCCAAATGTTTTTAATACCTCATTTGATGTTTTTTATATGGTATTTGTTATTTTTATATATTTACACTTTTATATATTATAGTTAACTTTTTACAATTTACTTTCAGTAAATTAAGTAGTTAATTAAGTGCTCCTCTTGGTGGTTTTCCACCTGTATGTGACGAACCTCATCCGTATCTATGTATATGGCAAAAAAGGAAATATAGCATTTGATTTAAATCTTATATATCGCTGTGCAAAATAAACCAATACTTTTCTTAATAGCACTTAGTTACTAATTAGGTTACTCTAATCGAATACTCTATAGCCAACGTGGACTCTTGTTAGTTTGCCATACGCAGGACAGGCCAGGTAGAAAAATTAAACATACTCCAATTTTAATAACATATTTTCTTCAGGAAAATCAACCTAAATGTGCAATACATTTTTATTCACTATGCGTTTATAATTTATTATAAGAAAACTAAAACAGCCTTAATTTTATTTTATATTTGACTTTTAATATAAAATACAATACATTACTGATGGACAAACATTTCTTAGTAAACTGTGCCTTACTACAATAAAGTAAAATATAGGTACATTCTGATAAATACACCGCTGTTTGCAATATACCTATCTGTGATACATCGCAACTTCTCGAGAGACATCTTGCTTAATTTTGTTGGTCCGGTCCTGCTACACACGGTCGCCGGTCCGGGCGATTAAGCTCTTTTTATCAGTTTATCGGGTAAGAATCAAGCAGTTGTCGATTGAATCCTATGTTTTCAAATAGACTTTACTAGATATTGAAATATGAATATTAGCAATTTTAGAACAAATGATACGTTTTATTAAAATATTAAATCGTGCACTCTTGTTGGGGCACCTCTATTAACAATTTGATCACACTACATACAACTAGTAAAATTAGAGCACGGAATTTCGAAAAATAATTAAATTGTGTATACCGCTACGTGGAGGATTATTTTTATTAATATATGGTAGAGGTGTGGGCAGACGATCATCCTCTCCCTCTTGGTGAAGCCTCCGATTCATGATGCTAGATGCTATACTAATTTTAAACGTATATAATATATAATTTTGCTGCACCATCACATTACAGCAGGAACAACAATCTGAGTTAGAGTAGCAGTTGCGCCCGAGGCATAAGCGAGTAGGCAGCTGTTACTTCAATCTAGCGGGCAGATTATAAACATCTAAACTGCACGCCAGTCCACTATTTATAGGTCCAGTATCTTCTAATAAAATAAATATCATGAATAAAACGCTAATTATTCCTCGACAAACAAATGTTTATTTAATTAGAACTAGGGAAAGATCTATAAATTATAAGGTCAATGTACTTCACGTTAATATCACGCTTCAACTAATTTGTGAAAATTAAGAGTGTTCAATAGGAACAACTTATTTTAAAGAAAATGAAGACAGATATATTTACAACAGACTTGTTCAAAACAACCTGAATAAAAAATTATATATCTTTGGGTTTTGAGATATGAGGGATTAAAGTTGTGATAAGCATGATATAATATAGCCATACAAAAAGTGAATATTTATCAGTTATGGCATAGCAATCAAGATATTCTTAGTACTTTTCAACGCAGAATTCATATCTAATATCGACGAATCCGTATATCCATTGATTAATCCAGAAGAGCCAAAAACATCCCCTATATAAGGATGAAAATAGGGGAAAATGATGATATTGAGTTATAGAGCTTCCATGAACAGAAATATAAGTCTATTGACTGAATGCATAAACGAAGGTTTTGACTAGGGCTCACACAAAGCAACTGAAACACACCCTTAAGGGGATGAAAACTATCTCAATACTATACCAAACTGCGCAAAAGCTCCAATAACTAGTGAAAAAGCTTGAACCCTCTAAGCTATATTAACAGGAATGAACCATAAATCTGTTATGACCTAGTTCACGAAAACAACCCATCACAACCCCCTCATCTTGAATTATGAACTTGAGTCAGTGAAAAGATAGTGAATGTACCAGATATTGCATTTTGATTGCAGTGTGTCTGGATCTGGAACGATAACCAATATTCCCACAATAGTTTTTTTTACACACTTATGAAGGGGTGAGAAAATTGTTTGAAAACTTACCTTTTACAATACTCAACTACCTACATATAAACTCCAATGACTAGTAAAAAATCCTAAAACAACATGGTAGTCTGAAAGGAAGGGAAATGCGGGCGCTCTCCATAGAATTAATGTCCTAACGGTCTGTTTTCAAACTTCAGGTGAATTTTATAAGAAGGTGGAGGTGCAAGGGGTGAATATCAGATACATCGCAATCGCTGTATCACATTAGCGAAAATCCTGTAGCAAGGGTTTTCATGAGTGCTCTTTAAGAATGTCATGGCCTCGTGATTCTTTCTCATCGCTATAGAGAAATTCATGGGGATTAGAGGGTGGAAATCTCAGTAATTTTACAATCATTATATTGTATCGAAAAGAATTCTGACATACCCCTTTCCCGAACGCCATAGTCTACAGGTCCGTTTTTAACCCTCAAGTGGATTTTATGAGGGGTTGAATATCAGAGCAATCTCATAGTCGCTGCATTACATAAAAAGATACTGATGTGCCGATTTCCAAAAGTGCTTTTCTCTTATGTCAGGGCCTCTTGATTCCTTTTCATCCTCCAAATGATCCCGCCGGGGGTCAGGGGATGAAGATCCACCAATAAGTTTTCGTCCCGTTCTCTTACCCCATCGTAGGTGTGTCATAAAATAGTTACAAAAATTCTAGTTATCGTACCACATTCATACCTACTGCAATCAAAATGTGATATCTGGTACATGCACTATTTTTTCCCTGACTCATAATTCAAGATAAGGTAGGGGTAGGGGTAGGAGTAGATGGGGGTAAATGGGGGGTAAATAGGAAAATTAAGCAAGGAAGAGTCCATAAAATTGGTATTCGGTAAATGTAAGAGAAGCTGAGACCTCAAAAAAATTTTTGGCATTAGCCACCCTCATTCCATTCACCCATCCCATTATTAAAAGGGGTGAAAAATAAAACTGTAGTGGAATATTTTATGTGGGATATCTTTTTATGAATTTTTGGCCGACGATTTCAAAAATATTATGTTATTAAAGTTCCATATATTTTTTCTAAAGCACCCCACTTTTTTTTAAAAGTACGTCACATTTTTTCCAAAGTACGGCGAATGATTTTCAAAAGTGCACCTAATTCGGATAATTAAGGGTAATTAAAGATAATTAAGAAAGGTGGGACAAGGCGGGACGAGGTGGGGGATAAAACAAGATTAAAATATGGATAAATAGGGTAACCTACTACTTATTAATATTTGATGTCATACTGTGAAAGGGTTAACATGTTTACTTGTAATGTTTGTAATGCAACATTCACTTGGTCTTGCGGGATAAGCGGTCACGCTAATATTCATAAGAATAAGTTAAAAAATTTGTTTTTTCGTTATGAGCGACTTGGATGGAAAATTCGGATGTGGAAGTAGTGATTCCTTGGGTAGAGGTTTTTACTTACTCTTTCAGAAACCGATGAGTGGACCCCAAAATCGCATTTTTTTTTAGAGGAGGGAAGTGTGTTCTTTTTATATATATGTCTAGCAAAATAAGGCGTGTTAATGATATACAATTCATAGTCCATTTCCCTCGAGAAAAAAAACTCCAAATTGTGATACAAGCATGAAATTTGGCACAGTTATAAAAGACGACATTTTAAGAGATATGAACCGATAAGCGACCCTCCTGGACCCGTAGGACACCCGACACCGCCATTTTTCCAAAATGGCGGACAAATAATTATTAAATTTAGGATTTTTTCAATATAGGCAATATTATACTCTATCTTATATAATTCGAGGATGGAGAATCCAAAAAAAATATATGATATGACCTTCAATGACCTCGAAAATTGCAATATAGCTTAGAAAATAGTCATGTTTGCAGACTTTGCATTAAGAAGATTGTAAATAGCTAGCGTTTCAGTTTTTATAACTAAAAGTGAGTAATATACTTAAAAAAATGATAAAAATCCTATTTCGTAAAATTAAAGATATCTACGACAATCATGGGCGGCGCATTGATTTTTTGAAGTAATGGTTAGAATTCCTAAAAGTTTGCGAAAATCAACTAAGTGAGATTATATTGTCTTCCATATGATTCTACTACAAAGAAATAGAAAAACATGTTTTCTAGTTGATATGACCGTTATTGACCTTGAAAATCTCTATTCAAGCCGAAAATAATGAAAAAAAAAACAGCTAAGACGGTAATTTTTTAATTTAGGTGTCTTGTTTATTTTCACATGCCCCTTGACAGATGGTACATGCCGGAGTACGAGGAGGACCCGCTTTACGACAGGAACATCTCATGCTGTCGCACTGCCCTCTACACCCTCACTTTTCAAGCCCCCTTAGAGCAGACCAAATTTGGAGTTTTTGGCTCCATTTGGGCTCCCAGCGATTTGCTTTTAATGTCCAGCCCCATCCTTCAGGTGACGGAGGTGGTTCATCATGGATTAAGGACCGACCCCATATTCGGCCGGCTTGGTAAGCAGCTCTTTCGACACTGCTCAATAAGGATTCCTTTTGTTGGTGCACACATTGAGATTTGTCTATCACCACTACAAAATTGCACTTTTCTTCATTCGTTGACCTTTAATAATTCGCTCTTGGGGTCGTATAACTTTATCGTAAATGCTTCCATTTGTGCAAATATATCATCCGGTATTTCTTTTACACTATCTTTTGATGATAAATATTGGAAAGCCGAAGTTGACTCCGGGTACTCTTCCCATGTTTTCCAACATTTAACCTTTGCCTTTAAGGCAAAAAAGGATGTAGTGTCACACTCTGTGAACGCGTGGAATCTACGAAGAGCTTGTGACTTCTGAGGCCCCAAATTATTCGCAATAATGTGAGCTGGAATGTATCTTTGATTTTTTCCAACACCGTATAAAAACCATAATTAATTCTTTAAATTCGTGGCAAAAAGAGATTCCGATGATTTACAATATCTGTATCGGAGCATCTAACTAGTCTGGATGTTGCTCCATTATGGACCATATCTTTCACACGGAGAAAAATTCTACCATCTGCCTCCTCTATATTTCCACAAGGGATGTTACTCAGGTTTGTTCTGATGTTTTCTAAAAAAGGAAGCCTAAGTTGTATGATCGCAAACCTACCAACGACTTACCACCAAATGACATCAGATTTTCTTGAACATTATTTGTTACAGAAAACTATGAATCAAAATTTTAAAAACTAAATATTAAGTCGTATGCAATTTTTAAGGGAAAACCATAGAAAAGTCTTTTTTTGGTTTAATAGAGATTTTAGTTGAGGTCATATCAACATGATATATATATTTTTTAATCTCTCATCCTCGAATTATATAGGATGGAGTATAATATTGCTTAGATTGAGAAAGACTGAAATTTGAAAAAGTTTGTCCGCCATTTTGAAAAAATGGCGATAGCGAGCGTCATGCGGGTCGCAGAGGGTGGCTTATCGGGTCAAATATCTTATAAATAATTTTTTTTTACAACTATGCCGAGTTTCATGCTTGTATCACAATATGGCGCTTTTCCTTGATATTTTGCCCGAGGGAAATAGACTATCAGCAAAATCTGCAAAATCAGACACAATAATTAAAGTGTTGCAAATATCTGACTTCCAGAGACGATAAATGAGCTGCTCTGGGAAGGTATTCCGAAAGTACGACAAATTCGCCCTTGGAAAAATATATTTTCCATAGAATACGTAAAAGACGCCTTTGCAACTAAAAACGTTTTTTTTTTCGGAAGTGCAACGAAAGATGGCTGAAATTTTTTAATACCAGAGAGTGGTTCTCTTTCGTATATATAAATTTTAAGTACACTAAATGCCGACTTGGAAGGTTTTTAATCATTCTGAAGAGCGGTTTTTATCCGTCGACAAGAGTGTTGGGGAAATGCGTCGGATGACGAGAACAAACTTTATATCATCCAACAGGCGAAATATGTTTTATTCAAAATTTTGTGAGTGCATTAAAATTTCAAAAATAAAAGTTGCGGATATCTCCATATCTCCATATGGGTCGGTCGAAGTCATATAACTCGTATCAGATTAGATGCCGTTAGTACGCTTTCAAAATTTGAAAACTGATATAACTTATCCAAAAAGCATTATCAAGATACATGACGGATTATACAACGTCCATAGGAACTTATAAGACTAAGCGCAAGCGAATCAAAATTTCCTTTATTGTTATCAGCACTTTCAACCTCAGACTAAACTTCTGAATTTTTTTTGGTCCTGTCGATTGTTAGTACTATCATTATTACCCTCGTATCGATAGTTTTTCAGTTTTAATTTTAATTATTTTTAAGTACCTACCCTCGTGTTCTACGTTGCACGATATTGTTAAATTTAAGCCTTTTTCCATTAGACAGGAGTTTTAACTCACCAAGTAATTTTCGTCACCGCCAAACCGGACCCTTCCCGCCCAGCCTCACACCCACCTCGGCGATGTTCGCCATGGTTGTCTGGCTGGCTCCGAGCCGGACTCCGGAATGGCGCATATTGTATCATGTAACATTAATAAATGCTTGTTGTTGTTGTTGTTGTTGTTGTATTCAGATGAAATTAGACATCCTCGAGATGTGTCTCAGCTTTATCATGTGTGCTAAATAAAAATATCTAATTTGTTTTATACAATTTTTGCATGATAACATATTAACCCAAAAGAAATAATAGTCATAAAAATTTTGCTTTACTCCAACTTTGCTTAAATTAATTATTTTCTAGAAATATGATATTTTCAGGCCAGGTAGTACATATAATATTGTCTAGGTCAGTATTGCAGGACAAACTAAAACCAAGTTCAAGGTCTTTTGTGACCTACACATCCCTTTTTATTATGTCTATTTTATTGATGAGAAACAAAAGCCGTATAAAAACGCCAGATAAGTTTTTAATTAACCCACCAAATGTCCCCTTCACTCCCAGTGATGTAAGTTGTAAAAAAATGGCCGCCATCTTGGTTTTTGTCTATTTTCTTGGATATCTTAGTAACTATGGATTTTATGAAAGAAACTCAAGAGATCTTTTTTGTGGAGAAATGAAAAGCAAATGTTTTTACTAGTTTTTTTCCTAAACTGAGAAATAAAAAAAATAGTAAGAAAAATATGACCGCCGTCTTGAATTTCTTGGCTTTTTTCAAAGATCTCAGTAAATACTCTTTTTACGAAAGAAATCAAATATACCTTTATTATTCGGGGTACATTCTATGTTTTGGTGCAAGATTGTTGTCTCTAGTTCTAAAACTAAACGTCTAATAATTTTTATCTACTCTTATTAGGTTATATACTAAATAATGAACTGCTTTTGAACAATTAATAGTAATAGTAATTAATAGTAATAGCGTGAGTTATAATGAGCGAGTTATTATAAGTCACTCTAGGTACAGAGCCAATCACCTTTATCTTCATGCCTAGTCTGTCCAATCGACGTAACGCGCGACACACGAAGGTGGTAGCCAGGTTGATAGCGACAGACTTTTCGCGTTAATATCTATAAAGCTAGATTTTTCCCATGATAGCTTAGACAGTATCAATGATGAAAGTGCAAGTCTACCAACTTTTAGTGTCGCAAAAATGAGTAAGAAATTAAACATGTTACAAAAAGAGATCGATTTTCTGAAATATCACAAAATGCTACAGTTGATTCATTCGTGCCGAGCTGAATTTTCGAATTTCGCCGTACAATTTACGAAATGTAAGCTCGTTTTTGCTATTTTTCGCAGATATCTCCGAAACGGTGGGAGTTAGCTCAAAATAAAAAACAAGGTCAAACGAGTACTTTCCACTACGAATCTTTTGCTACCATCAGAATTTTGATTTTTTTTTTTCGTTTCGGAGATAACTACTGAAATGTTGGCCATGTACAGCAAAAAATCTCAAATTTTGAGCTTCTAGAGTTGGCAACTTTTTAATCTTGGCTCCTACGCCAAAAGACTACTCTAATTAATATAAGTAGAATTAAATTTGCTAAAACTCTTTTTTTTATTTTTTGAAATTCCGACAACAATGAAGGAATTAGAATGGGCGGGATTTGGGACTTTTTTTTTTCAGTAAAATTTCTCCATTTTGTCACTGTAATTAATCGGTAACTAACTGAAATCGATCTCATATACGGTGTTCACTTAATATCATGTACTACTTTGACGCTCCGTTAATCTTGGCCCTTCGAAATGAAGGTTTCTGAGAAAAACTATTTTTTTAAGATTTACATACACTCTATAAGAAAACGTGTAATTTCCTACACTTCCTCGAACGAATATCTCGATAATTATCGTTTTTCCGAAAAATTTGTAGACAGCTTGTGTAAAGAGAATTGATTGAGCTTTCCGACGCTTTTTCTATTTTTTCTCTAACATAAAAAACAAGACTTTTGACCGAATGTGCTCTTCGGGCTATTGCAGTTCGCGGAGAAGTTTTGCATTTTCCGCCGCAGAATATTAATCTACAAAGCTGATTTTTTGTCTACAAGCAGTTTATGCACATTTCGATTAAAAATCACATTCTATCTCCGCTTAAAGGTGGCTAAATCTTTGAAGACAACAAATATAAAAGGGTGTACAAAAATTAAATTTTACTGTTAATTTTATTAATAAACAAACTAAGTAATTTAAACAAAATTTTCTCAATTTAATATTTATTGTTATAATCGTAGATAAAGTATAGTATTCAACTTGCGGTAATGGTAACAACTCACTTGATGAATTACAGCACTCAACTTCATCTGCGTGAGTTATTACCTACATTACCGCTCGTTGAATAATATACTATTAATCTTATTAAACAAAAAGAGTACGTTATTAAAAAAAAATGTCTGCTTTTTGGAATGAAAAATAGCTTGTGCTAAATATTTTCTTAGTTGCCTTTGTCTTCTTCTACGGAATAAGAGCTCATACAACTGATGTCATAATATTAAGCCACATTTCGGAGAACATTTCAGTCCGGTTTTCCTGTATGAACAATTTTTGGCACAATAACTTTGTGAGCAATTGTAAAAAAATAATTTTAATAGGTCTGAAGGCTGCTCCTTAAGTAAATCGAATAGAAACAAAATGTTCATGATCATCTTTTTTCTACACATACTTTAGGGATCGAGTTGGTTGCCAATCCATTTCTGAACCTAAAAAATTGCTAATGATAACAATCAGAGCAGAAGTGAATTGGCAATACAATCATCTCGATCAAAGTATGCATGGAAAAAAATTCCCATGGTCATCTTGTTCCTATTCAATCCACTTAAGCAGCGACGTCTACAGACCTAAAATTCGTTTTATGCAATTGTGAGCAAAATCATTGTGCCAAAAATTGTGCATGCAGGAAAACAGGACTGAAGTGTTCTCGAAAATGTAGCCAAAATGTTATGACATCAGTAGAATTACTTCTTGTGCAACTAAGAAAATTTTTAACACTAGATATTTATTATTCCGAATATATTTGTATGGCAGACGTTTATTTTTTATTATAATAATCTATATTTTTTAAGAAGATTCAAATTATTAGACAGGCTTTATTACATGTTAAAAAATCAATGTTTGTACATAAAAATATATGTATTAAATGCTGTATTTATTGAAGCAAATATATAAACATTTATATCTCCTTTAGTTTCAAAGCTATGAATCATGTATCAAAACATAACATAGAATCTTGTACCCTGAATAATAAAGGTATATTTCATTCTTTTTCGTAAATATAGTATTTAGAGAGATATTTGAAGAAAACAAAAAGAAATCAAGATGACGGGCATATTTTTCAAACTATATATTTTTTATTTTAGAAAAAAACATCGCAGTAAGAAACATTTGTTTGTCAATTTGTTAGGAAGTTTATATTTTTCTCATTTTCTCGTAATAAATAGTCGTGAAAATCTAAAAATTATCTTTTTTTTAATTATTTCTATAAATAAAAAAATTATGGTCCTTCAAAGTTTAAAATGCCGCGCTCATCTGGGCTGAGGCTCGATTACGTCACAGCAGGCCCGGCGAGAGCCAGATCGGGACCCGCGTGTAAAACATTGCGGGGCCCAACCCTCTTTGAAATTAAAAATCAATTATTTATTATGATGAAAAAAAAAATTATTTTCCTTTTAAAATATTAAGTATCGGCATCTGCCTGTACATGTATGATAGCCTTCCGAGCTTTCCTAGCGGCAAAATTTTTAATGACAGTTTTGAAATTAATTGTGCGTGCTAACTGCGCTTGGAGAGCTAGCATTCTAAGACTGCAGACTAGAAGTGAGTAGTACTCGTATGATTCGTATCATTGGTACGAATCCTTGCAGTGATACGAATGGTACGAATCCCACAAAAAAAATAGATTCGTACATTTCGTATCGCCGATACGATTGATACGAATATGGAATTTCGGTGCCAGTATTGCGATGCAATACTCTTAGAGCCAGTTGTACAAGATTAAACTTCAAACGGTAGATGGGGACCGTTTAACCTGGAGATTTCAGATTTTAAAATATTCACAACCTCATAATTGAAAAAATTCCCTGTTTTTATATGTAATATGATGGATATATTCGAAATATTTGATTATGATTATTATCAATGTACTGCAAGACAGCATTCGTTTTATACAACGTACTGATTATAAAATCTGTGATATATTACCCTTTTTTCTTTTTTTGTTATTGTTTTTTGTTTAGTTGACTTGCTATAAATGTACAAACATATATAATGTGGTTAAATAAACGCTATCTATCTATCTATTTACTGTCTAATGACGACGAAGAAATTATTAATGTATAATAGAAGGTGCTGGAAGTCCTAAAGTTTAAACTGTACGATTAATAAAACATTATAATACTCTGGCCCTAACTAACACCACATATAATATTCCATAATCTATGCTGAACACTGTGGAGTGGGAGTGAGGGTACGAATAGTACGAATGGTACAAATCAGTACATGATACTGTTTAGTATCATGGAATCAGTGGTACGAAACTTAGGAATCTCTCGATACGAATCTTTTCTTGATACGGATTCATTTGGTACGAATCATTAAAAAGAGTCGAATCGCCCATCTCTACTGCAGACACGATCTTGTACGGAGCATGATCAAGCTTTGGCGATTGCATCCCCCCTTTCTCCGGGCCTGCGTCACAGTACATGATTCCGTCAACAGCGAGCGGGCGCGGGCACCGGCAATTTAGTTCATTCAGTGTATTCTTACCAGACACAGCGTCAGATATTTTTCTAGTTGGGCTTGTTTTTAACGTTTTAATCGTTTGAAGAATTGAGTTATGCCTAAAATAACAGGTTCTTATAAGTACTGCATTGTTCCCAAATGCACTAATACCAGTATAACTAGTCCCACTAAACATTTTTTCCCTGTGCCAAAAGATGATAAATTAAGGAAAAAAATGGTGTACCGCAATGAAGCGGTGTGATAAAATACCACTTTCTTTTAAATCTACCTTATATTGCTGTGAAGATCAATTTAACGTAAGTACTGAACATATATTATGATATTCTTTATAGACTTTACATTACTAAATATACAGGGTTGCTAAGTTTAATACAAAATTTTGAAATATTAATAATCATGGGGATTTGTTTGTTTAAAAGATATTTAAAAAGTAGATGTACAATACAGAAAGGATATGGTAGTGTCTAGTTTTACATTATTTACGTTATTTATGAGTCATAAAATATACAGGGTGCGCTGACCAAATTACTTATTTTTTGGAGTATATTATGAAAACAATTTTAAATTTATATTATTATCAAAGTAATTATTCCTACGAGAACGAGATATTACATCAAAACCTTTTGACTATTTATTACGTTCTGAAACAATAATTTTTACCTTTGCAGGTGGAAGCTGATGTTGAAAATTTGCTGCGATGTAGCTTAGTTGGAGGGAGAATGTGTTTGAAATCGGGTGTTCTTCCATATAAATTTAAGTGCCAAGAGAATGTAAAAGATATTAAACCAAGGTCTGCTGTTGAAAAGCGTCGAAAAAAGGAGCTGGTTGAGTGCATGTTAGCAAAACATTTCAAAGGATCGCCTGAAAAACAACTCGAGTTTGTTTCTTGCCAGGTTTCTTGTGTGACGAAAGTGGAGAACAAAGTCGTAAACTAACTGATCCTATTTATGTACCTTCCATAAATTTAGATGGCGGCCCGTCAGTTAGACAAACTAAAGATAAAGCCATCCAAGTTTCAATTCAGGTTAAAAAAGCAGACAAAACCTGCCAAACGAAGAAAATTATAATGAAACGTGATGACCAATAAAACGTATCACAAAAGGATGAAGAAAATACTACCGATAGCTCTACTACCACTGATAGGACAGACTCTATATCTGCATATTCAGATAGTTCAGATCAAAATTGGGCTGAACAGAACCACCAAAAAAGCACTATTTAGCGTAACTCGCAGTTATATTTGGGACTATCTCGTGAAACCTATTTTCTCATAGATCTTCTAATGGAGACTGTTCAGCAGCCTCAATTAAATATTTTGATTACACTAAAATTAGACTCAATGATTCATTCACTATCCTAGGAGTCGATTTTTCTGTAAGTAACGGATATATAAGCAAAATGTTTGCAAGAAGTGTTAAAGCTATCGCTCATTGCATGAAAGAACTTGTATACTTTCCTGGTCCAAAAAGAGTAGTGGAAAACCTGCCAATAGCATTTCGCAAACGTTTCGGAAAAACTCGGAGCATAATACATTGTTTCGAGGTGCGCATTGAAAAAACCAGCAATGCTCTTTACAAGTCACTTACGTGGTCCGACTATAAGAGTTGCAATATACTCAAATATTTAGTTTCCATAACTCCTGATGGATTTATTAACTTTATTTCTAATGGATCGGATATGGAGGAAGAGTAAATGATGCCACACTATTCGAGGAGTGTAGCATACTTCAACATATACCTAAAGGAGCAAGTATTATGGCAGACAGAGGTTTCAAGAATATTGCCCCACTGGTAGAATCACAAGGTTGTACACTTATAAGGCCTCTAAGCGTCCAGGCTAGTGCTCCTTCCAAAAAATCGGAAGTTATGGATACCAAAAGGATTGCGACTGTGCGAATTCATATAGAGTGAACTATCGGAAGGATCCGAGATTACGAGATGTTGGCACCTCATGCTTGTGTAGATGTGAAAATGCTTCCTCTTGTTGATGATGTCATAATAACTTGTGGTCTTGTCAATTTACAGAGCGTTTCAATCAAACAATAAAATAATATATAACCCGAAAAGTATTTTTATTAACAGAAATAAAATTAATCAAGCAACAGTTTCTTAAAAAAAATTTTTTTCCGAAAGTCCATTATTCTTTCTATTAAATTTAAACGATAGTCGTGATCAAAATCAATTTTGTACACATCGATGTTCTTAGTTGATTCAAAATCCTCATGATTTAGGCAAAATATGCCTTTCTTTTTCTCAGCGAAATACATTTGAAGTTGCATTTGTGCTATGTATTTTTTTAGTTGGAATACCTTTGCACACATAGTTTTTAAAGAAGGATGCCAATTTTGGGCCTAATGCACCCACCTTAGAAACAGTGGCGAAACTACACGGGCATCAGATCTTAGAGAGCCTCACAGGGCCTCTAGCAGCTATACATTGAAAAAAAAGTTTTTTATTTTATGTTAAATAAATTGAATTATTTTGTTTGAACGAAACTTCTCTGTTTTATAAAAAGTTTGGGGGGGGGGCGGGCAAGGGCAGTTCTGGGGGGGGGGGAGGTGTAACTAGTGTCTACATTCCAAAATATCTTTAATTTAATAGATAAGAACATAAAATTTCATTCTAATAAAATAACGCAAAATTAATGAGGAATCAAAGAACTATTGAAACTTAAAAAAATAGTTAAATAGATGATTCTGAATAATTTATCTTTATATGCAGAGAAGCGCACGGGAGCAGAAATAATTGCACCGACACGGCCGGCGGATGGCTGCGGGGGGGCAATTGGGTTGTTGACGAATTTTCAAAAATGGTAAAATATGGTAGTGGAGGACTTAATTTAGTTATATATTTAATTTGGAAGAAAAATTCTTAGCGCAACATATTTTAAAAAATTGTTAAACTTCGACTATTTGAATGTGCCGCGAAAACGGTAGTGACATCATAACGGCAGTTAGATGTGAACTTATAAGCAGAACAGATGAAGACGAATAAGTTGACATTGCTGACAAGAAAGAAAATAACCTCATATGTCAAAAGTAAATTTGACGTTTAGCTAGCAGTGATTGATGTTTGCAGTTTTTGTTAATATTTTTTTACAAAACGACTAAGGCAGTATATCTGTAAAAGCTAATTCTGACATTCTACTTGCGGTAGATATATTTATGGTCAGCGAATTTTTAAAAAGAGACGATCGTTTTGACATTGCAATGGTTGGAAGTGCAAAAGCTGCAAGGTACTTACGTTACAGCTGCTATAGACAGTACTAACATTTGTAATTTCTGCAAGAACTTCCTTTATCTTATTAATATTACATAATATGTCTAATATGTATTTTATTATCTAATTTAGATGAATTTGTTAACTATATAGGTACTTTGTATTTTATTAAATATTTCCTTTTCATTGTTTTATTTCCTATTAACTATATACATGCGTAACTAACTGAAAACCACAAAATAAGTTTATCTAATAAAGAAATGATTTATTATCCATTGATACTCACTTCTAAGAAGAGTCAGAATGAGACTTACGAAGATATCAAGAGAGGTTTGTATTATAACAAAAAATAATAAATAGGTAAGTACTTCATGCTAGTATCTATCTAAGCAATAAACAATGATATGTATTTATAACACACATAATTCAAAGGGCGTTTATAACTACAATCCAACGCATTCGTAGCCATTTCCGACTGATTGTGTTCACCGACTTTAGACGACTTTCACAGTTTGTTTCATATAATGAATTTCCTTTCTTAATTTATTGATCATCCTAGTATTATGGGGCGTCTAGGGAGCTTCATAAATAATCAATAGCTAACAAAAACAACTGCACTTTATTCCAACATAAACTAGATAAAATACATAAAAGCAGATTAAAGCCATTTCCCTCCTTTTAGGAAGTCAAAGCATGAAAAACATTCTAATATAGAGACGTTAAGAATACACCCTGTTTTATCCACCAGTTTGGCGGGTAATTTAAATTTGTAACAGCTAGAATGCCACACGTCTTGTAATGCGGCCGTTTTGCCTACAACATAAACCCATATTGAAAATCAAATTCCTACATTAAGATACAACTTACCACAAATAAAACGCTTAGAATACATTATAATTTGTTACTTTACTTGACATTGAAATGGTCTCCACAATAAGAAGACTTGGTCCTTCTCTGATGGCTTTGAATCATTGATTATTACGTTCAGCATTTATTATTGGAACACAACAGTTTTTCTGGTGAATTGGTGGTATTATTTACACAGTACGGCAGAAAACACTATCTGTACTTATATTTATCCATAACTATAGATGCTGTTAAACTATACCGAATTGTAACCTATGAACGTCAGTTGAATTTGACGTTAAATATAATGTCAGTTTGACTTGTCGTGATTGTCATTTTTCTCCGTCGCTATTAGCGAGTTTCTAAATTAGTACCCGTTTCTCGTCTTTTTATAACTAACTTCTCTATAGACTGCCGTTATTATGTCATCTCCGTTTTAAATGTATGTATTTTTGTAATTAATATTATAATATTATAAGACTTTCTTTTCAACTTCTACATGTTTCTAATGATTTTTTATGAATAATTGTTATTGTTTAACATAGATTCTCCTCAAATTTTAACTTAGTGCAACAACCCAATTATCACCGTAAATTTTTATTGTTCAAATAGGCTTAGAATGTCATGAAACGTCGAGATTTTAAGTTTGAGCGAAAAAAAATTTTCTGTCTGTCGGTCTGTCTAACTTTTTTTTTGTGCGCACGTTTACTCTGGAACTGTTTGAGATATTGACTTGAAATTTGGTACACATATGTACTTTAACGAGATCTAGAACTAGATTATATTTTCATCTTGTTCCGTCGAAGGGTTGGGAGTTAAATTGGGGTAAATTTGGGGTAAATAGGTAAATCAAGCAGAAAAGAGTCCATAAAATTGGTATTTACTATATACAAGAGAAGCTAAGGTCTCAAAAAAAATTTTGGCATTAGCCACCCCCATTACCACCCACACCCCATCTATTAAAGGAGATGAAAAAAATGTGATTTAGTGTGTGTACAAGAACCAGAAATCTCCACCCCCACTACCACCCCTCATCACCACCCCCACCCCACTACCGATGTGGGGTATCGTTTTATGAGTTTTTGGGGTAGATGATTTCAAATATTATATTTATACAAAATTTTTTCGTTGTGAGTGACTTGGATAGAAAATCTGGATGTGCAAGTAGTGATTCCTTGGGCAGCGGTTTTTTTTAGTAAAAATCGAGAAATTTTAACCTCTACTAAATGAACATGAACGAGCATACACATACTAAATAAAGGGAATATACGGCGCGTCGTCGACATGGCGAGTTCAGCGAGTTGTGTACTGTGACGTCACGGGTGGACTTCAGTCGAGCGCGAAGAAATAAGTTAGTGAGTTTTTTAGATTTATTTTAGATTTTAGAGATGATTTTTGTTTTGTTTGACTAGTTAACTGGAAGACTACAAAATGAGGTTGAATGTACATGATATTTCTAAAATAGGAAACTTCCAAATTCTGCACAAAAAAATCTCTTAGATTTTTTTCATAAAATCCATAGTTACTAAGATATCTCAAGAAAACAGACAGAAACCAAAATGGCGGTCATTTTCTTCAACTTTCCCTACTGATGGCGAATGGGAGTTTAAAAAGGACGTTATTGCCTAAATATTTCCGCGGATTAACCCATTACCTCCCACTGTACTTATTTGAGTACACCGTGAATTTTTGCCTCCCGGCGACATCAGTTAAAATATTTCTACAAACTAATGTCTTGATTCTGCAATGTGTATGAAACGCGTAGTTTCAAGGTTTTTTTATGGATGGGGCATTTGTAGTAAATGACAACTTAAGAGATTGAGTAAATAAGTTGTGCTAAATCCTGTGCTTTCAAGAATTAGTTTTTATAACGTGAAAGTTAAAATATTCCATTTGAGGTGGTAAATTAGATCTTAAGGTATGTATTTTAGTTGTTTATAATATCGGGACACACCATTTTGCATTATTTCTAAAACAAAAATGAGAAAAACGGCAGTGTACCCATTTGAGTACAATGGATATGTAAGTAAATTCGGAATATCTTTTCAGAAGTTGCTTCGACATGGATTCTGGATTCCAGCCAATCGCTTCAAAAAGTTTTTACGGCAAACGTTCCAAAACATTAGGAGAAACAATGGAAGAAGTTTCTTCTGCAAAGCACGAGCCAGAAATAGTTATTATTCTGCCTGAAGTAAATATATAAACAGATGAGGAAGAAGTCGATAATAACGATATGGGTATTTTCAACTTTCCCAGCGATATTCCTGGAGAAATACAACTTCACTATCCCTCAGACGACGAAGTTCCCTTATCTGAAGTAGCTGCTAGAAATAGGGAACCTGCAGAAAGCGACTACGTCAGCGATGACGATCACTATGGTAACAAATCATGACACTATAGAGCCCCTGGGAAAAGTGAAATAGTGGTCTTTGGCAGAAAAACAAAAAATTGAGTACCTCAGCCACATTTGTTTTCAAGTAATGGGTGGGGTCGACTTGCTCGACCAAGCAGTAAAAAACTGTAGAGTATCGATTCGCAGAAAGAAATGGTGGTGGCCTCTCTTTACTCATTCGTTAAACGTTGGAATCGTGAATCGTTGCATACTGGCTCATAACGATAAAATTGATTTACCTGGTTTTATGGGAGATGTTGCTCGCCATTACCTAAAAGTTTTGATAAGGCGATCTGTTTCTCTTCCAAGAAGTATCGCGGAAGACAGCCAGGGTCATTTTTCGAAAAAAATCGAAAAACGACCAAGGTACCGTCAATGTCACTTATGAGAAAGATGGAGATTTTTTCGTAGCATTTCATTCAAAGAAATAAATAATATTCATCTGTAATGCATTTTTAAAACAAATGAAAACTTTTTATGACTTAAAATTTTGCATTATTTTCTTACACATTCTCCCATTATACCGATTTGAGTACACCATTTTTTTTCAAAAAATTGCAAAAAAAATTTTTTTGTAATAATTTTTCTAGTATTACTATGTATAGGAGTGGACAACTAAACCAAAAAACTCATAAGAATAAAGAAAAAATATTCGTGGGATGTAATGGGTTAACTGACTTATGGAAGAAAAAATTGTCCTTACTTTTTTGCAAACTATAAAAAATCAGCTAACTACATACACTTAATTGTACATTTGATACAAGTGAATTAAGGAAAATCAATTCGGGCTTGGATAGCTGCATTTTATAAAAGAAAACTCAATAAAAATTAACTTTATCGTGAAAATTTTTCACCTTTTTTGTAAGTTTCGCTTATATTCAAATGACTGTCTTAAAATTGTAACTGACATGTGATAGATTCATGCGGTGGTTACTTTAATAAATTTAACGGATTTAACGTTGAAATTTTTGTATAGCTACTATAGTTTCTTTCAAAATAATAAATAAAAAAGTACTCCAACTCATTTCTGATTTAGGTGCTCTAATTCCGATTGCTTAAGGTGACGATATACTGAATGATCAAATTTAGTTTCAACAAGATGACGCTCCCCCGTACTTGCAATCTTCGTACGGCAGTTTTTAGATGCAACATTCCCCAACAGATGGATCGGAATAAGGGAAGATATTGAGTGGCCACTTAGGTCGCCTGATTTAATTTACATTATTTGAAATATAAAATGTATTTCAATAGACCAAATAACAATAATGAGTTAAACGGCCGAATATGCCAGGAGATTCGTCTGATTTCGCCAGAAAATCTTCAGAATCTCCAAGAAGAAATAATTATTCCACTTAACAAATACTGTGAACTAAACGGGAAACTGTTTGAACATTTATTTTAAGAAGTAGTTGGGTACGTTAAAGTTTATCCGTCACCACTGATACTAGTTATAAGCTATATTATAATTTTTTTTAAAAATTTCATTGCTATCTATTCACATTGTTTACCTATATCATTTGAGCGTAGAAGTGTCAGCAGCTGCTTCACATTCTTTTAGAACAAAGCATAAGAGTAAAATCAGTAACTGAAACGGTAGATCTGCTGAATGTCGTATTAAGATATGCTCAATCCGTGCAGATTATCTCCACCGGAGGTCCGTAGCATGTTCTGTACTATATGTTGTGCACGTTGCACATGCCGCGGCCAGCGCGCCAATAAGTGCATCGGACTGGTGTTCTGTCTGGCTTGTTGAGTGCGGTCGTAGTCACGCTTGGCCACTACCAGCATCTATCCAAGGCCGCCCGTGACTGGACCACTGCGATCTGCCGCCCTACCCTGTTCTGCTTTACCTTGCCCGATTGCAGGCCGTGGCATTTTTGCTGAACTTGTTCATGCAGAATATAAATTAGTGGAAAATTCGGATGAAACTGCATATCTAGTAATATAAAAATAAAGAACTTATCACCTTATTTTAGGAACAAAACTGTCAGTTGTATGATGTTTACAGGAATTTATAAACCTATTTATATTTTGGTCGGCGTTTCGATGTATTACTAAATCATCCTCAGGGCTCAGTGAATATAAAATATATAAGTAAAAATACAAAAATCATTAAAATTAAGTTAAAACGTATCACTTTATTTTAAGTAGAACAAAAGTTTTGTTATGTTGTTTGATGTATGTTTATAGGAGTTTATAGAAAACAAATGTATGTTTTAGTCGACGTTTTGATTTATTACTAAGTCATCCTTAGGAGTTTGGAAATACAATATACAGTATCGGAAAAAGTTTGTATTGGTACGGCAATAAGAGTAAGCGAGAGCGAAGCAAGCAATGATGTAAATTAAGGGGCGTGTCACACTTTGCTCTGCTAGGGTACTGGTAGACGCCTTTATTGTGGGCGGTCGGTTAAGTCGTTGAAACTATGCAAACCCAAAAGCAAAACTTTCCGATACTGTATAAGTAAATGAATGATTGTAAAAATACAAAACCATTAAAATTAAGTTAAAAATGTCAGTGGCGGATTGGACCGGCGAGGCACTGGGCAAATGCCAGGTGGGCCACCAGCATTGCAAGAGAAATGGCGCTACTATTTTGATGGAAAGACAAATCCCGGGCCGCTTCACCTATGCCAATCCGCTCCTGCAAAATATAATAAACTGTGAACATTAAATTATATTTGAAAATACATCGTACCTAGTTTGAAAATTTACTAAATAATCAATGCCCAAATTACTATAATAAATAACACAGCACAACAAACAAACAAAATTCGTGCGCGAGAATTAAGACCCACTTTTCCTTATATTTTTCGGGTCGCTGAACACGAATCTGAAGTCAGAATACACTGAGAAAATTAGCCTAAAGAAAATCTTTGCTACCACTTTTTTTGCTATTAGAGCATATATTTTTTTTATAACAGTAAACACTCTATGTTGCAGATGTGCTTTATTCTTCAATCCTAAACCAGCATCCAGTAAAGTGCCCCATAGCCAAGCATGCCAAAGACGCAGTCTGTCCTAGTTCCAGCTCTGATAACTGGTCAACTTGTTACTGAAATATGGAAACAGTACCAGTGAGCTGGTTTAAAATGTTTCTTATAACAAACAGAAACACAAAAGCAGCCAGGAAGCATTTATGGTTACCTACTTAAAAAAAATTGTTATTTTAGACTGTATTTCGTAAAACTTTACCTGGTGTTGACTGTTGTTTAGATCACCAGTTGCTCATGTTGACCTACACGTTGAAGCTGAAAATATATTGAATGGTAAAGCTTTCCAAAACACATTAGGGAAATATATAGGTGAAGTCAATCCTTTTTTTCGCTTGCGTACAGACGGTTAACATCTCCTCCCACTGCACAGTGGTTCCAAATTGAGTTTTTTTGTTAAAAAAATGGCTAGAGGGTGCAAATCTTGTCGGAAGTGAACATTTCGATATAATATACTGAATAACTTCATGAAGATCATAACTCGAGTATTGGTGATGTCACTAGGTCAACTTGACAGCTGCCAAATGACATATGGCATATACTTTACAATTTTCAGACAAAAATAGTTGCTTCGAAGTTTTTTAAATAATTAAAGCCAGTTAGAAAATAAAGTAAAGCAAAATCAGCTGTCAAATTAGACAAAAAGCTACCATTGACATTTGTCTTATATTCCAAAAATTTTCACAAAACTTGTTGCTCTCAGATTTTTGGGGTCACAAAATTCGAACAAGACGTCAAATAGGACAAGAGATGTCAATGGCGAACTCAGTTAGGCTATCAACTTTCCAAATGGCCGTTAGTTTTTTATTTAAATATAAAAAAAAATTGACGTAAGGGTTTTTGGGCTTCATAGAACCAAATTCAATATTATATGGCTTGATTGTTGCTGGATTCAAATTGGATGTCAAATTAAACTAATTGTGTAAATTGACAGTTTAGTTAAGCTGTCAAATTGGCATTTGACTTATATGTAGTAATTTTTACACAAAACTCGTTACTCTAAGAGGTGAGGTGGCTAAATTAGAATCAGATGTCAATTTGGAAAAAAAAGTTGATTGACAGTTTAACCATGCTACCGAATGACCAATTTTTTAAAAATATTATTACTTTCTTTCTTTTAACATATATATTTTCGGGGTTAATAAAAGCATATTTGATGTTCTATAGCTTTTAAGTTTGCTGGATTTAAATCAGATATCAAGTTAGAAAAAAAGTGCCTATTAGAAATTTACTTAAGCTATAAAATTTGCATTTGACTTACATTCCATTTATTTACACAAAACTCATTATCTCATGTTTTTGATATTGCGGAATTCGGTTGTTAATTAGAAAATAAATTAGCAGTTCAGCTAGGCTGCAAAATTGACAAATGACTTATATTTTCCAAAAATAATTAAACATTTTTTACATTTGCGCTTTTTGAGTTACTGAATCAAAATTTGGTATACTAGATGTACCAACTTTAAGCATACCAATAGTTAAACCTTAGCTGTCAAATAAACAATTGACATAAAACCTAATGTAACTGAGTAAAATTAGCCAAAAAATGTTAATCCTTAATTTTGTCTTAGTTTTTATACATAGTTAAAAAATTTAATCTTTTAGGGTTATATTGTGTCATTTGGAAAATTTGACACCCTAACTGAGTTTTCCATTGACATCTCTCTTCCAATTTGCAATCTTGTTCGAATTTAGTGACCCCCAAAAACTTGAGACCAACAAGTTTTGTGAAAAAATTTTGGAATATGTCAAATCTCAATTTGGCAGTAGTTGTCAATTGACACTTTCTTGTCTAATTTGACAGCTGATTTTGCTCTACTTTATTTGCTTACTAGCTTTAATTATTGAAAAATCTTCGGAGCAACTATTTTTGTCTGAAAATTGTAAAGTATAAGTCATATGTCATTTGACAGCTATCAAACGACCTGGTGACGTCACCAATACTCGAGTTATGATCTTCAGCTTCAAGGACTCGATATTTGTATCGTATGAAGGTATTCAGTATATTATATCAAAAATTATTTTAAAACATTTCTTTTTTGGCTTTAACTTGATATAATAAAAAAGGAATTTTTTTTTTAAATTCGAGCTTCGAGCATTCCTTAGAATTTCGACAAGATTTAATTAAAAAAAAAATTTTTCATTTCCAACAAGATTTGCGCTCTTTAGCCATTTTTGAACCAAGAAACTCAATTAGAGACCACTGTGCACTGGTTTCCTTCAATCAATCAGAGCTTGTCAGGACAAGGACAGGCAAGTACAACTGAGTTTCTCTATCTACTTCAGTTATTTCCTATACCTAAAGCATTGAGTGCGCGTGCAAGTATGTCATTAATTTCCATGACTTTTTTTTTACTCTTACCATAAACATATGTTTTACGCACAGATAATAATGGAAACAGTAGAGTTATTTTATCAGTCGTAGAAATACGTTTGTATTTTTTGCAAAATAACCCAGCTCTGAATCTGGATAATTAATAATTGATACATATTTCACACATAGCGTGTATATCTTTTTTTGAAGATGGTGTCATACAGACGGACAGGCAGACGCGTGAGCGAGAGTAGCCAACGGAAATCTAAAAATGAACAGATGACATGCTGAAATTTGCTTCCTGTTTTATTTGAATATTTTAACTGCCATTTACGTCAATGCATATAAATGTAATATTAGTTTTAACTAATAGATTGCAAATAAATGTTCTCAAAGGAGGCGGAGTGTAATGCTCTAACGCATTTAAAATATAAAGTTTTACAGTAATTATTAATAAATACTCTTTGATCTATCTACCTGCTTGGTAAGTTATTTGCTAGTTGAAAACGATTTAATTAAAGATTTTGTTGAACGATTTAACGATACGACTGAAATACAAATGAAAAGTAAGTAGTAGTAAATGTATCTGATCAATTAAGTGAATTGCGGTGTTGTTTTTCATATAAAGTATATAAATAAATAGAGCCTTTCTTGCAAAAGAGGAATTTTTGCAAAATTTTGATATTTTTTGAGAAAGAATCGTTATAAAGGTTATCTGTTATCTATGATTTATTTAAATGTTTGTATACAAATATGCAAACAGGTACCACTAAAATAGGTACCTATAAAAGAAAAATATATTAAAAATTTAGAAATACTATCATAATATGTAATGATCTTTTTTTTATGTTTGATATTTTACCAATTCCTAAAGTATCAAAAGCAGTTCAGCTGAAACAACTTCGTCCAATTAATATACTACCAGCGGTGTCTAAAGTCTTAGAAAAAATAGTAAAAGACGAAATTACTGATCACCTTCTAATAATGAGCAAGATGCATGAATTTTAAAAATGCATTAATTTATTATTTTTTCATTATACATATTATATAAGCCGAGTATATAATAAAAGGAAACTATAAAAAAAGTTATTTTGTAAAAAAAAATCATTTTAAAATTCAAATTTTATCGGAACAAAACCACGTGACTATAAACGGTACTGATGTCATCTGGCATAACGTTTTAGTTTCATCCATAGACTGCAGATTTCTAAATTCACCGGTGGAGCGCATCAGTAAGAAATAACATTATATGATTAGCTAATTTGAAAAACACAGCCAATCAGCTTCGTATTTTATCCACCCAGCGGTAAATTTAGAAAAGTACGGAGACAAGTGACAAGTTTGATAGCTTTGACAGTTTACATCTGCTAGTGCTGAAATAATAAATTGTGTGTTAATTAAATGTTAAATTTTAGTCTGCTGACCTTTAAATATCGATTTGTTTATTTTTGTAAAAATTATTAGTGTATTAATTTATCTAAGTGGTAAAAATGACGAACAGCGACTTTGTGCAAGCTCAAAGTGACAATTTGCCGAAAATCGACGTGTTTATGATGAGCAATTTTTTGGTAATAATACCGATTATGTCAGTGCAGAAATTGGAGGTGGAAAAGCGACAAGGATGCATCATTCATTGTTCGTAACAATAAATTTGTTTACGCTAACTTTTATCCTTTTACTGCAGTTAGATTTAGATACCTAACCTCAGAATATGTAAACATAATGCATTATTTTAATATTTTTATCAACATTAACTATTGTTTTTCGTCTCAGATTATATAACTTTTTTATATTAAATAGTTTGCCACCACTAAGTACATAGATTAAATATCTGTTGAAAATAATACTAATAAACATTGCCAATGCTAAATGCCGGATGACGTCACATGCAAATGGCGGGAAACTTGCTTCGTTTGAACGTGTCTAAATTCTCAGCGAAACTAAATTATTTTTTTATCCTTTAATTCCGATAAAAAAAAAATACATAGAAAATAACGCTTTTTAGTGATCTATTATTCGGTGATGTCAAAAAAATTTATGCATTTTGCTCATTACCCGAAGTACAGTCTGGCTTCCGAAAATATCATAGTACTAGTACTACTTCAGTGAAAGTTACCAAGGAATGGATAAATCTCAAGTAACCTTTCTTATTTTGTTAATTTTCAGTAAAGCCTGTGATGTAATGAACCACGAACTATTATAAGCTAAACTAAAATATTATGGTTTTAACTCAGCTCTCCTGAAATAATTTCGTAATTACTTAGACAATCATACTCAATGTGTCAAAATGATTAACGATATTTCTGAAGAAAAGTAGTTTATGCAGGTGTCCCGCAAGGTAGTATACTTGGCCCCGTCCTATTTATCATATTCACTGCTGAGTTGTGCCACAACTAAAGAATGCACTTATATGCAGACGGCATCCAAATATACAAATTATGTCTACCAGACGAAGTCAACCAAACAGTATCTGACCTTAACGAACATTTAAACATCATTAGTGCGTAGTTGGACAATAATGGATTAAGACTGAACTCTTCTAAAACAGTTGCCTTATGTATTGGATTAAAAATTTTACTGAGTAGAGCCAAAATAACCAAACTGTGGAAATTGTGTTAAATTATAGTATTATTAATATAAGTAGCGGACTTAAAGATTTAGGTGTAATTATAGATCAAAACTTAAACCTTGAAAACCATCTAACAAAAATATAAGTGTTTGTTATTTTAAGTTTAAGGCAGTAAGTATATTATCTCAAGAAATAAAAGACCCGTATATTTTAACCACCTTATTGAAACCTTCAAAAATAAAATACAGAATCTCAAAATTGGCAGACGGAATTTTTTTTTGATAATAATTTTTATTTTCCAACAGGACAATTTCTCCGTACATACTGTGCGTAATACAAAGCAATGCGATAATAATGTGGAAGAGCTACCGTGGGGCCTTCTAAAAGTCCCGATATTAATCCCATTAAAACTGATTGGGGAATTATGGTGAAGCATAAAAAGACATGAAATTATCGGCCTCAAAATGTGAAACAACTTCGTGCCGTGAGTGAAGATGAATGGGAAAGTTTATGTAATACCCAAATTGCAGAAAATTTAGTTTTATCAGTGCTTAGGCAATTTGAAATGGGGATGGAGCAATGACTAAATATTAATTGCTATTGTTTATGTTGTAATTTGTTTATTTGTTTTAAATTTTTATTCAAAAAGTTATATTTACACATATAGTTATTATTACTTAATATAAAACCGCCAATATTACTGATAAATTTAGTAATCTCATCTAATGTCCGTTTAATATCATTGAACTTATGTCGGTTTTATTTTTAGTCTATTCCCAGAATTTTTTTAAATTTTTATCAGCATATCAGTATTAACTTACCTAATTACAACTGATTGACATCTATATATCCATTATTAAATTAATTTCAATATTATACTGTCAACAGAACAATTTAGACAAGGCCATTTTCTTATACAGTGTGTTTTTCCTATTTGAATCAAATTTTATTTAAGTATGGAACAAATTAGGATCTACTTATGACCAGAAAAACATTCGCCTCCTACAAATGCAAAGCCACCTACGGTACCAAAATATGCGGAGAAAATCATATTTGGCATATTTTTATAGGAATGTTAATGAAACTTGTTCAGAATTGTCCAAAATTTAATCAAAATAAAAAAATATTTAAATTTTGATTAAAATAAGGTCCAAGTCCGAAAATATCATTTTAATGGGTTTTTTTGTTTAGAAAACTGCACTATGACAATTTTGTTTGAAATTAAGCCCAAGCTGCCAGGTAGTTGTCAAGCAATTTACAGTTTTTTTAAAATAATTATTTTTAAAATTTTGATTTTTCAATTTTTTTATTTTGATTAAATTTTGGGCATAAGGTTTTTGGATAATTCCGAAGTAGATCCTAATTTGTTCTAAACTTGAGTAAAATTTCATTCAAATCGGAACAAAATAAAAAAGTTATTGGGGTGTTACCATTTCAAGTGAAACACACTATACAGGGTGTAACGCAACTTACCCGAAAAATTTTAACCATATATGCACCTTTAAATAAGAAGTCGATTTCTTAAAAAAAAATGTAATCAAAGTCGAACACAGAAAAAAATACAAATTGTTAAAGTTATAAATTAATGGAAATGTTAAAATAACATACTATTTCTACAACAACCAGTGGCGGATCTAACCGGGCGGCCAATGAGCAAATGCCACCTGGGCCCCGTGCAAAAGGGCCCATCCGAAAAAATGGACCTTTCAAAGCGTTTGTCACCTGGGCCTTTTACCTTAGATCCGCCACTGACAACAACTGTTCAAAATTCTGTTCAAAGTTCTGTCCACTGACGTCCAAGCACACCTCGGCCCGTCTAATCCAATTTTGTCGCACTAGCTGAAGTGTTCCCCCTTCCTGCTCTTCCCGAAGACGCAGATTATGGACAGCCGCTGTGATGCGTTCACGTAATACATCAATATTATCTACTTCGGTTTGGTACACTTCATTTTTTAGATTCAGGGACCGCGGAGGCCAAGATACGGGTAACGCAACTTACCCAAAAAATTTTAACCATACATGCACCTTTAAATAAGAAGTAGATTTCTTTAAAAAAAATTAATGAAAGTTCAACACAGAAATAGTTACAAATTGATGAAAATTATGAAAATGATAATTTATGGAACTTAATTGAAGGACTGTTATATCTGGACTATCTGGTAGACTGGTTTAAAATAAACACTGCATAAAACTGACAAAAAATATCCAAGTTCACTGTGCTTATTGAACATGCTGTCACTGTCATCAGATTTCCAATGTAGATTTTATCGTTAGCGGATAACGGTCATCTTGTGTGCTAATTGTTAAGAGTTTAAGTAATAGTATTTTTTATAAACAAAATGGTACATGTGTACAGTAACGAGAAGTATATGAACATTGTGTTAGCTTACGGAGAAGCAAGGCAAAACTCGTCAGCAGCTGCTATCCTCTATGCCCAGCGATTTCCTAATGCCGCCCTCATCACAAACCATTTACGGCAGTGATTTTACGTGGACGTGCAATTGGAAATTTACTCCCAAACCGTGGACAAGGAAGGGGGGGGGGGGGTCGGATTCGACGAAATAGTATGTTATTTTAACATTTCCATTAATTTATAACTTTAACAATTTGCATATTTTTCTGTAATGGACTTTTATTAATTTTTTTTTTTTAAGAAATCGACTCCTTATTTAAAGGTGCATGTATGGTTAAAAGTTTTCGGGTAAGTTGCGTTACACCCTGTATAAGAATTATATTACTTTTTTTAAATCAAGTGTACCTCCCGAATTCTCTTATTTTTGACCACACCAGCCGGAGAGAGGACAATACAGAATGGTTGAAAAAACTCAGATGGCAAAGGGCGAAGTAAACGCCCCTTCTAAACTTAGAACTGATGTCACCGAGGAATACATGTGGAAGAGCACTGATGAGGCCGTGAGTAACAGACAACCGCAACAGATGGCGTGGTGCTGTTAGACGTGCCATACAGTAGAGGGCCATGATTTCTCGAGGTGGGTCTGTACGAAACTCTACTTATTTTGACTAGTTCTATTCATGGTTAAAAGGATTTGCTATTACTCACAAGTAGAAATATCAAAACACCTAATTCACTAAGAAATAACTCGTTTTTTGATTATAATGACCTTTTGAGTAAGACATTTTTTGACGGCTTTGAGATTTTGAAACATCAGAATATCATCATTCATTTTATATCAAATTCAGCTTGTAACAACGAAACCCCCATGGAAGTCACAATAAGCGTATTAATGCACTCTACTATTTAAAAAAATGCGTAGTTACCACCTCTCTAAATGGGAAGTAAAGGAATGGCTGTTCAGTGAAACTTTTCTTTAAATCTATTGATATGTTTGAGCGATTGAGCGGAAAAAAATGTATCTGCAATTTTATTGAATTAGTTTCAGATGGTATATCAAGAATGTGCTAACGACTTCTACCATAAAAACAATTGTAAGTGCTTTTCTATCAGACAGATTAGAAAAGCTGATTTAAAAATGGCTGTAAGAAATTATTGGAACATGCATATGACCAACAACTTTTTTATTTCCCATTATTTACCTTTAATAACAAAGCATGTTATAAATACCTCAATGCAGCCATGAAATCGATTCTGGAAATTGCATTTTCGCTATCACAAGTAACCTAATGTGCAGCGATGTCTAAAATTATTCTTCAAACAACGTTAATAATTAGAATATTCAAAAAACTGGTTACATTAAATTTCATAAATTTGTTACGCCGGTTAGCTTGTTTTTGTTTTCTTGTTAAAATAACAAGCATACCGGTTCTTCAATACCTATTATGATTATATTGAAAGTGTTTCTCCAAAATGGTTTTAATAAGAAAAATAAGACGTACAGGCAATGAAAAAACTGGATTAGCATTCTTTAAACATTAAGGATATACGGATGGTGACATAAGCTTATAAAAAACGGCGAAAACAATAACAAAATAAGAACGTAAAGTCTGCATCAATTTTAAAGCGTAGTAGGTAGTTGTTGGCAATGAATAAAAAGTGATTTTTGTTTTGTTCTCATTGTCCCATGACCTGCCTTAATTATTCTTTGAATGAGACATTGCTGCGTAGCAGTAATTGTCTGGGTTGCATTTATTATTTCAATTAGGAAATTTTATTAGTAAACAACAACAAATTTATTTACATTAAATATTATATTTAATGGTTAATTATCTTTGAAAAACATTTAATGGGTGTAATGATATTTTACATTTTTATTTGTTTTCTTGTTTTCGGTCTGTAATCGATTATTTATTCAGTGATTTTATAATAAATGTAGATGACTAACAATAGGTTAGTGAAATTTGTCTTAGAGCAGCGATTTCGTAAGTCTATCGTGTCGTTTTTTTTTTTTTGGCGTAGAACCAGGTCAAACATATTAGGTTCCTTTGAGTATGTCACCGGGCATATGAAATCATATTTTACGACATTTTTTTGTGGTCTCGAACTTTTTAAATCAATAAAAAGTGAAAAAAATGTATTTTTAAAGAAAATTGTTTTTTTTTTTGTTTCCACCGCCATATCTTTAAAACTATTAAAGGTACCGAAATTTGTTTTGTGTCAAATTAAAGCACACACTGTAGCGCTTTTACCAATATAAACGGTTTGGGCACAATTCGCACTTTCATTTCTCTAAAAATCAAATAAACTAAAAATACATATTTTGTGTATTGAAATCTTCACCAATCGATAAACTTTTTTATTTTTGAAAATATTTGCATACATGCAGCGAAGAAAATAAAGCCTAATAATCACAAAAGTTTTTGAAACAATATGTTTTTTCCTAAAGTGTACCGTTTGGCAACAGCGATTTTTTTTATCAGCGGTAAACGCGACATTGGGACGGAATTAATACACCTCGCATGCAGGGTTGGTCAGTTTAGTAGCGTAGAAGTAGCGTTAGTTGAATTTAGATTAATATATGGCATTCTAGGTTGGGGTGGAGTTGCTTACTGTCATCTAAAAAATTAGATATCATTCATAAAAAATGTGCCACCCCCTCTCAGGGGGTGGCACTTAAAATATATATATATTTATTGGAGCTGAAATAGAATCAAATTTTAAGAAGAAAAGGTTCCATGCAATTTTTCACATAAATTGATAGTTTTTAAGTTATAACGATTTCATTGCGATTTTAGCTTAAAATAAAAGCTTTTAAAAAAGGTATTTTCAAACGGCTTCCGTCAAGTATCTCGAAAAGTATTACTTTATCGAAAAATGTTATAGACCAATTACAGAAAGCACCCTACAAACTGAGAATTAATTATATTTTTTGTTTATTGATGTAGGATTAATAATTTCGGAAATATTTAAGTTTATATTTGGTATCCAAGGGTTTCGAAATTACCTTTAAGTTTAAAATGCATTTTTTTCTAAAGCAAGTGCTTTAAATGAGCAAAAAAAAATTTGAGTATTTAGGTAATGCTACATTTTAACGAAAAACTGTATTTGAGATAATTTTTTTAAATTATTGGCTAATTAGAGTAACAAAACGAGTAAAAAATAATTTGGAAGTGCAATTAATCGTCTTTAATTTCCTTTCTTAGCATGCGTCACAATTTCTGAGATATTTAACATTTAAACTGCATTTTTCGTCTTATGAACGTTCGGATGCCATTTGTAAACTCATATCTCCGAAACTATTAAATGTAAATAAATAAACAAGCGAAATTCATTATTAGTTTATGAGCTTATTTTTGGTCTCTACACATTTTTGAACAAAACTAATATTTATTGAGATATTTGGAATAGGAAAAAAAATACGTTTTATCGAAAATACCTTTATAGTTTAAACTGTATTTTTTCTAAAGCAAGTGCTGTATACCAACCAAAAAATTTGAGCATCTACGTCATGCCTGTATATTAATGAGAAACCGTGTTTGAAATAATTTTTTTTTTAATTACTGGCTAATTACAGTAACAAAAGGGCGACGTTGTTATTAAAATAATGTGTAGACGGACATTGCTTCGGTCATAACTTCTTTGTTTTTTATGCTACATAAACAAATAAAAAAATAGTTAAGAGCTTAATTAATAACCTATTATTGTATCTATTAGTATCCTTGGCGTAGGTGTCACTGTTTCTGAGATATTTAACTCTCACTCTAAATAGTTATCTTACGAACACTTGGATGCCAAATGTAAACTTAAATATCTCCGAAATTATTAATCCTACATCAATAAATGAAAAATATAATTAATTCCCAGTTTGTACTTTCTGTAATTGGTCTATAACATTTTTTCGATAAAGTAATACTTTTTGAGATACTTGACGAAAGCCGTTTAGAAATACCTTTTTTTAAGCTAAAATCGCAATTTTGAAGTCGTTATAACTTAAAAACTATTAATTTATGTGAAAAATTGCATAGAACCTTTTCTTCTTAAAATATGATTGTACTTAAAAAATATAAATTAATTGACAAGCCCCCGCTCAATATAGAAACTTTTCTGTGAAACATTTACTATTATACTGCCACAAATGAACGAAATCCATTCAATATGACATTACTTCGAAGTTTTGCATATTTTTTACCTCTAGGTACTGTACTTCTACCACCTGTCTTTTTATTATTAAAAGGAGACAATTTAATATTTATTATACAATTTCTTAATATTAACAACATATGATCAATACTACTGTACAATATATGAAATATTGAACAATAATATTGATCCCCTAGATGCTTTTGATCACTACTGGTTTTGTACCTATTGATATAAGTTAAACTACTATATACACCCCGACCGGGATCGTCAGATCGTTGCAGTCGGCAGGCTTGCTACAGCCGAGCGCGCAAGAATATGATTTTGACCCGTTAAAAAAAATCGCTGACTCAATACTATGAACGGGACATGAAAAATTTTTATCCTAAAAACTTTTTTCAACTATTGGCTTCAATTTGTACGCAGCATGTATATACAAATTTTCATAAATAAACTTTTTTCTCGATTGCCTAAAAACAAGTTTGAGTTTCCTATTATTTTACCAACTTAAAAAAAATAAATCGGGTTCACGTGGGACGTTGTTCGAAGCGCTATTGTGTCTACTTTAATCTAAAAAAAAAAAAATAGCTTGATAGCACAAATATTTTCAGAGATATAGCGGTGGAGACGTTAAAAAACATATTTCATTAAAAATCTATTTTTTTGAGTTTTTCCGAAATAAAAAAGTTCTCGACCACCGAAAAATGTCGTAAAAAACGATTTCGTGTACACGATTATGTTACTAAAGAATCCCACTAGGTCTGGTTTGGTTCTACGCCGGTTTTTTTTTTCTCGAAAACTAAGCGACTTTACTTCCAGATTTTACTCTACTATCTTTTTTTTCCCAAAGGATGAAAATAGCCCCAAAACTTACACGTTTTGATTACTGAAATAAGGGATACTATTCAACTGCCAAAAAATTCGAACAAAAATATTTGGAACAAATTAGGGATTAAAAGAGTAAAACGGTTTATTGCAAGTGTCTCTAAAACCATTGATTTTAACGAAAAATATCATAAAATCAACTTGGAGTTTATTAAAATTACACAGCCACACAAAAAAAGTGGTCTGGCCTACAGACCAGACCAGTGTATCCTTATGTATTTGGACCCGCTGAAACCGAATCCGAAGCCAGAATTATTAGATTGGCTTGTTTTTCATCCCTAACACAAAGAACACCCCTCAATAAAAAGTAGTCTGGCCTGCGGACTAGATAAGTGTGTCCTTATGTATTTGGACCCGCTGAAATAGAATTCGATGTCAGAATTGTTAGATTGGCTCGTTTTTCACCCTTTACCTCAAAAAAAAAAAAAAAATACCTCCCCCAAAAAAGTGGTCTGGCCTGCGGACCATGCAGTGTATCCTTATGTACTTGGACCCTCTGAAACCGAATCCGTCTCATTTAAATAAAAATTTGCTGAGATCGAATAAGTAAAAAGTACTTTTTCAATAATGGTTAATTTCAAAAAATGTTAACTACAATACTTCCCTGCAAATTGGTTTTTTGTTTATCTGACCAGGATGTGGTCAAGAACGGCGAAAGTGTCCATAAACGTAAGTTATTATAATAAAATATTTTTACCTTTGGCTAATAATGCCAAAAATATATGAAAAAATAACTTGACATAATTTGTATGCATATTTTTTTGTAAAATACAAATAATCTAAAACTAGTTGTTTTTCTTCTTCTTTTTCATTAAGACACACTGTAATAATGAAACAATTTTTATTGATTTTTTTTGTTATTTTATTATTTATTTTACACACAAATATACCAACACACACACGAACACAAAATATATATAAAAGAATGTTGCATCCTCTTTTTCGCGCCCACAGCACCCTCAGTATTTTTTTGCTAATGACTGATTTTGGATGCTCAGAAGTGTGCTCAGTGTTTATATAATTTCTCGCGTAATTTTTAGCCTAAAAATAAAAATCAAAGTGCATTTTCAGTATTAATATTGCTCCTGTGATTTTTATTTTTAAATCTGGGTCGAAAAATATATATATTAGTGGTTTTAAATATCAAAAATGCAATCCTTTGCCCAAACTTAAACAGCTGTAACTTCATCCAGAAATATTGGGTGTGGGGAGAAGAACGTGAAGAACAAGTTTTAAATAAAGAAATTCAATGTATACGACAGCAGCTCCTGAAGAAAAATGATATCTTTCGGATATGAATAGATTTTCAAATTGAATCTGTGTGTTCTGAAATTTACGAAGATTTTGATAGCTAGAAGGGGTGAATTTAATAGTTTTAAAGATCTGCAAGTTAAAGATTAGGAGGAGATTAAAATTAAATGGATCAAGCAAATTCAACAAGACAGTTCTACAGATGAAATAGAATTCTTAAGAAAAAAGAAACAAATTAGAGGACAAAGTAAACTCAGAAACTTGATGTCAGGCCTGAATAAAATTGTATATTGATATTAGATGGATGATTTGACCTTAACCCTGACATGGTTGAAATTTGATGAAAACCAACTATTTTATCATCGAAACATATTACCAGTTACCCATACAGAAATACTATGATCAGCTTGCACACAAATATATAGAGCTAGTAGTAAATTAAGGTCGTCAAAAGTTTTGGGTAATCAAAAGATCTGATATAGAAAAGCATTTGTTAAAACCCACTGCTGTAAATTCAAGAAAGCGAAACCTAAAATTCCACCAACCATTCACGTTTACTGGAATAGATTATCTTGGATCTTTATACGTAACAGCTGGATGGCATTACCTTAATATATGAGGAATACACCTGAAGTAGCTCACAAATATTTATTTAGCCATTATGGCTACCTAAAGAAAGCTTTGTAGAAGACGACTTAAGAGATGTATACAGATAATAATGGGTACACCAAGGAGAATTGAGAAGGTATATAAAAGACATTCACTACAACAAAGTCAAATAAAACCAGAGAATGAAAGATATTGAATGGAAATTCATTCCACCTGAAGAGTTTCATATTGGTGAAGCCTAGAAATGATTTATACATCATACTGAAGGAACAAAAATTTAAATACGATTGTCATTATTTGCAGAAGCAGAAAGTATTGTCGATACATGACCATTGATAGAAGCAGAGATAGGCAAAGTACTCATATAAACTACTTCAAGTATCAAGTACTTGAAGTAGTTTAATAGGCAAAGACTCATTTAAACTACTTCAAGTATCAAGTACTTGAAGTAGTTTAAATGAGTATTTTGCCCATCTCTGGATAGAAGTCTGTTGACCCAAATTAATTTGAAGCTCCAACATAGAATAGTCTACTAACAAACAAAACTCAATTTTTAGGTAGTCAAAATGTGGATATTCGTATTCAGTGGAAAAGGTCACAAAAACTAATTGAGAAGTTTTAGAAAAGATAGATGAAATAGTATCTACCCACCTTAACCAAATGAACAAAATGGAAGAATCATGAAAAAAATTTAAAGATAGTGGCATAAATCAGGCCTAACTACAAATTTTATTGCATCTCTGACGAAATTGAAATTTTATCTAGATTTGAGGGACCCTCACACTGTGCGCTGGTAGTAGCCTGATGAAAAAACTGCAGTGGAACCACTGACGAGCAATGACATCTTATATTTTGTAAAAAAAATGTTATATTTTTTTATAAATCGTTTTTTTTTATCAAAAAAAAAACTTAATTCCAATGTCTGTTCACCTTAACTAAACGTAACTTTATGAAATATAGATATAAAAATACAGATCAATTGAATTGAGAATTTCCTCATTTAATCATTTTTTTTAATCGGTTAAAAATGTTGTTCCTAATCCGGGAATTTAGTGCTAAATTTTCTAGAATTGACCCTTTGGAGATTGACCCATAGCATTGAAACTCGTATTACAGAACTTGTATTGTTTATTTTTCTTGTAGAAGGAGCAAAAGGCCGCTGAAAATTACATATTTCACTAGTTTACACTCTGAGTTCCCATTTCAACCGTGAAAGTCAAAGTTTAAAGTGGAAAATTCAACTACGTTTTGAAATAAAAACAAGACTTTTATATATGCATAACTCTGAATCACATGTTTGAACATATATGAGGCAGTGAATGGAATAGTAAAGACTTACGGAAGAGTTTTATCCAAAAACAAATTTGTATTCGATTTTTATAAAAATGTTATTGCTTATACACCTATAGTCACGCGAATATAAAGTAGTATAAAGGGTCTCGCCAGTCGAGTATATGGAATTGGGCCCAGCTGCTTATTGTGCTGTTCATTTACATGAATGTTGCTCAAAAAAATAATAATAAACCTCTATCCCCTATATTACCAGAGTTATGGGGGTAACAACCCTCAACATTAAAGTTAATTTTCTTCAAAACTATTGAAGATAATGAATTAAAATTAATAGGAGACGTTGACATAAAATAGCTTTATATTTCACATTTTTTTTTACATTCGTATTACGTCATTTAGTATATAAAAAAAAATTATTTTTGAGAGTGCTGTTTTTATATCAACCCCTTGATACCTCCCAAATAAATCATATTATTTAACACTAACATAATCATCGTGTGTAAAAATTATTTCAAGGTCAAATTGGGGGAAGATGCTTAACAATATAAATCTAGGTAATGAACACAGGCACACACACAAAAAATAAGACCTAGATCACTTAATGCCTACTCATTTGGAAGCTAATAATCAATAAAATATACCACTACTCTTAGCTTGGCCTTCAATTATTTTTTTTTGCTTAAGAAGTATTGGATTTTATTAGAAAATATGGTTAGGCCATTTTAATTAATCCACAGTAATATCTCCACAGGAAGGGACATTAGCGAAAAATGTTTCAGACAAAAGTTGTTCCGTTCAGGGAGGGGCATCTTTTGGGCAGAACAATTTTCCACCTTCCACCCCTGATAAGCGGGGGGTGGGGTAACTTTTGAATTCTTAATGGCACTCTCGACTTTTCATCGCGTATTCTGATTCTACGAAAAAAATTACATAACTTTTGTACCAAACATTTTTTTTTAGTTTTGAAAACAAATTTTAAAGTTGAGGATAACTCTGGTAATATAGGGGATAGAGGTTTATTATATATTTATTTGAGCATTCCTAGTCATAAGCAACATTCATGTGAATGAATAGCCCAATAAGCCGCTTGGCCCAATACCATATACTTAACCGGCCGGCGAGACTCTTTAGCAAATAAGTTACCATAGATTTTTGTTAAGAATACTCGCACAGGTCTATTTTATTTTTACTCTCTCATTTACATATAGTGATAGTACTCGCGTCACACTTTGGAGTATTTTGGAAAAAAACCTGACCAAAATATATACAGTGTGTCCCACTTTTCTCGGTAACACCTTTGTAGCTCAGTTATTAGTCACCCAATTTTAAACAAGTTTGAATGGGTATCAAAGACCTTTATTATACCTTTTCTAAGAAAACAAAACTTATTTCAGTCATTGGCGTGCATTTTTATTATGAAAAAAAAGGATCGATTTTTCGAGAAATTATATTAGGCATTCTTTTGTTGAAAAACCAATGCAATATTATTGATCAGCATGCTGTAGAACCGCCATATCCAGAATTTAACAACATTTTGATTTTTGGTTTTTGAATTACGGCCCACTTAAAATTACCTATTTTAAACTTTAAATAATCAATAAATTAGTAACGAAATTTTTTTCGAAAAAAAGTCATTCTTCATTTTCTCTTTAAATTCACTTTTTTACTATCTTATATCATCTAAACTTTCAAATTTCGAAGGCCAAGAATTTTCATTGAAAAATTTTGGGTCATCAGACCTGTAAATTATTCGGGCATTAAGGATTATCGAATTTGAAAGTATCGATGATATGGGGTGGTAGAAAAACGAATTTAAAGAGAAAATAAAGAATGACTTTTTTTTTCGATAAAAATTTCGTTACCAATTTATTGATTATTTAATGTTTATAATAGGTAATTTTAAGTGGGCCGTAATTCAAAAATCAAAAATCAAAATGTTGTTAAATTCTGGATATAGCGGTTCTACAGCATGCTGATCAATAATATTGTATTAGTTTTTCAACAAAAAAGTGCCTAATATAATTTCTCGAAAAATCGACCTCTGTTTTCATAATAAAAATGCACGCCAATGACTGAAATAAGTTTTACTTAAAAAAGGTATAATAAAGGTCTTTGATACCCATCCAGACTTGGTTAAAATTGGGTGACTAATAACTGAGCTACAAAGGTGTTACCGTGAAGTCGGACACACTGTATAAGAAATTTACTTTATTTTAAATGGTTACATTATGTTTTTTATACTTAAGAATGTCCTTATATCACAGATATGGAAAAAAATGAAAATATACACTATGTTCCTCAAATGAATCAGTCAAATCAACCACAAATATTTTTCCCTGCCCAGCTAAAAGTTAATTTTGAGTGTACTTCCGTTTTCGAGATGACGTAGGCTTTAATAGTTAGGTAAAACTTATCATAAATAAGTTCAAAATATATTGCTTTTGAAACGACTACTTTCCAGTCTACCGCCGTTCTTATTTATAATTCAATACTGGGCGAGGCAAGTAGCCAGGAAAGTGGGTGTTTTAAAACACATGTGGTGGAGATTTTTGTAAAAGTAGAACAATTATATATAGTATTAACTGTATTAATGGCAGTAAGTAAATTTTGTTTCAGCGCGGGCAACAACTATGGACAACATGTTCTCGTGGGTTTAAACACTTTATTAAAACTGAACAACCATACGCTGAAACAATTAGGACTAACATACTAACTAAAACTGGTAAACTACTTAAATCTTAGAATTATAAAAAACCTGTAGAGGTATTTACATGAAACCCTGTCTTATTTATTAATTATTTTTTGTATTAGATGACCACGCAAAGCTGGAAGAAATCTTAAATTAACGTTATAAAAATCATATAAATTTACGATACGGTTTTGGAACTTAAATTCAGACAGTCTGAAATCGGTTAAATAGCCCAATCAATAGTTAAAAAAGTGGGCCTTTCTGCAAAAATAGCACAAGTCAATTTTTATTTTTTAAAGGGTTCGGGGATACTTTGCAAAGTTGGCGGGAGGGAGGGGGAGGCGAGGTTAGCCGCCATATTTGCTAAAAGTCAGACGCAAATATCTCGAGAACCGTTGAAGCTAGTACAAAAATGGTAGCTGTTTAGCACTAAATTCTATACATATTACCTTATTTTCGCAAAACTAACCGTTCAAGAGTTATAACGCATCAAAGTCAAGATTTTTATTTCACATTTTAATGTACGATCAATAGTTTACGAAATAATCCACAAAAACTACTACTGTTTGAAACCTTTCACGTGTTGCAACTCGTAAACGGTTACTTTTCCGAAAATAAGGTAAATTGTGTAATTTGTACAGCATTTAGAGCTAAACAGGAAAGGTCCTTATCATTTTTGTCCTAGCATCAGTGGTTCCCTAGATGTCTGCGTTTGACTTTTAGCAAAGATGGCGACTAACCTCCACCCCCTCCCCCTTTCCCGCCAACTTGGAAAAATACTTGGAAAGCGTCCCCAAACCCGTTAAAAAAGAAAATAGACTTACGCTATTTTTGCAAAGAAAAAGTACGTATTAATTGGACTAACAGGAAAACTTCTTTATCAAAAAATGAAGTGGAATGACAGAGAAGACATCAGCTGCTCGTTGGCAGCTTTTTCGAGTAATATAACATACAAAAATACTTAGTAGCATTCCTCATAATCCCTGGTAAAACCAATGTGTATACCCCACAAGTTGTTTTATCTAATAAGTGCTATGCGTATGACATTAGTACATTGATCAAATGATTATTATTTTTTAAATTTATTATTATAAACAAGTTTCTAACAGTAAAAAATGGCACTAATTAAGAATTAAGTTATTGAAAAGTATATAATAATAAAAAAGTTCATGAAATTCATTTAACCAATTAACATTAATTAATCAATATAGGATAATAAAAAATAAATTATTATGTAAAACCAATTTAAACATTTGGGATAGATCCCCAATCCTTAATTTTGTACGTTCCTATCCCATTTTATTGTTGTTTTCTCTACTATTAATGTTGTCGTTTTTGACATTCCTTTGGTTTATTTGTTGTTTATTTTATCGAGTGCAGGTGTACGATTTCTTCTAGATCTAACAATTATTTGTTTATAACAGTTGGTCCTTTGATTCTTGTGTTAGGAACAGTGGTCCGTTTCTTGTATTTATTCTGCTCATTCTTCATTTGTGTTCCCTCCTCCTCCTCCTTGTTCTTCATTTCTTTGGTCCATTGTTGTGATATGTATCTTCTGGTGTATGTATTGTTGTTTCTTCAGAAGTTTTTGTTTCAAAGTTGTCCTACTGGGAGGAGATTCTGCATGATTTGGAAGAATTTTATACATTTTTCTCGTCATGGCTTGTTTCAGCCTTTCTTTTTATTCAAATCTTCTTTTAGTTTTTCGTTTATGTCCAGTAGTTTTTCTCCTCTTAGTAGTTTTTCTATTTTCTCATAGACTTTATTCTGGAATTCTTTACGCTGTAGTATGGGGATACTCCTGTATTGTTTGGTGTTTTGTTGGTTTCCATCCTACATTCTGTAATAGACCTATAATTCTTGTGTCCTGTGAGAAGATATTATTTCTTTAAAAGAAATTCGTATCACGTGTTTTCTACTGAAGTACCTACTGAAGCCCTGAAAACATTTAATTTTAAAGCGATGTATTATAGTGCGTTATTGTGTGTATAATTTAAATTCAATTGTTGATTGTTGACTTGTGTACTTTTAACGAAAGGCTCAGATAAAGAATTTATTGCCTAATAATTTATGATCTGGTTGTGATATGACAAATTTATGAACTGGTGGACTCTATGAGGAATACAAGCTTAATATAAATACGTCGGAGTTTATTTATCTAAAAATATTATTAATCATTTTTTCTGTTGGAACTTAATATTTTAATATTATACAGCAAAAATTATTACATATAATATTACAGAATGTGTGTTTTTAAGTAACGCAATTGAAGGGAAATAAAACATTATCTAATGATTGTGATTTCCATTCTTCGTTATTTGGACTGATTTCTTTTTATGTTTTGCTTCTTTTTGTTAATTTCAGCACTAGTAAGCAAATGTTTGATATAAAATAACATTTATTTTATGTATAGCTGTAATTTCATAGAATATTGTCATAGTAAGCTAAGGACCTTTTCATTTCTAAGTATCTATTCATTTCAACCTTGCCAGTCAAGTTTATTTATGTTTTAATGACTTACAATTGTCTGACGCATAAAGCCATCGAAATTTTTAGGTCCAAACCCTTGAAAAGTTGACATCTGTCGACAGGTTTACGGCAGGGCAATAAATTATTGAAATATGGCCGTAGTACCCCTGTGTAAACCTCCAAGTAAATTATTTTTCAATCACTGTAGAAATATTCAAATGAATTTACTTTAGATAGCGCCTAAAATGATCAATAACGTATTGTTCGTAAAGTATGGTCATATAAATTTATTACGTTAGCTCTCAAATAGTTCTTTTTTCATAAAATTATTGAAGATACTCAAGCGAATTTAATATAAATTAGACCCGTAATAATCTGATGCATTGTTCTTGAAGTATGGTCATAACATTTTCTTAGGTAAATTTTCAAGTGGGATTTTTCATGGTTATTAAGGGTATTCAAACGAATTTAATTTAACTTAAACCTGGAATAATCAATGAAGCATTGTTGATGTACTGCGTCAGGACTGAGTTCTCACAGCACTTCGACAGAGCAATGCGTGGTGCAGGCTTCTTTCAGAAAAGAGGTATTTTCTAAGAAAACACACACATACGCCGATGATCTCCTAATCGCCGCAGGACACATCTGGACTGAAAACAAACTTCAAGAAAAGCCTAATAATGGAGCGAGACAAAGGAGAGTTGGACCAGCGAAGAGGAACACAAAATAGATAGATAATCTCTAAGAACAACGAAAAAATTGGAGTATCTAGGAGCAGACCTGACGAACCAACTGGAACAGAGAGAAACGGTAAAGGAGAGAATCAAAACGGCATACAGAGTCACAAGGGCAATCGCACCGTTTACTGAGAAAAATAAAATACCATGGGATTTTACCAAATGTATGTACATAGCCGCCAAACGGCCAACGATGACATAGGGAGTCAAAAAACGCGGCAACAATAAAAGTTTTCGAGAAGATCAGAAAGGGACATCGTCCAGCTACCCGCAAAAACAACAAGACGAAAACAGCGACATAAAACATAAACACTATTGGGAGGAAAGACAATTAAAAAAAGGATAGGAATGTTCGAAATGAAGTACTGGGGACATACCCAAGGAAGAGACCCAACACATCTACTGAGGAAAGCGCTAGCACTGAGCATCAACAAACTAAAAATGGGGAGACCATGCTACAGCGGAGAACAACAACTGAGAGGATCAGGATCAAAAAATGAACACCACAAAGAAATCACAACGATATATACTCTACCTCAATCGGAAAAAAAGGAAGATTTGAAGAAGCAGAAACACAAAAAGAGGAGCATAAACACTCTATATTACGACACAACGCTGCAACATATTTTACAAGAAGAGGCAGAAGTCCAGAACCATAAACACAAAAAAGGGAGCTTAAACGCTCCCTCCCGACACAATGCGATAACGCATCTCACAATACCTACGGATGCCTCCCATCCCACATATCTTTACCATGCGCCATGTGGCTCTCTCTGCTGGCAACAAGCATGACCTTAGTCCAACCCAGCGTGGACGTAGCCGGTCCAGCTCTATACCCCGGGGAGTGGCAGCAGTGGCACTTGCTGGTAAATCAATCAATCAATCAAAAGTAGTTTTTGTTAAAGACAATACAATATTTTATAATGTAGTCACTCAAATCCTCATTAATTTTTATTTGCCTACGTTGTGAAAGATAGTCCTCCGAAAGATCGCCACCGTTGTTATAATCATTTATTGCTAGAAAATAACGTTAGATATCCATGTAAATATCTACGCTATAATTATTAAAAATAGTATGTTACTTCCTGATAGTTCATGATAATTTTCAAGAGATACAACGTAATAAACAACTGATAATGTATTGATAATTGTCCACTGGTCATTATTAAGATGTTTAACTTCAACTCGTAAAAAGCACATACAAACTTAAGTGGTTATAAAATGTTTATAATTCCTTTTCTCCTTGTATAGTCTTTAATCTTCCTTGATAGTTGTTTATGATGGGTGGATCGACTGAAATACGTTTGGTCATTGCAGAGTTGCAGATGCAGAACTATAAGACTAATAGACTCCTACTATGCTGCGAGGAAATTACACTACTTAATCAATAACAAGTTTACAATCAATCAATCTTTGCTTCCATCTGAGGAGAAACATCTCGACCGAGCGACCTCAGCTCTACATGGTAGTGCGGGAGCCACGGCTGCGTTGCAGGAATATTTTATTTCATACAAAATCCGAAATAATGTAAGTAATATTATTCTGAACCAAACGTGCCTCTTATTTTAGAAATGAAAATGACAGAAAAAATAATCAGTAAAGGATCCTGAGTTGTATGTAATATGTTTATGAATTTTAGTGTTTTAAACCAACAAATTTTATTATTTATATTATGTTTCTGCTTGAATTACCACCCTATGATTTATGAAAACAATATTTCACAGATAATTGGCGTTATTTTCAAGATTCTGGTAAAAATATACATAGTGGACATCCTTTAAAAAGAATTGATGAAAAAATGTGATGGAGAACAATAATAACAACTGTCAAGAAAGAATTCTGTTATACCTTCAGTTAAACATATACAGCGTAGTCTCCCAAAAGAAAAAATAATATACAAAAGATGACAGATGGAGAGGAAGTGTAAATATTTTTACAAATTTTGTTTTTTATACTATATTTCTGGTTGAATTACTACCCTATGATTTATAAAAATATTTCATAGATAATTGACGTTATTTCCAAGGAAAAAACTTCATATATTTTTGGTAAAAATATACAGAATGGACATCCTTTAAAAAATAGTTAATGAAAAAATGTGATGGAGGACAATAATATTTGCCATGTAATTAACACAACTGTCAAGGAAGAAACCTGTGTAGGTATATTTCTTAATTAAAACAATCATTTAGCTTACAATTTATTATTATTGTTTTTTCTTCTTCTCCTTATCGACTAGGTAGGAAGGTTTTTTTGCTATGTATTATATGAAGTCTTAGAAAGGATATGGATCTGAAGCATTTGAATAGACTCTATGAAACCATTCCATAGATAATGACTGGTCAAAGTGTTAGTCGTGTTGCTCTAAATTATTTTGTGCTTTTTTGCCGAAATGGTTTAGCTGTGTCGTCAAAATTGAACCGCTTTTCTGATAGCACTTTTTCTGTACAGAAATGCAATAGAAAAATGTACTTTTTTTGTCAAAAGCGAGGAGGGCTGATTTTTTCCGAGTTCAGCCCTAGATTTTCAAAACCAAGTAGGCCATTCTGACAAGTTCCAGCTGGGGAATGTTACTGGTAAATTTTATTCGATTATATCCAACCATTGCTCTTTGAATTTTCAGAAAAAAAGGCATAAAACACCCCCTGTGCGTCTTCTTAACCAGTCCGAAACATTTTTTTTCTTGGTAATCTAGATAGCCTTGAAGAGCTCTATCTGCCATTAAGCTATGGCACATTGGCTTTTAATTTTTGGAAAATATGCTGACACATCCTAATAGGAATATTGTTGATTTAATTTCAAATACTTCTTCCCTGGCCTCCTAGGTCACCAGGCCTTACCCCAATGGACTTTCTTTTCTGGGGGTATCTAAAAGAACATTGGTCCTTCGCCCAATATCGAGGAGTTAAAGGAGATATTTAATGAAGAAAATGCTCATTTTTCAGTTGATTAGTGTGCAACCTCTAGTCAAGTACACGGGGCGTATACATTAATTCCATTGACATTCGCTTACGGTGCTAACACGACATAACGTTTTGTACTTTTTTTTTCAATGGCGTTAGCCATTGGTTTTTAATAAATAAGCATTTACAATTATGTAAAATATAAGTTTATGTTTTCCTGCTTTTCCTTGACACATGATAAAGACGTTTGCTATTATGAATTTCATTTTAAATTTTGTATATATATTGTGTATATATTTTGTATATATTTGAAGAGATGGTGTACTTCCGGGTGTTTTCCCACGTAGTTGATAGGCTCCTGCTGGAGCTGCTGTTGTCTAAACTGAACTTCAATTCGAGCAACGAGGAGCAGCAGTAGGCAGCTTTCAGTGAGAACCTGAAGATGGCAGATGGGATTCTACCTAAACGTCGTATACACAACAGGTGTGGCTCCAGCAGGAGCCTATCAACTACGTGGGAAAACACTGGGAAGTATACCAACTCTTCATTTAACACCCGCGGAAACCTAAGAAACAACTTTGTATATATTTATATATATTTGAAGTGTTGGTGTACTTCCGGGTGTTTTCCCACGTAGTTGATAGGCTCCTGCTTGAGCCACTGTTGTCTAAACGACGTTGTATATATTTGTATATATTTTGTATATATTATTATAGGCGGCTCTTGATTTTGTTCGACCCTATTTCTTTGGTTCTACATTAGCTAGAATAACATATACTCATTCCTCAAAAGTTGTATGAAGCTGAATTCGTATTTTTCGGTAACTATTTGTATCCCAGGCCAACCCTGGTATAATGCCCGCTACAATCTTATCTTATTTTTAATATCTTCAAATAATTTTATTATTCTAATATGGCCAATAATGAGAGAGTAGCATTATTAAACGTGTTTAATTATTAACAAATAATATTTGTCCGGACATCGAATACACACTGTGTGGATATTTAATAGGTTCCTTTTTAATGACGTACATAATTAACTGAATTTTATAACGAGGTAATAAACAAACTGTTTAAAATCTGTCTGTTTTCCAAGGACAAATATAAAATATGCATTTCTACGAGGGATGTGAATATATCTTTTTAAGCACATTTAATCAACATATATATTTAATTAAAGGAGTGTCTAGAAAGTATAAACAAGAATATACAACTTGTTTTATTATTTTTACTTCAATCATTTAATTATAGTCAAAGTAATCCTTATAAATTATTTGTAATTATATTTCACAATCCTCTTCTTATAGTAGATGTGAGGAGTCGGAAGAGTAGGCAAAATCGTGCTAAAGTTATGAAACCTGTTTCCCCACGTTTTCGAGGGTGCTGAACAGGAATAACAGGGTGCAAAAAGTTTTTAGTCATGCGCATCTCCTCAAGCGGTCGTTTTCGAGGATGCTGATCAAGAAAAAAATGGTTTTACTCCGGTTCAACCCTTCCCTCGCCCTTAAACGGACGGAAACAACCCCATTTATACGTTTCACGATGTCAGTGACCGGCAGGGCGTTCTTGGAGGGGAATGGCTGGAAATTTAGGGAGTTCATTGATAATCAAAGGACAATGGTAAAAGTGAATTGTGACAACTTCAGGGGGTTGATCACACCGACCCAATTGATTTTTTTTTATTTTCTAATTCATATATTAATTGGGAGTGGTTTCAAAGTCACCATTTGGCCATTGGACATCCTCATCAAAGATGAACCTATCCTCACAAGAATTTGAAATTCATATTTCTTAAAATTGACAATCATCAATCAGATATACTTATTGGAAAGCAGGAAGAAGAAGCATTTGAGCTTTTACTTTTATTTTTTTCTTGATCGAAAATGGGGGGATAAACGGCCTTAAGAAGAAACAAAAAAACGAAACAATTTTACACTCCCTGACAGGAAGATTTCACCCCTGGGGGGGGGTGCAGTACCTGACCTTACCAGTACCAACCTTTCACCATCTGTTATATCCCCATGAAAAAACATGGAATCCCTACAAAAATAGTCGATGCCAAGCTGTCATATAAGAAATAAGCAAAAAAGGGTGGTTTTTTCCGTTTAAGGCGCATGACTAAAAACTTTTTTCACCCTGTTACTCCTGTTCGAAAACGGGAGGAGGGAAACAGGTTTAATAACTTTAGCATGATTTTGCTTTTTGTCGAGAAAATCTCGACTACTCACATCAACTACTATAATTACACATAAACACGTGTGGTTTCCGAAAGTGAGTTTTTTTTCCCTTTATCCCTACCACACATCAGAAGGTGAAGCTCTGTATTATCGCTTTTGGCATCGTGCAAATAACATGCACGCGTATCAATTAAGTTAGCGTATTCTGTATATCAATTACAATGGTGAAAATAAGAAATCTGGTCGTGAAAGCTCAAAAGGAAAATAGGGAAAACTTCATTCTCAAATTAAGAGTATATACGATTAGTCGAATGATCAGTAGAAAGTTATTACAACAACATATCAATTTTAGAGAGCCTGATTCTTGGAAAATAGAGATATGCACTGGAAGGGATTGGGTTGCGTCATTTTTAAAAACAAACAAAGATGTATCGATAAGAACCACTCAATCAACTTCATTTGCAAGATCCATGAATTTTAATAAACCAGTTGTATCAGTTTCACAAACAACTTAAGGAGCTGCTTGCTAAGCATAAATTTATTCCAGACAGAATATACAGCGTAGACGAGTCGACCCTTACGAAATGGGGGAGTTAATTAATAGTATGGAGGTGTAATTGCAATAGGAAACTCTATCCCATTCCTTCTGATATTTCCTAGAGTGCACTACAAGAACTTCATGATAAAAGATGCACACGTGAACCTCCCTGTACTATAGGTGCAGCTAATTTTTCGAGGTGGTTGACTACAGAGATTTTTCATAAATATTTTAAGCATTTCATAAAATACTCAGATGCAACAGAGGAAAAGCCCGTTCTGTGGGTGATGGACAATCACGAAAGCCACATTTCGATAAAAGGCATTGATCTGGCAAAAGAAAACGGCATAGTATTGTTTATCCACCTCATATGAGTCATAAACTGCAACCGCTAGACCATGATGTTTATGACCCATTAAAAAAATTTTAGAACGACGGTTGCATGGCACGCCAGGCAAAAGAATAAAAATATATGATATTCCTGAAATATTTCGAAATACTTATCCGTTGACATTTTCTGCAAAAATTATTACGTCTGGATTTCGCGCTACTGGTATATTTCCATTCGACAAAAATGTAGTTTGTAGCGACGATTTTTTGACTGCATCTGTAACTGATTTGAATCCAAGACTGCAACTGGATCAGTCCAATATAACAGCATCTAGGCAACCAGCATGCCATGATAATATAATGAAAATCGACCAGGTTGTTCTACAATAATCGAAACAGAATCAAATGATCCCTGTTCCTCTGAAATAACTGATCAAACAGTAGACCAGCCAAGTTCCTCTAAAGATAAGGATCAAAAGAGGGGTGTAATTTCTTGCAAACAAAATTGTTCAACCCTTGTTACTCCCGAATCTCTCAAACTATTTCCAAAACCTACATCAAATGAAAGTAAAAGAAAAGAAAGGAAAAAGAAAGCCTCAGAAGTTTTCACCACTACGCATGTTAGGGATATAATTTTAGAGAGGAAGCAGCAAAATTGTAAAGAAAAAAGGAAACGGGAAAGAAAAACGAAACTTGACACAAACTGAGGATAAAAAGATTACGAAACCGAAGAAAAGTAAAATGGAGCTTTACGAATCTGAAAGCGACACATTAGATAACGAAGTAACAATATTTAATGATACAGATTCTGAGGAAGAGGAAGAATATTTCATACTGGTAAAGTTTTTGAACTAAGAAGAAAATTAAATATTATGTCGCACAGGTGCAGGAATCGAACCGAAATGAATTAACACATTTAGAAAAGTATGAATTTCCTGACGTCGAAAACATCTCAATAGTTGACAAAGGTAACGTAGAACTTGTTTTGCTAAAACCGTTGTCAGTTGGAGGTACTGCTCGAACACATAGTTTCTTTAGATTTCCACTTAATTTTGGAAGTTACAATGCAATTTGATAGATAGGTGTTCCTCTATTTTTGAATAATTTTTTATAGTTTTTTGTTTATGACTACGACATGAATATATTATCATTTTAATCAAAACACAAATAATAAGTCAACTATATGTGGTGTGTTTATATTTATGTTATGTTTAGTTGTTGTTGTTGTTTTATTTCATCTTCAGTCCTATTCCCACTTTCAATAAGCAGTGGTCACTCTACCCCGAAGGGTAGTGTTCTCTGCATGATGAGGCACAATGGGCATTTCTCCTTTTAGTACAAATTAATTTTTCTTATCTAAGAGAATTGTGTTATCTAAATTATTTTATGCTGACAAAGTCGAAACCTAAAGAGAGTTTGTAAAAAAATAAAGCTCCTACCTACTAAATAATAACGAAAGAAATGTCCACTCTGCTCCGCTCTCCCCTATATAATGCTGCAAAAACTGCAAGTTATTTATAGAAATACTTGTTTTTATGGTAATATGCATTTGACAATAAAAAGTATAATTACTTGTTGATATTTGGTTTTGAAAACGCATTTACACGATGCAAATATAAAAAAAAATGTAACCAGTCAATATGTTAATAATAAAACAACTTTTTATACTGATATTTTGAATGTGGCAAAGGTTACAATAAATAAAGTTAGATAAGGTCGTACTGACCTACGGTATAACGAGACGTCGGACAAGTTTTTATATTTTGTTGTGCAACGGATAATCATACAAAATAAATAAATTTCATGTGACGCAGACTCTATGGCATGCGGTTGTTCGAAGACCCAAGCCAGCGGAACACTAAGCAGTCATAAAAATATAAATTTTAAAGTAGTAAACAACGTTTTTTGCAGTATTTGCATTACAATTTATTTGACAATGAATACTTGAATCACCTTTGGTAAAATTATCAGTCGCTTCTGTTTGAGCAGTCAACCTTCTAATATTAAAAGAAATATATTTATTTAATGAAACTGCTTTATTCCCAATGGCTACCGTTAATAGGTCGGAGAACTTCCCTATCCGCTCTTGTATTAAATTATCAAGAAGAATATTACACTCGTCAAAAATACAATTGATTTTTAATACCCATAATTCTGCCGTTCATTCAGAAATGTTGGTATGATAAGTACCGTCTTTTAGTTTTGAGAACAAAAGGATGAGTACTCAAGCAGGTATGTATAGCGGGACATTAGCTGCATCAATGGCACACATACATTCTGCACAGAAATCTTCATAAAAATATATATAAACAAGACTATTCACGACGCGATGATCAAGAGGAGAATTTATTATATGTGAGATGTACGGAAGCATGGACTAAAAAAAAAATAACTAATTTCTGCTGTGAATCTGGAGTAGTCATGCTCTAGATTGCGCTCCTCTGTTGTAGAAGATGACCTAATCTTATTTTTCGCTATATTACTTCCACACCGACTATAGGCGCTATGAAATAGTTATACCATGTTTCGTAGACTAAGCTGAAAGATGTTTCTGGTTATAAATGGTACTTCTTGACTTCTTCACGGTTGGTCCCCCGAAGTATGAAAACCTCCCAGCCACCAAGGCTGGGCATTCACTTAGTATGTGATGAGGCGTTTCCTCATCCTCACCACACATTCTGCATTCTGGATTGTCCTTCATGTCTATTCATTGTGCAGTATCCTGTTAGTTTTCCCACTTCACATCTCAGCTGTTTTCTGCTCAGCTTTAGCAATTCGTTGGTCTTTGTCTTGGATGACCCGCCAGTGATGAACATATGTGACTGTCTCATCCTGGGCGCCCCGGTCCAATACAAATTATGTTTTTGACTCAATAGTTCCTTTACCATTCCTCTTGCCTTATTGTATGATATCCCGCAGGATGACTCAGGTCCCATCAATGCTGTTTTTATCTTCTTTGGCCAGCTTATCTGCTTTTTCGTTGCCTTCGTTGCCCTAGTGTCCTGGCGTCCACACCAGTTGTATACTGTTGTGTTCCGCCAGTTTCGCCAGGGATTTAAGGCAGTCTTTTATCGTTTTGGAACGTATCTCTATTGCAGAGCTTTCAGAGCTACTTGACTGTCAGTGATGATGTGGATTCTTTTGTCAGTATATTACCTCCGTATCATTTCTTGTGCAGATTTCTATAGCTGTGACTTCTGCTTGGAACACCGTTGCAGTTCAGACTAATATTTGTCCCTGGTTGGTCCTCCGTAACACCTGCTCCTATACTTCTTGACGTTTTTGATCCGTCAGTATACCATATGGTATCATTTGGATGTCTTCTCAGTTGCCTTGCTCCTTCCTCTTCTCTATTGGGTATGGTCTTTGTGAAGTTGTGGCTTGTGCTGATTCTATCTGACTGCATATCTAGTAGTAGATTTTTTCCTATTTGTTGATATATTTCGGTATGGTATCCTATTCTTGGAATGGTCCCTTGTCCGTTTGTCTTCAGCCTGTACGTCATTAGTAGTGCCTCATTCTTCTCTTGATATTGAAGATATAGCAGTAAAATAATTTCGTTAGTCTGCGCACTATATGTTATACTGACCTCAAACCAGTTATATTGAGAGGCTACTCTAATTCGAATATTTGGACTTAAAAATGTAATACCTACGTCCGGAAAGCACTGTTGTAGTCACAATCTTCTGATCAAAGATGTAAATATTCACCTTTAATTGCGTTCCCCAATGTCTCCTAACAAGGAATGCCATATAACTGCTGTTACTTAAATGTAAATAAACTCTCAGACCTACACCATTCAGTAATTTTTGCCTGACTGACTTCATGAACGACTCAGGTATGGAGGTGGAGTGTATATATTCCCACGATGACCTCCGTTGTCGTGGATAGTCTACAGTAGAAACGAGAGAAATTGTCAGCGCTGTAAATTTTTGTGTTGACGCTACTGCTCTCCTAATGATCAGTGATATTCCAAAGCTACTTGACGATTCTCCGTAAAAGTTTAATTTATTAAAAAAACGAATCTAAATGTGTAATCAGTAATCTTTGTAGGCTTTAGCGTCCACAACTACTCAAATGATTCACTCTTGTTCAATAACGAACTGCTGAAATTTTCAAATAATAACAATTTATATCGATTGAACAGCCCACTAGAATTAATGTCATTAATACTTATTCTGCAAACATTTTAGACCTATCTTTAGTCACTAACCTCACATCTTATCTGTTGAGAGAGAGCTTCGATTACAACTTTCATACTCTTGCTTTTATTATTGCGTTGATAAAAAAACTTTTGTGAGATATTTTAAGGCAGTTCAAGTAAGATTATACTCGCATTTTTACTTCCCTCACTTACCCAAGGGAAGTATTGTAATCGTGAAAATATCACCCTTCCAGATTTCTTCGGATTTTCACGTTTTGGAATACATAGATTACAAAAATTAGAGCCATTTAATTCCGTCAGTCAGTCTGTCTGTCTGTCTGTTTGTCTGTTGGCGCTATATCTACAAAACCACTTGACTTATTAGTTTATTTGATCCGCTGAAAACATATAACATGATATAATAAATCATAAAATCACTTAAAGAAAATTTCTTATCTTTATTGTATCAGCGCGAGCACCTGCAATGAGGTAGGCAATATATATATATAAAACGAGTGTTATCCGTTATCCCGACATTTTCATTATTTATCAAAGAACTATAATCTTGTATTTAATTTTAGCTTGAAATCTTACACATTCATCTACCACTTATAGTCTCTATAAACGCAGGAAGAAATAAAGTATATTACTCTTTGGTTTCGGTGACAGAGTTATAAAGGAAAGGTGTAAGTACACTTCATTTCCGTTGATCACTGCATCCGCTGCATCGTGGTAAATATGAACTAGATAAAAATACACCTTACCCCGGAAATTGGGACTATTTTTGTTAATTGACAGATTCTTATTTCAAAGGTTAAAAACACCAATATTGTGAGTATGCTTTTGATTCAAAACGTCAATAGGTTGTTAACTTAATTGTTATATATCTATCACATTAATCAATAGTATGCTTCATATGACAAAATTTGTATATTAGAGCATTTCTAAGAATTTTTTATAAACTAGGAATATCAAACGATTAGAGAATATTATTTACTTATTAAGCAAATCACAACTTACACACGTTTTTATTTATTACGAAATTATCTACTTTATGTATATTGTTGCCCTAATCTGGGAACGCTAATATACTAGTTAGATAAATACTATTATTGGAGAAACAATCAAAAACAACTACTCTTCTAGCTAATACTGACGAAGTATTGAATTACATGATATGATTCCTAGCATTTTAAAGAAAAAAATATATATTGAAAATACTTAAATTATTTATTTAAATTCAGCCTTTTTTATTTATTATTGCATTAAAATCTCGGCAAAAGCTGAAAAGGATCCAACATTTTTTAAACGTATTTAAAACAAAAATTAAGTGCCTTCAAGAACAGTCACTAAAAATTATGAAATAAGATTGTTAATTGGGTGACGATAATCTAATATCGATACTGAAGTCGGTTAAAAATACGTTTGAATTGAATGATTCAACATTTTTTTAAATAGGTAAAATTTTTTAAAGAATTGAAGAGCCTAAGTATCAAGTGGTATCATGCGGTAAAATTTACGGTAAAATAAAAGTTATTTTCTTGTTACAAAAATTATTAAGTAAGACAGCTAATTATACTCGTGATTATATTAAACTACTTTTATTTTTAACAGCATTGAATAAATTCATTAGGAAAATTTATAGTAAAGTACCTAGAGGTAAAAAATATGCAAAACTTCGGAATAATGTCACATTGAACGGATTTCGTTCATTTTTACTTCCACATCCAGTGGAAGTATAGGTAAGGACAAAAATCTTTATTGTTCAAATGGGCTTAGAATGTCATGAAACGTTGAGATTTTAAGTTTGAGCGAAAAAAAATTTCTGTCTGTCTGTCTGCCGGTCTGTCGGTCTGTCTGTAACTTTCTTTGTGCGCACGTTTACTCTGGAACCGTTTGAGATATTGACTTGAAATTTTGTACACATATGTACTTTAACGAGATCTAGAACTAGAATATATTTTCATCTTATTTTGTCGAAGAGTTTGGGGGCAAATTGGAGTAAATTTGGGGTAAATAGGTAAATCAAGTAGGTAAGAGTCCATAAAATTGGTATTTAGTATATACAAGTGAAGTTAAGGTCTTAAAAAAAATTATGGCATTAGCCACCTCCATTACCACCCCCACCCCATTATATAAGAGGATGAAAAAAAATTGTGATTTAGTGTGTGTACACTACCACCCCCCTATCACCACCCCCACCCCACTACTGATGTGGGGTATCGTTTTATGGGTTTTTGGGGTAGAGAATTTCAAATATTATATTATTAAAGTTCCATAAACAATTATTTCCGCATGCAAAATTTTTTCGTTGTGAGTGACTTGAATAGAAAATCTGTATGTGGAAGTAGTGATTCCTTGGGCAGCGGTTTTAGCAGTATAATAGTAAATGCTTCACAGAAAAGTTTCTATATTGTGCCGGAGCTTGCTAATTTATAGGAGGTGGATGCCACCTCCTTTGAGGGGGTGGCACTTAAAAAATATATATATTTATTGAAGCTGAAGTAGAATCAAATTTTAAGAAGAAAACGTTCTATGCAATTTTTTACATAAATCGATAGTTTTTAAGTTATAACGACAGCTTAAAAAAATGTATTTCCAAACGGCTTTCGTCAAGTATCTCGAAAAGTATTACTTTGTCGAAAAAATGTTGCAGACCAATTACAGAAAGTACAAACTGGGAATTAATTATATTTTTTGTTTCCTGTTTGTTTCCTTGTATCCTGGATTTTTTTTCCATAGTAAATTTACCTCCAATAGTAATGGAATTTTACCTGCAAAGAGAGTGGAAAATTTTTATTTCCCTTATATTTTGGGGTAATTCTCCATGTTAAATGGAAATTTTCCTGTCTCTTTGCGGGTAAAATTACATGGGAATTTTACACGCAACGATGGTAAATTTACATCATTTTTTACAGTGTGTCTTACCATGGAATTATGGGACCATATTTCTTTGAAGATACTTGTAACAGCAACAGTTATTTGAATATGCTGCAAACTTTTTCCAGTGATGAATTAGAAAATTTGCCGTTGGAAAATCTCAAGTCATTTTATTATCAATGATTATCCAGCTCATTCTGCGGCAAATGTTAGAACCTGGTTACGGAATAAGCTTGATGATCGATGGATTGGTTGGTATGGTCCAAATCCATGGCCTCCGAGGTCCCCCGATTTAACTATTTGTATACAGTAGGCCTTTAGATAATAACACTGATTTGTTGAAAGACCGCATTAGGGAAACTGCTCAGTCAATATCCTTACAAGAGGTTAGAAACAGTTATAAAGAGCTTTACACTCGCCATCAAAAATGCGTGGAGCACGATGGAGACATGTTTGAATTTAATTTTTTTTTTTTAATTTCTTTTAGTTTTCCTAATCAATTTTTTCAATTGTATTAAAAATAAAAGTAGATTAATATAATTAGGAGTAAATTTAGCTGCCTTATTTAATAGTCCTTGTAAGAAGAAAATAATTTATATTTTACCATAAGTTTTACCACATGACACCACTTGAAAAAAGTAGAAATAGGTAGATTTATCCACAAATTAGAATTGACATACATTTTAATTCCAAACAACTTTTCTTAGTGACAGTTTTCCATATTGTTAAAATTGAACGTAGTTTACTCTTATATCATTTCATACTTTTTAATTTTCTGAACACCCTGTACATATTAACTTACTCCATGGCAATTATATTTTTAACAAATGCAAAACTTTTTATGAAGAATAAATTTTCCACGTAAAATGAGAAATAGAGAAAATTACCCTCTTATCCACTCTAATTGTTGACATACTGTATATGTGGGTCTGAGTGGCCGAAACGTAGGCGTTAAGGTTAAAAGAAAATCTATTTTAGATAATAAAAAAATAAACTAGCTTCCCAGATCATTACATTGACCAAAATCATTTTTTAGCGGCAGTGTGTCAACTTTTGCACAATATAAATAAGGAAAAACCTTAGAGATGCTTCGGCTCCAGGAAATAATAAAAATGTTAGAAATACTCAAATAAAACTCACGACACATGAGGAAATTGGGGACATGTTATTCTGTGGACTTAGAAAAAAGAATAGTAATAAAATTTGTGGCGTTGGCAAAGTATTAGAAGCGAAAACAGAAATGTGGCAAAGGCGTGTATGCTCTAAACGAAATTATTGGACAAAAAAGGTAAAAAATTGTCAAGGCCGCTTTTTCAAATAAAATAGATTAGGATTCATCCGGCGACTTGCTCATAGGGCAGAAGCGTCTGAGGATCATCAGAAAGTAATAGTAAGTAGCATGCCCAAAAGCACGTCTTTAAAATTAACCATCATAGAGAAAAAAACCGCCTTGTGCATAAGCGAGGTCAAGAGGTCAAATTCATATAGGTCACTCGAAAACGAGGTCATGTCACAAAACCTATATTGGGTTACATGCCGTCGCGTCAGTACGTCGTACAGTGGGATATTATGGACTTTTTTGGACAAAATTAGCCCGACAACTGAATTAAAACAAAAGTTAACATCTTTTTTTTTAAATTACATAGAAAGGTTGGTGTTACAACATGGTGCTGCTACAAAGTGACTACAATTAAATCTGATCTGCAAAATATTAAAACAGTTCCTATTAAATCTTTCAGTCTTGTTAATTTTGGGTATATTTTGACGTTTTTGTCAAATTATTTCAAATAGAACATATCTTTATTACAAAATCCAATGAAATTATTATGGCAAAATGACTATTGTATTAGAATCAGCGACCCACAAAACATATAAATCCGTTGAATATTGAAAAAAAGATATGCTATATTTGAAATAATTTGATAAAAGCGTCAAGAAATACCCAGAAATGGCCAATATCTCGAAATGTGTCCAATGTTGGTTAAAATATCTATCGTATTCGTAATCAGAGATCCAAAAAATATATAATTTCATTGGATTTCGTAATAAATATGTTCTATTTGAAATAATTTGATAAAAACATCAAAAGTATCCAAGACTGACTAGATTGAAAGGTTTAATAGAGGAATTGTTTTAAAGATTTTGCAGGTCAGATTTAATTTTAGTCACTTTGTAGCAGCACCATGTTGCATCGACAACCTTTCGATGTAATTTAAAAGAAATATGTTAACTTTCGTTGCTAATTCAGTTGTCGGACGAATTTTGTCCAAAAAAAATCAATAACTTCCCACTGTGCGTCGCCGCACGGTGAAATCTTTCGCCCTACTCCTCGCCTACAGCTATAAGATTTTTGGAAAAAGTAAAAGTGGAGAAAATTAGCCTTTAAGCTGATAATGCAACGTAGCTTCTGAAATTTGCCAAACATGTTACTTAAAAATATCTCTAAAATTTGGATCCTCATTATTTCCTAAATCCATGTTACTTACATTTTTTAAAGCTGTTCGATGCTCTTTCAACCTATTTCACTGTTAGTAGAATGCAAGCTTCCAAATTGTTCGTTTTTTATTTTTATATTATAACCGTCTGTCCCAGAACCAAAGTGCTTTCATACATTTCTAAGAAGTTGTAAATTTTTAATGCCAAGTCGATTGTTACTACACGCTCTCCATTGTAAGGTGGTTGAGGTACACGTCCTCTAGAAGAGGCGTTCGTCCTTGCCCTGTTTGGGCAGGTGGATTCTTACAAATATTAGATAGGTTATTGCACATTTCTGTATAGTTTTGGATTAAACCAATAAATGGTATAATTTGAACTGTTGCATTTTACTGATTGAATGATTAACTTTGTCTAACCTCTCGGGGGCTTTTGTGTGTTGGGTCGGTACTAAATAACAGGATCCTCATGGACCCGTAAGTCTAAAATTCAGAACACCGATCAGATCGCGAAAGCTTATGAAACGGATTCTAAAAAAGTAAATTAATTGGGAGTGAAAAGATCCAATACACTGTTACAATCTAAGCTCTGTGCATCGTAAGAGAAGCCAGTCTAAGAGAAAGAGCAATTAGCAATGCACGGTAAGTACAGCTTTTACCTTTCTCGTCTATCAAACATCTCAAAAACATATCTAAATCTCCTGAGAGTGGAAGTAGCCAAACACAGTCACAGTCAAAGGGGGAAGCGCGGCTGACGCCATTAATAGATAAGTGTCACGTCCTTCAGACGATGTGTCGTAAGACTTTCTACAACATGACGGTGAAATCTTTCACCTTACTCCTCGCATACAACTACAAGATTTTTGGAACAACCTCCGATTAAAGAACTTATATCTAGATACATAATGGCATTACTTTGTGTGATCCCGAAAGATTCACAATCTAAGGCACTTCTTCCCATAAGTTCTTGATTGGCTAGTCGATCTGTTCGCGACCGATTCGGGCACCATCGGTTCAGTTTGATTATCATAATCTCAGTTTGACACTTTTGACAGTATATCCGCCATTAATGTTAATAAGCGTTTTTCGTGTTTTTCGATCAAAATGTGGTGAAGAAGTCTTTTTATTTTAAGTTGTGATTTGCTCAATATCTAAATAATATTCTCTATTCATATTTACACAGTTTAGTGACAATATATTTAGTGCAAATAAATAGTGAAGTGCTGTGCCGTTTGCAGAAAGCAGTTTAGAAAAGAAGAAAATCGATCGTTCCATAGTCATAACATGATGAAGTTCAGTTTACAGTTATAAAGTAAATAGCAATTAAATTATAATATCCTTTCAATACATTTTTATCTTACTGTAATATCGTATGCCTACATCACGTTATATAAAGAGCCGGTAATGTAGGAATTGCAATAATTCATTTTAATGAAAATATTTACCATTCTACACATTTTCTATACACACAACGCCACTGTTGCCTATGGGATGTGATGTTCATCTATTCTCTTTAATGGACATATAATGTGACTATGTTAGGAGCAAACAAGGTATATAGTGAAAATATAGCCTGTTATGTATCTAGAAATAAGTTCTTTAATCGGAGGGAACAACATTTTTAGCGAAAGTGGAGAAAATTAGCCTTTAAGTTGATGTTGTACCTAGCTGCTGAAATTTGCCAAACACGTTACTTAAAATATCTCTAAAATTTGCTATTGCCTAAATCCATGTTAATTACATTTTTTAAAGCTGTTCACGCATCTCTTTCAACCTATTTCACTGTTAGTTGAATGCAAGCTTTCACTATTCCTCCGAATTGTTCATTTTTCATTATTTTTTATTTGAAGGTCTACAAAAATAGCTTCAGAAAGAGTAGGGAATTTACAAACTGCTTCATCAGACGTAGTTCTCTGTGAAGCGGTAGTAACAGAACTGTTTATCTATGAACTAATATTTTACATACAATATTTTTAGAACCTGGTAAAGTTGACTCTCCTGGGCCATTCCTTCTTAATTCGATGTTAATCTCTTGTTCTGCTATCTCATTCATACAGGGCAAATGGAGACTTTTATGCCAGATTTCTGCCATAATAACAGACCGACAATCTTCAAATCTCCACAGAGAAGCTAATTCTGATCTTTATATTGAATTTTCATTAGAAGTTCGAGTTTTTCACGAGTTTTTTTCAAGTGTACTTAATGATAAACACGAGCAGACACATATACGTTTCGTTATAAAGGGGAATACTTTTCAGGTTTCTTTTGGAAGACTCAATAAATAGTCTCTATTGATTTGATTTATAAATAGGAGCTCCCAGCTGAAAGATCCAGAAATATTGTTGTAATACACTAGTAGATTTTCTTGACAACAGTAAATCGTGCTTCTTCATTTATGTACCAACAAAGTGATGTCCCGGATGTAAGCAAGTTTTAGCACGAAGTCTCAACCCCAGAAAGGTTTTTCAGAAGACCCAAACCTCTGTGAACATCATTTAGTTGACTTTGAGTAAACAGTTGGGGTTCATTTCAACTTGTCGATTGAAAACAATAGGTGATGTTCTCGGTATTACTCCCAGGCTGGAAGCTATTTGAAACTATATCCGAAGTACTTTGAGGAGCAGGAATAGATATATACCGAGCTATATATTATGCAGATTTGTATAAACATTGAGGAAGACTACGTCTTTTTGATTTTAATATAATTTTACATACATAAGGAAAAAAATAGTGTAGTATCTTTGTCACTCTGCGCGACCAAGCGCACGGTTAAATGCATTCTATGGAATCTCTAAAAATTCTTAGCCATTATAACAAGTAAAATAAAGCTTTTTTCTCTTTCTGATTACCCATTTCTAACATTTTTCTTAATGAATAGGAGGATAAATAGTGAGTATGGAGGGAAAATATATAATTATGAACGGATACACAGACACCACACATAGCCGCTGAATCGCCCGCATGAATTTTTACGTGCCTTTACTGTATTATATTTATTACAGGTACAGATAGGGTCAAATGCATGGTAACGTTAGAATTAGCTTTCAGGGGCGAGCGTAAATACATCTTCACTGTGTATGTATCTCGATACTACAGTGAAGCAACGTGCAGCGCAGTTAGTACTTGGATGGGTGAAATCCATCTTGGGAAACATAGCGATCTCGTCCCACCTTCTAGTGGCTTGTATATCGGTGTATTCGAGGAAGCTATGTAATTTCAAGACAAGGATTACGTAGTGGATATACTTCGGGGGGAATGTAAAGCAGGTAGTCTCTTGTCTATTAAATGTTATGCAAGTAAAAGATTCCTACTCTTCTTACGGCAAGTGGTTCGGCAAAATTTCCAGGTTGGGGGTAGCTCGTCTCCTGGCGTCGGTGATCGGCCCTGGTAGCGGAAATAGGCCGACGTTAAATAAACAGAAAAAAAAAGAAGAATTAGCATTCGAAACGTAGTTTCCTCCTTCGGGGGAATGTATAGCAGGCAGTCCCTTGTCTATTAAATGTTATGCAAGTAAAAGATCCCTAGTCTTCTTACGACAAGAGGTTCGGCAAAATTTCCAGGTTGGGGGTAGTTCGTCTCCTGGCGTCGGTGATAGGCCCTGGTAGCGGAAATAGGCCGACGTTAAATAAATAGATAAAAAAAAAGAAAAACTAGCATTCGAAACGTAGTTTAGAATTTGTAAAGGAATTATACAAAAAATTCATCGCAAATTTTTGCTTAGAAGCTTATAGTTTAGGTGCCCGCAATTTATACATATCCTCTTCTAACTTCTTGTATGGCTTAATTGCACCTCGTCTACCAACATTTTCCTTTGCGAAAATTTTCGTAAACGCGGCTTTCCACCTCCAATTTTTCCGAAAGACGTGCATTTCCCGTTGTATGAAAAGTTTATAGATACTGTACTTTTACAACATGTAGTAGCAAGAAAAATTGATGAAACGCGCGAGAAAAAAATTGTCCGACAAAAATTTTGGACACCCTAAACACCGTAAACAAATTTTGGACACCCTAAACATGCCGAAATAACGACTTTAAAAAGTTTTATGATAATCAGCTGATTTTTTCAAGATTGCTTAATAAAAATATATATAATCCACTTTTCGAATTGTCCGACAAAATATATTTTCCGATTGTCCAGTCCGACGCGTGAAAATCGTCGGTTTCATGACTACCAAAAATTTATTAATAACATTTTCTTTTTTAAATTTTTTGTTTTTAAATGGAGTTATAGAACGCAATAAATAAGTTGGCCGAGAGTAAAATATTACCTTTTACATGAAAATTAAAATTTTTTTTTTTTTTGTATTTAGTTATCTAGGACTACTTGGAGTGTGTGCGTTTGTAAACGTATGTACATCCCACTCTTAAATAACCAGCTGATTTTTTCAAAATTGCTGAATAAAAATATGTAGAATCCAATTTTTTAATTGTCCGACAAAATATATCTTCCGATTTTCCAGTCCGACGCGTGGAAATCGTTGGTTTCATGACGACCAAAAATTTTCTTTTTTAAATTTTTTGTTTTTAATGAATTTTGTAACTTTTTTAATAAAAATTGATTAATATTATTTACCCTTTTTTGTTTAAAATGGTTCAAAAAAACCTTAAAAAAATTGTTCGGGACTAAAAAAAAATATTTGCAATTTTGTTTAATAATAGTATTTTATTCAACGAGCGGTAATGTAGGTAATAACTCACGCAGATGAAGTTTACAGAACGAGCCGCAGGCGACTGCAATAATTCATCAAGTGAGTTATTGCCACTACCGCAAGTTGAATACTATACTCAACTACGATTATAACAATAAATATTAAATTGAGAAAATTTTGTTTAAATTACTCAGTTTGTTTATTAATAAGATTAACTGTAAAATTTAATTTTTTACACATTTTTATATTTGTTCTGTGATTTTTCGGGTAATAAATTATGTATTGTATCATTAGCTACTTGTCTTCATTCTGGTGGTGTACATATTAGCTCATCTTCATTAACCGAATTTATCATGTTTGGCACAATTATTATTACCAATGATTGGAATTTGGGTTTAATTCCAGTGGCGCATATAGGTACATAAAATTTTACATCAAAGAATTAAATGTAAATTTGTTCTTTCTCACAAAATTAAATCGAAATTAAATGTAATACGAACCTACCTTATAAGTTTGTCATTTATTTTGACATAACAGAATACATGTATACATATGTACAATTAAAAATATATGCATATTTTAATAAATCCTTGTAACGACGCACCTGAAATTAAACCCAAAATTCCGATCACTGAGTATTACTTAACTTGATTTGAAAACGTCGAAACTATTCAAACATGATAAATCATCTTCCTCCTCTCAATAATAATAGACCGTTCTATTTCACCGTATCGGAAAAGAATTTCTCTCGACAGAGCCACCTTCATGTCGCACGTTACGTCGATAGAGCATCTGCATCATGTAACCAACATAATCTTAAATTTTAAGTTTTTCAAGTTTATTCTCATTTTTAACGTTTGTATACGCCGTACTGGCTCCAAGCAAATATTTAAAAATTCACGTAAATAATTTTTCAATATTGTTAATTAATAAAAATGAACTGATAATTGCAGGTTAGACTTCCAACCTATTTTATTAGAACAAAGTATTTAGAATTTCATAAACATTACACTGAACTAGATTTTAGTTGAAAATACGGGAACCAGGCAGAAATTTTAATTATAGCTGCGTAATACTCTTAAATCTTAAGAAACATATATTTTTGAGGTTAGCTGTGACGACACATGCAGATGCCCTATTGGACAGGCTAGGCATGAAGATAAAGATGATTGGCTCTTTACCTAGTGATTTATAATAACTCACTCATTATAACTTACGTTATTTGTTTATGGATACTATTAATTGTTGAAAAGCAGTTCATTAATTAGTATATAATCTAATAAGAGTGGATAAAAACTGTTTAAAAAATTTACGACTTTGAACGACAACATGCAGATTCTTTATAAGGGGACTATTTGAAGTAAGATTATGCAAGAAAACGGAACCAGAATATTTTTCCTAGCGGGGGCGCCGAAACTACCCGGGCTATATATAAATGTTGTGAAAAATTGCCGTTTTTTTGTCCGACTGTAGATTCGCCGTAATATATTTGTCCGCCATTTGTACCACATATTAGGTGGTCTTAGACACATACATTAAGTAAGTAAGATGGTTGACCGAGCGGACCCGTCTATACTTCGTGAGCTCGATAAATTGAAAAAAGCAGAGTTAATTCATATTATAATTAATAACAAATTGCCAGAAGGCATAAATAATGACATTCTTAATAAATATTTTAAAAAACGTCGTGTAGTGAACATCAGTAACAGTGAAAATAATAATACTCGAGAAAGAGTGACCCTAATGGTGTAAATTGTGATAAACTAGAATGTGTAAAAACTCAATATAGTGAAAAAAATCTTCTAACTAAAAAGTGCTAATAGAAAATAATATACAACTCTTAAAACAAAGAATTTCCGATCTGGAGTATATAATAAGTCTATTAAAATCGAATGATAAGAAATTTTGCAATAATGAGCAAAACCAAGCAATAACTGAAACGCCATCAAATATTTCCTGCGGAAATAAGCTGCGACAAAATTCTCTAGAAACCAATAAAATAAATCAAGATAATATAACGCCAAGCAATATAAAATTAAACCAAAACGATCAAACAGACACATGGCAAAAAGTGACGTATAGAAATAATAGACAGATAACAAGAACTAAAAATCAAGAAGTACAAAAAGTTCCAGACAAAAACCAGCATACTTTTACAGTTGAGGAAGTCACCAATGCTATAAAAAACACTGAGTCACAACTAGGGAGTAAACAAAATAAATACACTGCAAGCCATAGAAAACCCATAATCGGATCCAACAAGAATTGTTCTACCGTAAAGGCAGTACCAAAATTAGGATACCTACACGTTTATAGACTTGATCCTTCAACCTCAAGAGTTAAGCAATGTTCTTTCTAAAACGGCTCCACAAATTCCCTTCAAGTGCGACCTTCTACATAATAGCGAAAAGACATGTTCTATGATGGTAACGTTTCCCATAAAACACGTACGTGAGAAATTTGGCCAGACGGTGCTCTAGTGAATAGATTCTTTTTTAAAAATAAAAATTTTCCAACACAAGCCTCGGAGAATCAATCGCAATTAACAGACGAGGCGAATTAAGTGAGGTGCGAAATGTAGATTCAGCTGACAGTAAAAGCAATCCAGGAGAAATAGGAATAACAAGTAATAATACAAACATTGAAGCGACACAATCAAATTTCACAATTTTCCATCAAAACATGCAATGCTTGAAAAGTAAAATAGCAGAGATTGAGCTATATATAAATACTATGGAAATTAAACCAACTGTACTCTGCCTAACTGAGCATTGGTATACAATCCAAGAACAGTTAGCAATGCAATTAGATGGATATACACTAGCGTCTGCCTGGTCCAGGAAAACTCGATCACATGGCGGCTCCTGTATCTTCGTAAAAAATGGTGTGGAATTTGACGAAATAAAAGAACTAAAAGACAATAGCATAGAGGATAACCTCGAGTGTTCGTCCATTGTATGTAAAGCGGGAAAAACTCTAATATTATGCATCTATAGACCTCCAAAAGGTAACTTTGAAATATTTTTTAATGTATTAACTAACATCTTAGAGCTCGCTCAAATCAAATTTAAAAAGTACAAATTAGTTCTGTGTGGAGAGTTTAATATTAACTTGCAAAATGCCGAAAATGTAAATGCTCAATCATTTATTACTTTGCTACTTACGTTCAACTTAATACAAACTATCTTTGAACCGACCAGAATAACCAAAAATTCTGTGTCAATAATAGATAACATATTTGTAAACTTTGAAAATGAATGCGTTGGTGAAGTTATCTCAACAGCTCTCTCTGATCACGAGGGACAGCTAATAAAATTAAATATACCAGAAAATACGAATCCTAAAATACGTATAAAAAAAAAGAATTTATTCACAAGCTAAATTGCAGCAATACAAATATGAATTGCAAAATGAAAACTGGGATGACATTTATTATATTAAAGACCCGAATGCAGCATATACTAAATTCGCTAGTAAACTAAAAAATATTCTTAACCTAATATTTCCACTAAAAACAACAAAAGAACCCAATAAAACAAAAACTTGGATTACAACAGGCATTAAAACTTCTTGTAAAAATAAAAGAAAAATGTACATGCAAAAACAAAATGGCGAAGTGTCGGCCGAGAGATACAAACAATATTGTAACATTTAAAAAAAAATAATCAGGCAAAAAGACAGGCTAATATTACATTAAACAAAGAAAAAAGTAAGGCAATAAATTTCTCCTATAACAAAAATAACAATAAAATCACTCTCTCTGACGGCACTAACACTTTAACATCACTTACTAGCACTTCTTTCTTAGGAGTAAATATTGACTCAAGACTCGATTGGAGACAACATATAGATTACCTTGCAAAAATATGGCCCGCTACAGTTATGCGCTTAAAGTAATAGCTCAAAATATCAATATAGCGACTGCTTTTATGACATACCATGCATATATACAATCACAAATCAGGTATGGAATTGTGTTCTGGGGTAACTCCTGTGATGTACAACGAATATTTAAATTACAAAAAAAATGTCTTAGAAACATCCTAAACATGAAACAAACAGAGAGCTGCAAACAAATTTTCATTAAAAATCAAATACTTACACTAACAAGTCTTTATACATATGAGTCAATAAAATTTGTCTCAGAAAATGGCTCACTATTTGAAGAATATGATAGAAATCACTTGTACAATACAAGAAACAAGAATGATCTAACTACTGATAAACCTAGATATACCTATATTCAAAAAAATGTACCATTTTATGTAATTAAAGTCTTCAATAAAATACCCACAAATATAAGAAGTCTGCCACACAGAGAATTTAAAAGCAAATTAATAAATATTTTATATGAGAAAGCTTATTACTCACTAGATGAATATTTCAATGATAATATATTTTAATAAATATATTGTTTTATTATTGTGACAATATAGTACACTAACACTGTTGTGTTATATAGCGACTATAGCGACTCTCTCACTGGAAATCGAGAAGTTCCAAAAGCGAGAAGTTTCCATGGAGTCGCTAAGAAACAAAAAGGAAAACTCGATCCATAATGGAGAAGTTTCCATGGAGTCGCTTAGAAAAATAAAAACATTGGATAAAAAATATAATATCAATATACTTAAAAATACCAAAATCACATAAGATATGAACATGTATTAAAAACAAATATACGTATATTTACTTCGATTTTAATTTTATTTATATCGATAACGCTATAAATTTGGTGACCCCGACGTGATAATTTTATGTCCAACGTGATAAATATATGCCAGAAGTGAAAATTTTATGTCCAACATCATAAATATATGCCAGAAGTGAAAATTTTATGTCCAACGTGATAAATATATACAAGAAGAGATTCAATATATCAACTACCGTTATAAATTGATCATTTTATGAAGAGAAGAATTTTCCCGATGAATTTTGAATAGATGTTCCTATAATTTATGGTAATTTCCTAATTCAATCAACTGAAGTTGTACATTACAAGTACTGTCATCTGTCGGTGAGTGAGTTAAAGTACATTTCCTTTTTTATCTGAGAGAGTAGTCAATCAATCAATCAATCACAATCGATTAGTTATGCCAAGACAACCTTCAGACGAGGATTTTCCTCAAACCCATTATGTCACGTCTGTCAAACTACCCCCATTCTGGAAATCAAAACCAGAAATTTGGTTTACCCAGATCGAATCACAGTTTTCTGTTGCAAAAATTGTCAATGACAAGAAAAAGTATGATCAGGTTATAGCTAATCTGCCATTAGATGTGATAGATAATATACGATATAATATCTAATCCCCCGGAAACGGATCTCTATATAAATTTAAAGAAAGTTTTAATTTCACGTTTATCATCGAGTGAGGAAAAACGTCTGAATGATCTGTTATCAGGTTCCCAAATGGGCGATCTGAAACCTTCAGATTTCTATAGATCCATGCTGAATATGGTTGGAGAATTCAGCATGGTTAGTCAAGATTTATTGATAAAGCTTTGGAAAAGACGTTTGCCTCAAACAGTATATATTGCCATTACAGCTTCAGGGAAAACAGACACAAAAGAGATTCTAGATATTGCGGATCAGATCTGGGAGTCCTGTCAAAATTCAATGGTTGCATCGTACTCCAAAAATCCTCTTGACTCTGAGTCAACCCCGTTATCAGATTTAACTACCACTATCAAAAATTTTTCAATCACTTTCCATGATTCAATTAATCAAGTATTACAAAAACAAGAAATTTTTAATCCTCGATTAAACTCTTTAGAATCCAGACTTTCCAATCAATCCTCCGAGCCTCAACCTTCTACTTCATGCTGCAACAATTGCAAAAGTAGAAGCAATTCACAAACTCGTACCACTAATCGCAATCGTTCACCCAGCCGTAATAATGTTTCCAATAAATTTGATCGTACAGACAATACTATTTGTTACTACCATCAACTTTATGGTGCCAATGCCTATCGTTGTGGAGGTGAATGGTGCAAATTCAGTAAGAATTGTAAAAAATCTGATAATTCTCAAAGATGACTGAAGTTTGATAAGTCTATGACGTCTGATTTTGACATTTCTAACAGCAAACTTCGTCGACTTTTTATTTACGATAGATCTAACAACCTGAACTTCCTAATTGACACTGGTGCCGATTTATCTGTGGTGCCACGCAATGCTTTCACAGATTTAAAAACATACGGTAAGAAATTGTTAAAAGTCAATCTAAACTTACGTAGATTATTTCCTTTCGTTTTCAATATAGCAGACATTGACATACCGATAGTCGGAGCAGATTTCTTGTCTCATTTTGGTTTAGTTGTTGATCTTAAAGGAGCTCGAATAATTGATAACAAGACTAATTTGTCAGTTAATTGTTTTATTAAAAATAGTCCTTTAGACAATCATAGATTAGATACACTTAAATTATTTCCTTTGACAGATAAATATAACAAATTACTTTTACAATTTCCTAATTTAATTAGTTCCCCAGATTACAATTTACCTATTAAACATTCTATTGTACATCATATAGTTACTGAAGGTCATTTACCTTTTTCACGACCTCGTAGATTAGACAATCTTAAATTTAAAATAGCTCAAACAGAATTTAATAACGAGGTAGAATTAGGTATCTGCAAACCATCATCTTCTCAAGTTTCCTCTCCACTCCATCTAGTGGCGAAAAAAGAGAAGAATGACTGGAGACCTTGTGGAGATTATCGACAACTAAATACGATTACCATTCCAGACAGATATCCATTACCTCATATCCACGACTTTAGCTCTCAGTTGCACGACTGCACTATTTTCTCCAAGACTGATTTAGTGCGAGCATACCATCAGATAACGTGTCGCTGAAAATGACGTTTATAAGACAGCTATAACAACTCCATTCGGTCTGTTTGAATTTTCCCGCATGCCTTTTGGTCTACGCAATGCCGGTCAAACTTTCCAACGTTTTATGAATGAAGTACTTGTCAATTTACCTTTCGTTTTCGTCTATTTGGATGATATATTAATCGCAAGTCAATCAGATGTACAACATTTGGAACATTTGGAAAAGGTTTTCAAGAGATTAGACACATACGGAATTAACATTAAACCATCTAAATGTATCTTAGGAGTTGACAATTTAACCTTTTTAGGTTATCACATCTCTTCATCAGGTATTTTACCGTCAACTGAGAGAGTCGAAGTCATTAATAATTTCCCTTTACCGACAACTCTCAAACAACTACAACGTTTCATAGGTATGGTGAATTTTTATCATCGTTTCATACCTCATTTTGCTGAAATATTACTTCCCCTATATTCTCTTTGTAACAGTTTATCTCATTATAAAATTACGAAGATAAATAGTTGGCCTGATCAATGTTTAGACGGGTTTTCGAAAGCCAAAGACGCAATAAGTAATGCAGTAGTTTTAGCTCATCCTTGCAATAATGACGATACTATCTTATCTCTCTCAGTCGATTGTTCTAACTTTGCCATGGGTGCAGTTTTAGAGCAAAAAGATAATAAGGGATTTCTTGCTCCTTTAGCATTCTTTTCCCGTAAATTAACCACAGCACAAACCAATTATTCGGTTTTTGACAAAGAACTTTTAGCATTATATACTGCAATTAAACATTTTAAGTTTATATTTGAAGGTCGAAAGTTTAATTGTTTTACAGATCACAAACCTTTAATCAACGCTTTATTCACAAAAGCAGAAAGATCTCCTCGTCAAATACGTCATTTAGAATACATAGCTCAATTTTCTTGTAAAATACAACATGTTAAAGGAAAAGATAATGTAATAGCTGACAGCTTGTCACGTATTTACGACACTTCTTCCTTAAAACAAGATATTTTACCACTTCAACTTAAAAATTCTCCCTTCCTTAATGTTAACTTTGACCTAAAGTTGCTTAGTGAAGCTCAGGAGAAAGATTCAAATCTCAACTATTTATTGTTAGATAAATCATCACTAACTAAAACCAATTTCATTTTAAAAAAGATACAAATTCCAGATTCAAATGATTTTATTTGGTGTGATGTTTCTCGTGCAAAAGTCAGACCTTTTGTCCCACTTGTTTACAGACGAACGATATTCGATATTTTTCACAACTTATCTCATCCTGGTATTAAAGCCACTAGACTGTTGATTATTTTTGGCCGAAAATGAACACATATTGCAATCTATGGTCAAAATCGTGCATTAACTGTCAAGCTGTCAAAGTCAGTCGACATACGCGAAGTGCTCTCGGGAACTTCACCATCCCGAAAATCAGATTCGACCACATCCACATAGATTTGGTAGGACCATTACCTCCATCCAAAGGTAACTCTTACATTCTTACGGTGATTGAACGATTCACTAGGTGGCCGGAAGCGTACCCTCTTCGCGACATCACAGCAGAAACAGTTGCGCGTACTTTATTTCAAAACTTTGTTTGTCGATTCGGTGATCCCTTGTCAGTAACGACTGATCAAGGAGTACAATTCGAGTCAAGATTATTTAATGAATTTGCAAAGTTTTTAAGTTTTCATAGAATACGTACAACTGCATATCATTCCCAGGGCAACTCTTTAATTGAAAGATTTCATCGCTCACTTAAAACTTCCTTGTTAGCTAGAGCCAATACATCACATTGGACAGATGAATTACCCATCATTTTATTAGCATTTAGGACAACTCCCAAGGAAGATCTGCAATGTTCACCTGCTGAACTCATATATGGTCAAACCCTTCGTTTACCTGGCGAATTTTTCGTTGAGTCGTATAATTCCCCAGATATTCCTTATTTCATTGACAAATTACGCATTTATTTTAATAATTTAAAATTTGTTCCTCCAACTTCGCATGGCAATTACAAAACTTTTGTTAGTTCAGATCTTGCCTCTTGCAATTTTATTTTCGTTCGCATTGAAAGTTTAAAACGTTCATTTACTCCTTTATATGAAGGACCGTTTAAAGTTTTATCTCGTTCAGATAAGTTATTTACCTTTAAGAAAGGAGACAAAGTCATAACTGTCAATATTGATAGGCTTTTGTATTAGTTGACAGATGTGACACTTTGCCTACCCCGATTAAAAAAGTACGTTTTGCAATCGACACGTTAATTGATTGACTATTTTCTTTTTTAACGAGAGGGTGTATATAGCGACTATAGCGACTCACTCACTGGAAATCGAGAAGTTCCAAAAGCGAGAAGTTTCCATGGAGTCGCTAAGAAACAAAAAGGAAAACTCGATCCATAATGGAGAAGTTTCCATGGAGTCGCTAAGAAAAATAAAAACATTGGATAAAAAATATAATATCAATATACTTAAAAATACCAAAATCACATAAGATATGAACATGTATTAAAAACAAATATACGTATATTTACTTCGATTTTAATTTTATTTATAGCGATAACGCTATATGTTACCTTTTAATGTTTAATTTTAATTTTAATATTTAACCTTAAGGAAATTTTAACCTGTTACTATTTTTATAATCCTTTTAATATGTATTGTACATGCCTGTTTATATATGTATCATTTTTTTGTCTTCATTTTAGCCTAGGTTTTCTCTATTTGACATGTTCAACACCCGTATGGGTATTTTGTATTTTTTTGTACAAGTGAACAAATAAAATGTATCTATCTATCTATATATTTTTTTGTCCGACAGTTATTAATAAATTTTTGGTCGTCATGAAACCGACGATTTCCACACGTCGGACTGGACATATATATTTTGTCGGACAATTCGAAAATTGGATTATACATATTTTTATTAAGCAATCTTGAAAAATCAACTGGTCATTACAACATTTTTTAAAGTCGTTATTTCGGCATTAGAGTGGTAGACACCCTTAACGTTCCAAAATTTTTGTGGGACAATTATTTCTTGCGACTAAATTTTGTAAAAGTACAGTATCTATAAATTTTCCATACAACGGGAGATGCACGTCTTTCGGAAAAATTGGAGGTGGAAAGCCGCGTTTACGAAAATTTTCGCAAAGGAAAAAGGCGCAGTTAAGCCATAGAAGAAGTTGGAAGAGGATATGTATAAATTTCAATTTATGTAGGCGGGCACCTAGACTATTATAACGCAGTGAAATTTCTTAACTTCAGAGGTGAAAATCTAATATTCCTCGGCAGTGGTTCAATCTGTTTTAGTTCAATATTTTTTTATTTAAAATCGTGATAAGATGAAAGGATAAGAATTGCTTATATTGCATTCACGTAGTGGCTTGATATCGTCATATTATTGCGATTACTTCTATATGGTCCCCTTTTATTTTTTTTTTATGAGGTTTGAGAAATAGTACAAAATATAAAATCTACAAAGACCACGCAGAAACAAACTGTCATTGTACTGTTTACTGTTGCAGAATATTTTCGATAAAGTTTCCCTTTGTCGATTTGGAAACTTGTAGTTACTGAACATGTAAAATTACCGAACAATGCTGACGTCATCAACATCTATTTAAATTAACTGCAAAGCATTTTTAATCTTGCTCTGTCAATAATTCATGTGTAAATGCGATAAATTTTGCAGAATATTCCGTGACAGGTTTAAAATTGAATTGAATATATGTCAAAATGCATTGAAGAATGTGAAGTTGATAAAAATGTTTACTCAGAATATTGAACCATTATCGAAACTAAGCGAAGAATAGTGGGACGGTTTAGCGCGAAAATTATATATTCACGGCAAGGGAGATGACTCACATGCTTTACGAGGCGACATGGAAAGACGCTTTGAAAGTAACTTTGGTACCTGCCCTTCTTTTGGCTTAATTCAAATCGTAGCGTAGTGAGGTATGCGCCACAGGACCGTCCTTTTTTATTTCTAGACCTACATTAATAGAGTATAGAATACAATTTATAATTAATTATTATAGAGTAGTTACCAATGCAAACTAAATATACTTTTTCATATCTTTACAATTAGATAACTTTATTTACATATTCAGGGTGTTATTTATGCAATTAATTATTTTTTATTTACTTGCTTTAATCATGATTAGAAAATATTATTTAGGTATTGAGCAAATAACTTACACACTTTTTTATTTATTATGAAATTACCTACTTTCTGTATATTGTTGCCCTAATCTGGGCACGCTAATATACTAGTTAGGTAAATGCTTTATAACACTCATTATTGAAGAACCAGTCAAAACAACTACTCTTTTAGCTAATACTGACAAAGTATGGAATTATATATGATTCCTAGCACTTTAAAGCCAAAAAATATATTGAAAACAATTAAATCATTTATGTAAATTCAGTCATTCACACTTTTTTTATTTAATATGAAATTATCTACTTTCTGTATATTGGTACCTTAACCTGGTCACGCTAATATGCTACTTAGGAAAATACTTTAAAATACTCATTATTTCAACTCAAGAGTAGGCTTGTAAATAATGAGTGAATGTTTCTATACTCTACTGATGAGAACTAACGAGTTCGAAAAAAACTAATTCAATACTTTGTCAGTATTAGCTAGAAGAGTAGGTAGTTGTTTTGATTGGTTCTTCAATAATGAGTGTTTTAAAGTGTTTTCTTAAGTAGCATATTAGCGTGACCAGATTAAGGCACCAATATACAGAAAGTGGATAATTTCATATCAAATAAAGAAGTGTGAATGACTGAATTTAAATAAATGATTTAATTGTTTTCAATATATTTTTTTGATTTAAAATGCTAGGAATCCTCTCATATAATTCAATACTTCGTCAGTATTAGCTAGAAGAGTAGTTGTTTTGATTGGTTCTCCAATAATGAGCGTTTTAAAGTATTTACCTAACTAGTATATTAGCGTGTCCAGATTAGGACAACAAATAATGTCAGGAGAGCTGGTTGAAGCCCATTGTATACTTAGCCATTCATTTCTCAACAGTGGCAGACGCGTTTCGCCTTCCCAGGCTCCTCAGTGCCACACGGCAGAGAAAGAATGAAAATACAAACTCTTCAACCAATACTCCATAACTTTCCTGTGGATTATGACCACAATATACAGAAAGTAGGTAATTTTATAATAAATAAAGAAGTGTGTAAGTTAATAGCTAAATAATATTTTCTATTCAGGGTGTTACATGACGAACTGTAGTTACTTCTAAGGGTGATAGGGGGCCTCTTGCCTATTTACGAACGGCTATAGAAATGTTTCTGTACGATACAGGATGATAAAATTCTTATGGCCAGAATTTACCTATTATTTGGATATCATAATATGTGCACTTATCACAGTTGATATATGGCCACTTTAACTAAATATTGATATTTTATTTCTAAAAGTCTGTAAACGTTATTAAATTTTATTCAAGTTAAAATTCCAAAATATTTTATTATCTCAGATAAAGTTTAGTGTTCAGGTATTTGTGTAATCTATTCACAGGCAGCATTGCACCGAAAGTTCGATCCCCTTCCAGGACCATTATAGTTAAATGGTTGTTTTCTTAACGTATAAGTTAGGACCCCTAGTTTCGAGCAAATCGTCTGGCAATACTGTTTTCATATTTGTTATGTAAATAGTGACCACACCAAATATCATTTTCAAATGCCGTAAGTTAACTTTTTTGCATGCAGCATCAGGTTCATCTGATACCTCTTAACTTCCAATCAAATCGTCTAGTTATTTATTATTATGTAAACAATCATCACACCAAAAATTAACCATTTGAAGGAGGCGTAATTTAACTTTTTTTTCCAGTTTTAGGATACGTACCATCGTTGTTTTATCACCCGACAGCCAGACGGTGCTTTCCGTGATCGTCGCCTTTCATGATTTCATAAAAATCCAGTTATTTCTGTTTAAGAATGACGCAAAAATGTAAGTTCAATTTTAATAGAACAGAATTTCAGCGCTGTCCTATGTTTTACTTAGCAAAGATACCTAAGAGCTCGCACCAATCAAATATAGCTAACTGTCTTTGGCTTCACCCGCCGTGTTTAAATTTGTGATTCAATAGCGTTATATCGTGCAACTTCTTATATACTTTTTCATTAACAATATTTAGAAATTTTCAAATTATGCGAATGTGCATCGATTCATTAGCATCTTGGTTCTTAAGTGTGTAGTAATGGTATCAAATACTTTTATACACGTACAAACATCTACTTTGGTGAATTTAACCTAAACTTTTTAAACTTATTATTTATGAATCTGTGTTACCCCACTACTTAGTAAGTACAAAGCAGATATCACACAATAATATTTATTTAATAACTCCAGCATCACACTTTACAACACTAATAATAATAAATGCTCTCCACGATCTATAGTGAACAAATGCTTCTGCTCAAGTAACTGAAATACATATAGATAGATAAATGCATGCATAATCATTATTATTCATCTTTTCTTACAGATCTCCACGGAATCTATAATATCTAATTTTCTTTTGTAACCTTCTGATTAAAATATTGTTTATAGCGATGAGGTTAATGACGCATAATGCGCTGGGTAGACAATAACAAGTCCTCGTCATATATAAATGCCCCTAAAGGATTACAAAAGCTCTGCCACTTGTCGCTTTGAGGCTAAAACGCAAAAAGTTCATAATCCCTTGAAATACTAAGGAGTATTCCTTTACGGGCATTCATAACATCGGTAATTTACAAAGCATTATACCAATGAGCTTGAGTTGCATTTCCGTAACAATAATCTACGAAATACGTAAAAATATATAATATTTTTATATATTCAACTAAATTAACAAAAATATTGTATCGAAGGATACACGATAGCGCATAGCAAAATTTTTATTTTCTAGTAAGTTTATTCGAATATATATGTCAATATCTAGTCTACAATGATCTTCCGTCATTTTTGATAGCAATCGGGATCTGTAAGTTACTTTGTAAACTTAAAGTTGAGCAAACAAAATCAGAGGCTCTATGAAATCAAAAGCTAAAGAAAGCCAACAGCTCAAAGATGAAAGAACTTCGTCATTGCAGAGTAATAATATAGAAATTTAGAGAATCTTGTCAAACAATGAAATTATTTTAATTAAACTGGCATAATTTTAAATCGCCAATATTCTTGGCTAGAGATGTCGGTCTCGGATGTCTGGGGCCAGGCAGGACTATTGCCCTTTACCCCAGTACATCGCTGTAGACCGGGGACCGGCCTCGTGCAGGGCGGGCGAACTTACTTTGCGTCGGCCCCACTCACAAATGTGAGCGGTGCAGACGATTTCGGCCCACCTCCCTGGGTCCTGGCTCGTTGGACCTTGCTGGCTAAGGCCTCTTCTGGCGTTCTTCTGTCTTCGTTTTCTTTTCTTCGCCAGCTTGTTTCCCCCCGGGGGGTAGTCATCTGTCTGTAGGGTGTGTTGGAAGTTTTGGCAGGAGAGACTGCCGGTACACAGGATGTCAAATGACATCCTGTCATCCGGATCGTCGGTGGGGTAAGGATGAGCTATGTAGCTCGAGGAAGGGCAGACCTAAATGCTATTGGTAGCATTTTTGGTCTGCCCGGAGCCAAGGGGACTACAGGTACTGGACGGTATGTTGTCCGGTACCCGCAGGGTCGTGGGTAGGGTGTTGGGTGTCGTCATGTCTCTTCTGGTGGCTTCTCCATCGACGGGGTGGTCCAGGTGGCGTCACTGGGGGGTAAGGTGGGGCAGGTTTGCGAACAGGGCCCCCATCATGGTACACATCTGCTGCATCTGGGCCAGTACAGCAGCGAGTTGTCCAGCCTCTGGGGGGGCCTGTTGTGGTAGGACAGGGTTGGTAGGTGTCCCTGCTGCTCCCTGGGCTGCTCTGGCGTAGCTTAGCCCGGGGGTTGTCCTGGTGGTTGCTGACTTGTGGGCGGGTGGCTTCCGGGGGGCTGGTGTCTGGTGGCTGGCTGGCCTTTTGGGGCAACGGGGGCATCCTCGGTAGCTTGCGGGGTGCGCACCCTGACAGTTTGCGCACTTAGCGGGGGTGTCCTTGGGCTTCTGGCAGTCCTTGGTGTGGTGGGTCTCTCCACACTTGACACATTTGGGTTGTGCCGTGCACCGTCCTTGGGCATGGCCGTATGTTTGGCACCGGTGGCACTGGGAGATGGTCTGTTTTGCCCGTTGTTTCTCAGTTTTGACTACCAGGAAGCAGCAACGGTTGACTGCCAGGATGCTCTCTTGCGTCGGGGGAACCAGTACTAGCACCAGGGGGATTTCCTGTCTAGTCCTTCGGGAGGTCATCCTTTGGACAGAGATGGGTGTGAATCCCTGTCTCTCCAGGTCCAATTTGACTTCGTCTGTGCCTACGCCGCTGGGAATGCCCCGGATTACTACTCTCAGCATCCTCTCCTCGGGCAGGGCGTAGGTGTGGAATTCCCGTTGTTCCTGGGCGAACAGCGTGGTCATCCTGGCGTGGTCTTCTTTTGACGCAGGTTCAATGGAGATGCCCTCTCTCACCACTTTGGCTTTGTTGAAGCCTATCCGGGCGTGGTGTAGCTTGTTAGTGACTTCGGTCCAAGTCTCCTTTTTCCTCAGTACAACGGGGGGCATCCGGGGGGTTGCAGGGGTCTCCTCGTCCATGGTCGCCGTGCTCTCAACCTGGCTGGTGGACGGTTTGTCGTGGCTGGGGGTTGGCGTCTTTTTTATTGTGGGGGGTGCCTCATCGTCACTGTCAGGGACGTTCTTCCTTTTCAGGGCTTCTTTCGTCTCGGGGACCTTCATGGTGTTGTTGCAGGCTATGAGGAGTGCCATTAGCTCTTCATGCTGTTTGTTGCCTTCTTCTCTCTGCAGTTCCGCCTGCTTGGTTTGATTTTGCATCTGTATGGTGAGCTGTTCTAGCTCTGCCTGGAGATTCACTATCTGGGCCCGTAATATCCTGTTTTCTTCCTCGAGCCTCGCTTTTATTACATCTCTCTCCTCTGTTTGTGACCTCGCTGGAGTTGACGCTCTGGACGAGTCGTCCGTCTCCATATCGAAGCTTCTGTCCGTGTTTTTCTTCCTCGGCATGTCGTCCTCTTGTTAACCTAAAAAAGAAAAATAGGAAAGGAATCGGGAAAGGTATAAATACAAGTGTCCCCAGGCGGGGGACTTTATTTATCTTTTATATCAGCGTCTTAATAAAGACGACTGATATTTCTCCTCTTGTACTCTCTGTGGGGCTGCCACTTCACTAGTTCGCTTCGCACTGTCTTCAACTGCACACTGGAGGTCTGCACTCGTCGACTGCCACTTGAACTGTGTGCATAATTTTAAATGTTATTGAAAATTAATATAATGTTAACATTAACAAATTTAATTCTAAGTCACACATAATTAATAGTTAGGGATCCAGAGACCGTTTACTTTCAGTTTTATGCACCTTTGGACCCACTTTTAAAATTAGATCTATGTAAAATTTTCTGCTAAATCTATTTCCGGAGGGCGACTTTCGATGTAAGCTTGCGTTCATCCCCTATATTAATTTTTCACCCCTTTTCGGCGATCCAAGATATTTAAAATTTTTCAGATATAACTCGTGCTATCCCGAAAACTATAAAAGCTACAAGGATCAAATTTTATAGGAAGGTTAAATAATGTATGCTGACTACGATAGCAGTGTTAAAATAGTATTTTGATTATTGATCTTCCAAGAAAAAAATAAAGAACGCTGAAATATTGTAGAGAAAAATGTAGCATCGAGGTACCCTAGTAGTACAACATATTGGGTCGATATAGGTACAATATGTTACCTATATTGCATACTGGGCCAATATATGTCAGATTTAGCCAATATTGTACCAATATGCTTATCAGCTGTATTTTCAATATATTAATCCAATATATATCCAATGTTTTACAAACATTGGCAAACCAGATTCAAATTAACAATATTTAGCCAACATTGGCGCAATATGTAGAAAGTAATATTAATTTCCAAATACTGGGCATATATGCTTTATTATTTTTGTTTACTTATTTATTGACAAAATAGCATCAATATAATGAGTCTTCAACCTTAAAATATATATACGCTATGATGTTGCTATGACTGCTTGGTTTAAAGGCAAGCAAATTTGATTCCTACCCAGGGGTCCCGGGTTCGGTTCCAGGCCGTGGCACTGGGGTTTTTTCTGAAGAAGAAATTAATCCCACAATACTCGGATATTAGATTTGCATCCCTTGTCTCCAAACGTGTAGCTCTTTCCGCACAAGGCTCTTCCGGAGCCTTCAGGGATAAAGAGAGTCGTATTACCTGTGGTATGTTGTAAGTTAAATACCCCCTCAAAATTTTTAATCAGCTGATTGCTCAAGGTTGAGTAGCCTGTATAACTATTATACAAAATGCTATTCGTCTTGTATTGTTAGTTGCTATAAAAACAATTAATGTATATTTTAATACATGATGTACATTTCTAATTTTAAATTTACCGCCCATAGCAAATTCAGAAACAGTGACACATTCGAGTTTCGGCCATGTTGCCGTATGCCGGTCAGTTGTTGGTGTTTCATAACTTTGTCAATGTCTTTAAAGAAATACAGTGTGCAGCTTGCGACAACTACAATAATTTAATAGGTAAGTGTGCATGTTCCCATTCTAATAATAATTAATGGTAAACATAGTTTAGTTTTTAGTAATTTTTCATATTCCTACAAAGGCGTATTTGTCTTCTTTCTGCCATGTTTAATGCAGAAATCGTGACCCAGTGGATGTATAATATCCAGGACATTTTTGCAAATCATGCATATTTAGGCACTATGATATTTACTGGTAATTACCTGTATCTTACATTTGTCTAAATACCTATGCGTAATTATTTTATAAATACAAATTGTATATTGGGCCAATATTTTCCCAAGGTTAGCAAATCTGATTCAATATTAACATTATTTAACCAATATTGGCGCAATATGTAGAATGTAATATTAGACACTAAGACAGTATGATATATTTAACTTATTCATAGAGTTTTTTAACATTTCAGCATTTTTTCTCAAAAAGATCAAAGGTCCTCGGTGCGATGTAAACAGCATCAAGTGTGCGAATGAAAAGATCAACTTACAACATTTTTAAAATATGACTTTCACCACAGGCGAAGAACTAATGGGTGTAAATCAGCAATTAGCAGAAACATAGGAAAATACGAGGAAAATAGTATGCGTATTTATTGTTACTTACATACATATTATCAAAATGCAGGGAACATGCTAGATTTAAATTTAATATTTAAGGGGAGAGGACACCCACAAGAAAGCTATGAATGCCCAACTAATGAAAAAGGAAGTACCTAGCTATGTTCTATTCAGGAGAAGTAAACAAAAGAAGAAATCAGTGTCAAAGCTCAAATTCTTTGACGTAGTGTCTAGTAAGTAAAACATTAAACTAGTGGGTTTGCTGTAGTCAAGTGATTTTCACTATTGTAGAGGCCGATTCAAAGAAGTCACAGATGGGCAAATAAATCGAGCAATATTAGCATACTTAGCTGGATCATCAGATAAAGATGGGGAAGTAAATCTCGCGAATCCACAAGAAATCATGGTCCCTCAAGAAATGAAACAGATGAATGGGTATACAATAATAATTTCACTTATTTTTTTATTGTTTTGTTTAAGTTTCGAACAAATATTTTGTTTTCCTTTATATTCTATGCAATTACCACAATTAAATTTTTATTCGTTAGCGTTTTTGTTCCTTTCATATAAATATATTCTTTTTAAAATTTTCAGATTTTGATAACAACATCCATTCAAATTCCAATTGATGTAGGCACTTCTGTGCTACATAATTTGCCCAAATTTCTGACATGGGAACTCGTGCAGTAGGAATTCCCATGTCAGAAATTCAGACACATTGTGTAGCTATATGGCGCCTATGTTGATATGCAATATAGCACCTGTATGCTAGTATCCAATATAGCGCCTATATGTTAGTATCCAATATAGTGCCTATATGTTAGTATCCAATATGACACCTATATTAGTATCTAATATGGAACCAATGTTGGTATCCAATATGAAGCCAATCTTGATATCTAATATTATGCCAATATTTGATTGCAATATTGGGCATTTATTGTCAAAATCTGTCGCTCAGTATATTGGCCCAATATGTTGATGCCTATATTGGCCCAATCAACTTGTGCTACAGGGGTACCTTTTCTATTTGTAGTGATTTTATATCGGTTGTGTGAGCGGTGCTATAGTAGAAAGATCAAATTTAATTTAAGTGAAAGAACGTTTACAATCGGATCAGTCTCGCAAAAGGTTAATTTTTTTTTCACCCTTTAGTGATCTCTTTATTTAGCTTCTACACATATCCATCATTTTGAATTTTTAAGCTTAACGTCAGGCACGTTATCAAAGGATCCTGAAATATCCATTTATAAAATTTCAAGTAAATCTGCAATAAAGTTGCATAATGGCAACCGTATTGAATTCACCGTTTTGAATTCTTAATTTTTGAGATCAGATTCGGTATCAGCTGCTCCTAAAATAGCTATTGGCTACTAATTTTAATGTAATTCCGACGTGAATTTCGCGGCGCCTTCGCCAAATATTAGAAAATGTTCAAAATTTTGTTTCCAACTTTTTCTCACCTATCACTTAGACGTAGCTTGATGAAATTAAGATTGTACCATCGCCGAACCATACCTCATAGTTTGACAAAATATCATAGAAATCGCTTAAACCAATTTATAAGTAGTGATTGAACAAATATTAAAAAAAAAACTTACAGAATTGAGATCCTCCTCTTTTTAAAAATTCGGTTAAAAAGAGAACTTTTAGCATCCAGTATTCGAGGCTGATTTATTTTATTCTACGTGAGAGACACCTCTTTGATGGCATAATTTGATTTTCACTCTGTGTTTTAAAATAGTATAATATTTAAGTTATTTAGGCATATCATATTAACATAAATTACATGCATAGTATCTCTTATTATTATTCTCAGTCACATCTTTAATTATTTTTTAATTTTTCACTAAAAATATAACAAGTTTCTTCTTTCACAGTTGTGTTAACTACTTGACAAATATTGTTGTCCTCCGTCACATTTTTTTATTAATTATTTTTTCGGCTTATCCACCCTGTATATTTTTCACTTAAAAGTATATCCCGTTTCTATGTCTTTGTTGGTAATAGCGTCAACTACCTACCAAATATTCTTCTTCTTCGTCAGACATGTCTGCAGATATAGAGCCAACAGACACCAAATCGACAGACAGACTTAAGGAATTGAAATTCGTAACAAAAGTTAATTCACGCGAAAATAATAATAATAGAAATATTTTCAACAAAATTGTCATATCTAATGAAGGCGTGTTCTTAATAGCTCGTGTAAAAATAGATAGATTAAGATTATATAGTAGAGACTCTCTCTTCTTCTCATCCATTCATAAGATTCATAGACGATTGTCGATTTATAGATTTTGTGTTTCATCTATCAACGGGTGCTTTATTATTTTATTTAAGGGGTGGTTAAAACGGGATCTTGTAGTACACCATATTATAAAAATAGTACCAGAATCAAGCAAATGTTGTCTCAACTCTGCAATACAATTTAACAGTGGCATGTGCTGTTTCAAATCACCTGTCTTTTCAATTTCTGTTGAACGAATTTCGAAGCATGTTATTTTCTGTAAAATTTAACAATATAAAACAAACAGTTAATAAAGCTAAAAAAAAAGTATATTCAGTAACATTTAATAGTACAATTTTTCATTGTGCTCAAGATTGTAGTTTGCACGCAAGGTTATAATTTAAATAGGTAAACTCAAAGGTTATGAAAAATAATAACTGACCAAAGCAGAGGCAACTGCCGTGAGCTTGCTTGTTCAAAAACGTATATCTACAGTTACCCATGTTCATAAAATAATCAACCATAAATGTCCATCTCACAAAATTTTCGAATCATAAATTTTAATCAACTATGAATTATTCTCGCTGAACTCTCTCTTTATGTATGGCACGTCGAACAGCATGTCATGTCATTTATCTATCGCAGTTGTCTGTTAAGTATACGACCTCGTCAAAGTTCTTTCCCATCAATTCCTTGGTAATATCAGCCCATCATTTTGGCATCCTCTTCGCCACTTACCATCTGATTTTCTCTGTGTCATTAACTTGTATGTCGAGGGGCAAGCGCACTTGACTCTCGCCTCCAGGTCCTGTCTCCGGTCGGATAGTGGCAGTAGGATTTCTTCGGAAGAAGAAGATAATCCTAGTATACTTGCATACTGCGTGTACGTCCCTTGTCTCAAAATATGCAACCTCCTCTGCTCAAGGTCACTTCATGCTTTTGAAATTTGTCGACAAATTTATGGGGGCAATAAATTATTGAAGTATGGCCATAATATCCCTCTGTAACCCTTGAAGTAAATTATTTTTTAAACATTATAAAAATATTCAAATGAATTTAATTTAGATTGTACACGAAATAATCAATAACGTATTGTTCGTAAAGTATGGCCATATAAATTTCTTATGTTAATCTTCAAATAATCTTTTTTCATAATTATTAAAAATACTCAGTCGAATTTAATATAAATTGAACCAGTAATAATCAAATGCAATACTCTTAAAGTATGGTCATAATATTTTCTTAAGTAAATTATCAAGTTAGGTTTTTCAGATCAAAAGTACGCTCGTTGTTAAGTGAACAATTCTGCATAGAGTGGTACTGTCGTGAGCAATATTAAATAGAACAACTATTTTTTTCTAATATAAATCTGTCTTTATTTGAACATGTAATGAGTAGCCGAAATAAAACAGTTAACATTTTTATTTTATTTTTTATTGTAATGCTGTAGTTATTGCTAAAGCGGAAGATAAATGGTCAATGCGACAAATTGCACTGCATTATAACATTAACAAAAATTATGTGATTAACATTTTAAAAAAGTGGAGAATAAACGGTACGATTAGTAGAAATCCTGGATCAGGGTAACAAAGGATATCTAACTTAACAAGAAACTAACTATTAATATTTCGTTATTGCACCATTTCTATTTATAACTTCTATAAGTCTGTTTGGTATAGAATTAAATAACCTTATACAATAATCATTAGTAATAATATTTTCCCATGCATTATTTACTACTTCCAATAATTCTTGGGCATTCCGTGGTCTCACATTTCGTTTTTGGATACTTCTTACGAGTAGTCCCCATACATCTTCCACGGGGTTAAGATCTGGACTATGACTGGGCCAGTTAAGGACATTAATGTTGTTATCTTGAAACCAGTTAGTTACGGTATGAGCAGTATGAACTGAACAATTATCTTGTAGAAATATGAATTCATTATTAAGAAATAATTGTGACACAGAAGGGAGCATAATATCTAAAATCCTAATATACGTTTCACTATTAAATCGTTCCTCAATATGCCACAAAACACCAGGACCACGTGCCGATATCCAAGCCCACATATTAACGGAAAATCTACCACTTTTGTCATTGTTAGATATATATTTCTCATCGTATCGAGTATTCGGAGGTCGGTAAACACGAATACGACCGCTGTGTGTTGACTGGAAAGTTTTTTCGTCTGTAAAGATTACATCGTTCCAAAAATTTACATCATGCACTAAAAATTCAAGCGCAAATCCTAGTCGAGCTTCTTTATGTTCAGCTTTAAGTAAGTATTTCTGTGCTGCTGGATGACAGCGTAGCTCCGATTCTCTTACTCGCCGGCGACCAGTACTACTCGATCCAGGAAAATTCGTTTCTTCAGCAGCCTGAATAACTGAGTGAAATGGATTTTCTACTAAATTATTTACCAATTGCAAATCTTGTTGTTGAGTTGATATGCTTCGTCGCCCGTGTGCAGGATTTCTACTAATCGTACCGTTTATTCTCCACTTCTTTAAAATGTTAAACACATAATTTTTGTTAATGTTATAATGCAGTGCAATTTGTCTCATTGACCATCCATCTTCTGCTTTAGCCATAACTCCAGCTTTAACTAAGTCACTTATATGGGGCATATTAGTTTGGCACACTTCCAATGAATTATGACAACTCACTGACAATATCACAAAAATTAAAGTTAGATGTACACAACTAGATTTTAGCAAAAATACGTTATAAGACTTGTCCTATTTAATTTTGCTCACGACAGTACATACTAGCATAACAACAATTAAGTCATATAGCTAATGTTTAATTAATATGGATGATTAAATCTCTCAGTGAAAAGAAGTGAAAAAAATTTTGACAAAGACCGTTGTTAAGTGAAAAAATTATACATAGAGTGGTACATATTAGCATAACATCCGTAATAGGGTCTGCGTACCAGTAATAATCAAATGAATTACTCTTAAAGTATGGTCATAATATTTTCTTAGGTAAATTATCAAGTGAGGTTTTTCAGGTCAAAATTGCGCTCGTTTTAAAGTAAAAATTCTACACTAAAAATAGTGAAACCAGATTACACGTGGAAAACAACAATTACGAGGATCATAAACGAACTGGGATAGGACCAAACATACTGAAAAAGAAAAGTGAGGGGAAAAATGAATTCCACAAAGAAATCGCAGCGATATATACTCTACCAGAACCAGAAACCGAGGAATCAGAAGACTCAGAAAAAGAAGACTCGAAGAAGCAGAAACACAAAAAGAGGAGCATAAGCACTCCATATCACGACACAACGCGGCAACATATTTCACAACAAGACTCAGAAGAGGCAGAAGTCCAGAACCAAAAACACAAAAAAGGGAGCTTAAACGCTCCCTCACGTCACAAATACCTACACCTCTCATCCCACATTCCTTTACCATGCGCCATGTGGCTTTCGCCGCTGGCAACAAGTATGACCCTAATCCAACCCAGCGTGGACGTAGCAGGCCCAGCTGTATACCTGAGAGTGACAGCAATGCCTACCGCACGCCGGTAAATCAGTCAATCAAAAATCAATCAAAAGGGGTCTTATTACCTCTGGAGTGTTATGTTATATTTACGTTATTAATAGTTCTGGATTGTCCTTTCTCTTATTCCGGTCAAATATTCTTTAAGTGGTTGCCTGCCTTCTTCTTTCAAAAGCTCAAATCTCACTCATTTTTTCTAATTGTCACCCTTCATTATTGTCTTCATGCCCATGGATATGGTCTTAGATGTGCCATACAAATATTTACCTTTGCTTAAAACTGTCTTTAATATTTTTGTCTTTTTTTGTTCCAGAAACTAAATAATGAAGTTGTCAAATCAAAAACATTTCTATTCATTTTTTCATTTTCTATTCTATTAATCAAAATAATAATGAACTGTAAAAGAGAAATATTTTTCATACCCTGTAGGTAGATACTCCATACTTCCTGACGATTTCAGTAACATAATACCGAAGCCACTAAGTAATAAAATATCAGCTTAAGTCGCCCTACTAAATGGAAGCTGTAAGCAGTGCACGGCCCGAAGCGATACATACCAACTCCCTCCTCCCCGAATGCAGTGCATGGGCGAAGAGGGAGCCTCCGGGGAAGCGAGACAGGCACATTCATCATCATCACCGCACGGCTCAGACAACTATCCCCCGGCCCCCCATGCACCAAGATCCGCGACGCGATAACAACAGCGGGCTGCTTCGTTCATCTCAAGATAATGCAGGTTTGTACGCCACCCGCTGCAATGCATTGCACATCCATCGCTCAATCCGCAGCGCCAGGGAATGGACTGGCAAGGGAAAATTGATGAGTCTCCGTTTCTTACGTTCCCAAGCGTCGCTTTTCAGAAGCCTGTAATATTCTTGGGCAACGTTTTGAACTAGTAAAATGTTTTTATAATTTTTATTTATTTGGTAATCGAGCTCTTACAAAAAGGGAGTCTTCAAATCGCAGTATTTTATCCACTGCGTTAACTAGTTCAGGTCCACAAAAAATTAATGGAAGCTGCTGTATTATAATGATCTGCATATTTTACTTATGAGCATATATAAAATTGTAAATCTTGAATCATCTCAAAAATAATTTACACACTGGGCTTGCAAGTGAATGAAGATGGGTTACTGAAAATTCGAGAATGAATTATGCAGCCACCTACTGACCAAATGGGTTGTTACTATAAACAAGGTAGTTCTAGAGCAAATGCATGTGTTCAACTTAATGTTAGGTACAAATGTACATCCATTATTCCAGTAAAATTATATAGCCAGGGAGGTAGCCACAGTTTTCGTGAAATCATTTCTATAAAGCTAGATTTTTTTCCCAAGAAAATTTAGTACCTATGATGAAGGTGGAATTCTACCAATCTAAAAAATTGAACATGTCGCAAAAAGTTGCATAAATGTATTATATCTACAAGATTGAAATTTTACATACTCACAGAGGACATAAAAATATACCGCAAAATAATATTCTATCGCGTCGGAAGCGTTGCCATGTCAGGTCTACCACCCACGCCAAGTGTGGAAAAAACGAACGTTTTTACTACAAGGCTGGAATTTTTTCTGCAATTTCTGCTGCGGAATATTAATCTACAAAGCAGATTTTTTGTCTACAGGTAGTTTATGCACTATTTCGATCAAAATTCACGTTCCACTTCCTCTGAAAGGTGGCTAAATCTTTAGTAGACGTTGCTAACAGGGCCAAAGAAAGTTAAACGATTTGTAACGTTCTGAATTTCTTTCCCGAGTGCATAAAAATTTTACAGTTCCCATCATTTTAATTCCTTCTTTTTATTCAATTTTCAATCGTAAAAAGCACGTATAAAAATTTCAGATGATATAGAAACGTTGTGGATAGAAATGTGAGAGATAAAGAAAGCTTATTTTCAGTGAACCGAAAGTAACTTTTTACTTGCACCAATTAAATCGATATATTATTATAGTTTTATGTTATATTTTTTATATAAATTAATAACACACAATATTTCAATAAAACAAATTTAATTATCATAATTGAATTAGGGCTCACATAGTACTTTTATAATCAACTTAACTGTCGAATTCTTCGCTACTCATATCCGAATCTCCATATTCACTCTTGTAGCTGATTTCGTCCTCGGAATCACTTCGTACGAAACACCATCATTGCCTTCCGAAATATTAATCGGACTGTCAAATCATGACTTGTAATAATTACTTCCACATCCAGTAACGCAAAAAAACATTGAAAATTTTTATTGTTCAAATAGGCTTAGAATGTTTTTGGGCAGAAAATTTCAAATATTATACTATTAAAGTTCCATAAACAATTATTTCCACATACATTTTTTTTTCTTGTGAGAGACTTGGATAGAAAATCTGGATATGGAAATAGTGATTCCTTGGGGAGCGGTTTTTTAGTATTTAATTGACAGTAACATTGGTAAATAATAATAAAACTTTTAAATAATGAATTTTTTGAATAAGTTATATAAAACAATAATTTCTTACAATGAGATTTACATCGAATCGTGAATTTATTATTTATTAATATGTTGAATATATTTTCTTTGATATATAAAAAAAATATAAATTGAAAGAAAAATTTCCTTATCGAAACATAGATCATATAGTACGTCGGGTACACGACTAAAAAAGCCAAAAGTGACATTTTGATTGAAATGTGCCATTTTCTATAGTCATAGTTGATGCCAAAAGGTAACTTTCCAGATAGGGAGCCACTTGTAAATCCGTGCAGAACACCAAAATGGCGGCCATTAACTATGGCTAATAACTAATTTTTTTTGTATCTCAGCTCCTAATGGTCTGATTTCGATTTCCTTTTTTTTGTTTGAAAGCACTTGTGGAGAGGACACTTTTTTGTCCCTATACATTTATTTCAATACAAAAGTGCAGCTTTCTTTGGTGTACCCTACGTACTAATAATAGAGTAAATAAAAGTGATTATTAACACATCTATAAGAAAACTGTCTGTTCGTTAATATTAATAAAGAATATAATTGTCATGATTTGACTATGTATTGCCATTTTGGCAACGTCTACCAAAGATTTAGCCACCTTTCAGTGGAGGTAGAATTTTATTTTTAACCGAAATAGTACATAAACTGTTTGTAGACAAAAAAATTAGCTTTGTAGATTAGTATTCCACGGCGGAAAATGCAAAAATTCACCACGAACTGCAATGGCCCATTGCATCTACCGAGGCTTTAGCAACATGAGAAGGTTGGTAGACTGTATTTTTTGGATGTCTTATTAAATAAACTATTCTAGAAAAAAGTTTCAGCCTCGTAGATATAAGTCAAAAATGTTTGTTTTTTCCACATTGCGTGGGTGGTAGACATGACATGGCAACGCTTCCCACGCGATAGAATATTATTTTTCGGTATGTTTTTATGTCATCTGTGAGTATGTAAAATTTCAATCTTGTAGATATGATACATTTATGCAACTTTTCGTAACATGTTTGATTTTTTACCCATTTTTGCAACACTAAAAATTTGGTAGACTTGCACTTTCATCATTGATATTGTCTAAGCTATCATGGGAAAAAATCTAGCTATCTAGATATTAACGTGAATAATCTGTCGCTACCTGCCTGGCTAATACTTTATACCAATGTCTGGCTATTTCTATAAAAATTTTACCACTTGGTATATTGCCATGTAATCCAGTAAAATTAAGTCAAATATTGTCATATATCCAACAAAATTTACAGTTTTGGAACTTGGCAGAAATATTAGAAAATATACCAGAATCATAAAAAGAAAAGTCCACCCCTACCTTGATTGCATCATTCTTTGAAATTGGAAAATCATCCCCACATTCGATTTAACTCATCTATCTGTTAAACTCTTTACTAATACATTAATATGTTGGATGAATAAGAGAATATTTTGAACTTTTTGGTTCTTGTACACACACAAAATCACAACTTTTTTTCACCCCCTTTAATATTGTTTAAAACTATGAGTAATGGGGGTGGCTAATGCAAAAAAATTTTCCGAGACCTTATAGCTCCTCCTGTGTATACTAAATACCAATTTTATGGACTCATCTGCTTGATTTATCTATTTACAACCATTTACCTCAATTTACCTCCCAACTCTTCAACGGAATAAGAGGAAAATATAATCTAGTTCCAAATCACGTTAAAATACATACATGTACCAAATTTCAAGTCAATATCTTAAACAGTTCCAGAGTAATCGTGCGCACAAAAAAGTTAGACCGACAGACAGGCAGAAATTTTTTTTGCCCAAACTTAAAACTTCGACGTTTCATGACATTCTAAGCCTATTTGAACAATACAAATTTTCAGTTTTTTTGTCGTTACTATACTTCCACTGGATGTGGAAGTAATTAAGACCTTCTAATTTCATCAGTCTGACTGTGTCCGTGTCTTGAAATCATATCTCTAAAAACGTATTTGGCGAATAAAAATAATATTTGACATATTGACGCTATTGCTAAGGAAGAAATATGTCGCCTAAAATTGCATAGCTTCTGCATACACACTGATATACAAACTGCTAGAAACTAGTGTGAGATCGCTGTAGGCCTGGTCTTGTAGATCACCCTTCCAAGTACTAACAGCGACTATCGTTGCTTAACTTTTCATATCGAGATACGAGTACGATCAAGACGGATCTGCGCTCGCCCCGTAATGGAAGTTCAAATGCACTATTAATATACTCTGGCCTTCTATTCAACAAACAGTTCTCGTTATTTCGTTAAGTATGAAAGTAATTAATTTTTGGTAAGTTGCTAACAACTGGAAGGCGCCGTGCAGGAAACAAGATTCTTATTTCGTATTTATAATTTTAGATTTGTCTGGTTCAGCATCCGGTGGCTTGAAGACAAAGACATTTTGTATTATTTGGTGAGTTGACAAATAAAGGGACCCTAAAAATATGAGGATTTGCTCAGCGTCGCAAAATATGAAAATAATGTAATTATTTTAGATAAATCTTATTTTCTCAACGCCGCGCCACATTAAAAAAAATAGTGGGTATGTCATTGTCTGAGGTCAAGTTTTAATTATAATACAACTTAAAAAAATGGGTTAATGGTTGTCATGCTCCGCCGACAAAAAATGTAAACTTACCTGATTCATCATAAACTAACTATGACTATGAAATATGGGGGAAAAAAATGATAATTGTAGATTTTTGTAATTTTTTATTTAGATTACAAACGAAATTTGTAGTTACATTGTTATAAGTAGCTACAACTCGATGATAAAAGAAAGAAAAATAAATTACTTATTTTTCACTTCCCGTTGCTATCAAGATTAATTTCCTCTTGTTTAATTATATACTTATCGACTACTGATTTGGTTTCGGGCTACTCAAGAAGGAAATAAAAACACCAATAACTATTTATTCTATAATGGTACTTATGGAACGACACAGTCACATATACTGAATTATGTGGATTCAGTCCGATACAAGGTGTCATTTTAGTAGTTAAAACAATAAATATTTCATACACTACTCATGTCATTTTACTTCCACATCCAGTGGAAGTATAGTAACGACAAAAAAATTTTTAAAAATTTTTATTGTTCAAATAGGCTTAGAATGTCATGAAACGTCGAGATTTCAAGTTTGAGCGAAAAAAAATTTCTGTCTGTCGGTCTGTCGGTCAGTCCATTACCACCCCCACCCCATTATTAAAGGGGATGAAAAAAAATGTGATTTAGTGTGTGTACAAGAACCAGAAACCTCAAAATATTTTTTTACTTTATCCTAGGGGTGGAAACACGTTACAAATTGGTGTCAGAAAGCGGAATTTTATGACAAGAAGAGCTCTGAAGTTGTGCTGAAGAGTTCGAGAAGTATTCTCGAGGTTAGTGCTAACACAGAGGACTAATTTACTGGACATTGTTCGAGGGTTATTTTCGAACATGAAAATAGTCTTAAGTGTATTTTTTTTAGACATTGTAGAACATTCTATTTGGACATTAGTGGAGATTATTAAATTCACTGAACTGGATAGTTACCGATATTGACGTGGCAGTTAAATTTATTTTATTTTAACATAATCGTATGCCCATTACAACAAGAAGCATGGCTACGGAGAAACAAGTGAAGGACCTACTTGCGGAATTTACGAGGATGATGGCACAGCAGCCCCAGGAGGAGGAAAAACGGCGTCAAGAAGAAAGAGACGAACAGGAAAAGCGACGTTAAGAAGAAAAAGAGGACCGAGAAAGAAGACGTCAAGAGGGGGAAGAAGAAAGAGACGAATTGAAGAAAATTATGGAAGACCTGAAGATACGACAGCAAGAGGAGAAAGAAGAACAAGAAAAGCGGCGTCAAGAAGAAAAAGAAGAGCAAGAAACAAGACGTGAAGAAGAAAAAGCTGAACTGAGAAGAATGATGGAGGACTTGGAAATAAAACGTCAACAGGAGCAAGAAAGACGCCAGGAAGAATTAAGGAAAATTCTAAATGAACAAATCAAAATACAACAGGACGCTATAATTTCCGCCAATGAAAAATTGAAGAGTAATGTCAAAGAAGAGATAAACAAGGTAGAAGAAAAAGTAGATAATGTAGAAGACAAAGTAGGTGAAGTTGAGACAGAAGTCAGTCAGATCAAAGGAAAGATGAGTGAGTTCGAAGGAGAAGTGGAGCGACTTAAACGACAATTAAGAGAGAAAGAAGGCCAGCTAGTAACATCATCGGGTCCTCGGTTAAAACCTCCCTTCTTTGACGGCCAAAGCTCATGGACGACCTATAAAAGACAATTCGAGGCAGCTGCGTCTGCGAATAACTGGGATAATGAGGAAAAGGCCATGGCATTGGTTCTGGCGTTAAGGGGGCAGACCTCAGAATTACTTCAGACTATCCTAGTGGAGAAACAAAGGGACTTCAAAGTCTTGGAAGCTGCATTGGACTTGAGATATGGCGACCAACACCTTGCCCAAGTATACCAGGCTCAGCTAAAATCACGGACACAAAAGGCTGAGGAAAGTTTACAAGAATTTGAAGCTGCGATAGAGAGACTGGCACACCTGGCGTATCCGAGTGCGCCTAGAGAATTTCAATTTCAAATTACAATTTGTCCTTTTCAAATTGAGTTTGTTTTCAAATAATTCTTGAAATCTTTGCGGCAGTTTTCTCGAAAACGGTTGGAATTATCAAATTCTATCAAGTGTACCTTTTTTACGTGGAAATGACTCCTGCATAAGATTTTCTAGTCAAAAGTGCCACAACGTTTCGAAAAAAAAAGATAAAAAATATTCATCATCAGGTATAGCTCATGAGGCACTCACGGGGTAGCGTGATATGATTCATAAATTATTGTTTCTTAGCTTAAAAAATGTTTCCTTACCAAGTTGGGAGAAGATCGGTTAAGAGGTAGCTGAGCTATTGCAAAAAAATACAATTTTTCCACAGCAACAATTTACTAAAGCATTAGGGTGGGCCGAATTTTAACAATTTCGGAATTTCGATTTGGAACAGTGAGGGAAAGTTGCGTTTTGGCAATACAAAGAAAATGTTTATTTTCGATTTTTTTGTCAATTTAGTTTTTTCACCCTCTACCGAGGGTTAAAAAATTTGAATTTTTGGAAAACCGAAATTTGCAAATTTGACTTGGAATAGGGTGGAAAAGCTTCCTTTTGATAAAAGAAAGAAAATATCTATCTTTAATTTTTTCATCAATTTGCGTTTTCGACCCTCTACAGGAGGTTAAAAAATTAAAAACAACGATACAATTCAGATTTCCGAGTTTACCAAAGAATAGCGTGAATTATATTCCGTATTTTAATATATTTGGCTTCATTATCCGTTACCAACCTTTAAAAATGATGCTTGTGGAGCAGCTCTTCGATTTTTTAACAAGTATTAGGCCAATAATAAATATTAAAAAACCCAGAACTCACCGCGGGGAGGTGGCTGCTTAGCGAGTTCCATCCCACCCTCCCTCTTCCTAAACTCAAGTTATTTATTGGTTAAAGTCTTGTTTAGTTTGAAACTGTGGCATTGATCTTCGTGAATCTATATTTGCTTTAATATTGCTTTTATCTATGCCAACAAGTGAACATGAAGCTTCCGTCACTAATTTTACATATCGTTCCACCGCTTGAGTGTGACATGGATATAACTCAAATTCTAAAATTTTCTCAGGATCATTTATGAAATGCTTGATATCTTCAGCGCTCATGCTTTGTAATATCGGAGGACAGGTAATCTCATTTTCCTGCCAGTTAATCAAATCGATGTAATCATCAGCGTCAAAATTAAGTCTTCTAAGTTTTCTAATGGATCAGCAAGAGGTATATGTCAAAGTATATATTTTAACATTTTTACAAGAAAAGAGCTATGATATAAGTAACTTGCTTGTGGTTGGTTGTGACGGGACTGTAGTGAACACCGGGTTAAAGAATAGTGTAATTGCCCAACTTGAGGTAAAATTAGGTCGTCGATTACAGCATTTCGTGTGCCAGCTGCATGCTAATGAACTTCCTCTTGGACATATCTTCCAATATATTGATGGACAAACAAGTGGTCCTAAAGCATTTGCGGGTCCATTGGGAAAGCAAATACAATACTGCGAAACTTTACCAGTTGTAAAATATCAAAAAATTGACTGTATGCTACCTCCTGTGACTTTTAGTAAGCTCAGTACAGATAAAAAATATTTATATGAAATCTGTAAAGCAATTTCCTCAGGCGTCTGTTCCACGGACTTAGCCAATCGAAATCCCGGTAAATTAAGCCATTCCCGATGGCTAACTTTAGCTAATCGTATCTTACGCCTGTATGTCGGCACAGAAAATCCCAATACAAATTTAAAGCAGTTGACTATTTTTATTTTAAAAGTATATACTCTCATGTGGTTTCTAATAAAATTTAATCCATCATTTAAACATGGAGCAAAGCATATTTTGCAAACTATTATTAAGGTGAGCCGATATTTAAGCCAAAAATTAAAAAGTATTATTGACCCTGTGATCCAGCGCAACTCATATTTTGCATATCCAGAGAACATTTTGTTGTGTATGTTATGCGATTCTCGTCAGTTTGTTGGAGAACTTGCTCTTAGGCGGATTATCAATGCGAAAAAAAAAACTAATGAAGATAATCAACAGAATATTCGGATTTTTCCAATACCAAAACTTAATTTTGACGCTGATGATTACATCGATTTGATTAACTGGCAGGAAAATGAGATTACCTGTCCTCCGATATTACAAAGCATGAGCGCTGAAGATATCAAGCATTTCATAAATGATCCTGAAAATTTTAGAATTTGAGTCATATCCATGTCACACTCAAGCGGTGGAACGATATGTAAAATTAGTGACGGAAGCTTCATGTTCAGTTGTTGGCATAGATAAAAGGGATGGTTCTATTAAAGCAAATATAGATTCACGAAGATCAATGCCACAGTTTCATACTAAACAAGACTTTAACCAATAAATAACTTGAGTTTAGGAAGAGGGAGGGTGGGATGGAACTCTCTAAGCAGCCACCTCCCCGCAGTGAGTTCTGTGTTTTTTTAATATTTATTATTGGCCTAATACCTACATGTTAAAAAAGCGAAGAGCTGCTCCACAAGCCTTATTTTTAAGGGTTGGTAATGGATAATAAAGCCAAATGTATAAAAATACGGAATATAATTCACGCTATTCTTTGGTAAACTCGGAAATCTGAATTGTATCGTTGTTTTTAATTTTTTAACCCTCTGTAGAGGGTAGAAAACGCAAATTGATGAAAAAATTGAAGATAGATATTTTCTTTCTTTTGTCAAGAGGGAGCTTTTCCACCCTATTCCAAGTCAAATTTGCAAATTTCAGTTTTTCAAAATTTTCAAATTTTTTAACCCTCGGTAGAGGGTGAAAAAACTAAATTGACAAAAAAAAATCGAAAATAAACCTTTTTTTGTATTGCCAAAACGCAACTTTCCCTAATACTATTCTAAATCGAAATTCCGAAATTGTTAAAATTCGGCCCACCCTATAAAGCATGTTTGGGCATATCCTCATATTTTGATCCAAATAATCTACCCTTGAACTATGGCCTATTATTAATGGTCCACCCTATATAAAGAGCACGTAGAAAGTTACATTTCGCACGCGTTAGCGTGCGTTAAGCATTTGGCCCGCGCTGTGTGAAATCAATAATTTTCAAGCGTAGTTAGCAGTGCGTCTTCTAATACTTCAAAGCAGCCGTAGAAAAAAATATATTTTAAACCACATTAAATAAAACCTGTACTGAACAATCAACCGGCTAATAAAAGTACGTGTAAGTGATAAGTAATAATAAAATGAATGTATACAGCAGCACTGCGCCATCTAGCCGCGTTAGGTAATATGATGACATTGCAGACTGACCCAGAACGCCCTTCAACTGAGAAACTCGAAATATTTTTATTGTAGTGCCTCAAAGTGCGATATTATTAAAGATTCACGCATCCAAGATAAATTAAGCTAATTTCTAGTATAAATTCTATCATTTGTATGAAAATAGAACTGATATGAAATCGAAGGCGAGCAACTTCGGTAGCATTTGCTGTAATTACATGCTTGTCTTGATTAAATTATCCTAAATTTCTTTTAGGTGGCCATATATTTTACACCGGTCCTGTGAAAGAAGTTGGGGTCCACAACCCCCGGTTTCTACAAAGCCTCCTCCGATCATGTTCTCACGCCACAGCAGGTGCGTGTCGCAGCCACGGCCCCACACCGATAAAAAACGCAACCTCTGGTGTTCCTATGCGCCCGCTACATGTGTATGCCATCCACAAGTCTCCACACATGACTTGAGGAACATTAGAGATAATCAATGGTAATCTACAGTTGAAACATTAACATTACATAGGAAGATGATGAGAATGACGGGTATTTTTTAAGGAAGTTTTTTCCGTCATATGAAGGAGAAAGTCGTTATTTTTAGTTCAACTGATACACACAATACATTACCATACTGCATTTGTTACTATTTTTTTGTTTTATATGTGTAAGTTGTTGAATATAAAATAACTACGGACCCTGGGTGGGGCATAATTAATAATCACAATATTTAGAAAAATGTAACAATTTTTAAACTGTTTTCTTTTTTAGTTCTTTGCATTGTCTACAACCAATGCAGTGTACTATTTATATAGCGTAAAAAATGTTGTTTGAAGTAACTCAGCATGCACTTACATAAGAATTTTTTTGAAAAAAAGATAAAACTCTAACAAATCTAAAACATGGGGTTCATCATACGCTCCTGAAAGGAGTTTCTCTCTCGAAATGTACTAATGTCTGTATTTATTACGCTTTTGTTTGTTTACATTTGAAGCATGCTTCCTTAAAATGGTATCCTGAATGTGAAAAATCAAGTGCAAGAGCTCGAAAACGTACAGCAGATATGTTTAAAATTGTGTTTACCTACGATCACTACTGTAAATTAGGGATTGCAATTTACCGAAAGTTTTAATAACCGGTAAATCGGTAAATAAAAAAGGTAAATAACCGGTTAACGGGTATTTACCGCTAATTTTTAGAATGAATTATTAGGGTGCGAAAATGGCAGTTGTCATTTTCCATGTACAAAATTATCTAAATATAACAAAAAACATTTTTATATACGCATAATTAATATAATGAACAAACAAAAGGGTTTTATCAAAAGGAAAAAATATAAATGAAATAAATTTAAATAAATAATTATTCTGTAAATAAAAACATATCAACTTAAATAACAAAAATTATAAACATACACTCAAATGGGGCATTTACTGAATTCCTAATCTAAAAATACAATATTTTTTAAAAATAGCCCGTTAAAAGGGTTAGTTTTTCAAAGATGTATCTGTTAGTCGTCTGATATTTGTGCATAGAATACCACCAGCTGAAGATGCTCTTCCTCTATCAATATTGGTAGGTCGATAAGTTAATAAGAATTGGTAATAACATACTTCTAAATGTTTTCCACGGATATTTGCGGCAGTGAAATATTCAATTTCCTGTCGCAAGATATTGTCAATGTCTCTCTTACTTGTATTTCTTTGGGCTTGGTGTTTGGGTTCTACTTTTTATAATATTATTTTATTTATTATTAAAAGTGCTCAGTGTTGGGACAGTCATTCTGTATTTAGTGAATACTAGTCACTGACAAAGAGAAGTGTTGAATACGTGACATATCTTAAGTTCATAATTTACCTAAATAACCGGTAAAAAATTAAAATAACCTGTAATTATCGTTATGCGTTTTTGGTCCTGTTAACAGGTTAACCGGCTAACCGGTATTACAATCCCTACTGTAAATAGTAAAAGACACACTACCTGCCATCTATGTAAATTGAATATTACATATTGTAAACAAATCGCACGGTAAACAAAACGCACGAGACAAGCAATTATAAGTGGCTTATATCGCTGACGGGGTTTACAAAAACAAATGCGCCTACTTAATTTTCAAATGCTGTCAAAACTGACATAATATTTGTTGAATAATATTGTTGACTAGTAAACTAAATCCAGATTTTACTAAGCAACTAAATAAATATGATCGTAGGTATAATTCGAGTTGTAAGGCAATTACGCACTGGAAATACGCACTCGCCGCTAGGCGGAATCGTGCGTAACTTTTCCATTCGTGCTTAATATGCTTCTTACATCACTCATTACGTAATGTACTATTTTGAAGTAACTGAAACCTATCCAACGTATGACCATAATTGACTACTCTAAAATACTAAATCGTCTTAATTTAAATGTTCCTCGTCCAAATTCCAGACATTCAGTCAACCTACATTCCATACACTGTTACTTCAATTGTCACCACTTTTTATAACTTACCAGAATTATTACAGTAAATACTTACTTAGTAGTTGGTATAATATGATAATGTCATAGTTGCTTACAAATATATTGGGCACATAAAAAAGGCCATTAAACCGATTATAAAAATATCAAAGTCGGCACTGTTTCATGCTGAGCCAGAGCTAGCATCTGTTGCAAATGTTTCTGATAATGATTACAATATAATTCAAAACGCACTTACTAATCATAGAATTAGGAAACCAGTAGGAATTATGCTTATATTTTATCTACCATTCCTCTATATTTCTACTTCATTAGTAATAATGTGTCTAGTCGAGGCTCTTATAAAGTGTTTACAGCAGATGCCATTGGAGGAAACCACTCACACTATTTACAAGTCACTGATTTTGTATTGCTTGACTTTATCAAGAGAGAAGATTTTTGGTCGCTAAAACCGAATTTAGTGTCAGAATCGACTGATTGGCTTTTTCTCTTCAAACATTTTTTGTGTGCCGGTATAATATTATTGCCTACATCTATATTCGAATGTTTGGCGAATGCACCAGTCATTTATAGTAAAACTTAGTTTTCGATTTATTTGAAAGAGTAGCTTGTCGATGACGTTTTAGCAAGGTTTTACTGATCGATTTTGTTAAAAAAAAATGGGGTTCTTCCTCTAGCTAACACTAATGGGACAATAAATATCTATCTATCTATTTAAAAGAGTGAGATCCCAGAGCCGCCAGACCTACGTCATTTTAGCAAAGCTAATATTTTGACAACAAATAGTGTAATATCTAGTTAAGAACGTATGCGTATTTGCTAGTTTGAAAGTGGGGCTCTTTTGCAGAAAACAGGTACAAAAGGTACATAAGAATTCTGCTCAGTACGTTAAATTATGATAGCTGGATTATTTTACAAATGACACGCTAACTACATGGTGTAAGCGTCAGCCTCCAAATCCGAAGATCCGAGGTTCGATCCCTGAGCGTTCTCAGTTTTGGCCAAAAATAATAAATATTTCCCTTTCGGTTGTCTCTTTCTTGGTAATCGCCACCTTAAGTTAATATTTGTTGAAAAAAAAAGCTGAGAACGCTCAGGATCGAACCTCGGACCTTCGGATTTGGAGGCTGATGCTTACACCATGTAGTTAGCGTGTCACTTGTAAAATAATCCAGCTATCATAATTTAACGTACTGAGTAAAATTCTTATGTACCTTTTGTACCTGTTTTCTGCAAAAGGGCCCCACTTTCAAACTAGCAAATACGCATACGTTCTTAACTAGATAGATATTACACTATTTGTTATCAAAATATTAGCTTTGCTAAAATGAGGTAGGTCTGGCAGTTCTGGGATCTTGGACTATAATGTAAGTGTAAAATATGTAAATAAAAACTGTAAATAAATTGAATTTTATAATAATACATTATGTCTTTTATTACTTATGGGACATTAGAATATTAAGTAATTATTGCAAACGATACAAATACCTTTTTCCCGTATAATTTTGTCTAACAGCACGGATTTTCATAAAAATTTGGATTTAGGTTCTACTTACCCTCTACTCCAAATCTGACCTTGTACCAGGGGTTGCTTTTACCCTGGGGGTGGATGCCACCCCTTCTCGAGGGTGAAAAATGTTTCATTGAAAAAAAGTCCCGGAATGGATAGATTGACTAATTCTAAGCAACTTCTGTTCTATAAAGTTTTTTCTGAAAGTCGATACTTTTCGACTTATTCGCGAGTGAAAGTGTCAATTTTTTCAACCAATAAAACCACGTTTTCAGAAGGTTTTTTGCGAATAACTCAAAAAGTAAGTATTTTATCGAAAAAATCCTTCTTAGTAAAAATGTAGCTTATAAAAAACAAAAAGAATGGTGGATTTATGGTGTCTGTAGTCCCAATACAAACGGAGTAATAGCTTGTTGAAGGTTGGTTCTTATTCGTCAAACGCCAAAATTGAAAGTTTCAACGTGAAGTTACCAAAAAATAATGCATTTTTCGGGGAAACTCATAAGACCTTTTTTGAAGTGCTTGAAAAAAACCTTTATTTTTATTTTTTATAAAAGTCCCTAGCATCAAAACTAAGCGAGTTATGACGAAAATAATGTTGGTCCCTATTTTTTTCGGCGTCAAAGAAATGTGAAAATCACCCTCTAATTAACACCCCAACTGAAAATAATCGTTACCACTTTATAATTTACTTTATTTATGTACTTGTAACATGCTCTAGAAATTTTACCGGTTTAAAGTGCTTAGTTTTGAAACAATTTGAGCTTGAAGTGAAATTTTGCAAAAAATTTCCTTTTCTTCAAAATAACTCAAAAACTATTAATGATACGCAAAATTTTGTAGAGTACAAAATTGTAGGTTTTGCTTTTCTGAAAATTTCCGTTTTTTCCTTTTTTTTTGGATAAAACTTGAGTAAGATATGGCCGTTTTCATATGTTCGTAAATAGTAACTTATTCAATCCCTTTCAGCTCAAACCCTTTCAAAAATAAGAGCTGAAACAAAATATGAGCTTATAGCTCTTGAAAAAACCTACAAAATGATTTTGTGAAGGACTTGATAGCTTAAAAACTAAGCGAGTTATGGGTAAAAAACCAATCACATATTTTTGCAAACCCAGTTATGGCTGGGAAATAAAAATATTAATCCACTTGATTGGGGTTGGGTTAATATTGAAGGAGTATTAAATCCAATCAAAACTCCGAATCAACCTGCACCTGAAGAGCTGTTGAAAATGATTTTTTGTAGCTGTAAAAAAGGGTGCGATTCACCGTGCGGTTGCCGAAGACTAGGACTTTTCTGCAGTTCGACATATATAACATGCAGCGGAGACAATTGTCAAAATAGTGCTCCAATTATGAACCAAGAGGAGGAAGACGAGGATGAGGCGGACGTGGAAAGGAATGAGGACGAAGAGGAAAAAGTAGATGATAGTGAAGAGGATTTTTGATTATTTATATGTTTTTCGTAATAAAAAGAAAATGTAATAAAAATTTAAAAAATCCATATAAAAATAAAATTTTTATTTTCATGCAAATCTGTGATATTTCATCATTCCAAGTTGCTGAAGAAGATTTTGAAGATATTTTTTTTTATTATAACTATTCTAGGGGGTGGCTTTTAGGGACGAAACTGTTTAATAAATCATAAATTATGTCCCTTAATGTAATTTGACGTTCATTCAACTTATTTAAAGATGATTTCAATCGATTACACGCTCGAATCTACAATTCTAAAATTATTTTCGAATAGGGGTAGTTTTCGCCACTAAAAAATAAAAAGCAACCCCCGGCACAGGATCAACTTTGAAGTAGAGGGTAAGTAGAACCTAAATCCAAATTTTTGTGCAAATCGGTGCTGTTTGGCAAAATTATACAGTATCGCCGTATTTTACCTTCAATGACTGGATTAAAACACTATTAGGATTAGACAGGGCGTGTTTATAACAAGCAATCAAGAAGTTTTCTGATACCTCGATTATGAATACGGGAATAATCTCAATTAGGAATTTATTTTATTTTGTAAAAATCATTGTCAGACGTCCGCAAGAGGTTATGACAGTGTATCTACTTTTGGAAAATTATCCGACTAACGGATGACGTCATTGACGTCACGCCAATAAGAAACCGTTGCAGTCACGTGGTTGTGTTTACAAATTACGGTATAATCTAAATATTTAATTTACGGAAAATAAATTTCATTTTGAATTTCTTTTGTTGTGTTATAATCGTTTTCTGCGTAATGGAAATTATGAGCAAATCACTTTCTCAAGGATTTTAAAATGTCATGCCTCTTCCCCGTGTGCAGATATTATTAGGTAAACAAACATAAGGAAAAAAATTCTGTCCGAAAAAGGTCAATGCAGACACCTTCAACTGGAACATCGAGTGGAATATTTATCTTAAAGAAAACTGCTTGCTACATGTTTGTGCCTAGGTGATATAACGATCGTAACTTCGAATCAAACTTGTTACATAATAACGCCGATAATGAAGTTATTTAGTCGATATAACTCAATTATTATAATTAGACATATTATCCAGTCTATTTACCAACCCAAGTTTTAGTTGTCAGCAGTTCTGCACGATGGCTCATCTGGTGAAATCATCGATAATAATTCTTAGTGAATTCGTGAGCACTTCGGTATTTCTCATGGGTGGACGCTCACACAACAGGGACGTCTTTTCTTTGGTGTCGGCACCCACGCCATTCACAGTTCAGCTTACAATTTACCAACCAACCGAGACAACACTGCTTCTACATTATTCGCACTTTTTGTGCAGTCCATTGTTTTCTTATATTTATTATTATTGACTGATACTCAATTATTGTTCCGCGTTTTCTATTTCAACCTGCACATATTTAATTACTTTTAACTGAATTAATGAAATACGGTATAAAGAACTTAAATAAACTTCCTCTGAAGTAGTTTACACAAACACCAAAACACGTGAATACTATTACTCGACGCCCGTTTCGGCAACCATGTTGGCATCATCTGAACACGATCAAAAAGAATCGATTAATCGGCTTTAAAAGTCATAAGGAAGATGGTGTCTATCCTGCTGTTGAAATTCCCCAGACTACACTTTTAAACAGATTTTCAACTAATATTTCCTTTTCAATAAATACATAATATAATAGATTGTGATGCCATCTTAGGCAGAGCGCCCATGTGGTCAGACAACAAGAGACACACCCGAGAAGTCAACCGCGCACAAAATTTTGTATATCAGATTTCCTCTTTGACGAAGATTACACAGATTTCCTCCAGATTTCCTCTTTGATAAAAAATTTTTGAAGAGCGGGGGGTGGGGAGAGAAATCCGAAAAAAGAAAGTTTTCCTCCAGATTTCCTCGGATTTCAGATTTCAGACAACAACAAGACACAGACGCGACAAAGACTTAAAACAAATATGTTCAGTGACTACATTGCTTTTAAGTTAAGCCGCACATACTAGTGCGACACGACAGAATCGGACATAACTGTGCCTATTGAAAATCGCTCCCGTTAAAATGAGCAGACACAGATTAGTGAAGGTTTGCATTTAAATGTGTTCGCATCGTCTTATGGATGAAAAGAAATTGTCAGTTTTTCGGTGAAAATGGCAGATTCCGTTTCTAATATCACATTAGTTGAAATTATTAAACAGTACCCAATATTGTATGATTACACTAGAAGTGATTACTCAAATAGATATGGCGCCTTCGTATCCACATAGGGTGCACCCAATAATTTCTATTTCTGTTATTAATATTCGCAACTTGTAACAAAGCAAGCGCGTCTTCATCCTCCGACGATAACATGATTACTACTGACAAAGAGTAAAATGTTTTCTTTGTGATTTTTCCGTGTTGCTTTGATATGCGATCAAATGTTTTCTGCTTGTCTCATTCATGTCTGTGTCGCGTATTTGTCACGTCTGTGTCTTGTTGTTGTCTGACAGATGGGCGCTCTGCCTAAGGTCTAATTTGATCTATAATCTAAAATGTTTTCTTTGTGATTTTTCCGTGTTGCTTTGATATGCGATCAAATGTTTTCTGCTTGTCTCATTAATGTCTGTGTCGCGTATTTGTCACGTCTGTGTCTTGTTGTTGTCTGACAGATGGGCGCTCTGCCTAAGGTTTAATTTGATCTATAAGCGAAAGAAAAACGTTCTTTTGATCATCCGATAAGATGACTGGAACTAATGAGGGTACATTTTTTTTTTATTTCCAACTCCTTCATTACTTAAAAAGTATCTCCATTGTTGCGGCTTCGTTTCCACATAGGGTGCACCCAATACCTTCTGGTTGTGTTATTAATATTCACAACAAAGCAAGCGCATCTTCATCCTCCGACGATGACATGATAACTACTGGCAAATAGTAAAATGTTTTTTAGTGACTTTTACCTACGTGTCGCTTTGATATGCGATAAAATGTTTGCTATTTGTCTATTTCATGTCTATGTCGCTTATTTGTCGCGTCTGTATGTTGTTGTTATCTGACAGATGGGCGCTCGGCCTTAAGTTTCCTAAATTTTCGAATACCTAGACCAGATTTAGGCAAAGCTCATTATTTAATCTGCCGACCCCCAGAACTAATGATCAGGAACTGTCAGCATTATGCAAAATGTGTGAGAACTATAGTAATCTTCAAGACCAGTTTGGTATCTTCCATTGCAAGAAATTAACTGCATAAATTAAAAATGTTTTGTTTGTTTTATCACTATTTTTACCTTTTTATTTTACATTTTTATGTTTCTACTTTTCCTTCTTTTATATTCGTAAGTACTCACCTGTCCTATAATTGGAATGCTCTGTTAGTAAATGTATTGTTAAATAAATGAATAAATAAATAAATGATCTTTAAAATAAAAGTCTTTCATTTCTGACCTTTTCTATCCTTGATATTCCTACACTAAGTCTCCAAAAATCCATTTCTCAAGATATTAACGTATTCTCTTCTCTTAGAACTCATGTTTCCAAACTTCAAGCTGTAATACTTCAAATATTTGAGAACTTCCAACTTTCAACTTTTTGGCAAATGTCTGACCCAGATCAACAACCAAGTCTGGATTTTCTTCAATTATCAGGATCTTAGTATTCTTGATATTTACATTCAGTACGCATCAAACAATTTTAAGACTATGTAAGCAGCATGTTCCTTATGCTGCGTTTACCTGGTGGTCGGCGAAATGAAGAACGGGTAGAGTGACCCATATCCATTCAGAATGCCTATATATGTTGGTCTTGGAAATAGGTGTTCAAATTAACGGTCTTGGAGAAAAGTTTACGAGAGTTTTGGAAATTGTTGGGATTAGTAGATCTTGAGGTCCCATTTTGCAACTAAAATTATTTGCCGGAATTTAAAAATGAAACACAATAAAAGTGCAAGAAAATAGTTTTTTTTACAAATATCTGCGTTGCAGTGCACTTTTGTAAAAAGTATTCCTATAGTAAACTAAAGAGGGATAAATTCTCTACAACTCAGCTTTTTTGTGGGATGAACAGTTTCGCCGTTAGATTGCAGTAAAATTGAGTAATTACTTCCACATCCAGTGGTATAGTAACGACAAAAAAATTTTGAAAATTTTTATTGATCAAATAGGCTTAGAATGTTATGAAACGTCGAGATTTTAAATTTGTCAGTCTGTAACTTTCTTTTTGTGCGCACGTTTACTCTGGAACCGTTTAAGATATTGACTTGAAATTTACTACACGTATGTACTTTAACGGGATCTGGAACTAGATTATATTTTCATCTTATTGGAGTAAATAGGGGGTAAATAGGTAAATCAAGCAGGCAAGAGTCCATAAAATTGGTATTTAGTGTATACAAGAGAAGCTAAGGTTTCAAAAAAATTTTTGGCATTAGCCACCCCCATTACCACCCCTCCCCATTATTATTAAAGGGGATGAAAAAAATGTGATTTAGTGTGTGTACAAGAACCAAATGCCTCAAAATATTTTTTTACTTCATCCACCCCCTATCACCACCCCCACCCCACTACCGTGTGGGATATCGTTTTATGGGTTTTTGGAGTAGAGGATTTCAAATATTATATTATTAAAGTTCTATAGACAATTATTTCCACATACAAAATTTTTTCGTTATGAGAGACTTGGGTAGAAAATCTGGATGTGGAAGTAGTGATTCCTTTTCTAGTTTTTGAAAAATGTATTTTTAGCCACAAAGTTAAAGCAAAGATCAAATAGATATTCGCGGTCGGTCGCGCCCGATTACTACTTCTACCCGTTTAAATTAATTCTGTGTCAAAAATTACCATGTATTATTATATTGGATTAGATTTTCAATGAATATGCGTTTTGTGGTTATATAAAAGCAATAAGTAAATTATTTTATTTGTGTTTAACTAGGTCAAAAATGCTAGTGTTCACTTCTAGTTAAGGCAATCAGTTGAAAAATATGTTTTTCTGTTCAAACCAGTGCCGTTAAGCATGTAATTTTATAATTAAATTAGTAAAACAGGAAACAAATCGAGCTATGTAAATTTTAAATTACCACGTCTTCGGGCTAAAAGCTCATTTATAAAAGAATGGTAACCATTCGGGCATTGCTACGATGAATTGATAGATGCAATTGCACAATTGTAACTGCCATTAAAATTTATTGTTTTACCAAATTATCGTGTACAATTTATTTACACAGATTCATTACATAAGTACAATACTTGCCCGTGGGTCTAGTAATAAAAAACAATGATACAGACATACCTATATTCGTTCTGTTAGCTTTAAGATTATCCTTTCTCTTAAATTCTAAAATCTTTATTATCTCACCGATAAATAGTAATTTAGGTTATGTAACTCCATAAAATGTAACTAAAATAATTGTGAGTATCACATTTTTTTCATTAAGAAAACTTGATTGAGGAAACCGAAGCTAGAACCGAAATCACCCTCAATTAATCAGCTCTTTTGCAATAATAAATTATTTTTGACAAGAAGATGAAGACCTCTAACCGAATGAAATATATGATCACTGATTACACAGCCCCACAAAAAAAAAATAAAAGTTCAAAGCAGCAAACCAGACCTATGTATCCCCATGTATTTTCGGTCGCTGAATCCGAATCCGGGGTCAAAAGAAATCGTACACCCCCAAAATCATTAGCTAGAGCCAAAAAACACCCCTGAAATGGGATGCAAAGAAGATTAAGCTACCAGAATAATTGTTACTTCTTGATCAATCGAATTATACAAATTAAGGTTAAACAGCAGTACACACAATAGATATGAAACACACCCCCAGGGAGGGGCCAAAACTAGCCCCATATATAAACAAATCGATCCAAAACAGCAATGACTGCTGAAAAAACTCGAAATGTCTAAGTTTTGATAAAGTGTTAAGAAACTACATCAGGTTCGACGTAATCTTCATAAACTGCCCCTATATGGTTGAGAACAACCACCTTTAAGTTCAAAGGACACGAGAAAAACAAGAAAAAACGTAAAATCCAATAGGATTTCTATTTTCATGGATGCTATGATTGGCTGAAATTGCGTAGTACTCTAAAATAGAATCAAAAACTTACGTAGCATCAACATCCTACACTGTCAACCTCAAAGGGTGTGAAAACTACCCCCTACGTAAGATTTAACTATAAAAAGTTGTAGTGACTTCTATAAAAATTCTAAACACCTGCGTTGTGTGGAAGAGAGAAGAAACTAGACTATGTTCGACGATGTGCTTGAAAACCACCCCCACGGGGTGGTTTTCAAGCACATCGTATATCTATAGGATATATCTATCCTATATCTGTAGGATGCTGGAAAAACAGAGAGAAACTAACCGGATGTACATTTTTATGGATCTATGATTGGCAAAAATCGCGTTGCACACTTAGAGTTTCAAACTCATGTCCTATAAATGTTATTAAGTAACACCCCCAGGAAGGATGTAAACTACCGTAATTCAAGATGTAACGAAGAAGCTATACTGTTGCTTATTCGTTTCATTTCCATAGTTTTTTTTTATAGGGGTGGCGTCTCTCAACCCCGTGGGAGAGAGAATTTTTATAGAAGTCACTATAAGTTTTTCTAGTCAAACCTTACATAGGGGGTAGTTTTCATAGTCTCTAAGGGTTGACACTGTAGAATGTTGATGGTTCGTAAGTTTCTAATTCTATTTTAGAGTACTACGCAATTTCAGTCAATCATAGCATCCATGAAAATAGAAATCCTGTTGCATTTTACGTTTTTTCTTCTTTTCCTCGTGTCCTTTAAACTTCGGGGTGGTTGTTCTCAACTTTATAGGGGCAGTTTATAAAGATTACGTTGGACCTGATGCAGTTTCTTATCACTTTAACAAAACTTCCGGTTAGTTTCTCTCTGTTTTTCCAGCATCCTACAGACATGGGGGTAGTATCTCGCAACCCCGTGGGGGTGGTTTTCAAGCACATTGTTGAACATAGTCTAGTTTCTTCTCTCTTCCACACAATGCAGGTGTTTAGAATTTTTATAGAAGTCACTATAACTTTTTATAGTTAAATCTTACTTAGGGGGTAGTTTTCACACCCTTTGAGGTTGACAGTGTAGGATGTTGATGCTACGTAAGTTTTTGGTTCTATTATAGAGTACTACGCAATTTCAGCCAATCATAACATCCATGAAAATAGAAATCCTGTTGGATTTCACGTTTTTTCTTGTTTTTCTCGTGTCCTTTGAACATAAAGGTGGTTGTTCTCAACCATATAGGGGCAGTTTATGAAGATTACGTCGGACCTGATGTAGTTTCTTATCGCTTTAACAAAACTTAGACATTTTGAGTTTTTTCAGCAGTCATTGCTATTTTGGATCGATTTTTTATATATGGGGGCTAGTTTTCGCCCCTCCCTGGGGGTGTGTTTCATATCTATTGTATGTACGCTGCTGTTTAACCTTGATTTGTATAATTCGATTGATTAAGATGTAACAACTATTCTTGTAGCTTAATATTCTTTTTACCCCATTTCAGGGGCGTTTTTTGGCTCTAGCTAATGATTTTGTACGATTTTTTTTGACCCCGGATTCGGATTCAGCGACCGAAAATACATAGGGATACATAGGTCTGATTCGCTGCTTTGAACTTTTTTTTTTGTATGGCTGTGTTATCATTGTGGTAAAATAATATGATATTTATAAAAATTAATATACACTTAGACTACACTGAAAAAAATATGTTTGTAATATTAATGAATCGGTTCATCAGCTGAAAATTAATGAATTCATTTATTAATATAATGTACGTTCCCATCATATTAATAAATATGCACATTGTATTAACGAACGTACATTATATAAATAAACAAATTCATAAATTCTCAGCCATTGAACCTTCATTCATTAATATTACAAACATATTTTTTTCAGTGTAAAAGTCTCGTCGTACTTACTATTTAATTTTTGTATAGGTTTATTTTCTATATATCTTAATTTTGGGATCATATAAGGTTATTATACTCTTCGCAAATACGATAATGAGTATATTGTATTTGATCGGCACATTTTTAAAATCGTAGATATCGCTCGCAGACAAAAAATTTTCATGTCATTGTGTTAGTGAACGAATTCTGAACAACTTTCAAAATGTCCGTCCGTCCGTCACGTTTCTTGTAAGCACGATAACTCAAGAAAGAAAAATCCGATTGTATTGAAATTTGGAAAGTAAGTTACTGCTAGCTAGAGGAAGAACCATATTGTTTTTGAATAAAATCGATCGGTAAATAAAAATGTTATTAATGATTTAAATTTGAAAAAAAAAATTTTTGATTTTTATGTTTTTGTAATTGAATAGAAACTTGGTGGAATGATATTTCAATTTAATATCTAAATATTTATATACTTTACAAATATACATTTCATAATGTAATATACAACCGTGAAAATATGATTTTAGCTCGTGTCTTATAATGTAAAAATTTATATTTTTTTACGTGTAAGGTGGTGGTGTAGTTCTTACGCTTTTAATTAAAATTGACTCGGAATCCAAGGGTCCCGGGTTCGAAACCCAAGTGGGGTTTGGTATGCTTTTTTAATTTTTACTTTATTTTACACTGAGTCTTTTACCAACTAAGTTCGCACTATAAAATTAAAAATGTCTAAAACTAATATTATTTACAAAAAATTGCGAAGAGTATCCTATAGAATGTGGAACAATTATATAAAAAGTTCAGTGAACAGGCGAAGAGTACGTTTTTAGCTTGTTTATTTATTCTAACTATGTGGATTCAGTCGCTAGAGTTCGTATTCGTGAGTTTTCGTGGGAATAAATGAGTGTAGTAATTTAAAATTACTCTTTACACTTTTAGGGACATCCGCCCACTCTAAGTCAGACGCTGGTTATAGCCGTCCAATTCGGGTCAGACGCTTGACAATACCGGGAACTGCGAATATGGGAATCGACAGAGGATACAAATAACAAGATCGGCAACTTAGCAGCTGAGCAAAATTTGGTGTGATAGGAATATGACGAAACGTGCAAAGATCAGGTTTACCAACGTCCTAGACGCCCAGAAGACTATTTTCAAGATGTAGTTTTGCAGACGTTTGTTACTAATTTTTTGGATATGTCATCGCACCAACTCGATTCTCTAAGAAATTCGCCTTCCAAAGCGACTCTCCAGTTTCATTCACCCATACCTTACCATTTCTTGGACACGTCAACCAGAGACAGGATAATATAAAATAATTAACGATTCGAGGAAAACCAGATGACAGAGGGCGAAGAGAACGAAGTACATAACGTTGGGCTAATGGTTCCAAGGGACTGATGGGAAGGAATCGCATGCACAACAGGCAACTGCGACGGAGGGTGTGTTGCGTTGCTGTTAGACATGCCGTACAAGGGAGGCCTATCGAATCCGTTACTAATAATATTATATGAAAGATTCCAATCTATCTACTAATCTACTAATAAGAAAGTCAATACACTAATATTTCAGTCTTGACTCCTTTCTTTAAAAAATTATCTACAACTTTTAAATACAGTGGCTCCTCATTTTTATATATAATATAATAATTGTGTTAAATCACCTTTACCTAGAACTCAGTATGTCCTCAAGTTTTTAAATAAGTTGCTTACTTTAAGTTCGGAAAAATAGAATTATCATTCAAAAATAATAAACACTGGTGGCATATTAATCGACATTACTCCTTGAAATGTTAGGTGATGGTCAAAAATAACTAAAAGGAAATTGGAAGAATCCGCGTACAGTACACTTAATGAACGTACGTGTATAACTAATTGCTCATTAAATCTTACTTATTTACATATCCTTAGAGATGAGATGATAACGTAATAGTGTGAATTCACATACAAAAAGTAAAAATCTATTTTGATTAATACACGACTACAGAATTATATCAATGGCGGAGATTCAGTTTATTTCTAAGTCATAAAACTTTGTCTCGACATAATAAATAACACAGGCCCACAAAAAAAAATTCGTGAGCGAGAATTAAGACCCACTTTTCCTTATGTTTTTCGGGGCGCTGAATACGAATCTGAAGTCGGAATAGCATGTTTGTGGACAAATTTTCGAGCTAGAGGTCAAAATTGGACGAAAATCGTGAAAAATCTTGATTTATGATATTTACAGGTTCGAAATGAATAGAAAAATTTAGGAGAAAATACAGTATTTTCCAATGTATTGCATTACTTGATAGAGCATGTACGGTGAGTTCACTTTGGACCGCACTATTTTACAAAATTTCTGAGGATATTACTCCCAACAGTGATTTACAAATATATTCACGTAGATTGATTCGGGATTATACTTGTGTTCGCGGTGCTAAGCAGAACTGCACACGCGGAAAAAACAATGAGAAGAAGCGGGAATTATATCTCGGGATTGTATGGAACACTCAGCCTGTGAGATTGGAACCTCGCCGGCATCGACTTGTGATGAAACCTTTTGCTTACCTTCGGACGACCTTGCACCAATACAATCACCTTTTTATTTGAACGTTTTAACATTTATCGGTCTGAATTTATCTCTCTATTTTCAGTGTAGTAACTTAATTCGTTTATCAAAACGCATTCCTCTAAATTTGGAGATCAGTTCTTTTTTGCTCGTTTCCTGACTCTTTTATCATCGAATGATCTACGCAATGGATTTATTTTTCATTCATGTGCCTTTTGGACTGTTTCTCTTTTTAATAACCAACAAAAGTCTGCCATACTATTAATATCCCATCTTCTTTGATACCATTTCTCCGTTTCATTGATATTTTGACGGAATCGCTCGCCTTGCTCTTCACTGTAGTCACCTAGATTGTTAGGGAAATAATATAGATGGAAGTCAAGGAAATGTAATTTTAAATTTATTAAACAACCTAATTTTTGGTAATTCTTGATTACTTCAGCTACAATGCTTTCGTAGTCATCACTTCTGTGATTCCCTAGGAACTGCCTTAAAGCTTTCCGATGCGGCTTTCTCTTTTGGAGTCATCGTTGTAATGAACATATCATCTTTCGAATCTGGGGTCCATCAAAAATTCCTTCCTTAAGTTTAGCTCCCGACAACTGACTGACTGTTAGACTCAAAGATTCAAAGCAGTCACTCTGTTTATCAAGCGCTTTTACAAACTGCTTCATCAAGCCCAATTTTATATGCAGGGGTGGTAGGAGGATTTTCGACGGTTTATTATATTTCTATCACCCGGACTGTTGACCTAAAATCATAGAAGTAATTTTAAGATCACCACAAATTTGCCACTTATGTTCTTCATATTTTATTTTTTTTTAATATCATCTCTAGATTTTTTTGTCGTTACTATACTTCCACTGAATGTGGAAGTAAAATATGGTTGTAACAGGTGCAAGGCGTCCGAAGGTAAGCGTCAAAAGATTTCATCACAAGTCGATTCTGGCAAGGGTCCAAGCTCACAAGCTGACTGTTCCATACAAGATATAACTCCTGCCTCTTCTCATTGTTCTTCCCGTGTGTGCAGTTCAATTAATCCACATGAATATGTTTATAAACCACTGTTAGGATCAATATCCTCAGAAATTTTGTATAACAGCGCGGTCCAAAGTGAACTCACCGTACCTGAGGTTTTATCAACTAATGGAATACATTGGAAAATACTGTATTTTCTCCCAAAAATGATATTTCCATGTCTCCCAAATGTTTTCTATTCATCTCGAACCTGGAAATATCACAAATCACGAGTTTTCACGATTTTCGTCCAATTTTTACCTCTAGCTCGAAAATTCGTCAACAAACATGGTATTGTGACTTCAGATTCGTGTTCAGCTTTCCGAAAAACATGAATAAAAGTGGGTTTTAATTCTCGCTCACGATTTTTTTGTGGGCCTATGTAATCAACAGTCCAATGCACTTATTTTTAAACCTAAATTGATTAATTTCGTAATGAAAAAATCCCCACGAGTGAAAATTTGTTTCGTTATAATCTCAATATAATTTTTCCCTAAAGATTAAATTTGGAATCTATAATATAAAATTCCTGATGTGTGGTTCTGGTTGCTAGCAAAAATATCAGGGACTCTTTTTGGTATTTACCGAGCACCTAGAAACCTAAAATTCGCTACAGTTATTCCTTGACACCTAAGCTTAATGAGAAATATCTGGAAAATACAATATGGCGGATCCAATATGATGGCCTCAAGGAATGAGCAGCTTGTCACATTTTAATCCCTTTCAGAACAGACAGAAACTTGACTTTCTTTTTAAGCGAGTCCATTTAGCCAGTTTTAGAATTAAATCTTGAGAAACTCATGAGGGAAATTCTTTGGCGTGCACATTTTTTGTTCAATTCATGACGCATTATCCCTAACCTTTGATATGTATATTTCTAGGCCTTCAAATGATGAATTCATTATCGATTTGAAAAATAAATTTATCATAAAAAAATCCGTACCCATATTCTTCGGCACAGTTAAATAATGTTAAACAGGGTAAAAAATCTATTGAGTAATTCGGTAAATCTATTGAAGAACTATCGACGGATCTGACAATTACTCAGAGTGAGGGCGATGAAAAGACTACAAAAATTTTGGTAAAGGATAACAAAAAAGTGCTAATAAGTAATCAGCCCCAATGAAGAAATAATAAGTCGGATTGTTTGATATTATTTTGATGACCTTCTCTTTTTTCTTGGGAATACTAAATTAGAACTTTTATTAGACACTGGGGCAAGAGTCAGCGTCATTTTTAGCAGATATCTAACCGAACATAAGTCAAATGACTCATGAAATAAAATTAGTTTAAATGAAATTTTTGGGTCAACGGCATTAAAAGGTTCAGTTTCTATTTCAATACAAGTAAACAATACACAACTATGTCATCAGTACCTGCTAATGAACGACCTTGACCATCATATGCACGGTATATTAGTTTTAAATTGCATTTGTAAATATTTAGCTATGATTATGAACAATTTTTATTTTCTTTCTGGCGTAATAATAAACAAAATTTAATTCCTTTATAATCTGCCCCTGCATATGACATTTCAATTTCTAGGAAGTGTGAAGTAAAATATTATAATAATAATAATTTTTTTATTAGTCAAACAGTAATTACACCTAGTGTTTTGACAAGTCAAATAAAATAATATAAAAATATAAATAAAAACACATAAGACTAAAATATAATATAGGGATAGAGTCCTAATATAGTCAAAGATAGCATGTAATATATAAATATAAACATGCATACATACATAAAACACAAGTATATAACAAACAGTAGGATATGATCTGAATAAAGTCAACACCATAACAAACAACATAATATATATCATATAATAACACAAATTTACATATAATTAAAAACTGTTAGATTATAGTAAGCATTGGCTAAATGATGCAGTTTTAATTTTATTTTGTCGAATGGGCCCTTAACAATATTTGGAAGTGAATTAAATAATTCAATTCCGAAGTTAATTCTTTTTGTATAAGTCAATCTCTGGCGCGGTGTTTGTATTTTATCCCGATTACGGGTATTGTAACTGTGAGTTTCACCATTTTTTTCGTATTCGCTCAAATGTGCCTTTATATGAATTAAGTGACAGTAGATTACTTCTGATGGTAAAGTCATTACATTAAATTTAATGAACCATGGTTTACAACTTTCGAGTTGATTCACGCCCGCTAAATCTCTTATGGCTCTCTTTTGTACAATAAAAACATCTTAAAATTGGTTGGATGTACCCCAGTTGATTAAACCATATATCATAGCACTGTGAGATAGTGCATGATAAGCCATGAGTGCAGCATCCAGATTCGATCTGTTTTTAATCTGTCTAATTGCGCATATTTTTTCGTAGAAAATTTCGTAGTTAAGTTGTTGATGTGTGAATGCCAAGACAACTTATTGTCTAAGGTCAGGCGTAGAAATTTTACGGTCACCGAGGTATTATTCTTCGTAGAGAAAAGTAATGAAGAGGCTCTAATTATAATGTCATTTGCAATGTCAGCAACATTACTGCCAACATTCTTTACCTTCTCGCAAAAGTAGTGTCATCTCCAAAAAGAACCGAAATGGTTGACATAACGTCAGGTAAGTCATTTACGTAGATTAAAAATAGTAGCGGCCACAATACACTACCTTGCGGAACACCATGTTGCTAAGTATAGTATTGCTCTGAGGATTACGTTGTTTACCGGGCAAATTATGTGAAGGAGTTTTCGTATCTGCAGCTCTAGCTAGACCTAAGCAAAATATGATATCTAACTCAATATTACAGATGAATAAGTTGTTTTCAAAAACTTTAGCCCTGAAGTATATAAGTAATTTATACGAATTTAAAAATAACACAAATTTTTCAGTTAATATGGCGAATCCATTATTAAACATAATTAAGGTAGGTCATTTAAGTGTACTAGGGTACTATTATTATTACAATAAGGAGGCAATTCATTAACCATCACTAATATTTGTAAATGTCAAATAGTTAAATACTACTAAATAGATTTGCCAAACATGTGTATTTACTACCCCACACACAAAAGGCAGAAATTCATAACCAAATTGAACAAATATTTAAAAAGGGAATTACAGAAGAAACAAGGTAAAAATCGCCATCACCTTTGATGATTATTGCAAAAGAGATTGATCAGAATGGAATTAGAAATGAAGATTTACTGGAGAATACAGGAAATTGGATAAATAGAGAATGATAAATTTCCATGGCCCTGCATTGCAGGAATCTCAGATTCAATCAATGTAGGGTGCCATGTACATTTATTATCTTAGTTTGTCTCTGGGTTATTATCAGATCGATGAGGCTTCCAATGGGGTTGCAAATTAGCCCACTACACATGATGCCTTGTCCTTATAAAAATTTTAATGAGTTCTGACGATAAATTACTTTCAAACAGTACAAGTACTTGAAAGCTGACTACCACTAAAACTTTAGATAGTCGCCGATGGTGGCGCTAGTTACATATTCGCTCAGTGCCTATACAGTCGTTAAGTACGTTATTACAGAATCTACGAATCGTTTGAAAATACTGGGCGTCGCCCTCGTTTTTTCAATTTCCGACATATTAAATGGGTTTGGAAATTTTTGTTTTTAACTTTTTGGGCTATCATGGATCTCTTACACATTCTCTGTACATTTTTTAAATAAAATATAAAACACCCTGTATAAACAATATCCTATGACACCATCTGAATCTATTTACGTCTTTTATATAGTCGAAGCAATTTATCTTTGAACGGACGTCACTAACGCGGGAAGCAAGCAAAGATTATCGTTTGTATGTTGGCGTCTCACTTCTTACAATCGATCTGCATGAAATGGACGTAACGGTGTGTGTCTTGCACAGTCTACGACCTACGTATGCTTATCCTGCGCATTAAATTTGAGAGTAATGGTAACGCGTACATCTAGACTACATAGAAGCGCATCAGTCTCGTGTATCAATCATCAGTAGCGCACATATTGTTTGCTTTTTGTAACGCAATTAATTCACTTAATTCATTATGCCTGGAAAAAGTTTAAATACGGAAGCTAGAAATCTGGTAGCTAATTTAATATCATATTTTATATTAGAGAAAATAAGGCTCCACTGATTTCTGTCAACGCTGCCGCAGAGGTGATTATTTAAATTTAATGTACATGTTTCTTATCAGTAGAATGTAAGCTTTCACGGCCATTGTCCAATGATATTTTATATTTCTTATTACTTATAGATAAATTATTTTTGCGAGAGCTAGTGCTTTGAAGATTAGCCTACATACTGTGTCTAGTATAAAAATGCAAATGGAGAGAAATAAGTCACTCAGCACCCCAGGAACTTCTCAGCCTCGAAAAAAGCCCTAACAGGAGATTTAGACGAAGAAGATATGAAGTTCGCAATACAATATATACGATGCATAAAGAAAGTAAGAAAACAAACACTTACCCGCTAGAATGAAATATATACCTATGTATATCCTACCGGCACGGTAGCTCAGTTGGCTAAGGCGTATTGGGTGGCGAATATGCTGCACTGACAATGCCGAGGGGGGGGGCTGCTGTCTACGTTTTTCGAAATGTGCAACGTCCTTCCGGGCAGCCTTGGCTTTGAATTTGGAAGTTGTCTACTATGTTTGTGGTTTGTTTTATAAAAAAAAATCCAGAAAGGCGTGTTATATTAAATACCTCGCAAAAAGAACTTCGTACTAAATATATTGTTGACATAATCTATGGTAGTTTACGAACATTCCTTCTACATCTGGGATTTAAGTTTAAAAGAGATGACAACAGATGAGCTTTAATGGAAAAGACAAATATTGCTACCAAAAGGAAATACAAAGATAATAAAAATTCGTCTTTTCAGAGAGAGTTGGCATTTTGAGTCAAGGCACTCTTTTAAATACACAATCCCGTGCAACAGTGGATTTTTATTGGCAATTTCAGAATTCTTATTTCTTACGGAAAAATTCCAAAAATAGGTATTCTTTCACGAAATTTAGTATAAATCTATTTGAGGAGTTGCCAAATCCAGTGGAGTACTCAGATTAGAAATAAAAAAATCGATAATAAGATTTCTTAATTTTCCACTCCGTAAAAAACCGCAGTAGGCCGAGCTTTGTTTTATAAAATGTAATGTATCACAAGAATGCACTTCTCAGAAATCCACGTTAAAAAAAAACGATGTAAATCGGACCTAAAATAAACTTTTTATGGGGGTGGTTCCAAGCAAAATTGGACACACTGTATATATGAATGAATAAACATTTTAAAAAATTAATATTTTATTTCGTGGTAGTCCACGTAAATTAGATATTTTAGAAGAAATGATTTATAAAGTAATAATATTTGGGATGCGTAGTCTAGACAGGGTTAGAAATAGATACCCGAAAAGTTCCCCCCCAATTTAGAGGTGGAACGTCATCTTTCTTGCAAAAAACTACCCCCAACCGGGACTTAACGCTGGTTTTTCTTTTATCTTATAAACCGTTCGTCGGAAGAGAAAAAAGTACAGGAAATAAAAAAATTGTCGTTAAATTCTGCATAAAAAATGTCCTATTAACCTTGTAGCTTATCCTCACCTATTTCGCGCTAACAGCGTTCGAACAGAAGGGTAGTTTGGGGCGCAGAGGTAAAAATCTATCCTATTCCAAGTTTCACAGCGTATATCCTAAAACCGGTTACTTTAACGAGAAAAATGCTCGGAAATGAATTTATAGAGCGTAATTTTCTCTATAAGATGCATATATAGCGAGTTTTGACGCAAGTGATTTTTATGTATTTTCCCTTTTTTTTTCCACAAAGCTGTGTTTTTCAATTTGGGCTCGTTTCCACACCACCCACGAAGCAGAGCTCTCGGTGTGTTTTTTTTAAAGGAGGATTCCTCTGTAGGCCTATTCCAGTAAATTTTTTTCCAATTTGACTCATTAAGAGATTTCTCATCTGCGAACTCTTCTTCGAATTCAGAATTTAAAAATCCTTGCCCATGGCAATTAGAGCACATTGTTGAGCAGCGCAATCCAACCTTTACACAGCTACATCGTTTTCCGCAACTCTTTTTGCAGCTGCAGGATATTAGCTTTATGGTGGAAATTGGCGCTGGTAACTCAGTGGTATAAATGGGTGCTAAAATGTTGCCTACTTTCTTTCAACCCCATTCCGCTGGTTCCAAGTTTTCTCCTAGCTAAGCATGAATTTGGAGGAATACTCTGTAAGAATGTTGGCGTAATGCCTCAGATGTTGGTGGCAGTCTTGGTAGAATCCCGGCAGTACTAGATTGGCTGACTAACTTATTGAAGATAATGGGCTTTGTATACTGCTAACGCGAATTGCTCTCCAGCACTTGTAATTTCTTTTTTCGTTGAGCTACGGTTGTTGAATATACGGACAACCTCTTCGAGATCTTTTCTTTTATTGACGCATTCCACCGTTTGCTCTTTCCCTTTACCAAAGAAAGCTGAAGTGGTACTGAACTCGTGGATAAACAAAACTGTCTCCTTACAACTTTTTAAAACTTCCGAGGACTGCAAGTCACGAGAACTGTAAGCTTTATTTTTTATTTTTCTCTGAGCTACTCTTAAGACACAGATATCTTTATCTTCAGGTGCGAGAGCCATAATCAATGCGAGAAGATCAATATCTTGTCCGATGTGTACCACAGTATCATTTTCATGGTTCATGGAGATTTATTTAAGGCGGTTTGAACTATAAGTACGTCAGCGTAGTCTACAGCAGTAATTGTTTTGATTCCCTTGTTTTTAAATATCTCCACCAATTGCGAAATAAACCATTCCTTGTTTGTGAGATTGTTTATCATCTTATTTTGCGTTTCAGTCAGTGGCATGTTCTCATTGAAAATAATTTTCGGTGAAATGTGTTTCAAAAGTCGCTGCTGTCTTTCGGTGCTCTTCATACTGCAGGCATTGTCAGCATACCCGCCAAACACTACAATCACTTTTTGGCCGTAATAATTTCGAATAAAGCAAACGTAGGCTGTATAAACGTCGTCAAAGGTACCCTGCTTCGGCCGTACTACACGATGAATCAAATTGCCGCCATCAACAATGAACTGGCAATCGGAAAAATCTATTGGCCTCTCTCGAACGAATTGAAAATATCATACGCATCTTATAGAGAAAATTCCGCTCTATAAATTCATTCCTGAGCATTTTTCTCGTTAAAGTAACCGGTTTTAAGATATTTGCTGTGAAACTTGGAATAGGATCGATTTTTACCTCTGCGCCCCAAACTACTCCTCTGTTCGGACGCTGTTAGCGAGAAATAGGTGAGGATAAGGTACAAGGTTAATAGGACATTTTTTATGCAGAATTTAACGACAAATTTTTTATTTCCTATATTTTTTTCTCTTCCGACGAACGGTTTACAAGATAAAAGTGAAAATCCGGCGTTAAGTCCCCGCTGGGGGTGGTTTTTGCAAAAAATTGAGAGGGAACTTTTCGGGTATCTATTTTTAACCCTACCTATATTATTACTTTATAAATTATTTCTCCTGTTCAGTGTTTTTTAATCTAATTTGCGTGTACTAATATCTCAAGTGTAAATGAAAGTATAAATAAAATTGAAATATTGTGAAAAGATAATACAAATGTATGTAAAGTTTTTATAACATTTTAGATTTTTTTATATTTACTAATTGAACCTACTGATAATGTCCAATGCTGTAGTCTAGTCCAATTTACAGTTATTAATACTATTATTACTTATTAATTTCCAATATGCATCTTAATAAAAATTTGCTACGCCTATGGTGCGAAATCATTGTCATCCTTCAATGAATTAGTTCAGAGAATGCTGACGTCATTTCAAAGATCCATCGCTTCAACTATATAAGATAATTCCATGTAATGTGTTAATATCCCCAATAAACCGGCCAGCATGATGTCCAGATTTAAGTCCCAGTTTGGATTTACGTTATGTAACACCTTTGGATTTAAAGAGCTTTTTCAAGGGCATACAAATTTGGGAATAAATTGTAGTTGTTAACTTCTAAACGGAGCGCCTCTATTTTCTTGATCCTATATAATTCTCAGTATTTTATAAATAATAACAAATCGTCTAAAGACACCTACGTAGTCGGTCTTTTACACCAGAATGCATCAAATATGCAGCCATTTAAATTTTCTATAGACTTAATGGACCTCTTTCAAATTGTTACTCTATAAATTACAAGTTGCTCGAATGTAATTGCATAATTGCCCCAATCACAGGATGAAAACTACTTCAACCTTAATGCTATGTTCAACGAGCACTCAATGACACGCTTTAGCATGAAGCTCGTAGCTGTAGCTGAAGGTAATTCAAAATTTTCATATTTAAACTCGTTTCCTGTTGTTCAACAATGAAAGAGAAGTAATGGAAATATTAGATTCGCTGCAATCGGAATCAGAATTATCCTTTGTATGTAATATAAAGTTCAATTCATCGAGAAAAAACTTTCTCATATAGATTTTTTAGGAACCATACTTTGACGAATCAAATAAATGCCGGACAAAATAATTTATTATGCGTCAGGCATAGAATTTGAATTGCAATCCGTCTCACTGTAGACTGAACATAAAAAAGAGTTTGTGTATTTTGTGTCTGCGTATGTAGTAATCAGAACTATTGAAAAATATGCCTCAGTCCGGTTCATTTGGTACAGAGGTTGCTTTCATTAAATTTTGAAATATTGTTAGGGAAATGGCAAAAGACTCAATAAAAAGTAGGAAGGTATATGGATATTTTCTATAAAAAGTACACAAATCTTTTTTGAGAAAATCGCTGACCAAAATACTTTTTAAATGGCGACCCCATTTTTGTTAAAGAATTTGAAAGTGCGCATTTTCTTACATACAATACGATAAATATCGATCGAGGTTGCATGAGGAATTTTGAAAAATGATATCTGGAAATTATAAAATACTGTCTTTACTAGAAATGAAGACATTTCAAAAACAACTAATTTAAATGTTCAAATTGCTCTTCATTTGTAGCATGGCAATAGCCAATACAATTAATAAACTCACTTTGAAAGTTGTCCATAATTTCCGGTAATATGATCCGTACTTCTTGGCGAATTCTTCTCTTTAAATCTTCCACATTCACTGGGCCATTCACGTATTAACTACTATTAAAGTATTACTATGAAGGTATCCTCACACAGAGTAATCGAGAGCCTCAGATCTGCCGATCTGGCTGACCATTCAATTGTCCCCTGCTTCCTGTCCAGTAATTTGGAAATGCCTCATTTAAATAGATTCGGACAGGGGCTGCATAATGAGGAGGAGCTTGTTGAAAGAAGAAGTCGTTTTTCGGAAAATCAGGTTCTTCTGGATCTGGATACAAAATTACCAGTGCAGGGATGAGGATGTCTTGAAGGAAATGCATAATACTTCGTCAAAGAAATGGGGACTCATTCAATTATTGAATTATCTGAGTGTGATACTCCATCATCAAGTGAGGATTGTCTGCAGGATGGTACTTTGCTTTCTTAAGTATTTTGTTCACAATGAATACTGTCATATTTGAATTAGATGCAATGTCCTTAAGTCTGGAATGAGGGAATCCTTGTACTGCCAACAATACATTAAACTGATCGTCTTTTGGTGATGGTCTAACTGATTTGGGAAGATCGCTAACATGCCTCCTTGAATTTATACTTTATTCTGCTTACCATGCTTTAGCTAATAGGTTACCGATCGTGATGAGTTGCATTAAACAATTCAATTACTCGTATTTGAGTAAGCATCTTGTCACCAAAACCAGTCATGAAAATAATTTCAGTTCTTTGTTTTCGGTTAATTTCATGATTTTTAGAAAAATAATGATTAATACTGAATGCTTCAAACACTGACTTTCTTACAGTTATTTTTTTTTCTTTAACAGCAACTCACTTTTCTCCTCATTTTCAGAAATCGAAGTGGAATAAATCTAATCTAAAGATGCCAGGAATTAAGTATAACTGGTATTCATTTCGTTCTCCTAAGAACAATACTAAATTACAAGGGCCTCGTTTCAGCCATTCCATACCTTGCACTGACGAGAGCCAACATATCGAAACTGTAACCTGTAACCTGCAAGTGGTGTAGTGTGGCTGGCACGAGAGCTCCTTTGAGTAAGAATAAGTCTTTCGGATGGTGTTTGTTGCAATAAACGCTTTAGTATTTTTTGGCAATACATATTTATTGCACTTAACGCGGCCAGGCTTGTAATGCGTAATCCAGCGCTCGGCGGTGCATTAGTCTGTAGAATGGCTGTTGGTTGCAGTCTGGTTTTTTATTCCTTATATATTGAAGGAAATGTATAGAAGAGTTCGACAAAATATTACGTTAGTAAATTGGAGTAGGTAAATCAGGGCATTTTATTTTATTTATTATTACTAATACTGACTTGTATTAAATAAGGGTTAAGTAACCATTAGGACAAGGTAAATAAATTTCTGTAGATAAGAATATGGGGTATCGATTATAGATTTAAATTTAGTTAATAACAATAATAAACAGAATCAGCGGTGTAGAAATCAATTTTTAATTCTAGTACACTATTCTTCATGGAGAATAACCACATTTTTATCCATTTTTTAATTACCTGTAATTTTTTTAAATAGTGCCTACCACATTTCGTCAAACTATTATTCCATAAGATAGTTGCGATTGTACTAATGCGAAATATAGACATTTGACTTTTTTTTTTTGTTAATAATATTGTTTATTTGTAGATCCCATTCCAGATGTCTGTCTATGATTACGCCCAAATATGTCATTGAAGCGACCTCTGTTATGTTAATATTAGCATTTATTTTGAGGAATCCTAGTTAGTTTATTTTTATATGATGCGAAAGTTGGATATTTAGTTTTATCGATATTCATAATGAGGGTGTTCTCATCAAACCATTGCTTTATTCTATTGAAATTAATTTCCACAGTAGTTTTGCAAATCTTCCCAACTGTCTGCGCTATAGAATATTACAGTGTCATCAGCACAATTTAGAATTTGACCAGTTGTGTATAATGTAAATAAACTATTTATATATAACAAAAACAGTATAGGCCCTAGGACTGTACCCTGAGGTACCCCATAACCATATCGAGTTAAAATTTAATATACGTATGTATTTTAACGAGATCTGGAGCTAGATTATATTTCGATCTTATTAAATTGAAGCGTTGGGGGCGGGGAGGTAAATGGGGATAAATGGGTAAATCAAGTAAGAGTCCATAAAATTGGTATTCAATATAAATAAGAGAAGTTAAGGTCTCAAAAAATTGTTGGCATTAGCCACCTCCATTACCACCCCACCTCCAATATTAAAGGAGGCGAAAAAATAAAATTGTGTACAAGAACCAAGAGCCTCATTTTTTTTTACTTCATCCAATCCCACTACCACCCACTTACCTACCACCTCCTCCACCCCCACTACCGATGTGGCATATAGTTTTATGGGTTTTGGGGTAGACGATTTCAAATACCATATTATTGAAGTTCCATAAACAATAATTTATACATAGTGGAATGCAAATATGGTATAGTAGTATATAGTCAATTTTCTTTTCGTTGTGGGAGACTTAGATAGGAAATCTGGATGTGGAAGTAGTAGCAGCAGCGGCTTCTTTGAAATTTATCTACTTACGAAAGTACTGTAGATAAATCGTTTCGGTAACGGTAACTTTTGTAGACGAAGACGGGACCGATTTAAATTATTAATTGTAATTATAAATCAATATTTAAAATTTTACTTGAATAGGTGTCATTATAAAAAAAAATTAAAGTTATGTGTTCATATTCTGAACTTATCTCCTGCTTAATCTGAAACAAAGATGTGCCGAATGTTAGTATAATATTTTTTAAATAAAGGGCCAAATTTCAATCTTAGAAATAAACTGCTTTTATTTTCGAACTTAGAAAAATTTAGATTATGGAAAGTTGAATGAAAAAGGTGCGTTATTACGGAAATATTTAGAACTTAAGGGTGACATTTGCAATGTAGCCCAAAAAGGGCCAATTTAAAAATTTATCATTTATCAACATTTTTTTGAAAAAAACAAAAAAATATCAATATTTTATTAAAAAATATTTTTGAAATTGTTATATCTCAAACAAATCAAGTAATATAATTACGAAAAAAGTTCATACAAGACTTTTCGAAGCAGCTGGTTACTATTTTGATATTATAAATTCAAAATTTTAAATTGCCCACCCAAACTTAAAAATCAAATAAAAATCGAAGAAAAAGATTCATATATTACATTGGGATTTTTGAGGTCGGTGATTACGCCTTCTAACACACAAAATGAATGTTATTTTATATACAGGGACATTTTAGAACCAAAATTCAAAACATTGGCGGAAATAAATTGCTTTTATTTTCGAAATTCGAAAAATTTATTATATTATAGAAAGTTATGACATTTTGCAATGTACCCCAAAAAGGACCAATTTAAAACTTTATCGTTTTACGCTAGAAAAGTGTGAAAATCAAAATTTTTTGAAAAAAAAAAAAAAATATCAATATTTTATAAAAAATATTTTTGAAGTACAGCAACTAGAGGTTTTAACTTCGGAATAATGTCATATTGAACGGATTTCGTTCATTTTTGGCAGTATAATAGTAAATGCTTCACAGAAAAGTTCTATATTGTGCGGGGGCTTGCTAATTTATAGGGGGTGGATGCCATCTCCTCTCAGGGGGTGGCATTTAAAAAATATATATATTTATTGGAGCTGAAATAGAGTCAAATTTTAAGAAGAAACGGTTCTATGCAATTTTTCTCATAAATTGATAGTTTTTAAGTTATTTCAAAATTGCGATTTTAGCTTAAAAAAAAGGTATTTCCAAACGACTTTCGTCGAGGCTTTCGTCAAGTATCTTGAAAAGTATTACTTTATCGAAAAAATGTTACAGACCAATTACAGAAAGTACAAACTGGGAATTAATTATATTTTTTGTTTATTGGTGTAGGATTAATAATTTCGGAGATATTTAAGTTTGTATTTGGTATCCAAGTGTTTCGAAATTACCTTTAAAGTTTAAAATGCATTTTTTTCTAAAGCAAGTGCTTTAAATGAGCAAAAAATTGAGCATCTAGGTAATGCTACATCTTAATGAAAAATTGTATTTGAGACAATTTTTTTAAATTTCTGGCTAATTAGAGTAACAAAATGGCGACCTTTTTATGTAAAAAAATATAAATACGCACATTTTCCCGTCATAAGTTCTTTATCTCTTATGTTACAGGAACGAATAAAAAAAATTTGAAAGCGCAATTAATTTTCTTTAATTTCATTTCTTAGCATGCGTGATGTAGGTGTCACAATTTCTGAGATATTTAACATTTAAACTGCATTTTTCGTCTTATAAAAGTTCGGACGCCATTTGAAAACTTTCATATCTCCGAAACTATTAAATCCCTGTAACTAAATAAACAAGCGAAATTCATTATCAGTTTATGAGCTTTATTTTTGGTCTCTACCCGTTTTTCAATAAAACTAATATTTATTGAGATATTTGGGAAAGAAAGAAAAATTACGTTTTATTGAAAATACCTTTATAGTTTAAACTGTATTTTTTTCTAAAGCAAGTGCTGTATACAAACCAAAAAATTTGAGCATCTACGTCATGCTATATATTAATGAGAAACAGTGTTTGAAGTTCCTTTTTTTTAATCACTGGCTAATTACAGTAACAAAATGGAGACGTTGTTATTAAAAAAATGTGTAGACGCACATTGCTTCGGTCACAACTTCTCTGTTTTTATGCCACAGAAATAAATAAAAAAACAGTTAAAAACTTAATTAATAACATATTATTCTCCTATTAGCATCCTTGACGTAGGTATCACAATTTCTGAGATATTTAACTCTCACTCTAAATAATTATCTTATGAACACTTGGATGCCAAAGGTAAACTTAAATATCTCCGAAATTATTAATCCTACATCAATAAACAAAAAATATAATTAATTCCCAGTTTGTACTTTCTGTAATTGGTGTGTAACATTTTTTCGATACAGTAATACTTTTCGAGATACTTGACAAAAGCCGTTTAGAAATACGTTTTTTTTTAACTAAAATCGCAATTTTGAAGTCGTTATAACTTAAAAACTATCTATTTATGTGAAAAATTGCATAGAACCTTTTCTTCTTAAAATTTGATTCTACTTCAGCTCCTGAGAGGGGGTGGCATCCACCCCCTATAAATTAGCAATCCCCCGCACAATATAGAAACTTTTCTGTGAAGCATTTACTATTATACTGCCCAAACTGAACGAAATCCGTTCAATATGACATTAAATAAACTGCTTTTATTTTCGAGGTTCGAAATATTTATATTATAGAAGTTGTTCAGAATAACGGAGAAAATTCCTGGTTCATCATATTTCGTGCCAATTACCTCGACTTTTCCAACCCCAGAGTTGCAGTGACATACAATTATACATCGACAGTAGTTAAACCAGATAAAATTGTATCCTCGCACTCACCATATAATGGCAAGATAAGCTTTAATCGAACTTTAATCTTCCCAAAATCAACATCCTTTTCTGCAAATTATTGACTAATTCTTTGCAGATTTCTATTTTCTGTTTTAACAAATCTATATTTTTTTTCTGATATAGAATGACGTAGTTGTCTCACAACCAGTAAGAGCTTGGAGAAATAGAATACATTCCTTAGTACGTGGGAAACTTTCGTTCAAGTTTTTGAAGAGTACTACTTTTTTACTCGTTTTTCCTTTTCCTACTTTTATAAAATAAATTAATTTTTCGAATGGAGTTAATGCAGTCAAGATTACAAGTATGTTAATATCTTCTAATACTACTGTAGCACTTTTGCTGACAAGGGCGGATCCAGAAAGGTTACTGGGGGGCACTGCGGCCGTCTACCGCCGAACGATCAATAATTATACCGACATTTTCAATATTCAATAATAAATAATATTAGATTCTATTCTTTTCGAGGCCCTCGGAGGGGGGGGGGGGGGGCAATTGCCCCCTGGATCCGCCCTTGTTTGCAGAACACACAAAATGTTATTTTTTTTAGTTTCTTCATAAACATTATGAGATAATCTGCCCTTATGACTATTTTTAGAAAATTTCTCTTGATTAATCTTCAATTCCATTTTTTTCCTCAAATAAAACATGTGATTTCTTTCTGCAGTTTCTGTGTGTTCTTGACTTCTTCTATAAGATACATTCATTTAATTTGTTTATAATTTTAAGTTATTATTGCAATAGCAACACGTTGTTTGTGTTGATTGATAAAAAAACAATCACATTAAATTTTTGTTAAATACACTTTTATGTGCGTATAAATAAAATACATCTAGTGTTAATTATTATTCATTTGATAAGTATAAGCAGTCTCATTTTTTATAATTACCTACGTCTTTTACTTTTAATCATTCATTAATCGTAGTCTGGGATAAAAGGCAAACGTTAAAATTAAAAACAAATATATCTAAATTAATATAATTAATTTAAATGTCATACTGAACTGTAGGTTATTTTTGGGCTCATTAATTCTTTCAGCTGCCACCTTTTTGTGTAATTAGGGTACGTAGGTTAAAAATAAAATGGTATCCAATGAAACATGTTCCTTGAACTACGTTTTCTATATTTATTTTAACAATGGGAGACTTATCTATTGTCAAAGCATTTAGTTTCATATTTATCCCGAGAAATAAACTTCTTACTTACTGACCACTGGACCATAGCCCTCGAACAATGGTTTACAATTAAAACATTTTAAATTTACAATCTCATTCAATGCATTTGTTGTTTAACGCTTCATCAGAACCATCATGAATCTTTTATTTTAAATTTCTTCACTTTTCAGGTCTTCCGAGAAATTGCGCGAACTGTTTTTTTTTTCCTTTTTTACCTTCACTACTACTTTACACTTCGTGTGTGAACGGTCAAGGCATCAATGGTGAGTTACGTGACTAGTTTTTTTATCCTCATTCAGGTGTAAGAAAATAATCCGTTAGTGCTATTTTGCTGGTTGCACAATTATTATGATAAAATAAAGAAAAGAATTTGAATTTCGGTAATTTAAAAATGCATCTTTCTTAAATAATTTCACGATTGTTAATATTAACAATTACTAATTTTAATTACATACCATGTTTATTTGATAATATATCAATATAATATTCAATTAAACATGTATTTTATGAGTGAATGATGGAATAGCTGTATCAACTGTTCTTGTAAAAAGTGCTAGTGGTACACCTTTGTAGGAAAAAATAAATATTCTGACAAACTCACGGATGAGAAGCGTGTATCTCTGTATCTCTCATTTGCTCCTCTGTTTTTCCGTAACGTTATAGGTTAGTTTTGAGTAAATAAATTTTGGCCCAAAAATGCTAAATGTGTTTCAGGATACTGATTGTGATGGTACTGGTATATTAACGATATCTTTAAAAGTTCCTTGGATATTATATTTCACTTTATTACATTCACATTCTGGAAAATCTTTTAGCAAAACATTAAATCTATCTATAATTCATTAATTTCTCTAGGTGACAGGGAAACTGATTTCAATTTTTGTATTTCCTGATATAGGGATATTTATTTTTAAAGTTAACCCTCGTATTTTAGATAATAATCCATTGCAATGGTCTTTCGCCAAGGTTCAACAATGGAACGATCAATTACCAACCACCAAAAGAAGTTTGTAACATAGTCTCCACCAAGCAACATTATAAATCTTTATTTGGAATCACTCGCGTGTTACTAAAACCTTTATGTTGAATCACGCCTATTTTGAATGACAAAGAAATGAAATTGACCACCTAGTAGTATCGAATTTTTGCACACTGGACTACGCTCCACGGGAAACAATGAATTTAGTTAAGTACAGCTCTAATAAATTTAAATTTAATACAAAACATTTCAAGATGCACAGTGAATCAGCTAAAATGTACAGAAATGTGCGAGTGCCAGATCGATCATGATCATGTCAAAATGCAGTGCCGGTTTTAGGGTATGGCGAGCGGGACGACCACTCCAGGCGCTACCGAGCAAGGGCGCCGGAGAAGCCCAAAATGAATATCAAACTGAAAAAAAAAAATGCAAAAGATAATTATATTTACTTCGATAAGAAAAAATGTTGTCGACCACCTCTGCCACCTGTCCCGATATAACTGACTGACTGAGCGGGTTTTCAGAGAGATTACGTAAAAAATTCTTAGAACTTGTCAAAATATACAGATAGTAAATATTAATTTAGACAATGGTGGTTCTTGCGAAGAAGAGAAAGAAATGTACCTAACTTAAAATTACGGGTTTTACTTTCATGTTATTTGTACATTGTTTTTCTGCTACTTAGTAATTTAAAGAACATAAAAGTAAATATATTTAGTTTCATTGAAGTCACTAGAAGTCACTTCAGCTGTATTTAACAACTTCGTATGTGCATAGATAAGTTATCCGTTTCTGTCTAAATTATTTAAGCAGTTTTGGACAATCGCAAATACAGATATGATATATTTTATACAATAATAATAATGTTTATTTATACCAAAGACAACACATGTATATACAAAAGTACATTAGTATAGAACACATAAAAGAAATTTCATATTTTCTGTTAAAAATGTTTACAGATACCTATTTATAGTGCTTTGAATATAAATAATCCAAGAGAAATCACTTAAGAGGGTATGAATAATCTTGAACGTGATAAAAACACGCAAAATTTATGTTAACATTGCCGTAACTAACCAAAACCAAAAGATGCACCTAATTATTATAATAATACTATATACTAATTTACTAACTATATACTAATATAAAAATAAAATTAGAGAAGGAACATAGTTTACCACATAATCTACTATAATAATACTATATAATAGTACCATATATAACAATACCATATCCCATTATTATATATAATATACTAACTATATACTAATATAAAAATAAAGAGAGACCCTAGTTTACATAAATAATTTTGAGAAGAATATCCACTTTTTTATTTCTGATTCAATTTTTCTTAAGTTTTTATGTTTCTTGTGATTCCTAGTAATATATTATATAACTTTGAGGCAAGGTAGCCAAATGATTTTTTACCAAAACTTTCTGTAACCTTTTTGATTTCTAAATTACCTTTTTCCTTATTTCTGGTTTTATTTATACTCATGTGATACAAAATTATCATTTTTTCTATTAAATTGGTGAATCAGTATACAATAGCTTATTATAAAGCATCTGTTGAATAGAGCGTGCTTTTGTTAAAAATGATTTTAATAATTTTCATTTGAATGTAATGTAACTGAATGTAATGATTATATCATAAAAGATAAGTGCACTGGGAATAATTTTTATTCCAGGAATATTTTTCTTAGAATTGTTAACTTCAGAGTTTTGGCAAACATTTTAAGAGAATGTCCAAAAAAATATCTTTTAAAGATAAAAAAATCGATATATACAGCAACGAAACTTTTTAGTTTCCTTCTATTTATTTTGCTTCTATTAAAGTGAGTCAAGTGTTTATTGCCAACATTTCTGCCATTGTACATTTTTCCCTCCATATGAGCCATTATGTCAATATGAAAAAGAATTCATTTTAGGAGCTGCTTTGGGGATTGTTAACACAAAGCGCACGGAACTATTCAAGGTTTGTTTATAATACATGTCTGAAGCTGTATAAAAAAAATCAGGCTGTTTCAAGTTTACAACTAATTCAAAAAAGATATATTAGTAGTCCTTTGAACATGACGGAATAGAAAATCAGAGTCTTTCATTTTGTAATATTTAGTCTTTTGCGTAATATTCACGATTAGAAAAAGTTATTGGAGGCATTAAGCATGAAATCCATTCTCAAATTAGAATAGTTAATAAATGTTCTCAACCAAGGACGATCAATAAAAGTATTCCACAGAGTTCTATTTTATGACAAATTCTGTTCATAATTTACACGTTAATATTTATTAATTTTTTTAAATCGTAATCGGTTCATATAGTGTCCGCCAAAAAGTCTGCACCATATGGTGAACTTTGTTGTTATCGAATTTTTATTTTTGATAAAAGTTAGTGCATGTTGTCAAACAAAAAAGGGACTACACAAATGTGTGTTTTTTGAAATTGTCTCAAGAGTAAACTACTTTTATTTTTCAAGATACGGCATAATGCAAAGTTATATTCAGATATCAAATCTGGTTGTTTTATTTTAAAAATCAATATTTTCTACTTTTTTGCGCATTATTCCTGAACTATATTTTTAAAGGTTTGTTTGTTATTAATAATACTCTCCATTTAATATTTTCAGCCCAAATAATGGATTAAAATCCATTTTGAAGAACTTTTAGCAGTACTATTTTGACCAAATAAATATTTTGGGAAAAATTGCTGAATTCCTTGGTGCATAGTTGTTCTCTCTTTTTCTAGTGTTAACTTTTTCGAAATGTTTTAATACAAATCGCTAAATGAGTCTTTTTAAGCGATTTGTATTAAAACATTTCGAAAAAGTTAACACTGAAAAAAAGAGAACAACCAAGTACCAATAAATCAGCATTTTTTTCCAAAATATTTATTTGGTCAAAAAGTACTGATAAAAGTTCTTCAAGGTGAATTTCAATCCATAGGCAGGCTGAAACTATTAAACAGAAAGAATTATTAATAACAGAAAAATATTTTAAAATATAGTTCAGGAAAATTTTTTTTCAGAAAGTCAATAACAACAGAGTTTCCCATATGGTGCAGATTTCTTGGCGGACACTGTATATGCGGATGACTCATGAATTTATTATCCTTTTTATACTAAGGATTATGAAGCTGCTGTACGAAAAATCGACACTGACCTAATATGGTTATTCGATATATCTTCAAATCATTCACCCATTTTAAATCCGCCAAAATAAGCTAAGCTTTCATTTTTTAGTAAAAAATCTGACTGCCTTAATTTGCAAAACGTAACTGATATTGCATTAAAAAGATGACAATTAGAATTATTAGTGTGCAAGAAATTTGGGATTATAGACTAGGTTGGTAAAATTCAAAATCTTACGCCGCCCTAAATCTGTTCTATCTATACCGAGGTTATGAAGTATAAATACTAACAAGTAAAATTGAAAATTTGTAAAAACCTAATACCTTATTTCGTAATTTACTCTCATATAAAGAAAAACTGCAGCTCTCTGAATGTCTACCGAGATGAAACTTTGCTAAAAATCTTTTCGACAAACTACTCTTTCAAATAAATAAAATACTTAAAAAAAAAGTTTTAAATTTAAATCACTACTGGCGCATTCGTCAAAATTGCAAATATGCTTCTCGACAAAATACTCTTTTAAATATAGAAAATCGCGTTGAAGAGATACGAAGCCACAGACAGACACACAGATACGCCGACAGACATACATGGTGGACGAAAATACCTTCCATGCCATAAAGGCAGTTAAGACGCATATGCTGAAAAACAAAAAAGTAAACTCACCATTCCAGACATGGAAGGAGTTGTGGGAGTAGTAATCTTTAGAATAATTGAATATTTATTTGCAGAAACAATATTGAGATTACGATGTTTAAGGCTAACGAAGACCAGAAATCGGAAACGGAAACGCGGAAGACAAATAGAAGTACAACAACAAACGTACCAAACAGAACTAGGAACAAACAAACACAGGAGGCATATAGCGACTATAACGACTCACTCACTTCCAAAAGCGAGAAGTTTCCATTGAGTCGCTAAGAAACAAAAAGGAAAACTCGATCCATAATGGCGACTCACTCACTTCCAAAAGCGAGAATTTTCCATTGAGTCGCTAAGAAACAAAAAGGAAAACTCGATCCATAATGGAGAAGTTTCCATGGAGTCGCTAAGAAAAATAAAAACATTCGATATAATATAATATAATATCAATATACTAAAAAATACTAATATCACATAAAATATGAACATGTATTAAAAACAATATAAGTATATTTACTTCCATTTTAATTAAATTTATAGCGTTACTATAACGACTCACTCACTTCCAAAAGCGAGAAGTTTCCATTGAGTCGCTAAGAAACAAAAAGGAAAACTCGATCCATAATGGCGACTCACTCACTTCCAAAAGCGAGAAGTTTCCATTGAGTCGCTAAGAAACAAAAAGGAAAACTCGATCCATAATGGAGAAGTTTCCATGGAGTCGCTAAGAAAAATAAAAACATTCGATATAATATAATATAATATCAATATACTAAAAAATACTAATATCACATAAAATATGAACATGTATTAAAAACAATATAAGTATATTTACTTCCATTTTAATTTTATTTATAGCGATAACGCTATAAATTTGGTGACCCCGACGTGATATTAGTATTTTTTAGTATATTGATATTATATTATATTATATCGAATGTTTTTATTTTTCTTAGCGACTCCATGGAAACTTCTCCATTATGGATCGAGTTTTCCTTTTTGTTTCTTAGCGACTCAATGGAAACTTCTCGCTTTTGGAAGTGAGTGAGTCGCCATTATGGATCGAGTTTTCCTTTTTGTTTCTTAGCGACTCAATGGAAACTTCTCGCTTTTGGAAGTGAGTGAGTCGTTATAGTCGCTATATAGGCACTACTTGTTAAAATGAAAGAGACGTCATATGCAGACTTGCTGAAAACATTGAGGCAAGCAGTAAATCATAGAGAAATAGGTGTAGACATAAAGGATATTAAAAAAACGAAAAGTGGTGACGTACTTCTTACGGTTAAAAACGGATCGGACAATGTAGAAACACTAAGGAAAGAAATTAGTGAAAAAATACAGGGAGTGACGACATCTCACCTGGTTAATAAAAAGGTATTCCACATAAGAGGACTAGATGAAGTGGTAACGGAGGATGAGATCAGAGATGCTGTTTCCAAGTCCATCTCCATAAAACCCGAGTCAATAGAAGTAAGAGCACTGCGACCGGCACACGGTAGCAAACAAAATGCCACGGTGATAATGGCCAAGGAATATGCAGATAAACTTACCAATATGGAAATCCGGGTGGGCTGGACGATATGCAAAATAGTTGAAAGACAGAAAGAAGTGAAATGCTATAGATGCTGGCAGTACGGGCATGTCAAAGCACAGTGTAGCTGTCCGGACAGGGAACGCCTGTGCCTGAAATGTGCCAAAGAGGGACATATGGCTGGCAAGTGCACTAATAAACCTTTTTGTGTGCACTGCAAACAGGAGTGGCATCAATCAGGATACTCTAAGTGTCCAAATAATAGCAGCGGGAAGAAGACTGTGGCGATACAAGATAACGTCAGCTATGGTGAAGCTGTTACAAATTAATACGAACAGGAGTTTCCCAGCCTGCGACATGGCGCTGGCCACTGCCAAGGAAATCGATGGAGGAATACTATTACTAAGCGAGCCCAACCGCAACGCCATTAAAAACAGAAAGGACTGGATATACGATAGCGAACTTGACACTACCATAAAGGTAAAATAGTGATAAAAAGACAACATACATCGCAACCACGTTGTTTACAGTCTACAGCTGCTATTGCTCTGGCAATAAAGATATCGAATATCTAGAGGAAACTCTACAAGAAATTAAAAGACTAATCAGGAGACAGAAAGAGAAAGCAATTGTGGTAGGAGATTTTAATGCAAAATCCCCCCAATGGGGTATGAATGCCACTGACAGGAGGGGTCAGGTAGTAACTGAATGACTAGCGGAAAATGACCTCATTGTAATTAACTCGGGCGATAAGCCAACCTTCCAGAGGAACGAATACTCTTCTATCCTAGACCTCACCCTAGCGATACAGGACATCAGAAGCAGAATTAAAAACTGGGAAGTGAGTAACGTGGAATCCTTAAGTGATCACAATTATATCATATTCGAAGTAGAGTGTATCAGGAAGCAAACAGAGAATAAACCACATAAAAGAGAGGGGTGGCAGATTAAAAAGCTGGATAGACAAAAGCTGCAACATGCACTAAATGAAATCACGAGCGATGAAAGAACGCAAACGGCCATAGGGTTTACTACCAAATTAAACCAAATCTGCGACAAAAGCATGCCCAGGAAAAGAAATAACCCGAGAGGACAGGCAGTCTACTGGTGGTCTGAAGAGATAGCGCAACTTCGAAAAGAGTGCATCCGAATAAGAAGGGAGTATACTAGAAACGCCAGGAGTGGCCCAACAGAAGAAAACCTGCGTAAAACTGTATAAAAATGCGAAGAAGACTCTGAGAAATTGTATCAAAAGGTCCAAAAGGACTAGCTAGAAGGCTATCTGTGATAGCGTTGACTGTGATATCTGAGGAGACGGTTACAAGATTGTCATGAAAAGATTGAGCGGCTATCCTCCAAGACCGCAAATGACCATGTCGATGATGGAACAAGTAGTTAACCATCTCTTCCCAGAGCATGAGACTGTGATATTTGAACGTGACAATACTGTGATATTTTTAAATTTTACAAGTGAAGAACTGAGTTTAGTATGTAAGAAGATCAAGAGTAACAAATCCCCAGGTCTAGGAAATATCCCTCCGGAAATTATAAAAGAAGTTGCGCATAATAAGTCTGACTATGTGCTAGCGGTATACAATGGCCTGGCTAGTAAAGGGGAATTTCCGAGTGAATGGAAGATAGCTAGATTAGTGCTTCTAAGGAAAGGAGATAAACCACTTGAAAACCCGTCGTCCTACAGGCCACTTAGCCTACTAGATGCAGAAGGAAAACTCTACGAGCAGTTGATCCTGATAAGATTATAGAAGGAGCGATACGAACAGGTGGCCTGTCAGACAGACAGTATGAATTCAGAGAGGGCCGTCAGACGGTGGATGCTATAAATGCTATAGTAAGGATCGCCAGAGAAGCAGCGGCATACACACACCAGCACCGGAGACTGTGTGCTGTGATTACGCTTGATGTCAAGAATGCCTTCAACAGTGCGGCATGGCAGTTAATCCTGGACGAGCTGAGAAAGAGAGGCATAGATGAAAGCTTGCTTAACATAATAGCATCCTACCTGTCTAATAGAGAGATAGTTCTGGAAGCGGAAGATAGCGTTAAGGCAAAGGCAATAAATAGCGGCGTCCCACAAGGTTTAGTGTTGGGCCCAACACTGTGGAACGTGTTGTACAGTGGCCTATTGGAATTAGAACTACCGGATGGGGCTACGATGATCGTCTTCGCGGATGACGTCGCGGTCGTGGTGGTGGCAAAGAACGAGCAGCTGCTGATGACGACTGCAAATACCGCAGTGCAGCTTGCTGTTAACTGGCTGGAGGAGAGACGGCTAAATCTCGCTCCGGAAAAAACGGAGGCCGCCCTCCTCACGACAAAGAGGAAGATTGCTCCGGTTGAGTTTGGCATCCTTGGCATCGTAATCACCCCAAGTAAGGCAGTGAAGTATATGGGAGTTTGGCTTGATACGAAGCTCTCCTTTGCTGAACACGTTGATAAGACGGTACAGAAAGCCGAAAAAACGGTAGCCGCACTGTCTGGTCTCATGCCAAATATAGGAGGACCTAGGGCGTCAAAGAGGAAGATTTTATCTAGCGTGGCACACTCACAGATATTATACGCTGCTCCGGCCTGGCACACGGTAACAGATAATAAAAACCTACTTAGAAAATTACTTAGAGTACAACGACTTATGTCAATTAGGGTTTGTAGTGCATACAGAACAATCTCCACCGAGGCGGTAGGGGTGATAGCGGGCAATCCGCCTATGGACCTACTTATTAAAGAAAGGAATGAAACATATAGTGGAGTGCCGCGAATAACAGCGAGAGAAAATGTTATTAGTAGATGGCAGGAAAAATGGAGGGATGGCACTTATGGGCGGTGGATGTATAGGCTAATACCAAACATAAGGAGGTGGATGGATAGACCGTACGGCGAGGTGGATTACTTCATCACACAAGCACTATCGGGGCATGGATGTTTCAAAAAATATTTTTATGAACGCAATAGAGCGGATACCGACATATGTGTCTATTGCGTGGACGATTCAGAACACACTCTTTTTGAATGCTCTAAGTGGGCACACGTCAGGACGGAATACACTCAAAAAACAGGAAGGATATTTAATCCGGGAAACATGGTGGAAGGACTAGTGACATCAGAAGTGGAGTGGAACAATAGTTACGAGGTTATAAGGTACATGATAGAGAATAAAGAAAAAGATGCGAGAAGAGAGAAGTTATTAAGGACGGCTCACGTACCGAAGTAATGCGAAAGCGGTTTCCAGTACGTGGAGTAAGAAGAGGGGAGGGGTTTTAGCAGGTAAAAATCCTGCACTGCCTCGCCGCCAAACACCCAGGCGAGGCGTCTTATTGAATATTTCCCCTCCTCGAAAAAAAAAAGACATACAAACATACCCGTCAAACTTATAACACCCCTCCTCTTTGTGTTGGTGGTTAAAAGACCCTTTGTGAAAGATTAGTATTTTCACAGTTTACATACTAGGCCCCAATGTATCTCCCTTGTTTCAACAGGGATTGTAGCAATAGTAATAATAATTTTAATAGATAATAGGACATCCTAATATAAACATACATTAGTTAAAAAAAAGGTACCTAAAAAAGTAAAAAAATTTAAATTAAAAATTTTTATTTTAAATAGTAGGTTATTTTAACATTTCCATTCATTTGTAACTTTAACAATGTGTATCTTTGTCTGTGTTGGACTTTTATTAATTTTTTTTTTAAGAAGTCGACTTCTTATTTAAAGGTGCATGTATGGTTAAAATTTTTCGGGTAAGTTGCGTTACACCCTGTATACGTTGAGGTTTACTGACAGAATCAGTGATTGACAGCTTCGTCAAATTTTGTAGAGACAGACACTATTCTTAATTTGAAAAGATCTAATAAGAAAAAATTGTACATTTTTTGGCATGGAATGAAACGTTTGAGTTTTTATTTATTTATTTATTTATTTTTGTTTATTATCATATTTTGTACAATAAGATAGAGAGAATAAGGCAGGAAAAATTAAAATGTTTAAAATATAATGTGTGCCAGGTATATACAAACATAACTAATTAGACAATATCTTATTTCTTATTTCACACTGAAAAATATCAGCTATATCTTTCATATTTTGATAATTTGAATATATTATATGGATCAGTAAAAGAGTACATTTGCTCTAGATGTTGGCAAATAAAATAACGAAATATTAATTAATTAATCATATGGAATATTTGGGGACAATCAATATTTTAACCTCCCCACAATAAAATTGTGGGAGGTTACTGAAATTGGTCCAAAATCGAAAATTGAGATCACGTCAAATGTTTACGTTTTGAGGTCCCAGGAACCCAAAAAAGTGGTTTTTGAAAAATGTCTGTGTGTGTGTATGTATATATGTTAAGAGCGGCGAAACTACTAAATGGATTGAATGAAACTTTGCATGGGGGTTTCTTTAGTGCTCCATAAGATCTGAAAAGGTTTTGGTTGAGATCGGATTATGATCTTTCAATTGAACACATCTCTTCTTTATGAAAATATTTCTTAAAATACAACAGGCACAACAAGTTGTTTATTTTATGATTACTTAAAATTTGTAATCGAACCATTGAAAAGCAGCAAAAATTCCGATTTCAACGATATATCATGCTTGCACCCTTTCGATTTGGTTTTCGTGAAAAAAATTAAAAAACAAAATAACAATCTATAGTCACGCTTCGTGTGTAAGATATATTTTATAGTCTTCGGTAGACCAGTGTGTTAAAGCGTGCAGACTATACACGTGTTTTCTCTGAAGATGTCATACTAGTTGTGATATTTCGCGAAAAAAGTGCAGTTAAAGTTAGTGATAGCTGTGTAAGGCCTGCACAACCAATAAGGAGCCCGTGTGGTTATGGACGGTTCTTAACTGAGCCCAAAGTAAGTTTTTTGCCCAAAACTATTAAAAGTGACAGTGACATTAAAAGTCTGAGAAACTTAAATCCATTTCCGGCACAACGCCGGAAAAATTTCCGGCAGTCACAATTAAAAAACATTAACATAACCTAAAAATCAAACCAAGTGCAATACCAACCTAGAAATCCTCGACAACTGTCAAAAAATAAAATCCTCAGCAAAGTTTAGAACCAACATTTTTGACAGCTGCCAGTTTGACAGATTTAGAACTAACAAAGTTTAGCGACAAAAAGTTTGACAGCTGTAAGTTTGACAGTTGTCAAAAATCTTCGTCTCCTGAAACCTTTTGGCATCTGTCAGTTTGACATTTGACATTAGCGAAAAGCAACCAAACAACAACCTTCCCCGACCGATTTAGTGAAAAATTGGTCGAGGCCAGAAGATAAAAATAATATTTATCAGCTCAAATTGAAACGGTCCACTATGAACACTTCACCGGCCACAGCTGAAAATTTAAGAAAGCTTATGTAATGGAACTTAGGTCTGTATATCATTAACATAAGAATTCCCGCAGTAAACCATCTTAAGGGATCTTTATATGTAAAGGCTGTAAATAAATACTTTTAAAAGCGTTGAATATTTTGCAATATTATGAGTATGATTTACGAATTGCATTTAATAGCCGAATATTCTAATTTCTAGCATACAAATGCATTAAAGAAGTGAAATAGGATAGTGGTATCTTTAAAATCTTTGGTATGTCGGAAAAGCAAGTCAAGATTTCTACCACATTTCTTAATAATGTAAGAAAGATGGTTAATAAATTTTAATTGCGACCAGATATTACTCAATGATCTTTGAATTGAACACATCTCTTCTTCATGAAAATATTTCTTAAAATACAATAGTGCAAATTTAAGTCATATTTGAATTCCCTGCCATGCCACTGTTTATATAAAAGTAATATATATAACTCATCGTATATAAAAAATACATAAATCATGATTATGATTCAATAAATAATGTAAACAAGTATTTTATAGTAAATAAATGCAAATTTATTTCCAGTCGGTGATTTATCACACACTAAACTTTTTAAATTTATGAGATTTTGTCTGCTCTTGAAATATTAACTTAAATGAAAAATACACTAATTAACAAAAACAACGCATACTGACATATCAACTGGGAGTCTCAAAGTTACTTAGCAAACAAATTATAGGTGGCAAAGAAATAGGCCATTAGATTCATGACTGGTAAAGTGTTGGCAACTTTTGCCAATACCTGAAAAGCAAATACAAAGTACTGTGTAACATTATATCATCTGTCCTATAATGGTAAGTTGATGGCCCTATGTGTTTAATACCCCCTTTTGTTATTGCATACTTGGAATTATTCCACCATCATTGGTACGTTAAATATATAAAACCATATTTTGTCAATACCAAAAAAGCTAATACAAAGTACTGTCTAACCATTATAGCTCCCATGTTGTAATGGTACATTTATGGCCCTATGTGTTTAAGTCGCACTTTTTTATTGTGTATTTGGAAATATATTACCATCACTGGTATATTAAATATATAAAAGCAGTTTTTTGCCAATACCTGAAAAGAGAATACAAATTACTTGTCTATGGCCATTATAATCTTCTTCAGACCTTTAGGATAAGATGGGAGGCATCCATGTTTCCATTCGATCGAGAAGTAGATCTAGTAAAAATTATACATTATAATAATATATAATTAATTATAAATATATTTTCTTAAATGCTTGTCCAAAGTCACATTTTAACTCACTAAATTAATGTATTAACTACTAGTGATTTCTGTTGATGACCCTGCCATCTTGAAATTTTGCAAAAAATAAATATTCAGATTAAATTCTATTACCCATTCCTAAAATTTAGATATTTCATGAGGCACTTTTGTTTTCTGTGACTATTTTTGTAGGTTTACACTAAATTTGGCTATTCAAACATATTTCAAGTCTACGAAGATGCATAAATTATGTAGATACAATTTTATAAAATAGTACATTACTGTATTATGTAGTGAATACATTCGTCATTCTCTGCATCTATCCCTCTCGAATTATATCTGCAATCCCCGTATATCAGTATGCTACCATAAGGAGTATCAGCATATTTTCTGTAGAAGTGAATATTTATATGCCACCTCTGTATATTTTCTAGTAACAAATATATATTTTCTATGTGTTGAATATGTACAGTTGATATATTTTCTTTCATCAATAAAAGATTTTCACCTATTTTTGAGTTTTTCTTACCTAATTAACATAACTCACCTACCGCTAATTAATAATCTCTTCTATTTGATTGCCCGCCTAAATTTGAATTGCCTGATGAGTTGTATTTCCTTTACTATTTCAATTCCCCACCGATTTGAATTTTCAATTAGATTTAAATTTTCGTCGATTTGAATTTCCCACCATTTTGAATTTCCTGTCCTAATGTAGATTCTCTACTTTTAACGATAATGACGTCACACATGACGTACTTTCTGGCGCAAGTGTCGCCATACCTACTACATCTAGGCAATAGCAAAATAATCATTCATTAACGGCAAGTGAAAAATAATTTAATGCTAAAAATCCAGTATACCGCCATTATTATTGGCAAAGTGTGTGATGGCTGAGCGTTGACCAGTATTACACTTTATTTAATAAGTTAGCGCTCCTTGCCAGTCCTTTCCCAATGATGAAATAAAGGCATGTAGGCAGTTTATTAATGATCGGCCAGTCATGTGTGTTTGCTACGTTAACTGGTGATGATGAAGTGACAATCCTTCACAGAATATGCCAAAGAGTATGTAAAACGGGAATTTGGCTCAATGTCTGGGGAACCTCTCCGTGTCACTACGTAAAAAAAGAAATGACAGATATCTTGCTGACGTAAGTATCACATCAGCGAAGAGGACGCCCTCCAAAAACATTGGGCCGATAAAACCATTGATCTGATGGGAAATAGCTTTAGTAAAGCTGTGCGCCTAGCAGCTAACCACGCCAAACGGGCAATATAGCAAACGGAGGCTAGATTGTAGGTTGTTTAAGGAGTCGCTTGGCCCTGAGTTGGCCTCTCTTCCTCGACCTCAGAGATCTTTTGTGAATTACCCTACAACTAGTTGTTGCCCAGGATTTGAAGATTTTTGCAAAGCTTATGATTTTCCTGAGAACTAATTTACCTACGTCTTCAGGCGTTAATTCCGCCTGTTCCAGGTACTTTACAGTATCTGCATTTGTCATCTTCTTCTGCCATGCCCATGTTCTTGACATGATATCTCAAGAGACAATGGCCAGTTAGAAGGCCTGTGATCAGCCTTATGTCGGAGTTTTTAAGTTCGAGAAGCCTTGTGGCATTCTTTGTCGAATAAGTTATAAACCTTTTCACTTGTCTTTGGCCTAGAGTATTACTCCAGTAGGATTTCTGTTGTTCCTTTTCCCATTTTTGGACCTCCTCCGTTATGTGTCCCTTAGATAAGCCACAGAACGGTTCGGGTCCGAAAAATGGGACTTCAGTTTCTTTTCTTGAAAGGCTGTCAGCTAAGTCATTGTCTTCTATTCCTCATGCCCTGGCACCCACTCAAGTTTACCTTGTTGTTTTTTGCCAGTTGCTTCAGTGATTGTCTGCATTCCCAGGCAATTTTAGACTCGAAGGAAAAGGACCTGAAAGCTTTTAGTGCTGCCTGGCACACAAATCTATAGCATATATTTCTTCCTGGAAGATGGCTGGGGTGTTACCAAGGGCTTTAGACCTGCAAGGGCCTGCAGGCTATCTAAAGGGTTGGTGTGGGCGTACCCGCACCAACCTCTTCATCCATCTTGAATCCATCTGTATACCAGATGAGTAACTCTTTCTCCAACCGCAGTACTTCGACCCTGCTCTCCTGACGGCTGACGTTATGGTTGATTGGCATTGAGTCATTGGTTTGGTTTAGTCGTCAAAGTACAGTGAGTAATAAAACAAACTTAATATAAGTTAGTAGGTACAAGAAATGAGGGAAAAAAGAAACAGATATTAACATTTACATTTATAATATTAACAGCTTCGTGAAAATCAAATATTTCAAATGAATGAATCAAATAGCATACATCGATCACCAAACGTCTGGCAAGACATATTGTTCATGAGGGGAAGAGTCAGTAATATAATACTATATATTTTTCAATCTAGATTCAGCATCATGTGTCTCCTCGACAAGTAAGCTTTGTTAAAGGACGCTGTACTAGATAACAGATACTGAATTTACGACAACTCATCGAGAAGGCAAGAGAATATTAACGTGCCTATGCATCTCTGTCTCGCAGACTACCACACCGTCTGGTTTTTGGCAATGTGGCAAGCATATGAAAGAAACTCCGCTTTGTTGGAAATGTCCAGTTGACAAGGACGTCAGAGAAGGCTGTCACTAATTTTCTTAAATATCTATTATGAACATGTGATGCAATGATGCTATAGGACTGGTAGGGTATAGAAAGTATGTGCAGAAATAATATTTAAATGTAGCAAATGGAGAGAAGCTTATTCACCTGCTCGGTAGTCTTCAAACAATAAGCATCGAGTAGAGTTTAAATGTAAATTATAACAAAATGAGAATGATGTACAATGAGCAAATAACCACCATCCAAACACATTGAGTAATATACGGTAGTGAACAGGGTATCTTGAAATTCTTGTTGAGTCCGTCAACTGCTTATCTGAGATTAAATGAAAAATACAAATCGCGCAGAATTTAGTTAATCTAGCAGAATTTAGACATGGCAACGTATTGATGCTTTCGAGATCTGGATACGTTTTGTTATGAATTCTCTGGACAACAGCTCGATTTTCCAAGAAATACTTCCCCCAAATCGATTCTCTAACATCCTAGTCTGCCGAATAATCTCAGTTTTTGGCCATATCTACTAAATAGTTCAGGGAACTATTTAGTTGATGATGGCATAAGGTGAAGAGAATGTCTTCCATAATGTTCGGCCGATATCACCAAGCAGCTGATCAAAAAGAGCTTTAGTGATGCCGGTGCTACCGCGATAGATGACGTAATATTATCAGACGTGCCACACAGCAAAAAGTGACCAACTAGAATGGAATTAGAATGGATCGTAAAACGTCTGTGAGGACTTTGTAAATAAGGAGAAGTGAAGAATCCGAACTATTACTAAACTATTTTTTCGGTCTTCAATATATTGATATGGATGCGGAAGGGACCAAGATAATCATTCTTCAGAAGTAAAGAAAATTTCGTATGCCGCAAAAAGTTTTGAACGAAAAATAACTAAGTTACATTATTTCAAATGCAACCGCGAACATTTCTTTCAGGCGTCTTGGCTCTGACGACCTAGCTATAAATATTCCAGACCCACAATGACAACGTGTATTACGTTATCGCTATTAGATTAGACTTCGACACCATTTTGTGTTTCTAAGTTTGACCAAATCAAAAAATGACAATAACAAAAATTTCAGACAATTACTGAATGTTTAACAATTTATATTTTGGTTTTTTCTTGCAAATTGAACAATTTTCCACAACATGGGTAAAAATCAAATTCTTCCTGTCATTTCTCAAAACGGTGTCTTGAGCACAACTTTTTGGAGGGACAATTAATTAAATTTCAATCAAAAGGCTAGAGATAATAAATCTACCAATTCTCTTCTTGTGTCAATTTTTTTTAGAACCACATTTTGTAATTTATAATGATTATACTACATATACTCGTAATTCTCATGGTTTATTGCTGAATAAAATTATATATTAATATTTTTTTCTGTTGGACGACCACTTTGTATATTATTATTAACTAATAGTTATTTAGGTTTTCTTCCTAGCCATAATGACAACAAAATTTCATTTCAAATATTATTTTCCATCATTGTATAATCTCAGGCATATGTTCTGGATGTATTTGTGTGGATATGGCATATTCCTGCTAAAATACAATGTTCGGAATTGATATTCTTAATATATTTAAGAGATATATAAGGGTAAACATACTGCAATTACCCTGTGTGATTTCAGCAAGGCTTTCGACTATGTCTCTTATACTCTCATCGTCAAGAGGATTAGTTTTTAAGGAGTTAGAAGTATACCGTTATCTCTGCTAAAGTGATATCTGGAGAATGGGCAACAATGTGCCTCACATAACAATACGACTTCTTATTTTAGATCAGTAAAATATGTAGTGCCTCAGGGATCTGTGCTGGGACATCTACTAACGATTTATTTTGTTGCTTATTGCAGTATTGTGAAGGTTGCTGATAATGCAACTCTTACAGATAGTGCTAAAATTATTAACAGTTTACAAAATATCATTGACGAAACTGAAAATCAAGCGGAACTTTAGTACAATGCTAATGCACTCAAATTAAATCGTGACAAAACACATAAACTAATTTTTTTTACCAGATATGACGTAACGAAGAAAGAGTGTCAAATTACTCGCTATAGTTCTTAATGATACTTTAAGTTGGAGCAATTATATTGAGTAACTCAGCAATAAGCTCTCAAGCTATTTACTTTTTTTACGAAGATCTTAGAAAGAGCTGTTTTACAACTACACACTTTGCTCTCAGTGTACTATTCATTAATCCACTCCCAAATAAGCTATGGGGGTTATACTCTAGAGAAACTCGAGCAGCGGTGTAAAGATATTTCGACATTTCTATGTTTGTATTGTCTGGGAAGAATAATGAGAAAAGAAAGAAAGACATGATTCCTTTAAAGTGGGATATTCGAGGATGTTTTAAAGATACGTGGATTAAAAAATTAGAAGAAAATAAATTAAGATAATGCTATAAACATTGGTCATTGTTAAGAAATGGTGAGAACTATAAATGTGAAAATATCAAGGCGTAAAAACTAAATTGTGTAAAGCCTTTTTTTAGGTGGTATATTATTTATATCACTATTCCTAATTAAACCGTGGCTTCTTATTTATAAAGCTATTTAACGCTATTTCGTGCATGATACACTTAGAATTAGATGAAAAAAATATAATTCAAATACTCGATAGTCATTGTGGCGATCATGTGAAAATTATCTAAGTGGTGTGAAATGGTCGTCTATTCACGTATGAAATGTTCTACCGCGTAATCAGTCAAGTACATTATAAAACTTTCCAGAGCATACCCACAATAAATTAATTCTATTATATTTTTAAACCGATTTTTTCAAAACTGTAAAGGAAACTAAACCACAAGTGCATTATGTATATATTTTAACGTGAAATTGTTTAAAATTTGCCACCGTTTCGTTAGAATCATTATCTAAAACCGACAGTTGAAAAGCAAATTATTCACAGTATTCTGATTGAATGAAAGATGATTCAAATGGAAATGTTAATGGACGTATTAGTTGTAGTCGTGCGTTGCCTTATGTCTATTTTATTCTCAAATTATCTAAAAGTGGTAAAGCATTATGTGCATTTGGCGAAAGCATGCAATGACGCTAAAGTTTAAACCCTATTTGAAGCTTCGTTTCGCGATACTTTTTGAAGATGCTGTGTCATCTCGTTAATATTTCTTGCATTTATCAATTTAAAAATCGTAAATGCATACATACGTGTGTGATGTCTGATTATACTTTCACATGAAAAAACAACCGATCCATATACACTTTGTTCCTTTCTAGCAGAGCTGCAACATAACAGGAGATTTAAATTAATTTTGTGATTTAAATCATTTTTTTGATTTAAATCTTTTGAGTTTAAATATTTTCTTTAGTAATGATTTTTGATTTATGATTGAAATCTTCTTAGAAAGTATCTTTGATTTTCTTTAATAAAAATAAAATTTAAATATTTTCAAAAATAATTAAATCTTTTTTAATGATTTAAATCTTTTCTTAATATTTAAATACTATAATTTAAATCACGCAAGAAGTAATTTAAATCTTTTTTTACTACCGTCTATATAAATGACCTTTGCAGCCCTAGCAACACACGCGATAACCAAAGTAAACATTCGAGTTACTAAGGCGTTGCTAGCTACGAAAGTAGAACTTTCGTAACCAGGACGGGAAAATTAAAAAAAAAACAAATTTTAACGCTTCATAAGTTTGCATATACCTTGCTTTGGATTTCTTGGGGTAAAGCGAGGCACAAGCAATATTGGCTGCTTCTTGTATCCCATTTTCACCGCCACCAAACATATTTATTTATTTTAGTTTCAAACCACCAGAAATTAAAATGTTTAACATAACCTCGATGACAGATAGTAATTGTCTCGCTGGAATGGAAACAATTTTCACAGACAGCCTCTTAAACTATAAAATTTATTAAAAACGTCAAATAAATTCATGAAATAATTAGTTTTAAATTATTAAATTCCGTAATATTTTTCGGTAGGAAAAAAGATAATACATTACACGATGCGAAAGCCCTTTTAGGTGTTCGGTGTTTTTTTAAAGGTCTCGGCTTCGCCTCGACCATTCAAAAATCACCTCACACCTAAAAGTAAACTTTCGCATCTAGTAATGTAAATAACTATTTCTGGATAAGCAACAATGATTTTTATTCACAGCACATACTAAGAGAGCAGAGGGCTTGTGTTAAGTTGTGATTTGCCTAGGGGCGGCTCAAGGTAAATTTTCCACCCGGGCGGGAGCACTTTTTGGCGCCCCTCCCTGAGAGACGTGTTTTGAGACGCTGAAGGCAATTTTGGACACAACATTTTTTTTTATCATGTCATTTCCCTCTAACACCCATTTTATCTCCTTTAAAAAATATCAAAAAAGGCTTTGTCCCAAAGGTTTCGACCTAACTTTTCTGAAGTATTTTGACATGCTGAAACCAGTTTTGCACAAAAACAAATTGGGTGGTATATAGTTCAACAACGGGGTACTGTATAGTTACAATAAGGCAGTACATTTTTTTTTATCTTGTATGTATTGTAGAGAGTATGTAGAATCCAAGTTTCAGACCTCCAAACCCTTGGCAAATTTTTGTGCAGACGAAAAAACCACGAATTTTTGTCACTTTTTTCAGTTTGTGGCCTATATCTTAAAAACAATGGATCCAATCGAAAAATCATCTATTATCAAAAAACCGCTGCCCAAGGAATCACTACTTCCACATCCAGATTCTCTATCCAAGTCACTCATAACGAAAAAACTGTGTATGTGGAAATAATTGTTTATGGAACTTTAATAATATAATATTTGAAATCCTCTACCCCAAAAACCCATAAAACTATACCCCACATCGGTAGTGGGGTGGGGGTGGTAGTGGGTAGTGGGGGTGTATGAAGTAAAAAATATTTTGAGGTTTCTGATTCTTGTACATACACTAAACCACATTTTTTTCATCCCCTTTAATAAGGGGGTGGCTAATGCCAAAAATTTTTTTGAGACTTTAACTTCTCTTGTATATACTAAATACCAATTTTATGGACTCCTACCTGCTTGATTTACCCATTTACCCCAAATTTACCCCAATTTACCCCCAACCCTTCGTCGGAACAACATGAAAATATAATCTAGTTAAGTCAATATCTTAAACGGTTCCAGAGTAAACGTGCGCACAAAAAAAAGTTACAGACAGACAGACCGACAGACAGACAGACAGAAATTTTTTTGTCGCTCAAACTTAAAATCTCGACGTTTTCTGACATTTTAAGCCTATTTGAACAATAAAAATTTAAAAAAAATTTTTTGTCGTTACTATACTTCCACTGAATGTGAAAGTAATTAAAGAGCATTAAATATCATCAAGAGGTATGGGCGTATTTTTTTAATTTCATTATTTTTGTTTTTTTTTCAATCTATGGATTTTTTCAATTAGATTAGCCGTTTCAGAGCTGAAGACGTTTAAAAAGTTACCCAGTGTGAATTTTTTACAAGTTAGTAAAAATTGTTGTTATTCGACTGCCAATTACGCCAAAGTTGTAGAGTATGTAATTTCAAGTTCATAGATTACCTAAAAAAAAAAAATAAATAAAAAAAAAATAAAAATAATAAAATTAAAAAAATACGCCCAATCCTCTTGATGAAATTTCAACTATGAGTAACTCATCAGAAGGGAAATTTAATGATCTTTAATGACTTTTCGATTGGATGCATTGTTTTTAAGTTATAGGCCATAAACTGAAAAAAATGCCTAAAATTCGTGGTATTTTCGTCCGCACAAAAATTTTCCAAGGGTTTGGAGGTCTAAAACTTGGATTCTACATACTCTTTACAATACATATAAGCTAAAAAAATCTACTACCTCGTTTAATATAACTATCACCCCCTTTCGATGAAGCCGTTCCTGAACTAATAAGGAAACTGTCCCGACAGAAAGAAATCTTTTTGTTCAAAATTGGCTTCAGTGCCTCAAAATACTTCAGAAAAGTTAGATGAGAACCTTAGGACAAGGCCTTTTTTTATAGACCTGTGTAATTAATTTGTAATATAAAATTTTTTGTCTACACCATCTGAATGCTATTATAATGAGAGGTTCACCGATATAAGTTTACTTAAAGCAAGGTTCCTCTTTATTGTTTTAATATTTCCTACAAAATAAATTGCCATTTATTTATTTTATTTATTTATAAACAGTAAATTAAATAAGATATGAAATACAAACAGCTGATGTTGGTATAACAATTTTCTGAGTATTCTGAATTTTTTCTGAATGAAAGTACATGCAACAAGTTCTTTCACTTTGTTTATTCAATATCTTTAATGATTGACTCCGTCTCAGTCAATAATAGGGCGGGAAGCTTGAGCTGAGTAGTGAGTTATCTCATAGCTAAACAAGAATGTTTGTGTTACATTTTTGAATTATTTAAGCGATTTTAATGTTTTTCGACTGTTCTGCATTATTACCACTTAAACTGACATAGATACTGATATTATTTGATATTTTCTTCCAAAGAAGGTACAAAAAGGCTACAATCAAAAACTAAACAATTTTTTCCCTCAGTTTGGCGCCCCTCTGAGCCGGCGCCCCGGGCGGCCGCCCGGCCCGCCCGGCCCGCCCGGCCCTTAAGCCGCCCCTGGATTTGCCATGACACCGACTTCTCTATTAGTTTTAAACTTCACCCCCCTCCCCCCCCCCCCTGGCTCGCCAATTTTTTTTAGATATCTTCCCGCACTCATCAATTTTGAAACACACTTTCTCAAATCATTTAGATCATACCTCATTGATTGACAGTAAAAATAGTAAAAAACATTTAAATCGTTTGCAAAATGATTTTAAGTATTATAAAAGATTTATAATTTAAATACTTCTTTATAGACAAAAGTATTTTTGATTTAAATCATTTGATAAAAAGTAAAGTATCTTTGATCTTTTATTTAAATCTTTTTTCAAATGATTCGTTGCAGCTCTGCTTTCTAGCAGTTCTGGGATTTTCTTTTTTCTTTTATTTTACTCGCTTACGGAAGGGAAATATTGTGATGTAAAAAATTCGGATTTTGACGTTTCGGACTGTAATTTCAAAAACTAAGGTCTATCAGTTACGTCAGTGGGATTAGTACAATAATCTTTTAGTGAAAAAATACAGGGTGGACACAATAAAAATAAAAATTAATAAAAGAAATATAACGCAAGACACAATTGACAAGGAACAACTCTGCTATACTTTCGGTGCAAATATACAGAGTGGTCACTCTAAAAATAATTAATTAAGAAACAATGATGGAAAATAATATCTGAAATTTTGTTGTCACTATTGCTAAAAAAAAAACATGATTAATTTAACAAAAATATAAAAGCGCTGCCCAAGAAATCACTACTTTCACATCCAGATTTTCTGTCCAAGTCTCTCACAACGAAAAAAATTTTATATTGCAAACAGCACAGCCACAAAAATTTTTGGCCTGGATACTACACTAGTACATTCCCATGTATTTTCACGTGCTGAATTCGAATCCGAGGTTAGAACTGGTCGATCGGCTCATATATTCAAGATAACCTCAAGAAATAGATAAAAATGGTTCCACAGTAATCATGAGCACCAAAAACTTACAAGACCAACAGACAGACAGAATTTTTTTTGCCAAAAATTAAAATCTCGACGTTTCATGACATTCTAAGCTTATTTGAACAATGAAAATTTTCAAAAATTTTTTTTGCGTTAGCATACTTCAATTGGATGTGGAAGTGATACACAGAAAATAGCATGACAAAAATTTAAAAAAATCATTGTATGCCGTGGACTACACGATAGAAGTAAAGCTTCTACTTCAAGCATTTTCTTCGAAGAAACCTTCTATGCGTTCGAGATAACCCACTGTGCATCCAATTTATTCGAACTGCGCATCCATAATTTTCAAGAAAACCCACTGCGTGTCCATACTACTTCAGGTAGCCTACTGCGCATCCAAAATACTCGAGGAACCTACTACAACCTACACCTACATCCATACTACTTGTGGTAACCTACTGCGCATCAATGGTACTCGAGGAAAGCCACTGCGCATCCATAATGTTTGCTTTTGAATTCCTTATTTAGTTCTGAGATTATGGTTTTCAGTTTGGCGTTCTCGATTTACTCGGGACACCTACTGCGCATCCATACTACTTGAGGTCAACCTACTGTACATCCATAGTACTCGACAAAAGCCACTGCGCATCTAAAATACTCGAGGAAAGCCACTGCGCATCCATAATACTCGGGGACACCTACTGCGCATCCATAGTACTCGAAGAAACCCTTATTACAGAACTCATTTATTATGTAGAAGTTATTGTTTATGGAACATTAATAACATAATATTTGAAATCGTCTACCCCAAAAACCTATAAAACGATATGCCACATCAGTAATGGGGGTGGGGGTGGTGGTAGAGGGGTGATAGGGGGGGTGCATGAACTAAAAAAAGTTTTTGAGGCCTTAGGTTCTTGTATATGCTTACTAAATTACAATTTCATTTTTTTCACCCCTTTTATTAATGTGGTGGAGGTAGTAATGGGAGTGGCTAAGCCAAAAAATTTTTTGAGTCCTTAACGTCTTTTATATAGTAAATACCAATTTTACGGACTCTTATTGCGTGCTTTACCTATTTACCCCCATTTACCCCAATTTATCCCCCAACCCTTCAACGAAATAAGATCAAAATATAATGTAGTTCCAGTCCTCGCTAAAATACATACGTGTACCAAATTTCACGTTAATATATTAAACGGTTCCAGAGTAAACGTACGCACAAAAAAAAAGTTACAGACAGACCAACCGACAGACCGACAAACAAGATTTTTTTTGCTCAAACTTAAAATCTCGACGTTTCATGACATTCTAAGCCTATTTGAACAAAAAAAAAAAAAATTTAATTTTTTTGCGTTACTATTACTTCCACTGGAGGTAGAAGTAAACAGTGATCGTCCCACAAACTAATTTACAAAAACGAGTAGAAGTTGCAGTGGGGCGAAGCAGAGCGTAGCATTTCTATAACATTTTGCTTGAATATGGTACAATTCACTTTTGAGTGGTGCCACTGAAATTAAGTATACAGTCAATGCTTTTCATTTTCAATATTCAAATAGGTATTCGCAGATGGCACGGCCTTAGAGCAACATTCGTTTGTTTCGTTATAGTCTTATTAACCTTGTAAAATTAATTATGACCTAATTTGAGCAAACTTCCACTACTAACTACCACGGATGGGCCAAAGAAGCCCTTTTTTAACATTGTTCTTTGACGTTCGTTGACTCGCGACCCCATGACAGTGATTCTTATTTTACACAAAAACGGTTTCATGTAAAAGATACTTGGTAAGGAATTTTTGGGATAAAACTTTGTATTCTTTAATTTTTACCTGTTCGATTTTTTTTGTATTCTACCTTTTTTAGAGTTATTTCCAAAGAAAAAATGTTTTGGAGTGTGACGCTATTTTGTTCTATGTTGCAACTACGGTAGCGTTAATAACTTTCTTTTATACCTTTCTACTACCAAAAATTTACTTCTATGCAAAATTCGTTAAAGGGTTATTTACCCAGCTATTGCCGTTATTTTTTCTCTGAGGACTGGATTATATATACCGGGTGTCCCAGAATCGCGTTAACAGGCGATATCTCCGTTATATGAAAATATAAAAATATAAATAAAAAACCTGCAAAAAGCATGAAAGATTCCATCTGAGGAACCATGTTACTTCTTGCAACCCCTAAGAAACCGCACCCAACTTTTTTTTCAAATGACATCCTGCATAGGTAGTACCTGACATTGCATCCCCACATCATTCCAAATATATTACTATATACTAGGGTGACCAGATTTTTGTGCTGGACACTTCTGCTGGGAAAAAAATTGATGAGCGAGGGGAGCAGAAATCCGAAAAATCATTTCTTGATCCCAACATTTTTTGATGACCGAGAGGAAAATTTTTTTTGATCACAGATAGTACTCCAAAATGCTGGACTGTCCAGCGAAATTCCGGACGTATGGTCACCCTACTATATACCATACTTGATATGTTTGGAGATTTTTTAGATCGTATTCGTGTGGCTTACCTTACAGTGTGACACCTATGCTTAAAGCAACCTGCACAAGAAAATTACCGCGACTCTTGGAAGCTTGTATGGAGGCCCGAGGTGCCCAGTTGAACATCTAGTGGACATATGTCAGCATAATCTCTTAATTTATTAATATGCTGCATACCCATTTTTTGTCATTTTTTCAACATTTCTTATTTGTTACCATTAAACAACTGCAACTTACAAGTACGATATATCACTATGCTCAGAATGACGTGGGTATGTGATTTTAGGCTCTAGCTATGCAGGATACCATTTAAAAGAAAAAATTCGGGGTGGTTTCTCGGGGTTGCAAGAGGCAACACCGTTCCAGTTATTGTTGTAGAACCTAGGAAATTCGACCTAAGTCGAAAAATAGTAAAATATTGACTTTTAGGAAAAATGACATTTTAGAGCATACTTAACAATATTTATAACATGAAAACTGAAAACTGACACGAAAAGGGTAAAACACGTTTGCAGAGAAGGGGGGAAACAAAAGTGAAAATCCTGAAATGCGTCGAATTTTTTTAATTTTCAGTCGTTTCACGACACATGGAGAAAATGGGAACATACTATTCAATGGACTTAGAAAAAAGAATAATGATACCATTTTTGGCATTGGCAAAGTCTTAAGAGGTGAAACCAAAAAAGTGGCAAAGGCCTGTATACTCTAAATGCAATTATTAGGCGAAAATTGCCATGACGCTTTTTATATTAAAATAAATTTGGATTCATCCGACGACTCGTCAATGGGGCAGAAGCGTTGGAGAATCATTAGAAAAAAGTAGTAGCATGCCCAAAATCAAATCTTTAAAATTAACAATAGTAGAAAACAACCGCCTTTTGCCTCAGCGAGATCAATGGGTCAATTTCATAGAGGGCACTCGAAAACGAGGTCATGATCACAAAACCTATATTAGGTTACATGCCGTCAGTACGTCGTCGCAATGTGACTTATATACTGTCATAAAGCGCATTTCACATATTTTCAAATGATAAGTTCTTGTGAATGATATATGCACTATTGGAACTATAGAGCTAACCAAAAGTACCCTTAAATTCTAGTAAAATGTTTGTATACTATACCCATCAGTGCAGTCCCAAGAAGTGCTTTCATACACTTCTAAAAAGTTGTGAATCTTTTATGCCAAGTCGATTGTTATTACACGCTCTCCATTATATGGTGGTTGAGATACACGTACTCTAGAGGAGGTTTTCATCCTTGCCCTCTCTGGGGAGCCGAATACTTACAAAATTAGATGGGCTATTGCATATTCTTGTACAATTTTGGATTAAACCGATAAATGGTATTATTTGAACTGTTGCATTTTATTGATTGAATGATTAACTTTAAGTCTAACTTTTAGAGGACTTTTGTGTGTTGGGTCAGCACTGAATAATGGGATCCTCAAGGACCCGCATGTTTGGAATTCAGAACACCGATCAGATCGCGAAAGCTTAAGTGAGGGATTCTAAAAAATAATCAAGTTGTCTGGAAGTGAAAAGATTCATTACAGTGTTATAATTTAAGCTCAGTGCAACGTAAGGGTAACCAGTATTGGAGAGAGAGAGCAGTGAGCAATCCACGGTAATTACAACTTTTACCTCTCTCGTCTATCAAACATCTCAAAACATATCGAATCTACCTGAGAGTGGAAGTAGTTACAAATAGTCAAAAGAGTGGGGGGGGGGATCAGCTGGCGCCCTTAATAAATAAATCAGTGTCACGTCCTTCAAACTAGAGATGAGCTTCTTCGCATCTGACTCCTAGAAATGAGTCGACTCAGTAAGTTCACTCAAAAGAGCTACATGACTCATAATTCACTTAATGCCCATACGGCTCGTTATAGGCACGTTGAAAAGTTAAATGAGCGAATGGGGTGAAGATGTCATTTGCTGGCATAAACCAAGGTCGGTTCGCTTCAGTTGACTTTTGCAACTGCGGAGAGATAATTTTATTACCTTTTTGACTCGAAATTACACACTTTTGTAGATACTACGGGAGCCCACCCTAAGTGTCCGTGCATCCCCCCCCCCGATACTTGGGGACATTGTTTTTCATAAAGATTAAACAATTTTGAACATGTCCCCCCCAAAAAAAAAATTGGGTATACTTTCAAAACGGCGTCCTTTAAAAAAAAAGAAAATTGCAAATATTGTTTTTGTCATTTAACATAAAAATAAAAAAGATGGAAAAACTTCCTGCATAAAAAACAAAGTGCATAACATTTTCTACAATTTTGTTCCTATACAATATTTGGATAGGAATTACCATTTTCCAGATAAATGATTCAGCTCTTAAAATAACACATAAAATTCAATATAAAACGTAATACTACGGGAGCCCACCCTAACTGTCCGTGCACCCCCCCCCCTTCCGCGATCCTTGTGGACAATATTTTTCATAAAGATTAATGCTTAAGGAACACTTTAAGACATGTCCACAAAAAGAAAAACTGGCTGTACTTTCAAAATGGCGTCCGTTAAAAAAAATTGCAAATATTGTTTTTGTCATGATATTATTATTATTATTATTATTATTAATTTTTTTCAGTTTATTTTATTTTTTGTTATGTTAATAATATAAAGTTATATTTTTAATAATATTTAATAATTGTCACATGTATTTCCTGTAAGTGATTTACCGATATATGAATTTCCATGTTTTCTTAATTTCGGACTCATTTATCTGGAAAATGGTAACTCCTATCAAAATATTGTATAGGAACAAAATTGTAGAAACTTTTATGTACGTTGTTTTTTGTGAAAAAAATTTTTGTCCAACCTTTTTAGTTTTTGTGTTAAATGACAAAAACAACATTGACAACAGTTTTTTTTAACATATTTCCGCCATTTTGAAAGTACAGCCAGTTTTTTTTAAACTCGTCTTAAATTGTTCCTTAAGCTTTAATCTTTATGAAAAACATTGTCCCCAAGGATCGGCAGGGGGGGTGCACGTACAGCTAGGGAGGGCTCCCGACTAAGAGACAAGGCGCTCATGCAACAATATTTTGATTATTATTAGTATATTAGTAAACAACTTGCTTATTAACTATATTTTATCGATGATCTCATTATATTTATAGTCGATTTGTTATGTTTTATTAAGTAAAAATTTGACTTTTGAAGATTGCTTGTTTAAAAAAATATATTTAATTTATTAGGTATTATTATTATATTCTAATTTGTAGCAATTCAATTGCTACTTTATAAAAAGAAAGAATAAATAAAAAGAAAATTTATAGTACTATTCAAGATCGAACTTTTATTGCGTTACCAAATATACATAATAACTGCATCAAAAACTTTTATAATTCATATGTACTATGTGAAAGAATAATCCAAATCTGCCGCCGTCCTGAAATAGTATATTGTGTATCTAGGTGTGAAAGCGATACATTCCTGGACGACGATGCAAACAAGCATCGAAGTCTGGGAATGTGCTTTCACACCGAAGTACACATACTATTTTTTCTGAAATCACAATAAATACTATTTTAAACGTATAAAAATCAAAAATATAAACATTTAAAAAAAAAATTCTGAAATCACAATCAATACTATTTTAAACGTATAAAAATCAAATATATATATATATAAAATATATATAAAAAACCGTACGGGAATGTTACTTCCCGGCCTAGGCCGGGAAGTAACATTCCCGTACGGCTTTGTTGATCGTTGCTTGGCAACGGATCTTTTCCGGTCTGTTTTCTGATAGTTTCCTAGCAACGGACTAAAATACTGGAATTTTGCATTTTTCGCTCTAAAATCGCGCCGAAAATGTAGACATTCCCGATCGATTTCAGAAAAAATAATTAACATGAGTATATGCTTATTCCATCTACTTATCTTTTTAATTGATCCTTTAAAATAATTTCCTAATCGGTCTTAAGTAGTTTAATCGTCTCACGTGCAAAAGTCGTATTTTAGCTTATCTTCTATACCTTTCAATTTCTCAAACCTAATAGATAAAAACATTAATAAGTATTTAAAAGTCGAATGGACATATGAGTTTTCTGTATTATCATTAAAATAATAGATGTTAGCTCCTTTGCTCCATTGACTGGTGCTGGCCCCAACTGGTAAATTTGTCATTTTTCTCAGACCGTATTTTTCGGAAAGGCATTTTGGTATACACTGTCATAACACATAGTTGTTGTTCCCAGTTTTCTGTACCCGACCATTGATACAATTATTGGTGAATATTGTTAAAGTTTTTGTCAAACCTTAATTGTGTGTCGTTCAGTACAAAAGGAAAGTCTCAAGACTAACGTAGCTGTCTTTGCTACCAGGTCATACAACTCCAACGGTTACTACCATCCATGTTCATTTTAGATAGGTTTTCATAAATATCAGTTCTGATTAAAGTTCTTTCTAACTAATTTTAGGCCTGTTACGTATAGTTATACCTTGCTATAGTCAAGAGTCTATGGTTTCTTTTGGTGGATAAGTTATGCCGAAAATCCCGCCAATTTTTTCGTTGAGTCCACGCTGGCTGTTGTTTTCAGCGAAATTTTTCTACACTATCCAGCTAGCAGTAGTTTTCCCAACATTTGAAGATATCCTGTATGCTGCATCCTGTAAGAATTCGAAGGCTCCAGGCCCGTGCTGGCACGATTTTGGGCCCCGGGAAAATACCTTAGCAAGGTCCCCAGGCAGAAATCTGAAATTTTTCTATTTCGAATATGAAAATTGATGAGCGCGAGGGGAGGGGAAATCTCAAAAAAAAAATTCTTTTCTCTTGAAAAATTAATGAGCGGAGGGGAGAAAATCTCAGAAAACTCCTACCCTACAGGACAAAAATTATTCAACAGGGAAGGTCCTTCATAAAGGGCCCCTTTATCGAGGGCCCACGGTAAACTCCCGGTATCTCGGTGGGCCAGCACGTGCCTGGTGATCCCGTACAAAAGCAGGTTAATTCCAGATATCATAGGTTGTACCACCATTTTTCTTTTCTCCCTTTTTTTTTCTTTGATCCCGCCATATTTTTCTTTGCATGAAATATTTCTTTTATCTGTAATTAATAATCGTATTTAGTGTTAATACAAATAGATTCCTTTGATTTATTGCTTTTATAATATTTATATTTATAATAAATATTTATATTTATAATAATGCATATTTTTTTACGTTGAAAACATTTCTAAAAGAAAACTGTACAGCAAAGTATACATGTACGCCAAGCTAACATATCTACGGGGTGAGTTTAAATTGTTGGTTTATGTATATTGCATTATTACTCAACACTATGTGTAACGATTGTGCCTAATATTTTTTCTTAAATCTTAATTATAGTCTCGTAGATTTTAATAGTTGTTTCATTTCTCTTACATCTCATTTTAGGACTAGTGGTAGTTAATTTATGGGTTGGTTAACTATGTTTTTTATATAGCTTTCATTTGTTAGCAACTAATTGGCGCCCTCATTATCATAGGTGTAATTATTTATTCTTTCTCGAAAAACAAAACAAAATCCGTATCCACGACCCAGCTCACCAACAAAACCCTGAGAGCCGTTTGCAAAGTGTCAAATTAAAATTTATTCTAACATATTCACTTGAAATTCAATTTTCTTATTTAACAGCAAAATAGGGGTGACAAATTCTAGATTGAACTGTTTTATTTTCCATACGGCGCCGCTATTTGCAGTCTGCTCTGACTCCCAATGTCTATTCACAAACATAATTGATTCTTAACCGAATAGTCTGAGGAACCCAGTCGTTGTTTCTATCTTTCTGTCACGAAAGTTAAGCTCAATTTATAAACTAGCCGCAGCAATTGCAGTTGAAGTTGCCGCACCTGTAGTGTTTATGAAGAATACGAAAGCAATGTTCCCATTTATAAAGTCCGCTGCCGCTGCAGTTGCAGTTCGTATTCCGCAGGTAGATAACCAAATTTTATCTTGAACGGCAACCGCTGCGGAATTACCAGCGGATAGCCAATGAAATTGTAGTTCGTGGAGAACGTAAACATATCGTCACGAGATTTACGCGTGAAGCGCATGCGTTAAAAACATTCTACGACAGCAACAGCAAGAGTTTATAAATGACAAATTTTCGTGAATTGCAACTGATACTGCTCCGGCAACTTCAACTGCAACCGCAATTGCAGCGGAAAAGTTTATAAATCGTACTTTAGTCGTGGTGACTCGACAGGAGTAAATGTGCCGGCGTTTATGAAAAGAGCCGAGAGTCAAGTAATTCGGAAATCGTGATCCGAGTCTTTGAGTTAACTCGCTCACGAGTTACGCATCTCTACTTCAGACGAATGTGGTAAGATCTTCTACATTGTCAAATTGGGTCTTTCATACCTTTTGCAGTTTTTTTAATTTATATTTTTATCTGTTTAAATCACTGAGATATCGCCTATTAAGGTGACTCTAGGACACCCGGTAGAGAGATGATACATTTGTTTTAACTGTAAAACGCAACTTGGCAAGACAGCCATGCAAATGAAAAATCTTCGTCCTCAGAACAAGCAGTGAATTTATTACTTTTCTAATAAAAATGTGATTAGGTAATTTTAAACATCCTCACCTTTCTAATCCAGTAATTTATGATTATTTTATATTCTTGTTAAACTAGAATAATTTATAAAGAGAAAATTAAATTGATTTAATGACCAGTGCACTAATGAATACCAACTAATTTACATTTATGCACTTGAATGATTCGCTAAAGCAATGCTATAAATCTAATAATAATGAAAAAAGAGCATCCGCGCAAGCTGAGTGACATTAAACGTGTTCTATAACTCCTTTAAAATGCACATCTATTTCTTATCCTTCAACATGATGCAGGGATAAATAATATAATTTCCTCATGCTTGCTAATTTATTCACTACTAAACAAATAGTATCGCTTCACGTAGGTGTTTTGTCAACGAGAAAAGTTATGAACCAAGGCAGGTCAGTATATCTAGATTGATTTCTTTCCTTTAATGGCGAAAGAAACATGATTTTGATTTCTCTTATTATTATAATTATTATCTTCATAATATGGTATTTATATAAACAATAATTAATAATAATAATAATAATAATAATAATAATAATAATAATAATAATAATAATAATAGTGCACCCGGGAGGGGAAAGCTCATTCCCCTCTGGTGTCGGTCGTGGGCTTGCTGGGCTAACCACCCACAAGCCCTCACTTCTGGTTCCTGAAAACAGAAGACAGGGCCCCCACAATCGACCCCGTCCGGATAGGGGTCAAGGGCAAGGTGGTGGGGCCCAACCGGATGGAGCGCCCGTTGACGAACGCTATGGACAAGGACGCTTTGAGTGGACGGATGAGCTAAGGGACGACCTTCTGCAATGTTATGAAAGCAGTGAGCCCGCACGAAGGGGATACATGGGGCGGATGCATGCTCTGTGGTGTGACAGGCATCCAGAGCATGGCGCCTTCACGCCACAAAATCTGCGTGACTATGTATCCCATCTTCGTAGAAGGGGCTACGTGAGGGCTGCTCCTGGACCGGTGAATGAGGTGGACGAAAGACCGCCGCATTCACCGGTTGAGGAAGTGGCTCTCTTTGTTCCACCAATACCAGAGGGCCTCAGTACCAGACGGGGGCTACACCACATAAAAGCCCCCGGGCCACAAGATCTGGCCAGAGTGGACGAAGAACTTCGTGAAGCGCTTCCAGAACGGGCTGACATCTGGCACATAAACTGTGCCGTGTATGTCGCTGCTCAACGCTTTTCTCGGCTGGAGAGGCGTAATACTGCCTCCCCACAGGAGAGAGCGGGGCGGCGCATACAAAAGATGGAAGCCAAGATCCGGTCGGCGAGGCAACACGCATCCCGTATCCAATGTGTGATGGACTATATGGCGGCCAATAGGCCATTCACGCCTAAAGTGCGTCGAATAGCCGCCAATTTAAGACGCGTCCATCACACACTCAATGAGGCAGTGCTGCGAACCACCAAACAGCACTGTCTCGACAGGATACGGATGCTAGTGGTTTGTAAAAAATCACTAGTGAGGCGGGCGAGGGGGCTGGCGGAAAATAAACTCTTCCGCCAAAAGCCCTCGCGCCTTTTCGAACCGCCTCCACGTGTTGCAGAGAATCCGCCGACTGTAGATCAGGTGGAAAATTTCTGGAAAACACTTTACGAGGAGAAGCTTCCACTCAACCGAGACTCTCCAGCCCTGGCACACTTTGAAGCCTTCTGTCAAAGGCTTCAACAACCAAACGAGGTGTGCCAACCGATAACTCCAGAAGAGGTTCGAAGAGCTCTTGAGGGCTCTAAGAACTTTGCTGCTCCAGGTCCCGATGGGATAAACAACTACTGGTGGAAAAAATTACCCAGTACCCACCACCATTTGGCCAGAATTTTCAATTCATGGCTAAATGGGGAGCAGCAAATTCCTTCTTGGGTTGTCGAGGGGCGGACAGTGCTGATCCCGAAGAACGGAGATTTGTCTGACCCAAAGAACTACCGGCCGATAACCTGTTTAAACGCATGTTACAAGGTGTTTACGCGCATCCTGTACATGCGAGTGCTCCACGCAGTTGAACCGGTTTACGAACGGATATATGAGCAACGAGGGTCGAAGAGAGATGTCGCTGGCTGCAAGGAGAACCTGTTGATTGACAGATGTGTCACGCAGGACTCCGTGCAGTATAAGCGGAACCTCTCCATGGCCTGGATCGACTACCGCAAGGCATTTGATATGACATCACATGAGCTTATTGTTCACTTGCTCCGATGTCTTGCGGTACCCGGTCCCGTAGTGAGATGCATCGAAGAACTGATGCCGCTCTGGAGGACTCGCTTTACTATTACATCGGGTAACGATAGAGTCCAGACGGAGTCGGTAACATTCAGAAGGGGAGTATTTCAGGGAGACTCCCTCAGCCCCCTTCTCTTTTGCATCTCACTACTGCCATTATCCGTTTCGCTCCGGAAAACCCGTGGATACAATTGCGGTACCCCCGGCGATAGGAGGCATAAGGTCACCCATCTGTTTTACATGGATGACCTTAAACTTTATGCCTCCGGAGAGAGGGACCTACACCAGTCCCTCAGGGTGGTACAGGAGTACACGCAGGCTGTCGGTATGGAGTTCGGGCTGGACAAATGTGCACTGGTCCATCTCAAGAGAGGACGATGCGGGGACTACGGAGAGGACGCGCAGCTCGTGGACGGAAGCATCTTACACCATCTAGATGCCGGAGAGTCGTACACTTACTTGGGTGTCGAGCAACGCTCCACCCAAGAAGTGAGTGTAGTGAAAAACGCTCTCCGCGGCAAGTATCAGCACCGACTCCGACAGATCTGGTCTTCAGAGCTGTCGGGGAAGAACAAGGTGTCTGCTACCAACATGCTTGCCGTTCCGATCCTTCTCTACTCCTTTGGAGTAGTGAAATGGACTCAAGAAGAGTTGCGTCAACTCGACGTAGGAACCCGCAAGAAGATGCATCTCAATAGGAGTTTGCATCCTAAATCGTCCGTTCCGCGGCTATACCTCCCACGACATCGGGGAGGCCGTGGACTCTTGAGTTTGGAGAGTCTCCATAATAGGATGGCTCTGGATGGAGCCTGTAAGGTCATCAGGAGTTCGGATCCCCTCCTCTGCATGGTCCGGGACCATGAAAGTGCAGGAATAGGAGCCTTTTTGTTTAAGGCAGCACAAAGAGCAGCCGATGAACTTGGTCTCTCCTTCGACGTCGAGCGGGTAAATCCCGACTCTGTCACCGAGTTGGAACCTGCTCGACGAAAAGCCCAAATTAAAGCTGCAGAACACAACATCTTTCTGCAGCTTCACACGGATAAGCCAATGCATGGAGTTTTCTATAAAAATATAGAGAACCTTGGCTTATCCGAGAGGCTGACCTTTGCCTTCTTAAGGTCAGCCGGGCTGAAGTCTGAGACCGAGGGATTCATAATGGCTTGCCAGGATGGTGTATTTAATACCCTCGTCTATCGTAGTCGTGTCATGGGTATAGAGGTCCCTGATGTCAGCTGCAGGGCCTGCCGCAGGGCGCCAGAGACTTTAATGCACCTGTTGTCGGCTTGTCCGACATATGCAGTCTCGGCCTATATCCAGAGGCACGACGGAGCATTACGGGTGCTTTATTATCACCTAAGGCACTCGTATGGGATAGACGAGACACCAGTGCTGCCTTACGCTCCGGGGGATATTGAGTCCGTTGTGGGAAATGAGAAGTGTCTAATTTATTGGAACTACTCTTTTCCCACCGTCAGGCAAATACAAGCCAACAAGCCTGACGTAGTACTCCTCGACCATCAACTCAAGACAATGTTTGTCGTGGAGTTCTCGGCTCCCGCGGAGAACAACATTGTCTTGAAGGAGGAGGAAAAACGGACAAAATATCGAGATCTGCTCTTCGAACTCCGCAGACTGTATCCAGACCATACTGTTAAGATAGTGGTACTGATTATAGGAGCCCTCGGTGGAACGAGACACACACTGCTTTCAGAACTTAAGATCATACCGGCATGCCGAAATTCGGCAGAGGTCTTAGCCGGCAGAATGCAGAAGGCCGTCATCCTCGGTTCATTACGTCTGCTCAGGGCACACGATTCCCGGACCCAGTAGTCACTTACCCCACGGATGTGGGGAGTGGCTGCCGGTACTACCAGCTCCCCTCTGTGAGGGTCGGAGCCACAGAGAAGGGTGACTGGTTTTTAACAAAAAAAAAAAAAAAAAAAAAAAAAAAATAATAATAATAATAATAATAATAATAACTTTCACTGTACGCACAAAATTTTAGCAACACAAATTAATGAAGCTATTCGAGATCCTAATAGACTTCCTACATTCTTTACTGAGGGAATTACGATAATGATTCCAAAAAACAGTCAAACTCAGCAGCCCAAAAACTACCGGCCAATAACTTGTCTGCCAGTCATTTATAAAATCATAACTAGTATATTAGAAAACAAAATCACTAAACATCTAGAAAATAAAAATATACTAGCAAAAGAACAAAACGGATGCAGAAAAGGAGGCAAAGGAAGCAATGAATGGCTGGTAGTAGACACAATTGTCACAAAGCAGGCAGTAAAACGGAAGAGAAATATTTCAATAGCTTGGGTAGACTACCGCAAAGCATTTGACTCCATTCCGCATTCCTGGATTCAAAAAGTATTGTCCATATATAAGATCAATCCAGAAGTACTTAACTTCTTGAAAATAACTATGAGAGCATGGAGGACCTCTCTGAGCGTGAATGTAAACCATCAAGCTTATTCGACCGACACCTTCCAATTAGCAGAGGAATATTTCAGGGAGATAGCCTGAGCCCACTGCTATTTTGCTTAGCAGTCAATCCTTTAAGCTTTATTCTTAAAAAAGAAGGCAGAGGGTACGTCATTAATAAAAACTCTGCGACGAAAATCACTCACCTGTTTTATATGGACGATCTGAAGCTATACACTGCAAACGAACTGCAACTGCAAAACCAACTTGAGCTTGTTACCGCATTCAGTAAAGATATTAGAATGGAATTTGGAATGGAAAAATGTACATTTATTCATGCAAAAAGAGGAGTCATCCAGGAATCGGAGAATATTCGGTTGATGGATGAAACAGAATTTAATGCCCTTCCTCCAGCAGAACATTACAAATACCTAGGCGCTAGGCAATGTCTTACTATCGAACAGACCCCATCAAAGAAACTTTCAGAAGATAATTTCATGAAACGAGTGAAGACACTGTTGAAGACACACCTATACGCAGGAAATTTAATTACTGCAATTAATACCTGGGCCATTCCTGTTATCTCGCACACATTTGGTGTACTTAAATGGACCCAAACGGATCTAGAGCGGATAGATAGACAGTTACGAACAACGATGACTAAGTATAGAAAGCACCACCCAGTATCTTCAACCAGTCGACTCAATTTGCCTAGAGGAAGAGGAGGAAGGGGACTCCTTAACATAGAAATTCTGCATGCCAACATAACCAAGAAATTATATACATACTTTACGGACAGCCACGAAGAACTTCAAAACACCATTGCAACGGCGGACATCAATTTCTCACCTCTAAATTTGGCTGCCCGGGCACCACCTGAAGTACAAAAAACGATGAGAACACTAGAAGAAGAGTGGAAGAGTAAGGCTATGCACGGAAGATACGCAGCCGCACTATATAGTCAGGATATTGACCTTGAACTGTCAACTAGTTATCTCAGACAAGGTTTTCTAATGCCGGAGACAGAAGGCTTTATTAACGCCATCCAAGACCAAGTTGTGCCTACAAGAAATTACCGTAAGTATATACTAAGACAGGATATAGCAGACGATAAATGCAGACTTTGTGGATCTACTTCAGAGACAATCCAACACCTAGTGTCTGCGTGTACTTACCTTGCGCCAAAGGATTATCTGGATCGACACAACAGAGTAGCCGGTATAGTCCACCAGGAAATCTGCAAATATGAAAATTTTGTTAATGAAATCGTGCCATACTACAACTACAGGCCAGAAGTCTTTCTAGAGAGCGAAGATATCAAAATATACTGGGACACGGGAATTGTAACAGATAAGGAAATCAGACATAATAAACCTGATATATTAATCCTAAACAAAAAGGAAAAATGTGCTCACATTATAGACGTTACAATTCCCCTTGATGAGAATGTAAGAAAAGCGAGAAATGAAAAGATCAGTAAGTACCAAGATCTAGCAAATGAACTGAAGGCTATTTACTTACTTGAGAAGGTGTCCATAGTGCCCATAGTAATATCAGCAAATGGGTTGATAGATAAAGAGCTGCCTAGAGCGCTTAACCAACTGGGTATAACTGACCATCAGAGGGTGATAGGACTTGCACAAAAAGCTACAATCCTAGCTACGTGTAGCACTGTTCGAAGGGTGATGGCCCATGAGCAGACCGTTGGTCATCTAGACCCTGGTTTGCCATGAACCAAGAAAGCCAACACTTAGTTGTGAAAAAAAAAAAATAAATAATAATAATAATAATAATAATAATAATAATAATTAAGAAAATGTGGCGACAAGATAAAATTACTATTCTTCCCATAGTTATATCCACAACAGGTGTAGTTTCCAAAACTCTCTGCCGAAACCTCCAACAGCTCAATATCCATCCTCATACTATCACCCAAATACAAAAATCCGTCCTCCTAAATACATGTAACTCCGTCAGAAAATTCCTTCACCTGCCTATAACTTAAAATAGAAACCGCCATCTTGCTGATAGCCGATGGTTGGTACACCTTACCTCATCTTAAGGAGAGAATTTGAAAGATAATAATAATAATAATAATATTTATTTATAACCAATTAGGATACAATAATATAATGGCATTAACAATTTAGTAGGTATACATGTAAATAAATATTCGGAAAACCCACAAGGAAAATTCCGCGCGTGGGTAACTCTTTACTTTAAGATATGTAATAAAATTATAATGAAATACAATTTTATACAATTCATACCGTAAGAATAAATAAGTAGTAAATTAATTTATATACAGTTTGTACATAGTTAGAATTTTTTGTTACGAGTTATTCAATAGGTAGGTAGGTAAAGTTATTAACTATGAATGAATACATTATCTTAGGAACTAACTTACTAACTTAGTTTATTAATATATTTGAGTTTTGATTTTTTGATAGTTTGATTTTTTGATAGATTGCTATATAGATTAAAAATATTTGAAATGAAATATTTTTAATCTATATAGCAATCTAATATGTAGTAGTTTTATATGTAGCTGTTTTTTATATCAAATCATACTTTTAATGTCTTTCCTTGTCTGTCGTTTTATCCACAATTTAATTTCTAATTTAAAATGTTTACAATTAGATATGTGCTTTATTTCCATTGGGAGAGTGTTGAATAGTTTTGTAGAGATATAGCTATGACTTCTATGTCCAATAGTTTTAAAAATCCTGGGTAATTCTAATGCACCTTCCTTGTATCTTGTATTGTGAATGGGTTTAATTATATATTTTTTGTGTTTATTTTTTAAACAGTGTAATAGAAGGGCTTGGCAAAATAGTTGTCTAATGTCAAATATTTTGGTTTCATTGTATAGTTGATCTGATGAGTAAGTTCTACATTTGTTAAATATGATTTTTAATATCCATTTTTGAATAAGTTTTTTGCAATAATTATTGGTTATGCCACCCCATGCTATTATACCGTATGAGAGATGTGATTGGACTAATGCATAATATACTGAGACAAATTGTTTTTCATCTAAAAAAGAATTGTTTGACTAATTTGTCTGTGTGAGCATCCCATCTCATATGACAGTCCAGTATTACCTCTAAATATTTGATATTTTGCTTTCACTGAATCAGATTCTCTGTGTTTGCGTCACGAATTGCTAGTGAATTAAAATTATAGCTGGTAGATGGTAGATAAAATGTTTTCTGAAAGTTTATGGATAATAGTTTCCTGTTCAAAAAGTCTATCACCGCAGGCAGATTTAGCTCTACTTTTTTTTTAATGCTTCCCATGATTCATCCTCAAAGAAAATTGCTGTATCGTCGGCAAAACTTATGATTTTACCAGCACAGGGTATTTCAAATAATTTATTTACGTAACTAGTGAAGAATTGTTAATAATAATCACTGAATTTTTCACATATACCGGGTGACAACGGATTCTTTTTACAAGGTGCCATTTAATTTAATTATCTTTTAAGGTAGAAGCTTGAAATTGGTCGATGGGCTCATATTTTTCATGAAAAAACAGTTGAATACCACAAGTCAAGAATTTTATTTTTTTATATAGTTGGATAGAGATTAGAATTCAATGACATATCACATGTTGCCATTTTTTTTTCGAAATGGCGGCGTAGGAGCCAGTTTTTTCTAAATGCCTGCCCACTTTTGGCTTTGTAATATGTAATTATGTAATATAGAGAACGTTCTAATAACATAATAGAAGAATTCGAAAACAAAACATTAGCTGCGTTTCGGACAATAACTCCTGTCATGATTGGAAATGCAACAAATGTTGTGAGACGAAGGTGTCAAAAATGCATAGATGTAATTGGAAGACAATTCGAACATTTATTGTAGTTTAGTTTTTCCTATCTTTGGCAAAATTATTTTATATTATAAGAAGTGTTGTTGTTAACAGTTTGCCATAGCCTCCTCAAAAATATACTAAATTTTTCGAAAATTAACCACTTTTTCTAGAGATAAATATGACATGGTATATCGTTGGATAGCTAATTTAAGTTGTGATCGAATAAAGACAAATACATGTATTATATATAATTAAAAAGCTTCTTTATGGCCTTTCAAATGGTGTAAATATATGGAGTGTCCATTTTGTGACGTATACTTTCCGGTGAGGCTGGAAAGTGGTCACTTTTGACACCTTAGCAACGGCTCGGGCGCCACCTTTACAATTTTTTACGTGGGGCAAAGGTCCCACACTAGCCTCTTAGCATAGCCTGTTGCAGTAGGGCCGGAGTAGCTACAGTGGAAAAAAACAGTAAATTCCAGTGGGTCAATTGGGATGTATCAGACTTTCACACAGTAAAACGCATAATTCGGTAAACAATATCTATTTATTGCCTATAAGTTACAATATCAACTGTAAATTAGTCTAAATCTACTAATATATACCAGACAGTGCACAGGCTATGATATGACTATTGTGCAGTTACGGTGCGGTTACAGCGATGTTACTTACGGCAGGCGGGAGCGAAGTAGCGTGAATTCGAGGTAATGGCGGTGATGGATAGTTAACGGCGCGAAAAATGACAAGGTGATAGGTTACAATGCAGGTGGCGAAAGCGGTTAGGTTATGTACAGTCGTTAGATACCAGGAAGGAGCAAGCAAACAACAACTAATACAACAATAGGAAAAATGGCTACTCTAGGCTTGGCTAATACCAGAAACCCTAAAGTAATACAAAATTAAATAACAATATTTATAATATGTAGAAATAGGGTACTTGTTTGGGCCTTGGAATTTGCTTCATTACAATTTTAAAAAACCAAAGTAAAGTTCGTATCTCCGAAATGCGACTTTAAATTGCTATTCTGAAATAATTTTTGAAATTTTTGTACTTTTTTACATAACTCCAAACAACTTCAAAAATAATGAAGTTAAATGAGGTTCTAACGTTCGCGCGACCACCCTGTACATAGAATTTTCTCAATATCTGTTATAGAACTTAAATTAGTAGGAGTTGTTTTCTGATTGCTGATAAGCCTATCTGGCCTAGGCCTATTTGGCCTATGTCTAAATGAATAACATTTTAAATGTATACCAAAGTATATTTCAAATTTTATTTTGTTCTCGTTCCCATATGATAAAATAAACAATATTACATATCGATCTGGTTTTTAATTTATCCAAAATCACTGTTGCTAGTACTAATGATTTTGTACTTTGTGCTATTGATGACTCCCTTTACGCTTTCTCCCCACAGAAAGCGTAAAAGGGAGTGAGCGACGAGGGAAATTGACCCTTTAAAAGGGATGGTGAGGTGCAGAGGGAGTATCATTTTTTTACTGCTGAGGTAAGGAGCAGAGATTGGGAAGGGGATGGGAGGGCGGCAAGTTTCCGATAGCCCCTAGACGGCAGAAGTATAAATCCGCTACTGGTTTCATAATACTTGGGAGTGAAACCATTGGTAGATATCTTTTCATTTCAGATAAATTTTACCGAGTTTATCCATTGATATTTTCGGCACTTGGACTACTTTATTATCGTAGCTATAACAGGATACTTTTCAATAGAAGGTAATTCTTTCTGTTGGAAGATTTTTGACGTTACCAGAGTTCCAGAAACTAAGAAAGATGGAGAATTGAACGCCAGTGTGGTACAAGAATTTGTTTGTCAGTTGTACATATATCTATACCATAACAACTGATATAAGGTGATATAAGTTATAGGTGAAATAAGATGGCAGAAACAACACCTTCCTCATACCAGTAAACTTTGAAACCTGCTCTGTTTATTAGTACGCATTTTTTTGTTTTAAATTTGTTTTTTATCTGTTCATTAAACGAATTACTGTTGCCTTACTTGTGATTTTCATTACTGTTGTATTCCTGAATGCCAAGGATGAAATAAGGAAACCATGAAAATTAGCAATTTAATGAATCTTTTATTTGACCTCGATATTTTTTTATTTTATCTATTTTTTTTTAATAAAAAACTAAATTACGTTCTTTTTGACAAGATTCCTAAATGCCTATAGTAAAATAATGGAGATGAATATATACGATTTAAACGTTGATAACAGAATTTGGTAAATTTCAAAAGGCCATGGCAGGTTAAGATAAGTGTCCGTGCCTTTGTAACCTTTTTGCGTGTGGTTCCTTCCAGTGATGTGTCTTTGCGTAAGATACTACCACAAAAAAATTTGACCTCAAAAACTTCATAATATCTGGGAAAAATTTTTTTTTTTGAAAATCCAAAAAAAATTTTTTTTTCTTAATCAAGTGAACCAATTTGTTTGTATTTCACATATATTGTAAATATACTCAAGATAATTTATTACTGATATTTTCATGAAATATTTTTATGAAGAAACCAAAAATTGATGCTTTTGGAATTTTTCGAAAAAATTATATACGTACTTAAGTTAGTGACCACCTCTATTTTTTTTACTAATTATACAACATATAATAAGCTATAACATAATTTTTTTACAAAACTCTATCGCAGTCAAATTGACAAAGATAGTGTTACGTGCTGTCACCCCCCTTAGTAAACACCCTGTATCAGTGGCGGCTGGTGAAATTTCAATATTTTTTTCTCGTCTGTGGCGTATGGGACCCATACGAAATTTGGGAAATAACATCTAGAGAAGCACTTCTCTAATTACCCCTAAAGAATTTTGAAAAAGCAGTTTGCGAAAAATTTTTTGAAAATTCGTTAGCCTCCCCTGGGTCTAGGGACTCCTGTTTATTTTTACTTTTTTTGTCATATGCATTTGACTTTTCATAAAAATACAACAATAGATTTTGGAGTTCATTACTAACTGAAATACAATGAACTGAAATTTTGTAATTTACAATTTAACAAATTACAATATTTCAATTCGTTGTATCTCAGTTAGTAATGAAAATATTTTCATAAACTCCAAAATCTGTTGTTGTATTTTTATGAAAAGTCAAACGTATATGACAAAAAAAAATAAAAATAAACAGGAGTCCCTAGACCCAGGGGAGGCTAACGAATTTTCAAAAATTTTTTCGCAAACTGCTTTTTCAAAATTTTTCAGTGTTACAATAAATGAGGACAGTGATGAAGACGACTAATATTATCATATATCATTAGCATAACATGTTTTTTTATTATGTATTCTTATTATTAAACATATAATTTTTTTATGTATTACCATTTCCATGGAGCTTTGTAGAAAATGTATGTATTGAGAAAAATACATCTGTTATTTAAAAAAAATACGTAGGCTGCTCCAAAAAATTTTCAATACGTATAATCCAAGCAGTTGTTGTTTATTTATATATTTATTAATATATCGAGTTTCTAACCAATTTATACTCTTTTTCTTTATTTGTTGTAATTAATGCGTAAGTAAATACATTATTGTTTAGTGTTACCCTGGTGTTATAATTTTCGAACCCACGATACAGGGTGTATATAAGGGGGTGTAAGCACGTAACATTATCTTTGCCAATTTGACTACGTTACCCTTTTGATAGAGTTTTGTAAAAAATATATGTTATAGCTTATTGCATGGTGTATAATTAGTAAAAAAATAGAGGTGGTCGCTAACGTGTAAGTACGTATATACATTTTTCAAAAAATTCAAAAGCATCAATGTTTGTTTTCTTCATGAAAAGATTTCATGAAAATATCAATAATAGATTGTCTTGAGTATATTTACAATATATGTGAAATATAAACAAATTGGTTCACTTGATTAAGAAAAAAAAATTTTTTCGGATTTTCGAAAAAAAAAATTTTCCCAGATATTATGAAGTTTTTGAGGTCAAAACTTTTTGTGGTAGTATCTTTCGCAAAGATGCACCCCTGGAAGGAACCACACGCAAAAAGGTTGCAAAGGCACGAACACTTATCTTAACCTGCCATGGCCTTTATGACGCCATCCAAGGTAGTCAGCAGCGCTTCTCGAATGATATTCATTGATATATTATAAAACAAAATAAAAAATATCGCAAAATGATATCTCCAAAAGTAGCACGCGGGATGACATAGGCGCGCTCACACTATGAGGACGGTTCCTCAATACTTTAAATTACTTAAGGGCTTGCATATAATTGTAATTTTGAGCTGCAACCAGTTCATTTTATGATCAAATATAACGAGGAAATTTGATCATAGAAATCGGCATTTAGAAAATGTCATAACGAGGTTAAATTATAGGCAATAAGCAACATTAAAGTCTTTATAAGTATCATTAAATTTTAAATTATAGAATATTAATTTAAGTACTCACGATATGGCCAAAGGCAATCGGTAATAAAATATGTGAAGAATTACGGTAAATATCTGAATAATCGTGTTTTCTTATTATTTCATTGAAATCGTTCGTAATCGTGGCTTAAAAACGATTTTTGGTTAGGAATAAATTACTTAACATTTTTAACGTCTGCTTAGTTTTACATAACAAATCTTCATAAAACCAATCATTAACCTCCTTGTGAATTATCAAGTATTTTAACGGAAATACATCGCAATTAAAAATGTTTATTTCTTCATTAAAGAGCATGAAAATAACATTAAATTAACTACAAAATAAAACGTGTTATATATATATGGATTTAGTCACGAAATTTTCCTATGACTCGTGCAATGAAGATGTATCTCTAATTTTTGTGAAATCTTCACTCATACAAGTTAAACTAAAAAAGGTACTCGTTCACTTTGCACACTCGTGCTTGTTTTCAACTTAATTAGTATTTATATTTTTCGAAAATTTTCTATAAGTATCATTGCATTTGTTATATTAATATTGAAAATATTTCGAGTTATAGGCAACAACAATAATTTTACGATTTCTTGGCAGTGGCGCAGCCAGAAAATTAATGGGGGGGGGGGGAATAGAACCGGTCTCTCCAAAGGATGAGGAAAACTTTTCAGAAAATTGTTGTAAACGGATGTGTATAGATTCCTCTACTAGATAATATTGGCATTAATTACAAAATATTTATTTCAAAGGATAATTTAAATACTGTCTTGTACTGATAGAGATTATGCGTCTTTATTTTTGGTTTAAGGAGGACGGTTTTGGGGGGGAGGCATGGCTCCCCCTGGCTGCGCCCCTGTTTCTTGGCAAGCTAATTCTTTCGTTTTGTAATAATTGGCATTACTATCCACTGTACTACTACCCAAATTAATATTTTTTTGAAGATTTCAACTGACTTATAATAAATGACAGCATGTTTATATTGAAAATATAGAAAATAACATAGCCACACAAAAAATGCCCTATACTAGAAATCAGACCATCATTTTAATGTGTATTTTAATGTGTTAAAAACGAATCTCATGCACAAATTGCTTGATTTCGTTTCAATTTTGTTTTAAAGCACATTCCCTTATTTTGGTCGTCGTTGGGCCTGCCGACACCTTCCATATCATTAAAGAGGTAGGCATAATAGATAAATCTAGATGCATCCTATTGGAGTTCCCGGAAGGAAAGACGTATGAATTGAATTGAAAATAAAATAAAAAGATATCTAATAATATATTCGATTTTTTTTTAAATAACAGATTACTGAAAAAGTAAAAATAACAGCCCTGCCTCAGGGCATCATATCTAGGGTTCATCGGACTTCATCGACTTCTATAGTTGTTCGTTATATGATGTACCTAGTTTAAGATACACTTTGATTTTTTCTCTATCTTAATTTCCTTAAGTTTAAATGTAACAATAAGTAGTATATTTGTCATTTTTGCTCTTTTTTACTCTACTGAACCCAATGTCTCAGGTTGTATTGGTCGTTCAAAGTTCAGAGAGTACTAATATTTTTGTTTTAAAATAGATAAAAACAGTATTGAACACTTTTTATTCAATAATACGTTGTTTTCGAGTTAAAAAGGAAATGAGAATTTTCAAAAAAATGCAAAAAAGGTAGTTTGCTTTAAGTCGATTTCATATTTTCTAATTTTTAGAATACCCTCTATAATTTATCTTAAGTTTGACAACTGTTTATATCTTCCTAAGACAAGCGAAACTTTTAATAAAGAATGACTTTTTTTCGGTAAATCAAAAATAAGAAAGTTTATAAGAGTGCTGTGCCCCATTCGGAAACTTTTCGAAAATTGTTATTTCCTTATTTTGCAGCTTGTCTTCATAATTGAAAAAAAAATGTTAAATCAAATTTTCGATAAAAATATAAAAAAGGTAGTTTTCGTAAAGTCGATTTCATATTTTCTAATTTTTAGAATACCCTTTATAATTTATCAACTGTTTATGATTTCCTGTGGCAAGCAAACCTTTTTATGAAGAATTACTTTTTCTCGGCAAATCAAGAATAAGAAAGGTTGCAAGAGTACGGTACCCTATCTGGGAACACACTGTATAGTTGTACAATCGAATAATATTAAAAAATAAAACACCGTGATCACTTTGAAAGAAATACGCAACCTTCTGTATGCTAACATATGATTATGATAATTGCAATCAAAAATAGACAATCAGTAATAATAATGTTGTCTTTAATTAATTACTGAACGATATGATAAGAGAGCAATAGGTTTATTAATTAGAATATCATTAGATATTTAGATGCAGCACGTCTGCATCAATTAGAGTTCGCATCTATAAGAAGACATACATACATAATTTATCCAGAATGCCATATTTTGTTTCTATTACTGAATATCTCAATTACTAAAATTAATAAAATAATTTTGTATTTATTCTACAAATGTTAATGGTGGCCTTCTCTTAAGTTTTCCTTTTAGGTTTTTAGAAAGTTTGACCACATTATGTGCTTATGCTCATCTAAAATCTTAAGTGATTTCTATTAAATCTGCTCCAAACTATGGCTCGGCTGTGGTCCCATTGTAGCTTCATTAAACTGCGTTTAGGGTAAGGTGTTCCAAAAATTGGAAACATATTTAATAGGTAATTATTGCTCGGCGATGGTCCCATTGTATTTTTTACCCTCAAACTACATCCAGTGCTCAGTGGGTCAAACTCTCTAAATTGGACAAAATTTCGTCGGAATTACTTTAAAATTGGTGATATATTCGGAATAGTCTATGTAATGGACTCAGAAATAGTTTAAATATTTCGTGCAAAGACGAGATTACAATTCCCCCCCGTGTTTAAGAGTGCTGAACACGATGCAAGTGGTGGGAGAAGTTTTTGACCGCCCTTGAAACGGCCAATAACCACCCCTCTTGTGAATCTCTTAATAATATTTAAACAGGTCTGGGGAGTGATTTATAAATACTATGGAAAGGGGGTTATAGAGTAAGTGGAATCCAGACAGCAGGCCTAGGGGTTGATTAAACCCTTCCGAAAATCATTTTTTCTTTCAAATGATTCGGTTCAAATGCGTATCCTCCCGTTTTCGGGGTCGCTGATAGCGGGAAAAATATTCATTTTTAGCTCCAAGTCCTCCTCATTCCTCAAACAGGCTGAAACCACCCCTCACTCACCAGAAAGAATGCTATCCAGGATTTACAGGTTTTTCGACACATGATCGTTATTCCTGTGCATATCCCTTCATTTTTCACGAAAGAGACGGTGGTAGCTTCAACCCTTCCAAGGGATGTAAAATTCATTAATTACACTTTGGATTGTCAATACGCCCTCCCCCGTTTTCGCAGGCGCTGACCACTATGAAAATATTCACCTTCATCTCTGACTCTCCTCAACCCCTATAATGGACGGAAACTTACCCTCATCCACCAGTTATCGCTGGGGCAATGATTGTGTAGGTTGCTGAGTAGGGTATAATGATTTCTTCATCGGAGAGTAATGAATAATAAATTTTGTCATCAATGACAATGTTGAAAAAAAAAAATGATGTGCACAGAAATAACGATCATGTGTCGAAAAACCTGTAAATCGTGGATAGCATGCTTTCTGGTGAGTGAGGGGTTCTGCCCGTTTGAGGGATGAGGAGGGGCTGGAGCTATAAATGAATATTTTTCCCGTGTTACGCGTTTGAACCGAGATTACAATTTATTGTGTTAACTGGAACCAACCCTTATGTGTGCCCCTTATTTCCCACGGTACTATTAATTTTATGAAAAAAATTGTAGTGACTTTTTTTATAGAGAATTTTATAAGGAATAATTTTGTACATAGATATTTTTATCAAAAAGTGCACCCGTTCCCGAGATAATCTAGAAAATCTCAAAATGAGGGTGGAAACGACGTCCTAGAAGATGAAGCACACTATTTAGGGATGGTAACTTTTCGGTTTAGTAATTCTTATGCTATTCTTAACACTTCTACCAATTTTCAAAACTTTATGAATTTTGTCCCATATATTACAATATTTAACTGTTAGTTTACTGAACTATATATGTATATGGTGTACAAGTTTTATGGGGATACATTTGTAAAAAAACCGCTGCCCAAGGAATAACTACTTCCACATCCAGATTTTCTATCCAAGTCACTCACAACGAAAAAACTTTGTATGTGGAAATAATTGTTTATGGAACTTTAATAATATAATATTCAAATCCTCTACCCCAAAACCCATAAAACGATACCCCACATCGGTAGTGATGTGGGAGTGGTGATAAGGGTGGATGAAGTAAAAAATATTTTGAGGTTCCTGGTCCTTGTACACACACTAAATCACAATTTTTTTCATCCCCTTTAATAATGGGGAGGGGGTGGTAGTGGGGGTGGCTAATGCCAATTTTTTTTTTGAAACCTTAGTCTCTCTTGTATGTACTAAATACCAATCTTCTGGACTCTTACCTGCTTGATTTACCTATTTACCCTAAATTTACCCCAATGTATCCCCCAACCCTTCGACGGAACAAGATGAAAATATAATTTAGTTCCAGATCTTAAAGTACATATGTGTACCAAATTTCAAGTCAATACCTTAAATGATTCCAGAGTAAACGTGCGCACAAAAAAAGTTACAGACAGACAGACCGACAGACAGAAATTTTTTTTCGCTCAAACTTGGAATCTCGATTTTTCATGATATTCTAAGCCTATTTACCGGCACGGTAGCTCAATCGGTTAAGGCGTATTGAGTGGCGAATACGCTGATCGACTCGCTACCGCGCTCTGGGTTCGACCCCGAGCCCCGGTATTGACAACACCGGTGGGTGTGGATGTATGTATGTATGTATGTGCGTTTTTCCGAATGTGTAACCCCCTTCCGGACAGCCTTGGCTTTGGATTTGGGGGTTGTCTACTATCTGTGGTGTGTTTATATTTAAATATTTGAACAATAAAAATTGTTTTTTAAATTTTGTCTACTAATACTGCCACTGGATGTGGAAGTAATTTATAAAACGCCTATATGATGAAGAATAAAATAAATCATATCTGCATACCAAATATGGCAAAAAAATACATCCCGTAGAGGATCTTTCATCAAAACTTTAGGCAATGGTGAGAAGTAGGGCATCAGTCGAGTAACACAAAAAGATTCAAATAATTCTTTAGAAAATATGTTTATCAATTTTAGTATTAGAGCTAAAAGGATTGAGATTGACGGTAATATGTATCATAATAATTTCGGTTTGCTTGTAACTAGCTTTAAGTTCTTACAGGCGATTATATCATTCGTCGGAACTAAATACTTTGAAATGCTTTTTACGGCAATATATTAGTTATTTGAGGCTTTCCAGCTTTTTTAAAAACTTGCAGACAGCATACCACCCAAAAATATGATTGCGCTTCGCCTTTGAGCTATCCTTATGGAGATATCCGTGTGCTGATTTAATGAAACATTTTTCTACTTTTTCGATGCCTCAATTTTAGGGTAGGTTGATAAATTATCATCTCTATTATTATAGTCAATTTTACTAAGTTCTACATCATACACAGCACACAGGACGTAAGACTTATTGCGTATTTGATTGCTTTTATTGGTTAAACATAGAATGCACATTAATAATAATTCCTTTCTGTAAAATCAATTTTTGTTCTGACTGCTTAAGTTTTATCGAAACATCGAACCATTAGCACACAATATTACTTTTCTAATTTCAAAAAGCATTAAATCTCACTTTTACCTGTACTTATGTACTTAACTGTGACCCAGCCTTTAGAGTTCCTTTGTACTTTTCGTCACGAAGCGACAAAATTCATATATTTACCTGAACCGGAATTATATATATTTTTTAGTAAACATATTATTCCATCGCATGCTGAATTATAATGTATTATGCTAATCCATCTTTGATCGGATGCAGTATAATCAGTATGCAGTTGAGTTTACAGCAAAAAATTGCCAAGTAAATAAGGTCGTTTGGCGTGGCTCTCAGTGCGCTAATGATGGATATTTAAGCTCATTTGAGAGACATTCTCCGTGATTTTAATTGATATAATGAGCAATTGCACGATGAGTTCTGTATTTGGAGAATAAGGAATATTGTTGTTTTTGTATGGTTTAAGAATGCAGACATGCACAAACCATAAATATATTTAAAAAGATAATGCAATAAAAACGATATTATTTGTATTCAACGACATTAAAGACAATCGTGAATATAGTAACGTAGGGTAAAGTATTAGAGTGTATTGAAATAAGAATTAATTGTCTAAAATGACTTTATATTAAAAAATATTTTTTTAAAAATATACCTCAAATATGCCTCGTGCCGTGTATCTATGGTGTTAAAGGAATAACTCTCTTCCATTTAGGAGCGGATTCTACACACAAAAATAGTAAGAAAAATTCCCATAAATATATTCAGTTATGTGGGATTTTCTGTGATTAAAAATGATACAACAAATACAACTAATTTACTGCAACATTGGAACTATTTTAAACAAATGCGCTACTTAACAACACATAGCTTGCTTTAATTATATTGCTGATAATAAAAATTGTAAGCAATCTTGGAGGGAACTCAAATTGTTAAACATATCTACAGAAGCTGAATATACGAGTTACCATAAATAATGGAGAACAGTGAAGTGATTTATTTTATAAACAGCATTCCAAAAATTACTGCGGATAAAGCATACATTTTTAATTACACAGGCACACAAAAAGTCGAGTGCGACAAGGCAGGCCTATGTATTCCCATGCATTTTGACCCGCTGAACACGAATTCGATGTCCCGATTGGCTCTTAAATTTTTGCTAACCTCAAAAAACACCTTAAAAATACCCGAACAAGTAAATAAAAAGCTTAAATGAACTGATCACTATATCCATACGTAATTTGGGGCGCTGAAACTGAATATGAGGTCAGAATTAGCCGATCAGTTAGGAATTTTGACATAACTTCAAAAAACACCTAAAAAATGCCCAAAAATCCAAAACAAATAAATTAAAAGCTTAAACCAAGCTAACATAACCTAAGGCAAGAGCATTACACCAAGAACTTTGAACCAAGAACTTTAAACCTAACATAACCTAAGGCAAGAGTTTTAAACAAAGAATTTTAAAGTAAGAATTCTTAACCCAGCTTACCTGAGACAAGAACTTTAAACCAAAAACTTAAACCTATTATAAATTAAGACAAGAACTGTTAAGTTCCTAAGGCAAGAACTATTAAGGTTTAGAGTTCTTGGCTTAAAGTTCTTTGTGTAAACATCGAAAAAAAATCAACGATAAAATAAGAAATATTTTTATCTAAAATGTTATAGTATGGAAATAGTGGATAAAGGTTTTCCATGGTACCTTGCATCATATGTTATAAGATGTTGGACAAATGAAAAGAACGCTAAAAAGTAAAATATAAAAATCCAACAATATGGAAGAAGCCTGGACTCCGGGTGGCATAAACGTAATCTGCAGACGCATAAGGCATAGCCAAAATGATTCGATAATATTCGGACATAATCGTCACCGTCTTATATGTCTCACTGCTTATTGGTAAAGATTTAGTTAAAAAATTTAGTACCTAATGATCTTATATCCAGTGGCGGCTCGTCAGGGGAGGCAGGGGAGGCTGAGCCTCCCTTTGGAAGAAGCGGCATATCTTCCAATCTTCCAAATAAATATCTGTTACTTTTAGAAATTTCTCTAATTGTCTTTCAAAATATCAAGCCTCCACTGCAGACAATATCACGAACCGCCACTGCTTATATCACAGTGCAGATATTTAACGACTTGCAAAACCAAAGCATGCCATTGTAAAAAAATAATATTACTATTGTACCTTTATGTGGTTGTAGTATAGACAAATGCAAGAATATGGTCAATTAAATTTTTTGCTAATTCAAGTATTTCAACTTTTTTTGTTTCTACCATTTATATTTATAATAGTTTATGACAAATTATATTGATTTATAAAGCATACAGCAATAAATAGTAACTAAAGCGTTTGTAAAAGCAAAGCATCGAGAACACATAAAGATACTCTATAGTCCAGTCGGCAGTAGCCAGTGCGCAGAATGTGCACAGAAAAGCCTCAAGCGTCTGCAATTAACTGATAGTTTTATAGCTTATTTTTTTACAATTATGTCATAACAAACACATAAAATTTTATAAAAATAGTATTTGAATTCATATTCTTATCTCTAAAAGGAAAAAATCTAGAGGTGTTTAAAACTGTTGCAAAATAAAATAAACACACAGCCCATCGCCTGCAAATGTAGTAAACTGCAGACGTACTAGGATAACTACGTCTGCACTTTACTCTCGTTTTCATTGGTCCTATTATTCTTAAAAACCCGAAGCGGCCAGCTATGCCTTATGCGTCAGCAGATTACGTATATGCCTCCGGGTGAAGAGTGTTATTTTTTAGCAATACAAATGTTTCCGGAATTAATGCTAAAAAGGGAAACTGATTATTGTTCCGAAAGTCAAGAAGATAACAGTGAATATGGAGATAGTGAATGTGAGTGTTCGATAAGAACTAAAACTCCCAATATTTGGTGAAATGATAAACTTAATAATGTTATTAGAAATCTTGGTCTATCTAATGGTAGGGAAGAATATTTAGCGGTGATTATGGAAAAAGATAATTTAGTATCAAGTGATGTTCGTTTTAGCTCATACAAAAAAAGAGAAAAAGACTTTAGAAAATATTTTACACAAGGAAAAGAACATGTGTTCTTATATTGCCATAATGAATATACTTAAACGTATCATATATAGATTTTAGATAAAAAAATTTTATTTTATCAGTTTTTTTTTCGATTTTTCGGAACCTCGAATTTACTACAAACAAAACAGAAGGAATTCGCATTATTTACACAGTTGTGCAAATTTCTTGTAGCCCTATACTCATAGGAAGCCAAGTTTCCCACTTCACTAGAGCTGCGGTTGCATGATGACGACGCCCGCAGTACCGCTTTCTCAACCTGACCGGCCGCCTATACTGGGGTTTCCCTCCCCTGCATCGTAAACTCTTTCGCCACTTTTGCCATGACGGTATTTTTTTTTTACCTAGGAACTTAGCCGAAATAAACCGTTGTCCGCCGTCACCACGTGGAGGTGTCTTAGTCGCAAAAATAGAAAAAGAAACAAATGGCATATGACAATCAAACAGAATAAAGAAAACTATACGATTCTAAACAGCTCTAAGAAAAAAAAGTAAAAAATTATCAAGGGAGAGTGTTAATGTTAAGTCCAAACGATATTCCTCTCTCAGCAAAGCAAACTTTGTCCGAAAATTTTTTCGTAAAAATGTCACTGTTCAGTAATATTTTCCTTTAAATACTTGAAAATTTAAAAGTTACCCGTCTCCGCTTACGAGGGTTGATGAGAATATATGCTGAAGTGATATTTCTCTATGAAGTTTGCAGATTGCGCTTTAATTCTGACTACGGTATCGTATTTAGCTAGTAAAAATGATTCAGTCATTTTTGGGTACGTTTTCATCCTAAATACGGATTTTACAAGATATTCGATCGTCGCGCATAAATTTTGACCTTAGATTCGGTTTCAGTGCCCCAAATTACGTATAGATATAGTGATTAGTTCATGTAAGCTTTTTATTTACTTGTTTGGGATTTTTCGGGCACTTTTTAGGTGTTTTTGAGGTTATGCCAAAATTCCTAACTGATCGGCCAATTCTGACCTCAGATTCGGTCTCAGCGCCCTAAAATACGTATGGAAATGGTGGTCAGCTCATTCAAGCTTTTTATTTACTTGTTTGAGATTTTTTGGGCATTCTTAAGGTGTTCTTTGAGGTTAGGAAAAATGCAAGAGCCAGTGTATAATGACACTTCTTGTTCCTTGTGATATAGGGAACGATTTTCGTCTTAGACTGTTTATGCAGCATTGTCAGTGCCGCACAACCTTTCCAAAGCTTTTCCCATCAGCTCCTTGCTGATATCAGCACAACATTCAGCAGGTCGGTCTCTTCGCTTTTTGCTATCTAGTTTTCCTGAAATATCAACTGTTTTATATTGTCCACTCTTCGGTTGACGTAACCAAAAAAATGAGAGTTTATCTAATTTTCCTCAAACGTTCTCTTCTTTTTTAGCTATATTTTCAAATGTTTTTTATAGGCATCTCTATCTCGAATATAAGGTTTTACCTCTGGACAATGTTGTTCATTACACGTTAATATCCAGACTTTTTGCCAAAATATTAATATTTTGCAAATAATATGCAAAACGCTTTTACAAATTGTGATTTTAACTTCTCTAAAATTGAAATAAACTCACATAAAACCTGTCTGCTAAATGGTAGTAGAGAGCTCGGAGACTCAAAATGTTCATCCTGTAAGGCTTTAAAAACTAAAAACTGACAAGTGGATTGTCCTGTGCAAAAGGGCGTTATTAAATTTTTTCGATTTATGTAGTGCATCACATAGCCGAAGTACATATCTTTCTTTGGTAAAAATTGCTGAACGGCTGTAAAAAAATAAACTATATTCAAAAAAGCATTGCGCCTTATGGACAACGCAAACTTTAAGTGCCTGTATCTCTTTTTGACCTTCGCTAGAAATTAATTCATTTTGCCATTTTTTTACATTAGACACTCAATTACTCGAAAGCTAAGTCTCAAATAAAAAAATATATTCTTTATAAAATGAAGGCCTATGCTGACTATGATGGTACTTTTTAACATATTTTTAGTGAAATAATAACTGAGTTATGAATTTAAAACTAACGCGGTTACAAAATCTCCAAGCGCTTAGAACTGCAAACCTCGATCGCCCGCATTACTCCCCGCGGTTGAGCCGTGCCTACAATCTGTCTGTGATGTGATGTGTATGTATCAGTTATTTCACAACAGTAATTAACATTATAATAACAATTAAACGATTTTTGGAGTAACGTCTAAATTTATAGAAAATACTACTCGAATTCAAAAAAATGTTAGCCTAAATCTTCACCGCTTTCTTCTTCTATGAACATATTTTCATCAATTATATTTTTTTTGTAGGAGATATTTGAACAGGATTTTTGGCCCATGCAATTGCAAGATCCTATGCACGGCATTTTATTTTTTTTACAGCTGCACCATTTATATTATATCTGCAATTTGAAAATAAACATTATTTATTTCTCTCTGAAGAAATGATATCTTTAACTATAGGTACCTTTTTTCATCCACAGCTGCTTAAGATGGTGAGATCTTGTGGGAAACTTGGAGCAGTTTCAAATAGCGGTAGCAGTTTACCACTGACAGATTGCCAACCATATTCGAGTGCATTAAGGAGGTTTATGATGGGACTAAGAGCATTGAGCCAAATAATGGTTTGGTAATTAGCCCGTAAACAAGGCTGTTTTAAGCTATCCTCAGTAGGTGGTAATTTATCCAGCGTTTTCGAAACTGCTAGGATACCACATAAATTATTCACCGACGATATATCTTCGTTGCTTGTATATAATTTTAGAACAAAGGTGTGAACTTCTCTAAACAAAATATCGTCAAAATTAACTATTCCAATACGATCAAGCAATTTGTAATATGTAAGGTATACTTTCCAGCAGCTCTTTTACCAGAAAATTGACTAGTAGTGTCACACTCTGTGATTGCGTGAAACGCTGGTAAGTTATTTAACGCCTGATCTATTACCAAATCGTGCACTGGTATAAATCGTTCATGTCCTTTCTTCCCAGCTTTTACCCAAATTTCGGGTGTTAGGTGCTTCCTGAAGTGGGCAAGAAGTACCAAAACATCGGTATCTTTGGAATCAATGATACATTTATTGTACCCAGCTTTTTTTGCTGATAAAATATGAAGCAAAAGTCTAGTATCAGCATCTTCGTGATTTGATATTAACAAATCATCCACTAACTTAAAATTGCTTCGGTATTCCATAGCATCAAGAAATTCGCCACCTGTTACAAATTGAATTGTTTGTGTGTTAGATAATTCACTTAGTTGTAATGATAAATAATTTGTTAATTGTCGCTTGTTAGAAGTTGAATTAATGAATAAATTCCATTGTTGAGGCAGAAGTACATCTCCTGAATTAATTACTTTATCAGTAGACGAACTAGAACTTCTTTTTATTCTGGTCATGTTTTTAATGGAATGCTCTTGGTAGTTGTCTAGAACTACACCAATTCTGTCAGCATTAAATTCATTTCTGAAAACAATAGATGAGAATATTTTTGAATATTCACCAAATATTTTGGCATTAGATGGTTTACTCAGTGCTTGTACTATAAACATCCCATCGAAAATATGACAAATTTTCGTATTGTTGGTATTTGGCATCGAAGAACTTTTTGTCGGGCCATAATTTTCGATTAATTCAAATGATGCACAATAATTTTGTATATAATGCTGCATATATTAATTATAATGACAAAAAAATATATAATATTTTTCTATATTTTGTAACCGCGTTAGGTTTAAATTCATAACTCAGTTATTATTTCACTAAAAATATTTTGAAAACTACCGTCGTAGTCAGAAAGCATAGGCCTTCATTTTATAAAGAATATATTTTTTTATTTGAGACTTACTTTTCGAGTAATTGAGTGTCTAATGTAAAAAAATGGCAAAATGAATTAATTTCTAGTGAAGGTCGAAAAGAGATACAGGCACTTAAAGTTTGCGTTTTCCATAAGGCGCAATGCTTTTTTGAATATAGTTTATTATTTTACAGCCGTACAGCTACAGAGAATATTATGCAATTTTTACAAAAGAAAGATATGTACTTCGGCTATGTGATGCACTACATAAATCGAAAAAATTGAATAACGCCCTTTTGCACAGGACAATCTTTGGACAACTTTTTTGGGAAGTTTGCCTATATATATATATATGCTATCGATCTATCCACTTGTCAGCTTTTAGTATTTAAAGCCCTACAGATTCATTTTTTAAGGCACTTTCGGACGCATGAGCTCTCTACTATGGCAATTTACTGCCGATTATTTGATTAATAAAATCTCTAAATAGAAAGATTTTAGCAGCGTCGTGAACACTCGTGACCGGTGAATTCAGAAACATGTGACCATAATTGCGAACAACTGAAGCCGATCGGAGGCCCGCTATATCTCACTACTGACGAGAACTTTCCATCATATGATGTTTTTGGTCACATCAACCGAAAAGGAAAACATAAAACGGTTAATGATTCATGGAAAATCAGATGGCAAAAGGTGAAAGAAACTTAACCGACTCAGTGTAGTCAGGAATCAGGAGCCACTAAATCGATCATAGGGTGTGCACTCGAAGATATAGTTTTTAAAAAATACATACATTATCCGAAATGACCTTGCGGATCTGAATCCAGAGGGCGCCATTCTGTCCGCGATTTCAAAAACGCGTAAAAAATTTTTTTCCGAAAATTTTTGTGTCACTAATTATTGATTAATTTTATATTCCCACCGCATTTACAGACTTAATTTTTAACATTTCTTAATGATTTTCAAACCAACGGAAAGCTTATTCTTTCTAGATTCCGGTGCTGCTAAATACTTCTCATAATTGTTGTTAACAAATGCTACAGAAATTGTTTAAACAAAGAGAGCCCAAAGAGTGCACGGTAAATTTCAGCATCGAGACATTTTTAAAACTATTATCGATAGATGCATACTTCTATGACATGAAATCTGCAAAATATAATGGAGCAGTTTTTATTGTTGTAAAAGATACGATTATTTTTGTACAGCACGCGTTGTGATCCGGCTCGTCTTTTGGTAGATATACAGTGTACATGTATGTCTCGCATTGCCTCGCTCTCTTTAGGCTTGTTGACTACCTGCTGAGGTGTAGCGTAATAACAAAAAATCTTATGAGTAGCGTATACAGTAACTGTGTTGTGTGTTGTTTATAAATTCATGTAAAATATATTTAAAATAATTTTTGTATTAGTTTAATAGCCTGTATATTTCCATTATTATTACAGAGTATCCGATGAAATTACAAAAATAATAGCGCAATTGCATTTTTCTCATCATAATCATAATGAAGCCGACACTAGAATATTTGCGATCATCCTATATTATCAAATCTGGAGTATGGTAGAATAATAATAGAAGCTACAACAGATATTTTTGTCTTATCCCTGTATTTTGTGTCTAGAATAATGGTGTCGTAGATTTGATGTATTTATTTATACCGATTCATCATGCTGTGCGAGAATTTACTATAGAGAAGACAATAAGTGCTCAAATGAATTTGGGTAATTTATTTTTGTGCATTTATGCTTTGACTTACTGTGATACAGTCAGTTTTCTATTTAAAAAAGGAAAAACTAACGCTGTAAAAATGTTTAAGACATACAGAAGATAAGGAACTACAAGGAATACTTCAATGATTTCATTACTTTTCAAAATCTGGCCCGGTATTTTTTTAAAAACCGCTGGCCAAGGAATTCACTACTTCCACATCCAGATTTTCCATCCATGTCTCTTAGAACGAATACATTTTTTATGTGGGAATAATTGTTTATGGAACTTTAATAATATAATTTTTGAAATCGTCTACCCCCAAAAACCCATAAAACGATATCCCTCATCGGTAGTGGGGTGGAGGTGGTGATAGAGGGGTAGATGAAGTAAAAAAATATTCTGAGGTTTTTGATTCTTGTACACACACTAAATCACAATTGTTTAATTCCCTTTAATAATGGGGTGAGGGTGGTAATGGGAGTGGCTAATGCCAAAAAAACTTTTGAGACCTTATAGCTTCTCTTGTAAATACTAAATACCAATTTTATGAATTCTTTCCTGCTTGATTTATCTATTTACTCCAGTTTACTCCCCATTCCTTCAACGGAATAAGATGAAAATATAATCTAGTTCCAGATCACCTTAAAATACATACGCGTACGTACCAAATTTCAAGTCAATAACTTAAAACGGTTCCAGAGTAATCGTGCGTACAAAAAACGTTACAGACAGACAGATCGACAAACAGAATTTTTTTTCACTCAAACTTAAAATCTCGACGTTTTATGAGATTGTAAGCCTATTTGAACAATAAAACTTTTCAAATTTTTTCTTGTCGTTACTATACTTCCACTGGATGTGGAAGTAAATGTTATATGGTCGACGATAAGTCTGATATAAGGAATTTATCACCACCTCAACATATGCTGGGAGCTGCGTATCAAATTATTCTGTGGAAGAGTGCAACTGAGATAAACCCAGAAATTCCCGATCCAATTGATTTTGGTTGGGATTTGAACAATAACGTACTTATTCCTAAATTAATAACTATAAATGTTCGTCCCAATATAACTTCTCAAAATGTATTTTGTAAATGTAAATTTAAAAAATGTATCGGAAACTGCAGTCGTAGCAAAGCTGGGTTGGAATGCATAATAGATTGCTACTGAGAGGGTAAATGTATTAACTGTTAATTTAGTTTAAGTATAATGTATGTATGTATATTATTATTTTTGTATTTCTATTTCTCAAACACAAAAAGTAAATTTAAGTTCATTTAATTAGTTATATGGTTTTCTGTCTCTAATCAATATTTTAAGTTAAAATATAATAATTTTGGTTCTCAAGTAAACTAATCTTTAAATACCTTCGTTTTTTTTCATAATGACAAATGATAATATTTACGTATAAGTAATGCGCATCGTAATTTTTTTGCAATCACAGTATATTGTCAGCAAGTTACCGATCGGCCACAGCGCGCGAACGTGTCAGCCAAAACGATAGCGGAAATAACGGAGCGCTGTACAAAAATAGTCATATCTTTTACAACAATAAAACAATGCAGATAATTCTTTCACCAAAAACTGCTCCATTCTATTCCGCAAATTTCATGTCATAGAAGTATGCATCTATCTATAATAGTTTTTAAAATGTCTCGATACTGAAAACCGTGCACTCTTCGGGCATGCTTTGTTTAAACAATTTCTGTAGCATTTGTTAACAATAATTTCGAAAATTATTTGGCAGTACCAGAATCTAGAAGGAATAAGCTTTTCATTAGTTTGAAAATCATTAAGAAATATTAAAAAATAACCCTGTAAATGAGATGGGAACATAAAATTAATCAATTTTCAGTGACACAAAAATTTTCGGAAAAATTTTTTTTATGCTTTTTGCAATCGCGGACAGAATGGCGCCCTCTGGATTTAGATGCGCAAAGTCATTCCAGATAATGTACATATTTTTTCAAAAGTATATCTTTGAGTTCACACCCTGGCATTTTAGGAGCGTCTTTTGAGAAGATTGATTCCCGACTAGCGGTTCAGTGCTTACGTGTTAGCATTGAGACCACGGGTTTCCTGGTTCGAGAGTTTCTGGCTAGAGTATAGATGTTTAGTGCCGCTGTTATCTTTGCTGAGTTCGAACTTCAGCTGCAGCAGATGGCAATATCGCAGGGAATGGTTGCTGTTAAAAACGACCAATGAAAAAGAGTTTGCTGAAGTCGCGCGTACGCCTAGCATACAACCGCGACAGATACCGTGTTGCTATAAGACATCCCTTACAATAAAGGGAAGCTAATTCGATTAATTCGAGACACAAAACGTGTATCCTGACATTTCAACGAGAACATGAATGTTCTGGTGCCTGTTTATGCCAACCAAAGCTTTATTATTCTTATTCAACTATTAAATGTGTGAGAAAAATGCAAAGAAATGACGTTTTATAAAAATAATGTTTCTTCCAACTATGTATGTATAACATCTCGATGTAATCAATATTTCACGAGATACTATTGAAAATAGATGAAAATTTTAATTGCCTTTGGGCACGGGTTAGCGTTATACGATCGAGTTAAAATTTTGACCACTTCATTTTTTAAATAATTGGAACCACTTTAGGGGGTGAGGCCGAAAAAATTGTAAGAAAAAAATATCGATGAAAATTGCGTCTGATGATGAATTTTAATTGCCTTAAGACACGGGTTAGCGTTATCCGTTCGGTTAAAATTTTGTATACTTCATTCTTTAAATAATTGGAAGAACTTGGGTGAGGCCGAAAAAATTGTAAGAAAAAAATATCGTCAAGTATAGCTAAGGACCACTCTAGTCTACAGTGATGTACTAGAGTAAAGAGCAGTAGTTCTGCTCGACCCTAGACATCCAAGACCGTCATCACGGCCAAAAGGATACGTTTATCGTTTATTAAAAAACGTTTATTAAATGTCATAATTTCTAGCTATAGTACATACGATTTATAAACATTGATTTGGGTGGACATTTGTCGCGTTAATAAACGTTTAAATTTACCGTTTTTCGACGTACGATTCTGCAGCATATAAAAGGTTTCTTAGACTTATTAGTTAGTGGTTGTTGGGTTATCATGTGAATTATGACAATATTCACAGGTGATGTATGGCATAAAATGACAATTACATTATAATCGATCTAAGTAAAAATTGAAAAAAGGATAATATAATTTTTTCAACCTGAACAATAGTCGATTATAAAGAGAAGTTCGTCGAGATTCATTACGTTAAAGTTCTTAGGTCAAATGGTAACCAAAGAGCATAAGACTTGGATTTTAAAAAATGCTTCATAAAACATTAATATATACGTGTAAAGCTGTCACTCACATTATAAATCTAAATAAAAGTGACTTAATTAATTAAGTTGTTTGTATTATATCCTGCACATAATGCATGCACAAAAAAATAATGATGAATGATGCACTCAGCCTGAACCCCTCATAATATGTAATTTACAACGTAATAGCGTTTCCATTACAATCGAGATAAAAATCTTGTTAAGTCTTATCTCATTATTCCACACATAGTTAATTTATTTGCTGCACGTTAAAGTATAACAAACGATCCAACATTACTAATTACGTTTATTTAAAATTATTTCTAATTAAAGCTTTATCTGCATTATTAAAATTAACGCATTTATACGTTCGTGCAAAGAAGGCATAAAAATGTTTTATTTATACATGAACCTGGATTCAATAATTGCTGTAATTATTGACGTGAAATTTTCCAGTTCTTTGGCTGTATTTATACTTCTAAGTAAAAAATAGTCATCACAATAATTTTGCCTCTAATTAATAGTTTCGTTTGGTTTACTAATTGCTATAATCATTGTTGTGGACTTTTATAAATCTTTGGCAGCATTGAATTAAAAATGTACCATTAAAATTTCTTACTATTTAATGTAATTGGGCAAATACAAAGTTGGACAAATTCATCGAAACACCCGATTTGTAGCTAAATTATTAATTGAATTTAAAAATATTCTTTCTACGTTTTTTACTTTCGAGCGAGTTTAAAAATGAAAAAATATTGTAATCGTTGTGCTGAAAACGAATCCGTTTTGGCAAAAAATCTCGGGAACACATTAAAAAACAACCCTTATTTGAGGGTGACATTGGAATTGATATTAGTCTAAATACTAAATTTAGCTACTATAACTATTAGAGCGGGAGCTAGGTGGCTTTTTCGACAGCTCATCGTTTTATGAACTTTGAGATATTTTTATGGTTTCATGGATGATAACGATTCATAAAATCGACTTCTGGCGGGGCACCTCCTGTCAGGAACGTCACGAACACTGTTTAAAAATCAGTGAAATCATGTCATCGTTACAAGGCTCATTTTTTGTGTGTGTACACATATTATGTTTAGAATGAATAAAATAAGATCGCCAGAATGTGTGGGCCGTCAGGAGGCGCAGCCAGAACGGTAATAATGATACAATACATCTGAGGCACGGTACGGAGTCAAGTTAGCCGAAAGTGTTAAATTCCTGTATATTTAAGAGCCTATGGTACTTTTGTTGACACTAAGAACTTTACGGGGAGGCTATTCTATTGTTGAAGGAGCTTATATTTACGTTTTAAAAAGGAGCCAGAACTTGTAACGATGAGTTTAGAGTTCTGAGATGAAATATGCGAAAAAAAATCCAATTTTCTTCAAAAATCCTAAACATTTTCTTTCTGGCTAGCCTTACTGATGGAAGTTTCTTTCTGGGAATTTTTTTCTGTGTTCAAAACATTTAAATAAACATGCTCAACCTTAAAAAAAGTTTGTAACGATCATGTTATATAACTCCGTTTTTTTACATCTTTGACCTTTCTGGTTGCGCCCCTGATAGCCCACATTTTCTGGCGATATTATTTTATTCATTCTAAACATAAAATGTGTACGCACAAAAAAATTGGCTTTGTAACGATGATATAATTTCACTGATTTTTATATCTTGAACCATGGCCAACTCGACGGGCTGACATATGCCAGAAGTCGATTTTCTCGTTATTTAAGTTCGATAGAACTGATCAGCGCATAGAAAATGCTTGTAACGATGAGTGTCCGAAAAAGCCACTTAGCTCCCGCACCATATCTTTTATTTACGTATTTCAAAAAAAACAGAACACCTTGTTAAGTGGTTGCTATCAGAATATAAATAATCTGATTACTTCTGAGTACACTCGTATGCCCCATAAAAGGGGTGAGGAGGTCTCACCTTCTCAGGGATATTGAACGGTTTTAATTACAAAAAAAATCCGAATACTCAGTTGGATGTTTTTTTATCATATTAAGGTAACTTGACGAATTCAGATCACTCCTGAATATTTCTTACTCCTCTAGGGAGGGGCTGTATTCCCTTTAAAAAATGTTGCTTGATTTTTATAGTAAAAAATTATTTAATTATTTAACTAATTAAAGAATTTTTTAATATAAAAAACAAGTAATATTTTCTGAATAGTGATATGCAAAGTATGAGAAATATTCAAGGGTGAGAAATATTCATCTGAATTGACTAAATCACCTTATTGTGATAAAAGAACATCAAACTGGGTGATTAGAGATTTCTTTTGCAATTAAAACCAATAAAAGATAAAATTCACCACCTTAATTGGTGGAGATGGCTGTAAGAGTATTCAGAAGTAATCACATTATAACCTGACAACAGTCATTTAACGAGGAGTTCTGTTTTTTTTTTTAAATAAATAAATAACTGTATATTAGATATTGTAACTTACACCGTTCTTATGGGCGGTGAAGGGTGAGAGAAACGAGGGGGGGGGGGGTGAATTTAGAATTTTTGCTTCTTTTTCTACTTACCTAACGAGACCGAGTATTTTGAAAGAATTTCCTGCACTAAAGAATAACTTTTTGTTGCAAGTTCTAATATCAATTTCAATGCCACCCCCCAACGGGTTTTAACTGTCTTCCCGATGTTTTTAGCCAATTATAGTAGCTTCTATAGTACCTTTTTTAGGGGTGGTGAGGGAATGGCAAGGAAGGTTGAAGGGGTGAATTTGGTTTTTTTACTTCTTTTTCTACTTAGTTATCGAAACTTAGTATTTACACTAATATCAATTCCAATGTCACCCCCAAATTAAGGTTGTTTTTTAATATGTTCCCGAGATTTTTCGTCCAAACGGATGACGGATTTGTTTTCAGCACCCAAAAATTAGTAAAAAAGGATGGCTTCCACACTTTACCACGGATGGGTCAAAAAAGCCCCTTTTTTAACATTGTTCTTTCGTACGTTGTTTTTTTGTACGTTTTTACGTTAATGGTATATTACAAACCTACTAGCGGGACAACCTGTATCATTTACTTAGATCTTGTCTAGCTCTGGGATACACGCCAGTGTTGTGGAGAGAGGTAAAAGTGGACTTTATACCATAAAGACAGGTTGTACCTTATATGACCAGACTAAGGCATTTAGACCGATAGGCCTGACTTCCTTTGTTCTGAAGATATTGGAAAGGCTAATAGAAACGTATATAAAGGATGAGGTATTGGTGCTATCACCAATTCATCCCAACCAACATGCATATCAAGCCCGAAAACTATAGAGACGGTCCTTCATCAGACCGTTGTCAGAGCAGAGAAGGCGCTAAGGCAGAAAGAAGTGGCATTGGTAGCATTCTTGGATATCGAAGGAGCGTTGAATAACACAACCTTCGATTATATCTGACAAAAAAGGCCGCGGCGTGGATATCCTCCATGCTGAGCACTCGCAACATTGGCATGACGTTTCGCAACGGAACGGTTAGGGTCAAGGGGGAGCCGAGATTGTCCGCAGGGTGTCCACTATTGTGGAATCACATGTTCGCCAGGGTATTGGCCGAATTGGGTGAAGCTGGATTCTATGCGCAAGCAAGTGGAAGTGACTCTTGTAGGGCTCTTGCAAAGGGCTCTTAACACAGTTCAGTTATGGTGTAACAGACACGGGCTCTCTGCCAACCACGTCAAAACAGAGGGTAATGCTGTTCACTAAACGGAGAAAAATGAGAGATTTTCAGCTTCCTTCTCCTATGGGCACGCGTTTGTGTCTTTCCCGTACAGTGAGGCATCTTGGGGCAACCTTAGACTCCAAATGGTCGTGGAGGAACCAGGTGGAGGCTCAAGTAAAGGAAGCCTGCTTATCTCTATGGATGTGCAGGTGTATCTTCGGCCTTAAGTAGAGAATAAGTGCAAAGACTAATCTCTGGACGTACACTGTCATAACATATGCGGTACTTGTGTGGTGACGCTCCACAAATGAGGCTGGTCTATGTCAAGTTCAAAGGCTAGCTTGCCTAGGAATAACAGGAGCAATCTGGACCACTCCAATTGCTACAATGGAGATCATCCTTGGACTCACTTCCTTGCATGTCAGAAGCTACAAAAGCAGCAAATAAACTGTTTAACAGGGGAATGTGGAATACGACTGGACTAGGGCTAGGGCGCACAATGGCCTTGGCTCTACCTGTAAGAGACCAGGTCATCACTCACTCAGAGGGCGACCGGTATATCCACATCTATATGTTAACTATTCCGCATATAGTCGTGATTGCCAGTCGAGACCAAATTGTTAAGGAGTTTTAATATATTTCGATATTTCATATTTCGGTACTTACAGCGAAGCAACGTTCATTGCGGTTAGTACTTGGATGGCTAACTTGTCTGGAGAAGCAGGGCGATCTCGTCCCACCTTCTCGCTAGAAGGTGGGACGACGTTGTATATCAGCTTATACGTAGAAGCTATGTAATTTGGGACGATGATTACATAGTGCATGTTTCATCCTTCGGAGGGGATGTAAAGTAGTCGGTTCCTTGTCTATTAGATGTTAGGCAAGTAAGAGATCCCTACTCTTCGACAGGTAAGAGGTTCGGCAAAATTTCCAGGTTGGAGGTAGCTCATCTTCTGGCATCGGTATTTGACTTTGGAAGCGGAAATAGGCCGACGTTAAATAAATAAAAAAACGTTTCACAGAGTTTTGGAAAAAACCTCCAGTTGTAACCAAATTCAGATAATGGCAATTTGGTTGACGAAATTCACGTCGAGTATCGTGTTCACTGATTGATATTTGTGTAAGTGTCACAACAAAGGGTCCAATGTTCACCCATGACCGATATATTTTAATTTCGTTAACTTGACGATCTTTGACATTGTTACTTGTTACTTTACAGGTCTAACATGGTCTTAATTTTAAATTTGTCATTTTTTAATTCTAAACGTTACAAAATCGTTATATTAAAGAATAGGTTACAAATACTGCATTGTTGGAGTGGATAAAAATCCTTAGACAGGCACAGTCACAAGTTGAAAATAGGTTCACTTGGTTTTAGATTAAAAAAAAAAGGAGTTTCTCATAAAAAATTAAAACTTAATTTCTCTATATCCAAATTTTATCATATTGATAAATACATTTTTTATAGATAACTTAACTTGAAAGTAGTTGTGTTCTCGTAATATTATATAAAATATAAAGAAACATTTATAACTTTATGAGAAAATATGCTTGTTGGTTTATTTAATATAAGCGTAACCGTCATATTGTAGAAAAAAAAACGTGTAATGTTTTGTTCGATAAATAGTTTCATTTAATTAATTTTCCAAGAATTATTTTCTTGTTGTCCTGAATCTAAATACCATCACGTTTACTTTCTTCAAGTAATAATACTGTAAATAGGCTCAGTAATTTTTACTTCCTTCAGATTTCTTATAGAGATATTATTGATCTATTTCTGTACATTCATTTTTTTTTCTATAAACCGTGACATTGTTTATTTACGGATTTATCTTGCATATCAGAATTACCTTTTACAATTGAATCGTTGGTTTTAGCTAAAAAACATATTTTTTTAGAACAATTTTCTCACCGATATAAATGCTATTGGGTTTTTTCAGGTATACGTATTTTGTACACAGTATTTCTGACTCTCGCCCCATCTCTGAGAACTCGATGATTTCAAAGGTGGAAATTAGTTAAAAAATAATGAATAACGAAGAAAGATTCACATTTTTTTTATTGCAACCTCTAATTATATTAAGAAAATCATAATTTTCAGAATTTGCAGGAGGCAATTATTATATATGGCTATTGATATCATTCCTTTTGGATTTCGATTTATATTCTCAAGCAACCATGTACAAATTGTATATCACTATCATGTAATGCGTGAACATTTCGCGGGTGATATGCTTATGACCCATTTCACCTTAACTTAACACTATTTGATCGATATGGAAGATGAATTTGTTTGAGGTACAATATTTCTAGTGCTGATAAAAACACACTACATAGTAGACAATCCCTAAATCCAAATCCAAAACTGAAGCTGCCCATGAGGGCACGTTTAAAAAAACGCAGACAATATGCATTACCCACCGACATTGCCAGTGTCGGAACTGGAAATTAAACCCAGTATACGATGTTTTCAATGCCCACCCTGTATAGATAAAGATAATATTTTATTTAAATTTTATTAATAATGATAATGACATTTAAGAAAAACAATAACTTATTATTGTACATCGTGAGAAACCAACCAAAGCTCTGTGTTTTCATTTCCGTAAGCAACGTGAAGTTGTCTTTTTTAACACGCAATATACAGGGTGGGTGCCCCACTTAAAATTCCAGACGCCATTTTCTCGATAACCAAAAGCGATATTGGAATTCTGTCGAAGGTATCCACTAGAATATATAAATGACTTCAGTTTTCAGTAAAAATGGTTATTTTACACATTGAGGTATAGATGGCGTTGCGATGCAAAAAAATTGTTCGATCCTAGGAATGATGAAATGAGGTACATGGGATAGAGAATTATACACTCAAAGAAAATGATAGGTAAATTCAACCAAAAAGAGCATATGAAATCGCGCCTATCTAGTTTCATAGTTAAATCAATCAGAAAAAATAGTCATACAACTTTATTTGTTTTCGTAAACAAATAGTAGTTTAATAATCATATCTTCTTGTAACAAATTAAATAGTACAATGACATTTTTTTATGTTCACTAACCATTTTCAATTTGGTCTACAATTAAATAGTACAACGACTTTGTTTTTTGTTCACCAACTAATTTTTAGGTTGATCTACAATTTATTGTATGATGAAGTTTTTTTTGGTTAGCCAAAATCTCAGTATTGAGACATCAGACCACCCAAACCAAAGATTAGAGATCGTTTATAAGATCCATCCAAATATATCGATGATCCCTGAGAGAATTTGAACATTGCAATCATGTTATTAATTTTCTATAAATTCATAAGAGTATAAGATAATGCATGATTGATTATTGTCAGTGATTTGTATGTGGCATCATCTGGGAATAATTTCTGTAATAGACTACGTGGTAAGCAAGCAAATTTTATGGTAATTCTTTTAGAACTTCTAGAAGAGACAATAATATTGGTTTGTCTACCAAGTACAATAATACAGCGAACTAATACTGGGTTAGAATTACAATTCGATAATAGTTAAAAATAAAATATACTATTATCTAGTTTAATTTGACAGAATTCAACAAAATAATAATCAGACGAACAAAATAATAGTCTTATTCATTTTATTAATTAAAATAACAATCACCTCTTGTTTAAAAATACCATCAATGTAGTTTGGTTTAACAAAATTAACGATATTGTTAGTTAACCATTTTTTTTTTGTTGAATTTACCCATACTATTTCTTTGAGTTTATTCTAAGCAACTTCTTTAATGTGAACAATTTTCGAAAAATCACTGGATTTCGAGATGTTTGAACTTCGATGTAATTTTTCAAGTAAGAAAAATCGCATTTTTTTCATATGACGCAAAACTTAGACAATACACGATAACAGAAATGTCAAAATCTTTAATTTCCAAATAGCAGTTGCAGCCCCACCTTTGTTTTACTTGAAAAAAAAAGTAATTTTGTGTTTTGAAATAAATATGTTTCGTTACTATCTTAATCAGCCTGATTCGTTATGAAAAATGTCCCAAAAGATTTATCGTCTAAAATGTATTTTAAAAAAGTTATGACGATTTTTATATTTTAAAACATTATATTGAAGTTTACATATCTCGAGAACCACTGATTTTTCGAAAATTGTTCGTATAAAAGATGCTCAGAATGTATTGTCCCATCACTTGCACCTCATTTCAACGTTTCTAGGATCAAATAATTTCTTTGCATCGCAACGCCATCTATACCCTAATTTGTAAAATAACCGTTTTTACTCAAAACTGATATCATTTATATATTCTAGTGAACACCTTTTACAGAATTCAAATATGTCTTTTATTTATTGAGAAAATGGCACAGGGAGTTTTAATTGGGACACCCTGTATATATACAGGGTGTTGTGGCGTATTTGCCTACATACTTATAAATAATAATAACAAAATACAATACAAAAATTTGTTTTTAATGTTAAACATTTTAAACTGGAATATAAACATATTTGATATTGAATAATTTATTTTATTTATTTATTTTATACCCCATAAATTGGTGACCCCGAAGAACGAACGAACGATAGCTAAACCTGATTTCCAAAATCCGAAATATCAAGAATTTTCGAAAGGTGCCAACTTTCACTCAACGTTCACGTCCATAAGCAAAAAGCACATCCATAAATTGTTACATACTGAACTTGTCAGAAAGGAACAATTTCGCATAAGTTGATACACGAGGAACTTTTTTTTTAAAGAAAATGTGAATGCTGACTCAAACTGAACGTAGTTCAGGGTGACGGAACATTCTACCTGTCCTAAAGGTTTCAAATCGAGCTTTGAAAAGAAAAACCTGTCATCTCGGTCTTCGCAGCGCGGCAGATTCTTTTATCTTCTTGTCGAGGGAAGTAAATATGATGAAGAAAAATTGAGGCCCTTTTGACTGATACGCCGTATTACAAAGACCAAAATAATAGCAAATAGCCACCGGTCAAAATTCTGGTCACCGTGGCGAGGCAGTTCTGCTCATTATCCAGTAGTTTCGAAGTCTCTTGACCACAAGAAAGTTCGAACGGAACTTTTTGCTAGTTCAGTTACGAATGATTACATTCGCATGTTGTTTAAGTTTGAGGGCTGATCAAGTCATCGCGGCGAGGCAGTTCTCCATTTCAGGTTTTTCCAAATGTCATTAAGAAGACGAAGAAAATATGAACTGAACTTGTTCCAGTTCACATTTGAGATGCCATGCGCGAAGGCGTGACGTATGTTATCTTTTCTAAGTAATTTCACTCTACCATCTGTGTATGACGACAACGCAGCACACTCGGTCCCAGCAGCTGCCATCTTTTATTTACGTATACACGCGTTCCTTCTGCTGGAGATGCTACATGGCTTCGGATTCACTCCATGTCGTTGCCATAGGCAACGAAGTCATCCAGCATCTCTATGTCCTCCGCGCGTCGCCGCGCCAGCACGCCGAACGTATATGCCACTCCATTCGATTTCGTGCAGCTGCGGCCAACGGAAAACGACATTTTTTTATCGTTTCATACACCCCACTCTATAAATAGAAAAAGTTTTAGCCTCGCTGCTTTGATAATTTTATCCTCCAATTTCATACAACTCTGATTGATATTATTGGAACTTAGGTCAATTAAAAATGGCAGTTTTCGATTAATTCATGTCTTGTTCATCATTTTTAATGAGAATTAATTGAGAACTGCCTCGCCGCAGTATAAAAATTACGACATTGTTTTCTCGAACAAATTACTATATCTTCCAAAAAAATTTTTTCATTTGAAGACCAATTCACTAAGTTATTGCTAGAGTTAGCCCATTAAAAATGGGCCATACCTCAACAGTAGGTTTCTTGGGTAAAAATAAGTCGTTTTAGCTTTGTAAAATGTTGCTTCCTTAAAAAGTTATGGAACGTCAAAGAAATTTTGTTTTATTTATTTTTTGTTATATCTCTATCACTATTTACGCGACTTGATCCAAATTTGGTATATAGGGGTTTTTTGGAATGTTAAGAACAGTTGCGATAGACGAATAACGTAGAGGGCGCTGCGAACGTCTAATTTTTGTTTTGTTTTGATCATCATTTTTTTGTAATAAAGTTCTATTTTTTTTAATGCAGTATTAAATTTCTTGCGGCCCAATATACCCAATTATGTTAAATTTAAATTATTTTAATCTAGTAGGCACACAGCTAAATGTGACAGTAAAATAATTTAGAAAATAAAAAAAATAAATATATATTTTTTTAAATATAACAAAAAATTTTTCAAAAATTATGTTTGACGTACCACAACTTTTTAAGCAACAGGGTACCAAGGTACGTTTAGCTAAAACGACTTACTTTTACTCAAGAAACTTACTGTTGAGACATGGTCCATTCTTTAATGGACGCCCTGTATATCAATTGGTGTATACTTTTGTCATTGACAGCATATTTCAAGATAATTTATTTAAATCCTCGCAATGTCATGGAAAAGTTTATATCACTGAATGCAAATGTCTTATCGTTTAATATTAGCATAGCAAAGTTATAGGATGCAATTTTAAATGGGACATAGAAAAATGGTGGCATTGTTATAAACCACTAAGGTGCACATAGCGTGCAAGGATTCAGAACAATTTATTTTATTGAACTATAAATAAATATTAAAAATATTACTTTTCGTCGCAGAAATTCGTAAAAGTTGTAGGTGGATAGTGAACATACTTCTTTGTGGACTTTATTATTCCAGTTGCAAGTGACGAACGTGTAATATAACAGTTTTTACAATTTGTGGCATTTAAGCTTCGAAATTTTTATTGACGAAACTAAAGAACAACGTGAGTTGGACATTTTTATCATTTTCAAGATGTATTTTTAAACTCCACTGAAATATTTAGTTGTGTGTATTCTAGTCAATAAATCAAGGTACGTATGTAGTTGCAATTTATGGATTTATTGTTTCTTATAATAGGTATGATCGTAGTTACGAGGTACTTAAAAATAAATCCAATTTGAATTCATGTTGTAAGAAATTGCCGTAAAAATATACATTAATTAGGACTATCTGAGAATGTTCAGTTTGCATCCAACTGATTGATTGACTGGTTGATTGATTTACCAGCATGCGGTAGGCATTACTGCCACTTCCAGGTATACAGCTGGTACGTCCACGCTGAGTTGGATTGAGGTCATTCTTGTTACCAGCAGCGAGAACCAGATGGCGCATGGTAAAGGAATGTGGGATAGGAGGTGTAGGTATTTGTGAGATGCACTACCTCATTGTGTCGTGAGGGAGCGATTAAGCTCCCCTTTTATGTTTTTGGTTCTGGACTTCTGCCTTTTCTGAGTCTTCTTGTGAAACATGTTGCCGCATTGTATCGTAATATGGAGTGTTTATGCTCCTCTCTTTGTGTTTCTGATTCTTCGAATCTTTTTTTTTTTTTTTTTTTTGAGTCTTCTGATTCCTCGGTTTCCGATTGTGGGAGAGTATATATCGTTGCTATTTCTTTGTGGTGTTCACTTTTTTATCCTGATCCTCTCAGTTGTTGTTCTCCGCTGTAGCATGGTCTCCCTGTCTTTAGTTTGTTGATGTTCCGGCGCTAGTGCTTTCTTCAGTAGATGTGTGGGGTCCTTTCCTGGGGTATTCCTCAGTATTTCATTGCGTGCATTTCTATCCTTTTATTAATTGTCTTTCCTCCTAATAGTGCTGATGTGTTATGTCGGTGTTTTCGTCTTATTGTTTTTGCGAGGAGTTGGAAGATGTCCCTTTCTGCTTTTGACTCCATATGTCATCGTTGGCCGTTTGACGGCTATATACACATATTTGGTAAGGTCCCATGATAGTTTATTTTCCTCAGTGAACGGTATGATTGCCCTTGTGACTCTGTATCCCATTTCGACCCCTCAAAAATTTTGAAAAAGCAGTTTGCGAAAAATTTTTTCAAAATTCGATTACCCCCCCCCAGGTTTAGGGACCCCTGTTTAAAATTATTTTTTTTGTCATATGCATTTTACTTTTCATAAAAATACAACACCGTGTTTTGAAGTTTATGAAAATATTTTCGTTACTAACTGAAATACAACGAATTGAAATTTTGTGATTTGTTAAATTGTAAATCACAAAATTTCAATTCGTTGTATTTCAGTTAGTAACGAAAATATTTTCATAAACTTCAAAACACAGTGTTCTATTTTTATGAAAAGTAAAATGCACATGACAAGAAAAATAATTTTAAACAGGAGTCCCTAAACCTGGGGGAGGGGTAATCGAATTTTGAAAAATTTTTTCGCAAACTGCTTTTCCAAAATTTTTTAGGGAATTCGTTAGAGAAGTGCTTCTCGAGATGTTATTTCCTATATTTCGTATGGGTCCCATGCGCCACAGACGAGAAAAAAATTATTGAAATTTCTAGATCCGCGCTTGTTTGATTCTCTCCTTTATAGTTCCTCTCCGTTCCAGTTGGTTCGTCAGGTCTGTTCCTAGGTACTTCAGTTTGTTCGTTGTTCTTAGAGAGTATTATTCATGTATTTTTCATTCCTCTCCACTGGTCCAACGCTCTATTGTTGATGGGTCTCGGGTCTCTTTTCTTGATGTTTGTTTTCAGTCCAGGTGTGTACTCCGGCGATTTTTTAACGTTCGTACTTGTTTTTTTTTTCCTCCTGCCGGGCTCATAGATGACCTGCCCCTTTTTGACGTTTTTCTTGTCGCAATTTTAAGTTTTGATTACCCATTGATATCTAGTCTAATTCTTCTCCTGTCAGTTGTTTTTCGATATCTTCGTGGTATTTCTTCTGGGGGTCTTCGTGTTGTAGTAGAGAGCTATTTCAGGCACTCTGTGGTGACTCATATTATTTAAATATTAGCTATATCACTTAATTGCTGTTGTGTTAGTATGATAATAAAATATATATATAGCTTTGTGTCTACACAAGAATATCATGGCCACACTTTAATAATTTACTGCCCACCACAAGTTCATGGTAATAGCGATCAACACTTTCAGGGGCTTGGATGTATGGATATAAATTATCTTCCTTATAGCTAAAATATTTTAAGAAACGTCTCTGGATGCTCTCTATGAATCCATATGAATCTTTTAGTGGGGACACCATATGATGGATCAACTAGTTATAATCAACTCGAGCAATAAGAGTAAAGTATAATAATTTGGTAATATTTAGATTGTTAAATTGTTAAATTCGCTAGAATCACAAAAACCAAGAGATCTAAAGGAATTTGTTACAATATCACTTATATGGTCAAAAAGGATAAGTCAGTTTTGAAAATTACGCCAAGGTCATGGATAATGTTAGGTCTCTGCAGGAAAACTTCGTCAATGAAATAGTGGTATTTTTCATATTGTGTTTCAGAGAAAATGACGTATAGTGTATATTATCATATCATTCGCGTAAAGTAAAGAATTTGCTTCCATATTATTTATAGCATCATTGATGTATATATTAAGTAATAGTGGTCCCAGTATATATCCTTGAGGGATCCCAGAAATGAAATTATATTAGTATCTTGTTGACCGCAACGTTGTACAAACTGTTTTCTATCTTCAAGGTATATATGACGTTCCCCTGTAGGCTGGCAAATTATTGCAATGCTCCAACAAAGAATAATTGATAAATGTAATGACTTGAAGAACACAACTTTTGGTTAACGTTAGTAATACATTAAAAATTCTATTTAGTAAGCTGTTACCAACACAATAACGAAAACCTAAATCAGAAAACCTAAATTAACAATAAACGTGATGTATTGAAAAATCATCGTAAGTGATGACGCACTTTTTCATATATGTGGTTATGTAAACCTACAGAATAGACACCGATGATGAAGTAGTGTTCACAAATACGAAAACACTACACTTTCGCAAATTTCGTCAGCAATATAGACATCATCTGGAGATGATTAAAACTAACCCAAATATAAAAATATGCCTATCTATATTAAACGTCATGGTCCGACGAAGAAATTACTAGGTTTTACATACGAGTCAAAAATAATTTTAACAATTTCAGTACAAATGTAAAGTTAAAAGGACAAAACAAATACGTAAAGAAATTTTACACTTAACTATAAACTATAGAGTTATTTAAAAATGCTTCTTTATGAAATGGAAAAAATGTACAAAATGGACACAGAATGTGTCAACAAAATTCTGCACTTCGCTATTTTGTCTAGACATACCGTAACGGTGAATTTATATTTTGGGCGGTGCGATAAAAATAGCAGACTGCCTGGCTCCAAATCTAGGTAAATTGGACTCTTACTATTGCAACTGCATTAAATCATAACTTAAGAAACATTTCAGAGCCTATTTTTAAAGAAACTAGAATACATAGTGCTTTAGAAAGGTAGTATAAATTCCACAAAAAGTGTGCAATTTTTTTTGGGAAAATCGCTTGAATATGTCAAGAGGTTCATGTTAAATGCCATATTTTGATATATTTTTTAAATTGTTTTGGGAAATTTTCACAAAGCTATGACGTCATCAATATTTTTTAAATGGCAACCTTCATTTTTTGCCACGGAATTTGAAGGAGCGTATTTTTTTACATACAATACGGTAAATATTGATGTGGGTTGCATAGGGAAATTTTTAAGAAAAACTATCTTGAAATTTAGAAATTTCAAAAACGTCTAAATTAAATATTTAAATTCCGCCTCATTCACAGCCTGACAATAGCGAAGGTGCTTAATAAACTCTTTTTGAACGTTGTCGTTAATTTCCGATATGGGTCATATTTCTTGACGAATTGTTCCTTTTAAAGCTTCCACATTCGCTGGGCTTTTTCTTTTAAGGTACCCCCATAGAAGTAATCGAGGGGCGTCGATTCTGGCGATCTAGCTGGCCACTCAATTGCCTCCTTCTTCCTATCCAACTATCTGAAAATACCTTATTTAAATACGCTCGGACAGGAGCTGCGTAATAGGCAGGTGCTCCATCTTGTGTCTCAGAAGATCTGGTTTTTCTTGATCTGTATACAAAGTAACCAGTGCGGTAATGAGGATGTCTTGATGAAAATACAATTGGGCCTGTTGATATTTAAAGCAAAGCTAGCATCATCCAAAAAAATATTATTTTTACTAAGTTATTATTATCATTATTGCTTAGTTCTTGCCAATTTCAAAATTTATTTCGTCGATCAAAATCATCTTCAGACAGTTCATGAACAAGACATATGTTATAAGGATGGTACTTTGCTTTCTTGAGAATTTTGTGGGCAGTGAATACTGCCATATCAGAATTAGATCCAATATCATTAAGTGCGGAGTGATAACTTTCTTGCGCTATTAACAAAACATTGCGCTGATCTTGTTTTTGTGGTGATGGCCGACCAGATATAGGAAGATCGAAAAAATATCTAAAATCCCTGAATTTTGACTCTTGTCTGCTGATTACCATACCTTGGCTAATAGATTGCCGATCCCAGATGTAACAGTCCATTTTTAGCCATTAATTTTCTATTAAAATTTGCTAACTTACATTATTTTATATTTTTGTCGAAAAAATACCTAACGCCGCTACTGCTTTCAAGGTACTTTAGGCATTCCAAAATAAGGCGCGTAAACAAACGCTTTGAAAGTCTAAATGCTAGAAATTCCTCCAATAGGAGAGCACAAACATGACATAATGAATTGTGAGGGGATTGTAATCCTGCGCTCACTTTAGGACATATAAAATGAGTTAATGCGCTGGATTCACTTTTCGTCCAGTCGGCCTTAGAAGTGGTCAACATGTGTGCTACCTAATTAATTATTATGGTGAATTTTACCAATTAGTTGGAAAAGTTTAGCACAAGAATTGGTTTGGTAAAGTAGTGAAGAATAATTACACACAGAATTTGTTCGTGTAGTTATAGCTGCTTTAAGTGCAGATTAATAATAAATAAAGAGCATTATTGTGATAGTATTTAATATACCTAAAATGGTATAGTTTTGCATTTTGGCATAGTTACTGTCAATACTAATCTATAATTTGTTTATGTAACCAACAAACAGTGCATTCGCCAGGTTCCAGAAGTTATTGACGTTATTTTTCCAGCAGTTATTGTAAGTACAAAAACACTTATATTTCTCCAGTGTCCCAGCATTTTCATCGTACTTTTTGTGCGATTTCGTTAAACTTTACTTCTTTGTAGAATGTATATCTTTCATGTCCAAATGGGCGAGTAATTGCAACTTATGGATCTACCTGCTCACCAGATCTAAGTGTTTTAGATTTTTTTGTGTGGGGTTATGTGAGTTTTTTATACACTCTCTCAAAAACTTCAAATTTCACAAAATCGTAAGCGAAGATTTTGCAAGTATAACTCCTGCTAAGTTGCGAAATGTTATGCGATACACCATTGACAGAGCCGGAAAATGTCAAGAAGAAGGGGGGATGTACTTTGAACATTTGCTACCATTTAATTAATCTTTTAATATTTTTTATCGTTAAAATAAATCATTTCAGATAGCACACTTATTTTATTTGCAGCGTTGTTTTGTTGACAAAATGAATGTTTTGAATCTAGTTTTATTCAATTTCCACGGCATACTTACTTGATAAGCGTATTTTCTCGATATTTTAACCACCAAAGAACTTGTGTATTTGGGTTAATATCAAACCGATTTTCGATTTGAAGGATCAATGGATTTGTCATGAAAATAAGTATTTAACTACGGGATTCAATTCAATTCAATTTATTGCCACAATGGTACAATTACAATTGTTGTACAATGGATAAGGTATGTCAGTTTGTATAAAAATTCATGAGATACATACAAGAAAATATATAAATATAAAAAAAATATATAAATTAATTATATATAACGGTTCTATAATATACCAATAGGTATACTTCGTTATAAAAAGTAGATAAACATAAAAGGTAAGTAACAAACGAGAAATATGATACAGACATTACGATTAACTATGACTAGGCATTATAATAACACTGAAAGATTGTTAAAGCTGTAAGAAATCAAAAAATCTCATTTTCCTGCAATTTAATATGTTGTTCAAATTCATTGATATTGTAAAAAACATTATCTGTTAACATGTTTTTAATTTTGTTTTTAAATTGTTTTGGTGATTTTTTGTAGGCTTCACTGCTGCATTTTTTACGTAAAAATTATTGTTATTTCTTGTGCTGTATTTGTGAATGTCAGTGCATGTTTTCAATTTATCTTTGTTGCTATGAATATAATTTTAATATATATATTGAAGCTACGATTAATATTTTTTTCTGTATAAAAAATATCTACAGGAGTCCATACGCTTTAAGCCAAATATAAGGCGTATTATTCTCTTTTGTAGAATAAATACCCTTACATTAGAAGTTGCTTGTCCCCAGTCAATAATGTTATAGCAGATCGCTGAGTAGGCTAATGCGTAATACACGTTAATTTGAGCCTTCTCATCAAGTGTACTTTTTAGAGAGAATATGGGATAGTAGGCCTTGTTAAGTTTACTACAGACATGTTCAATTTGCTCATTCCATTATAGCTTCGAGTCCATGTAGGATCCCAGGAATTTTACTGAACTTTGGTTTTCTACCGCTTGATTCTCTATTTTCAAATTAAAAGTAGATGGTGTCTTATTTTTATTTAAAATTCTGTAGCCACAGTTTTTTCCGCATTGACAACAAGATGATTGTTTTGACACCACTTATAAAATTCTTTTATGGCATGTTGGGCTTTTTTTATCGCCGCATCGCCATTAGCATCTGAGACCACCACCGTTGTATCATCTGCATATATAAATACTCTCCCATCGGTGATGTAATTCGGCAAGTCATTAATATAGAAAAGAAACAGCAATGGTCCCAGAATTCCCCCTTGAGGAGTTCCAAGCTCAACATCATAAATATCGGAGGTACTCTGTTCCGTTCCATTTTAACTGTTATTTTTCTACTGGTCATGTATGAAATGATCCAATTTATTAATGGAGCTTCTTATACCTAGTGCATTCAATTTCTGGGTTAAATATGTAGAGTCAAGAGGATCAAAAGCTCGTGACAAGTTGAAAAATATGCCTATTACACATTCCTTTTTGTTTAATTTGTCATGAGCATACTGCACTAATTCAACTGCAGTAGTTTCAGTTGAAAGCCCTTTTCGAAACCCGTGTTGACTGTCGGTAAGTAATTTATGTTTATTAATAAAGTTAACTAAACGTTCATAAACACCCTTTTCTAATATTTTGGATATAGGACTCAACGTCGTGACAGACCTATAGTTTTCAATTTAAAAATTGGCGTAACTTTTGATATTTTTAGACGGTTAGTACGGATTTGTTTATTATTATTGCTAAATAGCAAGCTAATTCGTTGCAACATTCTTTAATTAGTCTTACAGGGACTTCGTCAATTCCGACTGACTGTTTATTTTTTAAATTCATTATGATTTGGATAACTTCGCCTTCCGTGTAAAGCACAAAGCCCATTGAGTAACTATTTACTACACGTATTGACATTTGGAAGATGTCTAAAAGATGTCGTCATTTGAAAAAGTTGACATAATTACAAATTAGTGATTTCGGAAATTTTGGTTTGTCGTAGCTACTAAACCAATTCGAAAAATTTCACGTTTACATTTTTCTCTTACACAGGTCTACAAAGAAAAAAAAATTCTGCTCCAAGGACTAAACCTATCATGCCTTAAGTATTTTTGTGTATTGAATCCGAATTTTCAATTAAAAAAAATTTCTACCGCGTAGACTTCGAATAAATGCCGGTTTTTATTGCCAAAAAACCGTATTTTGACGATAGTAATCGGGATTTACTCGAAATCTACGCGTAAAAAATTTTCAATTAAAAAAATTTTCTACCGCGTAGACTTCGAATAAATGCCGGTTTTTATTGCCAAAAAACCATATTTTGACGATAGTAACCGGGATTTACTCGAAATCTACGCGGTAAAAATTTTTTTAAATTGAAAATTCGGATTCAGCACACAAAAATACATAAGGAACATAGGTTTAGTCCTTGGAACAGATTTTTTTTGTGGACCTGTGCACAAAGTGCACCTGTGCACAGATCTACAAAAAAAATTCTGTTCCAAGGACTAAACCTATCATTTCTTATGTATTTTTGTATGCTGAATCCGAATTTTCAATTTAAAAAAATTTTTACCGCGTAGATTTCGAGTAAATCCCGGTTACTATCGTCAAAATATGGTTTTTTGGCAATAAAAACCGGCATTTATTCGAAGTCTACGCGGTAGAAAATTTTTTTAATCGAAAATTTTTTACGCGTAGATTTCGAGTAAATCCCGGTTACTATCGTCAAAATACGGTTTTTTGGCAATAAAAACCGGCATTTACTCGAAGTCTACGCGGTAGAAATTTTTTTTAATTGAAAATTCGGATTCAATTTTCAATTAAAAATTTTTTTTTACCGCGTAGATTTCGAGTAAATCCCGGTTTTTATCGTCAAAATAAGGTTTTTTTGACAATTTTTGACGTTTACTCGAAATCTATGCGGTAGAAATTTTTTTTTATTGAAAATTCGGATTCAGAACACAAAAATACTTAAGGCATGATAGGTTTAGTCCTTGGAGCAGATTTTTTTTTTTGTAGACCTGTTTTATTGTTTGATTAATTTGAGTGCATTCAGTGTACTCTAGATGCAAAAATAAAAATAGCCCTAAAAAAATCAAGTAGTCTCAAAAAAAATTTTAAACTACGCAGTGATACTTAAAATAGTTTCCGGAATCCAAAAATATAAAAATGTACTGGGTATTCCATTTAAAATTTCAAAGTTTCATTTCCGGGGAAACCGGATGTGTTGGAAGAGTGTCAAATTATGAAAAATTTGTCGTTTTTGGTATATCGCCAAAGACATATCTTGAATGTGTCAAAGGAATCATTAGACAAGCGAAAGTATGGCTTGTCTAATAGAATAGACTAGAATAGAATTTATTGCATACCAGAGACAACAATTTTACAATTTTGTTTGGTACATGTCTAAAAACTAGTAAAAACATAAGAAAAATTATATACATTTGGTTTGGTTATATTGATCTTAGTTCAAAGAGAGATTATCATATTGCCTGAAAGCCACCTCATTCACTTCCTCTAAAGTGTAAGGTTCTACATTTATTAAAATTCGTTTAATTCTGGTCTTGAAAATATTTATGGAAGTTATTGCCTTTATCTTAGTAGGCAGCATGTTATAAAAGTGCAAGCATTTGTAATAACAGCCTTTTTCTAAAATTGTGGTGTTATGTATCGGGTAAGAAAGAGCATTTCTTTGCCTTGTTTCATATTCATGATCTCGAACACTCTCTGTAAATTTATTCATATGTCTGAAGACGAAACAGAGGCATTCATAAATAAAGAGAGCTGCAGCAGTCAGCAGTTTTAGTGTTTTAAAATGTCCACGACATGACTCACCAACCTTTAGATTGGCTAGGACTCTCAACGTTCTCTTTTGAATTATGAATACCTCTTGAATGTGTGATCCACCCCAAAAAATGATACCATATGACATTGCACTATAAAATTGTCCATAATATGCAGTAAGAAGAGTATTGTGATTTACTACTTTTTTCAATTCTTTCAGTGAATAGCAGATTGTGCTAAGTCTACTGCAGAGCATTCGTATATGATCCTTCCAATTCATATGTACATCAATAGTGACACCTAAAAATTTTGCGCTTTCAGAAAAATTAATATTTACATTATTAATATCTATTTTGCTAGAATACCCAGTTTTATTCCTACTATGTTTAAATAGGATACATTTTGTTTTCTCATTATTTAAAATTAATGAATTTTGATGAAACCATTTGGAGATATTTTGCATCACATTAGTTGCTTTAGTCTGAATGTTATCATAATTTTTTTCAAAAATTAAAATGTTGGTATCATCGGCATAAGTAGTTACAAAAAGTGAGTCATCATCTAGATATTTTTGTAAATCATTTATGTACAATAAGAAAAGAATTGGACCAAGCACACTGCCCTGCGGTACACCTAATGATATTTTACAATTACTTGAATAATATTCTGATGAATCTGATCTAATGCAAACTTTCTGATATCTCTCATTCAGGTAGGAATTGAACCAGTTGTGTGCCGCACCTCGTATCCCTACTTGTTCCAGCTTATTTAGAAGTATTTTATAATTAACACAGTCGAAAGCTTTCGATAGATCTAAAAATATCCCGAGTGCAATGTGGCCATCGTCTAGACAATTTAGTATTCTTCTTACAATGTCAAAGGTAGCTGTCGTTGTGAATTTATTTTTTTGATATCTGTGCTGATTAGGCGTAATGGTGGTTCACTTCTAGAAAAGGTGTTAGTCTGCGACACATGATAATTTCAAGAAACTTAGAAGAAGAAGATAGCATACTTATCGGTCTGTGGTTTTCTATTAAATGGTAATCACCTTTCTTATATATAGGTTTCACGACAGCCATCTTTAATCTTGCAGGAAAGATACCTTGCCTTAAGGATTCATTTGCTATGTAGGTTAGAGGTTCGAGTATAAAAAAACTAATCTTTTTTAACATAATATTACTTATATTATCGTCACCACTTGAATGTTTATTTTTTAAACCATTAATAATTTCTAGAGTCTCACCCTGTGTTACTTCAAATAAATAAATTGACTTCGGATTACGATTAATATGCTCTAACACAGTGTTTGTAGAAATTGCTCTAACAAGATTCCCGGCCATGTTAACAAAAGTGTTATTGAATAGTTCACTTGCAAGTTGTGGACAATGAATAGCAACGCCATTATGAATAATTTCATTAAATGACTGGCCGTTCTTGTTATTTTTTCCATTTTCAGTATTTATAATGCCCCATATAGTTTTAGATTTGTTACACGAATTGTTTATTTGTGTCTCATAAAAATTTGATTTTTCCTGTATAAGCAAATTAGTATAATAGTTTTTATAAGTGACATAAGTATCCTTTGTGACCTTATCTTGCAGATATAACTCATGTAACAAGTTTAATGTTTCTTTTGCATTATAAATTTTTTCAGAAATCCATTTTGATTTTTTGCTATTCTGTAGTACCCTAACAGATTTTGGAGGAAAGGATGAGTTGAAATAATTTAATATAATTCTAATGAAAGTATTGTACATGTCATCGACAGTTATTGCTTCATAAACTGATAGCCATGTTTCTTGCATTAGTAGATCATAGAAGAGTTGGTAATTTTCTGTACTAAAGATTCGCCTATACTCATACTTTTCTGTTATTTATTACATCTCCCTGAATGCGTAGTACCTGAGCCAAATGGTCAGATATATTTACGTCTAACACCTCCGTATCACAAGTCACAATATTAGAGACAAAAATATTATCAATACAAGTGGAAGTTGTTTTGGTTACCCTAGTTGGTACATTTACCGTTATTTTCATATTATATGACTTTAGTAGATTTTTAATGCGACGTTTATGATTTGCATCCCCATTCAATGACATGTCAATATTAAAATCCAGCGATACAATTGTTAGTTTATCATTTTCAGTAGCCAACTCTAATAAACAATCTAGTTTGTCAATAAAAAGATTAACACTTGCCGAAGGAGGTCTATATACGACACAAATTAATTAATGATTCCGTTGACACCCGGTATATTAAAAGATAACATGAATTGTGAATCTTTTGATATTTCCGAACGATTTACGAAAGCATTGTATTTCTATAATTAAAGTTGCCAAATATAAGAAAAAATGAGAAATAATCTAATAGCGAAGTGTACACCAGATTATTTTGAAACTAAAGAATGGATCTACGATGTTTCTTATTACAGGTGCTTTTCGAACTGCAGGATGCAAAGGTGGTGCCGAGCCGTCGTGGCCACCCGTGATGATAAAGTATAAGCTGTCTTTCTGAAGAAAATATATCATGCTGAAAATTTTAATAGCCAACGCTGAAATAACTGCATTTAACGGTAAAGGCGTGTTTTGTGAGGTACGTTTTATGAAAGAAATCTGCGTGGCAATTTTATACGAAAATGCCTTATAATGACATAGTTAAAGATCATTTTTCAACAGCACTTACTAATTAAAAAATATCTTCCGGATATCCATTGATGTGGAAAGCTGTTTTATCGATTTTATCTTATCTTAGCCAGCTTAGAATGAGTTGGATCTGAAAATATTCGCAAGAGAATTAATAACTAATAGTCACTCTTCAATATTTTTCTCGCGAACAATTTTGAATTTTTGTAAAAGATTAGAAAACAACTAAAAAAAACCGCTGCCAAGGAATCACTACTTCCACATCCAGATTCTCTATCCAAGTCACTCACAACGAAAAAAACTTTGTATGTGAAAATAATTGTTTATGGAACTTTAATAATATAATATTTGAAATCCTCTACCCCAAAAACCCATAAAACGATACCCCACATCGGTAGTGGGGTGGGGGTGGTGATAGGGGGGTGGTAGTGGGGGGTGGATGAAGTAAAAAATATTTTGAGGTTTCTGGTTCCTGTACATAAACTAAATCACATTTTTTTTTCATCCCCTTTAATAAGGAGGTGGGGGTGGTAATGGGGGTGGCTAATGCCAAAAATTTTTTTGAGACCTTAGCTTCTCTTGTATATACTAAATACCAATTTCGTGGACTCTTACCTGCTTGATTTACCCATTTACCCCAAATTTACCCCAATTTACCCCCCAACCCTTCGACGGAACAAGATGAAAATATAATCTAGTTCTAGATCTCGTTAAAGTACATATGTGTACCAAATTTCAAGTCAATATCTTAAACGGTTCCAGAGTAAACGTGAGCACAAAAAAAAGTTACAGACAGACCGACAGACAGACCGACAGACAGACAGAAAATTTTTTTTCGCTCAAACTTAAAATCTCGACGTTTCATGACATTTTAAATCTATTTGGACAATAAAAATTTTTAAAAATTTTTTTGTCGTTACTATACTTCCACTGGACGTGGAAGTAATTATTGTCTCTCTTTGTAACACTGAAATAAAATTTATTATAAACAAAGATAATAAATGGTCAATACATAAGGTTAACATTTAAACATATCGAAATGAAATATTGAATAATACAAAACGAAGATACAAATAGATATAAATAAATTAATTTAAAATATAAAAAATTTCTCCCAAATTGGCAGAAGGCGGTATAGTGCCTAGGATTGACGCGACATTCCCAGTCTGAATCTACAAACTGATTCTCTGTATCACGTAGCAAGTGTTTTTCTTTTCATTTGAAATGCCACGTATTTTCTTACCTATACAATTGATACATTTTTTTAGCCTCATCGCCTCATGGACCCAATGTTTCAACAGAAAATGGCAATACATCTCTTAGTATCTTCTCCGATGCGGGCAACTTCTCCAGGTTTTTGGGATGTGTATTTAATATAAGACGATGCCAGTATATCACGACATATAGCGTCCCATAGAAGGGCCTTTCCCCTTCCCATGATACAAGGGACATTTCGTCTTCCCTTTTTCCGTTGCTTCTGCAACACCCTACTGGTTCAAGTACTGAAGGAATTTCTGCCTAAACCAGAGCTCTCTTGGTGATATCGTTTATAATTCCATGACGAGACCACCTCCCTGTACTTTTGCGGCATGGTAGGCCATGATGACCAAAAATGTCTACGGGTTCACTGCAAGTGTAGTTGTGGGGTTTGCAAAGGGGTTGACCAGTTCGTAAGCCAACGGCGATACGAAAAGATGAGTCGTCTAGAGTTCCTATTGAAGGCGATGGTAAAGTATTCAGCCAGGCGCCAGATTCTTTTTGTTGAACTGTGAGCAGAAGTGCTTTTCCTTTTAGGTCTTGATTTTCAGTCAGTAGTTTGCTGAGTGTACGTAAACATACTTGCTTATCCCAATCTCTCTGATAAATGCTGGTAATTGGGTCCATGCAACTTAGAGTAGACCAATTAGCTAGAGCTTCATCAAAGGCAATTTGCGTCAAACATTTTACAATTAATGACTTCGAAAATGGAATGAAACAAAAATTGGTAAATGCATTGTCGAAAAAAGGCAATAATCCGGTAGGTATGTCAATTTTACTTAAATATAACAGCTAATTCTATCATACTTTTGGCTATTTCATCCCTTAACCTATTACCAGAGACATGCAATTCAAGTATTTGTGCTCACCAACTGCGAAACAAAAACGTTCTAAAAACGTTATCAGACAAATTTTAACTTCTTTCATTAAAGGAATTGATATTTAAATTACACGGCTGGAAACACAGGGTGCCACTAATTGAAAATTAAACATTTTAAATACACACAAATATCGCGCGCGGATCTCAAATTACAACTGAATTATATGAAGATAATTAAAACTCTCCAGATAATGCCAACATGATTGACGAAACAAGCGTCAAGTGATAGTATTCGAGTGTAGTGTTCAAGTGCTTTGGTGGAGGAAACTTCAGAAGAAAAATACTTGAAATTGAAGTGCGTACAAACATTTCGCAAAAGCAAAAAATGTCGCGCAGGTAACAACGCAATCAGATGTTTATATTGTATATTTATATTGTAATTATTAATATATCATTTTGTTTACCGAATTCCTGTGGAAAATAGTGTGAATGTAAAAGGCGAATCTAGGGAAATACCATATCCTCCGACTTTTGGTCGTGAGCTGAATCATTTTCCGGATATTACACTTAGGAAAACGTATAAATGCCAGTATTTGGAATTTATTTTCATTTTATTTTCACCTAGTGGAGTGGAAGTATTATAACGATTTTTTTTGTTCAAATAGGCTTAGAATGTCGAGATTTTAAGTTCGAGCAAAAAAAATGTTTGTCTTTCGATCGGTCTGTAACGTTCTTGCTAGCACAATTATTATGATATTGAGTTAAAATTCATGTATTACAACGAGGTATGGAACCAGATTATATTTTGATCTTATTCCCTTGCAGAGTTGAGAGGTAAATGGGGGTAAATAGGTAAAGCAGGCAAGTAAGAGTCCATAAAATTGGGATTTAGTGTTTGTATGAGAAGCCAAGGTCTCCAAATTTTTTTAACAGCCACTTCCACTATCACCCTCATTACCACCTCCACCCCATTATTAAAGGGGGGGGGGGGTAAATAATAAAATCATGATTTAGTGTGTGTGTGCAAGAACCGAACTCCCATTTTTTTTTGCATCAGCCACCTACACCTCCGCCCTCATCCCCCATCCCCACTACCGATGTCACATATCGTTTGACGGGTTTTTAAGGTAAATGATTTCAAACCATATTATTAAAGTTCTATGAACAATTATTTCCATATAGTGGAATACAAATATAGTAACAAATTTCTTTTCATTGTAAGAGATTTGAATAGAGTATCTGGATATGAAACTAGTGTAGTAGTACTTCACATAACAGATATAACGGCTGCATTTATTCCTGACTTTCCCCTACTTCATTGCCTATGAATTTTCACTGTTTATCTAGGCTTTAACTAGTTGAACAGTTGAAAATCCCACTGATTAGCCTCTACTACTAATAATTTCATAAATAATGTATGATGATGATGTCATCTTACAAATGGATAAAATATTAGATAAGTAAATCACTATTTGAAATATGACATGTTTATAATGTTTTCAACGGTTGTAGAAAAGGCGTTGTATATATGTGCAAAATAGTGTATTTTCCAAGGTTTTAATTATCTCCCGATGATTCAAACTTGCTTAGCGAAACGCTCCTCAAGTACTTTGGTGTCTGTGAATCTGTACTCAACTACTTTAAAGCCTTACGACCATAGATAAAATAGCTTTCCTTATGGACATTGGTTGATTACATACGAATTCCGTTCTTGTTGCAATTTGAATATTGTTAACGTTTTAATATGTGAAATCATAAAATTGATATTTTATAATGGAAAAATACTTATAATTTACAACAGTATAGATTTAGACTATACAAAATTTAATGTTCTCATAGATTTTCCTTCACTAGCCAATAACTACTCAGCACGTGCACATAATTCATTTATTCAACTCTAAAATTGATTAATCGTTGGAAACACGTGGAAAGAATTAACCCATTGTGCTAAATCGATTTGTCGGAAGCCTTCCTTGCATTACCCGTCTGGTTTTTCCCCTTCCTAGAATTATGATCAGAATCCTTAACAAGGATGCACCTGCGTGCGCAGGGAATTCCCGACAGAGGGCGCCAGATTCTGGCTATTCGGAAGTTTGGAAGTTTTCGACGTGGCATCATTAGCGTCGCGTATTAGAGGGTCAATATAGGTACATATAATAATACACTTTCAGCATTTATTTATACTGGGTGGTGTATAAGTCAAAAGAATTTAAAACATTTACATTTTAATATTTTTTATTGGTCTTACAGGTAAGTCCTTTATAAAGCGGATGACTAGTTATGAAAAATTGTTGCGTAAATGTCTGTCGCTTGTCGTGTTACAACATTGGACTTTTCTAACAGCCATTTTTTATCATATTTCTACAGTGCTTATTCTAATAGGCAGCCGTGGTAGTGTTTTGGATAGTGTAAATTGAAAATGAGCAGTGTAAAAGACCAAAATACAAATGGTTCAAAAATACAGCGGATTGGGATTAACATTTTATAGAATATAAATTGGAAAAATAACGATTATATTGATTGATATACTGTTAGATAGGTAGAAACACATATAACAAAATGTCTTCGTGTTCTGCTTATTAACTCTGTCCTCTTCTGTACATGTTTCAGCCTCGTGAAATGTACCCTTCAACAAGGCTTGATTTTTGGATTTTGGAGTATCTTTTTCACGCTATTTTGAATATGGTTGATCCAAGACGATAACCAAAATGGAGCCAAAATTATATCCGGTTATTAAAATTGTCTACAGATTTTCAATTATACTTCAACCTTATAACTTGCGCATACGTTCAATATGGCTACGAAAGTTCCAAATTTAACAAATTTCATAACCATTTAGGGAAAATCTACTTTCATATAAAGAAAATCACATTGAAATCAGTTGATGCATTAGATAGCTACACGAAACGTACGAATGAGTGTACATTGTAGATTGTTTAAGGGATCGCTTGGCCTTGAATTGACCTTTCTTCACCTCGACCTAAGATATTTTGTGAATTATTACCCTACAACTAGTTGTTGCCCAGGATTCCAAGATTTTTTGCAAAGCTTGTGATTTTCGGGAGCGAATTTCCCTATATGTCTTCAGGCGTTAATTCTGCCTGTTCTAGGTATTTTAGCCTAATGCGGATTCGTACCTTGCATTATATGTTCCGCAGTCTCAGTTGCAGCTTCGTGGTATCTGCATTTGTCATCTTCTGCCATGCCCATGTTCTCGAGATGATATCTCAAGGGGCAATGGCCAATTAGAAGGCTTGTGGTCAGGCTTAGGTCAGTCTTTTCCAGTTCGAGAAGCCTTGTGGCATTCTCTGTCGAATAGGTGATAAACCTTTTCACTTGACTTTGGCCTGGAGTATTTCTGAAGTAGGACTTGTTTTGTTCCTTTTCCCTTTTTTGGGCCTCCTCCGTTATGTATCCTTTAGATAAGCCACAGAACGGCTCAGGTCCAAAAAATAGGGCTTCAGCCGAATGAGTGTACCCAAGTAGCACAAGAAGTTGTATTTTGGTCATCATCATGTTGCAGTAGCTAAAAAGGATGGCTATTTGATTATTAAAACTGAATTATTACGTCCTGAAAACGTAATGGTGGCGAAAATGGGGATATCTTGGTCATCAAAACGCAACCGGGGCGAAATGGCCATAACGCATGTGCAACTCATTTGGTGATTTTTGTGGCTGTTTTATTGCTAGTTATGAAATGGCTCTTATGGCGAAAGAGGTGATGAATCTACTTCACCGTCACTACTAAATCATTACTTTTAGGTATAAAATAAAACAAGAACACTATTATGGTCATCTTTTGGCTTTAAGCAGGTGTTGTTAGATAAACAGGACGTCCATCATACTTATAGCTTGTTCATATTTAAAATTATATGATCATAATTGCATACATGGTCAATCAAGAGGGTTAAATTTTATCAACGCACGAATAATTTTTTTCTGTAAACTTATATAAAATACTCATAAAAACAAAGCGACCTCCAGAAATCTCTAAATTTAAGGTATAATTAGATTAATTTGAAGTATATACAAACAAACATATTGTAATTTCAAGAAGCACAATCGATGGTAAAATTATTAAAACTTATTAAAATATCGAATTAGTAAATCAAAACGTTATTTTATAGGTATAATTAATAAAGTATTGAATATGAACGTAATGGCCGTCGTTAGGTTTCTTCTTGATTGATAGAAAACCTGGCGGCAAGTTGTCATCATTTGGCATATGTTTTCGCTAATAATGATGCCAGAATATGACTGTAAAAGATCTAATAAACTTTTTTCATCAAATGGCAAATTTAATCGGTTATATTGGCCAAACTATTACCAGAAAATTGGTTGAAGTGGTTAGCGAGTTTTCGCATCAAAATACGGCTAAACTATGAAAGACATAACCTCTCTTTTTTACGTTTTTTTTAACTGCCTTTGTGTAGAACGGATTAACGGGTTACTTTGTATTTTGACCTTTGTTTCTCCAACGTTTTTACATTTCCTTTCTCCAACCAAATTAAAATTTGTTACTACAGTTTCTGAAAATATATTGCGTGGACGAAACCATCCAGGAGCAAATTTGCCTTAGTGCAGTTCCTTTAAGTTGGGTAGGTAGTAAATAGCCAACTGTACTGGTCAAATACAAAAACATACATACATTTTTTACTAATTCGCAATCAAAACCAGACTCAAAATACTCATAGGAACCGTCTACAATATAAAGGAATAATATTAAAATGTTAATGATGGCTAGAACCATAGAAAAGGGAATGTCAGCATGCTTGGACACTGATGCAGAAGATAGGTTGACACTTTCACTTTAATAATCTAAGTATTTATATTAATGCATAAGATTTTGTAGACACAAATATTAACGAAAACACCCCGTGAAAAGTGTTATGCCGCTATATAAGTACCTAACCTACTCTTTGAACTTACTTTTAGACGACATTCCTTTTCCAATAATATGTGGAACTATGCTTATATTTTCTTTTACATTTCATTCTTATTTTTCTGTTGATATAAAACTTATTTGCGTATGTATAAAGTTTTCAACATTATCAATACTTGTTTTTGGTTATATTTTTATCTTGCCGTTTTGCCTCAATTTGGATTTTAATGTGTACAAAATTACTTCTAAAATAGTCATTTAATAAGGATATTTTTCATTATTGTTTCAGTCATGATTGGGTAATAACAGCTAAGAAAACCGCCAGAATAAAACCTAACTAATATAGTCATGTATGGGTTCTATGGACTCTTATTTACCCATATATATTAAAATAAATATTAGTTTCAATTGGTATATTAATTAAAATCTCGAGAAAGGTATATACATAATCTTTTGTGTATAAAATATTATTATATTATTATTTTTTGTTTTTTTATTCTTTCTTCTTGGTTACCATTTGGGTCTCTAGTAGATAGTAAGTTGGATCTTCTTTACTGGAGTGAGTGAATCGCTACACTTACCTCCCCGTCAGAAAAACAATCAATCAACCTATGTATCGATGGCAAAGCGTACTTTTTTAATTACGGGTGTAGAGACGTCACATTTGTGAGTTAGTAAATATGTCGGTTTAATTCTGTCAATATTTACCGTGACGGCTTTAGTTCCTTTAACAAAAGTAACCAATTTATCTGTACTGGACAATACCATTGATTAATTAATCAATGACAATACTTTAAAAGACCCTTCGTACAGCGGAGTAAAAGACTTCTTAAAACGTTCTTTCCGAACGAAAACAAAACTACAATTCGAGATGTCTGGACTGACAAATGATTTGTAATTAACGTGGTGAAAAGGTGGAATGACCGTTAAATTATTAAATGAAGTACGTAATTTAGTAACAAAATAAGGAATATTCGGACAAGTATATGATTTAATAAAAAATTCACCAGGTATTCGTAAAGTTTGACCAAAAACGAGTTCTGCGGAGGAACATTGCAAATCGTCTTTAGGGATGGTCCTGAGAGCTAATAGTATGATAGGAAGTTCATCTACCCAATGTGGTGTAGAAGCTTTAGCTCTCAGAGCAGTTTTAAGACTTCTGTTAAACCTTTCTATCATTCCGTTGCTACTGGGATGATATGATGTGGTTCGTATTCTATGAAATCACAAAAATTTTGAAAATTCATTAAAGAGTTTAGATTCAAATTGAACGCCCTGATCCGTTGTCACTGTGACAGGGAAACCGAATCGGCAAACATAATTCTGAAATAACGTACGCGCTACAGTTTCTGCAGTAATATCCTGAAGTGGATAAGCTTCGGGTAGGCTAATTTTTTAGTAATAGTTTGGATATCAACACTATATTAATAACAAAAACGTCAACATATTCTAGCCATTTTTATAGCTAGAATGGCAGTATTAGGACTTAACATAGTTGCTCATATATGACATCTTGAAAACGACTTTATAACCAAACCTGCACGGCGATATTATGGCTACTAGTAATGACTAGTATATAGCTAAAAGGAGATCATCATGACTATTTCGTTTTTAAATTTTACGCTAAACTACGACTAAAATAAGATGACGAAAATATAATTAAGCAAAAGCCGTTGAAACGTTTTAGTGGCTGCATTTTATGCATTTTGGTTATCTCATCTGAATAGCATTTGTGCTAGGTACTTGGGTAAATACGGATCAAACACATAAACCTCTTTTTTGGTAGGGGCTTAAAAATATTATGATTTTTAAATATTTTGGTAAATTCTAGGTTTATGTTGATGCAGTTCTATTAAGTTCCATGTTAGCTATAAATATACATTGGATTCCTTTTTCGCAGACCATTTTTTAAGCAGGTTTTGTGTGGTCAAATGGCCACCTAGTGAAAGGAATTGGCCACCCAGCGAAATAAGTTTGTTCAAGCAAAAATTTAAACATTTTTTCTATTACTACAAAAAACGATTTGATAAAATATATAACGGTAAATTTAAGAGAAACAAATATAAAATATAATCAAAACAAAATTACAGATATCCACTTTTTCTAAAAATATGTTTTTCTTCAAACGTCAGAAAAACGTGACATTTCTTAACTCATTTCGTGACATTAAAGTTTGACATTTAGACGGCTGTGCGTTGCCACTAACAACGGAGGTAAAAGTACTTTTTCTGGCGCTATGAGTGGCAGAAAATGTAATATCCATAGCAACGCGTAAGCGATGAAGTGCAGGAAAACAGTTTCTAGTAGTTTAAAGAAATTCTCGGAAAACATTTAATCCAAGTCATAATAATTAATTCCTTGTTTTAGATGCACCCTGTATGTTGCGATTTATAAACCATTAACTTATGTAACGTGAACGTATGCATGCGTTTCGATACGACTAAAAAAATATACAAAACGAATCGAAAAACGAGTTCTGCATTCCCTCAGAATTAGTACCGCCACTGAACAACAAGGAGTATCACTTTGCTCTTTTACAACACTCGAGTTTCACAACTCCATGTTGTTTTAGTTATCTATTTGCTCTACAGCCGATGAATGAACTGTTTTGATGCCTTTATTGCTACTATTACAAACAAAAGAAACACTTCAATAAACATTCCAGCACGAATAAGTCCATCTTTGTTGCATTTTCTCGCAGCCGAGGTGGCTGTGGCTGTTTGTTTCTCTCTTTTTTCCTTCTGGTTTAAACAGGGTATTGATTTTTTCGTGACCTATTTAACTGGTTTTATATTACTTTTTGGGCTATCACTCCAACGAGGAGATCTTAATTCTGCCTTGGGATAATGTAACGCAGCTTGTAGAGAATGGGGAAATTAAAGATTGCTCAATAAAGTTTTACGCTCTCTTCTGAATCTATTTTTGTAGGAAGTTGATTACATTTTATTAATGTAATAATATACGCGCTATATGAAAAATTTGCATAAACTAAATTCAACTGTATTATGATTGATGTAGTCATTGTTCAGGTTGACAGTATTATGAGTATTATAGTCGGACAAAGGAATTTTGGTAAATATTTTTAATAAAATCGCAGAACATGGGCCATTCTAAAAACATATCATGGCACATCTCATTTCCAGGTTTTATGAAATAGGACCACAGGAAGTTTGTGAACAATCTATTAAAGTAAGCACTATAAGCTTTGCAGCAAATAAACTAAATGATTTTTCACGGTTTTATACTTAAAAAAAAGGTTACTTTTGTGATTCCGAACAAAAATCTACCTACTCAACAAATCTGAATGGATTCAAGAATTTTTAACTCGTGAGGTAGGTACTTTAACGGAATACTGCCAAAATTTCGCGAATATTGAACATAACTTCAAAAAAATTGACGAAATATATTGAACTCGAAAATTCAAAACTTCTAACATGACAGCCCTTCAGTCTTTGCTTAAATCCATAACTCCGAAACCTGCAGACTATAAATTCATAAATCGTAAGCTCATAAACCTGAAACCCATTAATCTTATGCCCATAAACACGCATAAGCCCTGAACCATTTGACTCCATAAACCCATAAACCATAAACCCTAAAACGATAACCATAAAAATTGTAAACCCATAAATTCTAAACCCTAAAATAACAAACCGTAAAACCGTAAACCTAAAATCCAGAAACTCTAAACCCATATACTTCAAACCCGAAATCCGTAAACCAACCCATAAAAATATAACTCCTAAATCCTCTATCTGTTTCGTTTTCGCTTTCTTTAATTTTTTATTTATTAATATTTTTTTCTTTTTTTTTTTAATTTATTTTTAGTTATGGATTTAAACAAAAACTTAATAGTCTAGGTGTCCGCGTACATAAATGCAATTTATACATATCTTCGTATAACTTCTTGTACGGCATAATTGCGCCTAGTCTATCACTTTTTTCCTCTGCGAAAATTTTCGTAAACGCGGCGTTCCTCCTCGGCATGAAAAAGACGATTTCCACGCGTCGGACTGGAAAATCGGCAGATATATTTTGTCGGACAATTTGAGAATTGGATTCTACATATATATTCTATATATTTGTACAAACTGTCGGACAAAAATTTTGGAATTGAGGGTGTCTACCACCCTAAACATAACATAACATAACTTTAAAACATTTATTGATAACCAGCTGATTTTTTCAAGATTGCTTAATAAAAATATGTAGAATCCAATTTTTCAATTGTCGGACAAAATATATTTGCCGATTTTCCAGTCCGACGTGTGGAAATCGTCTTTTTCATACCGAGGAGGAACGCCGCGTTTACCAGAGACGAACCCACGGGGGGTTATGGGGGGGTACGCTCCCCCCCCCCCCCAATGTTGATTGAGTTGGGAAAATCACCAAAAATGTAAAAAAATCTTTATTGGGTATAATTGCAAAAAAACGAGTAATGAGTTGATAAAAATTAAATGACACTGTCACTATGACCATTTTTTTATAAATAATTTTAATTGATATTATTTATGACTAGATGCGACTGATGTGAGAGCCACCGAATAGTCGACGGACAACGCACAACGCCGACGGGCCTACGCGACGGGCCAAGAAAATAAACTCGTCAACTCGCGGAAATTCGACGTTCGACCCAGTAGACGGCACGGCCAGAGCTTACAATTCACAAAGACTGTCTTACATTTAGAAATATTAGAATATTACTCCTTTTTGCCTTTATCAATACAATGCTTTGTCCTAGCTATAAAGTCGTTGGTTGTTGGTTTATACTGAGTATCACTAATATCAGTTACCAACCTCTTAACGAGAGACAATAAGAATAACAAATTGTTGTCGGTCAGAAATTGTTAAAATATTAAATTCTTAGAGGACACTGAATCAGAATCTGGGGCTATTAAAGGGGTGTACAGACGATCCAGCTGCTGGGACCCGACATTGTTGGTACGCTATGAAGATAATTGGAATTCCAGCGGACCAGTTCACTTTTACGAATGAGTTCAAAGCATGCCGACAAGGCTGGCTCCCTGCCGCTGGATCGTGTGTAGACCCCTTAATGCTACCTATTGCGTTTCACAATGTGAAGTGGGAAGTGGCCGGTAGCCGTACTAGCGCGGACGTTCACGAGCTTGCGCCCCGACTTGCGCGTAATCGTATTGTATCTTGTTTTTCTCCACGGTCATTAACCCTAGAACGGTATCGTACGTAAAATTTACGTGTGCAAGATTAATAATTTGCATTTACAGATCCATACGCCCGCAAATTTTCTCGACCTTCCAGATATGCTTCCCTAAATATCTTGGCGATAGGCTGTTTACATTGCCAATACGCAAGTGCTCGTACTAGAGGTTACATTTATTATTTTTTGGAGCTCTATACGTAAATATTACGCATCGTTACCAATAAGGGGCCGTTCAAAAATTACGTAACGCTTTAAGGCGTGACAACCTGTGACATAGGGGGGCAGGGGAGTTGCATCAAGTGTTGCGTAACGTAATGTTATTCTTTTTTCCACAAAAATTCTGATCTAAAGAAAACAGCTATTTTTGTATAAACTGTACAAGGTTTGTCCTTAGTCACAAGACAAACCAAGTTTACACAGGATTTTAATATATATGACATTAAAAACAAATTATATTTTGATGGGGGGGGGGGGGAATTTGTGAAGTAATTTATTTAGGGGGGTATCTTCAAACGTGACAACATGTGACAAGGGGGAGAGAGGGGGCAAATTTGATCAAAATTTGCGTTACGTAATTTTTGAAGGGCCCCTATCCGCTAATTAGTTTATAATTTTTACGTGTCCGATACCAATAAACGTTTACAATGTCGAAACGAGGTTTAACAGATGAAGACTTGGAGGTAGCTAGTAAATTTACTTTGTTCATTACTAATTTAAGTTACCATGTATATTGTATGTATACTTGGCAAAATAAACCTTTAAGCAAAATATTAATTGCGTTTTATTAATTTATTTAACCGCATTTTAGCATGAAGCTTATAGAAAAAATATGTACGTAAAATTTACGTACGATACCAATACAGTACAATAAAATATCGATACCGTTCTAGGGTAAACTATAACGGTTACCTCATCCAGTAGCTTCTAGACGAAGGAGAGCGCGAGGTCAACTTAGGCCTAAGTCTGAAATAAAAAAAACAGGGCAGTTGGCAAATTAGTTGTAGCTTCCCCCCCCCCCCCCCCCCAAAAATAGCTGGGTTCGTCTCTGGCGTTTACGAAAATTTTTGCAGAGGAAAAAAGTAATAAACTAGGCGCAATTATGCCGTACAAGAAGTTATACGAGGATATGTATAAATTGCATTTATGTACGCGGGCACCTAGACTATAAGGGTCGTCAGGCTAGAAGTTTCAGAATTATTGAATATTTTCTGGTTTTACTATTGGAATTTTCGAAATCAATATATTTCGTTTATTTTTTTTTAGGTTGTTCAATGTTAACGAAATTTTGGCAGTACTCGGTTCAAGGATGATACTTAGCGAGTATTTAAAAATAGCATATTATAATACAAGTGTGGCAAGTGCTTCATTGCAAAACGATGTATGAATGTATAGGAACAGGAGCGCAGCGAGTGTTCCTATCATACGAGTCTTGCACTAAAGCTTTCCACATGTGTGTTACATACTATTTTTTCTACGGTTGTGAAGTTATTTCTCTTAAAGTATTGCCAAAATTTTAAATTTGCCGCCTGTCAGATTTTATTTAAAATGATAAAGATCAAGTACTGCTCAAACGCTTGTGATGACTATCAAACAAACAAATTTGTTGGTCCAGATGTAAATATTTCTAGTATTTCTAAGAATCTAAATGTTCCAGTTCTTCCAAGCATTAACTTAAGTAATTGCAATTCATGTGTAATTAATGTACATTTCTAGAATTTAATTGTTACTACCGTTAAATAATATAAAATTCTTTAAGGTAAACACACTATTTTATTCCGGTGTGTGAAGATGTAATCGTGGCGTGGGGTAAATTCTTTGCCGCACGGCGTGCGGTAAAGTGACATTTTCCGCAGTCATTTTGAAGTTAGAAAATTCGACTTTCAGCACAATAGTAGAAAATAGTATATTGTAATACACGTGTGGCAAGGGCTTCATTACAAAACGATGTATGAAAGTAGGTAGTTTCAGTGCAAAACACGAGCGTAGCTACGCTACTCTCGTGTTTTGCACTGAAACTTGCCACATGTGTGTTACATACTATTTTTTCTACGGTTGTGAAGTTATTTCCAACATTTTAAATTTTCTGCCTGTCAGATTTTATTTAAAATGATAAAGATCAAAGTACTACTCAAACGGTTGACATTTTGATGTTAGAAAATTAGACTTTCAACACAATCGTGTGGCAAATTGTGACTTTTTCCGCAATCATTTTGAAGTTAGAAAATTTGACTTTCAACACAATCGTAGAAAAAATATATTCTTGAATTCTTTAAAGATTTGTTGAGTAGGCAGATCTTTGTTCCAAGAAGCAAGTCCAAAAAACAACACCCTTTAAATTATTGTTCCTATCTGTCCTTTCCAGATCCTTTTTGTTGCTACGCTACGCTGATGAGGAACAGATACAGGGTGTCAATTTTGCAATGTCTCAACTACCTCTTGACCGATCTTCTCCCAATTTGGCAAGGAAACGTTTTTTAAGCTAAGAAACAATAATTTATGTATCACATCACGCTAGCTCATGGAGGGCGCCTCATGGGCTATACCTGATGACCTGATGATGAATATTTTTTCTCTTTTACTTTACTTTTACTTTACCGAAACACGTGTCCGTAGCTGCTTCGTGTTTTCTCTTTGGGTGTATGGCGCTATTTTCCTCACTATTTGTTTTTGACCCTACTAATTCCTTCCTATTTTATTTGACTCGCCACCTAAAGTAGAGCTTAAAGTTTTTTTTTCTTTTTTCTGACATAAAAATTGACAGATACTTATAAGTTTTGAAAAAATAGTTAAGTTTGCAATTTCAGACTCTCATAGACTATCTTGACGAATATCTTGAGAAGACTAAATTACAAGTTAGAATAATAACTTTTGGAATAACAGCAAATTCTCTGGTAACTTTATATTAGCTCAGAATTTGAGGGTTTTTTTGCCGTCATTCATTTTCATTCAATTTTTTGAAAATTATGCTAACTTTCATTGAAAGTTACACAATCACACTTGGAATAACAAAAATATATTCTCTAGGAATTTTACATTGGCTAAGAATTTGTGAATATCTTGAATCTAGGGGAAAAAAAGGCGTGAAAAGAAAATCCTCCGATAAATAAGACACTTTACACAAAATACATGAGAAAATACATGAGGACAAGAAACTATCAACTATCTAAACAGATTCAACCCTAGGAATGGAAATAATCGCCGCAGAAATAAAATCTACGGAAGTAAAAATCCACGAAAAAAAACGCGTAAAAAACTGCGTATAGAAAAGCTACGTTAAAAACTCATGAATGATGAGACAAGAAATGTAACGTAGAATTATGACAACAATAAAAACTCGTAAAAGGAGCTTCTTCATGCATAATTAAGAAGCTCGTGCGGGGGCTCGATGCCATCCTGGATTTTAGTTAATAACACCCAAATGCTCTTATCCTACAGTAATCCTAACACTTGCAGAACCTATTAACGTGTATTTATAAATTTTTTAAAATCTTATGAAAAAATCGAACGAAAATTTTGTGAAAATGCAAAATTTTATAGACACTTGCCCCTATAAAATCGTAATTTGGCTTTATTATACAGGGTGTAATTAGTTTCATGTCATTAAAAAAAACTGGTGGTGGGGAACGACTAAATAAACAAAAAACTTTATATAACATGAAGTCTAAAGCCCATAGTTTTGAAGAAAAAAATAAACAAAAATTTTTTGTAATTTTGTTTGAGAACTGCTGGAATGTTGGGGTAGGCTTTATTACCGTCGCGTATGTCAGCGCCTTTGAATATCAAACACGCGAATGTGGTCCCATCAAAGTGCCGCGCTTCATTGTTTGAGACCGCGTGGTGGCGAGGACACTATTACACTTTTAAGACTTTTTAAAAGCAAGTAAGAACTATGACTCGGAACTATGCGTCCATTGACACAGAAAAGCAGTGGTTCTCAAATGGCTCTTACCTCAACATTCAAATTTTTGCGGTCAGGTTTTTTCAAAATGCCTCTAAAGGAAAAGGTCTGATTTATCTAGTCGGTTCTCATTGCCAGTTTTTTTAACGGCATGAAACTAATTACATCCTGCATTTGAATGATATATAATACAATGTTCAAAGATTAATAAAATGTAAATAACGCATCGTATCGAGCACAAGCAGGTAGTAATTACTGCAATGCAGATAACCTATATAAAATATAAAGGAATGTTTAAAATTTCAATGATATTTGGAAAAAAGAAATAGAAATTAAACTACCTAAAAATATGAAAATTGTTCAATAATCGATAGATCTCAAATATGATATGAAACTAGGCGTGCAAATTGATGCCAATTTTGATTGGTCATTTCAAGTAAATGTTTTATATCAATAATCGAACAAAATTTGCTACAGGATGGGAATCTTAACTTATAAGTAAATGTTTAACTGAGAAATCTATATTGCCAATTTCGCGACAGTTTTGGAATTATTTTTTGGGAAGCAACAAGGACGTAAATAATGTGTATCTGCTCCCATTATGGTAAGTAGACTATTGTCATATATTGTTTTCAAGCAGGTAAGTTAATTTTACCGGGAAAGTGATAGTTGCTTTTGACGAAAATACTATTCTAGTATTTTAATACTATAATGATTTCATTACAGTACTCAGTACTATAATGATGAAAAAAATAAAATTAGGCAAAAAGTATTAAATATTTATTTGAAAATAGTAACTGAAAATTCAATGATTAAATTTTATAACACAATTATTACAATTAGACTGATATTGCTCGTCGGCGTCGAAATGGTTGCGTTGGCAAAACTAAGAAAACTTTAGAAATAGTATTTTATAACAATAACATGAATATAAACAACCTTTAAACAGTTACTTAGTAACTTGGGCACATCATAGACAGTAGCATGACAGTAGCCTACTTGAATGTCAATTTGAAATAATTACCAGAGAACTTATACCATAGAGAAGCGACAGCAAGGCTTCCCGCGTGTACCGTGGCATATGACAAATAGGTTGTTTAGTTGTCAGTTCCACATGTTTACATTGCGTCAAAGACGACCCAACCACCATTGGTCTAATTCTCTGGGTTAGAGAACAGAGCACCAGTGGTGTGTCCTTTGCTCTGAAAGTTATCGTCAATCGGGTATATACCGTGCATGTAATTGTCCATTAGGCATGTACATTCACGTAGCGCGAGAGAGATATGACAACACAGCGCTGTAAACTCGTCCGTTAGCGGAGTATCCCTCTGTTATTTCATTTTAGCCAGCTGGCACACGCGATGTTGTAATTCTTACTACCTATGCCTAGCGAGCCGCTACACATACGGTATCTAGTGATTTCTAAAGATTTTTTTGAATATTTCAAGAACGAATCTGCGTAATTTAAATCTGATTAAGCACATTGATAGAGGTATATTTAGGGAACTTATTTTAATGTAAAAAAAGTAAATTAAGGTGAGCAATATGTTTTTTTATTATTTTTTAAATGTATCCGATATGACCTCTGGTTTGGGGATGTATTGAAAAATTGTATTTTTCTATTTAAAATGTGTATATTTTAATATTTTTTCGATATAGAATTTATTAAACACACGAATCGGATAATTTTGTTCAAAAAATATAGGTAAATGATATTAAAAATAGACTATGTATTTTCATTCTGATCACATGAATTACAAGGATGATATTTAGATGAATTATTAATGACTATAAAATCTACTAACATAACTGACACGATTAATGAAGAGGAAGAAGAGAAACCTCCTAAAGCCCTTGTTCTTCCTGATTACAGCTATACGAAAGAAAATTTATATCCACGCAAAATGCTTTCACTTATGTTTGCAGATATCTTTTGAAAAACCCTTGAAGTAGGTACACTCTTGCAAAATTTGTAAATCTTTTGGGAGACAATGCGAGACACTAAATATAAATAACTTATTAGTTTATTTCAAAGCTTTTAACACTGAAAAAATATTTACGGAAACCTGCTATCACCTCCAGAGGAATTCGTCAATTTTATTTACAAATTAGAACATATATTTAATTCTCAATTTGAGGAAATTTGTATTGGACGAGCAGTTTCTAATACGTTATTTAACATAATGAACAACACAGATTTTATTCATCCATGTTTAGAATTCCCAAAAGTATATATGTTAAAAATTTGTTTATAAAAATGAAGATTTTTTATTCCATTAAATACACAAATCGGGATTTAAAAACTACTAAAACCGACAAAAAAGTAAACAGAAAGGTTAAAATTTTGTCACATTTATAATTTTTAGTGTATATATCGAGTCAGTATCAAGTAGATTATTTGGTTTATATAAACTAATAGGGTATGTGCATCATATAACTAACATAACCTCAAATTTTAAGTTTTTTAAGTTTATTCTTATGTTTCTATACGCATTTTTAGCTTGGAGCCATACTGGCTCCAAGCAAATATTTAAAAATTCACGCAAGTAATTTTTCAATATTTTTGACTAATAAAAATAGACTTCTAATTATAGGTTATATTTCTAACCTGCAAAAAATGTCTTATTTTATTGGGACAAACTATTTAAAACTTCATAAACATTACATTGGTTGAAAGTACAGGAACCAGGCAGACATTTTAATAATAGCTACGTAATACATGTAAATCTTAAGAAATATATATTTTTGAGGTTAGTTGTGACGTCACGTGCACATGCACTATTGTAGGTTCCAAGTATGGAAGATTGTAGATACATTTTATAGCTTTCTTATTTTGTACTGTTTTTAAAGGTTTCATAACAGAATTATTGGCTGTGGCCCAAATAGAAATTAAATATTGTAAGTGTGAATATAAGAGGCCATAATATATATTTTTTAAATATTTTCTAGATATAAAAGTTCGTATTCTAAAAAGAATTCCAATCACAGGAGAACATTTTTTTTCTGTAACGCATCAATATGATGACTCTATGACAATTTTTCATCAATACGGTTAATGGCGAATATATAATTGTATCATTATTAAATGTAATGGATGAATTTGGAATTTGATTTTTAGACATAAACATAAATGACGATTTTCTAAAATTGAGTGCGTTAATTTATTAATCTGAAACCAAAAGTGATATTTGCCTCAAGTCATATTTAATATATTACTAGTTATCATCATCATAATCTTTTCCAAAATATAAAAGTGTTGTATCATGAGCATATAATACGTACTATACTACCCTGTATATTCAACTTAGCAATAGAATTTATGTATATTAGAAATAAAAATCTTTTTTGTAAAACATGTTGTTTGTTTAATTTTTAGAATTATAAACAAAAAAATATTAAAATAGAATAAATTCTAATATTATGTACAATATATTATTCTAAAATATGTTTATATTATATTATATTTAATTATATTTAATATGTGGAATAGTAACATATTATACTGAATTACTTTCAATGTACATCTAACTTTAAAGTTCTCTCAGTGTAAGAGATTGTGTTGAGTACATATTATACTGAATTACTTTCAGTGTACATCAAACTTTACAGTTCTCTCAGTGTAAGAGATAATATTCACGGCTAGTACCACAATGATTGTCATTATGATCCTTATGACATAAATAACTATTTTACTACTGAAAAAAATTCTGTCATTTTGACACTAATATTAGAGAATATTATTTAGGTATTATGCAAATCACAACTTACACACTTTTTTATTTATTATGAAAATACCTTCTTTCTGTATATTGTTGCCCTAATCTGGGCACGCTAACATACTAGTTAGGTAAATACTTTAAAACACTCATTATTGGAGAACCAATCAAAACAACTACTATTCTAGCTAATACTGACGAAGTATTGAATTACATGATAGGATTCTTAGCATTTTAAAGGAAAAAAAATGTATTGAAAATACTTAAATCATTCATTTACATTTAGTCATTCACACCTTTTTTTAATTTAATATGAAATTATCTACTTTCTGTAATTCAGTATTAGCTAGAAGAGTAGTTGTTTTGATTAGTTCTCCAATAATGAGTGTTTACCCAACTAGTATGTTAGCGTGCCCAGATTAGGGTAAAAATATACAGAAAGAAGGTATTTTCATAATAAATAAAAAAGTGTGTAAGTTGTGATTTGCATAATACCTAAATATTATTCTCTAAACAAGATAAAAGCAAATAAATAAAAATAATGAATGGTAAAAAGACACTAATATTAACAAATAAAAAATTGATATTTCAGCTCATCAGAAAATTATGGTTGTAAAACGAGCAGATGAAAACCATTCCACAGAAAAGAGAATTATTATTATTCCTTATTATGTGACCATTCAAACAAGTTAATAGGCGATAGATAAGTACGAGGCATCTAGTAAATAGGATGGTACACCTTGAAGCCCTTGTAGGCAATATCGATAGCAGTTAAAGGGACAAGTGGATAAAGCTCTTACGTTACAAATTGTTACAATTTTTGAGATAATTGATATTTAGTAAGTTATTGTGTGAATTTTTAGTTTCCGTTATCTCACTAAAGTTATTGTCTCATCAGTTGACACTCTATCAGATGTAGCACATATAGTGAGAATTAGATAAAGGTGTTACGTGGACTTTATACAATAGGTACCAGGAGGTTTTATTTACGTTTGTGATAAATAAAGGATTGTATTTAAGGTCAGTGTGTACATAACACCGTCCATCATACATATCCATCTGCATCAACCGTATCTCCCAATATAATAATGATTGGAAATGGATGATGATATGAAGAGGCCCTTCCTCCACTGAAAATCTGAAAATTTGAAAAAACTTACATACCTACACCTCTCTAGTTGCCCCTTCAAATCGCTCATCGTTTATCGTAAAATGAACGTTAAAGCACCATTGATTTTTATTTTACCATCAACATTTAAAGAGAATTGCTGCTGTTAGTAGTTGCGACATAATTTATACATCTATTATAATCTATTTAAGTGACGTACTTGTATCTTTTAATAGCGTGAATCGTTTTGCTTGAAAATATAACCATTTGTGTTAAATCGTTCCTCCCGTAAAGGCAAATCATTAATTACAGCCAGCAAGCTGTGGCATTACATGCATATGAAATCAATTTATTATATTCTGAGAAGTCTGCCATGTAAACACCATTTGTTAAGGCATCTTCGGGAGCAAAAGCCTTGCAAGGCGGCAACGAATACGATCCTGTTTGTATAATCTATCTTCATATAAATATGCACCTTGCACCCCTCCTCCTTTTCTTAATATCAGGTTGAAACTAGTCAGGTATTATTACAATATTATACATTATCTGAAAAGGATTTCCTAGCGTAGATATAGATATAATATATAGGGATAATGACCCAGGCATTTTTTGTTAATAAATTTTGTAATAATATTTTTTTACAATCCGATCATTTATTCTTAATTTTGCAAAGGGACTCCCTGGTTGCTTAATTTTGGCTGTTTAAATTAATTCATTCATGCATTTCTTGCGGTCAATTTTTGTACAGAATCACTTAGCGAAACAGTCTTTGAGGTAACTACACTAATATTAGAACAATATGACTTTTTTCTACAACCATTGCAGGTTATAAAAATTTATATTCTATGGTTAAAAATGCGTTGATTGAATTTAAAAATAAATTAGCTGATTAATAAGTACCGATAAAAACTAGGTAGTTCTGGTTTTTCCGTACATGTCCAGCAACTTACCTTTTATTGGAAAATGGATGGATCTTTGGAACGTATTCAATTGTTTTTTTCAGTTATTCTTTGAAATCTAAAATCAACCCATTAATGGCCCATTAATTAGTATTCTTTATGAGAAAGGTATTGGGAATAATTGCAATAAAGTCAAAATTTATTTATCTATAATAGTTGAGCTTATAGCTACTAGCAATTATTATATTGTTTTTCTATGACTGTTAAAAATACTGTAGTTTACTGTACTGTACTTTAATGATTTTTTATTCCTAAAACATATGTTATGTTTATGATAATAGTGAAAAAAGTAAAACGAATTAAAAAAGTCATTATTTCACTTTAGCGTATAGCTAAAGTGATCTTTGAATCTTGCCGATGCGCGACATTACGGAAAAAAAATTTCCACATTGAATAATTGATGAGCGGGGGGGAGAAATCTGAAAAAAAAATTATCCAAATCTCATAATTGATGAGCGAGGGGGAGGAGAAATAGGGAATAGTACATTATGTATCTAGTAGTAAAAGCAATACGTTCCCGGACGACGATGAAGTCCAGGAATGTGTTTTTACTACGATAGACACATACTATTTTTTCTGAAATCACAATCAATATTACTATAAATAAATAAAAATAAAAAAAATATATACGTATTAAAATATATATATAAAAAACAGTCTGGGAAAGTAACTTTCCCGGACTGTTTTCTGATAGTTGCTTGGTAACGGATTAAAATACTAGAATAGCGTATTTTGGGATCTGAAATTGCGCCGAAAAAGTAGATATTTTTGATCGATTTCAGAAAAAAAAAAATTGCGAGCGGGGGGGGCCAAATTTAAAACCAATACGGGACTTTTGCGGGACAGCACCTTGAAAAATGGGACTGCTCCGCCTAATCCGGAACGAATAGTCACTTTACGTATAGCTGAATCACAAGAGTGCATTGAAAATAACTGAAGTTGTTTCGCGATCTTCGCTTTAGAAACGTCCAATTATAGATTTGTTTTGACGTTTAAGCTCATTCCGAAATTTTATTTATATTAGGAAATTGAGGACAGTCGTAGAAAAAGTATTGTATAAAACTCATGCATAAAGTGTTTTCACTCATGGGATTGTCAAACTTCAGTTCCTCGAGTGTAACTCCCACGCCAGTGGCGGGAGGAGGGCGGTAAGGGCTCTTGAGTCTAGAATGTACGCATGGTAGAGTAGCACTGGGTGTGGCGTTCAACATCCTCAGGAGCTCGGACCTACTCCTCCGGTTTATGAGAGATCACGAAACTGCAGGAGTTGGCGCATTTTTATTCAAGGCAGCACGCAAGGCCGCAGATGATCTCGGTCTCATATTCGACTTCAGGCGAGGAGGCCGGCGAGGTGCTGATCTAGAATCAGTAACTGAGCTTGTGCCAAATCGTCTGATAGCCCAAATTAAAGTTGCCGTGCAGAGAAATCTGTTCACGCAGCACTTCGATAAGCCCATGCATTACATGGTGTATTCTATAACAACATAGAGATACCGGGTGTATCTCCGATTAAAGAACTTATATCTAGATACATAATGGCATTGATTTATTTGTCGCTGAAAGACTCACAATCTAAGGCACTTCTTCCCATAAGTTGCTGATTGGCCCATCGGCGTATTCGCGGCCGCTCGTGCACGATCGGTTTCAGTTCGATTATCATAATTTCAGTTGACAGTTCGGCCATTAATGTCAATAAATGTTTTTCGTGTTCTCCGACCAAAAACTGGTGAAAAAGTAATTTTATTTTAAGTTGTGATTTGCTTAATACCTAAATAATATTCTCTATTCATATTTACACAGTTTAGTGAAAATATATTTTGTGCAAATAAATAGTGAAGTGCTCTGCCGTTTGCAGAAAGCAGTTTAGAAAAGAAGAAAATCGATCGTTCCATAGTCGTAACATGATGAAGTTCAGTTTACAGTTATAAAGTAAATAGCAATTAAATTTTAATATCCTTTCAGTACATATTTATCTTACTGTTTTATCTTACTGTAATATCGTATGCCTACATCACGTTATATAAATAGCCGGTAATGCAGGAATTGCAATAATTCATTTTAATGAAAATATTTACCATTCTACACATTTTCTACACACACAACGCCACTGTTGCCTATGGGATGTGATGTTCATCTATCCATTTTAATGGACATATAATGTGACTATGTTAGGAGCAAACAAGGTATATAGTGAAAAGATAGCCTGTTATGTATCTAGATATAAGTTCTTTAATCGGAGGGGTGTATCGACAAAGCTTACTTTCGCATTCTTACGGTTAGCGGGGCTAAAGTCGGAGACTGAGGGATTCATTGTGGCCTGCCAAGACGGTGTTATTAACAACTTGGTCTACCGTAGTCGCGTTATGGGTGTGGAGGTCCCTGAGGTTAATTGTAGGACCTGTCGTCAGGCGCCGGAGTCGCTCATGCCCTTACTATCTGGATGTCTGATTTATGCAACTTCGGTCTACATCCATAGACATAACGCGAATTTCAGAGTACTGTACTACCACCTACCACACTCGTACGAAGTAGACCAAACACCAATACTGTCTTATGTCTCCGGAGAGATCGAATCCGTTGTCAAGAACGAGAAGTGCCGAATTTATTGGAACTACTCATTCCCGACGGTCAGGTAGATTCAAGCAAATAAGTCTGACATAGTCCTCCTCGACCACCAAACCAAGATGATGTATGTCATCGAGTTCTCGACACCTACCAAGACAAACATCATCTTAAAGGAGAGGGAAAAACAGACTAAATATCGAAATCTCCGGTATGAGATCCGAGGTCTATACTTAGACTACGCGGTCAAGATGGTCGTCCTGATAATCGATGTACTTGATGGAATGAGGCCTACGCTTAAAGGACATACCAGCTTGCCAAAAGTCAACCGAATGGTTGGCAGGCTAAATGCAAATGGCAGTTATCTTGGGATCCCTCCGCCTATTTAAGGCACACGAGTCTGAAATCTACAGTCACTGATCCTACGGAATGCGAGAAGTGAGTATGGGGGAAAATACATAATTATCAATGCATACACAGACACCACACATAACCGCTGAATCGGTCGCATGAATTTTTACGTGCCTTTACTGTATTGTATTTATTACGTTTCAGCTATATCCAATGGATTCCTTATACATTTGTTAATGTATTGGAAAAGCTCCAGAATTTATATTCAAAACAATCAAAGATATTTTCATAGCTATAAGGATAATATCGTGAAAATCGCAATTTCTTATCATGATCTGATTGATCATATTTTCGAAAAAATGCATATACAAGTAAGCGATTTTGTGTTTGAACATTCGAAAAATATATATTTTTTCCGAAATAGTGATATTTTATTTTTTCAATGGGTCAATTTCTCGGCAAGTTACAGCCTCCAATATTTATATCAAAAAAAATCATCAAGCAAGGAAATTAAAATGATTTGGATGTACTTTTTTTTTAATCCACGTTACTACAACTTAATAAACCATAATAATCATGAGATGTACATACTTTTTAACAGTTCTCAATGAAGAAAGAATTTTTTTGAAGAGCTTTTATTTCTTTCTCTATTTTTTATTGCGACGATTGAGTTCGGGCGTGACAATATATATAAGTATATTTTTCCCATCCATCCTTTGCTTGTATTGTTTAAAACAAAAAAGCATCAGAAAGCTATAATTTCCATCTTTTAAATGAACCAACACTCATATAGATTGAACAAATTCTGATTTAGTGACATGTAATTCAGTGCGTCGGTGTCACAGTCATGCGTATACAAGCGCGTGCACGCATGGATCACGCTCAGAGTTATAACGTTACACTTGATTATTTTTTTCCGAGAAAACCGTGGCTTTAACGATAAATTTTGTTAGGACATTTTTTGTTTATAAATACGTGATCTATCCATCTGTATTTTTAATTTTTTTCTAGCTTGATTTAATTTCAAAATTTTGAAAAAATGGATGAAAAAATTTTTTTTTCACTTTTCGTTTTTATGTTCTGCACCCGAGCGAAATGTAAACTTTTCAGGATCTTATTCTATATACTTTCACGAACTCATTAAACAAAGTTTACTCAATTTGCAAAATTTTGTGAGTAAATACCTTCATCGACTGAGCTACTTTTTGAACTTGCTCATTAATTGACTGGCAATGAAAGATTTTTTTTATTTAACAGCATAAAATAAACTGGGCATTATAACAGTCGGTCGTAACTTTCAAATTATTTTTCGATATATCTACAAAATATATCTGGGCCTAATAAGTGAGATGTTGTGTATATTCATCCACATATCTCAACCATATCCTAGGGAAATATTCTAATTCTTCATTTTCGAACTTGTTCATTAATTGACTGGCAATGAAAGGTGATTTTTTTTCTCACAGCACAAAATAAACTGGGCGTTGTAACAGACGGTCGCAACTTTCAAATTATTTTTTAATATAACTACAAAAATTGTATATCTATGCCTTTAGTGGCTTACAAATTGCAATGTTGCAAACGTATTCTTACACACGCCTTTATCTCTTTTCGAACTTGCTCATTAATTGACTGGTAATGAAAGGTTACTTTTTTCTAACAGCATAAAATAAACTGGGCATTGCAACAGTCGGTCGTAACTTCCAAATTATTTTTCGATATAACTACCTTTAGTGGCAAACAAATTGCAATGTTGCAAACATATTCTTACACGCGATTATAGGCAGGAAATATCAACTATAGCTTATTCCTTGTAGGCCAGTCGGAATAGACGGAAAAAGTCATTTTACGAAATGTCGTTTATCCCCAATTTTATTTTTTTAAAGTATAGTTTGGGATGTCCAGACACATATGCCAACTATCCGCACACGTAACAGGTGGGGCAAGACACTTTGAAATTCAAGAAACGTCAATTTTTTGCCGTTTTTCACTTTATTTGCAATATAACTCGTAAATCAAGCATTGTTAGGGAAAATGTCAAAAGGCAAACGTTGAAAAATTGATTTTGAACATTTTCTTATTCTTGGCATTTTCCCAAAAAATGCTTCGTTTAAGAGCTTCAGACGAAAGAACAATCTTGGTTTTCTATTTTTTAACTTAAAAAAAAAATAATTATAATTATTCGATATTGTTATTATAAACCTTTGGTGTGAAAAATATTTATAAAAAAAATTTTAAATTCATTTCAAAAGAAAAATAAAATAATATATGCAGGTATACATTACATAAATAATACTACGTGTATAATCGGTATATTATATAATGAATTGCATAATCTTTTCAAAATCTTTTTTGTACACCACTTCCTTTCAGTCAAGGAAAAAATAATTTTTTTAAAATGTTATGTAACAGTACTCAATTAAGAAAATATTCCGAAATACTTAATTCACCTACAACTGATCGTAAAACGCTTTTTGACGTCTCATGTTTTCTGGTTATGAAGTTATATGCTAATAAAGAAATTAACCGCACCGAAAAATTAAATGATTTTCGATTCGATTTTCGTAAAAATATGAAAAATATTGAATTGAGTGCCTTATTTTCCACTGAGGCAGCCACTCGTGAACATGCTTTTCGTACATGCTCTCAAATTCAGCAGTGGTTAGGTAACAATTTAGATCCACTTGACTGGGGACAGAGAAAATGTGGCAATATTTTGGAACCAATATTGACGAAAAGCGATCCCAGATATTTAAATGAAAAAATTTAATTGTATTTGTGACACAGAGTAGGGTGTTCTAAGAGTGGTTGTCGAAAATTGGGACTAAAATGTAACACTTTTTGTTAAATGTGTAAGAGTCCAGACTGTACAAACAGCGAGATTAATGTAATTTTGGTTACAGTTGATGCTATAAATGAAAATGACACATCAGCTAATTCTTTAACATTAGATTATATTGATGAAGATGAAGAAAATAGAGAAATTGAATGTATTATTGCTTTGTCACCTCCAACAAAAAGGGCCAAATTACATTAAATTATATATTAAGATACATGTGAAATGCATGGACACTGTAATATGCATCAAATAAATAGTCTGTTTGTGAAAATATATCTTTGTTTAATTATTTTCCCATCATTCTAATACCTCCATACCTGAAAAGTTTTATTATTTTTTTTCTGTTTAACATGTAAATTATATATAGCTCTATAAATATTTTTTATTTCAACTCTAAATTGGACTTAAACATAATTTATATTATACCGATCATACAACGGCAGAATGAAGTATCCATTTTCAAAATTAATTCATGTCATAATATAATGAGATATAAATTCAAATCAAGTCGCCATGCTTCCGCGATAAATGGAAATTTAAGACAGTTGTCAAAGCGTTGGCGAGAAATGTCAGTTTAACTCAGTGGCGGCTCGTCAGGGGAGGCAGGGGAGGCTGAGCCTCCCTTTGGAAGAAGGAGCATATCTTCCAATCTTCCAAATTAATATCTTTTACTTGTAGAAATTTCTGTAATTGTCTTTCAAAATATCAAGCCTCCTCTGCAGACAATATCACGAGGCGCCACTGGTTTAACTGTGAATATGGAGCGTTGATCAAATATTCAACGTTATTCTGCGGTTGAAGCTTATTTAAAAAATAACTATTCTGTTGTAATCACCCAGCGTTTATTTTATCGTCACTTTCATTTAAATCCACTAGATCCACTAGTCGAATAGCAATTAAATAGTGGGTACACTAGTTTCGCAGTACTGCTTCATGTGCCAGAGGAAAATCAAAAGGAAGAACTCGTTCTGTACGCACACTTGAAAATGCTGAAAGGGTAAGAGCAGCTGTGTTACGAAGTCCTAAACGATCTGCAATACGATAAGCATTAGCACTCAATATTTCGAACCGTAGTTATCGCCGCATTCTGAAAGACTTAAGCCGGGTACTCACAGGCGAACTGTAACTGTAACTGCAACGGTTACTGCAACAACTTTTGGTGTGTACGTACACATACACATGAACGAACAAACCATCAGCGTCCACGAACCAACTGAGAGCCTCTTTGTGTTCGCAGTAAAAACCGACAACTCTCGGTTTGCTGCGATCAGCTCGAAGTGAGCTCGCGAGCTTCATTCGCAACGCGTCCACATTGACGAATTTTGGTTGCAGTAACCGTTGCAGTTACAGTTACAGTTCGCCTGTGAGTACCCGGCTTTTTACATTTCCATCCCTACAAAATTCAAGTCGTACAAAAACTTATGTCTTGGAACACGCGTTGATTTTTGCAAACGTTTCGAAGGGCTATTTGCTAAAAACCCTCAAGCGTGTCAGCAGCGAGGAGGAGGTCATTTGACTGATGTAATATTTAAAAAACTAAATTTCCCTGTTTCCTCAAGAACCTTGTGCTTAATATTTGAATAAAAATTTAGCCATTAATTAAAACTCAATTTAAAATGGATACTTCATTCTGCCGGACCCGTTATTTCCTATTAATATTTATTATATTCACTTTTTTTAAACAAAAATCAAAAAACAGAAAAGTAGCATTGTTCTTTCGTCTGTAGCTCTTAAACGAAGCATTTTTTGGGAAAATGTCAAGAATTAGGCAATCCAAATCACGTGACTTTTAACATGGCGTTGTGGGCAAATATCCGACAAACGTTTGTTTTCATTCGTTTAACGTTTGTTAAGAGTTCCGCAAGTTAATTAAAATAAACCCCGTGTTTGCCCACAACAAAATAATTTGACAGGTTGTTGGATTGCCTATGTTCAAAATGTTCAAATGTTCAAAATCAATTTTTTTTATACTATTGATATTTCTCCGAACAACGCTTCATTTACCAGTTATATTGCAAATAAAGCGAAAAATGGCAAAGAATTGACGTTTTTTGAGTTTCAAAGTGTGTTGCCCTCCCTGTCACCCGTGCGAATAGTTGGCATATGTTTTTGGACATCCCAAACTATACTTTAAAAAAAAGCAGATAAACGATATTTCTCACCAAAAAAGCTTTTCCGACTGGTCTATTGGTAATCATTTCATTGTGGTACGGTTAATAAAAACAAAGATAATTAAGCAGTTGAAATTTAAACTTGATCTGTGATTAATTTTACTGAATTAAAATTTAAAAAACTGCTTGGGTATTCCTATCTTAACTGCCCCACCATAAACCAGTTGCTAATTGTATTTTACCATGCTCGAATACACGAAGAATCCAGATTATCAAGAAAAACAACGCTATCTTTGGTGTGCATACTACTGCGGCAAACCAGAATTTAAACGGATGTTTAAGAATCCTAATGATTTCTATAGTTATTAGGTACATTCCTTTTTTTAGGCTTACATCCAATATAGTTGATAGTGCTGAAATTGTAAAAAAAATTAAAATATTTATGCTTCATTTGTTTCTGTAGTTCAATAATTAAAGTGAGTTTTTTAGAAGTTAATAAATGATGCGGTAAATTAACAATTATAAGATTTATTGAGCAGTGATTAAAAAAGGTTTATGACTTTGTACTTTATCGAACAAATTTTGTAATAAATAAGGTATAACAAATTAGTAAGGGGTGCTTTGCTAATAAATATATATATTTTGTTACCTGAGTGAGTGATTTAATAATAAATCTGCTCACTCTATATATTTTTTTACTAGAAGTATATCAAATTTTATTCCAATTAGTAACAATGGGCTTCCCATACAGCACACCAAATAACGATTACGATGTGTTCGCATTGTGACGATGTATCTAGATGCAGACACAAGGTTACACAAATTGTGTAACATTGTGTCTGCATCTAGATACATCGTCACAATGCGAACACATCGTAATCGTTATTTGGTGTGCTGTATGGGTTGTTACCGATAATTTATTTTCGTTATTTTTTGTATGGTATTCAATGGAATTAGATCATCTAGATAAGCTGTTAAAATTTCAGCTTCATAAGTATATCCAATCCTTAGATATTCAATGTTAAAGATTGGGTTTCAGTACAAAGCGCTTCGCCGATTCGTGACGTCATTTTGCATAAACAAAAACTGAAAAAGTACATTGTTTCTGTCATAACTTTTTTGTTTTCTATGCTATAGAAATAGAAAAAAAAACATTTGAAAGCCTGTTAGTGTTTCATTTTTGTTCTTACCGCTTTTGACGTAAGTGTCATAGTTTCTGAGATATTTAACATTTAAACTAAACACTTCGTCTTATAGACGTTCGGACGCCACCTTTATACTTCCAGATCTCCGAAACCATTAACACTACAGAAATTAGAAATAAACAAAATTCATCCTCAATTTAATAGCTTTCTTGTCTCTAGCATGTTTTCACTCAGTGTACTACTTTTCGAGTTATTTGACGATTATTGTTTTGAAATACCTTTTTTTTAATCTAAAAATCCAAATTTTCAAGTCGTTATAACTTAGAGACTATCAATTTTTATGAAAAGCTGCATAGAACCTTTTCTTCTTAAAATTTCATTTTGTTTCACCTCCAGTGTTTTTAATTATTAAATCTCGACTGTCGCCTGATCAGCATCTACAAAGTGACGTCACGCGAAGCTCCGTCCCGTTTTCTCGCGGTCCAACTTTGATAATTTATTTAATGTCCTACAAGTCTGTTATTTTACAATAACCACCCTATTTTGAGATACATTAAATGAAAAATAACGCCCTAGGGTGTTATGAATATCTATAACGCCCTAGGGCATTATAAAATTATAATACAACCCAAAACAAGCAAATTATGATATCGTTATTGACAAACAAAATGCGTTCCTATGGAACGGCGGCGTTTACAAACAATTTTGATGTTTACTCTCTTTTAAATCAAATCGTTCTGAACATAATAGATGTCAAATTAATAAATCGTAAATGTCAAAAAAAAAATTCGAATTAAATAACAGACTTGCAGGACATTAAACGTTGAAGGCACCACGGGTGTTATAGGATAATGACGCCCTCGGTCGACGTACACTCCCTCGGGCCAGAGGCCCTCGGGATTGTACACTGCCGACCTCGGTGCGTAATTATCCTTATAACACCCTTGGTACCTTAATAACTATAAGGGCTTAAACGTCCGAATAAAAACGTGAAAATTTGGAAATTGCCTTAAAAAGTGTTCTACTTTCGATTAAAAAAAAAAAATGTTGAACGGGCCTATTATACATTCCAAATATTATTTTCCTATGTTCCGTTGTTCCTATATTAATTACTTTCTTAGAGTGACCACCCTGTGTGCTTGTCAGTAAAAGTTTATCAAACATTCCATTATTAGTTCTTGCATAGTTATTTTGTAGGGAGACCACCCTGTATATTTTTCATTAAAAGTATAACAGGTCTTTTACTTGACAGCTGACTTAATTATATGCGAAATTTAACTGTTCTTCATTGTATTTTTTCGTAAATTATTTTTTTAAGTAAGCACACTATGTTTTTCACTAAAAGTATAGCAGCCCAGCAAACACACATAATTAGTCCATCATTAATAAACTACCTACATGTCTACACTTCTTCATTGAGAAAGTACTGGTAAGGAGCGCTAAATTATTGAATAAAGTGCAATACCGGCCAACACTCGGCCATCACACACTTTGCCAATAATAATGGCGGTGTATCTACTTATTACTGGATTTTTAGCACTTATTTTTCACGTGCCGTTAATGAAAAGTATGATTATTTTACTATTGCTTAGATATAGCATGCTGATATACGGAGATTGCAGATAGATTTGGAGAGGGATAAGATGAAGAGAATGACGAATATGTCCACTTCATAATAACTCAATTCTATTTTAGAAAATTCTATCAACATAATTTATGAATTTTCGTTTACACAGCCAGTTTTACTGTAAACCTATACAAAGTCAGGCGCGCAGCCAGGGGGGGCATGGGGCCCGGCCCCCCCCCCAAGCCGTCTTCCATGAACCAAAAAATAAAGAAGCATAATCACTATTAGTACAAATAGTCCCTTCAAATTAGGAAATATTTAAGAAAATTTTTCCACAGTTATGAGACCTGTAAAAAGTTAAGTATTACATGTATAATATATGTATACATATTATTATATAATATACGAATTTTAGCGTTTTTTCGTCCTTTTCTCTATATTGAGGAAAAATTATGCATTTTGGTGAAAAATATCAAGAGAGCAAAGTAGTAGAGCATAAAATTTCTTGTCTCTACCTTTTTTTTTTTCGAATTGCGCTTAGTTTCGGCGCTAGAGGGCGCGAAATAAATAAATGAACATATAGATTTTGCGCCTTTTTTTTAGATTTTGAACCAAAATTATATAATTTTATGAAAAATTATATGAGATTAAAGTTGTAGAACATAAAATTCACTATCTTTAGGTGTTTTTTAGTTTTTTTTTTTATATAAAAACATATATATTTGTGAGGCGGAAAGCAAAAAGGGACCTCTTATCGGCAAATTCCAGTTTTTAGTTATTGATATTAAATGAATTAAGCTTTAATTCCGAACAATTTGGTGCAAAAATCATATCTCTATGTTTTTTTTTGTTTAAGTTATTAGTGCGTTTATGAAAAGAGACCTCTTGTCGGTCCCATGTTATTTCTCCATAAGCGACAAGAGGTACCTTTTCCAGGGCTGAACATCGACTGCTTTATCGATTATTTTAAGTGTCTCATCCAATTATATCGGTTTTGTAATCGATTACAACTTGTAAAGGTAATAAATCGCAAAAATCCGAAAATCGATTATTTTGACCCAAACCACTAATTCGACTGTACTGAAAAATTGACATCGCCGACAAGAGGTCCCTTTTTGCTTTCCGCCTCACATTTTATGTTCTGCAACTTTGTTCTCACGTCATTTTTCATAAAAATGCATAATTTTGACTCAAAATCTAAAGAAAGGCGCAAAAGTCCATATGTATATTTATTTCTTTCGTGCCCTCTAGCGGCGAAACCAAGCAAAATTTTATGCTCTACAACTTTGCTCTCTTGATATTTTTCACCAAAATGCATAGTTTTTCCTCAAAATAGAGAAAAAGACGAAAAAACGCTAAAATTCATATATATGTATAATATGTATATATTTCTCAAAAACCACCCTTTTTTAGAACCGTGGGGGGTGAAAATCATGATTAGACAACCCAAATACTTCACTTCTTACAGGTCTCATAATTGTGGTAAGATTTTCCATAAAACAGTGATTTTTTGACTAATTTGAAGGGACTAAAAGCATGATTAGACAACCCAAATACTTCACTTCTTACAGGTCTCATAATTGTGGGAAGATTTTCCATAAAACAGCGATTTTTTGACTAATTTGAAGGGACTAAAAGCAGTATCCAAATTATCTCTTGAAATTAATATTTTGTATCCGTTTTCAATCATTTTCTAAAAAGTTTTCCTCAACCTCTGGGGAGGCCGGTTCTATTACCACCCCCCCCCCCATTTTTTTGCTGCGCCACTGTATAAAATAGTCACAGAAAACAAAGGGGCTCCATAAAATATCTAAATTTTAAGAATGGGTAATAAAATTCAATCTGAATATTTATTTTTTTTGCGAAATTTCAAGATGGCAGGGTCATCAACAGTAACCATTAGTAGTTAATACGGAGATTGCTGATATAGTTCAAGAGGGATAGATGCAGATAATGACGAATGTATCCACTTCATAATACAGCAATGTACAATTTTAGAAAATTGTATCAACATAATTTATGAATCTTCGAAGACTTGAAATATGTTTTCACAGCCAGTTTAACTGTGAAGCTATATAAAATAGTCACAGAAAACAAAGAATGAAATATTTAAATTGTAGAACGGGTAATAGAATTCAATCTGAATATTTATTTCTTTGTAAAATTTCAAGATGGCAGGTCATCAACAGTAACCATACATTGATTTATTACAGCCAGTTTCACAATCGTTGGTTTACTATAATGGTTAGGATTTGACCAATAAAAAATCTGTGACATAACAACCAGTTTTACAACTGTTGGTTAATTAATAGTTAGGATTTGACCAATGATGTATTTACTATAAAGGTAAGAATGTCTGGTAAAGTTGTGTTTACTAATAATTATAACTTTCGAGTTCTGGTTAGTCAACCAAAAAGATAACCAACGATTGTGAAACTGGCTGTGAGTGAGTTAAAATGTGACTTTGGGCAAGCATTTAAGAAAATAATATAAATTTTACTAGATCTACTTTTCGATCGAATGGAAACATGAATGTCTCCCATCTTTTCTTAAAGGTCTGAAGGAGGTTATAATGATTATTTATAGACAAGTAATTTGTATTCGCTTTTCAGGTACCGACAAAAAAGTGCTTTTATACAGGGTGATCTACCATGACATGCGGAAAATTTATCAGTAGGTTGTCCCCACCGAAAGGAGTTTAAAAAAATGAAAAATTAAACAAATATGACCAAAAAAGTTAGGTATCTTATTTTTTTGTAGAAATGCGCCACCAATGACGTTAACCGATCTGACAAAACGCGGTACAACCATATCACTTCCCCTGCCCCTTTATCAGACTTGGGATTGACAGCAAAACTGGAGAGGGTAGAAGTGACTTTTTGGTTTTAATCAAATCACACTACAAAAATAGCAAAATACGTCGAAAAGACATTGGCCCTATGCTAGTGAACTCTACGTAGATATTTACTTAAACCCGTTGATAACACAAAAACATTGGATGTTTTTGTGTTAAGGATAGGATTTTGCAGAGCGAGAGGAAAATATGCGTTTATTTTCGATTTATTATAAATTTTTAAAAACCAAACATATAGACCAGGAGCCCGCCGACCACTAATTGGGTGTCATAGGTTTACTCCCAAAATGTGTGAATTGTTGTTCATTTGGGGCAGTAGAGCACAGAAATGTCCATGCCAGTTCTTTTTTTTTTTGGTACAGGGCGTACGGCAGGTCCCCAAATGTGTAAGAAATATGACTTGTAAAAGTAAAAAAAGTCACAAATAACCTAGTGAACACACATATGGCTGTTACGTACCAAAGAGAGATTGTTAAGATAACACACACCATATTACCAAATATATCTCCATTATATAAACCATCTTCAAATGCTATATACATTTAAATTATGAACAAACATGCCTGTTTGTTAAATAAAAACATTATAATATGTGATTTTTACATAACTGCTGCATTACAATAACAAGTATTTTGTATATTTACATGCCATATAATATTTATGTATGTCTATTATCACCATGTAGATTTTAAGTTATATTGCCTGTTTATTAAATAATAACATTAAAATATGTGATTTTTACGTAACTGCTACATTACAATAACAAGTATTATGTGTATTTATCCGCTATATAACAATTATGTATTTCTGTAATCAGTATGTACATTTAAAGTTATATTGCTTGTGTGTTAAATAATAACATTAAAATATGTGATATTTAGATAATTGCTACATATTACACATCAACCTATCTTATGTGTTTACACCAGATATAACATTTATATACTTTGTGATCAGCATGGACATTTTAAGTTTTTCTACAATTACATTATACCTATATATTTAATCATGTAATTTAATAACTCGACTGTCAAAAATAGTATATTTTGTGTATGTAGGTGTATAGACACTTGGAAAATGCAAAGTGTCGTACTTCTCATTAATATGCCTGCGATTTTCGTTTTTACTGTTCGTTTACGTCTATATCAAAATCTGTAGTATTACTGTAGCCTTCAAAGTCACCCTCAAAATCCACAGTTTTTAAATGTTGTAAAAGCTCGAGCATCATTTGGAACAAACTTGTCTACCTTTTTCCCTGAAACTTTTTTTAATGTAAGATAAAGCTGTTCTGTTTTACCAAAAACTAGTACATTTTTCTTGTCTCTATAGTAATCATAGCGGAATGAAAATAATTCATGTATACTGTCAAAGGCTTTATATCTTATTTATTATATGGCTTGCAATCAGCTAACTTTTTCTGTATATGTTATTTTTCTTCCGCTATTTTATTTTCTGTTAACCAAAAGTTTGCTTGTAATAAACCAAACTATATAGTTTGGAGAATGTGCAATTTGGCATATTTAGTTCTTTTATTAATTTGGCAATTGGTTTATTTTTGATTAACTCATTATATAAATGAACGTATCCTTCTTGTATGACTTTGATTAATATATTATTATGATATATGTATTTTATGAATATAAAAATTATTTATTTTAGATTGGGCTTTTTTTACATCTAGTTTTTCCTTACTTGAGCCATATTGTAACAGTAGTACAAGGGATTAGCTATACAACAAACGGACCTAAATTTTAATTTTTGGACAAAAAGTCACTCTATAAAAATTGCCGTATTTTTAAAAAATACGATTTATGTTAAGAATTTTTTTTTTATGAAGGAGCAGAGTGCTCAAAAATTCTAAAAATATGAATTTTGCCTAACAGAGTAAACTACCTTTGTTTTTCATTTTTAATAAAAAGCCATTAGAAATACTTTTCTGTCATACTTATTCCTAAATTTTGGAAAAATAAGGAAACTGAGGTGAAGCATTGGGGAAGAACGGATTAAAAAGATTTAATTTAAGTTTAGGATTATGACCAAAAGCAACTTTTCCAAATGGCATTTTTCTTAAAAACGAGAAAAACAAAGGTAATTTACTTTTAGGTAAAATTCGTATTGTTGAAATTTTTGAGCGCCCTGCATAAAGAAACTACATTTTCAAGCAAAATTTTCTATAATGTGACTGAAAAAATTAAAAAGGTCCATTTGTGGTATAGATAACCCCATTCAGGGACACCTTGTATATTAAATGCTACCCCCTTGTGCATATACCAAGAAAGTTGTATGTTATACAGCATACACGTAACATCAGAATATATTTTAAGGTAAATATTTTGAAATACAATATATGCCTTTTACATGTATGTTATATATTTGCCGCATATGAAGTATGTTATAAGTTATGTTGCCATTACATGGCTATAACTTTTTTTGTGGCTGAAATTTTAAGGTCCATGGATATAACATGTTGAATAGATTATGTAAGAGAAACATACCAGGTATGTATCCCTGTTCACTGGGAAGTCATAGGTTTACGCATGGGGGTTGGAGGGACTTCTTAATTTACCCCCAAAAACCATGAATCCGGACTCCCATTAATTTTGGGTGGTACAAGGAGGCGCTACGCTCGCCCAAATTTGAAACAAAAAAGTCAGATAAAAAAATGATAAGTTTATGAATGGCAATCAGGAACCTGGTAAATATGAACCTTCTAAATGCGAAAAGATGTTCGCCATCTTTGAAAAGTGGTGCGAACGTCTTGCCTTTCACGATAATTGGCGGCATATCGGCTGTTCCTACCGCATGTACTAGTTACCCTTGTAATTCGATGAGTATCACAAATTTACGACTGGCAATCATAAACTTGGTAAGTATGAACTCCCTGAGTGCGTAAATACATTCGCCATCTTTGAAAAATGGTGCGAAGGTCTTGCGTTTCACGATAATTGACGGCGTATCGGCTCAAGGACGGATCTGGACCTTGAGCTTGGGGGGGGGGGGAGGGGGTAACACAGCCGCGTGCTGAAAATAACAAAAATGTTTTTCCTCGAAAATTGAAATTGATGAGCGGGGGGGATAGAAAATCACAAAAAAAACTAAAGTATTGTAATGTGTTACAACCCCTAGAATGATGTATTTGCACCTACTCGAAAAAGAACCTACCAGAAGATTCCAAAGTGACATCTGGAATTATCGAGGGAATGGTGGCGTCATCACAGAACAATCGAGATCTGTCATTTTTAGGTATAAAAGACCGACCGCATTCTCGGCGAGTAGTTCAGAAAGTTCAGAAAGTATAGAAAGTGAGGTTAAGACTTCAAAGATAAACAAAGTGATAAACATTGTGATTTTTAGTCAGTAAAGTGTATTTAAATTAAAAAATAGTATTGTGAAGTATCCAGTAAATATTTAATAAAGTGTGTTAGTGGACATCTCTTGTTATAATTTTTGGAACCCACGGAATTTGCAAGGGGTAGTTTCCTAAGGGTGGAAACGCGTCACAATTGGTGTCAGAAAGCGGAATTTTATGACAAGAGGGACTCTGAAGTTGTGCTGGAGTGTTCAAGAAGTATTCTCGAGGTTTAGCGCTAACACAGTGGACTAATTTACTGGACATTGTTCGAGGGTTATTTTCGGACAGGAAAATAGTGTTAAGTGCATTTTTGAGACATTGTAGAACATTTTATTAGGACATTAGTGTGATAATTAAATCCTTTGAACTGAGAAGTGATAGAGACACTGAAAAAGACTCATTTAGTGCGTGAAAATTTCTAGAACTTTTCTATTTGGACATTAGTGGAGATTATTAAATTCTCTGAACTGGATAGTGACAAAAGACTCTGGATAAGACTTTTTCGTGCTATTTCGAGATTTGTCTAGAAAGTTCCATTACCGATATTGACGTGACAGTTAAATTTATTTTATTTTAATTTCATCGTATGCCCGTAACAACAAGAAGTATGGCATCCGATAAACAAATACAGGACTTATTCGAACAATTCCAAAAAATGATGGCACAGCAGCGCCAGGAGGAGGAAAAACGGCGTCAAGAAGAAAAAGTCGAACAAGAAAAGCGACGTCAGGAAGAAAAAGAAGAACAGGAGAAAAAACGTCATGAAGAAAAAGAAGAAAGGAACGAATTAAAGAAAATGATGGAAGATCAGGAAATAAGACGTCAGAAAGAAAAAGAGGATGAAGAAAGAAGACGTCAAGAAGAAAAAGACGAATTGAGACAAATTATGGAAGACCTGAAGATACGACAACAAGAGGAAAAACAGGAGCAAGAAAGACGCCAGGAAGAATTAAGGAAAATTTTAAATGAACAAATCAAAATACAACAGGACGCTATAATTTCTGCCAATGAAGTGCTAAAATGTGAAGTCAAAGAAGAGATAAACAAGGTCGAAGGTAAAGTGGGAGTAGTCGAGACAGAAGTCAGTCAAGTAAAAGGAGAAGTAACTGAAGTTAAAGAGAAAGTAAACAAGTTCGAAGAAGAAGTCAAAGGAGAAATAGACCGGCTTAAACGACAGTTGAGAGATAGAGGAAGCCAGCAGGTGGTGTCATCAGGTCAGCGACTAAAACCTCCTTCTTTTGATGGCCAAAGTTCCTGGACGACGTACAAGAGGCAGTTTGAGGCAGCAGCATGTGCGAACAACTGGGATAATGAGGAAAAGGCCATGGCATTAGTTCTGGCATTAAGGGGCCAGGCCTCAGAGTTGCTTCAGACTATCCCAGTGGATAAACAAAGGGACTTCAAAGTCTTGGAAGCTGCATTGGACTTGAGATATGGCGACCAACATCTCGCCCAAGTATACCAAGCCCAGCTAAAATCACGAACACAAAAGGCTGGAGAGAGTTTACAGGAATTCGAAGCTGCGATAGAGAGACTGGCACACCTGGCGTATCCGAGTGCACCTAGAGAATTTCAGGAACAATTAGCCGTAGGGGCCTTTTTAGATGGCATAAGGGACGAAGAGGTCAGGCGAGTTCTGAGGCTGACAAGACACCAAAGTAGTAGCGAAGCTTTGGTGCGTGCACTGGAAGTAGAAGCCGCATATAGGGATACTCCAAGGTCGAGAGTGCGAGCTGTGACTCTCGAAGAATCGCAACCAGAAATGAATCAGAACCCAATGTTGACTGAGATGCAGAAAATGTTTACCAAACTATTCGATAAATTGGATGGCCTAGGAAAGCAGGATAAACAGCAAAATAAAGGAAAGCCGAGTGGTGGTATTAAATGTTACAACTGCGGCAAGGTGGGCCATATGAAACGAGACTGTCGACAGCAGAACTCGGAGAGTCGAGTAAATGCTGTGAATGTTGAAGAAAAGCAGGAAAACTAAAGATAGCCAGCACCAAGGGGGCTGTGCTGGCTAGGGAATGCGGTGCCCCCAGTGAAATAAAGATTTCCCAGCTTCAAAGAATTCCAAGCAGTTTGTTGTTGCAAGGATATGTGAATGGAAGAAAATGCGTGTTTACTATTGACACCGGTGCTACGTCATCAATAGTGCGGCCAGGGTTTATATCAGGATTGCAGATTGACAAGAAGCAAAATGGAGTAATCATTCGGACAGCCACGGGGGACAGGGCTGCGGTCCATGGAGAAGTCGACTTGGAACTGCAGGTTGGACGGTTGAGGTTCAATTACAAGGTCATTGTGGCTGACATTATGGATGATTTCATTTTGGGTCTGGACATCATGGGAGAGCAGGGATTTATTGTTGACGTAGGGGAGCGAGTCTTAAAAATTGGAAATGAGGAATTTATTCTGGCAACCGCAGATGACCAATTCCATAAAGCAAGGTTGTTAACAACACAGACGATCAAGATTCCTGCTCATTCAGAACAAATGATCGATGCTGCCTTAGAAGGAAATCCTGGAGGGTACCGTGTTGGCCTAGTTGAAGATGACGAATCGATTAAGTCCCTACCCAATGTTATTGTGGCAAGAACTTTAACCCGGACTAAAGACAAAATCCCAATAAGAGTCGTTAATTTAAATTCCCACTCAGTGACAATTAAGGAAGGCAATCCGATTGGCTCCTATGAACCGGTCACATGGGTAGCGAGGTGCGAGGAACAAACAGAGGGAAGTTCGTCTACAAAAATAGACCAGGAAGTTTTGACCCTGCTGAGTACTCAGTTGGAGCATTTATCTGAGGATGAACGAAGGGAGGCAATCAAGTTCCTGGAAAAGGAAAGTTCAGTATTTGCCAAGAATACAGAGGCCCTTACAAAAACAGACATAGTCCAGCATCGGATAAATACTGGCAACTCACCAGCTATTCGACAACCACCTAGGAGGCTTCCATTAGCGAAACAAGAGGATGCCTCGGCAATGATAAACAAGATGCTGCAAGATGGGGTCATTGAGGAGTCAACGAGTCCCTGGTCATCGCCAGTAGTTTTGGTTGCCAAGAAGGACGGAACATTAAGATTTTGTGTCGATTATCGAAAATTAAATGATGTCACGAAGAAAGACAGTTACCCATTACCACGAATTGACGACACGTTAAGCACGTTGGCAGGCTCACAATGGTTTTCTACGTTAGACCTTAGGAGTGGATACTGGCAAGTGGGGCTTCATCCTGATGATAAGGAGAAGACAGCGTTTTCAGCGGGCAGTGGTCTTTATCAATTTACTGTGATGCCTTTTGGACTTTGCAATGCGCCAGCTACCTTTGAAAGATTGATGGAATTCGTACTGCGAGGGCTAACCTGGAGGAGAACGATTTTATTGGGTAAATAGTCGTCAGGATGTGGAAGCTTGGTGTCGCAATTGCAAAATTTGTGCAGCAAGTAAGGGACCGCAGACTAGAAGTAGGGGTGCAATGAAACAATATAACGTCGGAGCTCCTTTCGAGAGGATTGCGATCGATATAGCCGGCCCATTCCCAGTAACCAAGGACGGTAACAAGTATATACTGGTTGCCATGGACTATTTTAGTAAGTGGCCAGAGGCCTATGCAATTCCAAACCAAGAAGCAGTCACTGTTGCCAAAGTCTTGGTAGATAATTTGATATGTCGGTTTGGTGTACCCCTGGAGCTGCACTCAGATCAAGGGAGGAACTTTGAGTCAGGGGTGTTTCAGCAAATCTGCAAGTTATTGGGGATACACAAAACACGGACAACAGCCCTTCACCCGCAATCAGATGGAATGGTGGAACGACATAACAAGACCATGAAAGAACATCTCTCTAAAGTGGTTCATAAGAATCAACGTGATTGGGATCTCCACATACCGTTCTTCCTCATGGCATACAGAGCTGCTATCCACGAGTCTACGAAACAAACACCAGCCCGTGTAGTATTTGGACATGAGATCAGACTGCCGTGTGATTTGATTTTCGGAACACCAGGCGGAGAATAGCTTCCTGTGAACAGCTATGTGGATGAAATGAGTGAACGGCTAAGAAATGTTCATGAGCTGGTTAGAGACCAAATCACCATAGCCAGTGACCGAATGAAGGCTCGATACGACCGTAAGGGTAGTTCAGAAGGGTTCATGGCAGGAGATCTGGTTTGGCTGTATAACCCACAGCGAAAGAAAGGGAAGTCACCGAAACTTCAACCTCCTTGGGAAGGACCTTATACTGTTACTACCCGAATTAATGATGTCGTCTATCGGATTCAACGAAACAAAAAGTCCAAGATGAAGATCGTACACTTGGATAGACTGGCGAAGTACATGAAAGAGGCTGAACTGCCTGACCGGGACGTTCAGGCTTAAGGAGGGGGCAGTGTAATGTGTTACAACCCCTAGAATGATGTATTTGCACCTACTCGAAAAAGAACCTACCAGAAGATTCCAAAGTGACATCTGGAATTATCGAGAGAATGGTGGCGTCATCACAGAACAATCGAGATCTGTCATTTTTAGGTATAAAAGACCGACCGCATTCTCGGCGAGTAGTTCAGAAAGTTCAGAAAGTATAGAAAGTGAGGTTAAGACTTCAAAGATAAACAAAGTGATAAACATTGTGATTTTTAGTCAGTAAAGTGTATTTAAATTAAAAAATAGTATTGTGAAGTATCCAGTAAATATTTAATAAAGTGTGTTAGTGGACATCTCTTGTTATAATTTTTGGAACCCACGGAATTTGCAAGGGGTAGTTTCCTAAGGGTGGAAACGCGTCACAGTATATATTCAAAAATATAAAATAAAATAATAAAAATTATGAAATTTTAAAACGATTAGTATCATAAATTTACGGCTAGCAATCAGATACTTGGTAAGTATCAACCCCCTGAGTGCGAAAATACATTCGCCATCTTTAAAAAGTGGCGCGAAGGTCTTGTCTTTCACGATAATTGATGGAGTATTATCGAAGCTTCCTGCCGCATATATTTTGGTTACCCGTGTAATTCGATGAATATTATAAATTTACGACTGGCAGGGCCTATCACCGACGCACAGTGGGAAAAATATGCCCTTTTTTGGACAAAAATCTGCCGACAATAGAGATTTCAATCAAATTAAATGAAAAAAATGGCAAATACCCTTAAGACATTGTACTTTAGAGTAGTGCTTCGGCAAATTGTCTTTGGGTTAACGTAACCTAAAAATCGCAGATATTGCTTCCATTACCAGTGAAGTATAGAAACGACAAAAAATTCTTAAAGTTTTTATTATTCAAATAGGCTTAGAATGTCATGGAACGTCGAGATTTTAAGTTTGAGCAAAAAAAAAATGTCTCTGTCTGTCGGTCTGTCTGTAATTTTATTAGCTTCTATTGTATATACTAAATTCCAATTTTATGGACTTTTACCTGCTTGATTTACCTATTTACCCCAATTTACCCCAACCCCCAACCCTTCAACGGAATAAGATGAAAATATCAAGTTCCAGATCTCGTTAAAATACATATGTGTACCAAATTTCAAGTCAATATCTTAAACGGTTCCAGAGTAATCGTGCGCACAAGAAAAGTTACAGACAGACCGACAGGCAAAGAGACATTCTTTTTTGCTCAAACTTAAAATCTCGACGTTTCATGACATTCTAAGCCTATTTGAACAATTAAAATTTTTAAAATTTTTTTATCGTTTCTATACTTCCACTGGTTGTGGAAGTAATATCTGCGATTTTTAGGTTAGGTTAACCCAAAGTCAATTTGCCGCAGCACTACTCTAAAGTACAATGTCTTAAGGGTATTTGCCATTTTTTTCATTTAATTAGATTGAAACCTCTACTCTCGGCAGATTTTTGTCCAAAAAATGACATATTTTTCCCACTGTGCGACGCCAGGAGACGAGCTACCCCCAACCTGGAAATTTTTGCCGAACCTCTTCCCTTAAGAAGAGTTAGTGATGGGCGATATTTTACTGCCGGTGATTAAATCACCGTGATTAGAAAATCACCGATAGCAACAGTGACGAAGGAAACATAGTCACGGCGATTAGTGATTTAAATAGCGCATGATATATACTCTTCTAGTCTTCTATACACTGGCATGATAAAAATAGCAACTACGAAAATGGGGATTATGGATCGGACGTAACAGTAACATTTCGTAGATATGATCATTCAACTCAAGTTCTAATACTTTTGACTCATAAGCTTAAAATATTTATTTATTCATATGTTTAGTATTTATATATTTATTTACTTATTTTTTTTTATTATACAAGTTGTTGCTATAAATAGTAAAATGTATTTACGTTTATTTCCGTTTCTTATTATTTATGCAGAGCAGCGATATATGCAAAATCACGGCAAACTCATCAAGCTCGCAGATTGCGTTCACTTTCAGTCTAAACCGCGATCATAGTCATCACAGTTTAAACGCAGTGCAGATATGTAATGTAAGGTCACGACAAACATAACACTTTACAGTTTATAGATTTTTTGGCTAAACCGCGATCGCAGTCACTGTTTAAAATCACCGTGATTCAAAAATAGCAGTCACTGATCACGGAGTGATTGAAAAATCGCGATATCGCTCATCACTAAGAAGAGTAGGGATCTTTTACTTGCCTAACATTTAATAGACAAGGGACCGCCTGCTTTACATACTTGCTATTATTCTAACAAATACAACTATAAATATAATTTTTATTTTAAATTTCTGTGAATAGTGTAATTCGTCAATGAAAATAGTTCCTAATTTCATTATTAGAGTTATGGCATTTAACTATATACAAAATTTATGACAAAAATTGTATAGGTATGGTTCTATTCCTTAGAGCAATGGGAAGTATCTGAAACTATTAAAGATTATACCATTTATGACTTTATATGGCTGTATCTCGATTTTATATGGCTGTTTTTTCGCTAGTCCTTATATATGCGACGCTACAATACTTACCTACCTACCTCCAATTGCAGATTACTTATAATAACCTCTAGAATATTCTCTTGTTTTTATTTATCTAATTAAGTACCTATTCCAAGAATAAATTCAACCCTGTCGCGTGCAGTTCAAGGCATCGAAATTTGCAGCACGCCAACAAATTCCTGGCCACAGCATCCAAACCAATGCTACTTTATATTAGTCCCTTCAAGCTCATGCGGTGCATTGACCGTCTAAAAACAACTGAATAATGTCATTTACGCTTCTGAATCAGCGATGTATTTATAGTTAAGAAATTGCTCCGTCTAGCGTTTACATTGCGCTAAAACAAGAGGGTTGTTAATGCAGGCACAATGCAAATCTTCATCCTTGAACTGGCAATGGCAATGCAAGATTATTTGAGATTTTCGCCTCGTCATGGCATGCTGTGTTATTAGCATTATATCATTATGTACGTCTATAGGTGGCAGCACCCGCTAGAAGCTTTTCTAATGCAACCGAAAACTATATACACTAGCCAAATACTACGCCAGCAGAGCAAGATTAAACTTTATAAATCTTGCCAACATAGAACGAAAAGTTACGACGTTTTAATCACTCATACCATCGCGGTTTTCGATTTTAATTTACTTATATATGTTAGTAGGGCAGGCGCGCAGCCAGGGGGGGGGCCATCGGGCCCGAGCCCCCCCAAACCGTCTTCCATGAACCAAAAAATAAAGAAGCATAATCACTATTAGTACAAATAGTCCCTTCAAATTAGGAAATATTTAAGAAAATTTTCCCACAATTATGAGGCCTATAAAAAGTGAAGGATTTGGGTTGTCTAAACAAGATTTTCACCCTCCGCAGTTCTAGAAAAGGGTGGTTTTTGAGAAATATATACATATATATCAATTTTAGCGTTTTTTCGTCTTTTTCTCTATATTGAGGAAAACCTATGCATTTTGGTGAAAAGTATCAAGAGAGCGAGGTAGTAGTGCATAAAATTTCCTATAAATTTTGTCTCTACATTTTTTTTCGAATTCCGCTTAGTTTCGCCGCTAGAGGGCGCGAAAGAAATAAATATACATATAGACTTTTGCGCCTTTTTTGATATTTTGAACCAAAATTATGCATTTTTATGAAAAATAACAAATTATTTACTTTAATTAATTATAATTTACAAAATTTACATGGTGTTTCTATAGTTTTTTTTTTTCCATAAAAATATATATATTTTATGTTCTACAACTTTGATCTCACGTAATTTTTCATAAAAATGCATAATTTTGGCTCAAAATCTAAAAAAAGGCGCAAAAGTCCATATGTATATTTTTTCGTACCCTCTAGCAGCGAAACTAAGCGGAATTCGAAAAAAAAAATGGTAGAGACAACGTTTATAGGAAATTTTATGCTCTACAACTTTGCTCTCTAGATATTTTTCACCAAAATGCATGGTTTTTCCTCAGAAGAGGACGAAAAAACGCTAAAATTCATATATATGTATATATTTCTCAAAAACCACCCTTTTTTAGAAATGCGGGGGGTGAAAATCATGATTAGACAACCCAAATACTTAACTTCTTACAGGTCCCATACTGTGGGAAGATTTTCCATAAAACAGCGAAAAGTTTTTCTCAACCTCTGGGGAGGCCGGTTCTATTGGCCCCCCCCAGATGAATTTTCTGGCTGCGCCACTGTAGTAGGGTAATATAAGGCTTGACAAATGGAAGAATGATGTGTTCTTTGCCCAGTAAACAGGAAATATATACCGTGCGTGTAATTGTCCATTAGGCATGTACATTCACGTAGCGCGAGAGATATGACAACACAGCGCTGTAAACTCGTCCGTTAGCGGAGTATCCCAGCTCTCAGTTATTTCATTTCAGCCAGCTGGCACACGCGATGTTGTAATTCTTACTACCTATGCCTAGCGAGCCGCTACACACACGGTATGAAATATTAGAGAATATTATATAGGTATTAAGCAAATTACAACTTACACACTTTTTTATTTATTACGAAATTACCTAGGTACTTTCTGTATATTATTGCCCTAATCTGGGCACGCTAATATACTAGTTAGGTAAATACTTTAAAACACTCATTATTGGAGAACCAATCAAAACAACTACTCGCCTAGCTAATACTCTCGAAGTATTGAATTACATGATATGATCACACTTTTTTATTTAATATGAAATTATCCACTTTCTATATATATTGGTGCCTTAATATGGTTACTGTCAGCTTAAGGGCGCCAAATTGAGGGTAAAGGAGGGGCGTCAGAGGGCAAAAAAGTATTCGTTACTTTTTCCAAGTGACAATTTGTTTTTTCGGATTTTTATTTGCACTCCCTCCCCGCATGAGGCGATAAAATTTTTTTTCGGATTTCTAATAGCCCCTCCCCCCATGAGGCGATAAAGTTTTTTTCCGATTTCTAATAGCACCCCCCCCCCCCCATGAGGCGATAAAAAGTACTGGTGGAAAATTTACCTTAAACCGCCCCTGGTCACTGTAATATACTACTTAGGAAAACACTTTAAAACACTCATTATTGGAGAATCAATGAAAACAACTACTCTTCTAGCTAATACTGACAAAGTATTGAATTGCATGATTGAATTCCTAGCATTTTAAGGCAAAAAAATATATTGAAAATATTTAAATCATTTATTGAAATTCAGTCAATAATTATTGAATATATTCTATTTCAACTCTAGAAAAGTTGTACAAGTTTTTTCGAACTCGTTAGTTCTCATCAGTAGAGTGTAGAAACATTCATTCGTTATTTACAAGCCTATTCTTGATTTATTTTTACAATGAATTATTTTTTATTTATTTGCTTTTATCATGATTAGAGAATATTATTTAGGTATTAAGCAAATTACAATTTACACACTTTTTTATTTATTACGAAATTACCTACTTTCTGTATATTGTTGCCCTAATCTGGGCACTGGGCACGCTAACATACTAGTTAGGTAAATACTTTAAAGCACTCATTATTGGAGAACCAATCCAAACAACTAAGTACTCTTAGCTAATATTGAGTATTGAATTACATGATATGATTCCTAGCATTTATTTAAAGGAAAAATAGGTTGAAAATACTTAAATTATTTATTTACATTCAGTCATTCACACTTTTTTATTTAATATGATATTATCTACTTTCTGTATATTGGTACCTAAGTAGTATAGTAGAGTGACCAGATTACTGTACCAATATACAGAAAGTAGATAATTTCATATTAAATAAAAAAGGACGAATGACTGAATTTAAATAAATAATTTAAGTATTTTCAACCTATTACTTCCACGTCCAGTGAAAGTATAGTAACGACAAAAAAATTTTAAAAAACTTTTATTGTCCAAATAGGCTTAAAATGTCATGAAACGTCGAGATTTTAAGTTTGAGCGAAAAAAAAATTCTGTCTGTCGGTCTGTCTGTCTGTCGGTCTGTCTGTCTGTCTGTCTGTAACTTTTTTTGTGCGCACGTTTACTCTGGAACCGTTTAAGACATTGACTTGAAATTTGGTACACATATGTACTTTAACGAGATCTAGATTATATTTTCATCTTGTTCCGTCGAAGGGTTGGGGGGTAAATTGGGGTAAATTTGGGGTAAATAGGTCAATCAAGCATGTAAGAGTCCATAAAATTGGTATTTAGTATATACAAGAGAAACTGAGGTCTCAAAAAAATTTTTGGCATTAGCCACCCCCATTACCACACTCACCCCCTTATTAAAGGGGATGAAAAAAAATTGTGATTTAGTGTATGTACAGGAACCAGAAACCTCAAAATATTTTTTTACTTCATCCACCCCCACTATCACCCCCCTATCACCACCCCCCACCCCACTACCGATGTGGGGTATCGTTTTATGGGTTTTTGGGGTAGCGGACTTCAAATATTATATTATTAAAGTTCCATAAACAATTATTTTCACATACAAAGTTTTTTCGTTGTGAGTGACTTGGATAGAGAATCTGGATGTGGAAGTAGTGATTCCTTGGGCAGCGGTTTTTTTTCTTTAAAATGCTAGGAATCAATCGTGTAATTCAATACTTCGCCAGTATTAGCTAGAAGAGTAGTTGTTTTGATTGGTTCTACAATAATGAGTGTTAAATAAAAAAGTGTGTAAATTGTAATTTGCTTAATACCTAAATAATTAATATTCTCCAATCATTATAAAAGCAAATAAATAAAAAATAATTAATTGTAAAAATATATGAAACATTTCAAAATACATATCTAATACATATCATTTGAAATATATTTTTGTTATATTCCGTAAATGTTTCTTATATATAACTAAAAAATAATATATTTATAAAACATTATATTTATTATTTATTATTCTGCAGCAGTTAATATAATGTAGCAAGTACAAAACTTTGGAAATATTTTATTAGAAACCTAAATGAGGTAGGACATATCTAGTAAATGAATCTCATAAACGGTTTAGAAACAAAAAAATGTTTGCTGGGTGGAGACACTTATTTACTTATAGTGGCAGTGGAGTAGACTGAGTCAAAATCGCCTAAAAAGGAATAATTCCCTTTTACTACGGCATTTTTTTACTGGAACTTTTAAACATTCCAGGGCCGAATTACCCATGCACGTGCCTAACGGCGCCAATGCCAAAGGGCGCCGTTGATGTTCTTTCTATTTTTCTTTGTTTCTCAAGCCATCGAATTAATAGGGGCGCTAGATAAGTATTGTGCTATTATGCCTAACAGCGCCAACAACGGTTAATCCGACCCTGAACTTTACAAGAAGTCAAGAAGTGTAGCCAAAAGTGAGTTTTGGATTAAATCCTAGTCCCGGAAGTCATTTGTTTAAACAAAAGAATGTTCAAAATTGTGTATTTTTACCGTTTTTCTTAAATAGGTATCTCTGGTCGTATAGCTCGTATCCCAATGAACAAAAAAATAAATTATAATAAAATTGAGAAAAAAACTACATTTGTCTGAACCGAGGTCTGAACGTTTTTAAAGTTGCAACAAATAAAAACAATTGAGAGAAGCCATTTTTAAACTATAATTGATTATAAACTTACACAATCCCAAGTAGCACAATTAATTCCTCAAGATATCCCGAGGATAAAAATTTAGGAATTAGTAAATATCTTCTAGAAGTCTGTAAGAGTTCCCTAAGATGGGCAAATGTCAGCATATCAGTATTAAATAGTACTTCCCATGGTAATCGAAAAAAGCTATTAGTATAGAATCTTGTGAGCAGCCTTTTGCATACCTATAGAATTCCCATAGTAATCTTTAGGATATCTTATCGCTTGCCAATATAAATGGTCCTGAGGACATCTTTATAGGATTTCTGTTAGATGTACCTCATCGATCCTGCAAACAGATTTAATTCCTGTAGTAATCTTTCGGGTATTTTATCGCTTACCAATATAAACGGTACTGAAAACGTCTTTATAGGATTTCAATTAGATGTACCAACACACACTTCTTATAGAATTGCCAGCGGCAGCTGGTGAAATGTTGGTTAATCAAAATCTCAGTATGAGACATCAGGCCCAAACCAAATCAAAGATTAGAGATCGTTATAAGATTCATCCAAATAAATCGATGATCCCTGAGAGAATTTGAACGTTGCGGTAATGTTATTAATGTTCTATAAATTCATGAGTATAAGATAATGCATGACTGATTATCGTCAGTGGTTTGTACGTGGCGTCATCTAGGAATAATTTCTGTAACAAACTACGTGGTAAGCAAACAAATTCTATGTATTAAAAGAATTTCTTCTTGCGATTTATATAGGTGTTCTATTAGCGATAATAATAATATTTCCATTTTAATACTTTATTTGATATCTGTAATACATAGAAAATTGAGCTGTATGGTAATTCCCTTTTAGAACTTCTAGAAGATGTCTACAAGTATTCTGTTAAGGATAATAATACTATTTCCCTTTTAATACTTTATTTGATTTCTATAATACTTAGAAAATTGAGCTGTATGGTAATTCCCTTTTAGAACTTCTAGTAGATGTCTGTGGGTTACCAAAAGTTGAAATTCCTATATAATGCTCAGTTTACATTTCTCCAGTGCATAAAAAAGTTGAGCACATATAAAGATTTCTCATTTTGATTTCGGAAGGACTTCTGGAGTACATAAATACAAGATATCCTCGCGGGCAGTACACAGAACTTCTTAAAGATATCTTAAAGAATTCTGTGCTACTTGGGATATAACCCAGGCAGCAGACTGATGTCATTTTGACGTCATCTTTTGGTAACATTGGTTGCAGACGTCACGTGACGAAAAAATGGCGTCATATTAAGACGTCGATGTGACGTACTGGTGACGTCATTTTTCCATTTTAAAATTACAATTTTGACATCCTGTATCTTTTGCCAAAGCAACAATTTACTAAAGCATGTTTGGTTATATCCTCATATTTTGATCAGAAGAATCTATCCTTGAACTATTATTAATGGTCCACCCTGTATACAGTGTGACTCGTTTAAGATGACACTTTTATAACTTTTTTTTTTTTTTTTTTCGATTTGAACCAAATTTTACTGAAGTATAGAACAATGTAGTAGGTATCCTAGTTACGGACAAAAAAAACATTTGCCTCCTTCAAATTCAAAGCCGCCTGCGGTACCAAAAATAAGCCGAAAAAAAGTAATAAAACATATTAAGCATTTCTTTATCAGAAAATTTGATTAATGAAAGTTGTTCAGAATTGCATTTGACCCATTTAAATCGCCGGGACCTGATGGTATATATCCGGCTCTTATACAAAAGGGCTCGGAGGTACTATTGGGACACCTGTATCATCTACTTAGATCCTGCCTAGCTCTGGGATACATACCAGTGTCCTGGAGAGAAGTAAAAGTGGTCTTTATACCAAAGACAGGTCGTACCATATATGACCAGACTAAGGCATTTAGACCGATAAGCCTGACTTCCTTTCTTTTAAAGATATTGGAAAGGTTAATAGAAAGGTACATAAAGGATGGGGTACTGGTGTCATCACCAATTCATCCCAATCAACATGCATACCAAGCCGGCAAATCTGCAGAGACGGCCCTCCATCAGATCGTTGTTAGAGCTGAGAAGGTGCTAGAGCAGAAAGAACTGGCATTGGTAGCATTCTTGGACATCGAAGGAGCTTTCAACAACCTAACCTTCGATTCTCTCTGTCAAGCAGTTGCGGACCGCAGCGTGGACGGCACCATAATTAAGTGGATATCGTCCATGCAACATTGAAATCATGCTTCGCAATGACTCGGTTAGGGCCAAGGCGGGCCAAGGTTGTCTGCAGGGTGGGGTACTGTCCCCGCTATTGTGGAATCTCATGCTCGACGGGCTACTGGTCGAATTGAGCGAAGCAGGTTACTATGCACAAGCATATGCAGACGATCTGGCTATCATGATAAGAGGCCGATTTGAAGTGACTATCGCAGGGCTCATGCAAAGGGCTCTTAACATAGTCCAATTATGGTGTAACAGACATGGGCTCTCGGTCAACCCTGGCAAAACAGAGCTAATGCTGTTCACTAAAAGGAGAAAAATAAGCGATTTTCAGCTTCCTCCTCTCATGGGTATTCCCCGTACAGTGAGGTACCTGGGAGTAACCCTAGACCCCAAACTGTCATGGAAGGACCACGTGGAAACTCAAGCGAGGAAAGCCTGGGCATTCCTATGGACGTGTAAGCGTATCTTCGGTCTTAAGTGGGGAATAAACCCAAGGACTACCCTCTGGATGTACACCATTATGGTGAAACCCCTCATAACATATGCGGCTCTCGTGTGGTGGCGCTCCCAGGAGCGCTCCACAATCAGGGCTCGCCTGTGTCAAGTTCAAAGGCTAGCTTGCCTAGGAATAACAGGAGCAATCAGGACCACTCCAAGGGCTGCAATGGAGACCATCCTTGGACTAACTCCCTTGCATGTCGAAGTGGAACTGGAAGCTAGGAAAGCAGCAAATAGACTGTTTAAAGGTGGAATGTGGAACGCGACGGGACAAGGGCTGGGGCACACAAAGGCTCTAGCTCTGCCTATAAGGGACCAGGTCGTTGCTCAGTCAGAGGACGACCGGTGTCTCCCCGTCTTTGAGTTCACTATTCCATATACAGTCGTGTTCCCTAGTCAAAACGACTGGGAACGCGATAAAATGAATCTTCTGAGTCCCAGAGGTCTGGAATGGTACACAGACAGATCGAAGAATCGGGAGGGAACCGGTGCTGGTGTACACGGATGCAAGCCAAGGGTTCGTATATCGGCACCGGCTTGGAAAGTATCCTAGTGTATTTCAAGCTGAGATATATGCCATTTTACTGTGTGCAAGCGAAAACCTCAAGAGAGGCTCCGTTAATAAGCATATTTATATATGTCGCGACAGTCAGGCAGCCTTGAGGGCTCTTGCGTCAAAGAAGGTGACCTCTAAGCTTGTGCTGAACTGTCGAAACATTCTGACTGAGCTGTGTGAATACAACTCAGTTAAACTTATATGGGTGCCCCGACACAGTGGAGTCGAGGGCAACGAAGAAGCAGATCGTTTGGCGGGCGAAGGAGCAAAAACTCCTTTCCCTGGCCCCGAGCCAGCCTTCGGTCTGCCAAGAAGTCTGATACAATCAGAGCTGTAAGACTGGGCTACGGCACAGTTTAACAACTATTGAGCTCAGACCCCCGGAATGAGACAGTCGACGCTCCATATAAAGGGGCCCTCAACTGACTCCACCGTAGAGTGGCTGATTGGGCTTGATAGAGAACGATTGAGACGAATGGTAGGCCTGATAACAGGACACTGTCCTCTGAACAAGCACCTGCATACAGTGCAGTTGAAAGATTATCTATTTGTAGGATGTGTGGAGTGGAGGATGAAACCATCACTCATATCCTATGCCATTGTGCACCAATGGGAGTGTCAAGATATAGGTATTTCGGAAGGCAGTTTCCACAGCCGGAGGAACTACGGGATCTGCCCTGGAAAGGGCTGCTCTCGGAGATCCTAAACGTCGCGAATGTACAATGGGCCGATAGGCCTGAGTGCTGCGGATCTTCGGATCTGCTCGCGTTTTCTAATAATAATAAATAATGTTCAGAATTGTCCAAAAACCGTAAGTTCAAAATTTCATCAAAATAAAAAATATAAAAAATTTAAAATTTTAAAAATTGATAAAAAAATATTTAAAAAAACTACAAATTACTTGGAAACTACCTGACAGCTTGGGTTTAATTTTAACAAAAATTGTCATGAATTTTCTAAACAAAAAAACCCATTAAAATGATATTTTCGAACTTGGACATTATTTTTAACAAACTTTCAACACTTTTTAATCTTGATTAAATTCTGGACTTTCGGTTTTTGGACAATTCTGAGCAACTTTCATTAATAAAATTTTCCGATAAAAAAATAATTTAATTTTTTCGGCTTATTTTGATACCGCAAGTGGCTTTGAATTTGTAGGAGGTGAATGTTTTTTTGGCTATAAGTAGATAATAATTTGTTTTGTACTTCAGTAAAATAATTCAATTTTCATTTTCAAGAAAAAAAGTTTTCCATCATGCGCCTGCCTGGGGCCTTTCTAAGTTATTTTCTCGGGGTCCAAAATCATCTCAGCAGGCGCCTGCTGGGCGCCCACTATAGTTAGAAACAAGTTGATACATTTCTTAAGAAAATATTTACCATGGGCATCACAATTGAAAAACTAGTTCGACTCAAAAATTGGGCTCATGGGGCACATGGCACATGCCCTGTACAACAGCTATGTAATGCCATATGGACTTTCTTTTACAACTTTGGCCTTTCCGGCTAGGCTTTCTGATATTGCACACTTTCTCTCGATCTTATTTTATTTATTTTAGGTATGTTAAACAAGAATACAAATTTAAGGAAATTCTTAATGAGACAATTCCAATGAATATGTGGATAATTGGAATAAATATTTTAATTAATAAACAAAAGTATACAATATTTAACTGCTATCATTCCCCTAATTCTAGTCATACAGAATTTTTGTCAAAACTGGAAGATACAATGCTAGATTGGATAACAAAGGACAGTGTATTGATCTTATTAGGAGATTTTAATTTAAATATGGCAAAAATAAGTTATTATTCTGACAAATTTAACAGCGTTATTAATTCACTTGGCTTAAATCAAATAATGGATAGATTTACCAGAGTAACGAAGGATAGTAGTACAATAATAGATTTGATAATTACTAATAAAAAAGATTTAAAATATCAAGTTCATACCACACCTAAAATATCTGATCACTCAATTATCACAATCGAACTAATGGATAATAGTGGGGTAAAACCATATCGCAAAAAAGTCAGAATGTATAAAGATCTAAATATAAGTAACTTCCAGAACGATTTAAAGAAGTTTGAATGGAACATTAATGATAAAGATACTGATTCATTATCCAATATTTTAGTAAATACAGTCCTTACATGTCTCAATAAACATGCTCCAGAAAAGGAAATTTTAATTGATGGTCGATGGGGTCATAACAAATGGCGGACAAATGAAATAAAATTACAAATAAAAAATAGAGACACAAAATACAAAAGAGCAATAATTACAGGTACTGAAGAAGACTGGAATGAATACAAAAGAAGTCGAAATAATGTAGTAACCATAATAAGAAATCAGAAAAAAGCATATTACAATGAAAAAATTGATGAGGTAAAAAATGACTCGGAGGAGATGTGGAAAACATTGAAACAATTAGTTTATGGAAAAAATAAGTACAAAGGTGTGGGCATTAAATTTATAGGTGAATTATATGAAAACAAAGAAGAGATATCGGAATTATTCAACAATTATTTCCTAGATAGCATTGAAGATATTACTTTGTCATTGAATAAAACTAATAATTATGAATATATATTAAATAATATGGAAAAACATAACTACACACTTGAAACATTTAAATCACTCAATATCATACAGTTAAGGGAAATTATGAATGACATGAAAAATAAAAAGAGTAGTGTTGATGGAATAAATACGCAGATACTGAGAATATCCTTTGAAGCAATAAGTGACAGGTTTCTAGATGTTATTAACTCTTCGCTTGAATCAGGAAATTTTCCAGAGGCATGGAAAATCTCAACAATCATTCCAGTTGAGAAAAAAGTTAACACTATACTAGGAGAAGAGCACCGCCCCCTAAATATGGTCCCCAGCTATGAAAAATTATTAGAAACAGTCGTTAATGAACAATTAGTGGAATATTGTGAATCAAATAAATTGCTAACCAAACATCAGGCGGGATTTCGTAAAAACAATTCGTGTGAAAGTGCTTTACAAACTATTTTATATGACTGGAAAAGAGCAATAAATGATAAACATATTATTGGTGTAGTGTATCTAGACTTTCAAAGAGCATTTGAAACCATAGACAGAGACTTATTAATTTTAAAGCTTGAAAATTTTGGTATTAAAGGTACAACATTTAACTGGTTTAAAAATTACCTAAGTGATAGATCTCAAGTCACTAAATATGAAGGAGTAATATCTAATTCCAGAAATACTAAATTTGGAGTCCCGCAAGGGACAGTCCTCGGCCCTAGTTTATTTGTAATATACATAAACGATATAGTTCGACATAAACGTAAATGTGATATCCAACTTTTTGCGGATGATACTCTATTGTATTTTATTGGTGAAAATGTTGACGAAATATTATTGACACTAAATGAGGAGATAAATGTACTACAAAAATGGCTAAATGAAAATAATTTAAAAATAAATACTAACAAAACTAAATATATGGTTATAAAAAATAGATATAATGTAACTAATACTGAAAGTGATATAGATGTGTATATATATGGAAATAGAATAGAACGCGTAAAAGAATACAAATATTTAGGTGTGATAATAGATGACCAACTAACATTTTCAAAGCATGCTAGCTACATAACTGGTAAAATGGCAAAAAAAATAAATTTACTAGGAAGATTAAGTAATAACATTAGCCAATGGACAAAAACAATAATTTACAAATCAATCATTAGCCCTCATTTAAATTATTGCTCATCAATATTATTCTTGTTGAATAACTCTGAAATAGAAATATTACAAAAGAAACAAAATCAAGCACTGAGGATTATATTAAATTGTAATAAATATACAAGCAAAAAATTTATGTTAGACAATGTAGGTGTACTTAGTGTCAAACAAATAATATCATTCAATACAATGACATTTATCTATAAAATCCTGCATGGCCAATTACCTGCTCATTTGTTAGAATTATGTACTTACATAAGAGATATTCACCAACATATGACTAGAAGTAGAAATGATCTATATATACACACAGTTAGGACAAATTACGGACAGAATGATTTATATCATAATGGAATGGTTATGTATAATAGATTACCCACTGAAATTAAAACAAGTCAATCTCTGCAAATTTTTAAAAGACAATGTTATACTTATATATATAATAATGTAGATGTGTAATTTATATTAATGTTAAATTTAAAAACTTTTTGTTAAATTATGTATTATTTTTGTAATGTAATTAGCTATTGCTAATAAAACCTATTATTATTATTATTATTATTAAAAGTGTAGGTACACAAAATATGAACCTTGTAACAATGACTTAATTCCACTGATTTTTAAATGGTGATGACATACATGATGGGAGGTGCCCCACCAGAAATCGTGAATCAATATCATCTATAAAATGATAAAAATATCTCATAGTGCATAAAACGAAAAAGCCACTTAGCTCCCAAGATATGGAGAGTATGGACTCGTTTAGTGTGACGTCAGATCCTAGGCAACCAACAATACAAGTGTGTTAGAAGTCTGCTGTTTCAGGCTCTTGGTTTCAGGCTTGCTAAAGATTTTGAGCCTCATGTACTATATATACATTTAAGGGCGAAAAATATGGCCGTTGATCAGTGCCACTAATTGCATTTGGTTAAGACACATTAATTTAATTGAGTAAATTATATGTAGAACTAATCTAACATATCTTAGGTATATAGCCTACGAATTGAATTGTCTTAAATATATCATATAATAGAGTAATAACACAAAGTTGTTAACGGCAATTTTTGTCATCCTTATTAGCAAGGTGCATAAGAACGAAAATAATAACTGTAAATTTCGTTATTCTACTTCTATTGTTGGTTGCCTAAGATTTGACGTCACTGCTAAATGGGTCCATTATATGTACAAACTAAACTAAACTTGCACCCGTTTTTAAATTGAAAAACAGGTCCGATATGCCAATAGTATGAAATCAAAAATCACAAGGGAGAGTTCACTGTGTTGCATTTATATATAATAATGAACCAGCCTTCGGTCTGCCAAGAAGCCTTATTTGATCACAGCTGCAAGACTGGGCTGTGACACAGTTTAACAACTATTGGGCTCAGACCTCCGGAATGAGACAGTCAAGGCTCCATACAAAGGATCTTTCAACTGACTCTACCGTAAAGTGGCTGCTTGGGCTCGATAGAGAACAATTGAGATGGATGGTAGGCCTGATAACAGGACACTGTCCTCTGAACAAGTCCTTGCATACAATGCGGTTGAAAGATGACCCACCTGTCAGACGTGTAAAGTGGAGGATGAAACCATCACTCACATTATATGATATTTGGCCACCAATAGAAGCGTCAGGGTATAATTATCTTGGAAGGCAGTTTCTACAACCGGAGGAACTACGGGATCTACCCTAGAAAGGACCGCTCTCCTTTCGTGGAGAGGGGATCTTAAATGTCACAAATGTACAATGGGCTGATAGGTCTGAGTATTGCGGATCTTCAGATCTGCTCGCGTTTCTAATAATATGGCACTTAAAGTATCAGCAATTACTGTAGCTGATGTGCCCCGCCCAGGTGAAGACAATGTATCTGTGATAATACAGTGTGGGGGATCTCTTTCAAATATCATTCATCATAACAGGCACAGTAGCGCAGCAAGCTAAAGCATGTAAGTGGTGAACACGCTTGGTCACAGTCGGTTGTGTACAGGGTTCGATTCTCAGTTCCAACACTGGCAATGTCATTGGGTAATGGATGTATCTGCATTTTTTCTAATGTGTAACTACTTTCCGAACGGCCTTGGCTTTGGGGGGGTTGTAATAGTAATGTGTGATATGCATTTCTTTCCTATTGGAAATATCAGGTATTCAGGCTTGTACGTTATATAATATAAGGGTCCATAATGAAAATGAAATTAAAAAAATCTTTTCTCTCTATAAACAACTGTATTTATTATTTATATCAATAAAAATAAGTGTACATATGTTATTGCACATTTAGAATAAATTACAATACGTTTTTTATATAAATAACTTCACAATACACAATATAGGTACTAAAAAAATAATGTGCAACAATTATAATGTTTTATTAATTTTACTGCTGCTCTATATAAATTCTATTTTTATCTAGAAATTGCTACTCCATCAGACGTGTATATTTTTTATATATAATTGGGAGTTAAATGCTTTCGGAAAAATTTAAAGCTTTCTCTATTAAATAAGATCAACAAGTCACGGCACTTAATGGTTTGCATATATGCGTGTACCTTATTTGGTCTAGAATGTCCTCATAGTTTGTGTATTGTACATACAAGTAAATGTATGGTTAATGTAATGTATGGTTATGGTTAAACTTGCTACTAGAATTTGAAATGTTTTTTATTTCAACTTTTACACTTACATTGCACGATGTTATATTACTGAAAGTTACATTTTATAATACAACATAATTTAGTGTATAAACTACAAAATTTTATGTTACTAAAATTAATTTGTAGTAATATAATTTTAGAACAGCAAATTCTAGACAATTTTATCAACACTTGAAATATATAGAGATATAATAAATATGAAGTGTTGTTGAGGTTCTAGGAGTAGTCTCCCCTAGCGGGGCATAGGTCGCTTAAACGACGTTTCGGCAGAATCACATCTGCTTATCTTCAGGTTCTTGTCGATAGCTGCCTATTGATGCTTCTCATTACTCAAACTAAAACTGACTCAGTTCGAAAAATAAGAACTACTCTAGAACTTCTGTCATTAAAATTATTACTAAAATACTCTTCAATGCACTAGAAACATTTGCCAAGAAGATAGTTTTTCACAATAAAAAATTTGTGTGGTTGAAGAGACCTTACGGTGAGTGGCAACCTATTGAACATTTTTTGATCTAGGAATTTGATAACTGTTTTTTTTTTTTAGGTGGTTATATGAGGCATAACTATAGTAACAGATTGGTCATGGACCTCAAGTATACCATACTAATACATACTAAATCTGTAAGAGGAAAATAGTGATGAAGTGGGGTGGGCATGTTTTCGGAATCATTGTAAGAACAATTTATGCAGACAAAAATTTGGACATTCAAAGACAACAGCAAGATGTCTCTGTGTAGAGGGGAATTAGTATTGGGGAGAGGTGTGATATCTATAGATATAGACTGGCTACATTTATTACTATCATCATTTTACAGATTTAATATATAGTTCCATTTTATATTCATCCACACTTATGAATAGAACAAAGTGCATGAGAGCACTCCAAAAATTAATTAGCTTTTAAATAAATTCTAAATCTCGGTTACTACAGTAAATATCAATTAACAGTTTTGGCATTCTTTTACTTGAAATTCATGTGTATTGATTTAGGCATAATGTTGCAAGTATTGCACCTGCTTTCTCAAGGACTCAATGTTATCTGTCAAAAGTGTCCATCCAAGGTGGAATATGCTAAACTAATCAGCTTGTTTGAAAATTTAATGGGTGGAAGCAACACACATAGGTCTTTATTTATTTATGGCAGTGACATACCGAGCAGTTTAAGTGAAACAACAGAAATATGTCACTATAAAACTACGAAATCAAATTAACATTTATAAAATATCCCATATCAAGATCATTGTGATGTTACCTATATTTAATTAATAGGTAATAGGAAGCTATTACTACAATTAATATAAAAAAATTACACGTCTGTTCTCCTTAACATCATTTATAAAAAACATTATTAATATATATAAATAGTAATATCACTACTGTACACATGTAAACCAAAGCAAACTACTAAGAGAAAATTATTAGTATTAGTTAAATATTTAGGTTGTGAATATTTATAGATAAACGCACACAGACAGTGTTGTTTTTTCAAATAACACATTGATAGCAGGCAAACGGCGACTAGCAAATTCATAGTAAAATTGAGAAATAATGAATTGCATGTTTTCAGTAATTCTTTGTTTTCTAAACCTACACGCGATATGGAAGTTCAACAACTCTTTTTAACAATAAATTACATAAGTACTAATCCAGATAAAGCTCACTGCTGCTAACTGATAACTTTTAGCAAGCTTTTTGCAAAACACACTAGTAATGTTTCAAACATTAGTAGCGTTTTTTGCATCCGACAGATTTTGAATGAGCACTTATATATTATGTTACAATTAACGACGGAATGTTTATTATATATACAAATCTACATAAATAAATATCTACTTAGTACTCAAAAATGTTGTTACTAACATTTACTACTCTGTCTAGATATATCTCTTTTACAGCAAATAAATTTTATTTACATTAAAAATTGTAATGTAATCAAAACTTAATTGTCATAACTTATACTTTATTTTTGTTTGGACCAGGTAAAAAATTATGATGATTTTAAAGATAAATAATCTGTCTGTTTGTGACATCTTTTCCGCTTTTCTACCCTAAATACTATAAAAAGATAAATTGAATCACAAAACACTGGTACGTAGGTATCCTAAAAACACAGGCGAATTACTTCACTGCATATTACGTCTACATATTTTATAACAACTATAAAGTCTTTAAAAATTTGTTTTTTTTAGAATCTCTTTATTTAATTTTTTTTATGTAATATAATTCGGCAACTTGGTGACGAAAATTGTCATAAGGACGCAATTAAAATCATAACCCCTTTGATACAGGTTCTTATATTGTTTCATAATGGACGTGCTCAAAACTATGTGGTATATTTCTTGTTTACCTCATATATTTTATTCAAATGATAAGCACATTAATTGCCGGCCTATAACCAGGGGGGAAATTTGAGCACTTTCACCACCAACCAACAAAGGAGAGGAATGTCGACTAGCATTCCAAGAAATATATAAACCAAAGTATAAATAATGGGTGATCTATGAGAACACTTGTAGTCTGCAGCACTGCAGTGTGCGAATCCACCTTCTCAATGAATGGCAGATTTAATTCTGCTGGCATTTGAGAAGGGATGCAGACAAAATATCGACATGATTTTTTTTCAGAATATTTGAGTTTCTGATCTAAAAAATTGATTGGCGTTCCTTGAAATTCAATAAGCACCCCCTGCAATTTCTCATCAGACAACAGGACTGATTATTTGTCTGTGTTACAAGGAATAGACTTGCAAAATTTTATCTCTGCCAAGTAACTTAGCTCATGCAATCATTCCATGGAAATTTTGGCATAATACAAAAATAATTACTTTAGATCAAAATAAAAAATTACAGCTAAGGCTAAGACCATCAGGCGGGCAGACAGACAGCATATTGAGTATGCAAGAAATACCCTCCCTCCCCCTCCCAAAAATCGACTCTCCAGCATCATGTCCTCTCATTTCTTCACCATATTAACTGAAAAGCAAACAATACACAATAGTTAATGGCACAGAGAAAACCAGATGAAAGCAGTGAAGAGGAAATCTTCCAAAACGTTGAGCTGATGTTGCAAATTGACAGGAAAAACCGTACCGCACTGTAAGGTACACCTAACAAACAATCCTGAGACGGAATGATGCAGCTAGATGTGCCATAGAGCAAAGAGAGGCCAACTAGATTAATTCATGAGTTAAAAATATCTGTCAAGATATGAAGAAAATGGTAAGATTTTTTTATAAAGTTGTTAAAATATGAACTATATACAGGGTGAAACTAAGTTCATGTCATTAAAAAAAAAACTGGTGGTGGGGAACTAGACAAACAAAAAAACCTTATATACATGAGGTCTGAAGCATATAGTTTCAGAGAAAAAAAAATGAACAAAAATTTCGAAAATTTTTAGCAATATTGTTTGAGAACTGCTGGAATGTTGGGGTAGGATTTATTATCATCGCCAATGTCGGCGTCTTTGACCATCAAACACGCTAAAGCGTTCCCATCAAAGTGCCGCACGTGGCGGCGATGACACAAGTCGGTAATTATTTTTACGACTTTTTAAAAATAAATAACAAACTTCTATCATTGACCCAGAAAAGCACTGATTCTCAAATGTCTCAATATTCAAATTTTTGACCTAGGTCAGTTTTTTCAAAATGCCCCTAGAGGAAAAGTCATATAGGTTTTTTTGTTTGTCTAGTCGGTCCCCATTACCAGTTGTTTTTTTTAATGACATGAAATTAATGACACCCTGTATCTCCCTTCAAAGATAAAAATATTTGTTACTCTTGAAGAAATTTTAAATAGAATATTCAAGCTTCATAAAAAATATGAAATATTAACTCCATCTGATGGTACATTTCGTCATTTTCAATTCCTTCAAAAATAATAAGTGAAGATATAAAGCAAACTTTTACATCCTCTAAATTTTATATAATTTTAAATCATGATACTATGAAATATAAGATACGCTCAGTACGAGTACCAGCTTTCGACCTACTGTGCGCATAGCATCACCCTCTAGTCAACTTCAAATCGAGCCCGCGCCGGCAACCATCTACCTAAAAATACATCAAAAACCATAATATAAGACCTAGAAAGCTGATTGCAGGCAATTTTACTTTTTAATATCATAGAATTCTATGACTGCTTTTATCAGTACTTTTCATTTCGCATAAGGCCGTTGTGGGTTTAAATGTTTGTGAAAACACCTCCAAAATAATTGGTGCAAGCACATATGATCTTTTGCACCGTTGATTTTTCAGCGTGTAAATAAGCTATTTATTTTGTTGTTTTTTTTTTATTTAATATCAAATTTTAATTCATTTAATTTATGTTTATGTTTATGTTTAATTAAACACAATAAATAGTAGTAGTAAATAATATACTACTTTAATTAGTTTAATTATGAAACAGTGCATTTATCTAACGTTATTCAGGAAAATAGACAAACAGTCAAGAATGAGAAATATTTATTCCCAGATAAATTGCCGTTAATCCTAAAAAAAAAAGTTTCAAATAAAAAAGTTAACTCCATCCTTTATCTTCATATACCCTCGATATACTTGGTATCTATTTCGAAAGACAAAAAAGTTTCTCGTTTGTTGTATTCCCACCTGTAAATTTTCACAGTTTATCGACATAGCCTTAGAAAAAAAATCATATTTTCTACATTTATTAAAACTTGACCTTCATATTAACACATTTTGTTAACAAATATGAATTCATCAAACGGTAAAAATTTTAGTTTAATTCGTTGTTCCGTTTTTTAGTTAGAGCGAGTTCAAGGAAAAAATAATTGTATCTATTATTTTACAATTTTCTTACATTTTTGGCTCTATCTTTTGTCTCGAAGAACCAAAAGAGTCGTATTTTTTTATTTTGTCGAAGGATAAGCTTCTGAACACTTCGGTTAAGGTAATTTTAGTTTACATCTAAACTAAAAATTGACCGCTGAACTAGTTGACTTTTACGTGACGTAACAGCGGGAACTGCAGTAAGGGGAGGTATGCGTGAGAGCGTATCTCTATTTCTTAGTATCATGATTTTAAATCAGGGATTAGGAGCAAAATTGAGATAAGGACAAAGTGTTCTTTCCGTTCTGTTCTCGAGAACAAAATAACAAGTCAGGATAAAAGTGATAAAAAGTTTCTGCTAGGAATAAAATTGGGAACCGAACAAATTGAGAATAAAAATATTTCTACGCTACCACCTGAACTAAACCCTAAAATAAGGGTTATCAGATCCAATTATCTGTTTGATATCTCCTCACATCCCTGAGACCTTTTTGTTTTTAACACGATATGATGTCACTAGCTAACTTCTTTATTTTTATTTTATTAATACGTATTTTCTTATACCATCTCCCCTTCATGCGACACCTAGTAATTTTTAGGTTGGGAATGGAAAAATTTTTGAATTTGAATTGGTTACTACATCCGGCTGTGTCGGGCTGGCAGACGTTCCATTCCGTGTCTAGTGTGTTAAAAAGGGGTATGCCTACTCATTCTTATGACTGCTGAAATAACTTATAATAAGAAAATCCGTTGCTGGCTCTTAGTCTATAAGATCGTTTTTGTTCCTATCTCGTTTTGTTAATAAAACCAGAATGAATCTGCTTATTTCCTGTTTGAAATCTCGTCTATCATTTCTCTATTCCAATTTCGACTTAAGAAAATCATAAACTAATAACTCAAAATTGATGTCACCGTTATCATTTATAATTAAAAGTATTTGACAAAGGTAACTGAGTCTTTTTTTCAATGTAATATTCTTATCCATCTTGATTATTCTTAAATCCCAACTAAATCTTGCATAGCTCATCAAGTTACTCTGGTGGAGAAATTTCCAACACAACAGGCATTGAGTTTAAATGTTTAAATGCAGCATGAAACAGAGCAGATTGTTTTTTATTTGTTATTACTTATATTAGACAACTGAGAAATTATCATCATATTGCTGTTCTAGTCTATAAAACTAATAATATATAATACTATAATATAAAAAATGGATATAATATAAAACAAGTCTGTTACAGGTCAACTGTTCTTAAGATTAGATGTGTGAAACAGAATTATTGCTGCAGAAAAGCGAACTGCAAAACTTTATTTCAACAAAACGAATACGAAAGGTTTACTTATAACTAACAAGAAAAAGGAACATCAAAATCACAGAAACATTTTTTAAGTAAATAATCATAGATTAAACAAAAGCTCTTAAAGTGAGGCCACATTAGCAAACACAATAATAATTCAATAACAATAATAATAATTTTAATTTGTTACTTAACCCATTAGGAATGCGAGAAGAATTAAGTTACTATGTGCTTGTTGACCGAAAACAGGAAAATATGTATACAAGTCAGTTAAATATTGGGTAACGTCACAGAACGCTAAAAATTCACTAAATAATTAATTTCGAGCTTATCGCTGAGAAATCTAAAAAAGAATTAACTAAAAAGAAGCACATATACTCGAGACCTACCGAATGGCCAAAAAACATTTAAAATTTTCCATAAACTAAAAAAGTTATTTACCCATTTCCAATAACATTTTTAAGGAAAATGTCACTGAGCACGCAAAAAATTCAGTTAATAAGCGCATCGCTGAGAAAATCAATCAGAAAAATAGCCAGAACTAAGCATGTCATTAAGGACTATTAAATGGCCGCAAAAAAGTTCATTTTTTTCTTAAATTAAAAAAGTTATTCGCCAATTCCAATAACATTTTTAAGGAAAATGTCACCGAGCGTGCAAAAAATTCAGTTATTAAGTGCGTCGCTGAGAAAATGAAAAAACAAATTAACCAGAAAGAAGCACATCATAGAAGACTAACAAATGGTCACAAAATATTTCAAACCCCTCAAAAACTAAAAAAATTGCAACCACTTTTCAATAAAATTTTGGACGGAAATTAATTCCTAGGGGTTTTTTTTGAGCAACTTCGACAAAGCTGAAATTGTTTACAACCCCAGAGAGTATAAAAGAAAAAATTTACGCACCATAGTCAGTTCCAGATAGTTCGTCAGTTCAACAAGTCCTCGACAGTTAGCTACAACTTCTTCTACTCAACACTTAGGCTTGTCTATACAGCTAGACATTGCCGTCTCAACTCTAGGACGTTCTAAAACGCCCTTCGCCTGTAACTAAGTTCCTTGGCAAACAAAACGAAACTGACTGCAAAATTACGTGCCAACAGCGATTACAAGACTGACTTACCCTCAAACAGTGCTTGAATACAGATTTTCAGACAATGCCTCAGTGAATTAGATCAAGTTTTTGTGTTTTTAAGATTGGATATTGCTTAAATTTTGAATTAAAATTAATTTATGTGTTCTTAAAAATAATTCCAACTAAAAATTATTTCTGTGCTTTAAGGTTGGACATAGTCAATTTTTCAGATAAAAGTTATTTCTGTATTTTAAGATTGGACATGAGATGTACAATGGATCCAGACAAACATGATAGCACAAAAAATGAGAAAACAAAAAGCAAAACCCGATTGATAGTATCGAAAGAAAACTGCATGGAACAGCTGATGATACCGCATAAACAAAACCGATGGTGGCCAGATTTAAAACAAGAACCTGTCCAACTAAAGTCATTCAGCTAAATAACATTCAATAACATCACAAGATTAATAATAATTTTTTAAGGCATATCCTCAAAATTTTTTCGGATAAAGTCTGAAATCACCCTGTGTAAAAGAAACTGTAATTGATAAATAAACTTCTGATTCACTATAAACTTCTGCCAAGATGTAAATAAGAAGAACCAATAAATTATCTACATTAAATTGTTTTTATGTATTATTTACAACAATGAATAAAACAAGTACAAAGAGCTATGCAGTTCTGAATGTACCAGTACTGCATTAGGTAACGGTAACGTGAATATATTACAAGTGACTATGGGTAAGTTGGTTGCCAAGCAAGAAAATGGACAAAAATATTTTGTATAGCAGTAGTACAGACAAGTAGTTGTAGTATTATCATATTAGTATGGTATCCATTGGCGTAATTTAAGCATTTTTATTGGGTAGGCAGGGATTTTTCACAGATAACCCAATAGATGGAAACAAAGCGAACCTGCTGCAAAAAGTTAAACCATAGACAGGAAATCTGCCTCTGCCTAATTGTATTTAAAACCTTCGACTTGATTGGCGTAATTGTCATACATACTTATTATTTTTTCCGTAAAAATTTCGGAATTCGCCAGATTTGCCTTAAACAATTTAATGCTGTTTCAAAAATATTGGGTGGGGAGTTGTCTACCCTTGCCGACCCCGAATTATGCCTATGATGGTATCTAACCGTCAACAGAATCGTTAGTGAAATGTGCATATAAAAATATAATTATAGAATTGATAAATTGTGGCACTCAGGGCCGGTTTATCAATACAGGGTTATATTTGCCATGGGGTTAAATGCTAACTCCAGGATAAAGTATTTATTTTGGTCCAGGTCACAAGTGACCTTGGGTTAAAGTCAGTTAATTTAGCTGGAGCTTCAAGGTGGGGGTTATACCTGTTAGCCTGAGGTAACCTAAAAGTTTAACGTTTGTTGTTGATAGTTAGACGAAGTCATTTTTTGCTTAAATTAGGGACCCTACAGTAATAGTTATTTTTGAACAAATCGTGGCATTGTATCGAATTTCCAACTGAGAGGTAAAAAAAATTTCTAATGTAGCTAAAAAGCAAATATTAAAATTTATTTTACTGTATTGTAGAAATCATTCAATTTCAATAATAAATCAATCGCACTGAGATATTACCCAATTGGTAATTTTTTTATTAGTTACTGGAGATTGCAAAAATGTCAGCAAATCTTAATTTTTCGTCATAGATTATTGAGAGGTATAGATTGTAAACTTTATTATTAAAACTTGTCACTTTGCGGATACGTCAACTCACCATCTATTTATTTGTTCTTCTACAATCAAGTATTATTTTATATTAAACTTTTATTCATATAACTTATGATAAATATATTAATTAACAGAATGACATCTATTGACAAGCAAGTCAAAGTCTACTACATCTCCATTTCTTATTTTGAAATTGTAGTAAAGGTATTTAAACAAAATCTTTAAGATAAGTTGGTTTCTTATGCAGTCTGCTAGAACTTCTTCTCACAACATTCTCTTTCTCATCTTCTTTGTTTTCTTTATTTTCTGCTGGAGAATGGAATGTAGAACTTCTCATATTCTCGTTCTTTTCTTCATTTTTGCTCTCTTCGTTTTCTCCTGGATCTACTCTCGAGTCATCATTAGTCTTTTGATAAGTATCATTATCTGTTTTCTGGCATTTCTCTTGGCAGAGGTACTAGGAACTTTCTATAAGCTAACAGCCCTAAAAACTTCTTTAGGATATTCTTTACTAGTTTGACAGCACTCTCAGCTTGCCCATTGGACTGTGCATGCATTGGACTGCTGCTTATCCATTGAAATTTATAATCCTGTGCAAACTTTCTAAAATACCAATTGTTAAATTGTGGACCATTATCTGAGCGCACTATCTTAGGTATCCCGAATTGTGAAAATGTTTCTTTAAATTTTTCTATTATCTCTTTACTAGTAGTTTTTGACATTTTATGCATTATTTGATATTTACAAGTTGACACAAATGTACAAGTGACACTTCCTAACTCCACAGCTAACACGTACTTTTTTAAATATTTACAGTCGCTCGGGTCACTCGGTTAAAAACGCACACTGGTTTAGTTAATCTGCGCTCCTAGTTAAAAATAAAGAAAGAAAAGTTATCGATCTCCCTCCCACAAGGCACGATATTTGCCGAATGAGATAACAGGCCCTGTTTTTCGTCAAGAAGTTTCTTTGTCCCTCTAAGATACCGCACAGGTCTCTTTATTCTATGACGTGTTTATGTTTGTTTGCTATTTTAATTAATAGCAACTGCTCTGCTGATGAAAAATTGGGGCATCTGCCTACCTTTGTTGGGGTTTCACACACTTTCTTAAAATGAAAATACAACGTGACTTTAACTAATCTAACGTAACGTGGTACAACCATATCACTTTATCAGACTTGAGATTGACACTACTGACAGCAAAGCTGGATAAGATAGAAGTGACATTTTGGTTTTAATCAAATCACACTACAAAAATAGCGAAATAAATCAAAGACATTGACCCCATGTTGAACGACAAGCAGATATACGAGATATTTAGTTAAACCGGCCAATGACAGCGCGCGGCGGTGTCCCTATTGTTCGTCCGCTGGAATTCCAATTATCTTCAAAGCGTACCGACAATATTGACTCCCTGCCGCTGGATCGTGTGTAGACACCTTTTTTTGATCTCGTTGGCCGGCTTCACTTTTTATGCCAATTAAGGAAATGTAAACAACTCGAATACATTCTTTCACAAGTAAGTTCGTCGACCTATTCAGGAGTAGGTCAGGACTTCCTCAACATCAGTAGTGTATCTTCGCAAATTTATTAATAATTTAATATACTAAATTACCTCAGAATCCTCTAAAATTTTGCAGGGGCCTTCCCACAATGAAGACTAGTACACCATTTTATTTTCCGCATTTCTTGGTAGATCACACTGTATAACTATCGACCTGAAAATATAGTTTATATTAAAATTGTTGTTGCTCGTTGTCACTGTATACACACATTTTGGGCCAATCACAATCAACTTAGGCTGGCAAATCTGTAGAAACCGTTGCCAACCTCAGATTATTCAAGTGTTTCCTAACCCACACCAACGCCTTGCCTGTCTAGGGACTACAGGAGCAATGTGCTCCTGTCCCACAGCTGCTATGCTGGACTCTGCATTTGCATGTAAGAAAGGAGGCAGCACTTAGTACCCTAAGGCTGCATCAGGCACTTAAATTTAGACCAGGCGACCTGGTTGATCATTTAAGGATTTTGGAGATAACCTAATTTGAATCCATGACCAAACCCACTGATTCAATGCCAATCTTGTTTGATGTGCTGATTGAGAGTCGTCAGGCAAGCAGGGACAAAGTACTGCAGTTGGAGAAAGAGTCACTCATCTAGTATAGATGGATGAAGGGGTTGGTGTAGGGGGCTTAATGGACGCTATCTAAAGCTAAAGCCCTTGGCAACACTCAATCATCTTCCAGGCAGAGATCCATGCTATAGATCTGTGCACTCGAAGGGTAGGTTAGGTTAGGTTGATATGTGAGTGGGCTAGTAACAGACCCTCCACAGCGACCATCTGGTATATTGTGGTTCAGTCCTAATTATATTTCACCCAATAGGTTCAGCTTTTTGATAAAGTCGACTACCTTATTGGGTGAGAGTTTGTCCAGATCCTCTGGCAGCAGTTGCCAAAAAGTGAAAATCTGGTTCTTTCTGCAGCAGTACAGGTACATAAAATGTGCGCTGCCGTTTCATCCTCCTCCAGACACAGTCCTCATTCAGCGTTGTCCGCTATTCCGAGTCTGTGGTTAAGTCTGCAGTGCCCAGTGTATAAGCCAACTAGAGTTCTTAGGTGTAACCTATTTAACTCTAATAGTTTTTTAGTTCTTGATTTCAAGGGGTATGTGATGAACTCCTTTGAATGAACTAATCCTACTAACTAATCCTTGTAGTTCTTGCCAAGGAACTGGCAACCAGTCAATTGCCATTTTTTCCGACAGCCAAGCGGCGCTAAAGGCAATCGATTCCATGCAGGTCGACTCAAGACTAGTATGGGATTGTATTAACGCCCTTATGGACCTAGGAAGTCAGAATAAAGTGACCGTGGCATGGGTACCAGGACATGAGGGACACAGAGGAAATGAAAAGGCTGATGAGCTGGCCCGGGAAGGCGCATCTAATGCCCTGGTAGGCCCCGAACCCTTTTGTGGCGTGGCTAAGCCATGCAAACGATCATCCATTAATAAATGGGTACAGGACAAATCTCTAGAATGGTGGAAGAGTTTCCCATGACAGAGACAGGCTAAAGAGTTCATTAAAGAACGGTCAGCCAAATTCACGGAAGATCTACTATGCCAAAGTAGAAAGGCCGTTAGGATAATAGTGGGTCTTCTAACTGGACATTGTAGGCTCAATAGGCATATGAGTCTAATGGGCCTGGCAGATGATGCAACATGTAGATTCTGTCAAGAGGAAGAGGAAACCTCAGTACATGTGCTGTGCCATTGTGAAGGCCTAGCCAGACTGAGATTCCAAATACTTGGTGAGGAAAAACCAAGGGCAGATAGCTATACTAAGGAGCCCCTATCAAGGCTATGGAGTCTGGTACAAAGGACAAAGCTGGATGAGGAACTCTAAATGAATTAGATTAGGAGCGCCACAATAGATCCAAAGGGGTGCGGTGGCCAAGGCCAAGTGGCCAGCTCCTCCCTTTAATCTAATCTAATCTAGTTCTTGCCAGTACTGGAGTATTTTCCCTCAGTCCAGGCCAAGATGGTTGTTTTCGCAGTGCTTGGTGATATGCCAAGCACTGGCTCCAGTCCGATACATTTTGATACCGCACCTTCCCTGGCTACGGAGTCGGCTACTTCGTTGCCCCCCAAGCCAGAATGGCCCGGTATCCAGACCAGAGTTAATTTGTTGACGCGAAGGGTAAAGATCTATATACTTTCAGATAGCCAGGCAAGTCCTACTGGCGGAATACTCCAGGCCAAAGACAAGCTGAAAATCTATTCGACAAAGAATGCCACAAGGCTTCGAACGTGAAAAGTCCGACCTAAGGTTGACGACAGGCCATCCTATTGGCCATTGCCTCTTGACATACCATCTCAAGAACATGGGCATGGCAGGAAATGACAAATGCAGATACTGTGAAGCTGCAACTGAGACTGCGAACATATTCTTTGTGAATGCAAGGTACTAATCCGCATTAGGCTAAAGTACCTAGAACAGGCGGAATTAACGCCTGAAGATATAAGGACATTAGCTCCTGGGAAAATCACAAGCTTTGCAAAAAGTCTTGGAATCCTGGGAAATAACTAGTTGTAGGGTAATTCACAAAAGATCTTTCAGTGAAGAAAGGCTAACTCAGGGTAAAGCGACCCCTTAAACAATCTACAATCCACAACCCACACCATAAAATATAGTGGATAAACGGATGAGGGTTTAACACTCACGTTGACCTGGGCTTAAAATTATCCTGGGGTTAGTTAACATCTAAATTTGACCCTGCATTAATAAACAAGCACTAAGTAACAAAAAGAAGTAACAACTAGTTATAACATTTGTAAAAGTTGTAAGCTAATGATGTGGCAAGTGCTAACAAATAAGAATCAATTTTTATGCAAGTGACAAAAGTAGTCAGTTAAATAATTGCTTTCTCACACTTGCTAGTTTGTTGGTGCTCATTGCTTAAGTACTTAAATTAATACATTCAGCAATGAGCTCCCCGTTTCTTTGGTTATTAACAATACTGATTGATTTCTAAGAAAAATTTTGCTCCTAATTTAATGCAGGGAGATGACTTTCTGTTTTGGAAAAAAAATGTTAATTAAATTACAGAAGAGATCATATTTCACTACTATAAACTATAAGTCTTATATAAATTTAAATCTGCTATATTTCAAGGGTTTAGCATATTTATTGTAAGGCTGTTTGCAATTTTTTTTAAATTATTTTTTACTACCTAGTTCCAATAAACTTTTATGCAGTTTTGAAGAACTTTCTAATTTCATCTATACATTTAAATAATAAGTACACATATAAGTGTGTAATATTACTGGTAAGAATTCGGTATGAGCAAATGGAAAGAACCAATTTAAAGCTATTTATAAACTATAAGCACAGTGAACACATAACAACAACAAACAGGTAGAATATTTCTGGATGCAGAACCAGACATATCATATTGCCAGCTGATTCTCTCTACCTCATTTTCAGAAGTATCATTTGGTTAATTAATTATTAGTATCCATTATTAAATGTAGAAGTCAAAGCAAAAGTATTTACCTCATTACTTTAGCTCACATGTGTACTTCATACATTAGACAATGGCACTCTTCTTAATATATAATATTCTTAAAACATTCATAATAAATAAATATAATTATTGTGCTTTAAAAAACAGTGATGGGACAAAAAAGTTGTACTTAAATTGAGTAAAATTAAAATTAAAATAGGCAATAGTGCAAAAAATAATCACAGTATAAAAAATAAAATTATCACAATTATAAGGACCACTGCTAGGAAAAATATAGCTGTCCACTGTCTTCGATCTGAAAAAAAATACATGTCAATTAGTAATATTTAAAAATATTTCTTACTTCGAATTTTTTCCTCTCTTTCACCTAGGTATCTGTTTTTATATGTGGAACATGATTTTCCAGCCAAAAATTAGCGGCAGCTGATACTTTCCAAGATAAAGCTATGAACACACCCTAATAGCACAATCCACCAGACGTCCGTTTCATGTCCATTTAATGAACTGACATCTATGGACATAAATTGTACTCCACCGGACGTCCTCTGAATGTCTATTTTATGTACAGGAAGTATGTACATTTTAAGACCATACAGGAGATGGAAGTCCATTTCGTGTCCGTTGATTTAAATATTATATTTTTGTAGTAAATGATAATATCTCTATTTCTCTTTAACATGTTTCCGAGATATGAATACATGCCAGCAAATACCACACTGAACGTCATTCATATGTGCCGCAACGAACGTCCTCTGGATGACCAATTTATGTATGACAAGTACACACATTTTAGGTCCCTATACAGACAGCAGCAGAACATTTATATTCGCTGATGTAAATATTCTGTTTATGTTGTAGATGATGATATTATTCCTTTACCGTTTTTTCTCCAACACGTTTCCCAGGTTTGTATAAGCACCTCAACCATAAAACTTTTAATAATTTAATAAACATTATAATTTGCAGGCAACCCTTGCGAGAATAAACTGGAGTTATGGTAAACAATATTAGATATGTTAATGTAAATAAAATATACGGATGGCTAACAAAAAAATTCATCGGACGCCCTCAATCTCCGCTGAGGATGTCCTTCGGATATCCATAGAACAAGGTTTATGCATTACTTCATTTTTATCAAGTAAAGTACTTACATGTCGAAGTTGTACTTTTTCAAAAAGCGCCCTGAATAATATCTATATAAAAAAAGTAGAATGTCCATATATCCTACTTTATGGACATCGTATGATATCCTCAGCGATGTACAAATATTGTTCAAAGTTGTGACATTTGGACGTCCCTTGGTTGTCCGTCGGATGTACTTTGAACCAAAAACAAACGTCCATCAGATGTCCTGTATGTCCGTCGAGGATGTCCTTCAGATATCCATAGGATAATGTTGTGCTATTAGGGCATATCTCACTACAAGAAATCGACTTTTTCTCAAAGTTTGAGTCTTCCAGAGGAATTTAAGTGCTGACATGTACAGTTTCGAGTCCTGGGACTTTACAAAATAATTTGGTTCCAAGATCACAAGAGAAGTCCCAGAACTTTAGAATGTTCCAAACGAATAGCAACACTATTTTCTTAAATGTCCTTGTGGCTCAAAGTTTCATTTAATTTTAAACTAATATTTTTTCTTTAAACTTACAAAAATCAGTCATGATTCTATCAGATCAAATTACCCTGTTGTCAAATTTGTTTTTGCTTACATTTTCTCCACAAAGCTAGAACTATTAAAATATTGAAGGCAGAGATACAAGAAAAATGTGAAAATCCAAAATGTATTATTTTTATCGAAACATCCTAAATTACCCACCAATTGGTAACACTGGGCCAAATTCTGATTGTACTCTGCTCAAAACATAAAGAAAAGTAGTTTTTCACATGGCGGCAGTGCGTACGTCTATTGGTGGAATTTACTTTCACTTACAGTGACTTCTACAAAGCCATAGATTTTGGTTATTTTTAATGTTCATCTCAGTGAGAACTCGGAACCTATTTATTTTGGTCCTGGAAGTCATGTATGATTCTCATTGGTTCCCCATGCTGACTATTTTTTAAATATAATAATTACATATAAACTTACCATTAGACATTCTTAACACTTTGGCAACCTTCTTCATTGTAGAGTCCAACTTGGAATCAGTATTTTCCAACTCTGTACCAAATTCATCCAACATACTAAAAATAAATATATTTTATTTTCATTTATTATACTAATAGTAATAACAATAAGCATTTGTACAAACAAATGTTTGCACATATATCGAAAAGAAGTTTGCCTGTGTGTATATTGACGCACACAAAATAAATTATCTCACTGAGGTATTTCAGTTTTTACAAGATTTAACCCTGATTCACATAATTCTACTTTTTATTAACATTTTCCAGAGCTGGAACTAGGGGTTGGCAAATTAGCAGCTGTCAAGGGCGCAAGTCTTCAAGGAGTGCAGGATTTGATTCACTGAGGTGCTTTATTTTTCAATCATAGATCAGCGCGTAATAATGTGTACCAAAATCAAGAACGTCAAAGGCAGCTCTGACGGTCAAGTTTACATTTGAATGGGCAAACTATGGTTATTTATTTATTTGACTAAACCCAGAAACACTCGAATAACTATTGATTGCTTCAAAGATATTTTCTTGCATACTTATTTCTGTGTTTAAAGTTGAAATAATGTAATTAAATGATTTTGAATGAGTCATTAGATGTTTTTGATTTTTAAATTTTTTAGATTTTTCAAAATACTATAATGGGGTTATTTCATAAATGCGAGCGTATATTTTCAGTTATAATTTGTTGCTGTTTTTATGTTATGTTTTATATGCGGCCGAAAGCTCAATAGAATTAGTGTCTACAAATATTTTGAAAAAAACTGATAATTATCGAGGTTTTTAGGAAAATGGAAGAAATTCACGTTTTTCTAGAAAATGCATATAAATGTTAAAAAAACATTTTTCCTGGAACGTTTGCTTCGAAGAGCCGAGATTAATGGAGCACCTAGGTAATACATGATATTAAGAGGACATCGTATTTGAGATCAATCCCAGTTAATTACCGATTAATTACGGTGACTATTTCATTCCCATAAAATTGATCCAATCAAAATCGATCATTTTAATCAAAAAATAGTTTCGCATCGACAAAATTTAACATTTAAAATTTTGCCAGGGTTGCTTAACCAATGAAAAGCCAGAATGAAGCAACCTGTTTTTCAGTGGCAAATTTTCCTTTGTTTTTTGAAAACATAGTAACCGATTCAACAAGTCGGCGTCATTACAATAATTTTTGCAAACGTCAGTTGTAAAAAATGTGTGAGAATAATAATAGAGAATAATAATTTGTTTGATATGTCAAAATTTACTTCCTATATCTAATAAATTTGTTTTCCTTTGCCTAAATTTTTATTCATGAAAATGTCATGATATAATTTCGTCTGGCAAAATTTAATGATTATTCTACTCGAGTTTGTTGCTTCAGCAATTTCGCTCTTGACATTGACAAAAATTTTTATCTATCATCAATGTTAATCGGGAAATTGCCAAATTGCCAAGCAACAAACTTTTTTAATAATCACTAAATTTTGCCGACAAAATTATATCATTTATGATATATGATAAAATGACGAAGTTTTACCGAAAAAAAGTCCTCACTTCTGCCTCTTCTATTTTCCTCATTTTTGTCGCAGGACAAAAAATCAGAGAAAGAGTTTTAGCAAATTTAATTCTATTTAAATTCGTTAAAGTAGTTTTTTGGCCTAGAAGCCAACATTAAGGAGGTACCAATTTTTAAACAAAAAATGTGCGATTTTTGCCACACATCGGCACACATTTCGGTAAATATCTCCGAAACGAAAAAAAAAAAAAAAACAAAATTCTGATAGAACCAAGAGATTCGTAATAAAATGAACTCATTTTACAGTATTTTTATTTACCGTTTCAGAGATATCAGCGAAAACTAGTAAAAAGAAGCATGCATTTCGGAACCGAAAATAGCACAAAAACATGCAATCTTAAAACGCTCAGATTTTTCGAAAAACACCTGCCGGAGGGTCATACGATGTCGCGACGCAAAGAGGAAGAGTTCTAATTGATCCGCATTGAAATCGAAAATTCAGCTAGGCACGAACGAATCAAAGGTGGCATTTTTTAAAATTTAGCAAAAACGGCAAAACGAAATTATGTCACACCACATATAATGGTGAAGTTTGAATTTCATGGTTGCCATACAAATTTAATGCCTGAACTATACTGCGAATGCGTAAATTAATTTTTAGCGGGAACTACCATTTTCAAATTATGAACTGAATTTAAAATTATTTAACGTCCATAAAAAAAATTGTCGTTACAAATACTTAGCTATTACTAGTCCTAGAATGCCAATTTAATATAGATACAAATTATGAAATAACTCCATTGGTTTGGCACGATTCTATCAACAAACACATTTCTTACCCCGCTTGCTCATCCAGTTCCACTCCTATATGCCTTGAAACTGTTTTCAGTGAACCCAATGAATCACTGATAGCCTCCAAATGATCCTCTTGCTGTCTGGTTAAATGCTGCTGTTGGGCCAGAGTATCATTTAAAAACTGTCGCTGTGGACTTTCTACATCATTTTCCAACTTCGAATATTTTGTAGTACCATGACTGTTAGCAACTCTGACCGGACTATTATCTAGCAGAGGCTGGAAAACAAAATTAAATAAGTAAGAACAAAACAAAACAAAACTACAGACAACTTACTTGTCGTGCTATACGATCTTTATCACGATTTTTATACATGTTGATTTTCTCTTTCATAGACTAAAAAGGAAAGTCTGTCAGATTATATTTATGTACTAAAAATCAATGTATTAGTGATTTCTTATTCCTAGTTATCAGGCATAGGTAACAAAAGAGCATAAGATATTATATCATTATAACGTTTATTATGCACTTGCATATTCACATTTATCATAAAACATCATGGCTTGGGGTGCTGCCTCAAGTATAAATCGCGTGTTTATCCTACAGAAAAGGCTCATCAGGTTATTATTTGATGTTGCACCAAGGAATAGTTGTAGACTTTATTTCAAAAATAATAGAATCTTAACTATTCATAGCATATATATTTTAAAAACCATTAAATCTGTCAAAAAAAATTTAAACATGTTCAAAACCAATTCAGACAATCATTTATACAATACCAGGCAAGGTCATCTATTAAAAATTAAAAATCATAATACAACTTTATATAAAAAATTTCCATTCATGCAGGTATTATAATGTACAATAAGTTACCACCAGAAATCAAAGCCATTGATTCCCCAAATAAATTTAACTCTTGTCTGAAAATATTTCTTGCTGTTAACAGTTTCTACTCAGTTGAGGAATATCTAAATTATCAGCCACAGTAGTATTACTGAAAAACACCTAAACATAATCTGTGATGATTTTATTTTGTGACCATGTGTTTTATGTTTTTTGTTTTTTGATATACAAAATGTGTTATACTTATTATTAATTGTAATTTTACTGTTTTAAATCACTCTAAATATATTTTTTTGTGACGTTCATATATTTACTATGTATATCTAACATGAGAATTATACCATTCTATTCTAAGCAGAGTTACACAATACTAGTTATGCGAAATACAGTGTTTTTTCCATGTCGACGTCATTATTATGAGTATATTATTTTATCATTTGTGAATAATAAAATAAAGCAGTTCTCTAATCCGTTTGTTTACTGAGGAGTTTACGTTTCTCAACAGATAAAAAAGGGTCCCCGACGACCCTCGCGACAGGTAAAAAATAATTAGTCATATTATCATATTATTACGAGATGGCATTATGCGTAAATATTGCATGTTCTAAAAATTTAATTTTGCTACCTTGTCTGAATATTGTTCAATGATATGAAGCCCAAAGTATATAATTATGTTAAGAGGGAGCAACGCGATCAAATCAGAGGGGAGTGGGCGGAAATGAGCCAATAAAGTACAGAGAGCTGTTGTGTTGGTTGTCTAGTTTTGGCGTTCGTACTTTCTTTACTATTGCTCTACCTACTTACAATCACGCCTGAGAGGTCAAGAACACATCGAGACCAAGCTTCAAATACACGAAATGAGTGTGCATCGGTTATAAATGTAATTATTTCTGCAATCATTTTTAATTATATCGAAGTGACTCCATCTACTAAAACAGCATTGTACTAAAAATAAATTTCCAGCAAAATGCATTTTTTAGCGAACTGGCTCATGTTATTAAACTGATCAAAAGATATTCTTGTAAGTAAATGAATACTACACTTCTATTGAAGAACGTTTTTAGCTAAAACTTGTTTATTAGCCAATGTGAAGAGAGATCTTCCTAATAAACAAGTTTAAGCTAAAAATGTTCTTTAATAAAAGTGTAGTATTAATTTACGTACAAAAATATCTTTATTTCAGTTTAATAACGCCAGCCATTTGGCTAAAAACTGCTTTTCCCAGCCAAGATTTTTAGTACAGTGCTTTTTAATGTAACCAACATAACCTTAAATTTTAAGATTTTCAAGTTTATTCTCATTTTTAATGCTTGTACACGCATTTTTAACTTGAAGCCAAGCAAATATTTAAAAATCCACGTAAATAATTTTTCAATATTGTCGATTAATAAAAATAGACTGCTTATTAGATTAGGTTAGATTTCCAACCTACAAAAAGAGTTCTATTTTATTAGGACAAAGTATTTAGAACTTCATAAACGTTACACTGACCTAGATTTTAGTTGAAAATACGGGAACCAACAGCTGCGTAATACTTTTAAATCTTAAGAAACACGTATTTTTGAGGATAGCTTTGACGTCACGTGCTGGTGCCCTATAATAGAGACACTGCCTACCCTTCGTCCCACTTCGGCTTTGTGATTGGCATTATTTCCTTTTAATAGACTTGAAAATGTTCAAAATGAATTTGCCAAATTCAGTTTACATAAACTTAACATTAACTCATCAGCCATAAAGTACTGACAGTGAAGAAAGGCAAGGTGGGGCTATCAACACTGTAGTGGCACACCGGTCCGACACTCGGCACACACTGCCAAACGCAGAGGCGGCTGGTGAAATTTCAATATTTTTTTTCTCGTCTGTGGCGCATACGAAATATGGGTCTAGGAACTCCTGTTTATTTTTTTTTTTGTCATATGTATTTGACTTCATAAAAATACAACAATTCGTTTTGGAGTTTATGAAAATATTTTCATTACTAACTGAGATACAACGAATTGAAATATTGTAATTTGTTAAATTGTAAATTACAAAATTTCAGTTCATTGTATTTCAGTTAATAATGACAATGTGCCAGACGAGAAAAAAAATATTGAAATTTCATCAGCCGCCACTGACCGAACGCAATGTAAAGCACCTGCCACTCCACGTTTAAAGACCCCCAACTCACATTCTCTCTGTCAATACTTTAGGACCAATGTTATATAGGGAACTTAATTACAATGGAAGAATGAAATATAATTTGGATTCTCTACAAAAAGAAGATTTATAAATGGAATATATTTTTCATTCAAAGCAATAAATAATGTATATATGCCGTAACCGAACTGAGATGTGTACCATCTAATACTACAACAAATCATTACTTATACACATAGAGCATCTGCGGTACGTGACTTTATGGGCGTGGCTAGTTTGCTTGGGTAAAACAAAACAAAAATCATAACCTCAAAACATTTGGTACGACATATTTATCTGGATTATTTGTGTCTTTTACGTGTGCGATAAGAAAATTTGACTTTCATTATGAATAGTGATTATTATTACACCTTGGATGCCAAAAGTGCTATTAAATAAAGATAAAAAATCGCCATAATTAGTATAGACTAGAGTCGGGCACGTGACGTGAATTTCACCGTGTCACGCCATGTCACGGCGTGAGCGTGTACATTTAAGGTACCAAATCACGGAAGATTTCGTGAGTGTGTGCGAGTCAAAAGATCCCGTGCGTGAGATAATATTCACGCCGTGACACGACGCCCCATCTCTGCTTTAAAACTTCAACCTGTCGTGTCGTGACAAGAATAAGAAGCGAAGCAATAGACGGAAGACGAGCACGAGAAGGGAGGGAAAAGGGCAGGAGACAGGATGAATGACGCAACATTCAAATCAAACTGCGTAATTGCAATCTCTCTCTACTGCATTCGCCAGCCGCCTAGCCCTCCTGGCCTGGTCCGGTCACTCTGGTCCAGAGATGGGCACGTGACATGAATTTCACCGTGTCACGGCGTGAGCGTGTACATTTAAGGTACCAAATCACAGAAGATTTCGTGAGTGTGCGTGAGTCAAAAGATCCCGTGCGTGAGTCTGCCTTAACATATATCAGTCGTGAGTGAGTGTGCGTAAGCTAAAGGTTTAAAGTCGTGAGCGTGAGTCAAAATCGACTCACGCGCCCATCTCTAGTATAGACCCGTACTTAATAGATATCAAACAATAATAATAATAATAATAATATACATTTATTCATCTTTAAAAATTGCACAATACAAATTATCAGACTTGTCACTAATTACTATAGACTAAAAATAGACTAAATTACTAAAAAGAACATACAAACAATAATACAAACAATAAACGCTAAAAAACAAACTAAACACTATAAGTTAAAAACTCATCAACAGAATAAAAAGCCTTACTTAGTAAGTACATATGTAATTTATGCTTAAAAATCGTGAAGCTTAGTGTATCAACATCCTCTAGTATTTGGATGAACTTATTATAGCAGGTGATACCAAGGTAAATATGTGAATTTTGACCCACGGACAATCTTGAAAATGGCATATGTATTTGGTTTCTTGTACGGGTATTGTAGTCATGTAGACTGTTATTTCTTTGAAACTGGCTAATAGTTCTTTTTATATTAAGTGTAAGGTTATAAATGAATAGTGATGGTAGTGTCAGTATACCAAGTTTTATAAAAAGGGGTTTACAGTGGGTTTGTGGATGGACGTCCATCATACATCTAATTATTCTTTTTTGCATAATAAACACTTTATCAACGTGTGCCGAGTTTCCCCAGAATAGCAAACCATATGACAGAATTGATTGTGCCAATCCAAAATATGCACATTTTAATACTTCAACAGAAACAGTGTCGCGAATTTGTCTCATAACAAAGCATACAGTGCTTAAATGCCAGTGTTGCCAATTGCCGGAGAATTCTCCGCTTTTCGGAGAATTTGACTGCCTGCGGAGAATCTGGCGGAGAATGCCTTTTTGACGGGGAATTGGCGGAGAATATAGGGTGACAGAATTTATAATTATTTCTTTATTAAAACAAATAACAAAATACTGTACTATTTTCTTGCAGTTTAGGAGTTTATGTAAATGATAACAGATGGCGATATGTGCGTATTCAGTTTCATTAGGGGTCAACAGAGGCCGGTTGTCGACCAATGATCTCAAATAGTGAGCTCGATACTATATTGGAGTGAGGACCGATAGGCTGGAGCTGGAAGAAGCTTTAGAGAGAGTAAGCCATATTTGAAGGTTACCTGTCTCAGTTTCTTGAATTAGTTTACAAGTGAGAGGGAGCCAGAGTGCCTCCAAAAGCTTATCTCTAAAATTTCTTTGAAAGGGAACAATAGGTTCCTAATTGTTCATACTGATTCCAGTATGTATATAGAGTTCACTAATCTCAAGCGAGCTCCAAACCTGGTTGTGCTGATTCATCACAACCAGGTTTTATTAATTCATTACTGATGAATTAAAATATCAATTTGTGCAAATTAGTAATGGACTAATGGATTACATATTGAGAAGCAAATAGAGATCCATATATATATAGAAATATAGAAAATTTTGATATTTTATTTTTGGCGGAGAATTTCTTCGATTTGCGGAGAATGTTAAGGCAGTAGGCGGAGAATTTTAGAAAGCTCTGTTGGCAACACTGTTAAATGCAGCAGTAATATAGACCATTTTCCTAATACAGTATATCCAGATATTGATTATTATGTACTGTATACTAAATTGAAGCAGCTCTTTAAGGAGCGATAATATTATAAAGGACTAAAGTGAGGTTATGATGTATAATTTGTTTATCCTCCAGGCAGAGACCTTGAAGTATGTGACGTCACATGCAGATGCTTTATTACCAGCCACGACCCATCCGGTTACATGTTCCAGTTATGGCCTATCCTTATCTGGGCCCCTAGCCTGTCAGTTGACAGTTCAATATGTGTTGATTACCCAGTGATATATTACTGCGACAATTTAGTAAAATAATGGCTTCAGTTTAAACGATACAATTGTAGATTCTGGTATACACCGAGTTAACATTTAATGGCACACGAGAAAAATGATGAAAATTTACAGTGTAATTATAACATGGCTAACGGAAAAGTATACTATATAGTAGGTGTAATACAGTGCGTATAATTGCCGATTAGGCATGTACATTCACTTAGCGCGAGAGATATGACAACACAGCAGAGCAAACTTGCCCGTCGGCGAAGCATCCCAGCTCTCAGTTATTTATCTATTTATTATTTTTCCGTTAGCTATGTTATCAATACACTGTAAATGTTTATCATTTTTCTCTGTGTACAGAGCTCAAGTGCCAAAGTTGCCATATTACCCTGTCATGGTCACGAAAGTCTGCAATTACTAGGCATGTGTCTTCTAACTCCCATCAACAAGGACATAGAGATTTACAAGTGATATTTTCAGAGAGAGTACGTTCATTTCATGCCGAACATTTAGAACAATATTTAATTATCTGTTAATTAATCAGTAATTTAATAGTTCTACCTGCCATCTATGTAAGTTGGATTTTACATATTGTAAACAAAACGCACTGTAAACAAATCGCACGGTAAACAAAACGCACGGGACACGCAAATATAGGTGGCTTAGTTCACTGACGCGGGTTTAAAAAGACAAACGCAAAACTGACATAATATTTGTTGAATAATATTTTTGACAAGTAAAACTAAATTCAGATTTTACTAAATAAATAAATAAATAAGATCGTAGGTAAAGTATAGTACATAATTCGAGTTGTAAAGCAATTACGCACTCATGGAAATACGCACTCGCCGCTATGCGGCATCGTGCGTAACTTTTCCATTTATGCGTAATATGCTTCTTACAACACTTATTACGTAATATACTATTAAGTAGTATCTCATTCAAAATGGTATCGTTAAATTATTTTATTTTCATCAGTGTTATAAGTTGTTAAACAATATTAATTTGAGTTTTATTAAGAGCTTTATCACCACACTAGTGCGGTATTAAATCCATTACTGCCTTTTTTTTTTAGAACAATAAGGAATAATAAAAATTGAAACAAGAATTTATATATTTGAACAATAATGACATTTACTCTTTATATGAATTGATTATAAACTTCATCGATCTTTGTTAAAACTGATTAAAAATAATGTGACAGTCTTATACATAATAATAAAACAAAACTTATTATTTTCACCAATGAAGATAAAATACTGAACAATCCACGTTCGATTATGGTTTAACATAATTTGTTAGATCACCCCAGAAATCCCCTCCTCTCATTCTAGAATTGAAACTCATTGCAATAAAAATGCCATATTCAAACTTATATCATTAATGATTATCAAGTGTTCTTAATAAACGATTTTAATATTTTTCTGTAGCACTGTACAGATATTCATTTATATTAAAAACGAGATTAAAAATTAAAAAACACCACAAGTGCATTGTTATAAAATTTTCAGTTCGCCATGCTTATAATATTCCTTAATAAAACATCAAAAGTGGACAAGAGCAAGTGTATTTTGCAATTAATTTAAGCACAAGATTGTGCACAAAGCCAAGAGAGCTCATGATTTTCTCTGAAAATAATATTCTTATTCAAATAAATGTACAATTTTCTTGTATGTATTACGTTAATATTTGATCGGCACAGGCCTGTAGTTAGAAAGTGCTTTCAGGGCGGGCAAACAATTTTTCAGGGCGGGCCCGTAAAAAAGTCCGAAAAATTTTTTGATGAGCAGGGGGAAGAAATACAGAAATTTTTTTTTAAATTGCCCCCATTACGATCACCGTAGGTCGGGCAAAACTTATTCCAGGACGGGCACTACAGGCCTGGATCGGCACATGTCACATGCTTCAGAGAACCGAGATAAAGTGTATAATTGACTGCACAATTGTAAATATTACTAAAATAAATATATATTCCTTTACCGACCTAATATATTCCCAAAATACATCATACAAAAGAATAAATACATAATATACAAAATATTTAAAAGAATGTTAACTAACCTTCACTTCACTTTTAGCAGAATTTATGAACTGTTTCCTTTTTGTTAATTCCTTATTATCTATTTTAAACTTAGATCGATTTTTTTCAACGATATGTGTGATAGAGTTAAGGAATATGGTTTTTCTAACTTTGTAAAAATAAATAAATATTTTACAGCTTTAAAAAGGATATCAATTGTATCTTCTAGATCTTCGAGGTCCCATTCTATACTACGTATAGAGTTCTTTAGCTCTGTATTGGTCCATTCTTTCTCTTCTTTGGTAGTATCCACAGAGTTGTTTTGAATTTCAATCCATCTAAGATACAATCCTCTTGTTTTGTTTAGTGCTTTAAATACTTCACTTTAACAATATAAAGGATCATTAATTAACACTTTATTATATGTAGGTATGTACACGATTACAATAAAAATTATCACAACAGCTAGGTAGGTATAGGTAATTTACTAAAATTCAAGCAGGGCATTAAATTATAGCTTTGTTTAATTTGAAATTGTAACCTACATGCAAATTTATTATAAAGAATATTAAAAATTAAACTGGTTTACATTTTCTGCGTGCAATTTTATGATTCAGTGTCCTTACTCTTTTACGACAAAAAACGGGTCCTCCAACGTCATGTCAATTTGCGTAGGACGGCAAGTTGTTTACTCGCAATTTACGCGACAAACGGCTCAAAATCATGTGTGATTAATAATAAAACACAAGTTTTTCTACTTCATTAAAATGAAAACTGAAATCGAAAACGTCATCATAATGCCTCAATCTGACAAAGGATATTGACAAACTTTCCTTCAGTAAAAGACCCTAGATCCTAGATCCTCACCCTTGGCATTTTTTTTTTTTGAATTTCATATAAAATTCTTATTATTAAAGCATTAAACTCCGCAGATTGTATAAAAAAGTAGTAATTTATCACAATATTTTATTTATTTTTTTTTTATTAAAATGATTAAATTCCCGTTCATAGAAATTTAATTTTGCCGCCTATTACTAGTAAATACATTAAGTATCAAAATTTCCCTAGATTCTATTGCAAATCCTCGACAAGGAGTGTTGTAGAAGAAAGATATAAAATACAAATTCAAAGACATCGAGAGAGATATATATAAATAATATTTCCAAACTGATAAATGTTCGTGTTATATTGACGGCAGATAGCGCCACCAATCTTCCTTTCCTCCAAAATGTCTCTTTGCAAATGGCCCTTTCCGCTTGACGTTGCTTGTAAGTATACCTGAGCGATGTTTTTTATTGTTTAAGAGTTTAAAATATTTGTGATTAGAAAACGGTGAGTACAAGTGAGGACAACTATATAATTTTTATTAAAATTGCGATATATGTTTAATTAACATTTTAATGTGATTTTGTACTCGTTGCACTCCAGCAAACACGTGTTTCCAAAGATTAAAAGTTTTTCGTTTTGTATTGTCTATGGATACTAGATATTTGTGTTTTAACATGATGATCTACTTAATTTTCTGACACCTCTTGGCAGAAAGAAACTTTGTTGATACATAGTATAATAATCTGAAATATTGGTTGTTACGTTTACTATCTTTCTAATAAATATGGGAATTATTAATTTTTCGTATTTTTGTTTCAGTTAAAATAAAAATATGGCAGACGATTGGTCAGATGAAATTCAGGGAGGTGTTTTAGCCCCCAAAATAGCTGAATTACCTGAAATTAAACTATTCGGCAGATGGAATTGTGATGATGTACAAGTATCCGATATGTCACTTCAGGTGGGTTAAAGCCAGTAGATTTTGTAAATAATTGACAACTTAAAAGGTATTTTCGAGAATCGTGATAATAATCATATGTTAAGGAAAAAATTCCAAGAAAAATTCAACTAGATAGAATAAAGGCGAGTTTATAAAAAAAGTCCCAGTCCTAACTTAGCCTATCTTAGTCTTAATTTTTCCCTAAAACTTATCTTATGCCTTAACATTTTTGAAGGGTTTATAAAAACTACCCTTTTTCCTAAGTTGGTTATAAAATACATACGCGAACTTTTCACACCAATATCGGAGATTTTCTGTGGAAAAATTAATCTAAAAATTTTAGAGGTCTGGTAAAGTTTTGGTATCTCGGATTTTGCAAATTTTCTAAAAAGTAATGAATAGTATATGATAAATAGAGCACATTTATGAAAATAAAATTGCCGATGAACCATACAATGGGCTAGTAGACAATAACAAAAACGACAATACCTATTAATAATATAGGTAGCATTATAGTATGACTTCAAAATGTTATTAATATAATTTCAAGGTAATTTTACTGACTATTGTTGGTTTTATTGTAAAATGAATATGCTTAAAATCCGGGTGGATTTAAAATAAGTTAGTTTTCCGGATATCTCGTGACGTAATAGCGTAATAACCTCTAAAAACGGGCACCTTACATTTGACAGTAACGTTGCCACATTTCTAAAAAGGAATGTGCACTACTGCACTGTCTGAAATAAATTTTAATATTGGATTTTTAACACTATTTCAAATACCCAGCAAGTAAATATTTTATATATTTTTAAGGCTGATTGATGACTTGCTAATACAGAATTGTAATATTACAGAGGATTCCGTATAACAGTACAGAATATCTTAAATAATTTATCGAAATATGGCAATGTAGCACTCGTTTTTCTGTTCAAGCACAAATTATAATCTGGTGATTACGATATTACGTCACAGCCAATAGAATAGCCCAAAAATTGACGGCAATATCTAGCCGTTTAAAGACAGTTTAAACTTCATAAATTTTTTTACTATAAGGCATTAAAAAAATAAAATAAAAAATATGGGTCAATTGTTTTTATGTGTAGATGTTATTAAAATTATTAAAAAAAAATTGTCCTTAGTTTGACACCAGCCTTTGAAGGATTTATACTAACGTTTCTTCGATTTCTCCATTACACTCAATTTATAAACTTTAATGTTTGTCGTTGGCACGTTTGCATTTTTTACATAAAATGTCAAACTGAAAGATTGTATTTGTGATACATTTTTTTGCATAAATTTACTTTGTTTTCGAGTCTGCGTGTTTAATTTAAACTGAATATTCTGCTGACATAAGTATCCGATGCTTTATGATTATGAACTTGATAATGGTATTTTGTAAAAAGTCCTTACAAACATGTGATTTAAAACAAACATAAGTATATCTAAAGAGTAGAACGACTATGGTCGCTCGATTTTGGAATCAGTGTGGCTCTTCTATGAAAAGAATAAAATTAAAACAATAATTGAAGGATATTTAATAGCTCCATCTTACTTCCTTGGCTTGGAAGAATTTTTATCTAACGGCATTTTATTAAAATATTCCCATTGAGTTTCAGGGGCTTCTACCTGAAGGCTTATCTTTTCTCTCTCTTCTCACAAATCTGTCTTTCAATTTTTCCAGGTTAGTTCCTCTACTTGCAAAATTTTAAGTTCTAAGCAAGTCTGAAACCCCCCAAACAAATCATGCAAATAAACATATTTGTATTTATCTATCCGGTGAATTGTTTGGGTATTCCAGATGAACTGGGAATTTGAAATTTGGCACGGAGGTGGGGCGAATACTTCTCGATACGCCGAAAATTCCAAAACTTGCAAAACTCGAAATGGCAACTTCGATAAGCCTGCTAATCTATATTTATATAGAAGGTAATACCCACATTAAAATGAAGACTTTGCCAAAATGGTATGAGCTGTGAAAATACTATATATAGGAACAAAGTTGTGGAGAATAAAATTTTACATAAAAAAGTGAGTACCGGCATATGTATATTTTATTGTTTTGGCAATATATACGTTTAAATGTGATGAATCAGCACGACGCCGCACTTTGCACACTTCCTGTGCATATACTATAAAAGTTAAACATATACCCTCAGTGATTTTTTGTAGAAAATTTAATTCTCTACAACTTTCTTCTCTTTTTATTTATATCTCTTACCATTTTGGTTTAATGTGAGTATAGGCTTCCATTTATATAGATTGGCCGCCATTTTGAGTTTAGTAAAATTTGGAATTTTTTGTGGATCGAAAAGAGGTAGGTACTCCCTACCTCTATGCCAATTTCAAATTCTTAGCTCATGATAAGTACCCAAACAATTCACCTGGCAGATACTAAATATAAATTAAAACAAACAATGTTACTTTCGTTTATAATATATTGATTTATGTAAATATATATTCGGATTTACTCTAAAGCACTTCGGACAATTTAGTTGACATGGAATTGACACCCATTCACTTGACAAAATGCTTCACTTTCATTGGAGATACAGCAACGGCACCATAAAAAACATAAAAATTGTTCATCTTGAATGGACTGCAACTTTTGATCCTGTGGGAAACATCAATGCCAACTTAGGATATAAATAACAATCAGTGTTTTATATGTTTCATCTTTGAACGGTGACAGAAATGCCCAACGGGGACGGAAAATGTTGGGCATCTCAAACGGACGGCAACTTTTGATCCAGTGATAAACGACATCAACGTCCATATTGACTTCCATTGATCAGTTCCATTATGTAACTAATTCAGATTTAATTTAACATCGACCTGGGCACTGTACACTTATTACCACATAATTGCCCTTGCTTAATTTGTTAATTAATTTAGATAATTTTATAATACTTTTAATTTTGTTTGTCATTCATTTTCTTATGTATCAATGTGTGGTTTACCTATTTTTAATATCTTTATATGTGTACTATATTGTCTTATGTTTTGACGTGTGTAAGCATTGTATATATGTACTAGCTGACCCGGCAAACGTTGTTTTGCCATTGTGTGAAAGAGACAGGAGACCGGCTTCTTTCTCATCCCTACTCTGTGCTGTTTGCTGGGTGAGAGGTAGCACCTGTAGACCACGGTCATTAAACCATACGGTTGTCTCAATCAACAGCTTGAAGGGGAGAGAGGCGCGGGGGGCCGGGGGGCGGGAAATAGAATGAAAGAGACAGACATATCTGATTTCCGTGCAAAAGACAGAGATAAAGATGCTTGTAGTGTCTACAGGTGACGTAGGCTGTGGTCCCTACCGGAATCTCTGTCTCTGTCTTCTGCACGGAAATCAGATATGTTTGTCTCTTTCATTCGATTTTCCGCCCCCCGCGTCTCTCGTCCTAAAGCTGCTGATTGATGTAACCGTATCGTTTATTGATCGTGCCTGTAGATGCCTGGCGGGCGACCACTGAGAGAGGAAGATTTCAACTTTAAAGTTGCAATATCGACTGGACGGCAATCGATTATAATAATCGCACTTTCTGTTTTCACTGGGTTAAATACCATCTTGCAACCCTATTGCGCATCTGTGGATGAAAGTAAAAATACTAAAATCAAGATAAAACTTTATAAACACTACATTGAACTAGATTTTATTTTAAAGTACGGGAATCGGGCAGAAATTTTAACAATAGCTACATAATATTTGTAAATTTTAAGAAATGTATATTTTTCAGGTTAGGTGTGACGTCATGTGCACGCTTCCAACTGGTTTTTGTATTTCATCGTTGAACGGTAACGTATAACGAGAACGGTAACGTCAAGTTTATAAATTGAGTATTAATGATGAACAAGCAATTCTTGCTGCTTTGTCAATCCCGTAACACTAATTTTAACAATAAATTAATATTTTCAAAAAATTTAGCATCACTTGTAAATAAACATTCAGATAGCTTGGCAACAAACCAGAGGTAACTAGCATATCCATGTGACTCAGATTCAGATTCGTAGATAACTACGAAATAAATAAGTTGAGCATCGATCATCAAAAATTAAGTCGGATCTTTTTCATTTTATCGTGGGAGTGAAAAAATGTAATGAGCAGCTGAGAAAGTAAGTAGTTTTGCCAGTCTCGTAATCTATTACTACACTCAGATGCAAACTGTCTTCGACTGGTAAATAATAGTTTGGAAATGACAAACTTACGCACGTGTTTAAAGTGACTTTTTAAACATCTGTGGGATTTTTATTACATTTTGGATTTTGCAATATAAATTCTGCTTTAATACCACTTTTCCTTCTACTAGCTGCCTTTTTGACATCCCCAAAATCGATAAAATATCTGGTGACATCCACCACTGATTGATTAATTTGATAATAAGTAGGTACACTCTTAAGGTTTTATTAATAAATTCTTTGGAATGACTGATCCTATACTATGTTAACATTTGAATTGATGTGGTCTAGTGGCAGCCATCTTGAGGTGAGACGCCATCATATGGCCGTGTCTGACGTGTGATGTGAATGCTACTTATAGCTAATTCTATTGAGTTTTGTGTGAATTATGTCGCCCCTGTTGTTTTTTACCAAAATATTAATGATGAAAATACAATTATTTTTCTGACACCTCTGCAGAAATTCTTTGGTGATAACAAATATGCATCTGATGTTTTTTAAATCAATACTTCAAAATCAAGCTGATTTAGCCAAGTAAATTATAATTCTTTTTATTTTTGTAGGATTACATTGCCGTAAAAGAAAAAAATGCAAAATATTTGCCCCACTCTGCTGGGCGTTATGCGGCGAAGAGATTCCGAAAGGCACAGTGTCCAATCGTGGAACGATTGACAAATTCTCTTATGATGCACGGACGAAATAATGGTAAAAAATTAATGGCCGTCCGCATTGTGAAACACGCATTTGAAATCATCCACTTACTCACAGGAGATAATCCATTACAGGTGAGTACAATTTATTGTCCAAAAAAATGGAATGCAAAATATTGATTATGTTGTGTCACTATATAAATAAGGGTTATTTCATAATTTGTGTTTGCGTTAGATTCAAGTTCTAGGACTAGTAATAACTAAATATATATAATGGCATTTTTTTTAATAGAGGTTTAATAGTTTAATGATTAATTTGGAAATTAAAGTGCCTCAAAAGTTGTGACTATTTACATTCACATTTCACATAATGGATTAAGCATTTTTGTGTGGCAACTCTGAGTTTCCAACAAAGGTAACACCTGTATCTACATACAATATTATTTTTATTTAACCATGTCACCTACATGCATATTACATGTTAGGTTGGCAAATGAAATCGTGATAAGAAATCATATAAATACAAATAGACTCACCTGAAATAAACTTCCTATCACAGTTCAGTTAATATCTGATTCTCATTGAGTAAAGATCAAGCAGACTACAAGTTTTGTATTCAAGTATAGTGAATAAACAAATTTGTCCAAGTTCGAATCGTTGATTGTTGGGTACCTCCCTAACTCAACTTAACCATTATATTAGTTGGTGGTTACCTTTTTTTGAGAAGGCGTTTGTTTTGTTTGCTTTCAATGTATAATCCTGTGAATTATACAGAACTAAAGTTCACACCCACCACAATAATGATCAAACACAGCACCAGGCACACACAATCAAAAACGAATAAAATAGTAGCCAACCCAGTGTAGATAGATAGCTTTATTGGTGCTATAAATTACATTTTACACAGGTCAATACATACAATACAATGAACAGAAACATTAGAAATAAAATTACAATATAAAACAACTAACATATTTACAGTTAAAAAGTCGAGTAAGTAAGAGTAAGTGGTCTTTACTATAGTCACTGAGCGAATATTGCTTAGCAGCTCCTTGCTGCAGAGAATGGTAACACTTTTTGATGGGAACCAACTGCTAATCTGTCCAATTTTAATAAAAAAAAATTAACCTAACAATTATTTTAATGGAGATAAATTATGTTCAACCAGCACAAGTATTTAACAACTGACTCCCACTAAAACTTTAGATATAGTCACTGACACTGATATTGGCGCTAGTTGCAAATTCGCTCAGTGCCTATTGCCACCGTAGAAAAGAGTCCCAAAAACACCCTGTACAAAAAGGCTATAGAATAAAACACGCTATTATGGTTGTCTCTTTCTATCTTGCACACTAAGTTACAGTATGCTTAGTTTTTAGATTTCAGTGATTAAATTGCCCTATTATCAAATTTATTTTTTCGCCTTTTTCCTAAAATTAAAACTATTAACCGAATAAAAAATTTAAATAGAAAATAATATATTCACAATGAAGACAGAGATGCGAGGAAGATAGGGAAATCCAAAAAGTATTCTCTTTTTATTCGAAACTATGGAAAGTATTTTAATATCCGACAAATAATCTGCCTTTAAAAAAATCCATAAACCAGACACTGAGCGACAGGCTCTGTCTCTTCTCTTTCTTTTGTATATAGCCTGGCGGTACATGACCAGTCAGGTGCAACGTTTTTAAAATGCATGCCAATCATATATATGAATGAAATTACCATGAATATGCCAGACATGCAAATTTTAGGAAGTCGTCGCGTGCACAAGGAGGTGCAAATCGGTTTTTTGTTTCTCTTTTTTTTTTGGGTTTTATTATTATTTTTTTTTTAATGGATGCCAATAGTGCCAAACGAAAAGCCTTGAAAAAAAATCCAAAATCAAGAACACCAAAAAATTTTACGATTTAATGTGCACATTAACAGTTGTTTTGAGCGCGGAAACTGCATGCCAATGGATTTCCGCTGGATTCTTTTTCACGGCTTTTCGTTTGGCACTATTGGCATCCATTAAAAAAAAAAAAAAAATAAAACCCAAAAAAAAAAGAAACAAAAAAAACCGATTTGCACCCCCTTCCTTTGTGCACGTGACGACTGCCTAAAATTTGCATTTCTGGCATATTCATGGTAATTTCATTCATATATATGATTGGCATGCATTTTAAAAACGTTGCACCTGACTGGTCATATACCGCCAGTCTAATAGCCAGGGTACCAATCTAAAAGCAAGAAATGACTTAGTCACTGATATCACATGCTAATAAATTAAATAGTATAATTCTTGTGCAAATAATTCATAAACAGATGTACAGATACATAGTTTGTTTCGTTACGCAGTTTTTAATTTGTTGAACGTCAGAGTTGTAAAAGTATACTTTTCTGGTATTTTGTCTAATATGTCAATTATGTTAATTATGTATCAACATCGTATGATGTTATAATGTGATTTAGTGTAGGTGCTGACGTCTGATATGATGAATCACATAAAATAAGTTTACGAGGATTTCTCGGTAGAAGAAAACTGCAATATTGGACTAACTTCTTTATTAGAACAGCTTACAACACTTTCTGATGGCTGCGAGTTTGGTACGGATATTTATATGTCCGGTTTATCAAACTTGTGGCCATTTGATAATATTTATAACTATATTTATTAGACGTTTAATAATCAAAATAAAATAATGGGTAAACAAGTGATAGCGTAAAACTATCAATATTATTTATAACTATATTTATTATGACATTTACTAGTATCGTTATCAAAATAAAAATAACGAGTAAACAAGTGATAACGTATAACTCCTCCCTTCTTAAAATGGATTCATATCCTTTACATGAAGGTTTGAATCTTGGAGTTCAATAGGTTCATTGGGCGGTTTGCCTTTATTTATAATTTTTATGTTAAATGGCTTTGTCTTGAAATATTTAAAGAAAACGTAAATTAAAATTACAAAGATAATCAAAAAGATAAGAAAGTAGAGAATCCAAGTGTGATGAGTAGGAGTCTTGAAGTCTTCAATTTCTAGTGGTTGGAGTTGCTTCAATGATTCAGACATTTTGCTTAAGTCTGCGGGAAATTCTTCTAAGTGAAGGTCTGGTAGTTGGGACATAGTATATCTTTCGATTTTCGGTAGATAGAATGGACGTCCTTCAAGTCTAGTACTATCTATCGAGTAGGTAGTGTTTTTAATAATAATGCTACAGTTGTGTTCGAGTGTAATTTCGCTGAGAGTATTTAGTTGGATTATTTCTTGTTCTGGGCATGAGCTTTTAATAACAACTTCTTCTCGAGGGAAGCAAATAATTTTATCTTTGGAAATCCTTAATAGAAGATCGGTATTTACTTTGATCTTTTGTAGGACACAGTCGTTAGGTTGTTTTCCTTCTAACAAGTTAAGGAAGCAATTGGAAGTCCAAGGTAGAGGTTCTCCATCACAAATATGGTATTTGTTGATCGTTTGGCAGGCAGTGTCTTTCCATAAATGGGCAGAATGATCAATACTCAGTACTAGGTAGGGTTTTGGTGGTATGAGGATAGTGTTATTTAAGGGAATGGGAATTAACTGGACTAATTGAAAGTCTCTAATGTCAAAGAGTGGGATAGTTAATTGAACATAAATCAAATTCTTGTTAACTTTAGTCTGAATGTGAAATAATCTGTAATATTCATCAGTGTCTATTTTTAAGAGGTTTCTAGAGTTATAAAGAGTTACTAAAGTCTTCAAAATATGTATTAAGTCTGAGTGAGACATGAAGAAATGATGTATAATTCCTGAATAGGAGTTTACTAGTGCATTTTCTAAAGTTTCTAAGTGATTTAAAATGAGTAGGAAGTTCTGTGATATTTGGTTTGCTAAGCTTTGGCAATATACGTTTTTTCCTAAATTATTAAGTTGGTTTATTGTCGTGTTCAAGTGAAACATGATTGATTTTTCATTTGTTTCAATGACCCCTAAAGTTTTGTTTATTCTATCCATTAGTTGCGTATACAGAGAGGTTCTTAGGTTTAGTTGAGCCGTTAAAGAATGTTGATTCCTCATAAGAGTATTTAACTTTGAATTTATGTCTTCTAAGTCATCTGCGTCAGGAGTACCGTATAAGAATTTATTAATTTTTCCAATAGCATTAACTAGTCCTCGTTTTTTTCGATTCATGGGTTGAAAGTTTAGGAATTTTGAATATACTAGTTTCGAGAGTTGGGTTAAACGCGTGTTTGAATAATTAGTACATATATTCGGGAAATCTAACATATTTTCGGTAGTCTGTTGGATTTGATTTTCGACTATGTTTAAGTCGATGATGTAAGAGAATGAGTGATAGTTATTAATAAGTCGGGTTGGTTGGTAAGTCATTAGGTAGATGGGGTTATGAATGGACTTGATTTTTAGGCAATATGTCCTCAAAATCAACAGTAGTACTAATAGGAGTGGTGACATGTTTGTTGATCTTGTCCTGGATTAGTCTCTGTTTCACCTGAAACAAGGGTTCATCGTCAGAATCATTGTCTGGGGTTTGTTCGAGTGTGTTGTCACGTACTTGATTTTTTGTAAATCGTCCTCTATTAGTAATGATAACGGGTCCTTCGTCTTTTATTACTGTTGCTGATATAAATTTAGGGAGATTCTTTGCGCGTGTAGCTTGGGAATTTCTAATATAAACTATATCGTTCGGATTATAAATTTTTGGTTCTTTGCGATTTTTATTGATTTTTGCTATTATGTTTTCTTTGTCTAGAACTTGGTTTATTCTGAGCTGTTCGTATAGCTCTTGAGTAAGGTTTTTGTGTTCCTGTATAAAGTCTGAGGTGATAATTTCGTCTGAGATTTCAAACGGAGAGGGTTTGTCTAAATGTCCAAAAAGAACTTCGAAAGGGGTGTGTTTAGTAAGGGAGTGTATCGACTCGTTGTATCCGATAGTAGCCAATTTCATTAGGTAGTAGTTGGGGAAATTAGGATTTTCTGAGGTTAGGCATCGCATGCTATCTATTAATGAACTATGGAAGCGTTCAACAGGACTGTTGGATGTATGACTATCGGTACTGGTAAAATGTAAAGATATTTTATGCAGGTCACAGTAGTCGATGATCATGGTGTTATTGAATTCTTTTCCTTTGTCACAAATTATTTTGTAAGGTTTTCCGTAGTGTTGGATAAAGGTTAAGAGGTTTTGTTGTACTTCCATTCCTGTTTTAGACTTTAAGGGATAGCTTTGTCCGATTTTCGAGAAAGGGTCGAAGATAGTAAGGTAACATTCATTTGAAAAGTGAAAAAGGTCTATGTGAATAACATCTAGAGGTTTCTTGGGTATTGGTGTATTTTGGAATTTAATTTTCTGTGGGTGCCTGTCGTATTTACAAGTGTTACACGTGTGACAATTTTTTATATATTGGGCAACTTGATAGTTGATATTAGGCCAATAGTATTTTCTCATTATTAAACTAGTTGTGACTTTGGTTCCGCGGTGTACAGTTTTTCCTTCGTGCATATATTTTATTATTTGATTCTGTTTATCTTCTTGAGAGATATCTTCAAGAACTTTATTTGAAATTATACAACTCATTGAGTCGTTGGAGTTTAAGAACCTTTGAAATATTCTAATTATTTTGTGTTTGATAGATTCGTCGTTGAAATTAAAACAATTTTGAGTATTTTGAGTGGAACGTAAGAACTGTTTTACAAATTTAAATACCTCCTCATCGGATGTCCGTGATTTTAGTACAATTCTGTGTCTCTTGTATCCGGGGAAAGGTGTTTCTAAGATATGGGTGTTAGTGACTGCATTGTCGCTTTCTTTTATAAAAATCTGGTTTTTATAAATATTGATGGCTGATTTTGAGTAAGGCATTGTGAATGTGGAACTTGAAAGGGCTGTATGTACAGTGTTGTTGTCGAAAGTACGTTCGTCAATGTCTTTTATTAAATTTTCTGCGATTTCTGGGTCTACTTCGGGTAATTCATCTAGAATTGATTGTAGATCTGGAGAATTTACAATCATCGAATTAGTGTCATCATTGTTGATGGCATTAAGTTCTTGTATAGGGGGTCGTGAGAGACAGTCTGCGTTTACATTGTGTTTCCCTTTTTTATATTTGATGGTGTAATCGTATTCGTCGAGGCGTAATCTCCATCTAATCAGTCGAGAGTTTGGGTTTTTCAAGTGATACAACCATTGTAGTGGTTGGTGATCTGTGATGATAGTAAAGTGGTGTCCAAAGAGGTAGGGACGAAAGAATTTGCAACTGTCGGCTACGCTCAATAATTCTTTCTCGATAACGCTGTAGTTGATTTCTGCGGGGTTTAAGGTTCTGGAATAATATGAGATAGGATGTCCGTCTTGACCGAGTATAGAGCCAATGGCATATTTGCTAGCGTCACATTCTAGAGTAAAGGGTTTCGAAAAATCAGGGTAAGCTAAAACTGGTTCATTGCAAAGAAGGTTTTTGCATTCCTTAAAGCAGGAGACGTATTCTTCGGTAAGGGTAATTTTCTGATCCTTCTTTAAACATTGAGTGAGGGGTTTTGTAACTTTGGCGAAATTTGGAATGAAACGACGATAGTAGCCAAGGAGTCCTAGAAAAGATTTAATTTCCTTAGGTGTTCTAGGGATAGGGAAAGATTTAATAGCTTCTATCTTCTTTGGGTTTGGCCTTATGCCGTCAGTGGTTATTACATGTCCTAGAAATTCGACTGACTTACATAGAAATTCGGATTTATCAAGTTGTATCTTGAGATTTGAATTCTCGAGAGCCGTGAAGACAAGGTGTAAATTTTGAATATGTTCCTGAAGGGAAGTAGAAAAGATGATTATATCATCCATGTATACAAGACAAATTTTATTTTGGAGGTCTCTTAGGACATTGTCCATGACTCTTTGGAAGGTACTGGGGGCATTCTTTAGACCAAATGGCATGCGTACATACTCATAGTGTCCTTTTTCGACATTAAAAGCAGTTTTTTCGATACTGTTTGGGTGCATCTCGATCTGATGGAAACCTGATGCAAGGTCAAGTGTGGTAAAATATTGGCATCTACCAAGTTTGTCTAAGATGTCAGTAATGTTTGGTAGGGGGTACCTGTCGGTGATGGTTTTCTCGTTAACCTTACGGTAATCAACGACTATGCGCCATTTCTTTTTTCCAGAGGCATCTAGTTTTTTAGGGACGATCCATATGGGGGAACTCCAAGGGGAGACTGAGGGTCTTATGATCCCGTCTTTTAACATTTTGTCTATTTGGGTTTGTACTTCTTGCTTGTGTATGAAAGGATATCTATATGATTTGGTATAGACAGGGGTCTCGTCGCTGGTGCGTATTTCATGTTTTACATGGTTAGTGAAAGAAAGTTTGTCATCAGGGAAGTAAAGTATGTTGGGATGTTTCTTTAGAACTGAAAAGAGTGCATTCTTTTCTTCGGAATTTAAATGCTCTGTGCGGATAGTTTTACTTAGATCAATTTTATGTTTAGAGTTTTCTAGGGGACGTATATAAGGGGTAAAAGTTTCGAAATCTTGAAATGGTAAAACATTTAAGGGCTGGTCAAAGGTAGCTTGTGTAGAAAATTCATTCATATTATGAAGTTCTACTGTAGCTAACCCATTTTTCGCAATGGTCAGGGTTTCTGGGATACTAACTGTGCCGTTTGAGAATGCTGGGACTAGAATTTCTCCATTGTAAATATCTACAGGTATTTGCGTTATAACCACTTCATTTGAGTTTAAATCATAGGTGCGTGATGTGTCGTTAGGGGTTCTTAATAATAGTGGTATGCAAACATCATGGTTAAAGAGAGCTTTATTTTCGAAATCTAATAGAAAATTAAATTTAGATAAGTCTTCAAATCCTATTAAACCGTCGTAAAACTCGTGAAAATTATATACTAAAACGTCAAGAGTGTCGTCTGAATTAAATTCGTCGAAGGCAGGGATTTCAGCATGAAATTGTATGTCTGTCTCTCCGTGACATGTTTTAATTTTTGTAGAGTTAGTGTACATACAATCAGAATAGAAGTTTTCAATTATGTGGGGTCTAATGATAGTTTTGGAGCAACCTGTATCTATGAGAAGCTTCATTGGGGGGTTTTGGATTTGTATATATGGTAAACTACAAGGGGCGGTTACTGAATTCAATTCGACGATTGATCGTTCCGAGGCTCTTTGAGAAAATTTACGTCCTCATTGTTTTCTTCATTTTGATTTTGGAACTCGTCTGGTTCTTCTGGAGTGAGATCGATGTTTTCGGAAATATTTAAGTCTGCAAATCGAGGGTTAGGAATATCAGGATATTCTTCTGGATAATAGTAGTAGCCTACTGTTGGATCAAGTTCAGCTGTGTGTAATTCTTGGGCTATGAAGTTTTGGGGACTCGACTGTTTGAACCATGGGAATTGTCGTTTAATTTGGGAGTTCGTGTGTGGTCGAAATTCGGGCGAAAAATGCTGTTTGCTTGTTGATGGGTTGGCAAAATTTTGTCTAGGTTGGACAGAAACACCAGACATTGGAGTGGGCTTATATGACTGAGTGTTTTGTGGTCTTGGTTTAAAGACGTTTTGATTTTGATTTGTATTCTGTCTTCCGAATACTTGTTGGTTAGTAGGGAAATGTGTTTGAATAGTTTGACGTGGGGGTAAATTCATTGGTTGAGATGGAAATTGAGGTTTAAAGCTATGATTTTGGTTCATATGGAAGTTATTTTTTATGAAATTTTGCGACGATGTCTGTCTTGATGTTTTGTTGAATTGTTCTTCTCGGGCTATCAAATTTATAGCTTCCTCTAGTTTTGTGAAGGGGCTTAAACGTATCATAACCTGGTAGTTTTGTGGTAAGGAATGGGTGTATGTATCAAGCGTTAGTTTTTCGTATATTTTGGTATAAGCTGTTTTTTCTGCAGCTCCGTCGTTTGATTGCGAAAGTTTTGCTAATAGTAAACTTTGTAAGTTTTGCAATCTTAACCCAAAGTCATGTAGTGATTCATTATTGTGTCGGGTCGTTTGTCTTAGGTCGTGTTCAAGATTTGCAATTGATCTTGGGTCTGAGAAATGGTCTATTAACGTTTTGCGGATGTCCGCCCAGGAATTTAGGTCAAAGCGGCAACCGACTATGGTGAGAGCTTGCCCGTGTAATTTTGATTTAATTGATTGAAGTAAAAAGTTGTTTAAATTGATGTTATCAGGAGTATCGTTTGGTTTCGCGTAGTTAACTTCGAGTGCGTTACAGGCTGTGACAAAGTCATTGAGGGCGAAAACATTGCCGTCAAATGGTCTTATGGCATCAACATACATTTTTAATAATTGATAATTAACTTGAGCCATGTCTGTATTTTGAGTACTAACAGAAAGAATAGGATTTAATTTACTGGGTCTTAATTTTGCTTGGATAGGTGTATAAGTATTATTTTCTGGTTCGTTACTTGTGCCAGGAGATGCAATAGCTTCCTCTAGGCTTTCGAGTAAATCAGTGAATGACATATGAGTGGTCTACTTAATTATAGGGTCGAGGATCTGACTCTTCCCTGTCTGTAAATTACAGAATGTAATAAACAGCAACTTAATTCTTTAGTTGTCTACGATAGACTGACTTAGCAACTAATAGTTTTTTTTCCAAATATCACACAAATTCTATTAAGAGATAGTAAGTGAATTTAGAAAAAATTTAATTTCAAGACCGAAAGGATCACAAGAGTTTGAAAATTAAACAATTAAGTGACTTTCAATTTGAATTTGAGAAAGGGAAGCGTTCTAAGGAGCTGAGTATTGACTTACGTTTTTCTTCTCCTCCACGTAGGTTGTTTGGATAGGCCTCAACAATAAAGATTGACTTCTGGCGTCGTACCTCTGGGACTTCTTGCTCGATGCAGGATTTTTCTCAGGGGGTGACTCGATGCACTGAACAACTTGCCAAAAGGGCACTATCCTACCGACTGCGCCAAATAAGTTTACGAGGATTTCTCGGTAGAAGAAAACTGCAATATTGGACTAACTTCTTTATTAGAACAGCTTACAACACTTTCTGATGGCTGCGAGTTTGGTACGGATATTTATATGTCCGGTTTATCAAACTTGTGGCCATTTGATAATATTTATAACTATATTTATTAGACGTTTAATAATCAAAATAAAATAATGGGTAAACAAGTGATAGCGTAAAACTATCAATATTATTTATAACTATATTTATTATGACATTTACTAGTATCGTTATCAAAATAAAAATAACGAGTAAACAAGTGATAACGTATAACTCATAAATGGTAAATAAATATTATTAATAATAGATACCAGTTTTGGCGAGGCATGCGTGTAACAGGCAACTATGACAGGTGGCATGATACCGTCATACGTGTTATACAGTAAAGGGTGACCAGCTAGATTAATGCATGTATCGCTAAACAACTGCCAAGATGTGAATAAGAAGAATAAATTATTAAATATCGGAGTAATATTATTTCCTGTTACATTATCTTCATTTATTTTGCCATCCAAATTGGTAGTTATTTTTAAGTTTTTCACACACATGAAATAACTTCATTAATCGGGGTGGCGACTTTTCTGGAAAACCTGTAAAAAAGTCATTTTGGTCAGGGAAAATTGTGATAATTTGGTCATAAAATGAGAAAATTTTATGAACTAAGTAGTGTGTGAAAATTGTGTAAAACGCATTTCTTTTAATATAATTATATTATTGCTTGCAGCCAAAGATTTTGTATTCATTACAAATTTTACGCGAGTCAATCGAAGTTATTTTCCGCAAAAAATTGCACAACTAGGCAACTTTGGCTATTATTTATGTTTGATCACAATTTTTATTAATAAAATGTTAAAAGCAGTTGAAATTTGCTTTTGAGTTCTAAAAATTAGTCAGGGAAAACTGAAATTTATCAGTCTGGGAAATCAGGGAATTTGAAATACAGTTTTAAGTGGCCACCCTGTTAATTTAGTTATACTTAACATGATGATAAATATAATTTTCTGACACCTCTTCAGAATTATCTTTGGTGATAAACATTTCAGTCTGACATTACTTTTATTGACCAATTGTTGAAGATGTAATTAGGACAAAGGTAAATAATTTATTAATTTTCAGATTTTGGTCTCGGCCATCATCAACTCTGGCCCCCGTGAAGACTCTACCCGTATCGGTAGGGCTGGTACAGTGAGACGACAAGCAGTCGACGTGTCACCTTTGCGTAGGGTTAACCAGGCCATCTGGTTGCTATGTACTGGTGCCCGGGAAGCTGCATTCCGTAACATTAAGACGATTGCCGAATGCTTAGCTGACGAACTTATCAATGCTGCCAAGGTAATTTGTTTTCAATATTCTTAAATGAAAATAATTGTCGGTCTATTTGACTGTGGTTTGTATATTTGTAAATATTTTCCAAGATGTTAAGATGTGAGAGAAATCATAAATGATTATTGTGTAGAGATTTTAAAGTGAAAAATATTTCATAAATTATATTCGATTTGAATAGAAACTTAGTTCAATATGTTTTTTGCACCAAATAAAAAAAAATCCTCAATGGATTTATACATTAAATTTCACAAAATGTGGAAAACTACTAAAAGCACGTTCACACTTCAGTGCAGTTTGCTGCAATTACTTCCAAAATTAATAGACAATGTTACGGTTACGGTTTATTTCAAGACATATTCATTACACGGTGTCCCAGAATTTCTTTAACAAGTCGTCTCCTTATTTGAAGTAAATAAAAAAAACTTTTTCTTTCCAAGTTTAAATGTTAGAGAAAAAAAAAACGAAACTCGTTCGACACAAAATAGTCATAAAATATGATGTATTTATAGGCTGACCTAATACGAAACGCTCAACATACGTTGACAACATACTAACTCTCTCGTTAAACATCGGTTCGCAGTGAACGTGTTAATTAGTAAAAAAAATTATTTGCGAAGATAAAACTTTAAAAAGCCTTTAATATAAAGAAGCGAAGCGATAGACGGAAGACTGAACACGAGCGCAAGAAGGGAGGGAAAAGGACAGGAGACAGGATGAATGACGCAACATTCAAATCAAACTGCGTAATTGCAATCTCTCTCTACTGCATTCGCCAGTCGCCTAGCCCTCCTGGCCCTGGTCTGGTCAGTCTGGTCCAGACATGGGCACGTGACGTGAATTTCACCGTGTCATGGCGTGAGCATGTACATTTAAGGTACCAAATCACGGAAGATTTCGTGAGTGTGCGTGAGTCAAAAGATCCCGTGCGTGAGTTTGCCTTAACATATATGTCGTGCGTGAGTGTGCGTGAGCTAAAGGTTTAAAGTCGTGAGCGTGAGTCAAAATCGACTCACGCGCCCATCTCTAGTATATGGGTAGAACACTCGTATGTAATAACGAGGTAACCCAGGGCCTTAGCAATTTTTTCCTTCATATTGTTCATGTTTGCCACATTATCTGTGACTAAACTAGTAACTCTACAGTTAAACAGTAAGGTGAGGTACGGTACTGGTTTCAGTGGCGAGACCTCGATCGGTGAAGTTAAGGCACTTTGGGCGACCGTATTTCATCTCCAGTCCTGGTTATGTAGTAGAGTAGCATTAGCTAAACTTCGCCAGCACGTTAATATAAATAAGACAATTAAAATAAATAATTAAAAATACTCATTTTTGCACTTATTTATTAAATCAATAGCCAAGTTTGCAAAATAAACACCAGTGTGTGGATGTCCTGTTGTATCTATACCTTCCAGAAGAAAACTGTTTCCATAGAAAATGGAAACAGTTTTCTTCTGGAAGGTATAGATACAACAGGACATCCACACACTGGTGTTTATGTGAATTAGAGTATTGGATGTAATGTACAGGGACTTCTGTGGAAAAATGATATTAGTATTGTGCTCGGTATCCAGATATACGCATAAAAATAAGTTCTGTGGGGGTTTCGTTGTTACAAGCTGAATTTGATATAAAATTAATGATGATATACTGATGTTTCAAAATCTCAAAGCCGTCAAAAAATGTCCTACTCAAAAGATTATTATAATAAAAAAACGAGTTATTTCTTAGTGATATTTCTACTTTTGAGTAATAGCAAATCCTTTTAACCATGAATAGAACTATTTTCGAACAGACCCACCTCGAGAAACCATGCCTGCCCCCCCCACCCCCCCCCCCTCTCAAAGGGGCTGCCTGTATCTGCCTATATATATTTTTTTTTCCTCAAAAACGGTAGGAGCTAGAGGAATGATCTTGGTGCCATTCGATAGAGTGTAAAATTTTGCATAAGACCCTCCATTTACAGTAATAAATTATTTTAAATAAATTCATTATGCACACGTGCATCTATCTCTTTGTATGCCACTGACGGCTTTATATAAACAAATAATATACCAATCGATAGAAAAAAATAATGGTCTTTATTTTTTATATCTTGCAGAATTTTGATTTATTGGGCCATTTTAGAGGTATAACCAAACATGTGTCGTTGGAAGGCTCCTCACCCTGTTTTTGCTGTGGGGCCTTAAAAAAAGAAAATAGCAAAAAACAAATGGAGGGTCTTATGCATAATTTTATACCCTATCGAATGGAGCCAAGATCATTCCTCTAGCTCCTACCGTTGTTGAGAAAAAAAAATGTAGGCAGATACAGGCAGCCCCTTTGAGGGGGGCAGGGGGAGCAGGCATGATTTCTCGAGGTGGGTCTGTTCGAAAATCTACTTATTTTGACTAGTTCTATTCATAGTTAAAAGGATTTGCTATTACTCAAATGTAGAAATATCAAAACACCTAATTCACTAAAAAATAATTAGTTTTTTTTATTATAATGACAATGACCTTTTGAGTAGGACATTTTTTGACGGCTTTGAGATTTTTAAACATCAGTATATCATCATTAATTTTATATCAAATTCAGCTTGTAACAACGAATCCCCCACGGAAGTCACAATAAGCATATTAATGCACTCTACTATATCCAGAAAGATAATTTTACACCGTCCTATTATTTTTATTTTTTTTTTTTTTAGATAAAGAATGTCGGCTAAACAGGAAGTGACATTTCCCTCATTTTGAATTTTTCAAGAAAGTTGATTTTTCGACCATAACTTTTTTCTTTAATGCTCAGTTTGTTGCTTAGGAATATCGGATTTCACGGAAAAAAACATGTCAAAATTGCATTTGAACCATAATTTTTTTTTTTTTTAGTTAAAAGTTGTAAGTTTATGTAAGTGTATAACCACACAAACTTATTACTTTATTTCTTTTATGCACAAAAACGATAGTTTGTTGTCCAGCCCCAGTCAATTGATCTGTCCTTTCTAATGCTGCTTCATATAGTAAATTATGTTGTAGTTTCGCATGGGACTAGATAATAGCAAAATATTACCGTATATGATTTTTTCAATAAGATCTATATACAAATTTTTTTGCTACAGGCTTACAATCAAGTGTGTTTTCAAAAGATTTATACGTCCATTCTAATGCTATTCAATGTAATAAGTAATTTTGTAGTTTCGCTTTGGACCAGATAATTGCAAAATTTTACCGTATACGATTTTTTAATTAAAATCTGTATGCAAAATTTTTTGCTACACATTTATAATAGAGTATGATTTTTAGACTACGTCCTTTCTAATGCTACCTAATTTAATAGATAAATTAGTAGTTTCGCTAAGGACTAAATAAAAAGCAAAAATTTTACCGCATAGAAATTTCCCATATAAAATATCTATATAGGAATTTTTGCTACACTCCTACTTATATAAATATATTTTATCTTTATACATATTATTGGTTGATGTTTAACTATTTTTTGTTTAATTTTGCAGGGTTCCTCCAACTCATACGCGATAAAGAAGAAGGATGAACTTGAACGTGTGGCTAAATCCAATCGTTAATTTTATATATTATTTTTCTGTATATGAAGTACAGAGTTAATAAAAATAATCTTAAAAGAGTTGGTTTACTTAATATGAATAGTTTTAATTCAGAAAAATATGAGCGATTGAAATTTCTATATAATTTTTTTATAATTGTTGAATAAAGAATATAACAAATCACAAATTAAAAAATTTTAAATGCATATGATTCCTTGTTTGATCTGATTGAAAACATGACACGGATTCGTAGTGACTGAGAAATTCAGGAATACCTGGAAAAGTCAGGCGTTTAAAAATTTCTATAAAAGGGCAGGGAATTTCGAAAATAATTGGGAAACACTATTTATCTGAAAATTTCAATGAAAAATGTTCCACATATCAATTGAAGGGGTGGATGGATAAAGGTGTTAAGTGATGATCAAATCCCGGCTCCCAGACAGTTTGTAACGGTTCGAAAATGACAGCCCTTTAAAATTAATTTAATATTGATCGTTAATACTAATTTACAATTTCTTAAGTCTTTATTTTATAATTTAATATTCCTCGAAACCTTTTCTGTAATACCTTGAGTTCTTATCCCATATAAGGACATAGTGAAAATCTCTGCCTACCATTGGCCTAATTTAGGCAATACGTGATGTTCTAGCGTCGTTCCCCGATGTCTAACTAGAGATTACCCTCTACGCAGGGGGATTCTTGTTTGAGATTTGGATGAGTAGAGTCCTAGGGCAGTTGGCCCAGTGAAGCCGGCTTTGTTATGTTATTAGATTTAATAATAAAAGGTTTATAAAAGAACTTTTTCTAGTATTAAAAAGTTTAAAAGTATGTTAAATCTTTATTGAGATAATGTGAGTTTTTTTGCAAGTTCGTGTTGCTAACCGCCTGCAAGGAAGATTTTATTGCTGTATGGGGCCATTCAAAAATTACGTAACGCAAATTTTGATCAAATTTGACCCCCTCCCTCCCCCTTGTCACATGTCACGTTTGAAGATACCCCCCTAAATAAATTACGTCACAAATTCCCTCATCAAAATAAGATTTTTAAAAAAATGTCATTAAAGTCCAGTCAACGGAGTGCTAAAATGGCCAAAATCTCTAATTCCAGTGCTATAATGAATGGATTTTGATGAAACCTTGTGCAATATGTTTGTAATGACTTTAATAAAAAAAAGTTGAAAAAAATAGGGTAGGAAATGATCGGAAGAGGTTAATGTATTATCGAAATACAAGATTTTTTTTATCTGCATCTTTTCTGCAAAGTGCGTTTTCACCTAGTTTTTCCGGAAAAACCTGAAAAACTACCCCTTTCTTTGAAATTGTAGTGCTTTAAAAATACGTAATTTAGACATTTGAAAAAATTCAGACATGCATTGAGGCCTTCTAAATATTTTTTGCAACTTGCTGATTTTCCGAGTTACAGGCAGTTTTTCACGATAGATATTACACTATATTTTTTTGCAAAAAACATGAAAATTCGAAAAATCAGCATGATTTAACACTTTCAGCGCCAAGCTCTCAGGACGAATTTTCGTTATTTTTAAGAATTTTACTTTTTTATATTAGTTAGTGCATCTTTTTAGATACACAATGTTTTAACAATGTGTATCGAAAAAGATACACTGGCGCTGTACATGTTAAACATATAAAAAAATATGAAACCATAGTTATACCATTTTTAAAGGTTCAATATAATTTTATATTTTTTAATGTGCAAAAAATGTAGTACATTATTTATCGTGAAAAACTGTTTGTAACTCTGCAATTAGCAAGTTTCAAAAAATTCCAAGTAACAAAAAATGTTTAGAAGGCCTCAATACATACGTCTGAATTTTTTCAAATTTTTAAGTTACATATTTTTAAAGCGCTATAAAGAAAGCACAGTAGGCTAGAACCACCTTTAAATGAAATATGCATGCACTCTCTCAATTCCTACGGGAAATGGTAGCTTTATCTGTCCCGAAACAATTCCCGTAAAATTTGAAATCATTCCCTTGGCCGTTTTCTAGAAAACTCACTTTTAATTTTTTTTTTTTGAAAACTGATTTTTTGCATTGATAAAAACAAGGATCTACTACATTTTTTAAGTCTCTGAATACCCAGACATATTTCAAACAACCTATCAATTAAGTATCAGTTATCTTCTTCAATCCGTGATTCTTACGTTTATACAATAGACAAAGACAATATCTATTTTCATTTTCATGGTCACAAAAAATTTTCACTCTTGGAGTCTTGGATTGTTTGCCTAGTGAATTCTAAAGAGTAACTGACCGAGCGACGCCAATATTCTTTAGCAATGATGACGGTCTCAGATATCTAAGGTCGAGCAGGACTACTGCTCTTTACCCTAGTACATCGCTGTAGACCTGGACCGGCCTCGTGCGGGGTGGGCGAGCTTACTTTACATTAACCCCACTCACGAATGTGAGTGGTGTGGATGATTTCGACCCACCTCCCCAGGTCCTGGCTTGTTGGACCTTGCTGGCTAAGGCCTTCATCTTCTGGTGCTCTTCTGTCTTGATGATCTTTCTTCGCCAGCTTGTCACCCCCCGGGTCATCTGTCTGTTCGAAAACTTTGAGATATTTTTGGCTGGGATTGACTGCCGGTACGCAGAATTTCAATTGACATCCGGATCATCGGTTAGGTAGGGATGAGCTATGTAGCTCGAGGAAGTGAAGACCTAAGTGCCTTGGTAGCACTTTCGGTCTGCACGGAGTTAGGTGACTACGGGTACTGGACGGCGTTTCATCCGGTACGTGCAGGGTAGTGGGTGGTTGGGTTATCGTCATGTCTCTTCTGTGGGTTGTCTTCATCGGCGGTGGTATGGTTCTCATATTCACCCGCTATAAGATGTATAGCGAATGGAAAGTTTACTCAGACGGCCAGTAGAGGCGCTCGGATTTCCCTAGCAAATCCAGTTACGCAAATAGTAATATTCATTGGTTATATATTGGTGCACAAAAATTGCTGTCATGCAAAATAACATAAGAATGGATCTAATGATTTTGTCTAAATTGACTACTTGGAAAGTTTATATAACCCGATTCTTATCAAAATGTCTGGAGTTATCGAGCATGAAGGTTTCTTGTATGTTATTTCCCCAAACTTGCCTTAAGTTTAAATTTGTATTGGAATGTTTAATTCTACTTTCTTGATTGACATATTAACAAGATTATCAATGCAAAAAATCAGTTTTCAAAAAAAAAAAATTAAGTCAATTTTTTAGAAAACGGCAAAGGGAATGATTTCAGATTTTACGGGAATTGTTTCAGGACAGATAAAGCTACCATTTTCCGTAGGAATTGAGAGAGTGCATGCATATTTCATTTAAAGGTGGTTCTAGCCTACTGTGAAAGGGGTAGTTTTCAGGTTTTTCCGGAAAAACTCGGTGAAAACGCACTTTACAGAAAAGTTGCAAATTAAAAAAGTCTTGTACTTCGATGATCCATCCACATGAATTTTTTCAAATTTTTTTTTAACTTTTACATTTCCCCTCCCCAAATTTTAGGAATTTTTAGTGGCCATACCTCAAAAAATATGCCTTTCGAAAAAATTTACCAGAGTAAAAACATCTTATGTTTCGCCAAAAAAGGTAAATATATTGTTTGTTTTTTTTTCATTTTTGACCTAATTCTACAAGTTAGGAAACCCGTGATAAAAGGGATGTTTTCTATCCCTTCCGATCATTTCCTACTCTAATCTTTTTTCAACTTTTTTATTAACGTCATTACAAACACATTGCACAAGGTTTCATCAAAATCCATTCATTAGCACTCAAAATAAAGGTGGAACCCCCCATTGACTGGACTATAAACTTGGTTTGTCTTGTGACTAAGGACAAATCCTTGTACAGTTTATACAAAAATAGCTGTTTTCTTTATTCGTGCTGAACAAAGTGAATGCAATCAGTAAGCAACCAATAGAGATCAAAAATTTTAAAAATATTTCGATTCAATTGTCTGTTTAGTGATTGTGCTGAAAAAAAAATACTACAAATTTGCAACAAATTTTAAAAGATCAGAATTTTTGTGGAAAAAAGAATAACATTACGTAACACGTGATGCAACTCCCCCTCCCCCCTATGTCACAAGTTGTCACGCTTTTAAGTACTCCCCCTCCCCCCTAAGAGCATTATGTAATTTTTGAATGGCCCCTATTTGATTGTAAGTGGTGGTTTTAGTGAAACTGGACATCGAAATGTAAGTAGATTTAACTCTGTCTTCAACGGCTGTTATCCTCCACTCCGTACATTTTTGGTAGTCAGTGCATCATAACTGATAGTGTGTGCTTCGAATTTTAAAATTAACTTTCAGTAGAAAGAAGTTGAATTTAACGTTTGGCTTGGCGTCTTTTAACTTTGATGAAAATAAAAGTAGGACATGGAATTGTTATTACCTATAAACTTTATCTGGTCTGTTAGATCAATTTGTAAATTTTAAATAACTATTATATGTACGACAAAATTTATTGGTTATTACATTTTAGTATAGTTGTTGATAAGTAAATTTAGTGTTACCCTAACATTGATAAACTGATATCCCAGTTTTAAAAAAAGTGTTTCTGGAAGCACCAAGTCGGATTAAGGTATTTCACGAAATGTTGCCAAAGATATCACTATCTCCAGAGACTTGTAACATGGTGGATGAACATTATATTTGATCTCCGTCAATATATTTTTAGAATATTAGAGGATGTTGCTGAGGCAGTAAAACACAAACTGGATACAATGTTAAGAAACAATCCTGATTTCTCAATATTTTGGTGTGTGTGGACCTATTAAGTGGCGAAAAAAGTGAAGTGTTCAGATATAATTCTGCCATCTATAAGAAACTAGTTATTTTAAATAAGCAGCGATCCTTTTCACAGTACAAGTGGATATTTAGTGACAGGTACCGGAGTTTCCCTTCGGACCATTTAGAACAGATGCAAATAATATATTTTCATTATTCTAATAGTCATAGTTACCAAGTGATTGTGTTTGTGCATCCAACAATAAGTGCATCACAGTATGACTAGAACCCTTTCGGAGCCATAACTTTGAATATTAGGGAATTTACTAGATACAATTATAAGGTAAAATATTGTATTATTGTGCATGAAAATGGTCATATTGTTTATATCGCCTAAAGCCGATTCTGGTTATTACGTCATAACTACCTCGGAGCCCATGATACAACTTATCACCATGTTTTGCTTCGTCTATGACTATTCTTAGATACCAAATTGATAAAGGCGCTAAGGAATAGCATAACTTAATAATGCCTCTAGTGGATAAAGGTGTTAGTAAGTAATCTTAGCACCTTTATCTACGAGAGACACTATGTTATATTGTTTCTTATCTCCTTTATCCATTAGAAAGTACATATACAGGCTGTCCATTTTATCAGGGCCCTCGAGAATATCTCACTTAATATCGGTCGTGCAAAAAAATTATTTCTACGAAAATTGTGGCGATTTTTATAAGCTACAAAACGGTTTAAAGACATTTGAAATCCATAGCCTACTTTAAGAGTTATGACGGAAAATATCGAAAATGCCGAATATGTCTAAGTAAAATATCTGCGTTATTTGAAGAGATACGACGAAAATTCTAAGGCGAAATTTTTTTGCAAAACAAAGTATTTTAACGAGGTTTTATCTAAATTTTTTCAAAGCCGCTGTATTTTGAGATTTACTCTTCAGGGTGTTAAAAAAAATTTTTTAAAACGGGCGGGAAATGGCGGCTTTAAATAGAGTATTTTCTTCCCTTTTCAACGATATATCACATGCCATATTTATTCATTGAAACTGAGCAAGTAGTTATAAACACATTTTTAAACCAATTTTTTTTTTTCACTAGCGTCATACTTGCCGTGGAGAAGTATAATTAAATAAACTGATTAAAATATTTAGTAAGTTTTTCAAATCTTTACTATAATCAAACATTAACACAATTATAAATAATAAAATAGCTAGCAAAAATAATTTTTAAAATACAGACAAATGGATATTGTGCTTAAATTAAGTGACAAAGATATTTTAACTTTCTGAGCAAGGAATGACGTTTTTATGGATGACCTCTATACATTGGCATAACTCAAGAATAGTACACTGTTCTTGGGCATAACTATGAATACTCTTTCCATAATTGCTCCATGTTGCTTTCCTGATTATTAATTTTTTTGTTAGCTGAATTTACTCTATTATTTATAACTATGTTAATGTTTGTTTATAGTAAAGATTTGAAGAACTCACTGAATTTTTTAATTGTTTTATTTAATCATACTTCTCCATGGCAAGTATGATGCTACTTTAAAAAAATATATCTCGGTTTAAAAAATGTTTTTATAATTACTTGTTCAGTTTCAATTAATAAATATGGCATGTGATATATCGTTGAAAAGGGAGCAAAACACTCTATTTAATGCCGCCATTTCCTGCCCGTGTCAAAAAAAACTTTCAAGACCCTGAAGAGTAAATCTCAAAATATAGCGGCTTTGGAAAAATTTATATAACACCTCGTTGAAATACTCTGTTTTGCAAAAAAAATTCGCCTTAGAATTTTCGTCGTATCTCGTCAAATAACGGAGATATTTTACTTAGACATATTCGGCATTTTCGATATTTTCCGTCATAACTCTTAAAGTGGGCCATGGATTTGAAATGTCTTTAAACCATTTTGTAGCTTGTAAAATTCGGCACAATTTTCGTAGAAACAACTTTTTTGCATGACCGATATTAAGTGAGATATTCTCGAAGGCCCTGATAAAATGGACAGCCTGTATAAGTGAGGTTCGGTAGCTGCTGTCTGTCAGTTTCTCAATTCTTTTCTTGGCTGTGTATGTAAGTCTGTCATGTATCAATACTTATATATAATGATTAATGTTTATATATTTTATATAGTTTATATATTATATATTACCTGCATCATATATTGGTATTAATGATAATCAGCAATGAATAATTTAGTTTTTATGTAGTCGAAATATACTCAAAAAATACACAAAATAATAATAAATGTGTGTATTTTAGTAATTTATTTAAAAATAGTATATTGTGTATTTAGGTGTGAAAGCATTACATTCCCGGACAAAGATGCAAATTGTTGGCCGAGGCCAGTGGTGGTCTGGCCAGGTCGGCTAGTCGGCAAATGCCGACTGGGCCCTAGGACCGCGTCTAATGAGGGGCCAAAGCATTTTTTTTTGGAGTTCTCCCCTCCCGCTCATCAAAAAAATTTTGGGACGACGTTTATATACATGCAAAGGAAAAATATTCAAATCGCTGACGAACTGAGTTTGAATGTTTATTGTAAAATGCCGACTAAGCCCTAGACACCCAGACCGCCACTGGCCGAGGCCAACAAGCACCGAAGTCCGGGAATGTGCTTTCACACCGAAGTACACATACTACTTTTTAATAAATAATAATAATAATAATAATCACTTTATTTCCTTTTGACCTGCTACAATACAAGTTTTGGACGAGTCAAATATAAATTACAACTAAGAAAAAATACAGTATACAAACATAGTCAAAAAAACTAAATACAATAAAAAATAATAATATTACACATACTTTAGTCAAAGTTAAAAATTTAATAAATAACAAACAAACAAAATTTAAACAAACAATAAATATATTAACAACATAAAAAATAAACCATATATGGCTCAAATATCAAGTAGTAGTATTACAGAAGTTGTAAAATTCATGATAACTGTAAAAACATTGGGCAATCAGGAACCTCCGAACTGCACTTTTAATACAATTGAAGCCGTTAGCATCTTTTATTTTTTTTGGTAAAAGGTTGTACATCTTGATCGATGTGATAAAGGGACCTTTATTTACTTGGCTTATTCTATATGCTGGTATATACACATTACTACCGCTGCGAGTGTTATACTTATTTATATCGTTACATTTTGGTAGATCATTAATATTTTTTCTCACATAACACACTGACTGTAAGATATACATACAATAAACAGTAAGTATTCCATGCTGTTTAAAGTAAGGTCTACATGATGTAGTGTAACCTAGGTTAAACATGCTTCTTATAATTCTCTTCTGCATGATAAATACTTTTTGAATTCCTGAAGAATTACCCCAGCAAAGTAAACCATATGAAGTTTTTTATCACACCTTCAGTATGGTTTTGCCAAGATAAATGTTTATCCAACTGAATACCTAAAAATTTTACACTATCATTTTGACAAATAGACTTGTCATTAGCTCTAACCAGTACACTTAAATCATTTTTAGTTCCAACTGGTGAGTATAACAGGTCAGTTTTTTGTGCGTTCAGCACTAGTCCATTTTTATTACACCAAATTGATATTTCTTCTACACATTTCGTAGCATTTTTACTAAGTGTATCAATATTTTGAGCAGTAATAATAGCCGAAGTATCATCAGCAAAAAGGGTTAAAAAACTGTTACCGTTTACGTTTTCAATTATGTCATTAATAAAAATTATAAATAATAATGGACCTAGCACACTCCCTTGTGGTACGCCTGTCAACACATTTACATTTTCTGAAAAACATGTCATGCCATCTTGTACGATTTTTACAGTCTGTGTTCTCCCCTTCAAATATGAATTTATCCAACTTAAAGCCATACCACGAATGCCTTTTTCTGAAATCACAATCAATATTATTATAAATTAAGGAATTTGTATTAATGCATTAAAATCTAACTGCTTGCTAATAAATGCAATTTTAATGTGAGTTGGTTTGTCTGCGTGTATTTACTGTCTAAAATATACGTAAAAAACCATACGGGAATGTTACTTTCCCGGCCTAGGCCGGGAAAGTAACATTCCTGTACTGTTTTGTTGATCGTTGTTTGGCAACGGATCTTTTCCAGTCTGTTTTCTGATAGTTTCTTAGCAATGGACTAAAATACTGGAATTGTGCACCGAAAATTTTACTATTTCCTTAAAAATGGTTTCCCGACAAATTGGCAATTTGTTAATTAACACCTTTATAACCATCCACCCCTTCAATTATTGTATATTATCGGAGGCAATAATGTAACATAAACTATTTTTAATGACAAAATAAATTAATTCTGTCACAAGAGGAGTCTAAATGGATGCTTTGTGTAATAAAAAACTGCTGCCGAAGGAATCACTACTTCCACATCCAGATTTTCTATCCAAGTCACTCAAACGAAAAAATTTTGTATGTGGAAATAATTGTAATTAATAATATAATATTTGAAATCCTCTACCTCAAAAATCCATAAAACGATACCCCACATCGGTAGTGGGGTGGGAGTGGATGAAGTAAAAAAATATTTTAGTTTCTGGTTCTTGTACACACACACACACTAAATCACATTTTTTTCATTCCCTTTAATAATGGGGTGGGGGTGGCTAATGCCAAAATTTTTTTTGAGACCTTAGCTTCTCTTGTATATACTATATACGAAAAACTTTTTAAAAACAATCTTTTATTCAAATATCCTAAAATTTACTAAGAAGGTATAAATGAATAAATAATAATTTTGTTAGATGTAATATGATAGACCAAAGTAAATTTTTTTGACAAAAATAAAAGCTTCATTTAATATTTTAATTTCTATTTCCAAATATTACAACACATATATTAAATGCAAAATTAAAAAGTATCGCTACCGGGAACCTGCAACTGCAATAGTGATAGAATATTAATATGACAATGATCATGCAAGATATCCTTCATTGTGTTGATATCGACAGTATACTGCGATCGTCTGAGGGCGGACCCATTTATTAATCAGTAGACAACAATTTGTCATTGTACCATCTTGCAGGAAACTAGGTGAAATAAAATCAAACAAGGATTAAAAACATGAATTTATTTATCAACCATTTCACAAACGATGAGTACTCATGTTGAACTCAGATATTAAGCGTAACAATAGGGTAAATTTAACCCACACATGTCTGTATACCTCCCTAAATGTCATTCTCTAAGCAGTCTTATTTGAAAACACATCTTATGATTAACCCTGTTAGTTCAACTGTATGGTCCTAGAGTGAATAGTTTATTACATTGATTTTAAACGTTTTCATCATGCTATGGTCTATTTTAAAGATTAAGTACAAAAATAAAACACATACTCAGGGCCGGACTAACCACTGTTGACGCCGTTAGGCACAATACTCAACTAGCGCCCCTTTTACTTCAGTGGCTTGAGAGGCAAAGAAAAACAGAAAGAACATCAACAGCGCCTTTTGGCATTGCCGCCGTTAGGCACGTGCCTAACTGTGCCTAATGACTAATCCGGCTCTGCACATACTAACTTAAAAATAGATGAATTATTTAGTCATGAATATTTCGGTTTGAATTTTAAAATGTTTATAAAACGTAATTGTGTTATTCCTAATTTTATTTCTATATTAATGAAATTGGTAAAAAGGTTATGTATGTGTAGTATTTTGGTACTCAGAGAAAGAAAAGGCTATTGTTTACGATTGGGAAAGTGAACTAGTTTCTAAGTTTGATTTGATTATTCAGAGATATACGATTGTATTAACACCAGGAAATTTAATAATTGTGTTTTTTAGGTTCAACAAGATTTCTTTATTAAATTCTCATAAATTTCCTGTGTTTCTACAGTTTTGCAGAGTCAACAGAAATCCCCATTAAAAAGTCGTGGATTTTTTCTATTATTCCGCAACAATCTACTACAATACATACAGTATACAGCACATTACAAAATGAATCACATTCAACAGTTATTTTATTACTGAGTTATGCTGCATAGGGTTCGGTATACCATATGAACAAATTCTTTTGCAAAGATTTCCTTATTGAAAATATAAGAAACGATTATATTGTAGTCGCGTTTTTAAAACCTTTGCAACTCAAAAATAAAACACAGAGTAAACAAGGTTGGGGTTTTGAACAGTCGATTCAAATACAAACAATAAATACTTTAACCTTTTTTTTAGAAAAGTCGTCCATAAATTGCACAAAAACTTCACAAACTTAACAAGAAAAAATAACTTATAAGGTACACAAAAATTGTACATTATTCGAACTGTAAAAAAAGTATATTATGCGCAACGAAATTGCAAATAAATAACTATCAACTAGTTTATTTTAAATCTATCAGGAAGTTAAAACTACCTATTCGTCACATACACTGCGCACTTGAAACATAAAAATTCTAACAATCATAGTGACAACTAGAACATTTATGATTATTTGGCTTGTTTTGTTTGATGATTATAAATAATGAGCTATCTAATGAAGGTGGATGTCAGTCAGTGAGTGTTGGTCCTTATTGCACGTTGGACGGTGATGTCCAGGGCCCTATTGGCGACAGGGGTAACCGTCAAAACACTGTAACAAAGTTTAAAATAATTAGAATATTTATTGTCCAAATGTTTGTTGTGATTCTTTTTCATTTTTATTTTTTCTTTCTGTGATTCTCTACCACATGCAATAATCTCGTCCAAAAATAATCTAGTAAAAAAAACATTTAACATTTCATACACATGAATCATAGTGTTTAAGATCAGGGTGTTTAACACTTAGGATTTCTACATTATTGAACATCCACTTAATATTTGCATATCAACTGCATTGTAAGGTTATTCTTAGATCTTGGTTTTGTTTTAAGAGTAAATTAGGTGACTGGATTATAGAAAGTGGGAAACATGATAATCTTGAGAAATATTTATAAGTACTTCACAGTGATATCCACATAATATCCACATCTATGCATGTAAAACAGAGTATAACAAAAGTTTTTTTTTACCTATATTTATGTGTGTTAGGAATGTAAAATTTGGATTTTCTGGGGGCCAGAAATGTACTCCTTGTACATTTCTGGCCCCCAGAAAATCCAAAAATTTGCAAAATAGCGGCTCCAATATGGCAGCCAATTGATATGTGTAAAATAGACAATACATTAAAATGAAGGAGCTGCAATGAGATGAAAAAAATTGTAAAAGCAAAGCTGTAGATAATTCAATTTTCTACAAAAAAATCAGCGAGAGCATATGTCTATCTTTATAATAGTATGTGCATATAGACCAAGCGACGAATGATTATAGAGGGAAATATCAAAAGTCCCCACTTCTAGGTGGTGAGCGGGGGGGAGGGGGGCACTTTAATGGTCCCATTTTTTGGTTTTTTGCTTATATCTCGGAAACTATGTGTCGTATGGAAAAAGGTAATCTATACAAAATTAGACATAATTAAATTTCCTACAGAATGTTTATATTCATTTTCTTCCTATGTGTTATAGTTTACGAGATATTCGCCAGCCAAAATAGATAATTAAAAAAAAAAAAGTATTAGGTACCTTGAATATTTCTATCAAAGCGGTTTACCGTGGTCTGCTAATAAATCAGTCACAAAACAATCTTTATTTTACAACACTCGACGTATTTACTAATGTAATATTTTGTCGAAATCTATAAATTTCATTAAATATACAGTGTGACTCACTTAAAATGAAGACGTCCTTATAACTTTTTTATTTTGTTTCCGATTTGAATCAAATTTTATTCAAATATAGAACAAATTAGGATCTACTTATGACCAGAAAAATTTTATGTATCCACCACAAATTGCGGAAACTGAGGACCCCCTTTGCCAGATGAGCTTATATATGAAAAATCCCCCATCCATAACCAAATCAAATTTTGATGTATTTACGGTTCTGGCACCGATCCGATGCATTGTTTAGAATTTTTAACATTCAAAATGTTTTTGTTTTTTTCAGCATATTTTGGTACTACAGAAGGCTATGCCTTTGTAGCAGGCGAATGTTTTTCTGGTTATAAGTAGATCCTAATTTGTTCTATACTTGAATAACATTTGATTCAAATCGGAAACAAAATAAAAAAGTTATAAGTGCGTCTTCATTTTAAGTGAGTCACACTGTATATTTAAGGAAATCTTCAAGGTATCTAATACTTTTTTTTTTTAATTATCTATTTTGGCTGGCGTTTTTCCATACGAGGCATAGTTTCCGAGATATAAGCGAAAAACGAAAAAATGGGACCTTTAAAGTGCCTCCGCCCCGCTCACCACCTAGGAGTGGGAACTTTTGATATGTTCATCTCCAGACTAGTCCAAACCAAGTTCCGAAGTCAAATTTTCTGTCCCTAAAATTTTCCTCTACACTCTTTTTTGAGCATTCGTTGCTTGGCCTAATATTGGAGCCGCTATTTTGAATATTACAAATTTTTTAACTTTCTGAGAGTCAAATTTGTCATCGTGAAGTACTTTAAAAATCACTGGATCGATAAATATATATAAAAACATAGTTAAAAGGCAATATAAAGGCTATATATGTTTGTTCGCATAATTTGTTTAGGCACTTTCAAACATGCTAAAAACTTGAAATTTTGCAAATAGAGGGACTAACAACAAACCTCCAAAAAAATTAATAAAACTGGAAAATTCAAAACGGCCGCCCCAATATGGTGACCTAAAGTCGAGTCAATTTTTTTCGGAACTTACAGACCTGAACAATTTATAGATAGATTATTATTGTATAATTTGAGTTGTTAAGTCCTTAATTATGATTTATTACATATCGTGCGAAATACCAGTGTTGCCAGCATTCGTGCATTTTCTAGCCCCCTTTTACAACTTTTAGCACGTTAGCACCACATTGCGAAATGTAGCCCATTTTAGCGATCGCTGCAGTTCCCCCTCCAAGCTCATCCTCAAAAAAATTTTGCCGTAGTTTTCTTCCTTGCTCATCAGAACAATTCACTGCAGTATCCGCCCCTCACCACAGAGTAAAACAAATCAGATGTTTCACTTAATAGTATTCCCTATGTAACCAGTTTAATTTTTTGTCATGTGACGTATACAGTTGATGTTGAGTTCTTGTGTCAAAAGCTCTTTTCTATGGGTATTCGGGATAACTTGTTGTTGTGGATTAAATCGTACATGACAAACAGAAAAATGTTAGTAAGGTATGATAACAAATTTTCCGAAAAACTTAAAGTTGAAGTGGGAGTTCCTCAAGGCTCTGTGCTGGGACCTCTGCTTTTCATGTTGTATGTAAATGACTTGCCACAACACATTTCAACTGGTAAAGTTACTATGTTCGCTGATGACACGACAATAACCATCTCCGCACGGACTCCTGAAGAACTATCATTTCACATGAACAGTGTGTGTGATGAACTTGATGCTTGGTGTCATCGAAATAAATTAATTTTAAACGACAAGAAAACAGTTTATTTGAATTTTCACACCAAAAAAATCCTGCCGTCAAATTTTGAAATAGAGAACAATATAAGTTTATCGCAATGCACTAAATTTTTAGGAACTTACTTAGATAGTAAGCTGGGATGGGACAAACATATTGATCATGTCTGTTCCAAGTTAAATTCTGCCTACTTTGCGATAATTCAGTTGAAATCGTGTCTAAATACCGAAGGCCTGCTAAATATATATTATTGTTTGGCATATAGCCACATTTCAAATAATATAGTTACCTGGGGAGTTGGTAAATCCATAAATAGAGTATTCGTAGGTCAGAAAAGAATCATTAGACTAATATATAAGTTAAAACCCATGGAGAGTTGCAAACCTATTTTTAAAGCTAATAATATTTTAACTGTCCCTTCTGTATTTTTATTTAAATGTGCTCTATATGCCTATAAAAATAAACTGCACTTTGCGCGTGTCGGGGACTCTCATTGCTATGGTACTAGACATGGAGGCGAATTGCTAATCCCTAAACACAAAACTGCTACTTTTAAGAACTCACCAGCTTGTAGTTTTATATATGTTTACAATAAATTACCAGCAAATCTGAAAGAAATTACAACTTATTACGCATTTAAAAAGCAAGTTAAATTATTTTTCATTGAAAAAACTTTTTATACCATTAATGAATTTCTAAATTAATTCATTGTTAACGTTTTAATTTTACACTACATGTTTTAGTACATGCTATTTTTTTTATACATTTCTTACACATATGTTTATATACTTTGTACATTTTTGTCTATGCACCTTTATACAGTTTATACATTCCTATACACTTATACGTTTTTGTACATTTATATATTTGTAAATTTTTTACTCTTTATACATTTTGTATGTTCTATTTTTTATTCTTGTACATTTTTGACAATTTTTAATGTGTATGCACTTTTTTCTTGTATACAATTATTTGACATATCATATGTACTCTTACTGTACTTACAAATGATGAATAAACGTTATTATTATTATTATTATTATGTTATTATTATACCTTACAGGACTCTATAACAGAGTTGGTTTCAGCTCAAGATTTACTTCAGACGGGGGTGTACTTAACATAGTCACTGGAACTGAACTAAAAAACACTACAAAGTCACTTAAAAACATGTAAATACAGTCCAACTTAGAGAAATATTAAAAATGTTGAAATCATAGACTATCACGGAGCCTAAACACGCTCACAAACGTTCAAATAAAGACTGATTGGTATAATGCGCAGATCACTGCACAAATTAGTACCTTCGTGGATTTGATCTATTATCCAAACTGATACGTCATAAGTGCAACATCTGGTTTGTTTTAATCTATGCCCTCACTTTTAAAAAAACTGAGTTCCTCCTCCCGGAGCCCATTTTCGACTGGGTCTAGCCAGTTTTGTATTTCTAGTTATGTTTGGTTTTTTAATTTTAGCCCATTTTTCTTCAATCTAGCCCTAATTTATACTACTTAGCCCAAAAAATAATGCAATGCTGGCAACATTGTCAAATACCCATTGGAAAGATAATAAAGCTAAGTTGAAAAAGGGTATTAAAAACGAAAAACCTTTTTTTTATTATTTGCCTCGCTTATCAAATGAAAGTAGTGTAATCACTCTACGAGATTTCTGTTCAATTTTGCATTTCAGATTAAGAAAATTAAGTTATTTCAATTTCATCGGTGCTAAATCTAAAAGAACTAAAAGAAAAAAATAATAGTTTGGCAGGTAGTTGACATTTATTGCCAAGGAAGAAGTCCGGTATACTCTTAGTGCAAAATATATACAGGATGGTCCCCCTTAGAAAAAATTTTGATGAGCAGCAGAACAAACAAATCCGAAAAAACTTTTCTAGGAATAAACCAATACAGGATTTTTGCAGGACATCACCTCAAACAACGGGAATGTCCTGCTTAATCCAGGACGAATGGTCACTTTAGGTCAGACGGGCCCTGCTTATGGGCCCCGCACATGCCCAGGCCCCTAAACTCTGTACCCAATAGACCCCCATACGGGGGGGGGGGGCTGGACACTTACCAATAAGGGAAAACTTAATAGATATATAGAGTGGTCACTCTAAATATAATAAGAAAAAATGACGGAAAAATGTTTGTAGTTGACATTATTGCTGATGGAGAAACTTTTAGTGAAAACTATACCTACAGGAAGGTCATTCTAAATAAAAATAGAGAGGAGGAAGTCTTGTGTAAATACCTTTACAATTTTTTTTTTAAAGAGGCGCTTAAACATTCTACTATTTATTTAAGTCGGTTCATAGTTTTAACAGTTCTTCCTAATAAAAGGTAGAATGTAGCAACAGGGATATCTACATCTATCTGCTATATACATATTCGGTAAATGTAGTTTTATATATCCTGAGATAAATGAGTGCAAGAAGGAAAATAGAGAAATTAGGAAAAGAGAGACAGATGTATTGCTCCCAGCTCGTTCCACAATTCGTGAAATCTCATTTTTATCACCTCTTTGTGTATCAACGCAGGGCATATCGGTACCTATCACTTCTGTATATTACACGAGCTGTATTTGTGTGTCCGCATTATTGTTTCCAGACACGATAGGAACTTGAAATATGGCAAGTAAATACAAAATATCTTCAAATGCTCTCGTGAACCGCACCGTAGTGCAAAAAAGTATGAGTGACAGTAGTTGGTAGTGCCGTATATGCGCAAAATTTAAGACTGATCTGATCTATTCGCCTTGCTTACTCTCAATAGAAAAACATTAGATTCAAAGTAATTTAAGGGAATACATTATTGTTGAACAGTAGCAGAAATGAAAATGGACTATTGAGTTACATATTGTACTCCACTGATTTAGAATTTTGCCAATTCCTAAAAAAAAAATATTTTCTTTGATGCATTTCCAATATATCAAGCATTGCACATCATCACTACAAATATGCTCACGTCATAAAGTACAAATTCAAACCTAAATCAATGTACTAATTTCATTTAGATATACGGAATACTTAAACACAGAATAAGGAACTACCAGAAGCGGCACTCTCAGCACCGCCTTTGATCCTTTGATGTTTTTTTGTGACCTTCGCCATTTTGTTGTTGGTAATTTTGGCGGGAAATTTAAACAGCATGTTTATAAACAAACTTTACACAGGCTGAATACAATTACCTTATTTGAAGAATTCTACTTATAATGGACATTAAAACTATTAAAGTAAACTGGATCAAATTGTCTCTACGAACAATTGTATTCTTAATATAAATAAAGTCACAAAATGTATTAAAATCAAAACAATATCTCGCCTGAGAAAATCTGTAATTTCTTACTGGGAGATTGTTCTGAGGAAATATTAATTTTTTTTCTGTTTAAACTACCAGGTTGAGGAAAAATAGTAGGTAAGTGCTATTGGTAGCAATCTATTTTGATACATATTTGTCGTGCGCACAACTTAAAATTGTTATAAAGTTCGGTTGAACTTTTACTTGCCAAATCCCCACGATCGCATGCTTCCAACCACAATACGGACCTTAAAAGAAGAAAGGTTCACAACTACTTGGAAATATCTTATAATTTACATCAATAATAAAATACCTTTGGGAATCCTTAGGAAACCTAAATAAACTAATGTCTTTTCCTGTCGTAGTATTTGTACATTACTTAACAGCGCAAACGGTTCCACCTTGTTTACTCATATCGCTAATAAAAATTATTATTAACACAGCACAATAACACTAAAACCTTTTAAGAATTTATTTCGGTATTATCACAGACTCATTTATCGCACTTTATTGTTTTAACCTAAAACAATAAATGAACTGACGGATGTACTAACAACAAAATGGCGGTAATGGAATTTTGGCGGGAAGCTCAAGTGTCATTTCTGTTAGTTCTCTTTTCTGTGACAAACTGATTCTGTGCCACATGCTCATACAACTTTGTTCACGTTATATTGATATACGTTACCTACTTCAAATAAGTTCAGTTCATGTGTTTTTCAGTATTAATATTATTGTAAATTATAATTGTATTGTGAAGATTTTATGTAATAACTATGAAACCAAGTATATATAGTAAAACTGACGCCACATCTTAGGAGTTAGGTATAACGCTTGACATATTGGGACCACTATACCTTATTTTTTATGAATTGTATGCAGCAGGGAAGCCAAAATTCTGTTTCCATAAATATTTCTACTAAGCAAAATACAAAGCGGGAAACAGGTGATGAAAAAAATTACCGTCTGATTGGCAAGAATAGTTTAAAAGCTGAAATCTAGTGCACGGTGACATGATGGAAAATAATATGCATTGCAGAATGGGTAATGAATCTATTTATTCTAAACTTACTTTAACTTACCAGAGTGCCCAACAGTCAGGACTTCAATAGGCAGTGATCCCCTTCGCCGAACCAGCAGCGCTTCGGGATTCTCAGGTCTCCGTTGTAGCAACAGTCGAGAAATTAGTTCCGAATGGGATTCTGGAAGGCAGACAGTTTCAGGCCCGCCTGAACTCCGCCTCCGCAATTGTTTTTTTCTGCGGCCTGCCTTTCCATTCAGACTAGTGTGTCTGGTAAGCTGTTCTCGCCTTTCACCTCCACCAGACATTGGAGGCAAATCAATCGGAGCTGAACCACGACGTTGGTACTGCCAAAAAGTCCTAGTGGTTTCCACCGGAGTTATGTTGATGATAGATTCTTCGATGAGATTTTCATCGTCGAATGTATCTGAAAAGGGTATAGGCATATGAAAAAACTACTACACAGCTCGTGTGATTTAAGACCAGTACCTTCCTATTTTGGAATGTGTTAACTAATATATTTTTTTTTTTTTATTCGGGACAGTAGTCAATCGAGCTCTATTTGACTGTAGAAATATTTGAAATCTTCATCTTTTTAATGCTTACTTCAGTTAGAACAGTCGATTTGAAGAGATGCTACCAGGTTATCTCATACAACCACTTTTTTAATGAAAAATTGCTTAATAGACGATCTCAAAATATAAAACGATTTAGGGGATCGTAGTAGTAGCCAGTCAAAAGATGAGTTTAAGTATTTCTACATGACCAACTAGAACTTATCAAGTACTATGCCAGAAATAAAAAAAATACATAAATCGGTTAAAGTGTTTCAAAATAAGAGGGTGGTGTGCTGTCTGTGCACAATATTTATTTATATATTATCATATAAGTCTGTACAGTAGAGGTTCAGAATACAATAAAGCCATCTAGAAAGGTGTCTCATGGAACATTGAGAGCTAAAAATGTATTTAATACATTATTACACAGCATATAACATGTATGTACACCACCTAAATTTGTCTGGCGATTTTGTCAGTGGCGGTTTCTCAATGGTAGCAATGGAGGCTGAGCCTCCTCAAGATAACTTAGGTCAAAATATTCAATATATCAGATTTCATATTTTATACATTATTAATAATAAGGTCAATAATTGACTAACAAATCACGGATAAATAATGTGTAAATTAATTATTTGGGTTCTGCCACTAATCTATCCCACACATCAATTTTGTCACAGTAGAAAGAGAATAGAAATCTCAAATATATCACGTGACCGATTCATCCTATCTACGCAAGCGTACTCTCAGTTATAGAAGTAAGAGGTAACATTGCCTTTTATCATTGCAGGCAGATTGTCAAAACGGTGTGATGGGTGTTATGTGTTAGGTAAATTAATTAAATATAACATAATATGTAGTTACACCAAGGTGCAAACCGCAAAGAAAATCTGGTGTACACCCAGAAGGAAATCTGAAGAAAACTTTCTTCAAAGAGGTAATCTGGTGTACAAAATTTTGGGTGCAGTTACACTACATAGAAATGGAAAATAATAATTACAGTGAATGTGATTTAATATCTAGTGCTGACAAATTAGATTTTTTATTAAAAGTTAATTTCAGTACATTAAATTATGATAACAAATTATTTGTAAAAAGTTTAGGTAAACCGTGGCCATGTTTAAGTACCTAGTTATGTTCTATTAAGCAAAATCGGGAATTCAACATAAGGTGATATAACAAATGTTCTTACCTCACAGGAAGCCAGATAAGAAATAAATTTATTACAGGAGTTTATATTGCTAGAAAAATACGAAGACCTTGAAATCCAAAAGATTTTCGAAAAAAAACGGAAAATTATTTATACTTATTTAGAAATGTTTTCAATTTCCCTATAAAATTTTATGATCAATAACACAGCCCCACAAAAAAAAAAAGTTCAGTCCAGCGAACCAGACCCATGTATCCCTATGTATTTTCGGTCGCCGAATCCGAATCCGAGGAAAACCAGCCCCACGGAGTTGCGAGATACCACCAATATTGTAGCGTATACCATCTAGGTTTGACTAATCTTCAGTTTTAAATTTCATTCATAAATAAGCGAGTTATGAAGGGAATAGTTAGTTTTGCTTCAACCCTAGTTACAACTGTCTCAACTTCTACTTCTACCATTTGCCATTGTACTTTAAGATGCCATCAGCCCTCAATAGACTCACGTGTGAATGCAATGGCATGTAGAAAATTGTTAGTCCTATGTTTTTAACGTTTTTTTTTTTTATTAAATACTAATATATTAATACAATTATTGTAAAATATGGTCTTCATCTAACAATACGGATTAAACGTCTAAAAGTTTATAAACCAAATTTTATAATTTGTAGCAAAACTGGTAGATTACATGAAAGTTTTATTAATTATAAAAAGTATTTAAAAATAAGAATTTTAAAGGTATGTCCACATGAGTAAAAATTTACGTTGTGAGTGGCATTCGGCACAAATTTGTGTGTGTTTCAAATTTATGCGAGTGTGGACATGTTCGCCGCATACGAGCACATGCAAAAATTTTCGCTACATTCATCATACGCGATCCGTGGCTTGTCGGTTTTTTCAAGACATCAACGGGATTTGTGCCGCAACATCGTCGCACGGTGCACAACGTAAATATTTATGCGGACAGGTTGCTGAATTTGCATCGCAAATATTTGTGCCGAATTCTACATTCAACATACAACGCATTTATTTACTAATGTGGACGTACCCTTAATAAACAATGAGAAGAGTGCAAAATATTTGCCACTTACAAGGGCGGATCTGGACCTTGAGCTTGGGGGGGGGGGAGAATCCGAAAAAAAATTTTTTTGAAGAGCGGGGGGAGACAAAAATTCCGAATTAACAAAAATCATACCATTTTAAATAAAACAAAAATTGATAATTCACAGAATCTTGGGGGGGTAATTACCCCATTACCCCCCCCATAAATCCGCGCCTGGCCACTTATGGATATCGAAAACTCAAAGGTAACGTGGTTTTCACCCCTTTCACCCCTGGGGATTGCTTGGACACTATCGCTAACCGTATTTAGGACAGAGCTTGAATTAGGGGATGAGAAGTTGGCAGCCGCCAAGAGCACAAGCCTTCGAAAGGCGCAATTTGATTCACTAACGCACTCTATTCTTCAATTCTAGATCATCATCCAGTGAGGTGCACCAAACCCAAGCGTGACAAAGGCCCAATCTGTCCTTGTTTCAACTCTTCAAGTGCAACGTAATAGCATAATCAGCACATTTTTACCTTTCAATGTTTCAGGGCAGTCAACATAGATCCTGTTTTAAGCTCTACTATGCCAATAAGAAGCAAAAAAAAACAGTAAACTGTAGAACTACGGTTACAACTCGTTGAATTAATAAATAAATGTAAAACTGAGTTTGTCTTTATAAGGATTCTAGGCACACACAATAGTGTGAAAATTAGAACTGTCCATACCAAATGAACCAAGCAATCCCATAGGATTACAGATTGGAGTTGATCGAATATTCAATATGCAAATAGAACTCACAGACATTAAGTTAAGATAATGTAGATCACTTACGATAATGAGCAATTTCTATTGGCACCGATCCTCTTCTCAAGGACTGTGAATCAGATGGCATCAACCCCCCGCCTGCAGGAGGTATATTTTCATCTGGTTTTGATAAGGGAAGCGAAACTGGTGCCGAACCTCTCCTTCTCGTTAAACTCTAAAATTCAAACAAAATTATAAACATATCTACAAAATACAGATGAGTGAAATATTTACCGTTGTCGGTAACCTTCTGGGGTCAACATTTTCCTTTTGGTATCTCTGACCTGGTTCGGACAGTTTCACCATTTTACAGGTTTTTTCTTTATCAGCAGCCTCTGTTTCTCTCTTGTGACTTAAAAGTGATGATTTTTGAGGTGGTGGTACCTCTGGTACCAAGAAATCAGGTGGACGACCATTGTTTGGACTCAGTACTGCTATCGAAGGTATCGTGTATTGAGGGATGTTATTCGAATTTGATATGTTTTCATGTGAGCCATGGGAAGAATTAGACCTACTATCACCTGGAACAAAAAATAGGATGGCTTATAATGTATACTGGCAAGATTCATACCATTAATGTATAAAGAAATTATACATGAAACAATTCGATTAACTAACGAAAGAAATGTCACAAATTACACACATTCATAACAATATATAGCACTGCTTTTAGCAAATTCTTACTTATTGTTCTGTAGTTGTCAAAGGCGAAACTACAACACATTGAACGATTGGGATCAGAGTTGGACATTAGTTGAATAAATTTAGTCAATAATTGGCAATCAGCCGGTTTTTCAGTGTTGGGTTAAAATTTGGGTTAACTAAACAAGTTTAAATTTCAACCAAAATTTTAAACTTTCGTTTTTCATTTCAAAAATTTAGCCCAGAATGTACTTTGCAGCTAATTTTCGCTGATTTGACAGATCTCAAGATCTGACAAAACAATATTTTGAGGTTAAGTTTGTGAGTAAATTTTATCGTCGAAGGAAGTAAAAATGGCGGGTGGGCTATGTTATTGAATATTTAGTTTTTACAGTACAGATCTATTGTGTTACTATTGTTTATTTATAAGAGTAAATATGGATTGGAATCAAAGATGTTTTAACTCCTAGATCGCTCAACTATCTCAATTCTGTGTACGACATATCCTGAATTTTTCAAGCAAAGAACCGCCCATTATCTCTCCCGCTTTGCTTCCACTCTGGGTCCAACTCCAAATACGCGTGTTGTCTATGCGCATGCCTCGCTTCTAGTTGCTTCTAGTCGCAAACTTTCGCGACGTTGTCAAAGAACAGAGACAAAAGTCGTTTAAAGTGGGGAATTTTGAAGTGGTCAAATGCAATAACGTTGAGCAATCGGAAAATGCAGAGAAAATGGTGGTAGTTTGGCAACACCGCTGATTGCTCCAGTTAGTTGTTAGTGTCGGTTGATATTTGATTGCGTTTGCGCTTTAGGAGCTAGAAATCTTGTTGACAAACTCGAACTGATCCGACATCCCACATTAACAATGGTAAAGTCCGACAGCATTGCTATCTCGCTTTTTGAGGCCTGTTAATATATTGAGATGTTTGCAGTTTTATCATATAGGAATTCCTTATGGGTTAAACCATCTAATAGTTAAAGATCTTTGATTTGAATTTACATAACCATTCGAGTGCAACATTATTTGAAGTTGTCCCTTGTAATCATGCATAAATGAAAAAATTTGTTTCAAACCACCAAGTAAACCCGGTTAACTTTGGCGTTCAAGTAAAACTCTTGCTTTTATCACGAACTGAAAAACTGTTTAACCGAAAATAAAAGGTTTAACCAGAAAAATTTGGTTTAAACCATTATATTGAAATACTGATGGCCATATATAAAAATGTATAAAACTAATAATCCAAGAGCTAGCAACGGTTTCGTTACGTCATTTTTAATCAGGCTAGAACTTTAATAATCTGTCCCTTGTAGCGTAACAATAAGATAATTGGAAGTCTGGCAACCCTCTGGGGGGTGGCTTTTGCACCCCTATATTTTTTAAAGGTGAATCGAAATTAATAAAATTACATTGGGATATCAAAGCTGAAAATCGCCAGACCGGGTGGGTGGAAAGTGGGTGCAAGAGGGGGTTGAAGTGGAATAGCTCAGTGCTAAGGTTCTCGCTTGGGATGCGAGAGGGTCCCAGGTTCAACTCCTGGACCCACTGAACTTTTTTTTACCGATTAATATATTTTTTTACTAATTCAGGTTTGATTTGACAGCAGAAGTAATATTTTCCTTCCTCTTTCTTATAATATAATAATTTCATTTTTTCATGTGATTTGTTCAGGTTAGTTATTGATTTTTATTTTGTCATATAATTATTATTTTCGTGAAATTATTGAAAAATTCTCTTTAGCCTGCTAGTATTTTATACCTGGAAAGGCCGCAAAATGGGTTGATCGGGGACCCTTGTCACGTTACGAGAGGTTAAAAGCTGCCGACGGCTACGTCAAAAATGTCAGTTATAACAGTTATTTTGTGGAAAAAAGGAGGTGGGACACCCCCTTCTTTGTTTGCGACTCTAATACTGCCTGCAGTGCTGATAATTATTAATAAATTGAATGGCAAAATCACAGTCTCGTGTGAGGTGTCCTTTTATACACACGTGTGATATTGGTCGTGGTACAAGAGTCGCTCAAAGTATAATCTAATCGTTAATTAGTTGCTAAATTTTTGTATATAGACAATAGGTAAATAACATAGTGTAATCTATTGGTGATGTTTTCCTCCCCGGAAGGGGGAGGTAACAGTGCTGGGACGATAAGTATCGCCCAAGTTGTTCTCTCGGACGAGGAAGATTTTTATAACGGGTCCCTTAACCGAAAGGCAGATGCGAATTCAATGGATACAACTGTAGAAAATCACAGCAATACAAATGGAAACTGCCGCTCTAGTGAGACATTGACAGTTACTAAGGAAAAAAACGAAGAGATTAAACTTTTTAACCTGCTGTCAGATAAGTACAATTCTAACAACATTTTTGTATATATAGAAAAAACTAATGATCAACAGGTTGGACGGTTGCACCCTTTATTAGTGGGTCATATTCTCCACAAAAAATTATTTGTTAAAAACATTGTCACTATTAAAAGTTCGGGTAGAAATAGAATTAAAGTACAAGTTAAATCCGCGAAAGATGTGAATGACTTAGTAAACAATAAGTTACTGGCATCTGAAAATCTTAGAGCATTTATTCCAAATCATATTTTAGAAAAAAAAGGGCTGATAAGAGAGGTCGACACATATTTTGATAATCAATACCTAAAAGAAAATATAATATGTAACTCTAAGATTTTTAAAATAGAAAGAATGCAAAGGAAGGTAGAAAGAGATAATAAAACCATTTTTATTCCAAAACAGACGGTCATATTAACTTTTGAGGGTAATTTTTTGCCAAATAAGGTTGAAATTAATAGCGTAATTTTTACTGTGGAACCTTTTTACGGTAGAGTCACACAATGTTTCAAATGTTTGAAGTATGGGCATGTTTCCGGACAGTGCCGTGCTACAAATTCTTTATGTATTAATTGCGGTAAAATAAAAGTTGATGATCATTCATGTCTTGAAACTGATGCTTTCTGTATATATTGTAAAACAAATGGACATAAATCCAACTCAAAAAAATGTACATATTATGAGGAACAAAAAAAAATTAAAAAAATTATGGCGGAAAATAACGTTACATTCAATGAAGCCAAAGAATACAGTAAATGTTCATTTGCAGGTTGTGTAACTGCTAACACATTTAGCGTTCTCTCTGATGATAATTACGAGACTAACTTCCCCAAACTACCGAATAAAAAAACTTGTTTTTCTCAAGCTAGTGAACGTAATAATCGTTCAAATAATAGAAATTTTGCTACATCTTCTCAACCTAGTACTAGTCATAGAAATTATTCACAATCGCAAAATAAGAAAAGAAAAATAGCCCCTACTTCCCCTACTTGTCTTAACCCTCCCCCTATGTTCCCTTTTAGATTTGGTTCAACTTCGCCTGTTGCTCCAAATTTAAATAGACCTATGTATCATTTAGAAACAGAAAAAAACAAAATATTTGAATCCGTCTCGACCTTCTTTTTGCAATTTTTGCAAAAAATTAAAACTTTAGACGACATTAAAAATCTCGATTTAGAATCTATTAAACGTGAATTAAATTCGGTATTGGAGGACACCTTTCCTAAGAAATAAAATTCACCAGTATTAATAATAAAATAAGCGTTATGCAGTGGAACGCTCGTTCCGCTGTAAGTAACAAACTTAGTCTTGAAGATTTTTTGTCACAAAACATGATAGATATTGCGCTGATAAGTGAAACATGGTTTAAACCAAATACAAGTGTTCGATTTAAGGATTTTAATGTGATAAGGAAAGACAGGGTTGACGGTAAAGCTGGAGTTGCCATTTTGATGAGGAAAAAATTCCCTTTTAAGAAAATCGATATTATAAACAATTTTAACGGAGACATTTGTGTCTGTGGGGCCAAGATCCTCATTGATAATAAATATATATCTTTTTTGTCGGTTTACAGACCCCCTAATGTATTCACCAGTCCCAACGACTGGGAACACATTTTTAATCAGATATCAACACCATGTATTATAGGAGGAGACTTTAACGCCCACAATAGAATGTGGGGTTCTTCCAAAAATGACAACATCGGTGGCCAAATATTAAATATTGCGGACGAACTTGGATTAGTCGTATTAAACAATGGAGCATCTACAAGATTAGAACGCCCTGGACAACAGAAATCCGTCGTAGATATATCTTTCTGCTCTTGCGATATTGCTGGCAAAGTTACATGGACTGTCGGTACCGACTCTCTTGGATCTGATCATTTTCCTATAGTCATGAACATACTCACTGGCAACTATACTAAAGAAAAAATTTTACCTAAATCGAAGTGGAATATTGAGAAAGCGAATTGGACATTATACACTGCCTTAATTAAACAAGACTTTGGAACTTTACCACCTTTCACCAACACTCAAGAAAAATATGATTATTTCTTAGAATCAATAAATAAAGCTGCTGCGCAGTGTATACCAACCTACAAAGCATTTTCAACAAAGTCACGTCCTCCTCCCCCTTGGTGTGCTGTGATTCAGCAGTCCTTGAAAGAAAACAAGCACTAAAAATTTATAAACAAAATCCAACCGAAGAGAATTATCTCAAATGTAAAGAAATTGATGCCCGAACCAAAAAATTTTTGAAACAAGCAGCTAAAAATAGTTGGATAAAATGGTGTTCTAATCTCAACAAAAACACTCCTTCATCAGTTTTATGGACCCAAGCAAAGAAAATGCAAAGAATTTCTATTAACCAGTCAGTGGCAGAAAATGACAATTGGTTACAAGATTTTTTTGATAAAGTTGCACCTCCATCAGTGAACAATGTAACAGATTGTAAAAATATTGATATTCCACAGGATAGAAATCATTTTCTATGCAATCCCTTTAGTATAAATGAGTTGGAATCATCCCTTAAAATTTCTTCAAATACTGCCCCGGGATATGATGATATCAAATATCCCATGCTTACCTTTTTACCTAAAAGGGCAAAAAAATTCTTGCTACAAATTTTCAACGACATTTATATATACGGTCATGACATCCAACAATTCAAAAATGTAATCGTTGTTCCAATACCTAAGCCAGGAAAAGATCTAAACAGCCCCGATTCTTACCGCCCAATTTCCTTGTTATCTTGCATTCTTAAAACTCTTGAAAGAATGATAAAGGCCAGATTAGAATGGTGGCTTTTCCAACAGAATTTTCTTCCGGAAAAACAATTTGGGTATAAAAAAGGTTTTGGCACTATTGATGCTGCAGCCACCTTAACCGTAGATATTCAAAATTGCTTTTCTAACAATAATTATTTATGTGCATTGTTTTTGGATGTTAAAGGAGCTTACGACTCTGTCGATTTATCAATTTTGGAAAAAAAAATGACTGAACATTTCTTTGTTCCTAGGCAAATTGCCAGATCAATTATAAAACTTTACACGGATCGAATAATATATTTAAGAAATAACAAAAATGAGAAAATTGGACCCCGGATGAACAATCATGGACTGCCTCAGGGCTCCGTGTTGAGCCCTCTATTATTTAATTTATATACGGCCGATCTTCATCAAATTCATAATACAAGTTTAAATATTGTGCAATATGCAGTTGACTTCTGTTTGTATGTATACAATAAAATTTATAACAAGGCAGTAGAGATATTAGAGCATGGAGTCTCTAATGTAAGTCAATGGCTTTTTTTCAATGGATTCGAGCTTTCTCAATAGAAATCGGTTTACTCTGTTTTTTCTCGACACAATCTTCCAAATGTCTCTGAAATCCAACTCGAAGCTTACACATTTCCTTTTAAGTTTGAAGTAAAGTATTTGGGGGTAATTTTCGATAAAAAATTAACATGGAAACCTTTTATCGAATCTATTACTACAAAATGCAATAAAGGTTTGAATTTTCTAAAAATGGTGGTAAAAACGTGGTGGGGTGCTGATGTTAAAACGGCATTGGCTTTCTACAAGTCTTATATAAGATCTATAATTGATTATGGCTGTGTTTTATATGGATCTGCGAGTATGTCAACATTAAAATGGTTAGATAACATACAACATAAAGCGCTCAGAATTTGCCTAGGCGCGATGAAATCTTCCCCAACTGATGCACTGCATGTCGAAGCTTTAGAACCCCCCCTTTCGTTAAGAAGAGAAGTAATAAGCGGCACATTTCTTTTAAAACAGCTATACTATTCTACATCTTTATTACATAAAACGGCACGTTTAAACACTTTTGATTTAACGAACAAATACTGGATAAAAAAAACTTCCCCCCCCTCTATGTTCAGCCTTTAGAGAACATAGCGAAATGGTCCATATGACTGACAGCTCGTATATGTCTGAAATCGACTTCCTTAGCCTATTTGCTGATATAAGCATTATTACTCCAAATTATTGCGAGAATACTCTTATCAGTTCTAATATGTTACAAAGCGTACTAAATCAATTTGAGAATCCAGGACTTGTTTACACAGAAGCCTCGAAATCTATGTCCGGCACCGGTGGAGCTTTTATTGTTCCATCTCGAAACATCGAATTTAAATTTAAGTTAAATCCACACTGCTCTATTTTTACTGCTGAAGCCATTTCAGTCTACGAAGCTTTAAAGCATGTCGAAACTTCCACTTCCAGTGTTTCAATAATTTTATCAGATTCGCTTTCAGTCCTCAATGGTATCAAAAACCCTTTCCATCTTTGCTATAAAACCAACCCATATATATTTAGAATAAAACATTTAATTTCACAAATAAAATCTTCAGGAAGGGATGTTCACTTTATCTGGGTGAAAGCGCACATTGGACTACATTACAATGAACAAGTGGATCATTTGGCTAAAGAAGGTGCCAATTCAGGTGAGCTTCTGAACGATGAGCTATGTATAAGTGACAGACAGACAATGTTGAAAAAAAAATCCAGACATAAATGGTCGGTTATGTGGAAGCAATTCTGTTTCACAAACCCCACAAGATATACTTTAATTCATAATGACATCTATAGCGACTATAGCGACTCACTCACTGGAAATCGAGAAGTTCCAAAAGCGAGAAGTTTCCATGGAGTCGCTAAGAAACAAAAAGGAAAACTCGATCCATAATGGAGAAGTTTCCATGGAGTCGCTAAGAAAAATAAAAAACATTCGACATAAAAATATATATCAATATACTAAAAAATACTAATATCACATAAAATATGAACATGTATTAAAAACAATATAAGTATATTTACTTCCATTTTAATTTTATTTATAGCGATAACGCTATAAATTTGGTGACCCCGACGTGATAATTTTATGCCCGACGTGATCATTTTATGTCCAACGTGATAAATATATGCCAGAAGTGAAAATTTTATGTCCAACGTCATAAATATATGCCAGAAGTGAAAATTTTATGTCCAACGTGATAAATATATACAAGAAGAGATTCAATATATCAACTACCGTTATAAATTGACCATTTTATGAAGAGAAGAATTTTCCCGATGAATTTTGAATAGAGGTTCCAAATTTGAATAGATGTTCCTATAATTTATGGTAATTTCCTAATTCAATCAACTGAAGTTGTACATTACAAGTACTGTCATCTGTCGGTGAGTGAGTTAAAGTACATTCCCTTTTTTATCTAAGAGAGTAATCAATCAATCAATCAATCACAATCGATTAGTTATGCAAAGACAACCTTCAGACGAGGATTTTCCTCAAACCCATTATGTCACCTCTGTCAAATTACCCCCATTCTGGAAATCAAAACCAGAAATTTGGTTTACCCAGATCGAATCACAGTTTTCTGTTGCAAAAATTGTCAATGACAAGAAAAAGTATGATCAGGTTATAGCTAATTTGCCATTAGATGTGATAGATAATATATACGATATAATATCTAATCCCCCGGAAACGGATCTCTATATAAATTTAAAGAAAGTTTTAATTTCACGTTTATCATCGAGTGAGGAAAAACGTCTGAATGATCTGTTATCAGGTTCCCAAATGGGCGATCTGAAACCTTCAGATTTCTATAGATCCATGCTGAATATGGTTGGAGGATTCAGCATGGTTAGTCAAGATTTATTGATAAAGCTATGGAAAAGACGTTTACCTCAAACAGTATATATTGCCATTACAGCTTCAGGGAAAACAGACACAAAAGAGATTCTAGATATTGCAGATCAGATCTGGGAGTCCTGTCAAAATTCAATGGTTGCATCGTACTCCAAAAATCCTCTTGACTCTGAGTCAACCCCGTTATCAGATTTAACTACTACTATCAAAAATTTTTCAATCACTTTTCATGATTCAATTAATCAAGTATTACAAAAACAAGAAATTTTTAATTCTCGATTAAACTCTTTAGAATCCAGACTTTCCAATCAATCCTTCGAGCCTCAACCTTCTACTTCATGCTGCAACAATTGCAAAAGTAAAAGCAATTCACAAACTCGTACCACTAATCGCAATCGTTCACCCAGCCGTAATAATGTTTCCAATAAATTTGATCGTACAGACAATACTATTTGTTACTACCATCAACTTTATGGTGCCAATGCCTATCGTTGTGGAGGTGAATGGTGCAAATTCAGTAAGAATTGTAAAAAATCTGATAATTCTCAAAGATGACTGAAGTTTGATAATTCTATGACGTCTGATTTTGACATTTCTAACAGCAAACGTCGTCGACTTTTTATTTACGATAGATCTAACAACCTAAACTTCCTAATTGACACTGGTGCCGATTTATCTGTGGTGCCACGCAATGCTTTCACAGATTTAAAAAAGAATTTTGATACGATATTAACCGCGGCTAACAGTTCAACCATTTTTACATACGGTAAGAAATTGTTAAAAGTCAATCTAAACTTACGTAGATTATTTCCTTTCGTTTTCAATATAGCAGACGTTGACATACCGATAGTCGGAGCAGATTTCTTGTCTCATTTTGGTTTAGTTGTCGATCTTAAAGGAGCTCGAATAATTGATAACAAGACTAATTTGTCAGTTAATTGTTTTATTAAAAATAGTCCTTTAGACAATTGTAGATTAGATTCACTTAAATTATTTCCTTTGACAGATAAATATAACAAATTACTTTTACAATTTCCTAATTTAATTAGTTCCCCAGATTACAATTTACCTATTAAACATTCTATTGTACATCATATAGTTACTGAAGGTCATTTACCTTTTTCACGACCTCGTAGATTAGACAATCTTAAATTTAAAATAGCTCAAACAGAATTTAATAACATGGTAGAATTAGGTATCTGCAAACCATCATCTTCTCAAGTTTCCTCTCCACTCCATCTAGTGGCGAAAAAAGAGAATGACTGGAGACCTTGTGGAGATTATCGACAACTAAATACGATTACCATTCCAGACAGATATCCATTACCTCATATCCACGACTTTAGCTCTCAGTTGCACGGCTGCACTATTTTCTCCAAGATTGATTTAGTGCGAGCGTACCATCAGATACCTGTCGCTGAAAATGACGTTTATAAGACAGCTATAACAACTCCATTCGGACTGTTTGAATTTTCCCGTATGCCTTTTGGTCTACGCAATGCTGGTCAAACTTTCCAACGTTTTATGAATGAAGTACTTGTCAATTTACCTTTCGTTTTCGTCTATTTGGATGATATATTAATCGCAAGTCAATCAGATGTACAACATTTGGAACATTTGGAAAAGGTTTTCAAGAGATTAGACACATACGGAATTAACATTAAACCATCTAAATGTATCTTGGGAGTTGACAATTTAACCTTTTTAGGTCATCACATCTCTTCATCAGGTATTTTACCATCAACTGAGAGAGTCGAAGTCATTAATAATTTCCCTTTACCGGCAACTCTCAAACAACTACAACGTTTCATAGGTATGGTGAATTTTTATCATCGTTTCATACCTCATTTTGCTGAAATATTACTTCCCCTATATTCTCTTTGTAACAGTTTATCTCATGATAAAATTACAAAGATAAATAGTTGGCCTGATCAATTTTTAGACGGATTTTCGAAAGCCAAAGACGCAATAAGTAATGCAGTAGTTTTAGCTCATCCTTGCAATAATGACGATACTATCTTATCTCTCTCAGTAGATTGTTCTAACCTTGCCATGGGTGCAGTTTTAGAGCAAAAAGATAATAAGGGATTTCTTGCTCCTTTAGCATTCTTTTCCCGTAAATTAACCACAGCACAAACCAATTATTCGATTTTTGACAAAGAACTTTTAGCATTATATACTGCAATTAAACATTTTAAGTTTATACTTGAAGGTCGCAAGTTTAATTGTTTTACAGATCACAAACCTTTAATCAACGCTTTATTCACAAAAGCAGAAAGATCTCCTCGTCAAATACGTCATTTAGAATACATAGCTCAATTTTCTTGTAAAATACAACATGTTAAAGGAAAACATAATGTAATAGCTGACAGCTTGTCACGTATTTACGACACTTCTTCCTTAAAACAAGATATTTTACCACTTCAACTTAAAAATTCTCCCTTCCTTAATGTTAACTTTGACCTAAAGTTGCTTAGTGAAGCTCAGGAGAAAGATTCAAATCTCAACTATGTATTGTCAGATAAATCATCACTAACTAAAACCAATTTCATTTTAAAAAAGATACAAATTCCAGATTCAAATGATTTTATTTGGTGTGATGTTTCTCGTGCAAAAGTCAGACCTTTTGTCCCACTTATTTACAGACGAACGATTTTCGATATTTTTCACAACTTATCTCATCCTGGTATTAAAGCCACTAGACTTTTGATTTCAAATAACTATTTTTGGCCGAAAATGAATACAGATTGCAATTTATGGTCAAAATCGTGCATTAACTGTCAAGCTGTCAAAGTCAGTCGACATACGCGAAGTGCTCTCGGGAACTTCACCATTCCGAAAATCAGATTCGACCACATCCACATAGATTTGGTAGGACCATTACCTCCATCCAAAGGTAACTCTTACATTCTTACGGTGATTGAACAATTCACTAGGTGGCCGGAAGCATACCCTCTTCGCGACATCACAGCAGAAACAGTTGCACGTACTTTATTTCAAAACTTTGTTTGTCGTTTCGGTGTTCCCTTGTCAGTAACGACTGATCAAGGAGTACAATTCGAGTCAAGATTATTTAATGAATTTGCAAAGTTTTTAGGTTTTCATAGAATACGTACAACTCCATATCACCCAGAAGGCAACTCTTTAATTGAAAGATTTCATCGCTCACTTAAAACTTCCTTGTTAGCTAGAGCCAATACATCACATTGGACAGATGAATTACCCATCATTTTATTAGCATTTAGGACAACTCCCAAGGAAGATCTGCAATGTTCACCTGCTGAACTCATATATGGTCAAACCCTTCGTTTACCTGGCGAATTTTTCGTTGAATCGTATAATTCCCCAGATATTCCTTATTTCATTGACAAATTACGCATTTATTTTAATAATTTAAAATTTGTTCCTCCAACTTCGCATGGCAATTACAAAACTTTTGTTAGTTCAGATCTTGCCTCTTGCGATTTTATTTTCGTTCGCATTGAACGTTTAAAACGTTCATTTACTCCTTTATATGAAGGACCGTTTAAAGTTTTATCTCGTTCAGATAAGTTATTTACCTTTAAGAAAGGAGACAAAGTCATAACTGTCAATATTGATAGGGTTAAACCGGCTTTTGTATTAGTTGACAGATGTGACACTTTGCCTACCCCGATTAAAAAAGTACGTTTTGCAATCGACACGTTGATTGATTGACTATTTTCTTTTTTAACGAGGGGGTGTATATAGCGACTATAGCGACTCACTCACTGGAAATCGAGAAGTTCCAAAAGCGAGAAGTTTCCATGGAGTCGCTAAGAAACAAAAAGGAAAACTCGATCCATAATGGAGAAGTTTCCATGGAGTCGCTAAGAAAAATAAAAAACATTCGACATAAAAATATATATCAATATACTAAAAAATACTAATATCACATAAAATATGAACATGTATTAAAAACAATATAAGTATATTTACTTCCATTTTAATTTTATTTATAGCGATAACACTATAACATCCCCAATCAATTTTGGCATGACGAATTTACCTGTTCTAGAAAATATGTTACAACGTTAATACGTTTAAAGCTGGGCCATGCTTGCTATCCTGCACATTTATTTAAAATTGGAGTTTTCACCTCAGATAATTGTGAAGAGTGTAACGTTTTGGGTGATCTTGACCACGTGTTCTTTGGCTGTTCAAAATACAAAGTTTCCTCGACTAAACTAATACAAAATATTGTTAAAGATTGTCATACTTTCGGTCCATTTAACTTACTGAGCCTGTTGTCAAGTCAGTCAAAGAAAATATATAATAGTCTCATGCTTTTTATAAATGAAACTGAAATTAAGCTGTAGGTTAGACTCGTAAACCTTTGTGTCTCTCCTCATGTTATTTTTCCCTACTTTCCGAGGTCTCTCTTGTGTTGTCTGAGATATAGAAATGTCCTGATCGACCCCTGGACGAGAAATGTGTGCCCCCGTCATCTCCTGTCGCTCTTCTCATTTTTTATTATTGGATTAGGTTTAACTAGGTTTTTAGGTTATTATTTCTTTTTTTTTGTTAATTTTAGTGGCTGGCTGCATGGTCAATGACCTAAAGCCAAAAAAAAAAAAAAAATGGCAAAATAAAAATCAATAACTATAACCTGAACAAATCACATGAAAAAATGAAATTATTATATTACAAGAAAGAGGAAGGAAAATATTATTTCTGCTCTCAAATCAAACCTGAATTAGTAAAAAAATACATTAATGGTTAAAAAAAAATTCAGTGGGTCCAGTGGGAGTTGAACCCGGGACCCTCTCGCCTCCCAAGCGAGAACCTTACGCACTGAGCTATTCCACTTCAACTTCCTCTTGCACCCACTTTCCACCCACCCACCGGTCTGGCAATTTTTTTATTCACTTGAAATATTTTCAACTTTGATATCCTAAAGTACCAGACTGATTATAATAATGTAATTTTATTAATTTTGATTCACACTTTGAAAATCTAGGGGCGTAAAAGCCATACCACCGGACGGGTTGCCAGACTTCCGATTGTCTACAAGGGGCAGATTAGGAAAGTTCTGGCCCTATTCTCTATGGTGTAACGAGATTTGTTGCTAGCTCTTGGACTATAACATTATTTACGTAAATGTTCAACGATTAGAAAAACAGTTCAATAAACCAGCCGAAGAGTATGATGTTTACTCTAATTTATCTATGCAACTATGATGAATTCGTCTAAAAGTAATAGATTATCCCATAGAAAATTTGAGCACAGAATTATTCTACAAGCAAATTTATATTTTATCTTTATTTATTTATTTTTTAATTATACTGCCTTATTTGTATTTACGTCCTGAGGAAGTTTAGCTATAGATTCCACCACTCAACCAGGACCCGCACTCATAGACAACAACACAACAACCATTTCCTGCGAAATTGCCATCTGCCGCAGCTGAGATTCAAACTCAGGAGAGGAGAAGCGATTAATCATGTTGTCTGTTACACTACCACGGGCTCTGCTACCATCTCGGCAATACGTATTAAATGCAGGCTGTGCAGAAGGGGGGTTACACATTTGGAAAAACTCAGACGTACATCCATACCCACCGGTGTTGTCAATACTGGGGCTGAGCGCGATAGACAGTCGATCAGTATATTCGCTACTCAATACGCCTTAACCGATTGAGCTACCGCGCCGGTAGCATAGAAGGAACGATGTCCCTGGTTTAAGTCTCTATTTGTTCAGACTGGGATTTATGATTCCTATACTAATGGGAGGGACGACTTATTTATTATCAATATAAAATATTTTATATATCATATAACCTTTTTAGTTACATAAGTCCTATCTTGACAAGAGTTCATTTCCCACATAAATGTTTTTAAATGCTAGAACACTTTCATTTTCAAAATATTCACAATTTTTTAACATTTTATTAAGCAAAAATTGACAAAGGTTTTTCCAGCTGAAAAGAAAAATTTGCAGCTCTCTTATTTTACTATTTACAACAAAAATTTTAAAAGTGAATATATAAGTACCTTCATGCGCCGTTTCCTTACAAGTACTCATCTCCGCTGTAGCAGACATATACCTCATTCTTACATATGGTTGTGGAGGAGGGAATGTCTGTTGTCTCGTGAGACATTTAGAAATAGGAGTATTTCCTTGTAGAACTGAGGAGAGTCTACTGACAGCTGCGCTACTTGTCATGGATGCTATATTCGGCTCTGGTAACAGATTTTCTGCACTTAAAGGCCTCTCTGGATGATCTTCTGCTGTTAAAGAAATGTAAATGTCAATTAGATACTTGTATTTCAAATAAGGTATGGTATTAAACATCACATGTAATGCAACCACCGATCCGCAATGTGACTTTATGCGGGAGAGCTGCACATTTAAAAGAAAATCCAGGTTCCTCAGCTGGGAACTTAATCTAGGAGCAATAGAGCTTACTTCTCGACTAAGCAGCTATAGTGGTCCTAATATATCAAGCAGTGCACGTCATCACTAGTGATATTCTGATCGATGTCAAAAAGTACATTTTCAACCGTGTTTAATAGTGGAAAAATGTTCTTTCATGTTTAATTAAAGTGCTATTGTGAACAAATTGGCTCTCTGGTGATATATAAATGCCCTAAGAATGTTCCCACAACATAATTACAAAACCATTTTATAAAGGCTCCATTATTCACTTGTAAAGGCTCCTGATATGACTTTTATAAAGTTTCAAGTAACTATGCGAATTTCTCAATTATGTAACGATTACATAAATGTTGGTTATACAGTTTGTCTCAAAGTTATAGCAACCTAAGTCGTAAAACAGAGAAGCGCTCAATCTAATAAAGACATGATGTTCGTCTGCTCGATTAGAACTTGAAACATTAGAATTCTGCTTTTACATCAAAGCTACAGATAATAATCCCATACAGCACACCAAATAACGATTACGAAGTGTTCGCATTGTGACGATGTATCTAGATGCAGACACAAGGTTACACAATTCTACGATGTAAATGTGCTACGTTTACACATTGTAGGCAAACACGTATGCACAAAGGTTAAACGTCCGCCTCACAATGTAGCCACAGTATACCATTTACATACACACAAATAATTTGATCCACAGTGTGTTATCGGATGCACAGTGATTGACTTCCTAATGTGTCAGACGAATGACGTCTTATGCTAGACGTTAATTTTTTCAGGTTATATTTGGTAATCCCCCCACAGGTTTTTAGCAATGGGAACATATAAAACTACATACTAGTTAGTAAGTCTACTTGATACAAATAAAGTAATTAATTGCATATACGTTTTGTCCTATGAATTTATTTGTTAGCCATCCGTATATTTTTTTATTTACATTAACTATCTAATATTGTTTACCATCACTCCAATTTCTTCTAACAAGGGTTGCCTGTAAATTATAATGTTTATTATTATTAAGTTATTAAATTCATTTTTACTTACCTTTGCCAATTGCGGTGGGTAGGGATCGAACCTACACGTTTCTGTTGTCCGTATTACAGTACTGACGCTTCTACCAACTGAGCTATCGTGGTGATTGTTATTTCGGATGCTAAAAGCAGTATTTATGATGTGTATGAAGTCTTTATTATGTGTGAAATTCAATTTCTAGCCTTATTTAAAATATATGAAAATCTTTCAAGTTCTCTTTTTTTTTCTATTTTTTACGTGTTCCCAAACCTGAATTTTTCGAGTTACTAGTATTTTTATTTATTTATAATTATTAAGAACTTATTTAATTTAATTAAACTGTCACCAGTGTCACCTGAGTTAAGAATTAAAGTTTTAATACAAACCTGGGAAACGTGTTGGAGAAAAAACGGTCAGGTATAATATATCATTTACAACATAAATAGAATATTTAATAGTCTAAAACAGACCTAAAATTGAAAAGAAGTATATTCGTACATCGGTTTTATAAGCAATTATTACCTTGAAAAAAACAACTGAAAGTTTTTTCGCAACTATTTTAACAAAAAAAAAAAAAAAAGACAGAGTGAGCACGGATCGAACCGCGTACCTCTTGCCTCGCCGCCTAATGTTTAACTCACTCAACCACTGACTTCTGTTTGAATACCTGCTTAAAGACTTAATAGTAGAACACGCAACGACTAGATTTTGCTTTTTAATGCATTTTAATCTAATTTTATTATTAAAAGAACTCGATATCTTTAAAACTGCCGAATCTTTACAAACTCTTTCGAATATAAATTGTTTTGGATATTGTTAAAAAACAAAAATGCCTGCTGTATGTGTGGCTATGACCACTCTTAACTCTTATAGAAGAAAGAGGACACATGAGATACACATGGCTGGTATGCTCACGCTGACGCTTTGCGCGCGCACACTGTTCCATGCTCGAATAGTCGGATGTAGACACGACAAGACACAACTAAAAAGTGTATATATAGTTATTTGTATCATGTATATATATCGCACTTTTATGTGGTGTATGCAGTAGGCACAAGTATTATATAAAGCATCACACATACATATGACTTAAACCTTGTAGGCATCTTCTACGGACGTCAAATTGCAACATTCTAATGATCCTTCTTTACGTTATATAAAAATGTTTAGAATCTTGAGTGCATACAGTATACAATTATTAAACGTTGTATCACATAAATCTGTCAATATAAACATAAGTGTATCTCATATGTGTACGTCAGTACTAGTTTAACAATTAGATCTACCTTAACATATTTTGTTTCTCATGTATATATCTTGTAGAGACGTAATTACAATTGGACGTGCTGTTTGGGATTTAAGGCAAATAAGTAAATTCTCTCACTGATTAAATTGGATTGGCTGAAGTCTTAATGCACAATTCTTGTTATTTAAATCTTATTGGACAACAGGCATGTACACTTACTTGCAAACAAAATATTACACTTTTGAAGTAAATACAATTATTACAAAATTATAATCTAAATTGCCGGCTACTGTGTGCCAAAAAAAACACGAGTAAAATCAGACGCTGGAACTTTTGACTCGAAGCGTTGCCAATACCGTTAAGAGTTATGAAGAAAATGGACATAGACAATTTTATGGAGATTCAAATTTTCTATAAAAAAGTTTGTGAGAATGATTGAAAGTTGAATACAATCTTACAGTTGCCCAGTGCGCGACTCTCAACCATCTTTAAGCCAAAAGTGTTTAAGATAGACATATTGCCACCACTCACTTTTTTATAGAAAAAATGGGGTATTTTCCATTTTTTTTAAATTCAGCTTTGGTGATACGAATCAATTAATTTAACAATTACTGCATATTCAATTTAAACCAAAACAATAATTTCTTAAATAAAAATAAGAAATAAGAATACGCCCATCTAGACACAGATTTCAAATGATTTTATTCGGAGGGAAATAATTTAACCAATAACAGACAACTTACGCTTAGACTGTAACAATCTTATATGAATGCCAAATTGTGTATTTACTTTACATTACTTTACCTATAACACTTCTATTTTTCTCAATATCTTGAATATCAATAAATATTATATACATGTATTTAGAAAGAATTAAAATGTATTTATGTTATTATTTAGAAGTTATCTTAAAAATGTAAACAAAATTCACGGCGAGTATTATGTGGCAACATTTCTTGCATGCTGCCAGCTGTCACTTCTTATCACAATACAAGTGAAAGAGATATATTGGTTAGATAGATAGTAATATTGGTATAGTCTCCTTATTTTTATTATTTTAATTGTAATAACTGTATAGTATTTTTTTAAGATTTTTACGATATTTTAGCTTGTTTTATATAAGTATGTGATTTTTTATTCATTCTATTGACTGGCTTATACAACTGTAATGTATGTTTTAAGTGCAATAAAGTATTTATTTTATTTTATTTTATTATTTTAATAAACTATCAAGATGGAGTTGAATTTTGTGAAAGGAGATTCGTCCAATTTGCCCAAAGTTGATTATCACTTGATAGATTCTTTCTATAACAAAGTTTGGATTTTTTATAGGGACGGGATCAAAAATATTAGAAGCTTGCCACCAAGTTCTTTGAACATCAATTTTTTCGGAACAGTTACAAAATTTTTTTCCGAAGCACATATTTGTGTTTCCACAACTTTTTATAAAATACCTTTTAAATGACATTATCTATTATTTTTGTAAATTACAGCAAATAACTCGATGAAAGAAACTGAAATGCTTCAGCATTTCAGTTTCTTTCAATCAACACGACATTAGAACACATCTGTCATTTGACTAGCCGTTGACATTGTTGTCATGTTTTGCTAAATATGTTTTTAAAAATCTAATCGGCATTAAAAATTATTTAAAATATTTAATAATCAGGGCTGGCTCTAGGGGGGGGGGGGGGGGGCGAAGCGGGCGGCAAAATTCTAGGGGTGGCAAATTCTTCAAATCCACAATTACCAAAAAAATATAAAAAGCTAGGAAACAATTTCTTCACTAATATAGTAACAATAATGTTAACTTTATATAAATAATTTGTTATTGTTAGTATTTTTGTATATAACGTAGGTTACATATACATTCTGTTTCTTATATGTGATTTTATTTTTTGTCTAATTTCTGTGGTGTGGTATTTTTTTTAAGTTTCAATACGGTTAATTTTTTCAATTATTTTATTTTACCCTCTTAAATACAGTAATCATAATATTGCTGAAAATCCAAAAATTGCTGTAAACCTTTATAACTAAAAAAACAAACAATCAAGAATATTCAGTAGGTGACGCTTAAGATGTTGTAAAAAATAATGGACTGAAAAGATAGAGGTGAAAATGAGACAGACAGGTAGCGGGGTAAATAAAAGACGTGATATCCAATCCAGATTGAAATAAATTAAACTTAATTTTTTATTCAAGTTTGCTTTGTACATTCAGAACTGTTCTATGTTATCCAATCAGGTCCTATGACTACTGTTAATGCGGAAAAAAAATATTATTCAGTAAACTCTTTAATTCACTTTTAAAAAATTTTTGAACGCACCTTAGTCTTTTTTTGGGGATTTTTTAGTCTCTCTATTTGCATTGTACGTATTTGGCATACGTCAACTAGAAGTGTCATACTTCACATTTTGTGATCAAGTTTATTAATCTGCTAGTTTTAAATCATGAAAAATTTGATTTTAACGAAAAAATTAAAAGCAGGGTAAAAAAGAGAATAAAGAGACCAAATGAGCAGACTGAAGCAGGCACATTTCAGCTTCCTAATTTAGGAGAAGCTAGCCCTTCTTGTTTAGTAAAAAAATCTGAATAAATTATACATAAAAGAAGAAACCCTCCTCTGTCTTATTTTTGCACTTCCATTTGTACGACATCAATAAGAATGGGAATAAATCACGTGTCTTTCATTTGCCCTCCACTGTCCTTTTTTTACCCCGCTTGGAGGGTAAAAATGAGACACTGTTTATTTTTGTTTATTAATTAACGGTACTTTTTAGTAAAAAATACATAGAAATATGATTTTTCCTGTCATTTTTACATATGATACCAATCTTTCATTAAATATGACTCTATTCTAAGCAACCTAAAAATTGAAAGATGTAATTTTGTCTCATTTTTACCCCGCCTGACTCTAATGTTATTTATATAAGAGAGGGGTGGCAAAATACCTGGAGCCAGCCCTGTTAATAATTCACACCTAGTATTGTTTTTTACAGAAGAAAATTAAATTTCATGGATAAATATATTAAAATTGATTTAATAAATAAGCTTTATACTCCTGTTTTCTTCCATTATCTTTACTAGAACTAGAGAAGAAATTTCAACTTGGCAACACCACACTGTTTTGTATAAAACCATTCTATCAACAAATCAACACAGACTACCTATGTCATCAATTTAAAACGCTTTTCGCGCCACTAGTTTTAACTCTTGTTTTCTCAAAAAATTGATAATTATTTTCGCGGAAATCAGTATTGGAAGACTTGTTTATACATATTCTATATTATTCAATAAACGGTCTGTCCCTCTCAAAGTGCTTGTGGCTGTATAGTAAATGCATAATGAGCCAAACTGTTTTATAGCAAAATCTGCAGCAGTCTTTATACAACTAAAAAGAATACGTAGCTAGATACTGGCTACATAATGAGTTACATAGTTCTATAAAAAAATATGTTACAGTATTCATGCTAGAGAAAGTTGGAATATGTATAATTACCGCCAATAGAACCTTATTATTCTTTAAGACATTCTTAACAGTCTCTCGGTAACTAAAAGAGCTTTTTTACAGATATTTAATTGCACCTGAAAATTACCAAGAACTTCTTATAAAGTAATTGTCCCTTATTATAAGTACAATTTGTACGTCTCCGACTTCCCGGAGTTCCCGAATATGAACCTTGCCAAGTACGCCGACGACACGGCCATGTACGTGCATTCACACAATGCACAAGCGGCGAATATGCTGCTGAAGGCACACATGGCCCGTGCCGCGGCTTATTACGACAAGTGGAAGATTCGGATCAACGCCGAGAAGTCCGAGTCAATTCTCTTCACACGCCACTTCACCGAAAATCGCATTCTTACACCACTTTCGATCTGGGGCCGCCAAATTCCAATAAAGCGGTGCGTGAAGTATTTGGGGGTCAACTTGGACAAGAGACTGACCTTCAATACGCACGTGAACGAGACTGTACGCAAGGTCTACTCCACGTCCAGGAGTCTGTATCTGCTCCTGGCGCGGGGTAGCGGACTAAACAGGACGAATAAAAAATTGTTATATACGATGGTGATTAGGCCGGCCATCACATACGCGGCGCCGGTGTGGTGCAGCATCCGGGCCACGACAATGAATAAATTTAAAGTCCTAGAACACAAATTTATGCGCCTCATTTCAGACTCAGATAGGTACACCTCCCTTAGAGATCTCTATGCACGTTGCCACGACATAACCCCACTAGCGGACTTCGTCCGGGAAACCTCCCAAAATTTCTATCAATTCAAATTGGGCGAAAGTCCGCTAACCCGAGACATCACACGAATCAGACAGCATAATGCCATACTTTTCAACCTAAAACACCCATTACCATACCAGGCGTTGCCTATCTTTCGGCAACTTCCCTAGCCAAACCTTTCCTATACCACAAATTCCCTTTCACCACCCTTTAATTTAACCACCTTTTACCTCAAACCCCTCTCTATTCTCTTTATCCATTTTGTTGTTTTTGTTAAATTTTTGTTCTTTTTGTCCCTTCTTGTCCTTCCAAATCCCCTTTTGACCAATAACCTCTAGCAAATCCCAACTCACCCCTTCACACTACCTTTCCGGAGGCAGGCAGACCACCGGATGAAGATTGTGACTTGCTCAAACGGGTTTTTTCATTGAATTTTTCCCGTATTATCAGCCAAAACTAGTGCGCGTGTTGTGCGCCCGCCCTTTAATCAAAGTTTTTAAATCTAGCTTTAAGTAGCTTTAAGTGTTTTTAAACTTAGTTTTTAGTTCTTAGTTATCTGCAATTGTCAGGCTTAAGTTTTTTACTGTTAAACACTTGATCTGTTGTTCAAGCCGAAACCGACCCCTTTCCACCCGACCACTCATCTACCACGGCGTTGCGTGGTGGTGTGGTCGGCTCTGAATCGAGACTCGGTCTAGGCGCATTCTTGTACCCGTAATGTTGAATAAAATTGTTTTGAATTGAATTGAATTATTATAAGTAATAAAAATAAAGTTTTTGTTATTTCAGCCACCATATTTTTCAAAGATGTAAGGTTTTAGATGTGGCATCCATCTTGGGAAAAATTCACATAAGAAAATTTGTACTCTATTTGCACACATTAAACAATTCCAGATGTACTTCTATAATTACATATTATGTTTTAAATAATTAAATAAATAAAATTAATTTATGGAAATTAACACCATTTTAGACAGAAATAAAAAATTTGAAGAATATTTGTTATTTCATTAGACAAGTAGACAGTAAAATTTAAATTGCAAATTAATTTTGGCTTCAATAATCTCTTGAAAATTGAAATTTTAACGTATTTGCATTTAGTCACAAAACAGATAAGTCGAAGCACTGATTGTATATATGATTCCAAATTATATAAGTTATGACACAACTGTTATGAAACGGGAAAGTTCTTTAACTTATTCAGCCAAGGACAGTTATACAGTAATATAACAATGAATTTGCAGAAAAATTACTTCATAACTAATGCATCACTAGACCATAAAAGTGCTTTATTTTTATATAAAGGAGTATAAGCGAACTTCCATTCAAGTCTTTGCATCTCTATAAAAGCTTCTTAAGATACCTTACTGTTTCCTGCAGTCTTTAAATGATAAAATGGCTTTATAACCTTTATTTATTTGCTTTAATCATTATTTAGGTATTAAGCAAATCACAACTTACACACTTTTTATTTATTATTAAATTACCTACTTTATTCTGTATATTGTCGCCCTAATCTGGACACATTGATATACTACCCAAGCAGCAATTTTAGTAGTTTTTACGTAATAGTTGCCATTAGGGGAACTTTAAAGGTTTCCGCAACTAAGGACTGTTACGTAATGGGAACCATCCTTCTACTAAGTATTCACCAAAATGGGGAATAATAATTACTTAGCAAATTACTATTCCGGTACTTCTACCATTACCGTGTTGAAGACTAGGTTATTACGTAAACCGGATGTAACCAAGTAGTAGAAATGACTAACTTTTGGAACAGCTCAGCTGACCGAAATGAGAGCGCAAACTATATATTTGGCTCTCTGTTATTCGAATAGCAATTTAATGACTTACTGAGTTTCAAGCACACTATATGTCCAAGGTCCTAGTTAAGGTGATTATATACAACATGCATAATATAAATCATGATGTTTTGCATTTACCCTGGGTGTGGATATTAAAACCACCACTTGTTTTCTGTAAAATGTTATCATGATACTTCGATAAAAAAGACGCCCTCTCGAGAAAATGGTTTTTTCGGAAAAAAAATTTTTTGCAAAAATTATGTGTACAAGCAAAACTGCAAAATTTTTTATGGAAAACGTTTTTTTTTAAATTTTATATATTATAAAGTAATAATCTATTTAGAAAACATATTTGTAAATGACTATAATAAAAAGAAATTTTTTATTGAATTATATTTTTTATCTGTGTCAATATGGCGTCTTCATTCAACAACAGAAAAATGACGATTTTAATTGCAGTAACTTAGAGGTTGCAAAAACCAAAATTATTTCCCTACAAGTTACATTTACTATAAAGTAGCAGATGCCACCAACGTTATAGTTGTTGTTACTTTAAAAGTGATGACGGCAACTGCAACAATTTCACTGTGTAGTTATATTTACCTAGATGTAGCAAATGGGACCAATGACGCTATAAGATCTTAGTAACTGTTGCTACCAACTTATTTTCATGTTGGTAGAATTGGCAGAATCGATATAGGTAATTTTTTTTTTTTTAATTGGCAACGCGGTAATAACTGTTAAAGTGTCACTGTCACTGTGTGCGATAGGAATATGTGGATTATTAAAAATAACAATTATTATACTTTTTAAGTACTTTTTATTATTTGATATTATTTGGAAAGAGCACATATCGAACAATATTTGATGCATGCCCCTGACGGTGAGCATCTTATGTCATAGGTAGGTGTTTATTATGATGTTGCTTTTATGTACCTATTTAAATGTTTGGGTTTTTTAGGTTGCATTGATACTGGGAGTACTGCGGTAAACTGACCTTCTTAAGCGTCGAAGATATGAGATAAAGAATAATATCTATATATATACATACCAGATACCAAGACGAATAAATCAAGAAGTTTCACAGTTTTAAATGAAGGATTTTCGGTGAACTCACTTGATTCGATTAGGAAATATGTCTTTAAGACTGCAAAATGTGTCTCACTAAAGATTTTTCGTAAATTTTCAAAAGGGAAAGTGCACTGTCCAATGCGTTGGATTAAATAAGCTCTCAAAAATTCCAAGAATTGTAGCTGATTATTTGCAATTGCCTGATGCAGATTTGTATACTGGCCATAGCATGCGCCGTTCCTCATCAACTCTTGGCCAATGCTGGGGGTGACATTACCACCCTTAAACGTCGCGGTGTGTGGAAATCATCCACCGTGGCAGAGGGTTATTTGGAAGATTCAGTCTCAACAAGATTTTGTTATTGCTAAAAAAATTCAGGGAGAGCAGCACAACGAGTCAGGGGATACAGACGTCGTTACTAGTATAGAGAAAAATTGTGTACAGAAGAGCAGTTTTCTTTGTGAAAAATCGAATATGATGACAATAAATGTTAACATAAATATAAATAAGTGTTAGTGCATGGATTCTTTGTTTTGTTGATTTTCCATATAATGGAGACAATAAATAAATTCCTTGGACTTTATTTTATATTAAAATTACTCTTTAGTGACTACCTCACTTTAGCTTATTACTTTATCTCACTAGTGACTTACAGGTCACTTTATACCTTCAAAATCTCATCAGTAAAGATCACTTTATATGAAAGTGTTGGATAAATATATTTATTAACGTAAAGTGTGTAATAATGGAAAAAATATATAAGTGTTTTCATATTTATTTAGTGATCAGTTTACATTTAATTTCATTCAATTCAATTTATTGTACATAAATAATGTCTTATGCCGTTATACCGACATTGTCCGTTCCCCATCGACACAATATTTATTAAATTTGGAGTTTTAATCGGCAAATTCATTTAATATGCTCAGTGGATCACTAACTGAACTATGGGTCAATCTGTGTGTTAAAGACAAGTTGTAATTTTCAGTGGATCACTAATTGAACTATGGGTCAATCTGTGTGTTAAACACAAGTTGTAATTTTCGAGCAGTACACAGTATCATTAATCACTACAACTGTTATAGTTTTCGATTACTCTTCTTGTGTTGATGGGAGCACTTTTGCACTTGTTGCCAAAGATGATGGTTTTGCTGTGGCGAAATAATCTTTCATGTTTGCATCATATTCTGAAGAATCACTATTTCTCTACTACTGTTTAACTGTTTCTTCAGTTTTCTATAAAACGTGGATGAGTGCCGATAAACTTTATTTCGTTTTCACTGAGCATTTCAGATGCCGCCATTTTATTCAATGCCAATAATTATATAAATTGTCTTAAAAGTTAATATTACTCTATAGTAGATTTTCAAGGTATATGTAACTTTTAAGTCATTTTCAATTAGTGGGGAGTAGTAAAGATAACTTCAAAGCCCCTATGTTCGTAGAAGTAACCTCATTTTTACTCGAGATGTCACTAATAAGTTAGACTACTTTCAAGTGGTCCTTTGGTAAAGCTGTGCAGTCGGCATTACTACCAATTTTCACTTTGCAGTTGAGGATGCTTCAAAGTAATGCAGAGTAGTATCCGCGACGTTGCAGATTCTCCAGCAGTTACTTGAAAGTGTTATAACTATACAGTGCCTAAATTCAGTAGAATATACTTAATTGTCACTACAAATGCATACCACGAAGTGAATATTACCCTGAAGTCGCAAAATTAGTAACAGTTATGTCATTCCTACTATATTAAAGTTCCGATGCCTCAGATGCCAGTTCCCATAACTTTGAATGCTGCTTGGGTAGTTAGGTAAATACCAGGGCTGGCTCCAGGTATTTTGCCGCCCCTCTCTTATATAAATAACATTAAGGTCAGGCGGGGTAAAAATGAGACAAAATGACATCTTTCAATTTTTAGGTTGCTTATAATCAAGTCATATTTAATGAAAGATTGGTATCATATGTAAAAATGACAGGAAAAATCATATTTCTATGCATTTTTTACTAAAAAGTACCGTTAATTGATAAACAAAAATAAAGAGTCTCATTTTTACCCTCCAAGTGGGGTAAAAAAAAGACAGTGGAGGGCAAATGAAAGACACGTGATTTACTCCCATTCTTATTGACATCCTACAAATGGAAGTGCAAAAATAAGACAGAGGAGGGTTTTTTCTTTTATGTATAATTTATTCAAATGTTTTATTAAACAAGAAGGGGCTTGCAGAAGGGCTAGCTTCTCCTAAATTAGGAAGCTGAAATGTGCCTGCTTCATCAGTCTGCCCATTTGGTCTCTTTATTCTCTTTTTTACTCCGCTTTTAATTTTTTCGTAAAAATCAAATTTTTCATGATTTAAAACTAGTGCAGATTAATAAACTTGATCACAAAATACGGACAATGCAAATAGAGAAACTATAAAGTTTCCAAAAAAGTACTAAGGTGCGTTCAAAAATTTTTTTAAAAGTGAATTAAAGAGTTTACTGAATAATATTTTTTCCCGCATTAACAGTAGGCATAGGACCTGATTGGATAACATAAAACAGTTCTGAATGTACAAAACAAACTTGACTAAAAAATTAAGTTTAATTTATTTCAATCTGGGTTGGATATCACGTCTTTTATTTACCCCGCTACCTGTCAGTTTCATTTTTACCCCCATCTTTTCAGTCCATTATGTTTTATCACATTTTAAGCGTCACCTACTGAATATTCTTGATGGTTTGTTTTTTTAGTTATAAGGTTTATAGCAATTTTTGGATTTTCAGCAATATTATGATTACTGTCTTTAAAAGGGTAAAATAAAATAATTGAAAAAATTAACCATATTGAAACTTAAAAAAAATACCACACCACAGAAATTAGACAAAAAATAAAATCACATATAAGAAACAGAATGTATATGTAACCTACTTTATATACAAAAAAAAACTAACAATAACAAATTATTTATATAAAGTTAACATTATTATTACTATATTAGTGAAACAATTGTTTCCTAGCTTTTATATTTTTTCGTAAATGTGGATTTGAAGAATTTGCCACCCCTAGAATTTTGCCGCCCCGGGCAGCCGCCCGCTTCGCCCCCCCAGAGCCAGCCCTGGTAAATACTTTCAAATAACACTCATTATTGGAGAATCAATCGAAACAACTACTCTTCTTAAAATGCTAGGAATCCTATCATGTAATTCAATACTTCATCAGTATTAGTTAGAAGAGTAATTGTTTTGATTGGTTCTTCAGTAATGAGTGTTTTAAATATTTACCCACAGTGCGTGCCGGTTTTTGATACAAATTGCCCCTAGGCCCAGGTCAATTTTCAATGCCTTGTATTATAACCACTATGCTTGCTATCAGTTTACGGGCACTAACCACTAAGATGAAAGGCAAAGGCGCCCCCCCGCAGAGTGGTGCCTCTAGGCCCGGGCCTATGAGGTCTAGTCAGAAAACCTGCCCTGCACATAACACAGTTTGTACTTAGTATGTACAAGTACATACTAAGTACAAACTGTGTTATATCGGTACCTAACTAGTATATTAGCTTGCCTAGATTACGGCAACAATATACAGAAAGTAGATAATTTCATAATAAATAAAAAATTGTATAAGTTGTGATTTACTTAATACCTAAATAATATTCTCTAGTTGTATAAATATTAAGAGAACATTCTCAGACCTTAATTATAGAGCTTTTACTTCTATACAATGGTGATATAGATATTTTTATCGCTATTTTAAAATAATTGGTGTGTTGTGTACCAACTCAAAATTATATCAAGGTGTAAATTGCGTATGCATATAAGGAAAATTTATGTTGGTATTGCGCCACGTAGTGGCAATTGCCATACGTTGCTTTAAAAAACTTGGCTAAGCTTGTATCATGTTATCATTTTGTTGGGCATTTAATTGATTTTATTTTAATTTGTTGATTTAATTATTATTAGTAAAGTTTTATAACTAGGTAAAATTTAGTTAATGTGTTTTTCAATAACAATATTATTGTGCATAATAAATGAAAGATTTTATATAACAACTTTAACATCACGCAAACACAGTAAAACTGCGATGTCAGTTTAAGAATGACATGCACCACTTGATATATTGGGACTACTATTATAAACATACATATATTCAAATTATCTGCAATGTGGAAGTTGCTCTTACCTGATGAATGATGAGGACTACTAGATGAAATATCAGACGATTGAGAGCCATACCGTAACAATTCGTCTTCCTCCCTAAGGCCACTGGAAGCTCTTGATTCAGTCTGTGGGCTAACAGGTGACCGCCCGAATGGGATACCCCTACCCGTTGGTAGGCTCTCTCTTCTATATATAGTTCTTGGCAGTGATTGCTCCATGTTGACTGGCACAGAATGTCTCCTAACCCCTAAAGACTCTAATGTCGGTACAGCTAATGATTGTCTTCTTAAATCCCTAAAGAAAAGTTAAAATTGTATATTCGTTCCTTATTATTTTCACCTCCACATATAATTTACCAATGTTTAACAGTTACTATTCCTTTTATATTTGTTTCTTGGAAATGTAATTCAGATCAATGGCAACCCAAATGAATAAAAAATCTTTATGATTACTGGCTGAATAATCTACAAAAGGGGGAGGGGATGATGAGAGTGTATACTAAAGTGCTTTGGATTTTCTATTTGTTTTGCTATTTTATTATTTTTACAGAATTTTTATTAATACCATGATGTTTTAAAGTAAATTACTTTTTGTTTGCTTATAGCTCCGATTAAAGAACTTATATCTAGATACATAATGGCATTAGTTTGTGTGATCCTGACATATTCACAATCTAAGGCACTTCTTCCCTCCGATTAAAGAACTTATATTATATTAGATACATAACAGGCTATCTATTCACTGTATACCTTGTTTGCTCCTAACATAGTCACATTATATGTCCATTAAAAAGAATAGATGAACATCACATCCCATAGGCAACAGTGGCGTTGTGTGTGTAGAAAATGTGTAGAATGGTAAATATTTTCATTAAAATGAATTATTGCAATTCCTATATTACCCGCTCTTTATATAACGTGATGTAGGCATACGATATTACAGTAAGATAAAACAGTAAGATAAATATGTATTGAAATGATATTAAAATTTAATTGCTATTTACTTTATAACTGTAAACTGAACTTCATCATGTTACGACTATGGAACGATCCATTTTCTTCTTTTCTAAACTGCTTTCTGCAAACGGCACAGCACTTCATTATTTATTTGCACTAAATATATTGTCACTAAACAGTGTAAATATGAATAGAGAATATTATTTAGGTATTAAGCAAATCACAACTTAAAATAAAAAGACTACTTCACCACATTTTGTTCGAAAAACACGAAAAACGCTTATTAACATTAATGGCGGATATGAAACTGAGATTATGATAATCAAACTGAACCGATGGTGCCAGAATCGGCCGCGAATAGATCGACTAGCCAATCAAGAACTTATGGGAAGAAGCTCCGATTAAAGAACTTATATCTAGATACATAATGGCATTAGTTTGTGTGATCCTGAAAGATTCACAATCTAAGGCACTTCTTCCCATAAGTTCTTGATTGGCTAGTCGATCTATTCGCGGCCCATTCGGGCACCATCGATTCAGTTTGATTATCATAATCTCAGTTTGACACTTCTGACAGTATATCCGCCATTAATGTTAATAAGCATTCTTCGTATTTTCCGATCAAAATGTGGTGAAGAAGTCTTTTTATTTTAAGTTGTGATTTGCTTAATACCTAAATAATATTCTCTATTCATATTTACACAGTTTAATGACAATATATTTAGTGCAAATAAATAGTGAAGTGCTGTGCCGTTTGCACAAAGCAGTTTAGAAAAGAAGAAAATCGATCGTTCATGATGAAGTTCAGTTTACAGTTATAAAGTAAATAGCAATTAAATTTTAATATCCTTTCAATACGTATTTATCTTACTGTAATATCGTATGCCTACATCACGTTATATAAAGAGCCGGTAATGTAGGAACTGCAATAATTCATTTTAATGAAAATGTTTACCATTCTACACATTTTCTACACACACACAACGCCACTGTTGCCTATGGGATGTGATGTTCATCTATTCTTTTTAATGGACATATAATGTGACTATGTTAGGAGCAAACAAGGTATATAGTGAAAAGATAGCCTGTTATGTATCTAGATATAAGTTCTTTAATCGGAGGCTTATAGTTACAGTAAAGAATATTTTTTATAGGATTTCACAACCGGAGAAAACATTATGTTCTTCACCGATTAGCTACCCAGCAAACACTCATAATTGGTACATAAATGGTCATACGCACCGCCGCCAGCATTATCATAATTGGCACTTTTATGGGGAGCCACAAGCAGACCATTTGGCGAAATGTCCCCAGGCAGCAAGGTGCCGTCATTATGACGTCGTTTTTTCGGCATTAATTACGTCAATTTCACCTTCAGCATGACGTAAAAATGACGTGAAAAAGACGGCACAATGTCACAGCCCAATGACGTCATACATATGACGCCAATATGACGTATTGGTTAATCAGTGAATATTGCGATAAGGGATGCAAACCTCTCATTATAATATTTTTCCACAATTATTAATAAAGTTTTTGACGAAAAAAAAAAACCGGAATGTAAAGGGATCGAACCGCAGACCTTTTGACTTGCAACCTAACACTTAACTCACTGAACAGGGGCGAGCGTAGAGGCGACTTCAATGTGAATATCAGTCGATATTCCGTTGAAGCAACGTCGAGCGCGGTTAGTACTTGGATGTGCCCCCATCTTGGGAAATACAGCGTTCTCGTCCCACCTTCTAGAGGCTTGTATATCAGTGTATACTCGGAAGTTACGTAATTTCAGACGAGGATTACGTAGTGGATATATCATCCTTCGGAGGGGATGTAAAGCAGGCGGTCCCTTGTCTATTAAATGTTAGGCAAGTAAAAGATCCCTACTCTTCTTAAGGGAAGAGGTTCGGCAAAATTTCCAGGTTGGGGGTAGCTCGTCTCCTGGCGTCGGTGATAGGCCCTGGTAGCGGAAATAGGCCGACGTTAAACAGTTAAAAAAAAAAAACTCACTGAACCATTGAACATCTTTATTTAAATATGTTTAAAAGCTGTATACCTAGTTAGAAATAGTAAAACAAAATTATTATTACTATGTGGCAAAAATTAAACTAGTCACTAAATACTTCTATTTATTTTTATTTCATAATGATTTATTTCAGGTCATTTTAATGACGTCAAAATAATGACCTAAAAGAAACGTATATTTGACGTCTTCATGATGACGTCAAAAGTACGTATTAAATATCACGTCTCTGGTATGTCATTTATTAATGACGTCAAAATAATGACCTAAAAGAAACGTGTACTTGACGTCTTCATGATGACGTCAGAAGTACGTTATAAATATCACGTCTCTGATGGTCATTTATTGGGACGACGTCGGCGACGAAAAATCACCTTTAAAAGACATCATAATGACTTCACCCTGCTACCTGGGTCCCACCGGCCAGCAGCAGGCCATCCTTCAATTTGCCAACAGTGTACAATAATATTTATTCACCCAAAAAGTACGACATATGGACATCCTACTTTTTTATATAGATATATTATTCAGGACGCTTTTTACGAAAAAGTACAACTTTGACATGTAAGTACTTTACTTGATAAAAATAAAATAATTAATGCATAAATGAATTTGTTTGTTACCATCCGTATATTTTATTTACATATTTAATATTGTTTACCATAGCTCCAATTTATTCTCACAAAGGTTGCCTGCAAATTGTAATGTTTATTAAGTTATTAAATACATTTTTACTTACCTTTACCAATCGCGGTCGGTGGGGTTCGAACCTGCATGTCTCTGTTGTTTGTATTACAGTGTACTGACTCTCTGACCAACTGAGCTATCTTAATGACCGTTATTTCGGATGCTAAAAGCAGTATTTATGGTGACATGTATGAAGTTTTTATTATGTGAAATGCGCATGCGCGTAATCATTTAAAATATTAGCCTGCATATTACCATAAAAGTACCATCAACGTATAAACTGAAGGAGCATTTTTTATGGTTGCACAATAATTGACCATTTCTGGTTATGTGGCAATTCATAACAACATGAAGCTGGTACGCCTGCATATAATTTATTATGGGCCACAAAAGATTAGCCTATGCCATAAGAAAGCCGTTGATCGCTACAATGGCCCATTTAAGGGCCTCAATTTTTGTGTTTGCTGGGTATCTTTTTATATAATTGCACATTCTATAGAATACCCTTCGCAGATTTTTCTTTTGTAAATATTGTTAATTTTTGGACATTTTAAATTTTATTGTCAACTTAATTGGTGAAAAAGAAGTAAAAAAAAAAATAACTACTTCTAACCCGTCTGTTTCGAACTCGCGACTTTTGGATTTTAAGCCAAAACTGATAGGTACCATTACACCGCCAATGCATCTTGGCACTATTTGTAGTTCAAAATACCGATTTTTTTGTTTATCTCCGGGATAAAATTAATTCTGCAAAATAAATATAACTATTTATAGACGAAAGTACCAGGCCCACGGTGTATTAAATAGGTGGTCCGACTTACGGCACTTTCCTATTATAATAATGGCTTCATAAGTGCATGGTTTCTATTTACTTTAGTAGATGGCGCGAGCAATAAGGTCCTACAATTACCTGGGCATGTGCATCGTATAACTAACATAACTTCAAATTTTAAGGTTTTTTCGTTTATTCTCATTTTTAATGTTTGTATAGGCATTTTTAGCTTGGAGCCATATTGGCTCCAAGCAAATATTTAAAAATTCACGCAAATAATTTTTTAATATTGTTGATTAATAAAAATAGACTGCTAATTATAGGTTAGATTTCTAACCTGCAAAAAGTGTCTTATTTTATTGTGACAAACTATTTAAAACTTCATACTCATTGCGTTGAACTTGATTTTGGTTGAAGGTACCGGAACTAGGCAGAAATTTTAATAATAGCTACGTAATACTTGTAAATCTTGAGAAATATGTATTTATGAGGTTAGCTGTGGCGACACATGCAATGCTGCATGTAGTGTTGCATATATTCTTTCAATGTTTTAATTTAGCTACTTAATGTCAGATGTCAGATGTCACTGGACTCTTGTTTCATTAAACAAAAACAAAAGGCCGGGAATGTATGCAGCACTGTATGCACGTATGCACAGAACCTGTAAAATTATCTATCTATGCGTAAGTAATGAGAGAACTTATTGGTCCTGCCATCTATTACATTATGTACAAAGTAAGCACTTATGAAGCCACTGTGAGGGTTGTCGTCGCATCACCTATTTAATACACCCTGACCAGGCCTAAATAGAATTCACCTATCTAAAGTCTGTTCGCTGATAGAATCCCGGTAATATAGTGTTAGACCCGCGTCAGGTGCAACGTTTTTAACCCTTTAACTACGGCTGTCGTCAATAGACGACAGTATGAAACTTTCGTGAGATGCGGCCGTCGTCAATAAGCGATTTGATGAATTACGCCGGGAACGGACGTCGCTTATCGACTTTTATTTATTTTATGGAGACCGAGTTGATGAAAGAAGTGTATAAAGCGTTATGTTTCGTTCGGTACGCATCAGACGCATAAACGCCGCTTTATATGACTCATGTATTTGTTTACTTTACATTTCCCCCCTCTCGAACGGTTAGAGCGCTTTTATGCGGGCGTTTTGTGTCGCCCGTAACGCGACTGCAAATGCGGTCGCGTTTTCTAAACACATTGTTCTATATGAGCGCTTTTATGCACTACCCGGCGGAGACGCATAATAGTCCAGGGAAATGAGCATTTGACCTAGACAAAATTAGTAAAAATCTGAATTTTTGCACAGACGTTCTTTGAGGTGTCCCAAACCCCAATCCATAAAAATAACAAAAATCTCAGCATGGCTACCCAGGATATTGAAGGTCAAAGTTTTTTGCAAATATCGCGAGTCCTATGCATCGGATGTCTATGAGGTCAATATGAAAGTTGTGGAGAATTAAATTATCTACAAGTTGTCTTTTTTATTTTTTACTAACCCCCCCCCCCACCTTTTCGAGATATTCAAGGTCAAAGTTTCAAAAACAAGTTTTTTCGCGAATATCTCACACATAAAAAATCGGACAGCAATAAAGTTGACATGAAAATTGTAGAGAATTCAATTATCTACAAGATTGGTGTTTTGCATTTTTTCCCAAAACCTCGCCCTTTTCGAGATAATCAAGGTCAAAATGTAAACGGTTTTTGCAAATACCTCGCTCCCTATGCTTAGTCCCGGGACTAAGCATAGGGAGCGAGGTATTTGCAAAAACAGTTTTTTTGAATGAAGTGTCAGTTTAGCAGTAATATTTGGTGTGTCTAGCTTCATTTTATATTTTATTATCTAAAAAAGATATTTTTTATTTGTTGCATTATAATATTGAAATTGGATTTACCGTCAACATCTCGTAGTACTCGCAGTTCAAAGCGTCGAAAAATTTTTGATGAAAAAAAAAGTTACATAATTTCGTTTCAATTTGATGTTTTTTTGTTATAAAGAACCTCGCACGTTCCTTATGGAAATTGGCCCTCGTAAATTCGCTGGAATCGATATATGTTATTCCTCTCGAACTCCCGATCAGAAGTTCTCATGGACACAAGGTCGGAAAATGGACAGTTTTCCAGATATCGGAGGTTGGCCGAGGGCTAATTTCCATAAGGAACGTGCGAGGTCCTTTATTTAGGTATGACTTTTAGTTTGTTTACTTATAGGGATCTTTTGTAAAAAAATATTTTATAATAATAATACATTTATTTTTGGCAAAACATTCTTTTTTCTATGTATTGTTATTTGTAGGTATAAATTTTGGAGTATAATAAAGTTCAATATATTTCTAATTCCTTTTTGACTTCATGATTGTATCAGCATTTGTACAACTTTTCTTTTTTATTTGTTTTGCGTTTAGCCAGACACATTTGTGAATATATTCTAGTAGCTAAAAAATTTTTTTCATGACTCGACTTTTCGCCCGTTATAAGAATTTTACGTTTTTGTGACGTCATCAAGACGTAGGCCTATTTTTGATTCACTTGAATTCAGTATTTTTTCAATAATACCACCTTCGTGTCAAGTATGATCTTGACATCTATCCCCGTTTCAAATATGAAGTCAGTATCTGTACCCAGTCGTATGTTGTAACAATTTTTAATTTTTGCGATGTAGGCTTATTTTTGATTCACTCGGATTTCTTTATTTTTTTTTCAATAGTGCCACCTAAGTTTCAAATATGAAGTCAGTATCTGTACCCAGTCGTGTGTTGTAACAATTTTTCATTTTTGTGACGTAGGTTTATTTTTGATTCACTCGGATTTCTTTTTTTTTTTCAATAGTGCCACCTAAGGTTCAAATATGAAGTCAGTATCTGTACCCAGTCGTATGTTGTAACAATTTTTCATTTTTGTGATGTAGGTTTATTTTTGATTCACTCGGATTTCTTTTTTTTTTCAATAGTGCCACCTAAGTTTCAAATATGAAGTAAGTATCTGTACCCAGTCGCATGTTGTAACAATTTTTCATTTTTGTGACGTAGGTTTATTTTTGATTCACTCGGATTTCTTTTTGTTTTTTTCAATAGTGCCACCTAAGTTTCAAATATGAAGTCAGTATCTGTACCCAGTCGTATGTTGTAACAATTTTTCATTTTTGTGATGTAGGTTTATTTTTGATTCACTCGGATTTCTTTTTTTTTTTCAATAGTGCCACCTAAGTTTCAAATATGAAGTCAGTATCTGTACCCAGTCGTATGTTGTAACAATTTTTCATTTTTGTGATGTAGGTTTATTTTTGATTAACTCGGATTTCTTTTTGTTTTTTTCAATAGTGCCACCTATGTTTCAAATATGAAGTCAGTATCTGTACCCAGTCGTATGTTGTAACAATTTTTCATTTTTGTGACGTAGGTTTATTTTTGATTCACTCGGATTTCTTTTTGTTTTTTGCAATAGTGCCACCTAAGTTTCAAATATGAAGTCAGTATCTGTACCCAGTCGTATGTTGTAACAATTTTTCATTTTTGTGACGTAGGTTTATTTTTGATTCACTCGGATTTCTTTTTGTTTTTTTCAATAGTGCCACCTAAGTTTCAAATATGAAGTCAGTATCTGTACCCAGTCGTGTGTTGTAACAATTTTTCATTTTTGTGACGTAGGTTTATTTTTGATTCACTCGGATTTCTTTTTTTTTTTTCAATAGTGCCACCTAAGGTTCAAATATGAAGTCAGTATCTGTACCCAGTCGTATGTTGTAACAATTTTTCATTTTTGTGACGTAGGTTTATTTTTGATTCACTCGGATTTCTTTTTGTTTTTTTGAATAGTGCCACCTAAGTTTCAAATATGAAGTCAGTATCTGTACCCAGTCGTATGTTGTAACAATTTTTCATTTTTGTGATGTAGGTTTATTTTTGATTCACTCGGATTTCTTTTTTTTTTCAATAGTGCCACCTAAGTTTCAAATATGAAGTCAGTATCTGTACCCAGTCGTATGTTATAACAATTTTTCATTTTTGTGACGTAGGTTAATTTTTGATTCACTCGGATTTCTTTTTGTTTTTTGCAATAGTGCCACCTAAGTTTCAAATATGAAGTCAGTATCTGTACCCAGTCGTATGTTGTAACAATTTTTCATTTTTGTGACGTAGGTTTATTTTTGATTCACTCGGATTTCTTTTTGTTTTTTTCAATAGTGCCACCTAAGTTTCAAATATGAAGTCAGTATCTGTACCCAGTCGTATGTTGTAACAATTTTTCATTTTTGTGACGTAGGTTTATTTTTGATTCACTCGGATTTCTTTTTGTTTTTTTCAATAGTGCCACCTAAGTTTCAAATATGAAGTCAGTATCTGTACCCAGTCGTATGTTGTAACAATTTTTCATTTTTGTGACGTAGGTTTATTTTTCATTCACTCGGATTTCTTTTTGTTTTTTTCAATAGTGCCACCTAAGTTTCAAATATGAAGTCAGTATCTGTACCCAGTCGTATGTTGTAACAATTTTTCATTTTTGTGACGTAGGTTTATTTTTCATTCACTCGGATTTCTTTTTGTTTTTTTCAATAGTGCCACCTAAATTTCAAATATGAAGTCAGTATCTGTACCCAGTCGTATGTTGTAACAATTTTTCATTTTTGTGATGTAGGTTTATTTTTGATTCACTCGGATTTCTTTTTTTTTCAATAGTGCCACCTATGTTTCAAATATGAAGTGAGTATCTGTACCCAGTCGCATATTGTAACAATTTTTCATTTTTGTGATGTAGGTTTATTTTTGATTCACTCGGATTTCTTTTTTTTTTCAATAGTGCCACCTATGTTTCAAATATGAAGTCAGTATCTGTACCCAGTCGTATGTTGTAACAATTTTTCATTTTTGTAAAGTAGGTTTATTTTTGATTCACTCGGATTTCTTTTGTTTTTTTTCAATAGTGCCACCTAAGTTTCAAATATGAAGTCAGTATCTGTACCCAGTCGTATGTTGTAACAATTTTTCATTTTTGTGACGTATGTTTATTTTTGATTCACTCGGATTTCTTTTTGTTTTTTCAATAGTGCCACCTAAGTTTCAAATATGAAGTCAGTATCTGTACCCAGTCGTATGTTGTAACAATTTTTCATTTTTGTGACGTAGGTTTATTTTTGATTCACTCGGATTTCTTTTTTTTTTTCAATAGTAGTCATTTGTACAACTTTTCTTTTTTATTTGTTTTGCGTTTAACCAGACACATTTGTAAATATATTCCAGTAGCTAAAGGGTTAAAATGCATGCCAATCATATATATGAACGAAATTACCATGAATATGCCAGAAATGCAAATTTTAGGCAGTCGTCGCGTGCAAAGGGTGTGCAAATCGATTTTTTTTGTTTTTTTTTTTAATTTTAAGATGGATGCCAATAGTGCCAAACGAAAAGCCTTGATAAAGAATCCAGCGGAAATTCACTGGCATGCAGTTTCCGCGCGTAAAACAACCTTTGATGCGCACATTAAGTCGTAAAATTTTTTGGTGTTCTTGATTTTGGATAATTTTGATTTTGGATTTTTTTTCAAGGCTTTTCGTTTGGCACTATTGGCATTCATTTTAGAATTTAAAAAAAAACACCAAAAAAAATAGCAAAAAAAAATCGATTTGCACACCCTTCTGCACGCGACGACTGCCTAAAATTTGCGTTTCTGGCATATTCATGATAATTTCATTCATATATATGATTGGCGTACATTTTAAAAACGTTGCACCTGACTGGTCTTGTACCGCCAGTCTATGTAAGGAATATTGTCCGAAGCTCTATCCTTCCTTGTCTTTATTGAAATATTGTTTGTAACTTAATCTGTAACGTAAGTCTTAATCTTTGTGGTCAAGTTATGATTGACGTGCGGCATTTCTATTGTTCAACAGCAAACCAATTTGCATAACGTGTGTCGTCGTCCAATGCGGCTGGCGATTTCAGAGGCGAGTCGATTTTCTCGGAAGTTGGGTATAGCAGGTACTTATAGTGCACTTATTTCAATTAGTGCCTAAGAGAGCAGTTTTAGTCTTGTTCTATTGTTAAAATAGTAAACATGCATCCTGGTGAATTTTTAAATCCGCAATCACAGCAGTTAGTTTTGAATATGTTGGAATGTTTTCAAAAAGAAAATGAAAATGGTGGACCTTTATTGTCAATAAAAGTTGTTCAAAGGCGAGTGGGTGAGGCTTTAAAACCGATAAAAATTCTGTGAGAAAAATAGCTAAAGACGACAAAGAAAATGTGGAATCTTAAGCTTGAGTTAAACAGAATTGTAAAAAGTCCAAAACAAAATTACACGATGCTGTAAAATATGAAATAAAAAATTATATTTACGATATGGTGTCTAATCATAAACAATATTACCTTGGTTATCATGTTAGAAGATATAAAATCTAGAGCAATAGTTAATAATGGCCGCACCAGTTTATATAAAATAATTAAAAAATTTGGCTTCTCCATTAAAACAGATGACAATAGAAAAGTACTGTGTGAAAGACCATAAATTTATCTAAAACGGCTAGAGTTTTTACGCAAATACGTAAAAAATTTGAAAAGTAATGACCCCAAAGATGCAGTGTTCTTAGACAAAACTTGGATCTTTAGCAGAGGAGTACTACAACGTTCTTGGAAGATGATTCCAGTAAATCGAAGAGGTGTCTTACAACTAAGTAGGTAGAAAGGTAAAAGATTTATAGTTGTACATGCAGGATCTATTCATGGCTTTGCTGAAGATGCGAGTTTAATTTTTTCCACCAAGAATAAGTCAGCAGATTACCATGATAAGATGAATTCTGAAAATTTTGAAAGGTGGGTGTCAGAGAGACTTTTGCTGACAAAATCCAAGCAATATTGTTTTAGATAATGCTAGGTACCACTCTCGGGTTGAAGAGAAACAACCAACCCGACCTTGGATGAAAGAAAAAAATACAAACCTGGTTAAAGACCAAAAACATAGATTTCAGTGATACCATATTTAAAGCCGAATTGCTCCAAATAGCTGGAGCTAACAGAACAGAGCAACACTATGTTGTCGACAATTTAATCAGAGAGCATGGACATGAAGTACTGCGGCTTCCCCCATATCACTGTCAGTTCAACCCAACAGAACTTGTTTGGGGAATTTGTAAGGAGTATTATGACAAACACACCGGGAACGATGGTTTTAGTGTCGAAGCCGTTCTTGCTATGTAGAATAAGGCTTTATCTCAAGTGCCGAGCTCAATTTGGTCCAAGTGTGTAAACCACACAAATAAATTGATTTTAGAGACATATGATTGAGAGGTTCATACTAAAGAAGTTATGCCACTCATTATAAGTGTTATTAATGAAAGCGACGATGAGGAGTCGGAAGAATTAGACATTGACGAAGAAAACTAAATTTATTTATTTATCTTATACTAGGTATTTGTATTTTACTGCCATATTTGTTTTATATAGGGTTCGGCATAATTAGTATTAAGTATATATTTTTATTTTAAGATTACATATACTTATTTGACAAAATTCTATTAATGAATAAAACTGATTTAACTGCAACTATTTAAGTGTATTTATTTTGTATATTTGCTCTATCATATTTTTTACTTGAAACCAAAACAATTCAATATTATAATTTATTTATTTAACTTAAATTACTATAAATTTACAATAGATGTATTATATATGCTTATAATTCAATTTCCTTTAAATAAATCTAATTAAATACATCAAATAAAATATAAAACAAAACGACGTCACTGTGCATTCGAAAATACCAACGAGCCTACGGTATCTTAGTTCAGACGTTCGTGACGTCACACCGGGACTCTATCAGCGAACAGACTTTAGTAATGGAGCCTATATACTCAACGAATGTTTTAAAGTAAATCATTTTTATTTTTAGCATAACCAGAAGTAGGTTATCAAAAGAATGCAAATATTTGAAATTAATATTTTCTTAGATAGATTCCCTTTTTCGATTATTCATACATTATTCATCCTACTCTTTGTGAAATTCTATAAAAAATATTCCTTATCATGATGGGATCTGACTGAATAAAACATTGACATTTTAAATTTGAAAAGTTGATGGATTGTGCTTTCAAAATTATGATGGTGATCAACACAATTTGTTGGTGTCTGTGTTTTGAGATTTTTGTCAATGCATAATAGTTAATTTCACAGATTAAAATCCAAAACTCTATGACATTTTTGCAATTTTGCCTGATAAACAATAAATAAGAAATGTACCTTGGGGGAGCTGGAATAAAATCATGTATACTAGGAGTAGTCTCCGATGATCGCTTGGTGTGCTCTTCTTCATCACTAACATCAACTTCGGCATCTGATAATTCAGTTTGAGTTTCTTCAGCTTGTTCCGTGCGTTCCTGTGCTTCCCAACGCCGACGATTTTCTTCCAGTATATTCATCATGTGTGTGGAAAGAGGACTCTTTAAAAACCTATGCCACTCGGAAAATAATGGAGTAACAACAAATTTGAAAAAACCTAAAAAAAAAGATAGTACTTACTATATTAAAAATATATATTTCAGATTCCAATATATTTAATTTTGAAGTCTACGGCTGTTTATTGTTAATAACCTTGTCTAGTTTTACATGAATAATGCCTGTTTGTTTAAAAGATCCTTAAATTTAATGATGTTCAATATATACAGACAGCTTGCTATAATAATATTTTATGCTATAGTGGGCGGTCAGTAGAGCAGTTTGATAGTTGTTTGCTAATTTGTCAAGTTTCAGGTTAAAGTTGAAGCAAGCAATGGATTCTTATTTATTCAATTATGTCTCTTCCTTACTCATACTGTAATGATAAAGGTTTGTTGAATTTCTTACCCAAGTAACATTTTAAAAGCAAAATGACTCTTCCAAAGTTTTATAACTTAAATAATTAAAATAATTATATAATTGCTGTAATAAATGCAAATATTGCTCTAAGGAAAACGACTTTTATAAAAAACTTCTATGACTTCAAAGCATGTTTAAAAAACCTATTTACTTACAAGTACCTATATTTGTTTTTGATAAACCTTTTATTATCAATATAGTATAAAAGCATATGTAGGAAAATTATCCTCCGTGGCGGTATTAATGAAGGTGGGGGGGGGGGGTTGCTTTTTTGGTAATAAACTCTCCACACATGAATAATTTCTATGGTGTCACTTCGTGATGTGTGGCGTATAGCATTAATGGCATCAACAAGATGGCCATTGAGATTTATAAAATTGACAATATCTCAGTTATTTATTAGCCAATTTTCTTTTGTGATACCTCATATTAAAGATAATTAAAATGTATATAAAAAAGGTAATTTCAATGTTTTCTCTTAAGTAAACAGTATTTAAAATATTTGGGTAAATATGGTTTTGGAACACAATAACTGGACCTTTTTTTTATATTATTAGGAAATATAACCAATAAATATTGCTAAGAAACCATGGTTCATGAATCATGACAGCAGTCATGTTAGAAATACATTTCGACGTTTCACCTATGATTGCAAAGTACATCTTCAGTGATCTTTACTTCAGGAACTTTGAACACTGAATAAATGCAATTTTACATGATATTTTCAATAAATATTATATTTTCTGCAAAACATATTTTATTTTGTTTAAAAGTAAAATAAAATTACAAATCTGAATAATTGGAAAATCACAGTAATGTCATTAAATAGCCATCTAAATGATGTCATTGATGATATCGTTTGTCATCAATCATCATTGTCGTCATAATCTGACTCCTCTGGTACGATATGTGAATGGTTGTCACAAAGTTCGTCTATAGGGGGCGAGCGTAGAGGCGACTTCAATGTGAATATCAGTCGATATTCCGTTGAAGCAACGTCGAGCGCGGTTAGTACTTGGATGGGCTCCTATCTTGGGAAATACAGCGTTCTCATCCCACCTTCTAGAGGCTTGTATATCAGTGTATACTCGGAAGTTACGTAATTTCAGACGTGGATTACGTAGTGGATATACCATCCTTTGGAGGGGATGTAAAGCAGGCGGTCCCTTGTCTATTAAATGTTAGGCAAGTAAAAGATCCCTACTCTTCTTAAGGGAAGAGGTTCGGAAAAATTTCCAGGTTGGGGGTAGCTCGTCTCCTGGCGTCGGTTAAAAAAAAAAAAAGTTCGTCTATGCCTCCACATATTGGTACACGCTAGGCTGCTTGCAGAACATTTACATGGCGGATTACACTTATTTTTTATACATGAGCATCTGACCAACTTGAGAATGGAGTCCGGAGCGGACAGCATTTCACAGAGAACAGGAATCACCTGTCCGTTTTCCATAGTCCATTCATGTTCAGTAGGGGACGGAATTATTGGCTGAGGATTGCAGTCTTGGTTGCAGATCATTACCTGGTAGTTGACTCTCAAATCACCCGTTTAAGCTCAATACGTAATTTGTTTATTGCAATATTTTCTCTAAGTATTACGTCTTTCGAGTCGTCATTATGTTTGTGAGATGATGTTTATCCTACAATCCGTGCCATGTTTGATGTCTCATTAGATATACGATGAAGTTCTGGTGCTGTTAAAAAATATCGTGCTAGGGCTCTTGGATGTTGAGTGATACCTACCAAACCACTGGTAAGTTCTGTTTTCTTGTTGGAGTGCTTCATCTGCTCCAAAAGCACAAAATGGATTGCTAGTTTTTTTAACGACCCAATTGCGTCTTTAAGAATGCTTTTATAGAAATTTAAATTATCTAGCGTTGCATGAATATACAATATTCTCTAATTAACTTCAAATACATTACTTTACTCTAATTTGAAAGTAAATCGTCAATTAAATAATGATAAAAGTAATTAAATACTAATAATTTAACTGAAAAGTTTAATACAATTTATATATATCATTAAAAATGAACCGTTACTGTTTACTTTAGAGTAAATAGTTTAAGAACATCTTTTATTGAAATTTTAATTATCTTTAATATGAGCCCTCGCAAAACAAAATCGACCAATAAATAACTGAGATATTGCCATTCTCTGAAATCTCATTTGCCGCCATCTTGATGACGTCATAAATGCTACCCGTCACACACCCCAAAATGACACCATGAAAATAATTCATCAAGAGGTAATTTTTTATTGAAATATCACCCTTACATAACCCCTTCATTAACTTCGCCACGGAACTACATATGCTGCTCTACTAATAGGCAGCACTATCCTTATAAGCTAATTGATCTTAAGATAAAGTGCATTTTTAGACTGAAAAAAGCACAATAAAACAGAGCACGACAGAATATGTCTTTTCACCTGCTTTCATTCATAAGAATGTTAATTCGCTTGGACCACACCTCCAATTTATAATAGAGGCATATTCAATGGCTGATGCTTACGAGTTGAAAATGAACGAGGAGATATTTTCTTCATACTCATATTTTATTGACCAGTTTGTCATCCTAAAATGACTGATCTTTACTATTAAAAAATGCAATATGGTTCAACCATCCTTATTTTGGTTGCTCCAATATACAGAAAGTAGGTAATTTCATAATAAATAAAAAAGTGTGTAAGTTGTGATTTGCATATAGTACCTAAATATATTCTAGCCAGTTATCGACCGATCTTGTTAAGTTGGTCCTGATCTGACTAGACTCTGCTCAGGATGAACTTGACATTGACAAGTGCGAGTTCAGCTTCAGGTGGGCAGGGGCACTGTGCAACAGGTTGTCATGATCGTGAATGACGTCAAGGTGCAATGCATCCTTGAGAAGAGCATCGTCATACGGTGCTCCTTTTGATATTGAGAAAGTCTTCGATACCGCATGGATTCCAGGTCTTCTTCACAAACTGAACGCACTGGACTTTCTCATACGCATAACGAAACTCATTAATTCTTTCCTGACAGGTATATCGCTGCAGGTCAGGGTGAATAATAAACTATCAACGCAGCGGGATATTTGCGCGGGCGTCCCCCAGGGATCGTGCTTGTCACCTAAACTGTATAACTTATACGTCTTCGACTTTTCGGAGTTTCCAAATACAAAACTTGCGAAGTACGCCGACGTCATGGCCATGTACACGCACACGCACAACGCCCAGGCGTCGAATATGCTACTAAAGGAGCACATGGCTTTTGCCACGGCTTATTACGACAAGTGTAAGACTCGGATCAACTCCGAAAAGTCCGATTCTATACTCTTCACCCGCTGGTTCACTGAGAACCACATTTTTATGCCTATTTCGATCGGGGGTCGCCAAATTCCTATTAAACGGTGTATGAAGTACCTTGGAGACAAGAGACTGACGTACAACACTCACATCAACGAGTCTGTACGGAAAGTCTACTCCATGTTCAGGAGTCTGTCTCCGCTTCTGGCCAGGAATAGCAGACTAAACAACTAAACAAAATTGTTATACACGATGGTGATCAGGCCAGTCATCACATAAGCGGCGCCGGTGTGGTGCAGCATCCTGGCCAGGACACTTATTTCTGATTCAGATAGATATACCTCATTCAAAGATCTGTATGCCCACTGTAACGACATAACTCCACTAGTGGATTACATCTAAGAGACTTCGCAAAAATGCTACGAATTCAAACTGGGCAATAGTCCGCTAACCCGCAACGTAACATACATCAGACAGCATAATGCAATTCTATTTAATTTGAAACACCCATTGCCATACCAGACATTACTTATTTTCAGGCAACTTCTATCTTAGCCAACTTCTTCACTACTTTAATTTACCTTTACTCTATCTTATCTTTACCTATCAACTTTATAATCTTAACCCTTCTCTATTCCTTTTCTGTTATTCATTGTTTTATCCTTTTTGATCTTTTTGTCCTCTTTTATTACAAAATTCACCTCTAGGCCGATAACCTTCTTGAAAATCTTAACTTTTAAAACCCACAACTTTTAACTTTCCTCTACTTCCCTGGAGGCAGGAAGACCACCAGGGTCAATAATTACTTCGAACTGGTTTTTTCGTTGTGTTTTCTTTTCCCGCGACAGTAACCAAAATTCCTTTAGCGTTTTTTGTGTGTGCACAGTGCGACAATTTTTTAAATAGATATTAATTAGTTTTAGGCCCTTGTGGGCAGCATAGTTTTAAGTCCCTTGTTGTTTTTAAATTCACTCGGCAAATAGGAGCTGCAACTCCCCATCTGAACTACAGTTCTTAGTTGAACCAGACCTGCCCTACCCAACTTTACACAATTGCCTGGTTGGCTTCGGTGAATTGATTGCAACACCCTTCTAAATATTAAGTTTGTTCAAAAATCCTGCACTATCTGCACCAGTCCATATAATAGAAGAAGATAGAGTGAGACTATACTTAAGTTGAAGAGAGGTAGTGCAAGGTTTTTGAACGAACCTATTGCTAATTGAACGTACGTGTGCATTTCATCCATAAACCTAAGTTTGCAGTTTAAACGGTACCCTGTCCACCGTTTAAGGTTTAAACTTAAGATTGGCAGTTACTGATGGGTATAAAACGTACTTTCCGACAAAAATTAGAGTTTACTATCTGATGTAAGGTAAACGGAACCTATAAAACCGGCCCTTAGTAGAACAGAAAATATGATACTCACCAACTTGAATTTTGGCAACAGAAGTAGTTTGCTGATCGCAAATGGAAGTGACTGGAAGATTTAGTTTTCTTTCAAACTCCCCTTGCCTAAAGAATTCATCGCAGACTTTTATACTCCATTTATGTGAAATATCCCACGGACGTGTAGGATTAGATATATCAGCACATTTCAGTGCTATTTGCATTATAAACTGCCTATGATCCGGTCGTCTTAAATCTAAAGTATCTTCATCTAAGTGTTTCTGCAATTATAAAAGTTTAATAAACGAGCCAAAGAATCCAAAACTCCTACTGACCTTAAATTTTGATAAAAACTCCTGTTGTCTATTAATATCTGTTGCTAAAATGAGATCACGAATTTGTTGTTCCAGTTCTTTTCTGTAAGGCATCACTTGTTCAGCCACCCCACTTTCTAATAAGCAGCCAATAGCTGATCTCCAATGATGATTTTCTAATACCGACATATTCTGTAAAAAGATGATATTGTTAAACGAGTTATAGTGTTACAAAAAAGTTCATGTAAATGTAAACATTGGTCTTAAATTGATTAGATTTTATTCCGATGTGCTAATATATCACTATGCGAATTAATTGTTATTAAGTTGTTATTTTTAAATTTCAAATTGGTGCTCCTTGTACCTAGTGCTTGGGTCGACAGGCACTTTTGCCTGCTCTGCCTATCTACATGGAACGTTACATTTTAGTATGTTGGTAATATTAAAAAGAGATTAGTAACTTTCTAATTACATTCGCACTATGACCAGTGATAAATCAAGAGTTACCTTAATAGCACAACATTGTCCTGTGGACATCTGAAGGACGTCCTCGACGGACATACAGGACATCCGATGGACATTCGTTTTTGGTCGTTTTTGGTACATCCAACAGGCAGCCGAGGGACGTGCAAATGTCACAAATTTGGACAATATTTGTACATTCCAATTATTTAAAAAAAAAAAATGGAATGAGCAGGGATCGAACCGTCGCCCTCATGATTTGTAACTCGATGTTTTCTCACTCGGTCACTAACCTAGCTTATTAGTATTTACTTATTTACAAATTTACGTATTTACAAATTTTACAGAAATAACGGTCAAATATAAACAAAAACATTGTAAAATTGAAAAACCAGTTTTGTTAACGTTTTTTTGTTTTTATATTAAATAGACGTCCTTCCTACTGATGGACCTAAAATGTGTGTTCTTGCCGAGGAACGTCTGTTGCGCCACTGTTGAACGTTCAGTGTGGTATTCGCTGGTATGTACACATATTTCGGAAATGTGTTGGAAAGAAAGCGGTATGGAGATATTATCATTTATTACAAAAATATAATATTTAAATCAACAGACACGAAATGGACGTCCATCTCCTATCCCTATATGGACAAAAAATGAGGAGTAGTTCCCGTACATAAAATGGACATTCAGAGGACGTCCATTCTGTACAATTTCAAAGTAAATCCGATAATAAACGTCCGATAGACGTCCAGTTTATGTCCATGGACGTCAGTACATTAAATGGATATAAAACGGACGTCCGGCGGACATCGTGTGCTATTAGGGTAAATATGAATTGACATATAGCCGATATGAGAAATAGTGTGCAAAATAAAAGGTAAATAATGTTACCAACGAGAAGGTTCTGCTAGTGTATTTCCAGCATTTAACGAAGGCTCAGAAACATTCTTATTTTTAACCCCTAACCCCAAAAGAGGCGTATGTTTGTATCTTTGTTTGTTTGTCTGTCTGTGGCTTCATATTTCTTCAACGGGTGATCCGATTTTGATGTAGTTTTTTTATTTGAAAGAGTATTTTGTCGAGAAGGTTATAGGTCATATTAGATTTTGATGTTTGGTCGCCATCTTGAATTCGTCATGTTGAACTTCTTTAGAAATTGTCCGATTGAAGCAAAATTGAAAATGTGCAGACAATTATGGTAGCCAAACATGATATAGACCTCATTTTGATTCGGTCATATGAAACTGGTACGATTAGATACATTGATTGGGTGAATTACTCGATGTTGCGGAGTGTTATATGCACGAAAAGAAATGTAATATCAACAAATTTACACGTGGGCACGTGCCCCCCCCCCTCAGAAGTGTGAAATGTGCCGTGTTAAGGTGGCCATGTCAAAGAGAGAGTATTACTATGAATTTTCTTCCGGTGCCCCCCCCCCCCCCCCCCCAGAAGTCAATCCTGTATCCGCTCCTGTCTGGTGTTAACTTTACTAATTGTAATGAATGCATTGTTAATAATTAAAATAAAAAGTTTTACATATTATCTTGAAAGTATATATGAATAAATAGTTTTCTGAAATCTGTTGTTTTACTATCTCATTACCACACTAAAATAGGTAGGATAAGTGGCTATTATCTAATGATTGTAGATAAAGTACTTTAACGCTGGCTTGGGTGCATCTGACCTTATGGTGGGTGCATTCATCGGGTGAAATCCTCGCCGTGATAAGGTAGAATCATGAATTTCATTTTAGACCCAAGCTCATTAAGGCAATGCATGGAAAGTCCAGGGCTGGCTGACATTTTTGCACGAGTTTATTTAAAAAAGGCAACTTTCGCTTCATTAAAAAATGGTTTTTCTTCGCGTTGATAGAAAAACAAAACTGATGTCATTCAATAGCAGTCGATTTCTGCTACCAAAAAACATTAGGTTTTTCAAATAATAATGCCCAAAACTTTCTTGTTAATGTAACAAGAGTTAAAGTTAGAACCTGATACTCTCTTTCACTTTATCATGAATTAAGAATTACAATTGAGAGATTCAAGCAGCAGCAAAACTTTGTTCGTTTCTTTATTTTGGCACACTTATGAATTGTTAACGAATCGCGGTTTCTTACCAAATGTCCAGCTTATTTCTTTTATTTTGATATTGTCAAATAAGCAATTGCAGATAAAGTCAAGTTTATAATTCGAGCGCAAAGTGTCGAGTTATTCTTTCGGGCGACAATAAGGCACTTTTCGCTCTTAATACACAAATAACTATTGTAGTGTTGTACTAAAATAAAATAATTTCAATTCATTATTCATTTATATTCTGCACTTATCTTGCAACTTATTGATAGAACAGAAATGGACACAAGGAAAAATTGTCCTTGTTATCATTTTATTACTATGTTTACTTGGCTATAATCGTAAACTAATCATTCATCAGGTTTATACTTACTTGATACAAAATGGCAAGATGATTTGAAGTTGAAATGAGAAAGTGTTGATTAACGCCAGGATGATCCAGATCATGAGCAACTGCACCTATCAACGACGCCATAACTTCTAACGGTGTCACGTGTTGCCTGATCTGAACAAAAATATTAAATGTTATATATACAAAGGTTTCACTTAAATACTGCCAAAGCTAATCACCTTTTCCTCCTGTAAAAAACAATGCATTGCTTGAGTTACATCAGTCGCATGAATAGAATTATGGTAAGGATTCGTACTGTGATATCCCTCTTCTATAAGAGCTGCAAAGTTTAAAATCTGTCAATATTCACACTAATGAAAAAATTACATGAATTTGCAACTTTATCAGTTCAAGAAGTATAAAATCTTTAAATAAATATTTTTCACATTGCTGCATGTTCGTTTCAGAAGGGTTAAAAACGTATATGCCTGAAAGTCTGAAGTGACTTTGTGCAGGAGGGGGCTACACATATGGATGCAAGAGATACACAGTACACAAGCTGTATTCGAGTATTCTAGGATTCATTTATTTTTCCGAAAATATCGCGGTGCCACGATCGGGAATCGAATCCGGGATCTTAGAGTGAGTCAAATCAAATCAAATATTTATTCGCCGTCTGTATACAGATAAGATCTCAGACGGCAGGTCCTGATTCAGCCTAAGATTCATGGTAACGGGGTGTGACAGAAATAATTAAAACAAAGCCCTAGCAGTCCTCTCTGCGCAGTAGGTTTATTAGGGCATGGCGTATACGATGTCCAGAAGTTAAAAACATGAAAAAATTAATAACAAGGCACAGGTACAGTTTGTTGACTACTGGGATGGGAAAAATTCACTGAAAAAACTGTCACAGACCAATGCTACATAAAAATGGGGAGAGGTTACTGCAATGGGCCCGTTCAGCATTTTTTTATTTTAGAAATCGAAAGGCAATTTCCAAATTTTTAGATTTTTATTAGGACGTTTAATAATAATAATAATAGTATTTATTTTCACAGACTTTACAAAAAAGTATAGAAATATTGTCACACGATTAAACGTTAATATATCATTAATACGGTATGTTAAAAAAAAGAGAAAAGGAAATAAAATTTACATAATAGTTTAAAAATTCTTGAACAATTAAAATGTACAGGTACTTAAAAGTAAATGGTTATAAGATTAAAAGGATTAAAAGATTAAAAGGATTAAAAGGCAGAGCTCATATACTCATTTATAGAATAAAAACTATTATCAATTAAAATAGATCTTACTTTTTGTTTAAAAGATTTAATACTGCTTATCGCCTTTATTTCTATGAGGAGTTTATTGTACAATTTGATAGGCATAATATTAGGTCCTTTTTCTACTATGGTTAATCTATGTTGTGGAAGCATGAGGTTATAGTATGCCCTGAGCTGATGATTTGGATTATTATCTCTTGGGACATAGTTGTTGATATGAGATTTTACATAAGATACACAATTGAAAATATATAATGAAGTAACAGTTAATATGTCCAGTTCTTTAAATATATTTCTACAAGACTCACGTGGAGATTTAAATGTAATAGTACGAATTATTTTTTTCTGCATCATAAGAACTTCTCCTATTCTGGAACAGTTCCCCCAACAAATTATGCAGTAACCAAGACAGGACTGTACATATGCATAGTAATACATTTTTAATATATTTAAACTGACGTGTACTCGCATTTGCCATAATATAAAACACTGAGTAGATAATTTTCCTATGAGTACATCAATTTGATTATTCCAAGAGAGACAAGAATCAATCTGGAGTCCAAGCCCTTAAATAAATTACCAAAGTTGCACAGCGCGAAAACGGGGCGGTGCTTCGCGTGATGTCACTTTGCAGATGCTGATCAGGCGACAGTCAAGATTTAATAGGGCATTTGCAAGTGACTTCACAGCTAACCTCAAAAATATATATTTCTTAAGATTTACAAAGCTGTTATTAAAATTTCTGCCTGGTTCCTATACTTTCAACCAAAATCTAGTTCAACGTAATGTTTATGAAGTTTTAAATAGTTTGTCACAATAAAATAAAACATTTTTTGCAGGTTAGGAATCTAACCTATAATTAGTGGTCAATTTTTATCAATAAACAATATTGAAAAATTATTTGCGTGAGTTTTTAAATATTGCTTGGAGCCAGTTTGGCTCCAAGCTAAAAATGAGTATACAAACATTAAAAATGAGAATAAACCTAAAAAATATAACAATTGAGGTTATGTTAGTTATACGATACACATGCCCTATAAGCATGTGACGCATGCGTTATTGTGTTTCTCTATGGAAACGGCGTTTGGTTATTGAATTATATCTCTTTTATCTTCCTGCTGGTTTAAAATGAGTAGTGTTTATGCAGAATGACGTCACCAGTCTGTGAAGCGCTTTGTACTGAAACTCAATCTTTAACGTTGAATATCTAATGATTGGATATACTTATTAAGCTAAAATTTTAACAGCTTATCTAGATGCTCGAATTCTATTGAATGCCATAAAAAAATAACGAAAAAATAATTATCGGTAACAAGCCCATTGGTCCGAAATTGAAAATTGATATAAGACCAGACCTTTACATTTTGAAGTCCCATGAACACGAAAAGATAGTTTTAAAAAATGTCTACATGGAACCACAAATTGTTCTATTGAGGAGCGCCACAAAGACACTATTGAAAAAGAAGAAGCCAAGTTTGGCTACGCCCTGTTTCGTGGTATCATTCATATTCGATAATTAATTTGAGTGAGAAACCGCTGTGATAAAACACTCATTTTTTGGACACGTACTATGTAAAACATAAATTTTCAAAATATGCAATAAAAAAAAAGTTATGACGAATTTAAACCTTCTGGTTTAAAATAGATTAGAAATTAGAAAAAAAATTCATTTAGGTACTTACTAAAAAGTTTCCACACTCGAACAACATCTAACTGGAAATAGTCTAATAATCCGTACCAGTGAAATAGATGAACACAAAGAACGGGCAGTGATCTACCACCGGCAACGGTTTCTAGAGTAAAGGCATTGAACGCCCATTTACCACATCGGTCTAAAATTTTCTGAAACAAAAAAGTATTTTATTACTTATTAAAAAAAAGGAGTGCTAAAAGCAGTTTTAACGGTTCTAGCAAGGCCTTTTCCAATTTTTTATGGCGTCTTTCTTTAAGGGTGTTAAATCTTAAATCCAAGACAGGAAAAGTCTGATGAGGAAATTAAATGTATAGTTGAAGCAATCGCATTTGTGAGCGACGTTGAGAGGGAAGGGTGCAGAACACAGAGCCGGATTTAACTATATTGTTTGCTTGTTTACTTTTTATAATATTACACTTACAATATCCCCCAAAGCACTGCTATGAATTGGTAACAAAACTAACTAAAATTATTTTCAAAAACACTACCAAATAAAGAAATTTAAAGTAATTATCGAATTATATCTTCACCCCGACAATATAAGCTCGACTGCGGTGTCTCTAACTGTGGTCCTGGATTTAACAACACACTCAAAGGTATACTCCCACACGCCACGTCAGAGAGCCAACATTGAATGGCCGGTATCTTCTCTCTCACTTAATGTAAAAGTGGAGTAAAGACGGGAGATCTAGTTGCCGTCTATTCATTCCTCTCGCCCCTCATACCGGCTCACTATTACGGTTACTTCAACTATACATGTAGGTATTGGTATTGATAAACAACTTAAGGAATACCTGCTAATTGTGGGGTCAAATTATAAGTCCAATTTACATATATGCTAGCCCACCGAAAGTAAAAAGGAAAAATGTCTAGACTCGTCAAAACCGACAAAAAAGTTTTTTCAATAAGGTGTCAGTTCTGTTTTCGACAGAACTGTCGTATTTTGTATTTTTGAAGTAGGCTAGCCTATTCAGGTTCATAGCAACCGACTTATCTAACAATTAAGTTTTGAAGTCTTCAAACCACATCACCTTTAATGGGTTCGTTCCACCAAACTCTCACTCGTATGAAAATATTCGTTTTCGAAACTTGTTGTTTAAAATACTATTGTAGGACGAATGGTTAATAATATTAATTATTACTGTACTATGTATATATAGTGTATTATGTACTGCACCTGCCCCTCCCCCCCCCCCCTCCCCCCTATATATTTTGGTGAAAAGGCCGCAGCACGAAAATTTGTTTGTGATTTTCTCCCCCCCGCTCATCAATTTTCATTTTCGCCGCTACAGAGTGGGGGATTTTGCCCGGCAAAAGGAGGTATAGTAATAATTTTGATATATGTTGCTTAAGTCGAGGTCCTGATGAAAAATACAAGTTTCGACCCGGGGGGGAACACACCATCATGATTTAAAGGTGAAAAATTTTTTCAATATAATTCGGCAAAGCTCGATCCTACGAGAAGCATGTTCCAGACAAACTTGAAGAAGACAAAATTTTCTACGGGGGACATGACCAGCTCCCGACTTGATGGTATGTCTGGAGTTAATGCCCATGTGGTGCTGCCTCAGTCAGTAGTAGAGGAATGAACCTGCTTTTGTACGCTGATTTTACAAAGACGCTATTTTATGTCTATAATTGTTGAGAGTAATACTCTTTAACACTTCAGCCATACAAGTAGAGTATAAATGTTCTCTAGCCTTAGCTACTATCTCTGGGCCAGTATGTTGCAGAATTTCATTTTATCTTGATTAAAGAAAGCTGCTGTGGTACCACAATCACTGAATGCTTATAAAAACAGAATGTTCCCACTTGTTGTTTTGTCTTTCATAGTATCGTTGGAATAAATTTGTTGCATAGTTTTATAGTTTTGCTCTTTTTCGATTTGAGGAGATACATGTTGTTACAATTTGATAGGGCTGTTAAGAGAACGAATATATCCACACTTTTGTCGGCAATTACCACCTGATTGCCTTGTTGGTTGTTAATGTGTGGACATATCTTTCATGGTTTGTCTGATATAAAGTTGTATAAGGGATATGAGAAAGACGGGCCTTTTTATACCTACGTTAGAAATTCTTGACCACCCCGTGATGTTTTACACTGCTAAAATATGTGATTGATACTTTGGGGATATTACTGTGCAACTCATTTTTGTTCAAAATTGCACAATATATTTTTGTTTGCGCAACAAAAAAATCATTGAAAATAATCCTATATGAGACAAATAACAGAATTAACGTTATAGTGATATTTTTGCATTAATTTTGTGACAAAAAGTATATTTTTCAAGAATTTCAAAAAATCGACCCAATTTTGCGACGTTCTAGCGGATATATCGTTCTAGATTACAAGCCCATCGTAATTTTTAAGGGGTCCAGCGTGAATTATATTCAGTACGATGTTGGTATATGAAACCATAATTTTAGGCACTATGCCGTCACTTTTGGGCGGTACAGGTGAGTACACAAATAAATTGAATTTTCCATCCGAAAATGCCCTCTTCAGACAAAATATTCTTTTACGGCATTTCTCATACTGATAGTTCATAAAAAAATAATTACCTAGAACCTACTACCATACAAAAATAATGGGACCGGAAGCCAGAAGAATTTTTGATTTTGATTTCAGCAACGACGGACATATTTAGTGGTTATAGGTTGAGAAACGTAACCTCCTGCCCCCAACCACTATAGTGGTGGTGATTTGAACCAACATCAAATTCAATAATCTTAATGCTTTTTCATGAAACGAAGACATTTTTTGCCGTGCCGTACATTTTTCATGGAACACATGGCTGCGTCAGGGAAATTTATTTCCCTCTGAAAAGAGCAATTTTAGCAAAAATTTGTTTACGGCATTAGCATAGTAATTCTAATTTAGATTTAGTGGAAGTGATAGTGGGATATGTAACATACCGTGGTCGAAACTAGATAATGTTAGTTCAATGTTACATCCCCCAATACCTCCTCTTCGAGTGAGTCTTTATAATAAACTGATCATATTAACTTTGAATATCACGGAATTCCTTATAAAAAGTACAAAGTAAGATATATTGTGTCCGAGATTGTGTCATACTTTCATAAAAATATTTCCGCGTTGGCAGAGCCAACCCTGATTTTCCCGTCACCGAGATAAAATTCCCGAGCTCTGTATATGAAAAATAAACTGTCCATCACATTCAATGATCAATATATAATTGCCCCGTTCAAGCTAACAATAAGTCAATATGGCTGCCACATTGAAGCGGCTAATACGAACGGCATCACAATTTTCAATTACTATTTGATATAATCAATAATATTTTGTAAATGCCGTAAAGTAATTAATGACCTTAAAGGTCGGTGAAAATGTTCTGGAAAATCTCATTAGCTAGTTAACTCATATTAGGAAAAAGCGGAAAAAAACTCTGAACAGCAGTTTCTCTGCATAGGAAATAAGTATTCAACTTTTAGAGTTTTGCTTATATGCAGAAAGAAAAAGAAATGATTTTTGAGATATATACATATATATACGTGTTATCGTGTTTTTTTTAAATTTAGACGTATATATCTCGAAAAGTACGCGTTTTTAAGGCTAAACGAGCATGGGCAAATGTGTTCAGAATACGATTTCCTACAAAGAAGGTTCTATAAATTTTCCCGTTTGTCCCATTGGCTTTTTCGGAAAAGCGAGTTGAAATATTTATATATGTGTTTCTTTCGTGTTTTTTTTTTATTTTGAATGCAAATATCTCGAAAAGTGCACGATTTTAGGGCTAAATGAACATAAGTACCTAAACTTGTTCAGAATGAGATTTCCTACAAAAGAGTTCTTATACATTTTTCCGAATATCCCATTGGTTTTTTCGGCTCGGTGGAGCAGTGCTTAGGATGTTAGGGTTGCTAGGTTTGCGACCACAGAGTCCCGGGTTCGAATCCTGGCTAGGGTATGGATGTGTAGTGGCGTTTTTCACGTGTTACCGAGATGGTAGCAGTGAGCTAGACTGCGGTTGTGTGAGAGACAACACGGTCTAGTCGCTCTCCTCTCCTGAGTTCGAGTCTCAGCTGCGGCAGATGGCAATGTCGCAGGGAATGGGTGTTGTGATGTTGTCTATGTGTGAGTGTCTGTCCTGGTAGAGTGGAAGATCAGCCTACGGCTGAACTCCGCCAGGACATTAATATAAATAAGGCTAAAAAGAAAAAAAAAAAGCTTCTTGAAGAATATATATATTTGCTTATTGCTTTTCTTCCATTTTTCGTTGTTAGGCATGCGAGGACTTGTGGATCGGTTTTTTTTTTTGAGGAAAGTCAATATGTCCTGTAAAATTTCGCAACCAGACATCCTACCGACCCCCGGGGGTTGAAACCACCCCCTCCCTCAATACCAGAATATGCAAAAAACATTCAAACGTGCCGAAAATTGTTTCCTACAACGAAAAATGGAAGAAAGGGGGTGGTTTATGCACTTGGGGGTAGTTGGTTAGGGGTGGGAAGCTAAATAATATCAGCATCCTTGAAAACGTGTAGAAAACAATTTTCAGTACGTTTGGATATTTTTTGCATGTTTCAGTATTGAAGGAGGGGGTGGTTTCAACCTAAATCTGAATGTCGTTGCGAAATTTTACAGGACATATTGAGTTTCCTCAAAAAAAAAAAAACGATCCAACAAGTCCTCGCATGCCTAACAACGAAAAGTGAAAGAAAAGAGGTAGTTTTTTGCGTTTAGGGGTAGTGACCGCGCAAGTATCATCATCGTGTTGGCTGTATTCGAAAACGGGGAGTAACCATGTTTTGTCGCTACCCTTGCACTTTTGGGGTTTTAGACTTTTTTTGCAAGTTTCGTATGGAGGACTAAATTACAACGATAATATTTAGTTACATCATGTCAAAAAATCGGTTGCCGTATAGGAATTTATGATCTTATCGTCAAAAAATGAGATTCAACCCCCAAACGCAGGTAATTATGTTTATTTATATTTATAGTTACCATAATTTTTAGACGCACAATTGTTAAAAATTATTGTAGGTGTTGAATAATATTTTAGAATCGATGCCGTACATTTTTCAATGATCTTGCACCCTACGGGTCTAGGGAAGGGGTTGCGCCCGGGATTTCTCACCCTGTAACCACCAAATATGTACGGCGTTGCTGAATAATGAATCTATGAAAGCATACAAATCTAATTGTACAAACGCCGTACAGTATTAAAAACCGCAGCCTAAGGAATCACTACTTACTTCCACATCCAGATTTTCTATCCAAGTCACTCACAACGAAAAAATTTTGTATGTGGAAATAATTGTTTATGGAACTTTAATAATATAATATTTGAAATCCTCTAACCCAAAAACCCATAAAAATAGATAAAACGATACCCCACATCGGTGGGGTGGGGGTGGTGATAGGGGGTGGTAGTGGGGATGGATGAAGTAAAAAAATATTTTGAAGTTTCTGGTTCTTGTACACACACTAAATCACATTTTTTTTTTCATCCACTTTAATAATGGGGTGGTAATGAGGGTGGCTAATGCCAAAATATTTTTTGAGATCTTAGCTTCTCTTGTATATAGTAAATACCAATTTTATGGACCCTTACCTGCTTGATTTACCTATTTACCCCAAATTTAACCCAATTTAACCCCCAACCCTTCGACGGAACAAGATGGAAATATTCTCGTTAAAGTACATATGTGTACCAAATTTCAAGTCAATATCTCAAACGGTTTCAGAGTAAACGTGCGCACAAAAAAAAAGTTACAGACAGACCGACAGACAGAAATTTTTTTTTTCGCTCAAACTTAAAATCTAGACGTTTCATGACATTTTAAGCCTATTTGAACAATAAAAATTTTTAAAAAATTTTTTGTCGTTACTATTATAGTTCCACTTGATGTGGAAGTAATTACCTATATGCCTGGAAAAATGTTCGGAAAATCAAAAATTCTTCTGGCTTCCGGTCCCATTATTTTTGTTCGGCAGTAGATTCTATGCCGTACAAGAATATTTTGTCTGGAGAGCGCATTTTCGGATGGAAAATTCAATTTACCTGTGTACTCACCTGTACCGCCCTATACTAGCATCTTACTGAATATAATTCATGATGACTCACTTGACCCCTTAAAAATTACGATGGGCTTGTAGTCTATTCATCCTACAAAAAAATTTACGAAAAAATTGTAGCATAGAAACATTTTTTTTCGAAAAGCGTACTGGGACGGAGACATTCGTGAAAAAACATTATTTGTGTGCAATTTCTTTGGGTTTCTTTAGATTTCGGCAAAGAACTTTAGTCGCAAAATGTGATCTTGAAAAGAGCACCTCAAGACCTATTAATTCCAGCAATTTACAAAACTCCCGCAGAACTTTCTCCAAGGCTAACGCACCATATAATAGCCGCAAACCACTATAGGCAAATAACTAAATATTAATAATTAAGAATAATTACCTGAACCTGGCCATGATGAATGTCATCAAGTATTGCATGATCTTGCGCTAAAGATCGAGTAGTGAGTTTTTTACGACGCCTTTTGTGCATTGTAAGGAATTTTCCCGAACAGGCTGGAGTTGGACCCGATCCCATTGCATCCAACAGGACCCAGTCCTCTTTAGAGAAAGTCCTTTGTAACGGTGGAACGTCCGTTGGAGCTGTAACAAAAACACCTCGTCATTAGGTGAAACTTCACTAAACTATCGATTTAGAATAATAGCTGATATGTGATCTGTTGTATTGCTTATTACATTCACTATTATATTATGTTATTGTAGAATTAGAAAAGCTTTCCCCCGATATCAACACTTTCTACTATTAAAATGGAAAGACGTGGTATTACTTTAAATTACGGATTCTTTCTTATAAGGTAGGTGGCAACAGGTAGAGAGGTTAATTAATATTTTCTATTATAATGATGCAATAACCATAAATTATTGTAATTATAGTTGAATATATTTAAGAAATAATTTCAAAACGAGTTTCCTTAATGTACAGGTAATAAAAAAAGATGCTCATCTTTTAATTGGCATGAAATGTAGTTTCTACGCAAAATTAAGAATAAGATTGTGTTCAAATTTATATGTACCAGTTAAACGAATAAAACTGTGATTTTCTCATCTATTGTTTGGGAGGGGGCTGTGAAGATGCAATCTGTATGTTATCAGGAAGTTACAGTAAAATTTTTGTTGTGAGTTAATATTAATTAATTATAATTATTATTAATCTCGTCGACACAGTGGTCTTCAAGTTGCAGAAAATTTGACCAAAATGGATCCAAACAGGGGTTTCACAGAATGTTTTTAGTTTTTCAGCATATCTGTAGGGTAAAAAAATGCAAACCGGAAAATTCTAGCTGATCGTCTTCGCGAGATATTCAATTTCAAATTATTTTTCAGCCTACATATTAACCACTTTTTGCTTTACCCAGTTTTTTTTAATGTAATTTATTATTTTGTAATTTTAACATCCACACAATAAAATTGTAGGAGGTTACTACAATTCGTCCAAAATCGAAAATTGAGATAACATCAAATCTTTACGTTTTGAGATCCCAGGAACCCAAAAAAGTGGTCTTTGAAAAATGTCTGTGTGTGTGTATGTGTGTATATGTATGTTAGCACGATAGCGGCGAAGCTATTAAACGGATTTGGATGAAACTTTGCATGAGGGTTTCTTTAGTGGTCCAGAATATCTGAAAAGGTTTTGGTTGAGATCGGATTACGTTTAGTGCCGGTTTGGCACAACAAGTTGTTTATTTTATGATTACTTACAATTTGTAATCGAACCATTGAAAAGCAATAAAAATTGCAATTTCCACGATATATTACACTTGCACCCTTTCGATTTGGTTTCCGTTAAAAAAATTAAAAAGAATTCGTTATACGTGCACACATGGCAGCATCCAAAAAATATTATTGGTATTATTGTTAGGGAAAACTGTATTTTGCCATCTGTCAAAAATATTTGGGTTGGTAACCTTTGTGAATGTTGATTTATAGGTTATGGTACGTAACGTCACAGCTAACGTCAAAAATATATATTTCTTAAGATTTAAGAATATTACGTAGCTATTATTAAAATTTCTGCCTGGTTCCTGTACTTGCAACTAAAATCTAGTACAGTGTAATATTTATGAAGTTCTAAATACTTTGTCCTAATAAAATAGGACTAGTTTTGTAGGTTGGAAATCTAACCTGTAATTAGCAGTCTCTTTTTATTAATCAACCATTTTAGTTGTCGATTTGACAATTTTGACATTTTGCTTGAGGGACGACAATCAAACGCAGTTTGCGTGGTTTTATATATTTCTAGTTCTAGTTTTTCTTGAGAAACAGTGTGTGTTTTCGTAATAATGTCATGTAGTGAATATTATCCAACCCTTATGGGTGATGTAAAGTGTCGCTATGATGAGAAAATCAAAATAATAGACAATATTGACCTATACCATTGGAGTGGAGACTGGAGACCTTTCTGCAGATTTGTCTATTTTACCTTGTGTATCCATAATTAATATGGTAAATTACTTAGTGTTTACTCACAGCTTCTGCACAGGCATACAAATCTTTACAAGCATATAAATATTATGCTTGTAGAGCATAATAATAGTTAATATCTACCATGGTTTTTAAGAAAAATACTACATGTCATTGAAAAGGTTTTTTTATGGCCTTTCAAATGGTGTAAAAATGTATGGGGTGTTCTATTTAAAAAAACCAAGGTAAAGCTCATATCTCCGAAATTCGACTTTTAATTATTTTTCTGAAATGATTTTTGGAAAATACATGTGATTTCTCATAACTTCTATTTTTGAACTTTTTTATGTAACTCAGCTAGGATTTTCCGGTTTGCATTTTTTTACCCTACAGATATGCTGAAAACATTTTGTGAAAACCGTTTTTGGATCCATTTTGGTCAAACTTTCTGCAGCTTGGAGACCATTCTCTGGCCATTGTGTCGAGTTCTGTTCATCGGATCAGATAAAAAATTTGAAAATGCTTGTAAATAAATTAGGAAAAAAACTACATGTATTGATCTAAATTCGACCCGCTATGTTTTTGTAAAAAGAAAAAAAATTATGAAAATTTAAAGTTTTATTTCGAAAAATCTTTGAAGCCTCATAAAAACTGCCATTTGGTTACACTAAAGGTGAGTTCTCATGCATCCGATATCCGATGTCCGAATCGGAATAGCATGTATTTTCATCGTGTAAAGGAAAATATCAATTCACATGGATTGGAAATATTTTATCCGAAAATTAGATATTTTAATGACATTTAAGGATAATTTAAGTAACTTTAAGTATCGTTTTCGAACACTGTAAACTGTTCAACAAAGTATTCAAAAGTTCATTTTGAAATTATTGGCAGACATTATCGAAAAATTAAAATATTTTTTAATAGGTATTTACTATAAGATGGAGTGGGGCAAGTGGGTATTTTTATTATAATTTGTGAAAAAAGTCCTATTTGTAAATTTAACTTACAGAAGATTTTTCTTCAAACCTCCTTGCAGCTGCAACGTATTGGGTATAGATTCTGGCACATTTTTAAGGCATCAATTTGTTCAATTTTGAAATTTTCTACATTTCATCGAGATTTTCAAGTTGTCTTCAAAAAATTCAAAATTTTTTATCTATGAAAGCAATTAATGTGTAATCAGTTTCATGTCATTAAAAAAAACTGGTGGTGCAGAATGACTAAACGAACAAAAAAACCTTATATAACATGGAGTCTAAAACCCATAGTTATAGAAAAAAAAATGAACAAAAATTTCGAAAATTTTCAGTAAAATTGTTTGAGAACTGCTGGAATGTTGGGATAGGCTTTTATATCCGTGCATGTCGGCGCCTCTAATCATCAAATACGCTGATACGGCTCTTTCAAAGTGCCGCGTTCCTTTGTTAGAGACCGCGCGTCGACGAGGACACGAGTTGATAGTCACACTTTTTTATGGCTTTTTAAAATTAGGTAAGGTAAGGTCTTTAGTGGTGTGGTATTTTAGTTTCTGTGGGCATTTCGTTAAGTACGCACGCAGAAGCCGTTCGTTGTTTTGTATGTTACTTTGTTTTTTTGAATTTTGGACCACGTATTTACTGTTAAGATTTATTTTATTGACTTACCGTTCAAGTCGTTAAATTCTTGATTACGTACAGACACTACTTGTTCGTTCTTTTTGTGTTTGTTTTGGATTTTGGACCAAGTTTTTATTTTACGTTAGTTACAGTTTAGTGTGGTATTTTAATGTGCATAGAAACCATAAAAAATGATCCTAATTTACCAAATGTGTTGAACGGAGTGCGTATGTCCTTAGTTCGACGTGCCGAAAAGTGTATTGATGCAAGACGGAAGCCATTTCGAACAATTTATGTAAATCAACTCTATTGGTAAATTCTGGATTTATCGTATAATTTTAGTTTTCGATACCTGATCGGCAATTCGTTAAATAAATCAGATTTTTTCCTAACTTAAAATACACATAATTCTGTTATTGTATCTCTAACTCTTTATTTCCCAATGTCATGCAATAATTATTCATTTTTTAAGCTTTTAACCCAGAACACTCATTTAGGTTACAAATGTTAACAAACCACATTTAAATTGATAAATTATAAACAATAAGAGCTCCAATATTTTGTTCTAAATTAAAAAAAAACACACATGTAAAGAAATGCTGTGTTTAACTTCTACGCCGATCATTTGCTTTTGCAGTTCTGCAAAAAGAGATAATGAATTGTTAACATTTTTATAATTGGTTCGGTTGAGGCGATCATCAAAGGTGCCGTCCTTCTTTGCTTTGAACCGCGGGCCGCCGTCGGTAATCTTTGCACTTTTTTACGACGATTTAAAAGTTGTATAATTGGGAACTACTACACGTCTATTGACCCAGAAAGGCAGTGGTTCTCAAATGTTTCCTACCCTAATATTCGAATTGTTGACCTAGGTCAGTTTTTTCAAAGTGCCCCTAGGGGAAAAAGTCATAAAGGTTTTTTGTTTGTCTAGTCGGTCCCCATTACCAGTTTTTTTTAATGACATGAAACTTATTACACCCTCAAACTTTCAAGACTGCCGATGTTGTATGTCACTAATGTTACTTCCTGTAATTTTTTAAAAATTGTATTACCGTTTGGCAAGTTTAGCCCATAGTTCCCACTTGTCACGCTATTTTTGTTAGCGGGGCAAGTGGGGACTAGTCCTTAAGAGAAAGTGGGGATTAATTCCCACTTGCCCCTTTACCATTTTTTTAATTATTTTTTTTATTTTGTTGGAGAATGAATTTTTTCTTTGTACAAAACTTGAATTTAAATAATTTCGTTCTGTTTTTGTAATAAAATCGTTTAATGGCATTTTACTATTTTACTCCAGAAAATCCCATAATTTTGGGAATATTTTAGATTTGAAAAAACGTTTTTTTATCTAAAACCGTGCAGATTAATCCACTTGCCCCAATTGAGAATATAACTATTCATATGAAAAGTACAGATGAAAAACCCACTTGCCCCAGTAACGAGGGGTAAGTGGGTACTACAGGTGAACTTACAGAACTGATTTTTTTTTTTTTTTTAGAACACATGTTGAATTAATAAAAATAATGTATGGGTATTTTGTGAATATAATTTACTATTTCTTGTTCAAAGCGCACCATCCTATCTCAATTTATCATAAAGTTACGTGGCTTCAAAGTCAACCTTTTAAATTTTTAGTCCCCACTTATAGACCGGCGGTACATGACCAGACAGGTGCAACGTTTTTAAAATGCATGCCAATCATAATATATGAATGAAATTACCATGAATATGCCAAAAACGCAAATTTTAGGCAGTCCTGCATGCCAATGAATTTCCGCTGGATTTTTTTTCACAGATTTTCGTTTGGCACTATTGGCATCCATTTTAAAATTAAAAAAAAAAAACGCAAAAAAAAACAAAAAAATCGATTTGCACACCCTTCTGCACGCGACGACTGCCTAAAATTTGCGTTTCTAGCATATTCATAGTAATTACATTCATATATTATATGATTGGCATGCATTTTAAAAACGTTGCACCTGACTGGTCATGTACCGCCAGTCTACTTTACCTCATTTCGTGAAAAAGATTGTAATTTTCAGTTGGAAAATATCTCGCACGTAAAATCATCGTGGTCTTTTTCTCTTTTTTTTAATCAAATTAGAGCAATAATTATTTATTAATACATGACAATTTAAAATGAACTATTCAATAAAATGTTTCCATAAAGGATCTCTCTTTCTGCTGCTTTTATGAGAAGATATGTTAAAAATAACGCATTACAAATACTACAATTCAATCACGCATCTTAGAATAAAATAACATCGCATTCGTGTTACTCCCACATTAAATAAACTGGCGCAGGGCTGACGACGGGGGGGGGGGGGGGGGGGCAGGCGGGGCTGCAGCCCCGGGGCCCGGCATCATCACTGTTAAAAACATTTTTGTATTGATTGTAATTTCAAATGAAATATTATGTGTATTAAAAATTAGTATTTTTGATGTGTCCCAGACGAGGGGGGCCCGCCAATTTGATTTTACCCTGGGGCCCATACTGGCTCTCCACGGGTCTGAACTGGCGCATTTACTTACCACCATTTATTTCTTCATCATACATCTTGATTGGGGGTAAATGGCACGTAGGAATTTCTTCCATGTATCAAAGTCTTTAACTGGATTGGTTACTTAACGAAAAGGTTTACTTTATCATGTACAATGTTTCTTGAGTACCAAAAAATTGTTTGCAGGTTGAGTTTGCTACCTTAAATTCTCACAAGTTTTCCCGTTTAGTTGACGTCAACTAATTGTCAAATTGTTTGACATTTATGTGTTAGCAACACGACATCGAAAAAACTAACGTTACAGCTGATATGAACCATGAATCGCTCAGGACTTGAATTTATAATAAAAGTTATAAAATAATTTCAAATTTAAATTACGTAAAACAAAATGAAATTGTTGCCAATATTTATTCAAAAGAAAACGGGGATTTCAAATAGTGACCAACAGAACCATTAGCATAAACATGCTATTTTAAATGTAAATACTATTGTTTGAAAAATGTAAAGTGTTTTTGTTTGCAATAGGGTTGAAAAAATCGTGGTCTTTAAAAATATAATAAAAAATCATTGATTTATTCATATTTATTTGATTTACTGGCGTTCACTCTCCAACAACTCTCCGCACGCACGGTGATTTCACGCAGGTATTTGAAAATCTAAAAATTTCATATAATAGTGACAAGCGATTTTTGTGTTTAGATTCTGTATCAAAACAGACACTATTGGGAGTAATTTCCAATGTTTAAAACAGTTTTTTGGTGTGGTTTAACCACCTGACGACCGTTTTTAAAATGCCTAAAAATTTCTCGTGAAAGTAAATTTTATGCAGTTGCAGCTTTTTCATATTGCAATTTTTGTACATTCATTGCAAAATCTGAAAAAGTCTTTCAATTACCTTAATTACGCAAATTTCGGATTTCGGATATTCTTGATGTGGAGATCATTTTCTATTATTTCCGCCAAAGTTATCTCGGCGACCTACGATTGGACACTGAACTCTAGTTTGGGCCCCAACTAATTTAAATTGGACCGAAGTATTATAATAGTACCTACTAGAGTAATAGAAGTTTTAGCTTCGGAATAATGTTATATGAAGCGGATTTCGTTCATTTTTGGCAACTTAATAGTAAATGCATCAAAGAAAGGATTCTATGTTATAAGGCGGCTTGCTAATTTATAGGGGGTGAATGTAGCCCCTTTTTAGGGGGTGGCAGCTAAGAAAAAATTAAAAACATTGGAGCTGAAAGTAATATTTTAAGAAGAAAAGGTTCTATGCAACTTTTCATAAAAATTGATAGTCTTTGAGTTATAACGACTTGAAAATTAGGATTTTAACTTAAAAAAAGGTATTTCAAAACAATATTTGAAATTTGAAAAAAAAAATTTTGTCAAGGCCGGCCCCCGCACTTAATGATTGATGAGCGGGGGGGAGAAATGTAAAAAAATTTTTTTGTCAGGTCTCATAAATAATGAGCAAGGATTGCATTTACAAGTCTAACCGGGCCCATAAAATGGCCGGGCCCGGGTACCACGGTACCTACTGAACCCCCTCCCCTCCCTGGTTATGACAGAAACAATGTACTTTTTCAATTTTTTTTAATAAAAACGTCACTATTTTGCTAATGTAAGTGTAGTCAGCAATTAACAAAATTCCATATACTGTTTCTCGTTAATATATAGTATGACCTAGATGCTCAAATTTATTCGTCCGTTTACAGCGTTTGCGTTAGAAAAAAGATGCATTTCAAACTGTAAAGGAATTTTAGAAAAAACGTAACACTTTTGTTTCTCTGCAAATACCTCAATAAATATTAGTTTTAGAGAAAATATAGTGAACATCAAAAATGAAGCTTATAAACTGAGAACGAATTTGCATTTTTTATATATTTGTGTAGGATTGATAGTTTCGGAGATATTTAATTTTATAGATGGGATCCGACCGTTTTTTAGGATGAAATATTTAGTTTATAATGTTGAATATCTTAGAAACTGTGACACTTCCATCAAAAATTCTAAGGAACAAAATTAAAGATAACTGATCAGTCTTTAAAATGATTTTTTGTCTATTTCTACATTACAAATAATAAAGAAGTTATAGCCGATTCAATGTGCGTTTTCACATTTTTTAATAAAATATCGCCATTTTGTTATTGTAATTGCTCAGTAATTAATTTTTCTTTAAAAAATGCTGTTTTTCGTTAATATATAGTATCACCTAGGTGCTCAATTTATTTTGTCCTTAAAAAAAATTCTATCCGCCAATTAGAGTCGCCATTTTGAATTTTTTAATTTTGACTTCAGATTCGGAATCAGCGATCCCAAAAACATAATTATCCTAAGTTTCAGAAATAAACTAGTAACACTTTTTCAAATATTCGATTTTCAAATTTAGGGGTGGTTTTCACCCCTTGATCCGGACCATATAGAAACTGAAGACGATACCTTTTACTACAATAAAAACCCATAAAGAAAAATTATCATTAGAAATGAAATTATTCCGAAATTTTTCATATTTTTTACCTCTAGGTACTGAACTATAACATGTTATTACACATTAGTGTAATTATTATTTATAATTTTTATGCTCTACAATGAGTATTTATAATGTTTGTAATTAGGTTGGATAGACTTGTTTGGATATTTTGCAATAAATAAATAAATCTGTAGGATTATGATTGCAGTATAACTACTGCAATCCTAACTTGCACAATTATTCATAATTATAACCACCCTGGTTCCCCTCAATAACTAAAACCACTAAACCCACCAAAACTTGTGATGTAGATTATAAATTATAACTCCTATTGTATACTTCCTCGTATTTTTGCAGACGTATGTTTACTGGAGGGAGGTGAAGCGAAGAGTTCTATTCGATAAAAAAGTAATTATTCTCGTGTACCCGTTGTAGCTACTCATATTTTAAAGCTTCGCTGAATCTAATAGTTCGGAGCAGTAACCTGCAATAATGAAATCGCAATAATGTTGTATTCTTTTGTTTAAAAAAGCAACTAATAACGGTATATATTGGCAGTGAATAAAAGTATAGAAACATCGTCATTACTATCCTCTTTAGTCCAGTTACCAAAGACGGAAAAGACCTCGAACCTCGGAAAAATAGTCCATGAAAAACGCGGGGTATGACGCTCGGAATGCCCCCCTCATCGGGACCACTTGTATTCTATGTTTTTTGGGTCACTAATCACAAAAATCGGGGTCTCGCGGCTCTAAAAATAGTGCGTCATCCCTAAAAATGCTAAAAATCAAATCACCTCTTTTGTAGGGTTTTTCGCGGTAATGTGAACTGTAAAATAATGTTATGAATGTGCTTGCTAATTGTAATGATATTTTGCCAGTTCAGTATATTCATCTAAAATAAGGATACATTTTATCGATGGGTTTTTGACAAAAAGTCGTAAGTGACAGATCGTAAATTTTACAGGAACCGACTTTTTTAAAAATAATTGTATTTCTTAGTTCCAACTGTACCAAAATTTGTATTACGATTTTGTTCGTCATTACAAATTGATACCGACATTGTTATTGATGATAATATAAATTTTTAATTTAATTTTGCTGCTTAAGATGTTATGTTGGGAATACTTTATTTGAAATTTGTCGCTTAAGATGTACATATATACATAAAATACTATAGCTAGTCTTTAGTTTTATGGGACAAGAAAAATTATCTTAAGCGCCTAAAAGTGTATCGTAACCGACCCAACTCCATGGTGTTTACGATTTTCTGCCATATGATATAGGCTTACGATATTTTATGGCTATTTTTTAAAAAAGTGGGTGCTTACGATGTTCTAAAATATTTAATATTAGCAGAATATGAAATCATTCACTTACGAGATTTTCTGGGAACCTATAATTTAATGTAAGCTACCACAAGAACCAAAAGAGCTAAAAATGAAGATAATGTCGCTTACGATGTTTTGTCAAACACCCATCGTTATGGTTAACCAGAGGGGGTAAAACTACATTGACGTAAATTGGAAAAATTATGGAATTTTTTTTTCCATTTTTTTATTTGAGTTTAGATAAATGGAGATTGTACAATGAAGAAATTTTTTTTCCAACCCCTCAGGGTGAAAACTATCTCGATATCGCCTTTAAATTGAACGAACGCTTAGAAAATAAGTAGATATGTATACTTTTTAGATTACTTGTAATTTCTCATAAACTTTCGTCGAAAAAAATACAAACAAAAAATTTATTTTTTTTTTGTATTTTATTTCACCCTTCAGGAGTGAAAACTACCCTCAAGCTTGCAGGGAGTTGAAAGAGAAGGTAGAAATATTCTTGATAAATGAATACTTCATATTGTTTGCAATATTTTTAATAAGAAAATATAAATATGGTGCAAAATTAAAATAACTAAATTTTTTCATTAAAATATAAACATTATGTACTAAGTTTTCTCCAGTCTTGGTTTCTTATGGGAGGAAATGAGCCTCTCTTCATTATCGATAGAATCAATTAGCTGTTCTTCATATACTTCGGTTGAGGCATTGATTCCCGATTCCTACCAATCATAAATTCTGTGGCTAAAGGACTATGTCCAATGCCAACCCCCTCCCCTCACCACCACCACCTACCAATCATAGCTAAGATTCAATTAATCCGCTTCTCCTTCTTGAAAAGAAACTTCCGGCTCAATTTGCATATCCCAATTTTCATATTTCATCAAAATTTTGTAGTATTTTTTTCGACGGAAGTTTATCATAAATTACAAGCAAACTAAAAAGTATTATTTTCTAAGCGTTAGTTCAATTTAAAGGCGATATAGGTTGAAAGGTTGGAAAAAAATTTCTTCATTGTACAATCCCCATTCATTTAAATTCGAATCAAACAGTGAAAAAAAAAATTCCATCATTTTTAGATTTTACGTCAATTTAGAGGTAGTTATGCTCAGCATAAAATTTGTCCTAATTTTAGATGAACATAACTGAACTGGCAAAATATTACAATTAGCACATTAATAACATTATTTTACAGTATTATTCACATTACCGCCAAAAGGGGTGGTTTTTGCCATTTTTAGGAGTGACGCACTATTTTCGTGATCAGTGACCCAAAAAACATAACATACAAGTGGCCCCGATGAGGGGGACATTCGGAGCGTCAAACCCCGCGTTTTACATGGACTAAAAAGAAAGGCTGAAATTAGGAACACAATATTCACAATTTTCCGCAATTTTCAAAGTACATTATTAAAAAAATCTATTTACATCACCACAAGGGGCGCTTCATTGAAAAAGTTAAGTTTAAAGAGTGACCACAAAAACGTTTTTTTTTTTAGCCTGTTTGGGGGTCCGCAAATTTTTGATTGATTTGTAGTCTTAATGATACTTTATGATGAGACATTAATCGTGAAGAAATTTTGAGTTGATAAGAAAGGTTTCAAATCGACTCATAGCACAGTGAGTGAAGATGATAATTCAATGAAAAATATCAATTTCTCTATAAAATCTCTTGTTCTCTTCTGTCTTTTTCTCTTTTCTTTTCTTTTTCTTTAGCTACCTCTGGTCGGTTTTTATATTTGAACGCTATAAACTCAAAAACTACTCAAACAATTTCGATGCGGTTATAACCATTATTTAAGGGAGCTCTTGAAGACTATAGGCGTCTGAATTTAAGATGCCAGCGCCAAAGTGGAGAACTCGTGAACTAATTATAGGCTTTTTGTTTGTTTGTATGGTGAATACTTATATTGATTTTGTTCTGTTTATTGTTGTTTTTGGCGTTAAAAATAATAACATTAATAATATATGACCTAAAGGTTTGCAAGATTTTGTTGTAAGTGATTTTCAAGATGTTAATGGCATTATTCAGCAAAATTCATATTTTTTTAGGTTATCCAGTTTTTCCCTTGAAAAGTACAGTTCTTCGACATAAACGGTGTCTGGCTAGTTAAATATTAATAAACTTAAATATTTCTCTAAATTTATATACAGTTGTAGTTTAAATTACTTTTTTTTCAGGAAACATGAGTGACATTTAGGTTAAACATATTGCAATGTATGGAACATTTATGAAGCACTAAAAATGTAAAAATTCTAAGTGTGTGTATGAAGGGGAATATGTTTTAAATGCAGGACATATTATTTTGTGTGGTACAACCCATATTCAACACAAAACTTAAAAATGTGTATGCTCTATGTTTACAAACAAGTGTCTCAGATTCAAATACCCATGAAATTAGTGGTACATTGAATATAAGTGAAAAGATATTTATTAATTCTTTAAGTAAAATAAATGAAACAGTATTTTGTAAAATATGAAACAGAAATATTCAGGGGTAAGACATAATAGTGCATGGTGTAATAGTATATATTACTTTTAAATATACTGGAATTACATATTCTATTTACTTATTTCAAAAATTTGAACATTGCAGCATTTCACGAGTTGTCCCTGCAGTCTACAAAGGATACCGACTAGGTTGGCTTCAGCCAATTGTAGCCTCTTTAAGTGCTATCATATTTTTAATAACTTAGCATCTCAGTTTATCATTTACTTATTGTTGATATCATCGTACACTAAAGAAACAATGACAGAAAAGCCCATAATTAGTTTGACTATAGACCACCAGGTGGCGTACTCCTTATTTTCAGACGCCTATTATAAGCTATTTATTACGTTAATATTTTCAAATGCAGCTAAGTAATTAGCAAAAATCAGGTAAAGAATGTGTACATGGGCTATCACTGTATCATGAAATACATGTGCCAAATCCCGATATATGTAACATATCATTGACCATACAGAAACAATAACTCATGAAATATAAATTCAAAACTAATCTAAAGCAAAAAAGCAGAAAATTGAAAAACGATACAAAAAAAAACATAAAAAACACAAAAAATTGAAAAACCTCTTAGTACCGTGACATGGTAAAGGGGCTTACTATTATTATTATTATATATTATTATCATTATTATTATCCTTATTATGCTTTACAATAATAATAATACAACCAAATCGAATCTATTGACATTCTATATCTCTGAAACCTTTCTTATGCTCAACCTCATATTTTTGTGTGATTAATGTCTTCGTAAGGTATCATTTGGACCACAAATCAACCGAAAATTTGCGGACCCCCAAACGGGCTATTTTTAAGGTCACTTTTGAAAATTTTGTTTCTCTTAAATATCCCTAGAAATATAGACCGTGCAAGAAAAATTTATTTTGTGAATAGGAAATATAGAAAATTAAGAGAAAAAAATTCTTAACGTTTTTCCTTACATGAAATATGTCAAGCTGACATGACATGACTATATAGAGAGAACACTAATATTGGATCAATATTGCTTTAATATTCTAAAAACATTGGCACAATAAAGCGGGTGCCAAGGAACAATCCGTTTAAAAAATTCGTAAAATTTATTCTGGTTAATTACTAATTATTTTATAATGGTTTTAAGATGCTGGAGTTGCGTGCACCCAAAATTACAGTTATAATTTAAGCGAAAGCAAAAATACCCAAAATATTGTTTGGCAACCTCCAGAATTTCATTTTTTACACCTTTCTGAATATAAATCATCAACCAGAATGAATCCTACGCATTTTTCAAAGAGATCGTTTCTTGCCTCCTGTACTACAATGTAAAATCTCAATATTGAACCAATAAGAAATGTGAAAATTTCACTATTTCGACCAAATCTTGGTTAAATTGTATTGGTGAGACATTAAAAACTATATCATATAATATTTTACTCTAACATACACTTCTGTGCAATAAAATCCCGTACTTCTATTTTTCGCTATATTAAATCATTCTTTATTTATTTGTCAGTGTCAGTGTCATATTTTCGAAATGCCGAAATTAACTGAACATGAAAAAATTCTAATTCTCTCTAAAATTGAAGAGGGATGGTCTATCAGAGCAGTTGCTAACCATTATCACTTAAATAAAAGTACCGTTATGAGGGTGAAGAAAAGGTGGGAGGAGGAAGGTATCATAAAGAGAAAAGACGGTTCAGGCCGACCGTGAAGTTCAAATCTCACTCAAGATGAAGCGCTCCTTGGCTATTTGAGGGAAAATCCGTTTCAAACAGCAGTAGACGCTGTGTCCATGACAAATTTTCCAGCATCGAGGTCAACAGCTAGCCGAAGGATAGGAAAATCGGAATTAAAAAACTGTGTAAGTGCCAAGAAGACCATATTAACAGAAGAACATAAGCAAGCCCACATTCTGTTTTGTTTAAATTATATGTCTATCGCCGTTGGAGTTTTGGAACAATGTTGTGTTTACCGATGAAAAAGTTTTTCAGTCTTGTAATGACGGACATATTCGGGTTTACTGTCGTGAGCAAAAAAAAATAGGACAACTATTTTTTTCTAATGTAAATATGTCTCTTTTTGCACACTTGCAATGAATTTTGACAAATAACTGACAATGTCACAAAAATTAAAGTTAGACGTACACAACTAGATTTTGGCAAAAATACGTTATAAGACTTGTCCCATTTTTTTGCGCACAACAGTACCGTCCTGCAAATACCAGATTTCACGAACGCTACGTGTCTCCACGGAACAGGTCCGGGTGATTTTCTGTTAATGTTTGGGCATGGATAAGCGTGAATGGCCTGGTGTAGCGTGGCGTATCATGGGTAATGGTAGATTTTTATAAATCAAAATCATTAAATCATTAACATTTTTCAAATTCCTTACTTTTATGACATTTTACAATCAACTTCACTTGTCACTTTTTATAACCTATATGATAATAAAAAAATCTAAATTCCAAAAAGACTGATTTACATCACTTAATATTAGTAAAAACTGGATTACTTGATTTTTCAAGTGTACGAGATTTTATTGCACAGAAATGTACATCGATGTTTAAAATAAAATTATAAATTGGCCCAACATACTTAATACACAATTTGACTCAACGCAATGCTCAAAGTAGTAACCGTTAAGCCGGGGTCCCACGGCCTGTGACTTGGAAAACCTCGAGTTACTCGAGGTTCGTACCTGTGGATTTGTGATCGGTCGAATTCCAAGCCACGCGCATTCCCACGGCGCGTAGCTTGGCATATCTCGAGTAGCCTCGAGTCGACCACTTCTCGTCAATACACCATTGCCAGACGTGTTAAAGTCAGTTTCAATTGTTTCGTTGTTCCTCCCACTCAAATCTCGCTACACAATCCACAACAGGCTGTGGGAACAGATGCACGAGTCGTACGGAGGCTTGTCATCCGTCGATCCACAAGCCTTTGATGTTCGAGAATTTACCGACATTTCACGGGAAAGGTCAAGTCATCCCGAGTCACCTCGAGCAATAACGAGTATTTACGTTCCCATGGCGCAAACTTCAGACCAGACTCGCCAAGTCACACGCCGTGGGACCCCGGCTTTACAGCGAGTACACACTGGGCGTTTTGGAGCGCGCGCTTTAACAACGCGCGTTTTAAGAATCAAGGTGGCCTGCGAAGGTGTACACATTCAAGCGTGCGCTTCTGGTCAAGCGCGCGTCAGATGCGCGTTGTCAGATTATGGTTTGAACGCGCGTTAGCCGCGCGCTTCCAGATGCATACGCCTCTATTGTGTTGTACATTTGTACAAGCGCCCAGTGTGTACTCGCTATTATCGATAGATGTTGATAAATATACGCAGGTATTCAGACCTGGGAAAAGTACTCATTTAAACTACTTCAAGTATCAAGTACTTAAAGTAGTTTTATGTGCAAAGTATATGGTGAAATTACTTCAAGTATAAGTAGGTACTTGAAGTAGTTTAAATGCCCAGCTCTGAGGTATATAGATCAAACGGATCAAATTTTTCGTTTTCGTATTTGCGAAAAGTATATACATTTTCCAATATTACAAGACAAGTGTTCGTCGATATGAATCAAAATTAAAAAACAATATATTACTAACATGTTTTAGTCATTCTCAAAATATACACTTAGTATGTAATCAACTTTGAAATCGCTTAAGTATTATAATTTGTAATTTAATAAAAATCGAAGATAATTCCTAAATAGGATGTTTAATTTTTAGCTGAACCCAGATAGTTTCATTTTTCTATATTTATTAATTTATTAATAAACTTATAAATAAATTAGTTTTAGTCAAAATACGGAAGAAGTGCTACGTAACTATGTCAAAGTTCCATATTCACAGCTTATTATTGAGGGTAGTGTAAATGAGATTTTATTACTACGATGAATTTGAATGTAACTCGAGATTTTTAGTTTCACCTCAACCAACCAGAATTGGTAAATCATTTTTTATCATAAAGTTATACATAATTTTTTTTGTATAATCAATTTTAGTTTATGTTACCTAACAATTAAGGAGATGGCGCGAAAGGTACAGAATATAATATAAAAACTATTAAGTTTTGAATTCTGTGGTTGTTTTTCTTTTATATCTTAAATTCAGGTAGGTTCAATTTAATGTATCTAATATAAATTATGTTTCCAATATGATGTAAGTAAACAAAAACAACAAATATGTTAAAGTTTATATAATTAGTAATTTCAACTGTAAACATACATTTTGAGGTTATTTTGTCCATTGCGTACCGGTCCACTTTGTTACTTTTTTAGCATGAAATGGGTCGAGAAAACTTTCCATATTTGATAAAAGTCTGTAAAAGTCATGTAAATAATATAATTGTATGCACTTATTTGGTATCAGAATGAAGCTTACATCACGAATCAGATTTCACCATAAAATAGGGTATCATACCCAGTGGAAAGTTAGAAGGAAAACTTCCTGGAAACTTTCGGAATTTTCAAAACGGAAAGTTTCTAGGAAGTTTTCCTTCTAACTTTCCATTGGATATGCTATTTTATGGCGAAATCTGATTCGAGATGATGCAAGCTTCATTGTGATACCAAATAAATGCATACACTTATATTATTCACATGACTTTTACAGACTTTTATCAAATGTGGAGAGTTTGCGGGCATAAAATGCATTTTACGGCCCGTGCGGGTATAAAGACAAAAAAAACATTTTTTGATTAATTTATTAATAAACTATTAATTACAAAATATGAAATTAAAGTATTATGTAAATAATCTACTTAACTTTATTTAGTCGAATTCACATTATACTGGCAATTCTGGAAGGATTCGGTGATAGTTAGATTGCCTGCAGCAAACGTTGATTCTGTGGGTATCAAGTTTCTGTAAGGAAAAGTCAGATCCAGAAGGTATGCCTGCCAGCATCCTTGAAACCGCATGCTTTGAAGATATACTGTCCTCTAAATATCCTTCAGCAACCGACGTATTCTTCCATCCACCATGGCGCTTCAACGTGGTCATACTGGTTCCAGCCTCTGCCAGAAGAGTTGTCGATGTTCGACGCAGACAGTGTCCTGTATACTTATCAGGATCGCCCAAGCCCAGATATTTCGCAATGACCAAATACACCAAATATTAATGCAATTTTGTTCATTAAAAACATCTCATTCGGTACCTCATGAATACATTTTAAAACATCTTCTCTAGACAGAACTTTAGACTTTTTTGGATGGTATCCTTTTGATTGTTGCTTCAAATATTCGCTTAACTTATGGTAATTAGTGATGTTAATATTCTTATTTACCATTAAAGTCTTCTTTACCATTGAATATTTGGACCATAAGGAAGTCGAAGAAAATGTTTCGCCAAGTATGCAAGCAGCACAGTTTCATCAATATGTTCTACACAGTTTTCTGCCATCCAGTTTAGTAATTTGTCATATTCTCTGTTGTAGGCGTCTCTCGATTTATTCGGCAGCAAGTTTTGTGTTGCTTTTTCTGCTTTTTTTGCAGTTTCGTCAGGAATTGCAAAACGTTCCTGCATTTTGACTTTTTAAGTTTGACAGCTAGCAAAATTTGTTTATTCAACAAATAAATAAAGCATTTCCCTAGCAACGATATGATAAAATGAAAATGTTGTTATAATCAAATTGAATTTTCGGATTTTTTAAAATAATATAACAATAACGAACTAGTATGACATAAAAGTTTGTATGCACCGCGGGAATTAATAGATGTTTACGCCCTCGGGTTTGTAAGATCGTCGCCCTCAGGGCATAAACATCTACTTAATTCTCTTGATACATAAATAACTAATAAAACTACAGTAGTTAATATCATGTGTATAATTTATAAATTGAGAAGAAATAATTTTTTAAAACTCCAAAATCTGAAAGTAAGATCTATTTTGAGAATGAATCTTTAATATAATCATATTAAAGATTTATTCCCAAATATTCGAGACTATATTAATCAGCCCAATATTTTTTCCTGTTCCGACGTATCTATACTACTTATCTATATGGAGAAAAGATTACAGCCAATACCAAGTTCTGCTTGGGCAATATGTCGCTCCGTTAAGGATAGGATTTTGCAGAGTGAGAGGGAAATATGCATTTTTTTTTCCTTTTATTATAAATATTTAAAAAACCAAACATAGTATAATCTTTAAAACTGTTTTAAATACTTGTTATTGTTGTAACGAATACAACTATATAATAATAATAATAATAATAATAATAATAATATTTATTTACATTAATTTACATAGCACATACGCATATATTAATTAGATAACAGTGTAAATAAATATTGAGAATAGTGGCAAACTATAATAGTTACTAGAAGTAGGTGTCCGAGACTTCCTTAAGTTTTCGAAAAAAACTTGACTGTAGGCCTCGAATTCCTAGGGAGTAATATATTTTTTCAACACTATTGCTATATTAAATGTAATAAAATACTGAAATAACAATAAGAAAATCAAATAATAATAGGTGACTAAAGTGATATTTAAGTATTATACAATACGTAAACATGTGTATACATTATACGTACACATATCTTATGAAAAGGGAAGAAACAAAATATATAAACATATACATAAGGAATGCAAATATATATAAAGAAATAACAACGATTCAGTCAAATGGGTATTTACCCCACAGAAGAAAAAGGTAAAAAGCAGAAAAGCGGATATAATAATGAGCTTTCATAAAATCGTAGGTTTATTTTCAATTAACCACTGGCGAAGTTTTATTTTTGAGGACTTTTTATATATTATTTGCTTTAATTCGGGTGGTAGAAGATTGTACACTTTTATACCAATGTAGTGGTACACTCTCTGTCCAATGGTCTTACTTTTTTTGGGTAATAATAGATATTTTTGTGTTTTGTGTCTTGTATTATGTATATGTGAGATAGAATCCGTTATTAATTTGTGTTTTGACATATTTGTTAACGCAGTTAAATAAAAAAGGTTTCTTACGTCACATATTTTGGTATGTTTAAAAAGCTCCTCAGTTGAAAACCTTGCCGGAAAATTAAAAATGATTTTGAGTATTCGTTTTTGTATGACTTCCAGAGGTTTTATTACATTTGAGTATGCTCCACCCCAGCCAATAATACCGTAAGTGAGCAGTGATTGTACTAACGCATAGTAAACGGATTTAAGTTCGTGGATACTCAAAATATACTTTAATTTTTGAAACATGTAGGATAGCGATCTCAACTTCCTGACTAAGTTTTCAATGTGGTGGTTCCATCTCAAATGATTATCTACAATTATTCCAAGATATTTAACATATTCTGAGTTTTCCAAATTCCATATAGTATTCCTATGTTTGAGTTCAACATCGATAGTTGTATAGGATGGTAAACCCCTTTTGTAACTCGAAAATGGTATATACATTGTTTTATTTAAGTTAATCGTTAGCAAGTTGTTATCAAACCATTTTGTTATTTTGTTTAAATCTTCCTTTATTTTTTTATTTATTTCAGCCCAAGTCTCTCCTTCTACGAATAGTACAGTGTCATCAGCATATGACACTATGTCTCCGTAACAGTCTATATATAATAATATAATATATATATATATATATATATATATATATATATATATATATATATATATATATATATATATATATATATATATATTTTTGATTGTAAATTTCTGCTGTACTTGAATATTGTAGTTTGTCAATGAAAATGGTTCCTAATTTCATTATTAAAGCATGGCATTTAACTATATGCAAAATGTATGATAAAAACTGTATGGTTGTATTCCTTAGAGCAATGGGAAGTCCCTGAACCTATTTTATTATACCATTTATAATTTTTGAAGTATTTATAACAAACCGAAAATAAACGCATATTTCCCTCTCACTATGCAAAATCCTAACCTCAAGTAATAAGATCTACGAACTTAAATGTAAATAATGACGAAATTTCTTTAAAATTATGCATGCAGACCAGAACTGACTCACCTGGTATGCAGACAATAATATTGCAAAGTTGTATCAACATATGATTTGTTTTGTTAACACTATTCGCTAAACAAAATATCAACATTGCTTGCTAAACAAAATAAATCGACATTTATTTACAGCACAACTATATATTTTCTCACGGTCACGATTTTACTTTTACGATTTAACCTACTTTCCATCTTCAAAGATATCGACAATTACATGTTTTTCTTTTAACTGGAAAAATAAATTATGTACTATTGAAACAGTAATAGTTTCAAGTGGTTTTTTCTAGAAAGTGATATTCAAAAGATTCAGTGGCGTATAAATAAATAGACAGATATCATTTATCGGTGTCAATACATACAAAATGTTTACACAAGTCCAAAATATAGAGTGAATATAGACAGACACATAAATAATATTAAATAATTGAATAAAAAGCATATAAACGTACTTAAATACAAGACAAAACAAGCTAAAAATGTACTCGTCGCCTGTTCACTGAACATTTTATATAATTGTTACACATTCTATAGGATACTCTTCGCAGTTGTTTGTAAATAATATTAGTTTTAGACATTTTAAATTTTATAGTACGAATTTAGTTGGTAAAAGACTCAGTGTAAAATAAAGTAAAAATAAAAAACTTGGGTTTCGAACCCGGGACCCTTGGATTCCGAGTCAAAAGCGTAAGAACTACTCCACCACTTAACACGTAAAAAAACGTAAATTTTTACATTATAAAAGCTAAAAATATATTTCCACGGTTGTATATTACATTATAAAATGTATATTTGTAAAATATAAAAATATTATATATTAAAATGAAATATGATTTCACCAGATTTCTTACAAAAACATAAAAAACAAAAAATTTTTTTTTCAAATTTAAATTATTAATAACATTTTTATTTACTGATCGATTTTGTTCAAAAACAATAGAGTTCTTCCTCTAGCCAACACTAACTTACTGTCCAAATTTCAGTACAATTGGACTTTTCTTTCTTGAGTTATCGTGCTTACAAGAAACGTGACGGACGGACGGACGGACGGACGGACGGACGGACGGACGGACGGACGGACGGACATTTTGAAAGTTGTTCAGAATTCGTTCACTTAACACAATGATAAGAAAATTTTTTCTCTACGAGCTATATTTACGATTTTAGAAATGTGCCGATCAAATACAATATACTCTTCGTTTTTGCGAAGAGTATAATAATACACATTTACACACTTATTTAAAAACAAATGTAAATAAATAGGTAAAACTTTCTAAAGATTGTGAGAAATATGCATATACAGGGTGCCCCATTATATTTTGACCCTTTTTAAACCTATATAACTTTTGAACTAGTTGCAATCATGAAATGCGGTTTTCGCCAGTCTTCTTCTAATTCTGATAAGTTACTTCCTGAATATCCGTCTTTTTTTGCTCACTTCCAGTTTAACCGGAATTGACATAGTGTATTTTCGGGTATAGGGCAACTTTGTTATTTCAAATGGAACACCTTGTATATTTTTCCACAGTTGGAAAGACCATTGTTTCCTCTTTCCAAAAAGTCCATATTTGTCATGAAAATTATACAGAGTTTTCTCTACAAAATTGTAATCGTTTTGGAAAATCAGTTTCCAATTCTTGATGAATCTGAATTTTAGAAGCATTCAATTTTAGAACATTTTTCATAACATTATGAACAGTAGCTTTCGGAATACCTGTTGCAGAAGAAGTTTTTTTTTTGTAGAAGAGGATCATATTGTGTCATTCCCAAAATTTCAATTGCATTATTTGGAGTTCTTTTTTTACGATCAATACAACCCGAATTCCAAAAGTTTCTATACTATTTTCTTATTGAATTTTTTATTTTAGGTTCCTTGTTAAACATAGTTCTAAATCTTCTTTGTGTTGTTTTGTAAGATTTAGTTTAAGCAAAACAGATTACACGGTTAGCTTTTTCACTTAAAGTAAACATTTTTCTTAAAGTAACTCAAGTACCCGAGCTGTCAATAAACTAATTTTACAAGTGATGTTGTCTTTTATTTTCATGGTCTATTTTGTGAATCATTATTTTTTTCGTAGCATTTCGATAAAACACAGTATTCACTTTAATAGCTTATAAAACCATCACTTTGTATAATTTCCATGACAAATATGGACTTTTTGGAAAGGGAAAACAATGGGCTTTCCAACAAATGTGGAAAAATATATAGGGTGTTCTATTAGAAATAACAAATAACCCCGAAAATACGCTATGTCATTTCCGCTTAAACCGGAAGTGAGCAAAAAAAGACGGACACTCAGGAAATAACTTATCAAAATTAGAAGACTGGCGAAAACCGCATTTTATTATGTCAACTAATTCAGAAGTTATGTAGGTTTAAAAAGGGTCAAAATATAATGGGGCACCCGGTATTAGTGAAAGTTTAGATGTCCAAAAGTGATTCTTTAAAATGTTCATTAAAATTATAAAAGGTTTTTCTTTTAAGGTATTGTTTACTGTTTTGTTTAAAATTATTTAATTCTAAAATGTTTATTGTTTGGAAATGTATTTAAAAAATTTATACAATGCACTGTGGTTTTCAAGCTGCAGAAAGTTTGATCAAAATGGATCCAAAAACGGGTTTCACAGAATGTTTTCAGCATATCTGTAGGGTAAAAAAATGCAAACCGGAAAATCCTAGCTGATCCATTCCCGCGAGATTTCAATTTCCAATAGCACGACCCGACAAAAAAAAGTGGTCTGTCCGATGGACCAGACCAGTGTATGTATCTTTATGTATTTTTAACCCGCTGACTTCGGATTCGGATTCAGCGGATCAAAATACATAAGGATACATTGGTCTGATCCGCCGGACAGAGCAAATGCGTAAAACCGTAGCGGGGCTCATTCGTGGTGGTTTTTAAGAGTGAAGCTGACATTTGCGCCTTGGAAATTCTTTTGCTTTTGAAAACTTGCCATCTTGCGCATATAATTTCCAAACGGCAAAACATTAAATTTATTTCTCCTATTATTCCTAATATCAATGGACTAAGGGGTAAAGTTACGGCAGTAAGTCTCTATTTTTTAACACGATATGTACGAAATTAATGTTCAGTTACTTCTAAAGTCTAAAGATCTTCAAGATAGATATGGAGATAATGTTGTCGGAGGCGTCGAAATAAAGAGAGATAACAGCCTATTTTATTCACAACCCTCCTGAGCATAAAATTACACTAGAACAATTATAAAATTTCTTTGAATGTGAACCTGAAAAAGTGTTAATAAGGTGCAATGCCATATGATTGTCCTGCTTCGGATAAACACGCTGTTGGGTCATTCCAATAAAACTCAAACTATTTTAAGTTCCAATTTTTTTGCTGCTTTGTTTAAATTAATTTAAACTACACCATGAACTTTGGTAAATAAATCAAACTAGAATATAGATCCCCAATAATTATTTTGAGATATTGGAAAAAACGAAAAACGTTAATAACGGAGGTGAGGAAATTCATTATGTGGGTGTGTCATATTATGCAAGAATGTACTATGTGAGATAAAATTAGTGTCACCTTTAATAAATCGCTATCTATAAAGCCTTATTGCAGGTCTATATCTAGTTTAACATTCTGTTAAAAAAGAATCGAATTTCATAAATTCTCATTTCTGTTCTGTCTCACCTCCGTGATTACTGATTACAGATTATCACGAAGATAAGAATCACGGAGGATTATTTAAACTGAACTCAATTTTCGAGAACTAATTTTGAGATTATTGCCGATGAATGTTAAGGGAGATCATTGACAACGTTAATAACGGAGGTGAGGAAATTCAGTATGTGAGTGTGTCATATTATGCAAGAATGTACCATGTGAGATGAAATTAGTGTCACCTTTATTAAATCGCTATCTATGAAGCCTTATTGCAGGTCTATATCTAGTTTCACACTCTGTTAAAAAATAATCGAATTTCATAAGTTCTCATTTCTGTTCTGTCTCACCTCCGTGATTACAAATTATCACGATGATGAGAATCACGGAGGATTATTTAAACTACTCAGTTTTCGAGAACTAATTTTGAGATTATTGCTGATGAATATTAGGAGAGATCATTGACAATCAATACTCATATGTTACATTTATAATAGGAAATATGCCTGTTTTTATGTTTACAAATTTACCAAACAAGGGTGATACCTCAAACAAACAAGGTGGAATTGTCTTTTTTTCAATAATGTGATGTTTCATATAACACTAGTTACAAGGCTCACTTATCCTGTGCGTAAAATTTTTATGTTCAAAATAAATAAAATCATATTCCCAAAACGTGTGCGACATCGGGAAGCTCATCCAGAAAGGTCAAAGTTGTAAGAAAAAGAAGTTGTAGAACGTGATCGTTACAAGCTTTTTTTCAGATTCAGACTTCTTCCTGGCTTTTTCACGTTGAAACTGTTAAATAATCTTGTAACAAAAAAAGCTTGTAACGATCACGTTCTACAACTTCTTTTGTTTACAACTTTGACCTTTCTGGATGAGCTTCCCGATGTCGTACACGTTTTGGGAATATTATTTTATTTATTTTGAACATAAAAATTTTTACGCACAGGATAAGTGAGCCTTGTAACTAGTGTTATATGAAACATCAAAAACTATTTAACAAAACAAAAAAGCTAAAATATCGCAATTTTAATAGCGGAATTCCATTTGTCTCGGAAAGGTTATTGCATCGAGATTATTTAGAAAAACCAAAATAACTGATTCAATTATGCGACTAATCATAAAAAAAATTAAGTTATGAGAAATAAATTAAGGCCTCGCTTGGTTTTAATTGTTTCTTGGCTTGTGGAAAATTTAAGTAAAACAAGTTTAAAAATTTTTAAAAATATATTGATCAAATATAATTCAAGTGGGAATAAATCGTTTGCAGTCACTGCTTGTTATTTTTTTAACAAATATATTAGCAAAGGTTTTTGAACTAATCTAAAAGAATGCGTATGCAAACATGGTTTTTATTATATTTAATTAGTCATTATAATGATTATCTACGTGAGCCTCAGTGTGAATATAACGTAAACAAATAAATATAGAACGTGTCTTATTTTATGTGACTAATATACACCTGGAAACTTTTGTAGATTCATGAATCTAGACAAAGTGTTTTCTACATTGTAAAGACTTTAGATACCAATATGATTTATAGCCAGAAGTTTAAAGCACTGGGAAATTAATTAAAAAACTATATAGTCCGGTATTGGAACGAAGAAGTTTTTTCTTTTTTTAACTATTTAACATCGGCCTATTTCCGCTACCAGGGCCTATCACCGACGCCAGGAAACGAGCTACCCCCAACCTGGAAATTTTGCCGAACCTCTTCCCTTAAGAAGAGTTACTTGCCTAATATTTAATAGACAAGGGACCGCCTGCTTTACATTCCCTCCGAAGGATGGTATATCCACTACGTAATCCTCGTCTGAAATTACGTAACTTCCGAGTATACACTGATATACAAGCCTCTAGAAGGTGGGACGAGAACGCTGTATTTCCCAAGATGGATACCCCATCCAAGTACTAACCGCGCTCGACGTTGCTTCAACGGAATATCGACTGATATTCACAACAACAACAACAAGCATTTATTAATATTCACATACAATAATGCGTCATTCCGGAGTCCGGCTCGGAGCCAGCCAGACAACCACGGCGAACATCGCCGAGGTGGGTGTGAGGTTGGGCGGGGGGGGGGGGGGGGTCCGGTTTGACGGTGACAGAAATTAATTGTTAGTTAAAACTCCTGCCTAATGGGGAAATGCTTAAATTTAACAGCATCGTGCAACGTAGTGGGTACTTAAAAATAATTAAAATTAAAACTGTAAAACTATTGATTTCGCGCACACGCGAACACTTAAAAATTTTGATTGCTGGCACGGGAAAACAAAACTCAACGAAAAAACCCGTTTGAGACAATTCCACCCTGGTAGTCTTCCTGACGCCAGGAAAGTGTCGTGGATAGTTAAAAGTGTGTAATGTTATGTGAAATTGTTGTTTGTTAAGAATTTATTGGTCGAGACTGAATTTAGAGACAAAAATGGGCAAGGAACAAAAAAGGTAAAAACAAATAGATTGAATAGAGGGGTTGGTTGTAAGTTTTGGTGAGGATTAAAGGTGGGGGAAAGGAGAAGTTGTCGTAGAGGAAAGTGTGGTTAGAGAGGTTGCCGAAAGATAGGCAACGCCTGGTATGGTAGGGGGTGTCGGATATCGAAAAGGATTGCTTTATGCTGTCTGATTCGTGTTATGTTGCGGGTTAGCGGACTATCGCCCAGCTTGAATTGATAGAATTTTTGCGAGATGTCTTGGACGTAGTCCGCTAGTGGCGTTATGTCGTGGCAACGATTATATAGATCTCTGAGGGAGGTGTATCTGCCCGAATCAGAGATGAGGCACATAAATTTGTGTTCGAGAACTCGGAGTTTTCTCATTGTCGTGGTCGGTATGCTGCACCACACCGGCGCCGCGTATGTGATGGCCGGCCTGATCACCATCGTATACAACAATTTTTTATTTGCCCTGTTGAGTCCGCTACCCTTTGCCAGGAGCAGATACAGACTCCTGGACATGGAGTAGACCTTGCGTACTGTCTCGTTTATGTGAATGTTGAACGTCAGTCTCTTGTCCAAGTTCACCCCTAGATACTTCACGTTTAATTGGAATTTGGCGACCCCCGATCGAAAGTGGTGTTAGAATCCGATTTTCGGTGAAACGGCCCGTGAATAGAATTGATTCCGACTTCTCGGTATTGATCCGAATTTTCCACTTGTCGTAATACGCCGTGGCACGGGCCAGGTGCGCCTTCAGCAACATATTAGCTGCCTGTGCAGTAATCATATTGCTGAAAATCCAAAAATTACTGTAAACCTTATAACTAAAAAAAACAAACCATCAAGAATATTCAGTAGGTGACTCTTAAAATGTTATAAAAAATAACGGACTGAAAAGATAGGGTCAGGCGGGGTAAAAATGAGACAAGACAGGTAGTGGGGTAAATAAAAGATAATGTGATATCCAACCCAGATTGAAATAAATTGAACTTAATTTTTTATTCAAGTTTGTTTTGTACATTCAGAACTGTTTTACGTTATCCAATCAGATCCTATGCCTAATGCGAGAAAAAATATTATTCATAGGTAAACACTTTTAAAAAATTTTTGAACGCACCTTAGAACTTTTTTGGGGATTTTATAGTGTCTCTATATGCATTGTCCGTATTTGGCAGTCAACTAGAAGTGTCATGCTTCACATTTTGTGATCAAGTCTATTAATCTGCTAGTTTTAAATCATATTTGATTTTAACGAAAAAATTAAAAGCGGGGTAAAAAAGAAACTAAAGAGACCAAATGGGCAGACTGAAGCAGGCACATTTCAGCTTCCTAATTTAGAAGAAGCTAGCCCTTCTGCCAGTCCCTTCTTGTTTAGTAAAAAATCAGAATAAATTATATATAAAAGAAAAAACCCTCCTCTGTCTTATTTTTGCACTTCCATTTGTACGACGTCAATAAGAATGGGAATAAATCACGTGTCTTTCATTTGCCCTCCACTGTCTTTTTTTACCCCACTTGGGGGGTAAAAATGAGACACTGTTTATTGTTGTTTATCAATTAACGGTACTTTTTAGTAAAAAAATACATAGAAATAGCTTTTCTTGTCATTTTTATATATGATACCAATCTTTCATTAAATTTGACTCGATTCTAAGGAACCTAAAAATTGAAAGATGTCACTTCGTCTCATTTTTACCCCGTTTGATCCTAATGTCATTTATATAAGAGAGGGGCGGCAAAATGAAACTGTGCCCTGCTAATAATTTCCATAGCCTATTTAGTAATTTTCTTAAGTCACGTTCATCTGACGCGGCCATTTTTAAAAAAATTAAAAATAGTTCGTATCTCACTTATTTTTTGGAACTTTTTAAATCGGAAAAAAAATGTTACTTAGAATTTTATGCTTAATAAGAAGCCACCAAGAAAATATAGTCATTCTATTTAAGAAAGAAAAGTTGCCACTTCCGGTTGAACTGAAAGTGTTATTTTCGTTCCTGTTAGTCTCAAAGTAGCCCACTATTGTCTAATTTATCTGTGCCAAAAAAATTTTTAAATAAAGAAACAACCAAAAAATTGGGGCGTACGACTGGTGGCCACCCGGTATACATATTTCTTTATTTCACGGTATATTTAAACTAATCACGAACGTATTAGATTCAAATTTTGTCTTACTTTTCATGGCCAATTTTGCTTTGAAATTATATAGCAATTAGATGTTATGCAACTTGAATATTCCCATAAAGATATCCCAACGTGGATATTTTTTAAAACTGCCCAAGCAACGGAAATCTTATAAAACAGTATTGACTGAAGTGTTATCTATTTCTTAATCAAAATTTTAAACTGGTTATGCAAGTTGTTATGTAGGTTCTAACATTCTCGAAATAACAATAATAAAATTCATCACTTAAAGTACCCATCATCCCTATCACCAAGTAGGTATGTTAATTATATAATTACCGCATTGTTTTATTATTTATGTATAATTTAGATATTATTGTTATTATTTTAAGAACATACATATTTCTACATCACAATATTATATTTAACCTGTTTTCAAACCTATGACAAAATCTATTATGAAATATTTGAAACAAGACTTAATAGGTAAAAAGATTAAAATTAAGAGTAAAGTATATTACGTGGACATACCTAGGAGACCCAGACGACATCCCTAGCAGCGAGAATTGCACGAGGATATAAAATTACATTATCCATTTTATATTATTCGTGGATGATTTTATTAACCATACGAAAACAAAACAACACTATACTATCATTGTTCTCGCATTAGAAGAAGCCTGAGACTCACTGAGACTACCTATCTAGAGAGTAAGTAGTACTAGAAACATTCTACGAAACTACAACACTACAAGTCTTTTACTGCACTTGGTGTAGACTATTTGTAACACGTTTTAGGAAATGCACGGCGTGGCACCGCTGCTGCGGAGTGTCTGTCTTGCTACCTTTACAGACGGGTGTTTCAACGGATTCGTTTGTGGGCCCTCAATGCTGTCATCTCGCATAGTAGCAATTAAAGGGCATTTGTGTCAGTAGGTATAAGCAATGTGTGACTTAAAAATGGGATAAAGATAAAATACTAGTAAGTCAAGGACAGTGGCGTAACAGAACTGAGTGGCCCCCCCGCAAACGTTTTCAGGGGATCCTTCTCTATAACGAGTGGAAAATGATAATTCTTATCTTCTTTACTGAAAAGCAAAACTGGCCGCAAAGTTTTGAATGGGGGGTCGGCCGTCCGTCAATGTGGACCACCCCAGCTGGCCGGCCCGCCCCGCGGTGCGGGGTCTGCGGGGGTGTTTGTTACGCCACTGGTCAAGGAAACAATGATAAATACAAGATGAACACGGTACACAGTAGTGAAATCAAATTAGGATTTTAATGTTAATTGTCTGGCCAGGGCAGTTTTTCTGTTTTAACGTATTCAGGAGGTCAACTTAAGTTCACAGCTCAGTTTTGCACTTTTTGCGAGGTCGGCGTATTGTTTATTTAAACAATTAATTTTCTTAAACCGTGTTTTCCATCAGTTTTCTTTGAATATCTCGAAATCGATAAGTCCTATGGAAAACAATAAAAAGAAGGAAAACGTTCGTTTTGAGCTGTACAATAAAAGTACATAAACTATAAATCATTCCAATTGTTATTATTATTTAAACAACTTGAACATTGCAAAATTATGCGTTTTTAAACAAATCACTGTTCTTTAAAAAATAATGAATAATATTCAATGAAATTTTCATATTTCAAATTAAAATGATTACTTAAACGGCTCAAATATACAATTGTTGCTAAAACTTTGCACCCTTGTGAAATCCTACCATCAAGCAGGCCCCCCGTATGGGGGTCTATTGGGTACAGAATTTAGGGGCCTGGGCTTGCGAGGGGCCCGTGCGACCTAAAGTGACTATTCGCCCTGAAAAAAAATTATTTCCACCGCTCATCAATTTTCATTTTCGAGGAAAAAAAAGAGGCGCCTCGTAGATTTTGAGGGGCCCGTCAAGCTCAGCAGTTACAGGACCCAAAATTTGGTGCGGGGGGCCTGCCATCAAGACCAAGAAATGTGTACGATGGCTCAAATTGTAGCATTCTATAAGTACTTTAAGATCACGGAGAATAACATTTTTTTTTTTCAAAATTTAAACTTGTTTTATTGCAGTTGTTTCTAGTTTTCGAAATTTTAGTTATAAACAAATTCAAGTAACTCTCTGTTTTCTTTTATGAAATCAAAAACGGTGAACGAGTAATGAAAGTAGATTAAAAAAGCCAACTTTTGAAAAAAAAATTAATGCTCTACTTGCATTTGGAGCTGAGATACGTTAGTTTTTACGTTTAGGTCACTTATAAATAAACAAATCGAATTTCTTCTTGAAATTTGGTCTGCTATTTGAAGATAATCCAAAACTACAATTGTTAAAATAATATCGAATAAAGCGACTTTGAGAACATAATGCACATTTTCAATTTTTTTATAACTTTTTAATTTTTGTCGCGATAATGGTAAACCAACCTAACTCAAACAACTACCCTTGTAATTGTATGTTCATGTACACAGCTTTGTAAAATTTTAATATTACTGATACAATAAAAAAAATATTTCGCGAGCAAGTTTTGAACCCGAGACGTCCGCACCCTGGATAAAAAGTGCTACTCGCCTTACTCACTGAGTTATCTAGCGACTAAAGTCCAGTTTGTAAAAACATCATATAACATTTAGACATATTTGGTGATTTTCGGATCTCTAACAAAATAGTTAAAGTCCCCACTTTCGGGCCTCTATAGAGTATCCTTTAACAATTGTAGCTTTGGATTATCTTCAAGTAAAAGCTACAATTTGAGCCGTCGTACACATTTCCCGGTTTTAGTGGTAGGATTTCACAAGGGTGCAAAGTTTTAGCAACAACTGTATATTTCAGCCGTTTTAGTAATTTTGATTTGAAATTTTAAGTGGAGATTGTACTTTATAAGAGCTATATTTCTCCAAAATTTCATTGAATATTATCCACTATTTTTGAAAGAACAGTGATTATTTAGAAACGCACAATTTTGCAATATTCAATTTTTTTTAAATAATAATAACCATTGGAATGAATTATCGTTTATGTACTTTTATTGTACAGCTCATAACGAACATTTTCCTTCCTTTTGTTGTTTTCCATAGGTCTTATAGATTTCGAGATATTCAAAGAAAGCCGATGGAAAACACGGTCCGAAAAATTAAATTGTTTAAATAAACAACACGCCTCGCCGACTTCGCAGAAACTGCAAAACTGAACTGTAAACTTAAGTTGATCTCCTGAACGTTAAAACAAAAAAAATGCCCTGACCAGACAATTCACATTGGGAATTCTTGTTCCTAATTTGACTCCACTAGTGTTTGAAAATTAGTACATATAGTGATAATAAGACAAAAGTGGCCCAAACAGAAGGTTTAATGACTTTTCTAGTTTCCTGACATGCATAGGAAAGAACTTTTTGAACAAAATATTGAACCGCTTTTAAAAAAGGTCGCTAAAAATTATGATATAAAATTTCACCGTGCTAAAATACCTAACTATCAATTTTAATGCAAATCCGACGAAATTTCACCCGGCGACTTCGCCAAAAGTTGCTAAAAACTATGATACAAAATTTCACCGCATCACCCAGTTAATTGAAATTTATCTACTCTTATTAGGTTATATACTAATTAATGAACTGCTTTTGAACAATTAATAGTATACATAAACAAACAGCGTGAGTTATAACGCGTGAGTTATTATAACTCACGCTAGGTACAGAGCCAATCACCTTTATCTTCATGCCTAGCCTGTCCAATCGACGCGCGACGTAACGTGCGACACACGAAGGTGGAGCCAGGGAGGTAGTGACAGATTATTCCCGTTAATGTCTATAAAGATTTTCTGAAATGTCACAAAATACTACTTTTGATTCGTTCGTGCCAAGCCGAATTTTCGAATTTCGCCGTGCAATTTACGATCAGGTTTATCTGGAAGGCTTCCTCTTTACGTCGCGACATCTTACGGCCGCCCCAATGGTATTTCTCGAAAAATAGGAATGTGTCAAGACTGCATGTTTTTGCAATTTTTTCGACTTCGAAATTTAAGCTGTTTTTTGTTATTTTTCGCAGATATCTCCGAAACGGTGAGAGTTAGCTCGAAATAAAAAACAAGGTCAAACGAGTATTTTCCATTACGAATCTTTTGCTAGTATCAGAATTTTGATTTTTTTTCGTTTCGGAGATAACTACTGAAATGTTGGCCATGTACGGCAAAAAATCGCAAATTTTGAGCTTCTACAGTTGACAACTTTTTAATCTTGGCTCCTACGCCAAAAGACTACTCTAGTTAACTTAAATTTTTTCTCTAACATAAAAAACAAGACTGTTGACCGAATATGCACTCCGGGCTATTGCAGTTCGCGGGGAAGTTTTGCATTTTCCGCCGCGTAATATTAATCTACAAAGCTAATTTTTTGTCTACAAGCAGTTTATGCACTATTTCGATTAAAAATTACATTGTACCTCGGCTTAAATGTGGCTAAATCTTTGAAGACAACAAATATAAAAGGGTGAACAAAAATTAAATTTTACAGTTAATTTTATTAATAAACAAACTGAGTAATTTAAACAAAATTTTCTCAATTTAATATTTATTGTTATAATCGTAGATAAAGTATAGTACTCAACATGCGGTAATGGTAATAACTCACTTGATGTAAACTTTCATCTGCGTGAGTTATTACCTACATTACCGCTCGTTGAATAATATACTATTATTATCTAATATCGATATTGAAATTAAAAATACATTTGAATTGGTTATTTGTTTATTTTACACCGACCTCAACATCTATATTACGTAATAAAGTTCAATTGTTCAAACAGCACAGGATATATTAAAGATGTCCATAAGATGTTCCATTTACTAATGTTTTTTAAACGATCTTATATAGGACACGTGTTTAACAAAGCATTCATCTACAAAGTTTAATTACCACCATCTATTATTTACCCCAAACCAACAAAAAAAAAAGTATTATACACATTTTTAGGTAATGTATTCTAAATGTCATTTTTTATTTTTGGTTTTGTTATATTACCGTTTCTGTGTAAGATGCTGCCTTTGTGGGCGGCGCGGTAAATCCACCTCTTCTCGTAGATACGAGAACACGATTACTGCTTAATATTTCACAAAACATTGCAGTTGACTTCATTACTTAGTGTCGCACTTTTTTGTAATGTTCAGTTGCACAATGAGTGCTGATCGATGTCATATTTTCAGATGTATTTTTGCGTTTTCTTTACATCTGACGAAGTCAACTCCAATATTACGCAAAACATTAAGAAGTATTCATGTTGTCATAGATAACGGCTGTGAAAGCTTATCTCAATGATTAAAAGAATACTTTTTAAAATGCACTAAGGGGGGATGTCATTAAAATCATCTATAAGATGTCGTAGAAAGACGTCATAAAAACGTTACATTCTGTTAACATCAGGACTCTAAAAGACGTCTTATGGATGTCTTTAAGGCATAAAAGGACATTCATAAGACGTCTTGAATATCGAAATCAGATGACTTTTGGATGCCTCGAGGATGTCTTTGTGTTGTTTGAGTGGGCGACGATGAAATTTTATTTCATAATTTTTATCGATCCTTTTTGAAGGTGGTTTAATTTTTTTTCAAAAGTTTTTTTTCGCCATTTTTAGTAGCCCTTTTATTTAGCAGCTACACAGTAAAATATTCGTTGTTTTGACTTTTTAAGATTTCACATCAGGCTCGGTATCAGAGAATTCAATTTAATGCAAATCTTATCTTATTGCAGCCATATTGGATTTGCCATTTTGAATTCTTAACATTTGACAGATTTGTTATCAGTTACTTCTAGAATACTATTAGTATCAATTTTAATGCAATTCTGCCGAAATCTGAATTTTTTATCGCAAAATTGCAACTAAAAACATTTTGTTTTAATTTATATTTATTATTTTTCTACTTTCTTAATCGTTCTATTTCGCACAACCTATTTCAAATTTTGCGCACATTCGGTGTTCTTGGCTTTGGGTTCCGATCACTTCGGAACGTTTGCAATTCTGTATGCAATTTTTTAGTAGGTACCTAGCTGATTTATCTAATTTGACTTAACTATATACTCTCTTATCTATAGATTTAACCGATTTGATGCACAGAATTCGAGAAAATTTAGAGAAATCGGAATAGGCATTGGGCTAATTTGCATCTAGGGCCAAAATCGGTGACTATCTAAAGTTTCAGTAGGAATCAACTGTCAAATACTTGCGCTGTTTCAGTGTGTGCACAGTTGGAAATAAGGTGTACAAATCTGTGCGAAATTAGGCAATTATGATAACGGAAAAATCGATTTAATTGAAACAATGGGGGGGGGGGGGGGGGCAAGCGTCAAGTTTGTACCAAAATTTTAGAGGGTTTGTGCAAAATTGAGTCCCATTATTGACGAGTGTGGGGCAAACTTGACCGACCCGTAAAACGATACTTTACTTGGTATTTGTTATAGGTTATAGGTATGTACACTATGTACATTAATTTTGCGCAAGAAACTCTATTAATATGTAATTAATTAACAGAGATCTGATATTTCTGATTACATTGCGAAAAATGTTGGCACTGACAGAGAGTATTCTTGAAAAAATGTTGGCATAAATGGAATGCTGATCGCCAAGATACCCTCTTCAACTAACACCAAGCAACAAAGTGTTATACTCTGTTCCACAATTGAATATTTTCTGGGGGCCTAGCGCCAAAACGAGTAGGGGGAGGTCTGACCCACATAAGATAAAATACTCAGAAAAATATTTGCTAAAACATAACAGTAATGCCAACATGTTATATCCCAGGCCCCATATATGTAGCTATCTCCTAGACTATATGTAGTTCAGTCCTGCAAGCCACTAATCTTCATTACCGATGGTTCGTGGTGATTTCATTATATTTTACCTTGGTTATATTGGCATAGGAATATGTAATCAATATAAACATAACAAGCTAAAAACGTAGGTACTCTTGTAAATATTGTTAGTTTTAGGACATCCTAAATTTTGTGATACCAACTTTGTTGTGAACAAAATATATGAAAAAAAAAAAAATTGAAAAAAAAATCCAACTTGTGTGGGATTCGAACACACGATCTTTGGATTGCAGGCCAAAAATCAAAAATCAAATCGAATCAAACAATACTTTATTTATATTAAATTATAAATATGTGTCTCCCCGGAAAAGCTTAGCCACTGGATCACCACAGATTACTACGAAAATTGAATATCGGTAAGATATATCTCACGAGAATCATATTTCAACGTATTAAATATATCATTATGAAATATATATTAATAAAATGTATAAACAAAAAAAAATATATTATAGAGATAACATTTCGCAAGCTTTCTATTTAAGTACAAGCGACAAAAATTAAGAAAATATATTTTTTTTAAATTAAATGATTAATAACTTTCTTATTTACTGATTGATTTTCTTCAATCTAGCTAACACTAACTTACTTTCCAAATTTCAATATAATCGGACTTTTCTTTCTTAATTATCGTGCTTACAAGAAACTTGACGGACGGACAGACGGATATTTTGAAAGTTGTTCAGAATTCGTTCACTAATACAATGATATTTATGGTTTTAGAAATGTGGCGATCAAATGCAATATACTCTTCGTTTTTTGTGAAGAGTATAATAATCAGTCCCAAATGTAAAATTTTAACACGAATCTAATTAAGTTTTAAATAACCTGTTTTTCGACAGCCAATTTTAATAATACTTGTATAAATATGGATGTGATTTCTTTATATTTTACTCTAAATTGGCAACAAAAAAAAAATTAGTTAAAATAAACATAATAATGAGTCCTAAATTATTTTTTTTTATCGGAGTCAAATAGATTTAAATAATTTTTTTTCCGACAATTTTAAATATGGATGTTTTTGAACAAGATTAAGTTTAAGTCAGATATTGGTTTGCAGAAGACTGACATACTAAGGAAACGACAAAGACGAGTACAAATTAATAACACTTTACTTTCAGTGTACACTGAGTCTACCAATAATTTCTCCGGTTTTCTATTTTTAAAGAAGAGAACATATGTGCACTTGAGGTATTTACTAAAATGCTAATCGTACAAGCACGCAAGGTACTGTGCACGTAGTACGTAGTCGGTAGAATCGATGCTTTGATTGCAACGAAAGCTGAAGTGCCTGTGCGCCAATGGTCAATATATGGCGGAGAGAGGAAAAAGCTTTTATACAATACTAGTTCCAGATTAAGGATTGGCTAATCATGTATTTGCGTCCACTTAATCATAATGAAAAAAAAAATGATGAGCGGATATGGAAAAAAATTTTTCGAGTTTGAAAATTGATGAGCAGGAGGGAAGAAATCTAAACAAAATTTTTTAACCAAAATTGATAAGCAGGGAGAAGGAAATGGAAAAAAAACATTTCTGCTCGAAAACGAAAATTGATTGGGGGGGGGGGCACAAACATTTTTTTTTAATAAGCAGAGAGCGCAAGGAGTTCGCAACGCCCCTCATTCGCTATCGCGCGCCTCTTCAAGCATTGTCGACAACAGGCCATAGCCTAGTTAGCCTTATGGATAATCCGGCCTTGACTAGTTCCAATGACAACTAAATTTCCGGAAGTATGGGATATTTTCTAAGTAATATAGAGTACTAAAAGGCGATTTCATGCTGAAAAGTCTTAATTATAATACACGGATTATTGAAAATTTCAATTTACTTTGGATTATACTTTTAATCTAAATATTGTCTAAACGTTGGTTGTGGCATTTTCTTAATTTTTCTCTATTCTTATTGGGATGCTCTGCCACATGTATTTTCTTCTAAACAATGTCTGAAATCTACAAAGTAATACAAGTAACCAATATTTTACTGGAAAATAACCTCTACGCCTGTGACTTTTACGTCAAAGGATCATTAGAGGGTGGTTTTTGATAAATAATGAATAAGAACAAAAATATAAAAATGAAGTATTTTGCTGACGTTTCGGAAAACGAATCTGTTTCCTTTCTCAAAGCGTATTATAATGTTTGTGGGCTGTGTATATTAAATACGAAACGTCAGCAAAATACGTCATTTTTATATTTTTGTTCTTATTCATTATTTGTCAAAAACCACCCTCTAACTGATCCCTTGACGTAAAAGTCACAGGCGTAGAGGTTATTTTCCAGTAAAATACTGGTTAATAGTATTATTTTGTAGATTTCAGACATTGTTTAGAAGAAAATACATGTGGCAGAGCATCCCAATAAGAACAGAGAAAAACTTTTAAACTGTCACATATTAATCTGAAATTAAATACACGTATATCACCATTCTGGTCACAGTTTTACTGGAAATTATATACAGGGTGATATTTTGAGGACCGTTTGTCTTGTACCTTTTACCCTCTCCAATCTCTTTGCAATACGCCACAAGTCATTAATATCAATTCAGTTCGGTCATAGCTAGTCTACGAGACGGAGTGTAATCGGAGCTTAATAAACCCAGTGTTCAAATAGTGTTATATACAAAAGGAAAACCCAAAACGAAAACGTGAAATGAGTGCTAAGAGCGGGGGTCAGCCCCCCGATAAAAAAAATAAATACGTGGATCTTACGATGGAGATAACGGCAGACGAAACACGGACTTCAGAACAAACAGACGGTAATGTACGACACACAAAAGAGAATACAGATACAACACAAAATGTAAGTACATACATAACTCAAAATAATAGTAGCAGCCAAATTAATCACAGAAATGTAGCAACATTAAATGCGGGAATTAATCAGGTAAACTCAGTGGACAAAAACACAGATTTACAACAAAAACAGCGCGTTAGCTATCTCTATGATAAAACCAATATAGGACCGTACCATATTTATGTAGAAAATACTACTGAAAATTATGCAGGTAAATTAAATCCAATAAAAATTGGACAAATTATTTACACTGCTCACCCCGAAATAGATAACAAAATAAAACAAATCGAATCTATAGGTAGAAATAGAGTAAGAATAATATTTAAAGAATATTTAAGTGCAAATGTATTGATCAACTCAGTGGCTCTAAAACAATTTAATTTAATAGCTTATATACCAAAGTTTATTCTGTATAGAACGGGTGTCATTAAAAAAATCGACACCGAAATCACCGAAGAATATTTGAAAGACAAAATTACTCAGTATGACTTTCATTCTAACTTTACGGTAGAAAATGTAAAAAGAATGTCTAGAAAAATAATCCACAACGATAATAGTGTCGAATATGTCCCGACTCAAACAGTCGTCGTTTCATTCAAATGTCAAACTCTTCCAAAATATGTTGCAATTAACCACGTTTTGTATGAAGTTGAAACTTATGTACAGAAGGTTATACTGTGCTATAATTGCTTTAGATACGGACACCTTGGGAAACAGTGCAAAAGTAGACCACGATGTGTAAAATGCTGTGGAGATCATCTTAGTAATTTATGTACATCTACAAATCACGAACTCAAATGTTTTTCTTGCGAAGGTAATCATTTAACAACGGAATTTAAAAATTGTCCTGAATTCTCCCGTCAAAAAAACATAAAAAAAGTAATGTCTGAGACTAGTGTGTCTTACAGAGATGCGTCATTGAACGTCTCAAAAAAATCGTATGCTTCGGTACTAACATCTGTGGAAAATGAAAATGCGAAATTTCAAAACAATGTACCAACTAATAGTAAAAAAATATCTATACAAAGTAACACAACCCTGCAAAATCCAAACAGGCAGCCGCAAAAAAGGCAGCGCCAATCAACACTCAACACGACACAAGTAGCACATAAACAAATTCTCAAAAATTTCACACCTAGAACTAGTACAGGAAATATTCTAACAAATTCAGTATATCAGTCTAATATATCACAATCCACTAGTCAGTCTAACACTAAATCACAAATGTTCTGTAATGCTAATAACGATATTAGTGAGGTTATTTTAGAAGTAGTTATGTTTGTTATAAATTCCTTAAGACAGAAAAATTCTTTTGATGTTCAGAAACCCGAATTATTAAATGTTATTCAAACTCTTTTAAATCACTCCAATGGCGAATCAGACTCTGACACCTATTAACGTAGACGAATTTATCATAAATCAGTGGAACTGCAGGTCAGCTGTGGCAAATAAAAATAACTTAGAATATCTACTAAAATCTAACAATGTTCATGTGGCACTATTATGTGAAACATGGTTCAAATCTCAGGTATATGTAAACTTTTCTGGATATAATATTGTGCGACAAGATAGGAGAGATGGTAAAGGAGGGGTAGCTCTTCTTGTTAAATCAAATATTACTTTCAAAGAATTTAATGTTCCTGTTAACTTAGTCAACGTAAATTGCGCAGCCATAATGATTAACCTAACTAAAAATACTCATCTTACATTGGTATCTCTTTATATACCACCCAACACCAATATTACTAAACAACAGTGGAATGCCTTTTTTACTGCAATACCTAAACCTTTTCTGATTTGTGGCGACTTCAATGCTCACAATTTAGCTTGGGGCTGTGAACACACAGACCAACGAGGTAGAAATCTTCTAGATTCCCTGGATGAAAATAGTTTAATTTACCTAAATGATGGAAGCCCAACCTATGCAGGAAAATTCAACAATAGAACTAGTGCTATCGATCTAACTATTTGTAACCCAGAAATTGCTCATTTATTTCGATGGAACACTCTGCTAGATCCACACGGTTCAGATCACATCCCAATAATAATAAAATGTGAATTAAAACCTCAGTGCTTTACGTATGGATTTAAAAAAAAATGGAATGTGAAAAAAGCAGACTGGAATATGTACCGTAAAGAGGCAAATCAACAAATCACACAAAATCAAACATCAAACTATGACAATTTTATTAATAAATTAAATCAAACAGCGGAAAACTCCATACCTGAGTATAATCATAAACCTACATCTAAAGGCAAGCCATGGTGGAACGAGAAATGTGACGCTTCAGCGAAGGAGCGAAAACGGCTCTTCCAAATATACATAGATGATCCTAACCTAACAAATTTAATAAACTATAAAAAGCAAGATGCCATAGCAAAAAAGGTTTTTAAGGAAGCAAAAAGAAATGGATGGAGGGAGTACTGTTCCTCGTTAAATAAAAATATGCCTTTAAAGAAAATTTGGAACACAGTTAATTCCTATAAAAATCGAAAGCAGAGTAACAATATACCAATTGACATTAACTCCGAATGGATAGAACAATTTCACTTGAATCTAACACCCCCATCAGTATATTCTCCACATCTTAAGGAAATAAAGCATACCAACTCAAATACACAATACCTTCTAGAACCTTTTACTTTAACAGAACTCAATAGAGCTCTTAAGCAGAACAACAATTCTTCACCAGGTATAGACAATATTCACTACTCAATGCTCTCAAATCTTCCATCAGAATCAAAAAAAGTACTCCTAGCAATATTCAACAATATATGGTTACAAATAGAACCCATACCATCAGACTGGTCCAAATACATAATAATCCCAATTCTAAAACCCGGAAAACCACCTAACCAACCTGAATCTTACCGTCCCATAGCACTAGCCTCTTGTGTAATGAAAACATATGAGAGACTAATTAAAAATCGCCTGGAGCATTTTCTCGAATACAACCAACTATTTCCACCTACCCAGTTTGGATTCAGACGCGGAAAATCCACCAATGAAAATGTTGCTCACTTAGTCACCGACATTCAAATTGCCTTCTCAAAAAACAATTCTGTTAGTGCAGTCTTCGTGGACATAAAAGGGGCTTACGACAATGTCAATTTAAATATATTAACAGAAAAAATGTCGACACTAGGAATTCCACAATTATTTATAGAAAATATATATTTCTTGTACCAAAATCGAAATATATACATAAGAATCAATGAACACGTATTAGAACCTAGACAAACATCTCTTGGACTTCCTCAAGGAGGCATTTTGAGCCCCATTCTATACATAATATATGTTCAAGACCTGCAACATCTCCTGGGCACCAATGTGAAAATAATAGAATTTGCAGATGATTTTTGTTTTTATTCAGAAGAAAGAACTATAGAAAAGTGCAACACCAAATTACATCACGCCATGAGAAAAGTAGACAGATGGTCCTCACAAGTGGGTTTCACGATATCTGAAACCAAAAGTGCAGTAGTAACATTTACCAGGAAAAGATATCAACCGCCACCTCACATCAAACTACACAACTATCATTTTCCATATAAAACATGCATAAAATTCTTAGGCATAGTACTAGATCAAAAATTGAACTGGAAAGGACATATTAACCATATAATAAAGAAGTCAGAAAATGCCATAAACCTTCTAAAAACATTTTGTAGGCACAAATGGGGAGCAGATCCAAACGTTGCACTAATTTTTTACAGAACCTTAGTTAGATCCATCTTAGATTATGGGTGTATGTTTTATGGATCAGCAGCAGATACACATCTAAAGAAAATCGAGCAGGTTAAAAACAAGTGTCTTCGAATCTCAATAGGCTACTTACCAAGCTCCCCTCTCATAGTATTAGAAGCGGAAACATGTGAACCCCCTTTGAATCTTCGAAGAAAATATATCTGTGACAAATTTATATTAAAACTGGAGTCTAAAAACAGCGATTTGTTGACGAAAATTTGTCACCTGAATATCTTTTGCCAAACCACCAAATATTGGAACGTTAAAAATCTCCCTTTATTAGTGGATAGCTTCACGAACGTGTCACAATACACAGAAGAGATACAAAAAGCAGACAGACTTCCAAATTTTTCAATTCCCTACAAAATATTTGAAGAACCTGTAACAACATATATTCTGCAAGACTATAAACTTATTCCAGAATCTCAAAAACAATACGTTTTTCAAGAGGATATCACGAAAATTTGGAAAGACTTTGAATATGTTTACACAGATGGATCTAAACTGAATGACAAAATAGGCTGTGCAATTTACTACCCAAGCGAAGAAGTATCACTGAAATACAAATTACCAACTAACTTTTCTATATTTAGTGCAGAGCTAGTGGCAATAAGAGAAGCTTTCCAATTGAGTTTAAATTCAAACAAAGATAAATATGTGATATTCACCGACTGCAAAAGTGCTGTTGAAAAGATTAAAAATGCTTCGCCAACTACTTATACTAACCACTTAATTTCTGAAATTTTATTAATTAATTATGAAGCGAGAAGACAATCAAAAACTATCCACCTTGCCTGGATTAGAGGACATTCAGGTTTGATAAATAATGAAATTGTTGACAAACTAGCAAAAGAAGCTACGGAAAAAGGATTAATTATGCTAAACCTCAGAACACCCAGAAACGACTTGTTTTTTACTGTGAAGCAAAACATGAAAGAATCCTGGCAACGTAAATATGAGGAATCCGAAGCGGGCAAGTTTTATCAAAATATCCAACCACAAATTCCCCCCTCTCCATGGTTCAAAAGTGTTACAGACAGACACTTCATACAAACAATATGCCGATTAAGAAGCAATCATGCCCTAACTCCTACCTATAAACATAAAATGGGGCTCTCGGACAACGCACAATGCATATGCGATGAAACCGCTGACCTGCAGCATATTATCTTGGAATGTATCCTAGAGGAAGAAAATATTGATAATTTGTATAAAAACCTAGTAAAAGAAAAAATTCAATTACCAGTGAATATATCCACATTGCTTTCACTGAAAAATATAAAAGCCTATTTCATCTTATATGAATTTATTAAAACAAATTATACAAAAATGTAATAATGTATAATGATAGTCGGCTAAGATGTAAATAAACTAACATTAGATAAGTATACTAATATATTCTGTTAAACATCATTGTGATAAAAGCTTTGTCTGTACATCAAAATTGGAAAAAAAAAAAAAAAATAAAATAAAAAAAAAATATAAAAAACAAAATTAAAAATTTAAAAAAAAAAAAAAAAATCAAACAAATTTAAAATTATGTTTAAAAAAATAAACGAAAACAAAAAAGTAAAAATAAAAAAAAGAGGAAAGAAAAGGAAAAAAAAAATAAATAAATAAGAACAAAATCAGTACAAAATTAAAAAAAAAAAAAAAAAAAAAAAAAAAAAAAAAAAAAAAAAAAACAATACTATATCTAAATCTACACTAATAATACTAACAACAATTATTTTATAGTATCTCGAATCTTAGGATATTTGAAATGTCTTTAAATAATGACTGTAATGTAGTTATTGGCATTTAAGAATATTATAAAATAACTTATTTAAATTACAATCTAAAACTGACTGGCTAGTTGGATATATCCAGTGCCATTGAAACATATACACACACACACACACATTAATATCAATTATCTTAGCGTCATTTATTTTAAGTGTTTTTCTGTCCTTAATAATATTTTGATTAATTGTTACATTTAGTACACATGTCCACTTTTTTTTAATGAAAACATGAAAATAATCTAATGTGAAATGAGTAGAAGTTGCAGTCAGGTGATGCCACTGAGATTAAGTACATAGCCAATATATTATGAAATGTATCGCTACAAACGTCAATAATTAACTGCTCGCTCAGATTACTCATTTCCACCACACATACAGCACACGTTCCTGTGTGACCATTTCCACTGCCTATATATTCTAGGAAATAGTGTGCAAATTCAACGATGAAAGGTTAAGTGCCCATCTTTCGCCAATTTGGTGGCAAATTGCTCAAAAACCGACCGGTAGAAATATCTGCCACTACAGTACAGTACTGTACACGCCAAAACAAACATTTTCCGCCAAATTTGGTAATTCAATTTTTTTTTTTTTCAATTTCCGGTTACCGCGCTCGCAGACCGGCGTAATTGGATGATTTTGAAGTACATATACTAACTGCGGACAGTATCGATAAAATCATTCGATTAAAAAAATGTCCCCCCCCCATACCAAAAAATTTTCAGACAGAAAAAACTTTGGTACTTATATGGGCTCTTCGATTACCAACTGGCAGACAGTAACCTTTCATCGTCGAATTTGCACGCTATTTCCTAGACTAATAATAGTTCTCTGATATCAAATAAATCGATCTTTCGCTAGAATATTTGGATTGTAAAAATCCATTAACTGAAATTAAATTTGAACTTTCTACTGCAATGCCGCTCACACAACCGATATAATATCACTATAAATAGAAAAACCGCTGCTCAAGGAATCACCACTTCCACATCCAGATTCTCTATCCAAGTCACTCACAACGAAAAAACTTTGTATGTGGAAATAATTGTTTATGGAACTTTAATAATATGATACTTGAAATCCTCTACCCCAAAAACCCCTAAAACGATACCCCACATCGGTAATGGGGTATCGTACTACCACCCTTCTATCACCACCCCCGCGGGTGGTGATAGGGGGTGGTAGTGGGGGGTGGATGAAGTAAAAAAATATTTTGAGGTTTCTGGTTCTTGTACATACACTAAATCACAATTTGTTTTCATCCCCTTTAATAATGGGGTGGAGGTGGTAATGGGGGTGGCTAATGCCAAAAATTTTTCTGAGACCATAGCTTCTCTTGTATATACTAAATACCAGTTTTATGGACTCTTACCTGCTTGATTTATCCATTTACCCAAATTTACCCCAATTTACCCCCCCAACCCTTCGACGGAACAAGATGAAAATATAATCTAGTTCCAGATCTCGCTAAAGTACATATGTGTACCAAATTTCAAGTCAATATCTTAAACGGTTCCAGAGTAAACGTGCGCACAAAAAAAAACAAACAGAATTTTTTTTTCACTCAAACTTAAAATCTCGACGTTTCATGACATTTTAAGACTATTTGAACAATAAAAATTTAAAAAAAAAATTTTGTCGTTACTATACTTCCACTGGATGTGGAAATAAAAGTACCTCAATGCTACGTTTATATCTACAACATTTCAACACCCCCGTGTTCTTCATTTTTTCTTGGAAGATCAACAATCAAAATACTATTTTAACGCTGATATCGTAGTCAGCATTTGTAGCTGTTATAGTTTTCGAGATAGCACGAGTTATATCTGAAAAGTTTTAAATATCGTGTATCGCCGAAAGGGGTGAAAAATTAATATGGGGCATGAACGAAAGTTTACATCGCAAATAGCCTTCAGTAAATGGATTCGGCAGAAAATTTTAAAAGTATGTCCAAAAGTTGTATTGCAATGTAGAAATAAGCCGAATTTAGTTAACTGGATCTCCGGACTACAATGTCAGAAACGGCTGATTGCACTTTTTCCTTCAAAAACAGCAAAGTGATATTACCAGGGCAGTAGAAAATGTTTTTTGAAAACTGATGAGAGGGTGGAAGGAATCAAAAATATGCTAAGAAAAAATTATAACACAAATTTTCATCATTTTCAACCGGGCCCCTCAAACAAACCCGGGCCCGGGGGAAATCACTCGACAGGCCTGGAGAGTACATTACAAAATGATTATAATTTTACTAATGTACTATCTTAAGAATAATTGACTCTTAATTGGTGATGTGCAGCTATCTGAATGTCTACCGAGATAAAGCCTTGCTAAAACAAGGTACTCTTTCAAATAAATCGAAAACTAGCATTTAATTTAATGAATTTCGCATTCGCCAAAAATTCTAAAATACTGGCAATATTACACCGGCACGCAAAACATTTTTTACGAAAAAAAGAGCCAATCAGCAGATTCAGACATTAAATCCGGTTTCAGCGGCCAAAAATACATGAGAAACGAGTGTTCGCATGTCTGCGATTGAAAATTTTTGTTTTTTGTGTGCCTGGGTTTTATATTTTTTAATAATTTAATTCGTTGATTTTCTCTCTCAATATAAAACCTTGGCAGATGCAACGATTTCATTACTCACTTTAGAAATAATGCGAATATGTTAATATAACTATTAGGTGCCCATAGACGGAGTGATTTTATGAGGTATAGGTTATAATAATAATAATAATAATAATAATAATATTAATAAAGTTTATTGAACCAAGTGTTACAAGATTGATTTAGATACATTAAATTGCTTAATTATTGAACAACTTTACATGGAAAATAAACCTTTAGGTAAACCTCACATAGTTATAAAAACTGGCCAAGACTGCTTTACCGGTACTATAAAAAACACTATTTATAATAAAAAAAATCGGCAGCTACTGGAAGCGGCTGGAACCTCCCCACCCGGTGAATCTTTGAAGCCGAAAAGAGCACTAAACAATATGAACGATCTCATTTAATTATATTTATTAAGTTGAAATATTTTTTTCGTATTAAATCAGAAAAAAAGTCTTGCGTTCAGTGGGATTTGGACCTAAGAACTTGAGTGTTAAATTTATAGTTTGCACAACATTAATATTTTATTCAATGTTTTTAATACAAATATATGCTTCATCGGATCCTAACCCAGGGCCAGCCAGACAACCACGGTGAACACCGCCGTGGCGAGTGTGAGGCTGGACGGGGTAGGTCCGGTTTGGCTCGGAGAAAAATAAAAAAGTAGCTCCTGTCTTCTGTAGGCAGGCTTAAAGACTAGGTTAAAATTATAATGTGTCCACATGGACCTAAAATTAATATAAAAATAAACACAATTCTATAAAAACGTTCGTAGGCAAGAGCACTTAATAATTTTGATTATTAATACGGGAAACAACCTCGGAAACAACTAAACGAAAAAACCTGTTCGTTGGTAATGGGATGGATGGCAGGGTTGGCCATCTTTGGAAAAAAACATATAACTCTTGGTGGACAGCTTCCCTGCCAGATGTAGCCAGGGTAGTGTTTATGGTGGCTCGTTTAAGTTTGAGTTGGTATATTTTGTTTTATCTTTCGGCCTCGATCAATTTTTCACTAAATCGGCCGGGGAAGTGATAGCTGTCAAATTTTTGGTTCCAATGTTTCTCTGGGGAATTTGGTTTTTGAAAAATGTTTAGGTTGGTATCAATGTCTTAAATTGTTTTTAGGTTATGTAGTACTATTTTTAGGTTATGTTGCCGGAAGAATTTTCGGCGGGATGCCGGAAGTAGCGGAAATAGTTTTTAAAATATAATGTCACTGTCACTTTTATAGTTTTATTGGAAAAAACTCACCGAAAGCGTTCCGGTGGGGTTGCTTACACTTGTAGGGCTTGTAAGCGGTTCAGGATGGCCTCTCACACCATCCGTGGGCTTTATAAACGTCGAAAAAACTTGTAATCTCTCGATGCACTTGACACGTCAAAAATACTCAGCATACAGTCTGCACGCTTTAACACACTAGCAGAGAACTTAATACCACAAATGGACCCGTAGTATTTTTTGGGAATTTTCCTTTGAGTCCATTTAATAAAATTTGACATTTTTCTGAAAATTTGACATTTTTCTGAAAAGTGATATTTTTCCGAAAATTTGACATTTTTCTGAAGTGATATTACTCCGAAAATTTGACAATTTTCAAACATTTGACATTTTTCTGAAAGGTGACATTTCTTCGAAAATTTGACGTTTTTTCGAAAATTTGACATTTATCTGAAAAGTGACATTTTTCCGAAAATTTGACATTTTCCCGAAAATTTGACATTTTCCTGAATTTTTGACATTTTTCTGAAAAGTGACATTTCTCGGAAAATTTGACATTTTTTTGAAAATTTGACATTTTTCTGGTGACGTTACTCCGAAAATTTGACAATTTTCAAACATTTGGCATTTTTCTAAAAGGTGACATTTCTTCGAAAATTTGACGTTTTTTCGAAAATTTGAAATTTTTCTGAAGTGACATTTTTTTGAAAATTTGACATATTTCTGAAAAGTGACATTTCCCTGAAAATTTAACATTTTTTCGAAAATTTGACATTTTTCTGAAAGGTGACATTTCTTCAAAAATTTGACGTTTTTTCGAAAATTTGACATTTTCCTGAATTTTTGACATTTTTCTGAAAAGTGACATTTCTCTGAAAATTTGACATTTTTTCGAAAATTTGACATTTTTCTGAAGTGACATTACTCCGAAAATTTGACAATTTTCAAACATTTGGCATTTTTCTGAAAGGTGACATTTCTTCGAAAATTTGACGTTTTTTCGAAAATTTGACATTTTTCTGAAAAGTGACATTTTTCTGAAAATTTGACATATTTCTGAAAAGTGACATTTCCCTGAAAATTTAACATTTTTTCGAAAATTTGACATTTTTCTGAAAGGTGACATTTCTTCGAAAATTTGACGTTTTCCTGAAAATTTGACATTTTCTTAAAAATCTGACATTTTTCTGAAAAGTGACATTTCTCCGAAAATTTTACATTTCTTGGAAATTAAAAAAAAAAAAATTTCGTGACTCGTCTTGTAGAAATATTTTTTTGATATCATCATCAGTTCGCCTGTTATAAGAATTTTATGCTTTTACGACGTGATCAGAACGTAGGTGTATTTTTAATTCACTCGTATTCCATCCATCTACAATATTTCCACCTACGTTTCAAACTTTAATTGGATGTTTCCAGTTAAGTCGATATCTGCACCAGTTTCTAAGAATTTTTCTTATTTGTGACGTCATGTGACGTAGGTGTATTATTAATTCACTCGTAATCCGTCCGTCTACAATATTTATACCTACGTTTCAAATTTCAGTTCGATATCTTCAACCGTTCCCGAGTTATCAGCCGAAATCACTGAACACCTCTGTTATTATTAGAATATCACCCTGTACATTGCACTGCTTTGAGGACAAAACAAGTTAAATTTTTGTTTTTTAATTTTTTTCACGGAAACCAAATCGAAAAAGTGCAAGTGTGATATATCGTTGAAATCGGAGTTTTTACTGCTTTTCAATGGTTCAATTACAAATTGTAAGTAATCATAAAATAAACAACTTGTTGTGCCAAAACGGCACTAAACGTAATCCGATCTCAACCAAAACCTTTTCAGATCTTCTGGAGAACTAAAGAAACCCTCACGCAAAGTTTCATCCAAATCCGTTTAGTAGCTTCGCCGCTATCGTGCTAACATACATACACACACACACACACACACACACACACACACACACACACACACACATACACACACACAGACATTTTTCAAAAACAATTTTTTTGGGTTCCTGGGACCTCAAAACGTAAAGATTTGATGTTATCTCAATTTTCGATTTTGGACTAATTGTAGTAACCTCCCACAATTTTATTGTGGGGAGGTTAATAACTTAAGTAATAAATTAATTCTATTAAAATTCAATGGTACGAATAAGAGTTATATTATAATTAGGTATATTCTGATAATTGGATAAGTATATTAAGTATAACTAGTGCTATAATTTACAATTCTTTTTAATATTTAGAAGTAGATAATACAATTTTAAATTGGCCGAAATAACTTAAATAGTAAATTAATTCTATTGAAATTCAACAGTACGAATAAGAGTTATATTATAATTAGGTATATTCTGATTATTGGATAAGTATATTAAGTATAACTAATGCTATAATTTACAATTCTTCTTAATATTTAAAAGTAGATAATAATAGAATATAATTTTCAATTGACCAAAAAGGCGCCAGTGTCAATAGATCTGTGTAGTATTTGGAATGGATAAGTTAGGAGCCATTTATTTATTTCGTATTTAAATTTATTTAAGATACAGTTTTTAATTGCTGGTGGTATATTATATATTCTAGGAGCTAAATAGATAAAGCTTTTTTGTCCTATCGTTTTTTGGACCTGAGGTACTGTTATTACATTTTTTTCTTTACTTCTAGTGTGATAATCAAAAGGGAGAGATAAGGTACTCTGTCTGTTTTTATTTTTTAGGTAGTTATATTGGTTTAGCATTAAAGCTTTGCAATATAATTTTCTAATAGTTAATAATTCTAATCCATTACTATATAAACCTGTCGGGTAAAAGTAATCTTTTTTAAAAATGATTTCAAAAAATCTTTTTTGCAATTTCTCTAGCGGGTCTAAATTGGTTTTGTTTATGCCACCCCAGGCTAGGATACCGTAGCATAACTGCGACTATGTAAGTCCATAATAAACAGTTTTTAATTGTTTTTCGGTTAATATATTTTTTAGTTGTTGAATGTATAAATGAGATACTTTAGTTTCTTACATACATTTTCTATATGTAAGTTCCATTTTAGGTGGCTGTCAAGAATAACTCCAAGACACTTTATAGATTTTGCACTTTGAATTTTCAGATCAGTTCCTTCGATGGTGATGTTTGTGGACTGTGGAAGATGGCTTTCATAAGAACAGAATTGTAGATATTTTGTCTTTTCTATATTGATCGTAAGGAGATGATTATCGAACCAGTCTTTTATGGTTTTCAGGATTTTTACTTACGAGCTGCTCTAGTATCTCCCAAGATCGTGCAGTGAAAAATATTGCTGTGTCATCTGCAAACGATATAATTAAGCCATCTAATGGTAGGTTGAGCAGGTCGTTTAAGTATATACTAAACAAAATTGGTCCTAGGACCGTGCCCTGTGGCAAACTGTAAAGAACGGTTCTGGGATCACTTAATGTATCACCTACTTTCGCTATTTGGGATCGATTTTCTAAATAACTTAATAAATAGTTCGTGTATTTTACCCCTAAAGCGCATGTTCCAAAGTTTCTCTAATATTTTTTTGTGACTTATCGTGTCAAACGCCTTCGCAAGGTCAATAAAAACACAAATGGAAGGGAGGGTCTGATCAACGGCGTTATATATCTTTCCAACTAGTTTTGAAATTGCGTCCTGAGTTGAAGTTCCCTCACGAAAACCGAATTGTTTACTTGATAACAATTTAAATTTGTTTATAAATGATTCCATTCTGGTTTTGATCGCTTTGAAATATCTTTGAGGGTTTCCGATTTCATGTTGTCAAAACCGGGAGATTTCTTATTTTTTAAATTTAATATATAGTTTCGAATTTTTCTATCTGAAACTGGTTCTAAAAGGCAGGTATTTTTTTGAATCTGACTCTCAAAAGTTCTAGATGGTTTCTTAATTTTATTTGCCATGTTATACCTTATGTCGGAATAGTGATTATTAAAATGGTTTGCTATTTCTTTTTTGTTTGTAGATATTTCATTATTATGCAACTTGATTTTATTTATTTCTGTTTGCGTATTATCATTATTTGTAATGCTTTTAAGTCTGCCAAATTATTTGTGAATTATTATTTGCTGTAACTTGTTTTTGAAAGAATTCCTGCTTGGCTTTTTTTATTAAATTATTTAGTTTATTTTTGAATATACGGTATATCTCTTTTATTGCAATGTCCCCGGGGTTCCTAATGACTTGTTGATAAAGGTTGTCCCTCGTTTTTATTGACTTTACTAACCTTGTCGTAATCCATTCTTTTCGCTTAATTTGTTTCTGCTTCACTTTTACAGTTGACATTGCTATAGCATTTTTTAATGCATTTTCTAAAAGGGTACAGGCATTTTCTACATCACTACACTTATAAAAGAAATCCCAATCTTTTGTTCCTAAAATATTTAATAATCGTTTTTATTTATTGTTTCAGTATATATACTTTCTTTTTTTTATATGTTATATTTTCATTTCGTATGTTTGGAATTGAAACTATAGTACTGTAATAGTCTGAGATATTTGATTGTAGTATAATGGGTACTGGTGTAGTCTGTTTTTCCATTGTTTTTAAGAAAATGTGATCTATCCAACTAGAGAGTTGTCCTTGATGCCAGGTAGCTTTGTTAATCAGAGATTTGTATCCATTTTCATACAATGTGTCTAGATATTCGTATGCATAATTATGTTCCTATAGAATATTTATGTTAAAATCACCAATTATAATGTCATAGTCAGTATTTCCCAAGTTTTCAATATAATTTTTTAGATTTCTTATAAATTCGTTCACATTTGTGGAAGGGAGTCTATATATAAGAGAAATCATAATAGTGTTATGCTGCAATTTAAGGTTAATTTTTAAAATATTGATATTGCCTAATGCGACGATTTCAACATTTTGTTCAATATCTTTTTTTATACAGATGACTGCCAAGCGGGTCTGAAATACCGACTTGGTCTATCAGTGAGTATTTGATATTTGGTATGCACAAACGCAAATACCCAGTCTTTTATTTTTATCAACTATCAGATCGTTTAGGGGCATGAAGTTAGATAATGGCTAAATTTTGTGAATTTGTGCGATCTGGTAGTTTAAAATACTCCACGATATACTTTCGTATAAGTAACATGAATAGACTCCAAAAGAGAGAAAAAACATTGTCGTCATAAGCTCGTGTCTTTTCCAAATAGTTAAAAAGACCAAAGAAAAAGAGACAGATGTAAATAGGTAAAAAGATTGATTTTAGAAAAGGACAAATATGGACACGTGTTTGGTTCTGGAATTTTTTTTATACATTTCAATAAATCCAGTTACAATTTCTCATGTCCACTCCATAACTCAGAGATATTCCAGGACACACACGAATACGATAATACGAACGAACAAATCTTTACGTTTGTGTACTCAGTCTTTGTGTACACAGTTTGTGTACACGAGTCGGAGAGAGATACGTTACCGTAAATTACCGTTCTTGCGCCTGATGCAGTTTTGCAAGACTTCAACAATGGTCGGGTCCATTCCAGGTAGTATAGAGTTCACTGGCTGATGTAGATAGGCAAACACTATATCCTTCAAAAGACAACTTTGCCTTACGAGAGTGCGTGTAAACAACACATTCTATCCCATCGTGACGTCACTTTCGTAGTGACTTATCCTAATGTAATATATATAACTCTTTAATCTGTTGCTTAATGCCAGAAGCGTAAAATTTCAGGATATACCGTGCATGTAATTTCCCATTAGGCATGTACATCCACGTAGCGCGATAGATATGACAACATAGCTGCCGTAAATTCCTCCGTCGAGCGGAGCATTCCAGTCTGTTATTTCATTTCAGCCAGTTGGCACGCGCGATGTTGTAATTTTACTCCCTATGCCTAGCGTTCGGCTACACGCACGGTATAAGGTGATCTACCAACACATGCAGAAAATTTAACAGTAGGTTATCCCCATCGAAAGGAGGAAAAAAATATAAAATTAAAAGAATATGACCAAAAAAGTACCTTATTTTTTTGTAGAAATGCGCCACCAATGACTTCCCCTCCCCCTTTATCAGACTTGGGATTGACACTATTGACAGCAGCAGAGGGTAGAAGTGACTTTTTGGTTTTAATCAAATCACACTACAAAAATAAGTCGAAAAGACATTGACCCTATGCTAGTGAACTCTACAACAACAAATAGATATAAGCAGGCCCCCTTCATCAAATCTGGGCCTCGGTACCAAATTCACTGGCGGACCCCCGCGCCTAATAATTGATGAGCGGGAAAAAATTTTTTGTCAAAATCTCTGGCGGGCCCCGCGCTTAATATTTGATGAGGGGGGGGGAGGGGAATTTAAAAAAAATTGCCAAAATCTCTGGCGAGCCCTCGCTACGGGCCCCGCGCTTAATAATTGATGAGCGACGGGAGGAGAAATTTGAAAAACAATTTTTTGCCAAAATCTCTGAGTAAAAATGGTTATTTTACACAATGAGGTATAGATGGCGTTGCGATGCAAAGAAATTTTTCGATCCTAGGAACGATGAAATGAGTGGCGTGAGATGGAGAATTATATTCTGAGCAACTTTTATGATACGAACAATTTTCGAAAAATCAGTGGTTCTCGAGATATTTGAACTTCAGTATATATTTTTTTTTAATATAAAAATCGTCATAACTTTTTAAAATACGTTTTAGACAATAAGTCCTTTGGAACATTTTTCATAGTGAATCAGGCTCATTTAGATGGTAATGAAACATTTATTTCAAAACACATTTTTTTTTCAAGTAAAACAAAGGTGGGGCTGCAACTGCTATTTGGAAATTAAAGATTTTGACATTTTTGTTTATGGTGTATTGTCTAATTTTTGCGTTGTGTTTATATTGTATGTTCTACTAAATTTTACACTATAAATTGAGGCGCCTAGTTTCAAAACTCACATTCTCCACTATAACCTATTTTTGGGAAATTGTGAAAAACTTCTAGATTATTAATTTCATAAATTATTGATTTTAAAACTAACACAAAAATTCAAGAATAAAATTAGATTTTGATTACTGTATACCAAAATTACTTCAAACTATTCAAATCCAAGAAACTTCAGATTTTTAATCGGAGAATGTGAGTTTTGCTGTATACATTTGGAGAATGCGAGTTTTGCAACGGTTTGATTTGGAGAATGTGAATTTTGATGAAGGAATTAACATTACATTTTAGAATGTCGCTTGAAAAAGTAATGCACGGTGGGCCAATTATAGTTTAATAAGTAATGCCTAAACAATTGGATGAATGAAATTTTTGATATTTGATTTTAATATACTGCTACTCCCTGTTTTCAGATTTTACTTTCAAATAATATACTCTTTTCAATGACATAAAGTCCACTATTACTGTAATTCATATTTATTTCAAATAAGCTTGTAAAAATAATATTAAATACGAGGTTCCATAAGGCAATACAAAAACAATCTATTAGTGGACGATGGATTATGTGAGTTTTGCAGCAAACATCGAATTTTACTACTACTGCAACTATTTTATGTCATCGCTGTGTAGCCTTCAGCTTTCTCTAGAAAATGGCACCACCATTTTTGTAAAAATTGGAGAATATGAGTTTTGAAACTAGGCGCCTCAGGTATGAAAAAAAAATGGGATTTTTGTTACTTGAAAAATTGCATTGAAGTTCAAATATCTCGAAAACCAGTGATTTTTCGAAAATTGTTCATATTAAAAAAGTTGCTTAGAATATAATTCTCCATCATCATGCAACTCATTTCACCGTTCCTAGGATCGAAAAATGTCTTTGCATCGCAACGCCATCTATACCTAAATGTGTAAAATAACCATTTTTACTCAAAACTGAAGTCATTTATATATTCTAGTAGATACCTTTTACAGAATTCAAATATTGCTTTTGGTTATCGAGAAAATGGCGCCGGGAGTTTTAAGTGGGACACCCTGTATATATGTATATATCTCAAAAATCATGTCTTTTTTTCTGCATATAAGCAAAAACTTGTTCTAAAAGCTGAATTCTCACTTTCTATGTAGAGAAACTGCTGTTCAAATTTTTCTCCGTTTTTTTCCTAATCTGAGTGGACTATACGAAGCCTTTCTGCGAAAGAATATTACGAACGGGACCAGTATACAGTAAACCAAATGGTTATATTCTAGCGGCACGGCGAGCCTCTTATGATATTAATTTATTGCTTGGAATGACCTACACATTGGGGTTGGGCCCAAGTATAAAATCTAGTGCTGGGCGGAGTTTACGAAACGTCGATGTTGAGCATCGATTTTGACATCGAAGGCACCCATCAATGTAGGCAGAATATCGTTAGAAAAATTTAGTGCAGTGCAGGTATTATTTCATTTTTTTGATCTAACAGTAATAAAAAATCATTCTAAAATTTTGGGTGGACGCCTATGGCATGGATGTAATCTTTGACCTTTATGATTATGAACTATGGGTAAATTCGTTTGTCGGGCTTTTAACAGTTCTCCTAGATCAATTTCGCACCGATGGCGGAAGAGTAATCGAGAATGCGTTTGAAACAGACCAACTTTCTTCATAACAATCACGAGTCAACAACCTAACCCCACTTCCACTCTGCACTGCTAGAATACGACCCACCGCTTAGGAAACGTACGAGATGCCTTTTAAAAATGGGTACGTATGCTGTGTTTTATATTCAGCGAGGAATATTGACAAGAGATATTTATATTACTAAAACATAAACAATGAATTAAACAGTAGTCTATTCACGCCTCTAACATTATTTGTTGAATGGTGAACTATCACAATAGAATAAATACATCAATAAACACGTACTTAATTTTTTTGATGATGAAAATTAACATTTTCTTTGTTGTTTTAATAAACAGGGTAGACGTAATATGTTATTCACATGGTTTTTGACCCTTGAAATTATTAGGCCCAATAACATTTCAAAAAAAAAAAAAAAATTATATTGAATCGTCTTCGGATATATGAATAATATTGAATTATTTTTTATTTTCCTATTCTGTAATTGGGTTTCACCTGTTGAATAGTGTACCAAATAAATAATAATTAATAAAAAAATAAAATAAAATGTTATAAAGGTTTTTGATTAGGCACACAAAAATAAGATGTATAAGATATCGAACTGCAATATAGAGTATGTTTCACGAATTTTACGAAGATTAGGTAATATATTAATTTCAATGGGAAATATTATTAAAGTATTTGTTGGAAAGCATTCAACAATAGAAGGATATTTTCTAATATCATTATTCCGGAATTAGTCATTTTTTCTGTAACTATTATAATTAATAATTAGAGTACGTACCCTAAATCTGTTATTATCGTCAATTGTTATTAGTTGAAATAAAACTTTTTATACATTGAACCAAGTGTCCTACAATATTCTTTCTTGCCACGATCACGAACTTCAACAGGTTATGGGCGCCAGGTACGTGGAGTAATTAGAAAAGAAGAAGAAGAAAGAAAGAATATTAAAAAGTATAAAGAAATATTACTGTCAGTGTCATTCACGTCTGATACGGAAATACACCAAAATATGAGTGGAAATGGTAGCACGGTTCGAATTGAAGCACTAAATAAAGATAATTACGACACATGGAGAATTCAAATTGAAGCATTATTAACGAAGAACAAGGCCTAGAAGTACGTCAGTGGAGATACTTCAAAGCCGGCGATACAGGCAGATGATAGGGAAGGTTCGACAGCAGCAATCAAAGTCTGGGAAGAAGCGGATAAAATAGCAAGGTTATTTTATCCATTGAACCTTCTGAACTGAAACAGAAGTTTTATAATACGTCACGTGATGTTTCGCTGAAGCTTGAAGAGATATATCAGTCAAAAGGACCGGCAAGAAAAACTATTTTGCTGAAGCAGCCTATTCTGCAACGAATGCAAGAAGGAGAAGACGTTCGTGTACATTTGAGAAAGTTTTTCGATGCTGTAGACAAATTAAACGACATGGGAGTCGAGATTAATAAAGATATGCTTGCAATTTTACTTCTTTATAGTCTACCGAAGAATTTTGAAAACTTTAGGTGTGCTATCGAGTCACGTGATACACTACCGGAACCAGAGACTTTGCGAATCAAAATTGTGGAGGAAAATGATGCTCAAAAAGAAAATTCATGTGAAGAGTTACAGAATGCTATGACCGCGAAGAAGAATTTCAAAGGACCGAGGCAATATCAACAAAATCAGAGGAAAAATGATAAGGGGGACGGTACAAAAGAAGAGTTCAAGTTTAAATGCCATCGTTGTGGAAAACAGGGACATAAAGCTGCAAATTGCTATGCGACAATGGACAAATCCAAATTTGAAAATGCGAAAACGGCTCAAAAAGCAGAGAAAAGTTACATATTACATTTCCATGGGAATGATGGATAGTCAATCCATGGGAATGATGGATAGTCAATCAACATTTTCATCAGAAAACACTGCAAGCAATGTCTGGTGCTTGGACAGTGGGAGTACTGCACATATTTGCAGAGACAAGGACAGATTCGAAGATCTAGAAACAGAACACGGAGTTCTAAATCTAGCAAGCAATACGTCAACAAATATTACTGCAAAAGGAAAAGTCACGTTCTTAACACAAGTAGGAATGGAACAAAAGATTGTGAATCTGACAGAAACTTTGCATGTGCCCGATTTGCGTGTAAATTTGATGTCTGTAAGCAAAATTACTGACAGAGGTTGTGATGTAATCTTCAAGACAAATTCAGCTATGGTAATCGATGTAAAAGGCAATACTCAAGTGATTGCGAAACGAATTGGTGGATTGTACCAAATACAAGAGGATATGTCATACTTATGTGGAAAGGCTACCACATCTATCGATTCATTGTCCAATATAGAAGATTGGCACCAACGTTTCGGACATTTGAACGTAAAAGATTTCCTTGAAATGAAAAACAATGGTGTTGTACGAGGTCTAAAATTCGAAGATGGAAAAATGCCACACTGCAAGACTTGCTTAAGTGGAAAATTGACAAGAATGTTATTCCACAACAATCTACAAGATGCACCGAATTATTAGAGATAATCCATACAGATTTGTGCGGACCCATGAGGACCGAGTCTAATGGAAAATCGAGATATTTCGTGACATTTATCGACGATCACTCCAGATGGTGCGAAACTCGTTTTATAAGAAACAAGAATGATGTGTTCCGAGATTTCAAGAATTATAAAATCTTGGTGGAGAAGAAACCGGGACAGAAGATTAAAAGCCTACAGTCAGATAATGGCAAAGAATTTTGTAATAAAGAATTCGACGATTACCTGAAAGAAAATGGAATCAAGAGGAGACTTACCGTTACTTACACGCTAGAACAAAATGGATTAGCAGAACGCAAGAATCGCACTCTAACTGAAATGGCAAGATGCATGTTGATTCAATCAGGTCTATCTCTATCATTCTGGGCGGAAGCGGTAGCAGCCGCAACATACATAAGAAACAGATGTACCACGCGAAGTATTAAAGGAAAAACTCCTTTTGAAAAATGGACAGGAAAACTCGCGAATGTGAAACATTTTAAAACATTCGGATGCAAAGTTTTTACTCTGAATCGAAGTCTGAAGGGGAAGTTTGAACCTCGATCAAAGGAAGGAATCATGGTTGGTTATTCAGAGGAATCCAAAACTTATCGAGTCTGGATACCAGAGTATCGTAGAATTGATATCACTCGAGATGTGAAATTCTTGAACGAGTTCAATCACAAAGCAGAACATGAGGAATTCGTTACCAAGAAAATTCTTGGGGAAGAAATCAACCGAGAACCACAAAATTTGAATGAGATGACAAGTAAACGTCAAATTGAAATAGATGTCATATCAATAAATGATAGAACCGGGGATAATCGAAATCAATATCTTCTGATTACAATAGACTCATTCATTTCGATGGAATCGAAAGCGAAGACGACAACCCAGGAAATCATAAAGAAGACAATGACGTAAATCAACCAGAAAAACAAGAAAGAAGTGTACCACTTTCAGTGACAAAGAGAGCTCCTGGAAGACCACAAATTGAGAGAACTGGTAGGCGAGGACGACCTGCAAAAATTTACAAAATGGTAAATGTCACAGGTACAGAAGAATTCGACGAAGAGGAGGAACTTATTAAATATGCGAATTTAGCAGAAATTCCATTAAAACAAGCGATTTCGAGTCCTGAAGCTCAAGAATGGAAAGCAGCCATTACAGATGAAGTTAAATCACTTATCAAGAATGATACTTGGCAAATTGTGAATCATCCAAGAAATCGCGACGTAATTGGCTGTCGAATTGTGTTGAGGAACAAACATAAGGCTGATGGTACACTCGAAAGGCGAAAAGCGAGAATAGTTGCTAAAGGTTTCACGCAGAAACCAGGAATTGATGTTCATGGTACATACGCGCCAGTTGCTCGTTTGGGATCGATACGATTGATCACTGCATTGGCCGCGTATCTCAAAATGAAAATTCATCAACTAGACATAACGACGGCTTATCTAAATGGCATTATAGAAGAGGAGATATACATGAAAACTCCAAAGATGTTAAAAGAATCATTGAAAGCAATATTAGCCAACGAGAATGAAGAAGAAGCCATTAGAAGCAAAGCAACTGCAATGCTACGTCACCTTCGAGGGGGGATAAAGTATGTCAATTAAAGAGATCCCTCTATGGATTGAAACAAGCTGGACGCCAATGGCATAAGCAGTTTGATACTAGGTTAAAATTATTGGGACTAAAACCGACTAATGCCGATCCTTGTGTATATACCAAAGAAGGGGAAGACATATTAATAGTTTCTATTTACGTCTATGACGTTATCATTGCATGTAAAAATATATCCTGCATTAATAAATTTAAGAAAAGTCTTAGCCAAGAGTTTGAGATAAGAGATTTGGGAGAAATAAATTATTGCCTAGGAATAGAATTCCAGCAAACTGAGGGAGGATATGCCATATCTCAAAAAGGATATGTTGAAGATATTTTAAAGAAATTTGGAATGAATGACTGCAAACCAGTATCAACGCCGATGGATTCTGGGATTAAACTAAGAAAACAGGACACCACATCGGAAAATAACGCGAAGAATATATCGTTTAGAGAATTAGTTGGAGCACTAATGTATTTGGCAGCAGCGACTCGACCAAATATAGCACATGCAGTAAGTTATCTGAGCCAGTTTAATTCATGCTACGGGAACGAGCATTGGAAGGCTGCAAAACGTATTATGCGATATCTTAAAGGAACTTCCAATCTCGGAATAACCTACAGAAAGAACAATGAGAACCTGAAAGGATTCGTAGATGCCGATTGGGCTAACTGTATTACTGTAATGACATATTAGGCGGGAAACCGCAAAAACTCTAAAACTAGCGGCGCGCTTGAAAACCGCCAGCAGTGTAATCTTAATGGCCAAAGGCGGTTTCCCGCCTAATATGTCATTACAGTTATAGACAGACGTTCCTATACAGGATACGTATTCGTATTGAGTGGAGGAGCCATCAGCTGGGAATCGAGAAAACAAAGAACGGTCGCACTATCATCGACCGAAGTGGACTACATGGGATTAACAGAAGCTGCGAAGGAAACTATTTTACTCCAAAGATTTCTAACAGAAATAGGATTCGAGGAACTTGGAAACGTTAAAATATTTAACGACAATCAGGGACCTCGAAAACTTTCAGAGAATCCTGTTTACCATGCCCGAACCAAACATATAGATGTCAGGCATCACTTCATCCGAGAGGCGTTGGAAAACGAAATAATTTCAGTAAATTTCATGGCAAGACATGCCTGCAGATGCCCTTACCAAAGCAGTGACTAAGCCTAAACTAGAAAAATGCCGAAGTCGGATTGGTATTGGTAATACAAATTCGACTTGAGAAAATGTCCTTATTTTGAGGGGAAATGTTGGAAAGCATTCAACAATAGAAAGATATTTTCTAATATCATTATTCCGAAATTAGTCATTTGTTTCTGTAACTATTATAATTAATAATTAGAGTACGTAAATCTGTTATTATCGTCAGTTGTTATTATTAGTTGAAATAAAACTTTTTATACATTGAACCAAGTGTCCTACAATATTCTTTCTTGCCACGATCACGAACTTCAACAGTATTTTTAATGCGAAACGTATGAAAGTTGCAGTTGATCGTTGCCGAGTTCGAATATACATTAAATACGATAACTTCTGCTAGACGTAAAATTTTTATGCCGATTTTGGAACATATGAAAAATAGCATGATAGAATACTTCCTATTGAAATAGATGATCGCCAGGGGCGTGTAAACTGCCTTGATTTACATATGAGAAGGTTTTTGGATAAGCACACAAAAAAACGATGCTGTACAAGTTTTTCATGTTTTTCCGAAAAAACTCGGTGAAAACGCACTTTGCAGAGAAGTTGCAAATAAGAAAAAGTTTTATATTTCGATGATACATTCACCTGAATTTTTCAGATTTTTTTTCAACTCTTACATTTCCCCTCTCCCACTTTTAGGAATTTTCGAGTGGCCATATCTCGAAAAATATGCATTTTTCGAAAAAAATCACAAGAGTAAAAATGTTATAGTGGTTTTCACTGTAATTTTAATGTTATTTAAAATAAATCGTAAATCAATTTATAAGAATATATTGAAAAAGATAAATATTTTCATTTTCATTTTTGTATATACATAACATTCGATATTCGATAATATTATATTATTTCTTCTGTTTTTCTGATATCCTAGGTTACTCTTCATATTAGTAACTTGGTAGGATCTTCACTGGCGAGTGAAGATCTTACCAAGTTACTAATATGAAGAGTAACTTAGGATATCAAAAAGTGTGTGAGTGCCACAAATGTCTTATTTTTTTTTTCATTTTTGACCTAATTCTACAAGTTACGAAACCCGTGATAAAAGGGATGTTTTCTACCCCTTCCGATCATTTCCTACTCTAATCTTTTTTTCAACTTTCTTATTAACGTCATTACAAACACACTGCACAAAGTTTCATCGAAATCCATTCATTAGCACTCAAATTAGAGACGAAACCCCCGCTGACTGGACTAGTTGGTGAGTTCAAAATTTGTGTTTCTATACCCATAGCGTAATGCCGTAACACGTTGAAATATTGATAAAAATTAACCTCATGTTTAGATAAAAATTAAGAAGGTTAAATATAATTAAGGGGTTATTAGGTTATTTCAATTTGTATACTTCGAAATATAACAAATGCAACTGAATTATAGATTTAACATTTAATTCATTAGACACGCATAAATGCACATGCGTTTCGTTTGATATTTAAATATTGATCTATTTTTTTTTCTAGATTGATGCAAAGTTTGCTACAAGTTCTATTAAATAAGGTTGTCTTGCTATATAATGATCAAGGTTGACTAAAATTTACTACAAGCAAATAAATTCCTGAAGTTTTACAAAAATTATGAACGAAAAACGAAATTCTGTTCTTTGAACTTTTTCATAGACTATTTAAAACTATGTAAATTAAGAACTGCACTATCACTAAGAGGCCCCATTTGCAAATAAATCACAGTTACCCAATTTAAATAAATATTACTGTTAGATGAACAAATAAAATACTGATCTGTTTTTTATATTTTCACAATTATTATATTACGACAATGAAACAATTGTTTCGCTAAACATTTGTTTTATCACATGCGAATACAAGACTACAAAGCCATTGGGACTTAAATGAATAAAATTTTATTCCTGCGTTTATCACTGTTTTTCTAGAGCATATTAATCAACTGTTGCTTAGAATAGTATATTACATGTCGAGGTGGAAAGTGTTTCATTATTGTCGAGATATGAGATATTCAACTAATTCTCGAGACAGCAATCAAACTTTCTACCAAGGTGTTTGTATACTATTTTATTCACAATCATTTCCCTTAAAGAACAAAAAGCCAAAAAAAACCGTTTACTAAATATTTAAGTAGCATTTCCAATCCGAAAACTGGTAAGAAAGTGGCTACTTTCTAACCTGAAATGCGGCTTATGTCACTTTCCAACCTGAAATGTCACATTTCAGTCCAATTGACGATTTGCACGAAAGAAAGTTTGGTAAAAAGTGTCTAGATTGGTATCACTGTAATTCACTGCACATGTTGAACAACTCGTCTAATTTCCAAACTTTGCAACATTGTTTTCATTATCTTTAATGTTAAACCTATTTCCATTGAATATAAATCATATTTATTAGGTTGTTTCGTAGTCTACAATATTTAACAAATGTCGAATTATGCAATTTGTCAAACACTGTTTCCAACTCTCAGTTTAGAAGAGTTGGCAGCAGTGATTGACAAAATGCATAATTCGACATTTTTTAAATATTGTAGACTACGAAACGACCTAATAAAGATGGTTTATATTCAATGCAAGTATGTTTAACACTAAAGATAATGAAAACAATGTTATGATTATTATATTATAGGTATTTAATTCTTTCAAAGTTTGAAAATTAGACGAGTTGGTCAACATGTGCAGTGAATTACAGTGATACCAATCTAGACACTTTTTACCAAACTTTCTTGCGTGCAAATCGTCAATTGTCGAATGAAGTAGAAATGTCATACTTTCCAACTTTTGACATGTAAGACAATTTGATTATTTCTGTATGATTGTGAATAAAAGAATTATTTTTCATATACTTAGAAAATTGCAATAGGTAAACACGTCTCCCAAAAAATAATAATCATTCTCAGATTCAAGAATTATTAGTATGTATATACTCACATTTAAAATAGGCTAGATACTTTGGATACTTTCTTACCTGAAAAAAAAAGTTATGTTAATATAATGATCGAAAACAGGTCTACTAATATCTTTGACGAGTGATAAATGAATAACATATATAGGTATAATGTAGAAGATATATTTTTTTAACCTTCAATCGCATATTCAGCGTTACGTACTTATGCATAATGGTTATAGTCTAGGTGCCCGCGTACATAAATGCAATTTATACACATCCTCGTATAACTTATTGTACGGCATAATTGCGCCTAGTCTATCACTTTTTTCTTCTGCGAGAATTTTCGTAAACGCGGCGTTCCTCCTCAGCACGAAAAAAACGATTTCCACACGTCGGACTGGAAAATCGGCAAATATATTTTGTCCGACAATTCGAAAATTGGATTCTACATATTTTTATTAAGCAATCTTGAAAAAATCAGCTGGTTATCAATAAATGTTTTAAAGTTATGTTATGTTATGTTATGTTTAGGGTAGTAGACACCCTTAACGTTCCAAAATTTTTGTTTGTAGAAATATATAGAATATATTAACCACAGGGCTATTTATCTCAATATTGGTTTGTTTTAGTTTTGTGGTGCACATGGTGTATTTACAGAAAAGTGCACAATAATTATTTTACAAACATTTCGTTAAAGTCGAAGTCTAATACCACGTCACGGTGTCATCTTGTATACGACACGAATTAAATCTTTAGCTACTTTTTAGTTATTACAAACATTCAATGCATTTGATTCAGTCGAATATAAAACAAAATTTTTGAATCAAATGCTACTGCAGAACTACCACAGTCACACATATATTTAAGTATTAATAATAGTCATTCTGTGAACAAGGCAAAACACTAAATTTTTCGGAATATGTTGAGACAAGAATTTATGACAGAAGACAAAAATATTCCATATTGTGACATTCCTACCCCCAGAGACATCTATGAGCGTTCCCTCTAAGTTCAAAAGGTAGACAGTAAACCAAGAACAATTCAGTTGGTTGGTTCGGCAAACATCCCAGAGATGGCGCGCGCGGTGTTATAATCTGACTTCTGGAAATATGATGACATCATGACAGGCTATTCTGGATCCCTCATCTTTGGGTATATAGAGGCATGGAGAAGCATAGAGTGGACAGTCTAGTTTAGTTTTGATAGCAAGTTGAGTAAGTTCAGAAAGATATTAAAGTAATCAAGTGACTAAAGTAGTGAATTATAGTACTTGTGGAATATTAGTAAAGTAATTAATTGTTGTAATTGCTACGTAAGTTAATAAATTAGTGTTTAGTGTTACCCTATAATTTCCTGATCCCCGATACAGGGTGTTTACAAAACACGTAACAATATTCATGTTTACTTTTTATAACTTCATTTTAAAAAACCGCTATATAAGGAATAACTGCTACGAATAACTGGTCACGCGAACACTAGAACCTCATTTGTCTTCACAGCCCGTATATTTTTATACCATTTAAAAGGCCATAAAAAAAGTTTTTGAATGAAATATAAAACTTGGGAATGGGAGTATTTTAATATCACCACTGACCTAAGCTGATTAGTAGATAGGCATATACTTTCATAATATCCTTCAAAAGATAACTTTATCTTACGAAAGTCCGTGTAAACGACACTTTTTATCCCTCTCGTGACGTCACTACAATAGTTCCCAACTTAATGTTAGAGGTGTGGCGCTTAGCTGGAATCGCTAAGTGAAACCAAATTATTCAAAAGAGCTAACTGAGCCGCAGATAAGTAGGGAAGAGATGTGCTGCAGAGTCAATTATAAAACTCTTTCACTCATTGTCCAATTCCTCGGCTTCACAAAATCTTTCAAGCACGGACTGGCGTCGGAGACTCCATAATTTATTTAACAATATAGTTTTATCAACACTCAACATTTTGATGAATGTAAAGGTTCTTGATATCAACTGCACCTTGTGGTATTCGTGCTAGGTAGACCTATTTACAAGTCTTCCCGAAATATTTAAAACAAAACACGTTTTTTTACTATCTTTAATATCAAAAACCTCGGAAACGAACCGATATGTCTATAGGAACTTTTCTACTTATTTTCAATTGTCATTATTTCGTTAACGCCATGTGTATAACATAAATAAAACTATATCTATCACTCGACAATCTTAAAACATTAATTTTAGTTTATACAGCGGTCTTTTTTACTAAAATTAATTATGACATTATTGTCAGATTATGATGGAGATTATTGCAAGCTGAGTAAAAGTTACGACAATCGTTCCTGAAATAGTTGTGCAATATTTGAATATTGGAAGGATTTTTATAACTTTTAAATTTGCATTACGTCAATTATATCCAAATAAAAACAGCTGCCCGAGGACTCACTACTTCCACATCCAGATTTTCTATCCAAGCCTCTCACAACGAAAAAATTTTGTATGTGGAAATAATTGCTTATGGAGCTTCAATAATATAATATTTGAAATCGTCTACCCCAAAAACCCATAAAACGATATCCAGATCGGTAGTGGGGTGGGGGTGGTGATAGTTGGTACTGGGGGTGGATGAAGTAAAAAAATATTTTGAGGTTTTTGGTTTTTGTACACACACTAAATCAAAATTTTTTTTCATTCCCTTAAATACTGGGGTGGGGGTGGTAATGGGGGGTGGCTAATGCCAAAAAATTTTTTAAGACCTCAGCTTACCTTGTATATACTAAATACCAATTTTATGGACCCTTACATGCTTGATTTACCTATTTACCCCCAATTTACCCCCCCAACCCTTCAACGGATTAAGATGAAAATATAATCTAGTTCCAGATCCCGTTAAAGTACATACGTGTACTAAATATAAGTTAATATCTTTAACGGTTCCAGAGTAATCATGCGCACAAAAAAGGTTACAGACAGACCAACAGACAGACAGACAGAGAATTTTTTTTCGCTCAAACTTAAAATCTCGACGTTTCATGACATTCTAAGCCCATTTGAACAATAAAAATTTTCAAAATTTTTGTCGTTACTATACTTCCACTGGATGTGGAAGTAAAATGTATCTTCGAGACTATATCTACGGAGGGCATCAGTAAATGATGGATAAAAATCGAAATGAGGTATTTATATTCACCAACACATATCCTGCCTTGTACAGTGATGCACATAAGTGTGAACAACCTTAGATGTTTTCACCTTTTCGTCCTACAATCAGATGTCAAAACACGAGGACGTCCTCCAAAATGTTGGGCTGAAGACACCAATTTATATAAAAAAAATCTGAGATGTGACAGATACCGCGATGCTGTCAGGCGCACCATACAGTAGAAGTAGGCCAATTAAAACACGACATGGGTCACAAAATGTCTGTCGTGACGTTGTGAATAAGAAGAACAGACATTTACGCAATTTATGATGAAGTAATAATTCAAGATGAACAGCATCAAAGTCTCACATATTTACCAAGGTCATATATACAGCTTCTTGATGAGCCACTTAAAGTAACTTTTAAACATTACAACATCACCACATTACACTTACTTTAGCATTTATTGAACCTTTTAAAACTTCAATATATTAGTAATTTTTATTTATATCAATTTATTTTTAAACTTTTATGTACTCAAACACACCAGAGTGCATTTTTTGTGTTTATTTTAGATAATTATTTTCTCAAGTGAACTTAAAATTGAAATTGAAAATGCATGTATTTAATTACATTTTATACATCTGAAGTACACAGCCACATAGATATGAAAAGTGAAGGGTCCATAGATTACATCACGAATTAATAATATTAATATCATAGGCTTCGACTCCGTCAGGACAAAGAGGCAATTTTAGACACAACAATAGCATTGTTTCACATACAGAGCACGCATACGTTGCGTCGAAAATGCATACGATTAAAGATATAAAACGTTACACCGCGTACAACACAACTCACATATACCCAACAGTGTGAAAATAAATTAACCCGTTGACTTCTCATAGTTATTCACCATCTCAGATAAATACTATTAGATGAAAACGATCTTGAGGTGAAGCAGATAAATAACTAAAGTTTAGTTAAAAGCAGACATAATAGACCAGGAGCCCGCCGATCATTAATTGTGTCATAAGTTTACGCCCAAAATGTGTGAATTGTTGTTAATTTGGGGTAGTAGAGCACAGAAATGTGCATGCCAGCCCCCTTTTTTTGGTATAGGGGCGTAGGGCAGGCCCCCAAATATGTAAAAAATATGACTAGTAAAAATAAAAAAGTAGCCACAAAAAGGTTTACGCACGGGGGTTGAAGGGATTTCTTAATTTATCCCCAAAAATCATGAATCAAGACTCCCATTCAATTTGAGTGGTACAAGGAGACGTTACGTTCGAACAATTTTGAAAAAAAGTCAGGTAAAAAAAAATGGTATAAAAAAATGAGGAATCAGGAAACTTGGTAGTGTTAGAGTGTTAAAATATATTCGCCTTCTCTGAAATGATAATTGATGGCGTACCAGAATTTCCAAACGCATATACTGCTTAACTGTGTAATTCGATGAATATCATAAATCTACGACTGGCAATCAGAAACTTGATAAGTATGAACCTCTTGAGTGTGAAAATACATTCGTCATCTTTAAAAAGTGGTGCGAAGGTCTTGCCTTTCACGATAATTGATGGCGTATCGGAGCTTGCTACCGCATATACTGATTATCCATTTAATTCGATGAATAGCATAAATTTACGAGTCGCAATGAGAAACTTGGTAAGCATGAACCTCCTGAAATGTGGAAATAATTGTTGCAATATTTGAAATCGACTATCCCAAAAACCTATAAAACGATATGCTACATCGGTAGTGGGGGTGAGGGTGGTGGAAAGGGAGTGATGGTGGATGAAGTAAAAAAAAAATTGAGGCCTTTGATTCTTGTACATACACTAAATCACAATTTTATTTTTTTTACTTCCCTTTAATACTGGGGTGGGAATGGTATATTAAACACCAATTTTATGGGCTCTTACTTGCTTGATTTACCTATTTACCCCCATTTACTCCAATTTACCCCTCAACCCTTCAACGGAATAAGATGTAAATATAATCTAGTTCCAGATCTCGTTAAAATGCATAAGTGTACCAAATTTCAAGTCAATATCTTAAACAGTTCCAGAGTGCGCACAAAAAAAGTTACAGACCGACACAGAATTTTTTTGCTCAAACTTAAAATCTCGACGTTCCATGAGATTCTAAGTCTATTTGAACAATAACAAATTTCTATACTACGATATTATACTTCCACTGGATGTGGAAGTAATAATTCATTTTGTTCTTTATTAATGGTTAAAATAATTATTCATTATGGACCAGGAGCCCGCCGACCACTAATTGGGTGTCATAGGTTTACTCCCAAAATGTGTGAATTGTTATTAATTTGGGGCAGTAGACCACAGAAAGTACCATGCCAGCCCTTTTTTTGGGGGACAGGGGCGTACGGCAGGCCCCCAAAGGTGTAAGAAATATGACTTGTGGAAGTAAAAAAAAAGGTCACAAGTCATAGGTTTACGCATGGGGGTTGGAGGGATTTCTTAATGTACCCCCAAAAATCATGAATCTAGACTCTCATTCATTTTGGATGGTACAAGGAAGCGCTACGATCGCGCAAATTTGAAAAAAAAGTCAGATAAAAAAAAATGATAAGTTTATCAATGGCAATCAGGAACCTGGCAAGTATGAACCTCCTGAGTGCGAAAAGACATTCGCCATCTTTGAAAAATGGTGCAAACGTCTTGCCTTTCACGATAATTGGCGGCGTGTTGGCTGTTTCTACCGCATGTACTACATGTGATTCTATAAGTATCACAAATTTACGACTGGCAATCATAAACTTGGTAAGTATGAACCCCCTGAGTGCGAAAATATATTCGCCATCTTTGAAAAGTGGTGCGAAGGTCTTGCCTTTCATGATAATTGACGGCGAATCGGCTCTTTCTACCGCATGTACTAGCTACCCTTGCAATTCGATGAGCATCTTAAATTTACGACTGGCAATCAGAAATTTGGTAATTATGAACCTCCTGAGAGCGAAAAATACATTCGCCATCTTTAAAAAGTGGCGCGAAGGTCTTTCACGATAATTGATGGAGTATTATTGGAACTTCCTACCGCATATATTGGTTACCGATGTAATTCGATGAATCTTATAAATTTACGACTGGCAATAAGATACTTGATACGTATGAACCTCCCCATTGCGAAAATACGTGCGCCATCTTTGACAAGTGGTACAAGGGCCAGCTAGAGGGGGTTGAAACGTCTAAGCGTCTGGTTCCACTATAATTATTTATTTTCATTCTAATAAAGTTTGTTTTTTTCTGATTAGTTTCTCTTCTAGTTTTAATTATTCTCTCTTTAATTACCCTCTCGTACATGTGACACACAAACACAAACACGCAAGCTCGCGATTGAATTACACGGATAACCAATACATGCTACGACACGGCGTCAATTATCAGGAGGTTCATACTTATCAGGTTCCTGATTGCCATTCATAAACTTATCATTTTTTTTTCTGACTTTATTTTCAAATTTGGGCGAGCGTAGCGCTTCCTTGTACGGCCCAAAATGAATGGGAGTCTGGATTCATGATTTTTGGGGGTAAATTAAGAAATCCCTCCAACCCCCATGCGTAAACCTATGACTTAATTGTGACTTTTTTTTACTTTTACAAGTCATATTTCTTACACCTTTGGGGGCTTGCCGTACGCCCCTGCTCCAAAAAAGAGCTGACATGGTCATTTCTGTGCTCTAATGCCCCAAATTCACACATTTTGGGAGTAAACCTGACACCCAATTAGTGGGCGTCTATAACTTCTCCACACCGACATATTTGTCAGAATACAACGTTGTTTTTTAATTTCTTTCTAATAGCACTAATTTTTTGTTTTTAATTAAATTTAAGGTACATAGACGTACTCAATAATATTTCTATTCAATTTAAATTAACACATTAACTGCTGACTTTTTTAACTATGCCGACCCTGTGTGCTATTTTGTTTTTTATTAGGTTTCCACTTATTAACCCTAGCACGAGTGTCACGGATCCGTGTCATCAGCACTGAATGTGTTAAATAATTTTTATTTTTGACTTCAATCATTATAGTTTTTATTTTTATTTATGTAGTGAATTCTTTTCAGTAATATTATACCTACATTTAAAAAATCTGAGGGGGCTAAAATATTCGGTGTAACGTTGCATTTGAAGTAGTTTCCACAAACATCAAAACACTTGAATACATGCAGTTTTAATCGTCGAGTAACAGCACTGAACTGTTTTGGTGTTTATGACAACTACTTCAAAGCATTTAAAAAAATTTTTAAAAGTCAAAGGCTACTCGAGAATTAGCAGTTCGTTCTCACTCCCTAAAGGGTGTTGAAAAAAGTGGGGGAGGGGGTGTTTTGTGGTAAGTCTAGTGTATAGTACATCTTCCCCTTTATATTGATGCACAGACTGTTGGCTGTACATTTTTTTTCCGTCAACAACTCCTATTGTATAGATCTAAGTGATTTTTTCATCCCCTTACAGGGCCTAAAAATGTGGAAAGGAGTTTTATAATATGTACGGTATACACTCGTGTACATACACCTTTCTCTCCATTTGGCGGTCTAGACTTTTGGCTGCCTGTATTTACTTTTTCATCAGATCCTGTTTTACAGGAAGATATAATTTTCTCATCCCCTTAAAGAGGTTGAAAAAGATAAACCATATCAATAAATTTAAAAAAACAAATCAAGCAATTTATATTTTGCACACCCAGAGACATGATTCATGATATGATTGACTCAAAAATCTAAGAACCCTCATTTATTTAGTGGCTTATTGTTCTGAGTCTGCATTATACAGTTTCCTATTATTTTTATGAATGTTTTGAAACTTATCTTATTGTAACTTATCTTATTATAATTACTGTTTAACGCATATTAAATATCTGTGCGACGTTTCGTTTTAATGACTCTTTTAGAAATACGTACATTTTAAATTAGTGTTGATTATTGTTTATACAGTTTTATTAATTTTATGTAATTTTATACTATTAGATTATATTATGTTATGGTAATCATAGTTTACGTTATCTCATGTAATTTCATATATTTTTTTTATATAGCTTTATAATTTTTTCTTGGAAACGCACAGGCCTTGGCCTTTAGTGGGGCACCTCTGTGTTTATTTACACGATTATTATTATCTCATATAAATGATCTAATGAATTGTTTGTAAATGGACGTCTAATTACTTGCTTGTATATGGACGTAAGTATCAGCAGATGCCCCCATGAGAAACATTAAGATTTCGGCGTCTATGATATCTAATTAATAAATATCGTTATCTACTTATATATGCGTACTCATTTTTCAACCTATCTCAGTGTTGGGGCATATATCCATGCAAATGATAAAATGTTTCTTCTAGCTATATTTATAGCCATTGTTGCTGTTGTGTTAACATTTTTATTAAATTGGTTTTTAACATTGTCAAAATATGCTAGTTTAAAAAGTGTGCCCGGTCCAAAACCGCTACCAATTATTGGAAATGCTAATGAAATTGGATCAACTACAGTAGGTAAGGTTATACATATAAATTATCATAAAAAATCGTACGTGAGTTCCGGGGGGTTTGTTGTGACACTGACAATGAAATAGTTTCCAAAAACACCAAAATACTTTAATATTACAGATACTGGGCGTCAGGCAACTTCACAAACCGTCTTAATCGATTCCTTGCCCTTAAAAACATATCTTTAGACACCCAAATGATGAGTATGACTGTCGCAGGAGCAGAAATATATACAAAATAAAATCGGTGTCGGCTATTTTGGAAAATGAAGTCTAAAACACCCGGTCCAGAATATGGTGATGTCTACCCAACTTTTTCTGACTCTCCTATATGTACTTCACTCGATTCTGTTGGGTAGACAAATCAGTACTAAAATTTTTACGGGACTCCAGTACAGGGACAGGACTAACACTGGGCGAGCGGTTCACTAACCAAGTGGTAAAATTATCTTTCTACAATTATGCATTTAAAATGGGTTTTTATTTATATTTGCGGGAGTCCGGGATAAAAGTGGATATTTATTGCTTATTTCTTAATTCTAATTTTTAGAAATTTACTCAATGGTGGACTCCAATTAAACAAAAAAGGGTTGTAATTCCGGAATATCATTGAATTAGAGTATTGAAAGGGCATAGCAGGATAAGCATGTGTTAGGTGCCCCCGCACCAATCGGGTCGAAATTTTTAGCACAAGTTGATAGTAGTGTTAGATGAAATTTCCCAAAATATTATTTTTGGAAAATCATTTTTACGGGAGTTATGGGGGTAAAAAGAAAAATGAAAAAAAATTTTTTTCTCGAGAACGGGTAAACCGATTTTCATGAAAAAAATATATGTTATGGCTTTTGATGGTGCAAATGTGGGAAAAAATTATTGGACCCATTCGTCAAAAAAAAGTGGTAAAAAAATTTTTTCAAAGTAAAAAAAAAATTTTTTTTAGGGGATGTTCCAGAGGCACACCCACCATTTTCTTCCAAATAAATGCTTATATGTCCCTTTAAAACATATCCAATTTTCAAAGCGATCGGAAGGGTACAACATACTCAAAATTGATAATCATTGGCAGACTGCGGGCGGCGTGTAGTCTATGTAATGAAGCATTATAAGACGAATTTTTTGTAAATATTTCGTGCAAAGACGAGATTACCGCCCCCCTTCGTTTTCGAGGGTGCTGAACACGATGCAGGTGGTGGGAGAAGTTTTTGACCGCCGCAACCCCCTGAAACGGCCATCCCTCTTATGGATCCCTTTATGTTTTCATATAAACGGATTTGGGGAGTGATTTATCAACGGGTTATACTTGAAATAATATGGAAGGGGGTTATAGAGCAAGTAGAGTCCAGACAGCAGGCCTAGGGGGTTGATTAAACCCTCTCGAGAGGTGTAGTTTTTTTTTTCAGATGATTCGGTTCACGGGAAAAATATTTATTTTTAGCTCCAACCCCCTCAAACGGGCAGAAATCACCCTCACTCACCGTTTGAGAGATGAAGAGGGGTTGGAGCTAAAAATGAATATTTTTCCCATGATCAACCCAAAAACGGGGGAAACGCGTTTGAACCCGAATTATTTGATAAAAAATGATTTTCCACTCCTCGGAAGAGTTTAATTAACCCCCTAGACCTGCTGTCTGGACTCAACTTACTCTATAATCATCTTCCATGTTATTTCAAGTATAACCCGTTGATAAATGACTCTCCAGACCCGTATAGAAAACAAAGAGATCCATAAGGAGGTTTTCGGCGGTCAAAAACTTCTCCCACCACTTGCATCGTGTTCAACACCCTCGAAAACGGACGGAGGAAGGTAATTTCGTCTTTGCAAGAAATATTTACACTATTTCTGCCTTTATTACATAGACTAGCGGTTCATTACTACATCTTACTACAACGGTCACTGGCGGCCATTACAACCCTACCATTTAAATCAGTATCAAACTTCAAGAAGTGTGGTGCAAAAATTTTCTAACGTCAACTGTGGGGTCAAACAAAATCTAGTTTGAAAATCTGAAGATTTTGCAAGGATGACGTCCGCAGTCAGCCTACGAAAGAACTAGTTTTCAAAGTCCACTACGAGGAGGTTACAGTGCCTTTCACTAGTGAAGGTGCCTGTTTATTGTGAGTCCTCTTGCCTCTCATGAGTCGGGGTGTTTATTTATCGTGAGTCTCCTTGCCTCTAAATAGTCGTTTGTTTATTGTAAGTTCCCTTGCCCCTCATTAGTCGAGGTGCTTGGTTATTATGAGTCCCCTTGCCTCTCACAATTCGGGTTGACCTTTTTGCGTGAGTCCTCCTGCCTCTCACGAATCAGGTTACTCTATATTGATGAGAATTTTATTTTGAAAAAATTTTTCAAAAAAGTTGCAGGGGGTTGCGGCGGTCAAAAGCTTCTCCCACCACTTGCATCGTGTTCAGCACCCTCGAAAATGAGGGGGAGAAGGTAATCTCGCCTTTGCACGAAATATTTACAAAAAAGTCGTGCTTCATTACATAGACTACGCGCCGCCCGCAGTCTGCCAATGATTATCAATTTTGAGTATGTTGTACCCTTCCGACCGCTTTGAAAATTGGATATGTTTTAAAGGGGCATATAAGCATTTATTTGGAAGAAAATGGTGGGTGTGCCTCTGGAACATCCCCTAAAAAAAAATTTTTTTTAATTTTGAAAAAATTTTTTCACCACTTTTTTTCGACAAATGGGTTCAATAATTTTTTCCCACATTTGCACCATCAAAAGCCATAACATATATTTTTTTCATGAAAATCAGTTTATCCGTTCTCGAGAAAAAAAATTTTTTTCATTTTTCTTTTTACCCCCATAACTCCCGTAAAAATGGTTTTCCAAAAATAATATTATGGGAAATTTCATCTAACACTACTATCAACTTGTGCTAAAAATTTCGACCCGATTGGTGCGGGGGCACCTAACACATGCTTATCCTGCTATGCCCTTTGTCAAAAAAAATACAGAATAGAAGATAAATTAATAATATTTTGATATTTGGTGACATGTTCAGAAAGCAGAGAAAACTAAAAAGTTTCCACCCTAAAGGGCGAGCTTCATCCCCTATTTCTCAAGAAAAGTGCACTTTTGTGGTTTTCGAATTTTTTAACAAAACGGTATCCTATACGAAAAAACTATGGATAAAGAAAATATTATTTTCTATAAAAATGGTTCTTATCATAGCTTTGATAGGTCTAATAAATTTCGAGTTATATGCTGCTGAAGTAGGGGGATGTCCCATCTCACAACTAAATTTGTAATTCGCGTTAGATTTTCTCGAAAACGGTTTTCCTACGCTTACAATGTATAAAAATAAATTTATAAAGCAAAGTTTTTTCTATAAACCCTTTTATTTGATTATCTGTTTTTTAAATTAATTGGCCCTTTAATGCGTAGCGAATGCAAGTGCACATTTTTTAATACTACAATTTCCACTTCAAAAATGTATACTTTTTAAAACTTTAGCGAATGTATTTGCGAAGTAAATCCTAAAAGAAAAAGGATTTTTTACCCCTAGTCCTGAAAATACAATTTTGGTGGAACCCCAAAAAATATTTTTGTGCAGCCGTACGTGAAATGGGTATTTCACGTTCTCAAAACAGTCCGTGAAATTCAATTTCACGGCCGTTACCCTTAGTAACGGCCGAAAAACTAAAAGTCACTTTCATAATAATTGACGTTTAAGTCACTTCAAAATTGACATTTCTAATATATGACAAGCACAAATTGTTATATTTTAACTCGCTGTAACATATTTCGTATATCAGTTTGGATTTTTCTGGTATTACATCAGCAAGCGCCGAATTTATAATACTTTAACTCTGGGGGATTACAAGTAATTGAAATCTCATTATCGCTCTCAGACATTTTTACGATTAATCGAGAATTGTCAAGTATATATTCAAAATATATCGTTTCCATAGAAACGCTCTGACGTTAAGGCCACCGCATTTATTTAGCAAAATATAGCATAAATGGTGGTGTTATTTTCACCATCTATACTAACTATAATTTACGGTTGCACAGAAAATAGTGTTTATACCATGGCCGCGAAATTTTTTTGCGCCCTCGAGATTATCTTGCCTCTGCCGCAAGCGGCCTCGGCGATAATTTTTCTCTCGGTACGTAAAAAGGAATTTCGCAGCCTTGGTATAAAAATAACTATTCTTAGCAAGCTTGGCGATCAAGGAACGCCTAATATATCAACCTTTACTGAACACCTGAAGAAAATTGACATAAGTAGCTTTACTGCTGTATATAATGCGAATTTAAAAATTGTTCACACTGCTATTGAAGAATCCTACCTAAACGAATAAGTTGTTGCGGTAGGTCAAGACATTGATCTGCTTGCTCTAATCTTATCAATTATTCAGGAGAATAAAGATATATGGTTGCTTAAGGAAATTCAAGGCAATTTATGTAAGGTTTCAGGGGCGGAGTGGGGTAGATTGGTCCCAATGTATATGTAGCCCGATGGCCACGGTCACAGATACAAGTCAAAATTTTCGCAATTTTATTTAAACAAAGCAAAAATACAAATAAACATAAAAATATATTTTCAGATAAGTATCCTACATATCAAAATATTAAAAGAAAGGAGAAACATTTTGATTCAGAAGCAACATCATCAGTTACACAGGTCTACAAAAAATGTGTTCTGCTCCAATGCCTTAAGTATTTTTGTGTGCTGAAACCGAATTTTCAATTTACAAGATTTTCTACCATTTCTTTATTGTCAAAATACGGTTTTTTGCCAAATTTTGACGGAAACTGTGTTTATAAGTATTTACATAATAAAAATCACTATTTCCTATGCATTTTTGGACGATGATTATGAATCCGTCAACAAAAAGGGCGCTCTGCCCTGTAAAGGGCAATAAAGGGCAAAAACACTAGAATAGGTTCTACCACTTCATCAGGCACAGTTATACCAATTATTCACCACATTTACCGAGCTCTGTATTAATCCCATTAGTAAGTAATAGGAAACAACAAACATAAATGTTTTAGACCTACTTCAGTCACTGATGAAGCTGCAAAACAGATATGGAACATTTTATAAGCTGTGGATTGGACCCAGATTACACTTGATGTTGGCAAAACCAGAGTATTTAGAACAATTACTAACTTCCAATGTCCATTTGACGAAATCTGATGGATATGACCTGTTTAGATCCTGGGTAGGCGACGGATTACTAACCAGTACAGGTATGTCTGTTAAATATTAACATGATTTACCTTCAATTACTTAACATCGGTATGATGTGCATTGTGCGTATCATTATTATGTAAAAAAAATCGGCAGCTACTGCAATCGGCTGGAACCTCCCCACACGGTGGATCTTTATAAGCTATGTTTGGATATTACATCGGAAATCAGAGCACTGAGCAAACACATAAATTACACGTGACTTTGGAGCCATTTATTTCACGAACAAATATCGAACGAACTGAAGTGGACTACAAGAAATCTGTTAAAACATAACCTCTCATGTTTGTTTATGTTGCATGTTAATCAATTACCGGATTTTATAAGGGTATTAACAGATAACGTTTCGAAGATTTTGTTGAACATTGGATAGCGAAAAAAAATAATAACACATAATTTAGCCCAAATGACACTCTAACCTCAAGTCAATCACATTATGGACAATTCAAGCAGACTACGCATGCGTTAAATTAAAATCTCCTGCTCGATCAAAAAGGCCCGAGCAAGTCGAGCTTCGTCCGAGGCCTTTATTTTGTAATATTCGAACGTTTCAGATTTAGCTCGGTTAGCTCGATTTGCATTAAATGAACGATTGTGACGTGTCCCATCAATCAGACCTAATATCCGAACACAGCTATAAATAATTATTACCTTAAAAAAAAAACAACTAAAATAAGTTTTGACATTGTCTTTATATTTGGGTTGGTAACCTTTACGAATGTTGATTTTTAGGTTACGAAATATATTTAGGGACATAACCTATACAGTAGGGCATCTGCATCATATTTAAGTTTTTCAAGTTTATTCCCATTTTTAATGTTTGTATACGCATTTTTAGCTTGGAGCTCCAAGCAAATATTTAAAAATTCACGCAAATAATAAAAATAGACTGATAATTACAGGTTAGATTTCCAACCTACAAAAAAAGTCCTATTTTATTGGGACAAAGTATTTAGAACTTCACAAACATTACACTGTACTAGATTTTAGTTGAAAGTACGAGAATCAGGCAGAAATGGTAATAATAGCTACGTAATATTCTTAAATCTTAAGAAATATATATTTTTGAGGTTAGCTGTGATGTCACGTGGATAAATGTACCATAACCTACAAATCAACATTCACAAAGGTTACCAACCCAAATGTTTTTGACAGATGGCAAAATACATTTTCCCCTAACAATAATATCAATAATATCTTTTGGATGCTGTCATATTTGCACATATAACGAATTCTTTTTAATTTTTTTCACGGAAACCAAATCGAAAGAGTACAAGTGTGATATATCGTTGAAATTGAAATTTTTACTGCTTTTCAATGGTTCGATTACAAATTGTAAGTAATCATAAAATAAGCAACTTGTTGTGCCAAAACGGCACTAAACGTAATCCGATCTCAACCTGGAGCACTAAAGAAACCCTCATGCAAAGTTTCATCTAAATCCGTTTAGTAGTTTCGCCGCTATCGTGCTAACATACATACACACAGACATTTTTCAAAAACCACTTTTTTGGGTTACTGGGACCTCAAAATATAAAGATTTGATGTTATCTCAATTTTCGATTTTGGACCAATTTCAGTAACCTCCCACAATTTTATTGTGGGGAGGTTAATACGTAAATTTTATGAAATCTAAAATTATTGTCTATTAGCAATCGGTAAGACCGTTTTTGTTTGATAAACAGAGTCGAGCTTACTTGCCTAAAAATATAAGATTCTTTTGGAGTTATCCTTCTTCCATAATTTAACTAATAGCTCTTGGCTTATCATATGGGAGCCTCCAGCAACACTCAACTTCGAACGCTAAAAATCCGATGGTTTGAGGTCTTCCATTTGCGAACCTGAAAGCAAATCGTCGAGGCGCTTCTCCTCACTAGAAATTAGCCTCGCGATTAACGCACTCTTCAAATTAGTATGCAAATCATTTGCGGGGGGACTTGTAATTGTATCGTACACGTTAGTTATTTCTAACGGTAAGGAAGCTACTACCTGGTCGTACTTCCTCCTATCACTGACAATTCTAGACACTGCAAGCTGCGATTCGACTTGAGTAAACTAAATCTCAGGTTCTGTAACCCAAAATGGGGACAGTTTGACAGATGTGATGGAATTGAATCGATCAAAATATCATCGGTTGGTTGTGCCATTATTAATAAGTTATTCTTTCTATCAACGAAGGAATACCGAAAAACAACTCACTTGCCGTACAAAAAGAAAGAAGGTTCTAATTAGAGATTCAATTATCTCCAATTATCTTCTTAGGAGAGGGGATAAAATCTAAAAGTGTGAAGTTTAGGGGGTCCATTCGTGGTTCTACAAGATTTTCCAGAAATTCGATATCCTTTACTTTTAATAGTTAGGGTACGGCTATTGCAAATCCATTTATAATTATAATTCTATATTTCCAGCTGCATTGTCGGTTAATCAATTATAGTTTACATAATAATTAAAATATCAATCGTCGGGGTCACCAATTATAGTATTTCTATATATAAAAATGAAGTAATATCTCTTCAATTATCTAAAGAATTATATACTCAATATGTGAGGCGGAAAGCAAAAAGGGACCTCTTGTCGGCAAATTCCAGTTTTTAGTTATTGATATTAAATGAATTAAGCTTTAATTCCGAACAATTTGGGGCAAAAATCATATCTCTATGTTTTTTTTTGTTTAAGTTACTAGTGCGTTTATGAAAAGAGACCTCTTGTCGGTCCCATGTTATTTCTCCATAAGCGACAAGAGGTACCTTTTCCAGGGCTGAACATCGACTGCTTTATCGATTATTTTAAGTGTCTCATCCAATTATATCGGTTTTATAATCGATTACAATTTGTAAAGGTAATAAATCGCAAAAATCCGAAAATCGATTATTTTGACCTAAACCACTAATTCGACTGTACTGAAAAATTGACATCGCCGAGGTCCCTTTTTGCTTTCCGCCTCACATATATAAAAACCATTTTACATTCCAAAATTATAATATTAACATGCATCAAAAGATTAAAAAATATTATTGTTATTATTTTGTTTTCTATATCTCCCTGGTTACGGGAAGAAGGATAACTTCAAAAGAATCTTCTATTTTGGAGGCAAGTGAGCTGCCACAGATGATTTAAAAGCAAGGTATTTTTTAGAACTACTAACTAGTGCTTCATTTAGGAGACGGAAAAATAGAAGAGAAGGAGGGTAAAATACAAGACAGTTTGTACCATTTACTGACTGACACAAACTGTTTAATATACAACATCTATCCTAGTTTCGAAGACTTTGTCCATGAATCTGTACCATGGCTGAGGGAGCCTGCTATACTCGCCCAACAACGATACAACTGTAAAAGCTAGTAAAACATAAATGCATATTTATATTATTACAATCAGCAATTATATATTAATTGTTATTCATTACCGATATTTTATTACTATATTAATTAATATAAATATAAATGAACACAAAGTCGAAGAAATAACTAGTAACCACGATAATTATTGTGATACGTAATATATTTCGATGACTTTCACTTTTTCTTGTTCGTTATCTCTACACCGTTCTTTTTTATGTTGAAATTGGAAAAATATATTATTTTTTGACATATTCTCATTTAAATATTTGGTTTGCAGGTGTAGTTACGGGGAGGGGGGGTTAATTTTGCCATAATTTTGTCCTAATTTTTTTAGGTCTTTTATATCGTAAAATAACAAAAGTACACATGCTAAAAATATAAATACAGCTCGTATAGAGAAAAATTAAATACACTCGCTCTTGGAATATATGGAATAAAAGTACTCTTACAGTAATCCGTCACAACTCATTACTAATTAAATCAAAACGATGCATTGTACAATGTTCATTACAATTCGCAGCACTTATTTAACCTTTCATAGAGTTCACTCTGCTTAGCTACACAACTTTAATTTAATTTTCAAACTTTTAAGTTAGAAATAAGGGTTCAATAGGTAAATAAATTTTATAATAATAATAATAGCAATAGCAGTAACAACTCACAACCTAATTAAAACAAAGCAAGATAAGACAATCAAGTACCAGAATCTAGCAACAGAGGTAAAACGTATATGGAAACTGGGTGACAATGGCGACATTAAAATTATACCCTATACTGTCTTGTTTTTTTTTATTTTAAGAAATAGTTCAGTTTCACATGATTGCGGATCGTTAAATCCACTATTAAATAAACATTCCAGGCAACTTATCTGAACCTTGTAACAGCCATACCATTAATTTACGATATTGTATTTAGGTCGGAAATGGAAAAGCCGGAGGAAGATGATTACACCAACTTTTCACTTCAAAATCTTGGAAGATTTTATGGCAGTTTTTAATAAACAATTTGATATTATGGTTGATGTTTTGAAGGATGAAGTTAAAAATAACGAAGGAAAATCTATTGAAATTTATGAAACCATTACTTTAGCCTCTTTAGACATTATTTGCGGTAAGTATTAAATTATTAAGTAGGTAGGTGTATGATAAATACTGTTCACCAATTAATGCTTATGGTAAAGCAAATATATTTATTATTTCACTTGGAAAAATTGATGATTGACGAAAAGTTTTTTTATATATAATTTTTTTCAGATTCTACATTAGTTGACGGTATCGTTATCAGATTATCATATATGCCTGCTGAAGGTACATGTTGCCTTCATTTTCGAAAAGTGTTCAGTTCTTTTTTTTAATTTGGCGATATCAAATCGGTTTCAGAGCGTATTCGAATTGGGTGCATTGCGTTTTCTAACATTTTGTTTAAAATGTTTTCCAATGATTTTTCTGTGTTGTGAGGAGAATTTTATCTTCATAGTCTTCTTCATCAATTACCCCAGGAATTTTTTGGAAACGTTTTATAAGATTCTCTAATATTTCCCTAATGAAATTTTTTTAGGAACCTGGAATAGTGCACCTAAATCTTGCTCATTGAAATTGTGCAAATAGGTATTACTTGTATAATTTGCTATAACATAAAATTTAAAGAAATATCTCATAAATAAATTCGCATCACGTCAGCACAGTGACTTTAAGTGGTTCCAATACATTAACCAAATCACCACAGTTTATATTCGGAATCCAGTATCAAAGTGGCATTTTTAAGCCGATCATTGCCTTTTGAACGCAATTCCGGAGGTAACTAAAATATTGTAGCATTAAAAGACTGTTCCGTCTTCTTTTTTGAATCTCGAAAATCTCAGGATCCAATCGACTACGATCCCGGGATTTGCAGTATCTAAATATTGCCGGGATCCCGGGATTTTAGGTTTCAAAATTGCAAACCTTACTGTATACCGCTCAGTTTCGCATGCATCAGTTACTATTAAATATACATCGCATCTATATTGACAAAATACCTGAATTAAGTTAATGAACCGATAATTAATGTTGAATGTTTCAGAAACACGATCTCTCAACATATATTATTAGTAACCAATTTGGTGTTTCAGAAATCTGACACTAAACTTTTATTGCAAATAAAAAAATAGAATTCAATTTATCAACGAAAACCTAATAAAACACAGCCCCTGGTACTGGAGCAAATAAATTATTAACATTTGCTTTAATTTTTAAACATCATTTGATGTCAATGGTGGAGAGTCTGCTGCTGCAATACTTTATGATTTGTCGCTGGTTGTAGTCTATCGCGTACTGATTTCGAGCCTCAGCTCTAGCACTGACAATGTCGGTGAGTAAGGATGCATATCTGCGTCTTTCCAAATGTGTAAACCCCTTCTGGACGGCCTTGGTTTTAGATTTAGGGGGTTGACTACCACTTGCGGTGAGTTTATGTTTGTTTATAATAAGTCATGGGGTACCTCAAGGTTCTGTTCTTGGCCCAAGTTTATTTTTGTTATATATTAATGAACTGACTGAAATTGATATTAAAGGAAAATTCGTCTTATTTGCTGCTGATACTACTATATTGTGGCGTAGCAAAGATGGTAATTCCCTTTGGGAATAAATGTGTTCTTACATAAGTAAAGTCAAAGAATGGTGCGACTTTAACTTGCTTTCAGATGCAACCCCCCCCCCCCCCTTTCTCGGCCCATGGAATTATTACAGTGATTTCCATTTACTTTTTGGAAGGAGTGTATTTAATTTATAAGCATAAAAGTAATGTCAGTACTAGTTCTCCCATTAAGTCCCCCATCAAAATTATAACCCTGGGAGTCTATTTCACGACAAATGGCACTGATAGGTAATTGTCGCATAATTATTTTACTTACATTCTCGAGCAGTAGTAGACACTGCGAATACCACTCGACAAATATGTCGCATGACGAAGCATGTCAACACTGTTTAACGACGCTACTTTACTGATACAAAACATTACTTGACAGCATCGGATGTCAATGGAATCGATGCAGAAAACAAACGGCTATAACAAAAGTGTTTTAAAAACTCAAACATTTTTGTCTGACAAATTTTCTGATAAGTTTACAAAGATGCAACTTTAAAACAATAGCAATTTCATTTAGATTAAATTGATTCTGTAAGTCAATTTGTCATAATAATAACAACTTTTGGACTTGGGCCAGAAACGACCACTTTACATTCTTGGTGGAGAAACAACTATTAACAAAACTTAACTTCACCCTTAGCGTGGAAGCTCGGGTTTGACTCTGTATAAACGGTCCGATCAATTCTATTAAATTTATTACTAAATCTTTACTTAACCTGAACTGCCGATCATTAAGTTCAAGCAGATTATATTTCTTGTAATACCTTCATCTAAATTGCTTTGCATCTTCTTGAAATGATAAGTTTTCAATTCAGTAAGCATATTTACTTCATTCAAGCCATTTTTATAAAACTTTGCCATTATCATTAATTCGCATGCGAGAGTATAATGTCGTGTGCTCTTTACCCACTCGTTGAATATTCTATTGAAAATTATAGAATGCGACATTCGACAATGCATATTTTTAGAGTCCTGTAAATTTGGTAGATATTGTCCCAAAGTAGTACGCGATTTTTGCTAATAGAGATTCGCGAATAGACTCCCTGTTTTACCAATTCCATGATCCACCCTGGTCAAAGACTATTATTTATCTACCTAATAATACTAAAGACATTAATTCAAATAATAATTTCAGCAAGGCGGTCAAAAGTCTACATTTTTAAACCCTATTATAATTCAGAAGACTTTTAATGATACATTTTAGTGTAATGTAGTATTTTATTTATTTTTATTTTAAAAATTTTTTTTTATTATATTGTTTTTATTTTGTGTTTATTGTTGTTTAAACGCCTTTTCCCTTTACTTTGTCAATGAGAGATAGTTTTCTTGTGGACAATAAAGTATTTTAGGGACTAACTAAAACGACTCATGACACGTTCATATTTCAGAAACTGCGTTTGGCACACCAATTCGAGCACAATATAAAGCAAATCCAGAATTCGTACAAGCAGTCAGCGGGTTTTTAGAAATATTTATGTTAAGATTTTTTTCTGCGTGGCAGAGAAATCCCATCCTATTTAGGATGTCTTCTAGTTATGGACAGTACAAGGAATATTTAAAAATACTGCTCGACCTTTCCGATAAAGTTATTAAGGAACGCAGGGCAGAGTGGAAAACTAAACAAGAAAATTTCCAAACGGTCAGTGACGATGGTATTAAAAGGAGAGCGGCGCTTTTAGACATGTTGCTAGAGGCGACTATTGATGGAGAACACTTATCTAATGAAGACATAAGAGATGAGGTTAACACTTTCATGTTTGAGGTTTGTATATAACGCTGACTCATATTAACGATCAAATTCGTTCAGTGTATTTCACTGAGGTCACGACGCAGTAGGTTTAAATTTTGTGTTCATTATTCTTTATAATGGATGGAATATCACAAAGTAGCAGACAACTACATTTATTTCTTAAAAAATATAATACATATAACATATCAAAGATATTTATAAGAATTATATTTTTTATAGTTTATGTATCAGGACATTTGACCAGGTTTTCCATCATAAATTTATAATCGCTCTATTATTTTTTATTTTATTTATTTAATTATACACCATTATATATCCAACACTATAAACATCACCATCTAACTGTAGAAAGAATTTACAAGATAGAAAAAAAAACACATTTAATGTATACTACACGAATTAGTAACTATAAAATGAACTTTAATTATTTTCAATCTAAATGTTTTTGAGACACCTAGTCAATCAGTGGCCGTGTTCATAAACGATCAGTAATATATATTCTTTTTAGGGTCATGACACCACAAGTTCAGGGATGTGTTTTACTCTTTATGCACTTTCTCGACACGAGGAGATTCAGCAAAAAGTGTATAACGAATTAGTTGAAGTCATTGGAACTGACAGTAAATCTGAAATTACGATATCTCAAATTAACGACTTGAAATATTTTGATATGGTGGTGAAAGAATCTCTACGATATTATCCTCCAGTGCCACTTGTAGAAAGAAGAGTGGACGATGACTGGATTATTGGTAAATAAATGGAGGTTACAATTTTACCATCAATCAAAGAAACCTATTTCGTAATGAATGAATTTACTGGTTCGCTATAAGAACACTAAAATATATTCCATTGAAATAAATTAGCAATACATAAAAATAGGTAGAATTTACAAGTGAGAACTTAAAAACCACTTGAATTTTAAGTATTAGTGGAGTGAAAATAAATTTTAAAATGGAATAGACCGGTTCCACATTCTCTGTTTCAATTGAAAGCGACTGTATTTGCAATAAAGAAAAGCTGTCCCAAATTTGAGATACAGATTTTTTAAAATAATGTCATTTTTGATCACTTGAAAAGTGGCAACCGATGCGAGACTACAAAACGTACCTGTGCGCAAAGCTAAGTCATGTGACGTCAGCTACTAGACAGACGCCTTGTTAGCTAAATGTAGTAGAGGTATACGTGTATTACAATGGGCTCATTTAATGAATTCCATTTAGTAGTTGTTACTTCTTGTGGATAAAGTATTACTTAAAATTAGACCATATTGAAAATTTCAGATGAATCCGATATGTGGTTTTCGAAATATACGACTTTTAAAAAGGTGCGACCAACATCGTGACGTCAGAGGATAGTAATATAAATCGGCGAAAATAGTTGATAAACTGAAATTCTTCACAAACACGCATAAGTTTCAAAACACACTGCTTGAGTTAACGATTTGTAATATCGTGAAACTATAATAACGCGCTGTAGCAAGCCGCTTCGGCTAGCGGGTTCCTATCAAGTGACGTCACGGCCGATACTCGATAAGGCGGTCCATTTTCACGATTTTTTAAAACGATTTACAGGTCTCACAAAATTCTAGTTTTTTTGCACAGGGTCTTAAAATTATAAGATCTTTCCGATAATCAAATAAAAAAAAGTCCTAAATAAGCCCATTGTTTATTTAGGTTTACGCGGTAAAGGCAGACGGTTTAATCATGAAGGAAAATTCCAGCAAGAAATTGGTGTTTTATACCAAAATGTATACTAATACACGACTAAAGCCCCTTTAAAAATGTTTGTGATTAGTCCGATAGGCTTTAAAAGAAAATAAGAAAAGTGGTTTGCAGCAGCTTGAAGGAATGTTAAAGAAGTATCACCTACATCGGCAGTGTATTTCTTGCTAAATGCATTGCTGGTGATAAAACGTATTCGAGATTTTCAACTTTTAAATCCCCATACGGTAATCAGCACAGAAATGGTTCGAAAACTTGACAGAGCAATGAGAATCACATGGCCTTATATTTTTTTTGAATATGCGTAATTAATATTGATTAACTATATAATAGACACCTAGGTTTATATTCGTGTTACTTTCTAGAATATCAAACGTTTACATGGGGTAAATGATGCGAATGGAGTTTCTGATATTCCATTTACATTATATATGTCAAAATTTAATAAATATGACGGATAAACTTGCATAATAATATTTAATAATAATTGGGGGGGGGGGGGGGGGGGGCGTAGATGCATTTTTGGAAACACAGCAATCTCGTCCCACCTTCTAGCGGCTTGTATATCAGCGTATACGCGGAAACTATGTAATTTCGAGACGAGGATTACGTAGTGGTTATACCATACTTTGGAGGGGATGTAAAGTAGGCGGTCCCTTGTTTATTAAATGTTAGGCAAGTAAAAGATTCCTACTCTTCTTACGAGAAGAGATTCGGCAAAATTTCCAAGTAAGGAGTAGCTCGTCTCATGGCGACGGTGACAGGTCTTGGTAGCGGAAATAGGCTGACGTTAAAATAAAAAGATAAAAAAAGTACTAATTACCCCGCGCTTGGTAGGATACGTGCATGCAGAGTAAAAGCGAAGCTTGTGTCTAATATCTGACGTCAGAAACCGTTATAAACCGAAACCTTTACAAATGTTTGCCAAAAAAAAATATTTTACATGAATCCTTAGCTTGCAACCTGTAAAATAATTAAAACCCTTAAAAATGGCCCTTTTTGTATAATTTAAGTATGAAAAAAAAATAAATAACTTTTCCTATTTTTTAACTTGACAATGTACCATAAAAATATCTGAGATGATTTATCAGTGATTTATGCATATTACAATAAGGTTGACAAGTTTTTTCCCTATATTAATGTGTGTTTTTCAGATGGAATAACAGTACCTAAAGGTACTACCATTTCAATATTTTTATACGGAATGAGTCAACGGCCCGAGGTATTTCCAGAACCAGACAGATTTGATCCAGAAAGATTCCTTCCTGAAAAGCAGTCCTCAAGACATTTCTACTCATATATACCATTTAGCGCTGGGCCGCGAAATTGCGTAGGTGAGATATACATGTTTTTCAATACATGAACAAAACGTAAAAAGATTCTTGCTTTTTAACAACATATATAGAAAAAAATCGAACAAAGGTTGCATATTCTCTAGGATGGTGATGATTTCTTACCTTTAATTCTTCGAGACTTTTACGCGTTCAATAGAATTTCTAATGCATGATAACTTGTCTGCCTATGTACACTAATAAACGCAAACAGAAACCTTTTTATATATCTGCCGTACTTTAGATCTTTCAGGACAAAGCTCCTAAATGTTATTAGGCTGATGTCACCAAGGTGTGTGATGGCATATTAAAAAAGTTGTATAACCTAGTTTTTCTAAAGGTAGCGATTAAATCTTTGACGTGGATTGACGATGAATTGGTTCTTACAAACATGAAAATCTCAACAGTACACTCGGCGCGCAATTTACAAATAAAACCATGTTCGCACCATCTGACGATTTAAACTAACTTGAAATTAACACCATATTTATGCTAAACACAATTTTATATTTTCTATTTCTATATTTAATATTTACGTTTTAGGTCAAAAATTTGCTATGCTAGAATTGAAGACCTGTATCATAAAGTGCTTGCTGCATTTTAAGATCTTACCTGATTTGGATTTTGAACCAGAAATTGGAATGTGCTCAATTTTAAGATCAGCAAATGGAATTAGAATGAAACTAATACCTCGGAGCAAAAATTAAGTCTCAACATTAAGTTGGTAAGTAATAAATTCTTCACAAAATAATATGCATATTAAATACAGAATTGCATTTACAATTTTTTTTGCAAAATCTTGAAAATCTAATACAGTGCTAAAACAATATCTAAATTTATTTGCATGTTTTAACATTATAGACAAATAGATAAAATGTGGTAGTACATTTTAAATAGCTTTCTTTTTCAGGAACATTGAAAATGAAACTGCGTCTACGCATCCGGTGGGTATAATCTTACAAGTGACAATTAAAGCATTCATTCTTTATTACTTTAATATAGAATAGACATCACAGAGATCTAAACTGCAAATATGTCCATTGGTATATTTTTATTGTAACTGCAACTAATAATAAAAAATGTTTTATTTCCTTTCATATGCATAAATTAATACTTAAATAAAGTTAATGAGCGAATTTTGATTGTTTCCAAAATAACTTCCAATACAAGGGGGTGTTTGTAAGCTCGAACAATGTTTTAATATCTTATCTTGAAAAGAGACGCCTTTTTTAAAATAGATACAATTTCCTTTAATTTGATTCTCTTTTGGTTGCTGTACTATTAATTTCCCGAGACACAGCAATTTAGAAATTTTAAATATCAAGGACAATTTCTTTCAATTGTCCTTCTTTATTCTCTGCATTTTTCTGTTCAACAATACTCAAATTCTGAACGTCATTTATCTCCTGCCGACTGAAAACAGTGCATTGATATTGATAGTTGATTCAACTGCTCTTGCTCCAGGCGACAGAGATATCTTTACTTTACTTCCCTCGCTTACCGAAGGGAAGTACTGTTATCGCGAAAAAATCACCTTCCGAGATTTCTCCGAAAATTCTCGTTTCAGACTACTAAAGTCTTTTAAGTCAGTCTGCCTGTCTGTTTATCGGTCTGTTGGCGCTATATCTACAAAACCATTTGGAAGACAAGAATAATATTTGGCCGGTTATTGAGGCTACTGCCAACGAAGAACTGGGATATACTTCCAGTGAAAAAATAATAAAAGAAATGAAGAAAAAAATGTGACGGAAGACATTAATATTTGGCATCAGAAAATTAAATGCATTCCTAATAATGGTGTTTTGAGGGTGGGCGGTCATCTAAATAATTCGCCATTGTCGAAAAAACATCCCGCTCTTTTACCTCGTAGTTATCGTCTTACCGACTTAATAATAGAAGATACGCATAATCAATACTTTCATCCTGTTACGCAAGCACTATAAATTTTGTTGACTGAATTTTTTGATTTTATCCGCAATAAGAGCAATACGCAATATTTTGGCAAAATGTTACAATTGTTGGCTTCTTAATCCAAAATCATTCCAACATCCCATGGATAATTTGCCTTCTTCTAGAGTTTCTCAAGTAAAAGTTTTCTCGTACATGGACATTGATTTTGTCGGCTTGGTAAAACCAGAGGGATGAAAACTCGAAGCATATATATGTATTTTTTATGCTTTGCCACAAAAGCAGTACATGTAGAGCTCGCGTCTGATCTGCCTACGAAGGTATTTCTAACCCCTTTGCGGCGATTTATTGCGCGCCGCGGTCGCTGCAATCACATTTACAGCGATTGTGGTACAAATCTGAAGGTAGTTCACAAACAACTCTTGCAAACTATGCAAAATGCAGCTGAATCGAAAAAGATTGAATGGCATTTTAATCCACCATCCGCACCACATTTTGGTGGCCTCTGGGAGGCTGGCATTAAATCTTTTAAAACTCGTTTATTTCATATAATCGGAAAGCAAATCTTAAGATACGAACAGTTGTACACTGTGTTAGTCGAAATTGAGTTAGTGCTTAATTCACGCCCATTGTACCTAATAAGTTCTAACTGAACGATCTGTCTGTTTTAATCCCAGGACATTTTTTAACATTAGACTTCAATTCCGGACCCTGATTATTATAACTTTAAATTAAACCGCTTAACTCGTTGGCAGCTATTACAACGTCTGCATTAGGACTTTTGAGCGCGCTGGCGCACGGAGTAGCTCCATATTCTCCATAGGAAAATGGACACAACCCTCACATATATTTTAGAAGGTACAATAGTGGTAATAAAGAATGACCTTGTCCCTCTTTTGCGTTGGTCAATGGGTCGCATTTTGATCCTGGTGCGAATAATGTAGTACGTGTAGCTACTATTCGCACTGCTCAGGGCCCTTTTAAAAGCCCGTTGGTAAAGCTGTGTACTTTACTGAATACTCAGACTGGTTAAAATATTCGCATATTTTGGTGGGCGGAATGTTCGAAATTAAGTAAGTAACTAATTTATTCAAATAAATTTGTTATAATACACACATTGAGTAATTGGTGAGTTTTAAAAATATATAAGTTTAATCAGGATGAGCCACCTAAGCAAGGCTTGTGTCGTGAGACTCATCCATATATTTCATTGTTGTGCCAAATATTTAAAGCAAAGCTATACTACTGAGTTAGTAAATTAGTATAAACATATAATATTTACCTATAAAAAAATTATTAAATGCTATTAGAGAAATATGAGCATATAAACAAGGATGAAGAGAAAACCATGTGCAAAAATTAAAACTACATAAAGACAAAAAAAACAAATAATTAAGAAAAATGTGATATGTAAAGTGGATATGCTTAATGTTTACATAGATTTAATATACATATTGTTATTAATTTATTATCTATCAAATATAAATTTTATATTACCTATTGAAATTTTAGTTAACATATTTTTTTAATTCCTTTTTTAATATCTGTGTATTTGATAAGTTTTTAATTCGTATGGGTAATAAATTAAAATGTTTAGGACAAAAAAGAATATAAATCTTTGAATATGACTTTTTCTACATAATGGAACATCTGTTATTTGATTGACTGTCGCTCGAGTGTTATACAAATGAGTTACGCAGCGTACAGGTTTCTTCAACATCCATAGCAAACACTGGTAAGTATAGAGTTCTTTTATATTAAATATTTTAGTCATTATACAACAATTCCGTAGACTACAGCTTATCTTTTTTTTTTTAGATTAATTTTTAATGGCGTGTTTTGAATGACTTCTGAAGTTATGGTGTAAAGTTTTATAAACTCCACCCCAAACAGTTATGCAATACCTTAAAATAGGTTCTGCCAAAGCGTCGTAGACAATGAGAATAAGTTTACTGTTTAAAATATTTCTTAACTGGTAAAATTTAAAAATTAATTTTCTGAGCCTTCTTATGGTGTTCTGTTCAGCGTAGAAATTGATCGATCATTATGCCTAAATATTTTATTGAGGTTACTTTGTGGATAATAGAGCAAGTACAGTTTGTAGTATTGTGACATGAGCAACAGTGGATGTGTTTCTATGTGGTTGATTCTTTGCTGTAGAAGTGAATGTAATGAACTTTGTTTTATCTATATTGAGGCTTAAGAGGCTTTTATTTAACCAACTAAAATACATTTTTAACTCCTTTTCGGCATTACAGTAGACCTCCTCCCATGTCTCTCCAAAAAAAGTTATTGCTGTATCATCCGCATATGATATTATATAACCGTTTGTGTTTTTTAATCTAGACATAAATTAAAAATAATATAGGACCTATTACCGTACCCTGCGGTACGCCCATGGTGACAGGTAACGGGTCGCTTTGTGTCACATTAATTTTCACTATTTGTTGCCTGCCAGATAAATAATCTTTAAATATATCTAGAGTAACGCCTCTAACACCAATAACTTCAAGTCTTTCTAGCAGAATTTTATGATTGACAGTGTCGAACGTTTTGGCAAGGTCTAAGAAAACAGTTAAACATTTCTTTGGTTGATTTAGGTTATCTACAATTTTATATACAAGTTGGTGTACTGCGTGTTCCGTGGACATATTTTCTCTAAAACCGAATTGATTGTTAGATAAAATCTGATGTTTTTCTAAAAAAAGTTGTAGTCTGTTTTTCAATGCTTTTTCGAAAACTTTAGCAAAATTACTAATAATACTTATCAGTCTGTAATTAAAAGCTTTAGGAAAAACTCAGATTTATAATGTGACACAATGGATCTATTAGATAGGTGTGGAATTTTTTAAAAATAATAGCTGATACTCCACCCAGACCAGGAGATGTGTTGTTTTTTAAGGTGTAAATTATTGAAACAATTCCCCTGCTTTGTTACAGGGCGAAGATAAAGAGAATCGTTAATATTTAGATAATAATAGATCAGAAGTTGTTTTATCTATTTTACTCGCCATCTTCGCACCTATATTAACAAAGTAGTTGTTAAAATAATTTGCTCTTTCTTTATCAGAAGAAATATGTTGGTCATCATCATTTATAATATTCAATTCATGCATATTTTCAGATTTAGTTTCCGCACTATTGGTTATACCGTTGACTTCCTGCCAAATTTTTTGTAATTATTTTTTGCTTGGTTAATTTGATATTTATAATATTCATTTTTGGTTTGTTTAATTAGGTTATTCAAAAAGTTTCTATAATTTTTATACTCGTTATGGATTCGTATTCGTCGGTGTGAAACTGATTAACTTTTAGATAGTCTCTGTGTCTAATTGAATTTAAGAGGCCTTGTGTCATCTTTCTTTTTTGAGTACTGAACTTTATGTTATTTAATACTTTTTGGATAAATATATTGTAAGCAAAATTAGGGTCGTTTTGCTGATAGATTTCCTGCCAACTTTCATTTGCAAAATGATTATTAAGTTTTCCATAATTGATATCATATGAATCTTTTTGAAATTTAATTTTTTCTTTTTCTAAATCTACATGCATATTTATTGATAGTAAAAGAATATAATGATCAGTTAAGTTACTTTTAAATTTAGTTTTGAGTAAAGAGATTTTTTTGTTCACTCCTATAAATATATGATCTATCAAGGTAGACGTAATGTTCGTAATTACGTCACTATATTATACAGTTTTTAATTAGTTTTATATTTACGTGCCCTAAGGAAACTCACTGAAAAGTTACCGCTGCTCGCACGCATAATTTTGATTAAGTTTATATATTCGCTATAGCTTATTTTTCACTAAAAAGGTGCATTTTCGCTCACCCCTGTGAACCACGCTACGATACAGTCCAATCGAAGACCAGAACAACGACGGAGGTTGCACAATATAATAAAAGTAAGTGCAATTGCAACTCAATCTTTTATATATTTTTTTGTATCTTTTCGCAACACCAGTGTTGTTAAACTTTGAAATATCAACAGAAACGCGCTAAATAAGTATTGTCTCATTGATTGTAAACATATTATTTATTATCTAATGAATTGTTTGTAAATGGATGTCTAATTACTTGCTTGTATATGGACATAAGTATTAGCTGATGCCCCCAATGACCAACATTAAGATATCGGCGTCTATGATATCTAATTAACAGATATCGTTATCTGTCTAAATATATATACTCATTATTTTTTCAACGTATCTCAGTGTTGCAGCATCCATGTAAATAATAAAATGTTTCTTTTGGCTATAATTATAGCCATTGTTGCTGTTGTGTTAACATTTTTATTAAATTGGTTTTTAACTTTGTCGAAATATGCTAGTTTAAAAAATGTGCCCGGTCCAAGACCGCTGCCAATTATTGGAAATGCTAATGAAATTGGATCAACCACAGTGGGTAAGGTACATATACATGTAAATTATCCTAAAAAATCGTAAATGAGTTCTAGACAGCTTGGTGCTTGGTGCGACACTGATAATGAAGTAGTTTCCAAAAACACCAAAAATACTTACATACAGGACGAGCGTTTCGCTAACCATATTGTAAAATTAGTTTTCTACAATTATTCATTTAAAATGAGTTTTTATTTAGATTTGCGAGGGTCTGGGATACTAGTGGGTATTTGTTGCTTATTTTTTAATTCTAATTTTTAGAAATTTACTCAATGGTAGACTCCAATTAGACAAAAAAGTGTCGTATTTTCGGAATATCATTGAATTAGTGTATTGAAATTTTACTAAAAAATAGAGAATAGAAGAAAAGATTAATAATGTTTTGATATTTGGTGACACGTTCAGAAAGTAGTGAAAACTAAAAAGTTCCCACCTCTAAAGTACAAGCTTCATCTCCTACTCCTTAAGAAAGGAACATTTTTGTGGTTTTCGAATTTTTTAAACAAAACGGTATCCTATTCAAAAAACACTGTGGAGCTAGAAAATATCGCTCATAAAATCTTCTATAAGAATGGTTCTTATCATAATCCCGCTGAAATAACGCGAAATTCCATTCCGTTTGAATCGTCTGGATGTGTAAAATATTGCAGAAAATGTAATAATGAAGGTGGTGACAATGATGGCAGACAGATAAGCGAAGAACGGGAACAGAGGGAAATAAATGTGTGTAGTTTTGCGGAGGCACATGCCCCTGTTCCAGCAGGCAAATCTCTGCCGAGCTCGATGTACCTGACCGCACCGTTCGGGCAATTTTAAAACGTAACAAACATCATTGTTATAAAGTTGACGTCACACAAGAAATTTTTCCCGATGACTTTATACGACGTATAAAATTCTGTGAGACCATGATGGAAAAGGCGAACGAAAATGAAACTTTCATTAAAAAATATTTTATTATTTACTGACGAAAGTTCATATTCGCTGCATGGTCGACACAATTCATCCGTTACTAGATATTGGTCCCGGAAAAATAAATATTTAAGTATGTATGCCACACCGAACTCAGTACCCACAGAAAGTCAATGTGTGGGCTGGAATTTTAGGTAATTCAATAGTTGGCCCCTTTTTTATCGACGGCAACCTTACAGCACAAAAATATTTGAATTTGTTACGTGAACAAATTATTCCGGCCGTTCGAACTTTGGGCATTGACCTGGAAGAGATTTGGTACCAGCAGGATGGTTGTCCTGCTCATAACGCGATAGTGATACGTAGATTCCTAGACACTACATTTCACGATCGCATTATAAGTGGAACAAGCACATATGTATTTAAAATTGGCTCTAGGATAATATGTAAAAACGTCAGACGGAGGTAACGAAAATTTTTCGAAAAAAAAGTATACCTCTCAAGCGACTTTGTGAACGTTGTAGGGGGACTTCGCAGCGGCATTTTCGTCTGACGATTTTAATTTGTGCTTAGAATTGTCTCTGTTGCAATATGTTAAAACGTCAGACGGAGGTAAGGAAAAAAAATTTTTGGAAAAAAAAATGACAATTTTGAGGGCGTCTAACATCTCTTTGGCAGCGACCTAGGCGTCTGACGATTTACATACGTTATCTGTGACCTTCAAACAGGTAATGTGCAAATTTTCAGCCGGAGGTATGATCATTTTTTGAGCAAAATTTTTTTCATTTTTGAGTCGTCTGACGTGTCCTCTGCAGGGGTTTTGAGCGAAATCCTTGCAGATGGCACTTCCTGATGGTCCCCCAACCACTTCTCAAAATTCCAGCCGGAGGTAATATCGTAGAACCTCCGCGGCCGCCAGCTTTTAGTCTAATAGAAAATGTTATGAACAATATTCCCCTCTCTGCAATTTTCTCCATATAGGACACCGTTTTGTTAAATAAATTGAAAAATCACAAAAATTGCACCTTTCTGATGTGGAAGCTGCCCCTTTTTAGTTTTCAATTCTTACCTACATTTTGCATACGACACCAAAATCTCAATATATTAATTTTTTGTTCTAAAATGTCAAATTCTCACACACTAAATGAAGTATTTTCGAGTAGTCCTACAAATTATCAATTTAAAAGTTTAACCAAAAAACTGTGGTTCTTAAAATTTTTTGTAAAAATAAAAAAATATAAGTAAACATTTTTTTCCATCCACCTCATTCAAAAGAGCTATGAAAAGAAGTAGCCCTCTTGCAATAAAAAAGCGCACAAAAACTATAGGTTTTTAGCAAAAGAGAAGTTGGGTACGTGCATTTCATCAACCAAGTTGGCATCACCAGCATGCGATTGAAACTGTTCTAATCAACCCCCGATGATACCAACTTGGTTGGAGAAACATCCGTCGATTTTAAGTTCAAATGTTTAGCATTTTTGTTGTGTGAGCCACTTCACTGTAATGGCACACCAAAGGGTTCAATTATTCCATCAAGTGTAGTGGCACAGGAACACCAATTATTCCCCACATTTTCCATTAGTAAGTATGCATCAGGAAACAATAAACAAATTAATGTTTTAGACCTACTTCAGTCATTGATGAAGTTGCAAAACAGATATGGAACATTTTATAAGTTATGGATTGGACCTAGATTACACTTGATGTTAGCAAAACCAGAGTATGTAGAACAATTACTAACTTCCAACGTCCATTTGACGAAATCTGATGGATATGACTTAATTAGATCCTGGATAGGGGATGGATTATTAACCAGTACAGGTATGTTCGTTAAATATTAACATTATTGACTTTTAATCACTTACATTTTCACGGTGTCATTATTGTAAATATGAATAATTTTATAAAATCTAAAATTATTGTCTATTAGTAAAGGACTTAAAGGTAAAAAATATGTAAAAGAGTGACCCCAAAAAATCGCCCATTTTCAAGCCCTCGAATTTACTTTCAAACTAAGTGCTAAATTATTCTTATAACTCAATAGCATCATTTGAATAAAGTTTTATTAGTTTCGTCTAATATCAACGTGACTATGGAACTATAATATGTTAATCGGAGCGGCGGTGGTCAAATATACTAACGTTCTCTCCGTCTCCGGATCATGTGATTGGTCCAACATTAACACTTCGTCGTAAATATTCCATACTCCTCTGTTACTTAGTTATCATAAAAACCGTCAGTTACTATATTGGGTTTAAAATATCGTGAATGCCTCGTAAGTATCTTAAAATTTTGTTTAAATATTATTTTTATCTATGGGGAAAAATGTTAAATAGAAAAAACATGTTTTTTGTATTTAATTATTCGTGAAATTTTCTCTGCAAATACCACTTGTGATTTTAAATTTTATTTATAAATTTCTCTCGAGTTAAGTTGCCAAAAGTAACACAATTCGTGAATATTGGACAGGTCACATCAATTTATCAACGATAATAAACTGTCAATTTATAGTATTTATATTACTAGGCAACTACGCTCTCGATACAATTCTAAGCACTAGTGATATTACATAAGAAAAATTTAATCTTCCATAAGTAAAAACATACCGAAAATATGTTATTTTCGTGTAATTTAAAAAAACTGCCCTGACTAATTCCATAGGTCTACGCCACTGATTGTGTATGGAGTTAATTCAATTTATAATAGGACTCCATCATCTTAAGCTACATACAAAATTTCGTCGCATTATCTTCCCTTGTTTAAAAGTTTAATAGCCAGCAAAAAATTCTCTAAATCTTAGCATCAGCATTAATTTACGGTATTGTATTGTAGGTCGGAAATGGAAAAGCCGGAGGAAAATGATTACGCCAACTTTTCACTTCAAAATTTTGGAAGATTTTATGACAGTTTTTAATAAACAATTTGATATTATGCTTGATGTCTTGAAGGATGAAGCTAAAAATAACGAAGGAAAATCTATTGAAATTTATGAAACTATTACTTTGGCTTCTTTGGACATAATCTGCGGTAAGTATTAAATTATTAACTATTATTAGGCAGTAGTGCAGTCAAATTAAGCATCAAAATAGGAATTCTCTGGCTGCAGATATTTTCTTGTTTTAATTTATTGTAGATATAATAACAAATGCTATGAGAATTTTTGGATTAAATCGGTTTATTGCTTTTTGTTAAATTTAAACAATTCCCGTTTCAGCATTGGAATTTTCTGCTATTTTCCTTATTATTTCCGGCCCTAGTAATCGCATCGCAATAATAAAAATAGCAAATCTTCATTTAAACGGTTTTTTGAAAGTTTATAATTTTCAAATTTATAGTTGTAAACAAATTCAAATAAGTCTGTGGATTTTATATTAATCAAAAACGGAAGCAGAAATTGTCATTCAAAACCGAAGAAATGCCCAAGAAATCATTACTTCCACATCCAGATTTTCGATCCAAGTCACTCACAACGAAAAAATTTTGTATGTGGAAATAATTGCTTATGGAACTTTAATAATATAATATTTGAAATCCTCTACCCCAAAAACCTATAAAACGATACCCCACATCGGTATTGGGGTGGGGGTGGTGATAAGGGGGTGGATGAAGCAAAAAAATATTTTGAGGTTTCTGGTTCTTGTACACACACTAAATCACATTTTTTTTTCATCCCCTTTAATAATAGGGTGGGGGTGGTAATGGCTAATGCCAAAAATTTTTTTGAGACCATAGCTTTTCTTGTATATACTAAATACCAATTTTCTGGGCTCTTACCTGCTTGATTTAGCTATTTACCCCAAATCTACCCCAATTTACCCCCCAACCCTTTGACGGAACAAGATGAAAATATAATCTAGTTCCAGATCCCATTAAAGTACATATGTGTACCAAATTTCAAGTCAATATCTTAAACGGTTCCAGAGTAAACGTGCGCACAAAAAAAGTTACAGACAGACCGACAGACAGAATTTTTTTTCGCTCAAACTTAAAATCTCGACGTTTCATGACATTCTAAGCCTATTTAAGCAATAAAAATTTTTAAAAAATTTTTTGTCGTTACTATACTTCCACTGGATGTGGAAGTAAAATTATTTCTGTGTTTTAAGATCGGACATTGTCGATTTACCGAATAAAAATCGATTTTAAACTTTTAAAAAATAACAGCAGGGTTTCAAATAAAATACATTTTCGAAGTTTTAAGGCTGGACAATAGTATATTGTGTATTTAGATGTGAAAGCAATACATTCCCGGACGACGATGCAAATTGTTGGCCGAGGCGCTAGCCGAGGCCAACAAGCATCGAAGTCCGGGAATGTGCTTTCACACCGAAGTACACATACTATTTTTTCTGAAATCACAATCAAAATTATTATAAATTAAGGAATTTGTATTAATGCATAACATTTCTTCATTACAATCTAACTGCTTACTAATAAATGCAATTTTAATGTGAGTTGGTTTGTCTGCGTGTATTAATTTACTGTCTAAAATATACATAAAAAACCGTACGGGAATGTTACTTTCCCGGCCTAGGCCGGGAAAGTAACATTCCCGTACAGTTTTGTTGATCGTTGCTTGGCAACGGATCTTTTCCGGTCTGTTTTGTGATAGTTTCTTAGCAACGGACTAAAATACTGGAATTGTGCATTTTTCGATCTGAAATCGCGCCGAAAATGTAGACATTGCCGATCAATTTCAGAAAAAGTAACATTCCCGTGCGTTTTGTTGATCGTTGCGTGGCAACAGATCTTTTCCGGTCTGTTTTCTGATAGTTTCTTAGCAACGGACTAAAATACTGAAATTGTGCATTTTTCGATCTGAAATCGCACCGAAAATGTAGACATTGCCGATCGATTTCAGAAAAAAATTTTTAAAGTAAAATAGAATCGAACCAAACATTTTCTCAGACTAAATTGTTTTCAAAACAGAACTGAATCGCCCCAACGACATTCACGATCGAGTGTTAGGCCTGAGCTCATCCTGAACTTGAACTGACTACTTATCATCCTGCACTCTCCTGCCAACACTGACGCACCATCTTCCGTCAACACTACAAATCGACTCTGAGAGCTACACCCTACCCAATCAGAAGCTGGCAGGACCTTTGTATTGCTGGTACCCTTTTTCAACATTCAAAGTTTTTCAACTTTCTAAAACGCAGTCCAAGTTCGAATTTCCTGCTACAAGTATAATGCTCCTTTTCGAATAAAATACACATTGCCTTATCAGGTGCTAGCCATTTTCATGCAACCTCTGTAACAACAACCCCTTCCCTTTGTCTCACCTCTATCAACGACATGATTTTATTTATTTCCTATCCTGCTTCGTTCTCTTTCTGTACTTTTTGTCCTTCTAAATTATCTTCTTCCTAATCATCAAAATTAAACCGTAACCTTTCAAAGATCAATCAAAAACATTTGAAAATCACAAATTAAACGTTTTGATATTCCCTCAGCCTACTCCCAATTCCTTGAAGAAGGTTTTTTTTATTTGGTTCTATGCCTGTACCAGCAAACTAAATTCATTCAGTCTACGTCATCTTTTATTAGCATATAAGTTTTATGATTCCTTTTGAATATTTAAACATTACCTTTTTTTAATTCGTCCTTTGAACTGAACGAATCTTGGTTTATCCACCTAATTTTATCAAGATGATCCGGCTCCATCACGTCCAGTCTTTCAACTGCCACGAAGCTTTACGTCGTGGATGTCTGGCTAAATTCGGAAATACATTGTACTATTTAAATACTAATACTAATACTTGAACTAAATTGATATTGTTTCCTTTACTTTGTCAATGAGAAATAGTTTTCTTGAGAAGAACAAAGTATTTTAATTGATTGATTGAAATGGCTTATGACGCGTTTATATTTCAGAAACTGCATTTGGCACACCAATTCGAGCGCAATATAAGGCAAACCCAGAATTCGTACAAGCAGTCAGCGGATATTTAGAAATAGTTATGTTAAGATTTTTTTCCGCATGGCAGAGAAATCCTATCCTATTTAGGATGTCTTCTAGTTATGGACGGTACAAGGAATATTTAAAAATACTACTCGACCTTTCCGATAAAGTTATTAAGGAACGCAGAGCGGAGTGGAAAACTAAACAAGAAAATTCCCAAAGGGTCGGCGACGATGGTATTAAAAGGAGATCAGCGCTTCTAGACATGTTGCTAGAGGCGACTATCGATGGAGAACACTTATCTAATGAAGACATAAGAGATGAGGTTAACACTTTCATGTTTGAGGTTTGTATATATATAGGGTGCATCACGGTTAGTAGCCTATTAGACGTTTCAGAAAAACTACGAATAATTCGAATTCTATTCGTTCTTTTATGATAACTTTCAATATCGTCCCTATCTAGAAAACCAATAATTTTTGAGATATTTCGATTTTAATGAAATCTGATGCGAAATCCAACCCATAGCTGGAAATTAATAACATTCGCTATGGTATATTACGATGAAAAAATTTTCTCCCATATGTCTAGGAATGATGGAGCTTATGTGGGCTCAAGCTACAAATGCTCCAAAATATACAGGGTGCCCAGGAAATGAGGTCCAACTTCGACAATTTCAACCTCCATCCATTAAACCGTTTATTTCAAATGGAGCATACTATATTTTATAAGCCTATTCGCTTCCCTCTTTTATTACCTTTCAACTTTTATGGGAATTCCCTATAGCTAAAATGTACGGTTATTGGGTTAACTGAAGTTGCTTAAAGATTGTCAAGTGAAAAGTTCGATTTATTTGTGTTTTGTATTCTCTCTCTCTGAAAAAAAACGTGCAGAAAATATGTGTATTATCAGAATCATTTCCTACCGGAAGGAGAAGATTATTTCATAACCTCCACTCAGCACGTAATGATCCAAAACTGTCTTATTTTTATCAACGTTTTGTTGCATTGTTTTTGTTGTAGATTTAAAATTTATACAAATTTCCTGCTGTGTTTTCTATACTTCTATCAACAGCTATCGACAGAAAAATGCTTGAAATCTTTCTCTTTAGTTGGTTTTGGATCACTACCTTCTGAGTGGAAGTTATGGAATCATCTCCTTCTTCTCAAAGTAGGAAATAAGTTTGATAATATACATGTATTTTCTGTACATTTAATTTTTTCCCAGAGAGAGAGAGAGAGAGAGGGAGAGTACAAAACACAAATAAATTAAAGTTTTTACCATTCCTGACAAACTTTAAGCAACTTTAATGAATCCACTCTGATTCTTTTACAATATTATTGTAAATTACTATATTAGTGGATTGTGTGAGTCGGAAAAAGACCCGATAAACATGACTATTGTCTGATACAACCAAAGTAGTTCTCCCCCCCGTTTTCGAGGTTGCTGAACACCGTGGTGGTGGCAGAATTTCTCGTTGGGGTAACCCACCTCGTTTTCCAGCATGGAGAAGACCCTAGGACACGTGCCTGATACCCGCCCACTCCTGTAACGGCCTCCAAAGAGGTCAGAGATCATACAACTGGACAAAAAGGTTTCCCTCCCATTTTCGAGCATGCAGAACACGGAGAAGACCACGAATCGACTGCTTGACACCCGTTTACCCCCTCAATGGCAAAAAAATACTCCTTCAATAGAAATATTTTATATACTTAATATATTATAATTAAGTAAATCAGATATTTCAATTACTATTTCCCAAAAAATATGTACAAAAAATATACATTTATCTTTTTTCAGCAGATGACTAGAAGGTGTCTAGAAGATGACTACTTTGTTGGCGAGATCCAGGTGACATCTTAATGTTTTTTTCCTCCTTGGGGTATGCTGAGATGGCACTCTCACCTCTCTGGAGGGTTATTATTGGCCATTTACGGGGGTGGGTCACCCCGGGGAGAAATTCCACCATCACGACGGTGTTCAGCATCCTCGAAAACGGGGGATCACCAAGTAAGAGTCCCTCAGACAATTATAATACGCGTTAACCCCAGTTTGTGGAGGGTTTTTGGCCGTTTGCGAGGGTGGACACGCCAACGATAAATTCTGCCACCACCACGGTGTTCAGAAAACGGGAGGTCACCAAGTAAGACTCCCTCAAACAATTATAATACGCATTAGCCCTCATTTGTGGGTGGTTTTTGGCCGTTTGCTGGAGTGGGTCACCCCAACGAGAAATTCTGCCACCACCACGGTCTTCAGCATCCTCGAAAATGGAGAGGAGAACTAATCTGGTTGCATCAGCCAATAGTCGGGTTTTCGTCAGACTTCCACAATCCACTATATTCTCATGACACATTATTGTCGATATTGATGTTAACTTAACTATCTTTATAAATAACTTTAAATAACCCAATAACCATACATTTTAGGGAATGCACATGTGGGTTGAAAGGTAATAAAAGAGGGAAGCGAACAAGTTTATAAATATGTTCCGTTTGAAACAAGCGATTTAATGGAGGTCGAAGTTGCATTTTCTGGGCACCATATTTTGGGGCAATTGTAGCTTGAGCCCACATGAGCTCCATCTCTCATAGACATATGGGAGAGAAATAGTTTTTTTTGGTTGGTTTTTTAGATGGGGATTGATTGAAAGTAGAATAGAATTCGAATCTCGCATAAAAAATAGGGCATCCCAATTAAAATAAGGAAGTTGATGTCAACTTTCGGTGTAACCGGAAGTGTCAAATACGTGACGTTATTTTCATTAAACAAAAACTCCTCTTCCTAAATTTTCAGCTTCAAATTATTTCTAGTTTTTCTTAAACGTTTAATAGACCACTAACCGGGATACAGCCTGTATAAATTAGAGATTAGTGGGGTAGAAATAACGTTAAAAGTCGAGGTAAGGAAAGAGTTTGAGGAGGGAATTCTTTTGCTGAAATCTGATGTACACATAAGAAATGTGACTGTAAGTTTTGGATTTCGGACAAGGTCGGCAACATATTCATTTAAACATATTCATTTAAACAAGTAAAAATGCAAAACTTCGTTGTTCTCGTCTTTATTGCTATATCTCCGGTCGTACAGCAAAAATTAAAAAGAAAATTGTTCGCATTAAAATTTTGAACAGATCTAGATTTACAGGACCCTTATTAAATATCTACTTAACCTACAAAAACGGAGGAACCAATGATCATATATAGCGTTTTTAAATAATTTAAGAATGACATGGTGATTTAGAAAAAAAATTGGTAAAATACCCTCTCTAAGGACGTTAACTACCACAAACAAATTTCAAGTCGAAATATTTGTTTAAATAACTAAAAAGCCATAAATTGTCGAAATTTTTGCGGCCTTAGAAATCCATGATATTTAAGTCGCAGAGAAACATAATTTTTTTAAATTTTATGTTAAAGAAATTAAATATTTAGACCTGAAATTTGTATTGTTATTAGCAACTATGAAATAAACTTTAATTATTTTCAAACTATTTTAAACCATGTTTTTGAGACACCTAGTCAATCAGTGACCGTGTTCGTAAACGATCAGTAATATATATTTTTTTAGGGTCATGATACCACAAGTTCAGGGATGTGTTTTACTCTTTTTGCACTTTCTCGACACGAGGACATTCAGCAAAAGGTTTATAATGAATTAGTTGAAGTCATTGGAACTGACAGTAAATCTGAAATTACGATATCTCAAATTAACGATTTGAAATATTTTGATATGGTGGTGAAAGAATCTCTACGATATTATCCTTCAGTGCCACTTGTAGAAAGAAGAGTGGACGATGACTGGATTATTGGTAAATAAATGGAGGTTACAATTTTACCGTCAATCAAAGAAACCTATTTCGTAATGAATGAATTTACAGGTTCACTATAAGAACAATATAATATATTCTGTTGAAATAAATTAGCAGTACATAAAAATAGGTAGAATTCACACGTGAGGACTTATCAACCACTTAAATTTTAAGTTTTAGTATTATAGGAGTCAAAATAAATTTTCAATGGAATAGGCAGGTTCCACATTTATTTGTTTCGATTGAAATCGACTAATTAGTGCAAAAGGAATCACATGCGCTATAATAAATTTGCGGCCAATAATTAATCAGTGAAATAATATGTCTATATTCCATCAATTATTATATAGGTTGATGATGAATAAGAAATTTATAATTTTTTTTTAAATATGCGTAATTAATATTGATTAACTACATATAGTGGAATAAAACTAAGAGTCTAAATCACGTAATAAGGAATTGTTTTACAACAGCAATTTTTTTGCTGGAACTTGTCGGAAATATTACAAGCAGTGTAGCAAAAATTTTGGAATAATAAATCTTTGTCCCGCAAGTCATTTGTTTAAACAAAGGAATGTTGAAAACTGTGATTTTTCGCAGTTTTTTTTTTAAATATCTGTGGTTGTATAGCTCGTATCGCAGTGAATAAAAAAGAGATTGTTTATAATAAAATTCAGCAAAAAAGTAGATTTACCTGAACCTATTTGGTTAATTTGTTAAGTTGCAATAAATAAAAACAATAAAGAGCGGACATTCTTAAACAATCAATGATAACATAAACAATAATGTAATTATTTTGACGATATTTTAGGAAATGATGCGTCTAGAAGAACTAAATCGTCATACCAAATTTTAAGTTGGTATGTTGACAATAACGCCTAAAAAAAAACGAAGTCGAAAACTGAATCGTCGATTGTTTAAGTGCATCAAGTCGTACGTCTGGTTCTTCCCTAATACCTATTAGTCCATGTAAAACGCGGGGTATGACGCTCGGAATGCCCCCCTCATCGGGACCACTTGTATTTTGTGTTTTTTGGGTCACTGATCATGAAAATCGCAGCTCTAAAACTAGTGCGTCACCTCTAAAAATGCCAAAAACCACCCCTTCTGGGGGGGTTTTCGCGGTAATGTGAATAATACTGTAAAATAATGTTATGAATGTGCTAATTGTAATGATATTTTGCCAGTTCAGTATGTTCATCTAAAATAAGGACAAATTTTATACAGAGGGGGTAAAACTACCTTTAAGTTGACGTAAAATGGAAAAATGATGGATCTCTTTTTCACTTTTTGATTTGAGTTTAGATGAATGGGGGATTGTACAATGAAGAAAATTTTTTTCCAACCCTTCAGGGGTGAAAACTACCCCCATATCGCCTTTAAATTGAAAACGCTTAGAAAATAATTAGAGATGTATACTTTTTAGTTTGCTTGTAATTTTTGATAAACCTCCGTCGAAAAAATACTAAATATTTTTTTTACCTATTTAGGGGTGAATACTACCTCCAAGCTTGCAGGGAATTGAAAGAGAAGGTAGAAACATTCTTGATAAATGAACACTTCATATTGTTTGCAATATTTTTCATAAAAAAATATAAATAAAAAATATAAATATGAGGTGACGCACTATTTTTAGAACCGCGGGACCCCGATTTTCGTGATCAGCGACCCAAAAAACACAAAATACAAGTGGTCCCGATGAGGAGGCATTCCGAGCGTCAAATCCCGCGTCTTACATGGACTATATGCTTTGTGTCAACTAGTTTAAAACAATTCAGAACTATAATTTTTAAAATTGTCTTCGCGAACATAACGCACGGTTGCCACGAAAAATATCCCTGCCCCACACATAGAATTTTGCAATTAGGCAATTAAGACAACTAATGCAATATCTCCCTTCACTTTCACCGTACCGAGACTTTTTTTTAATTAATCATCTTTTTTTTTTTTCGTAGACTTTGATGCCTTCATTTATTTCGATTTTTCGTTTATTAGAACTTTCCTCCTAAAAATAACTCGTTTTCTGCGTAGATAATGAATAATAAACATTGTTTATTTCACTTCGTTTTTTTTAAGGTGAGGAGAGGTAAAAAATCTTGCGGGGGGGGCAATGCAAAGTATCGCTGCTGCATTACTATAAGTGTAAAACAAAACGAAATAACTCTTCCTGCTTTTTAACTTCACATAGTGTATGATAAAAATATCTCAAATGATTTATTGGTGATTTATGCACATTAGAACAAGCTTGAGAACTTGTTTCTCTATATTAATGTGTATTTTTCAGATGGAATAACAGTACCTAAAGGTACAAACATTTCAATATTTATATACGGAATGAATCAACGGCCCGAGGTATTTCCAGAACCAGATAGATTTGATCCAGAAAGATTCCTTCCTGAAAAGCAGTCCTCCAGACATTTCTACTCATATATACCATTTAGCGCTGGGCCGCGAAATTGTGTAGGTGAGATATACATGTTTTTCTACACCTCTTTAATCATATGACAATTATTAGCATTTTTTGGTGAAAAATAGTACCTATAATTCACTGTAGTGAATTATCGATTCATAATTCACTGCATCCGGCCAATCACAAATACGAATTCAAAAATTACTGTTTCGCTGATTCAATTGATTTTAAATCAACCGCGATCAACTCTTGCTGCTGCGGCTGACAATCAACTCGCGTGACAGTGACAAATGTACCCCCATATTGTTTGTTTACGTTTTCGACTTCTTACGAATGGATACCGATTAATGCTATCAAATTTCAATCTAATTTATTTGTTTAATAGGTGCAGAAAAAGCATAGTATTACATTCGCGATTATGACCATTATTCACTCAGATGATTTGCGCCACTCGCCTACGGCCCGTGGGTTCAAACATCATCTTCGTGAATAATGGCTATCATAATCGCACATATAATAATATACTATTATCTACTCTTATTACGTTATATACTAATTAATGAATTGCTTTTGATCAATTAATAGTCTTCATAAACAAACAGCGTGAGTTATAATACGTGAGTTATTATAACTCACTAGGTACAGAGCCAATCACCTTTATCTTCATGCCTAGCATGTCCAATCGACGTAACGCGCAACACACGAAGGTGGAGCCACGGAGGTAGTGACAGATTATTCGCGTTAATATCTATAAAGATTTTCTGAAATGTCACAAAATGCTACTTTTGATTCATTCGTGTCGAGCCGAATTTTCGAATTTCGCCGTGCAATTTACGATCAGGTTTATCTGGAAGACTTCCTCTTTACGTCGCGAAATCGTATGGCCGTCCCAATGGTGTTTTTCGAAAAATATGAACGTGTCAAGATTGCATGTTTTTGCAATTTTTTTTCTGAGAAAAATTATTTTTTACACTCTATAGGAAAACGTGTAATTTCTTACATTTCCTCGAATATCTCGATAATTATCGTTTTTCTTCGAAAAATTTGTAGACAGTTTATGTAAAGAGAATTGATTAAGCTTTCCGACGCTTTTTTAATATTTTCTCTAACATAAAAAACAAGACTTTTGACCGAATATGCGCTCCGGGCTATTGCAGTTCGCGGAGAAGTTTTGCATTTTCCACTGCGTAATATTAATCTACAAAGCTGATTTTTTGTCTACAAGCAGTTTACGCACTATTTTGATTAAAAATCACATTCTACCTCCGCTTAAAGGTGGCTAAATCTTTGAAGACAACAAATATAAAAGGGCGAACAAAAATTTAATTTTACAGTTAATTTTATTAATAAACAAATTGAGTAATTTATACAAAATTTTCTCAATTCAATATTTATTGTTATAATCGTAGATAAAGTATAGTATTCAACTTGCGGCAATGGTAATAACTCACTTGATGAATTACAGCACGGGCCGCAGGCGAGTTTCATCTGACTGAGTTATTACCTACATTACCGCTCGTTGAATAATATACTCATTTTTTAATACTTGAATTAAACGTAAAAAGATTCTGTTTTTTAACCACATATAGGAAAAATCACAAATTGTGCATATTTTCCAAGATGATGACGAATTCTTTCCTTCAATTCTTCAGGATTTTTACTCGTTCAACAGAATCCCTAATGAATGATAGCTTGTCTGGTTTATATACACTAATAAACGCAAACACAAACCTTTTTCTATATCTGCCGTACTTTAGACCTTTCAGGGCAGGGCTCCTAAACGTTAGGATGCTGTCACCAAGGAGCTGACAAGGAGCAGCTGATATATTCTATGGCCCAGAACCCGCGCTGGGCATCACAAAAGGCTCAGCCAGAAAGGTAATTAAAGATTGGGTCTCGAGTAAACACAACCACTACTGGAGTAATATTCCAGGAAATCGACATGGGAAAACACTTACCAATGGACCATGTTCAAAACAAACTGCTCACAAAGAACAGGATTCAGTTGAGAACCGTTAAGAAGTACCTGCATTAAATCGGAAAGTTTGTTGGCGACGTTAATTGCAGACTGTGCGGTAAGGTACCAGAAACTGTAGAACATATTATATGTGATTGCGAGGCGTTGGACTGCAGAAGATATAATATCTACGGGTAAACACAAACATACCCGGAAACCATCAAAACTCGCCCATTTTCAGACCTGTATCACATTGTCAGTGATACAGGAATATTAAAATGGACAATGAAACTAAGACAGGGAGAGCACAATAAGCCCACGAGGATGCAGTGCCCTCGGAGTATTCTTTACAGACGAGCCCTAGGAGGAGGGGTTTTAGTCAGCTAGAGGCTGACACTCAAACCCATTTCAGTGGGATGGGCAGCCCGTGTGGGTTTCCCCTCCTTGAAAAAAAAAAAAGACCTGATGATGAAAAAGAGCTTTGGCGAGGCCGTGTACCTAACAGGCAACCACGACAGATGGCTTGATGCTGTTAGACATGTCGTACAGAGACTAGAATAATTCATAGATCACAGAACATCTGCCAAGATCTTGTGTAAAAGATGGCATATTGAAATAGATGAATAATTTATTTTTCGTAAAGGTAGCCATGAAATCTTTGACGTGGACTGACGATGAATTGGTTTTCACAAACAGCAAAACCTCAACACTACACTCGGCGCGCAATTTACCAACCATGTTCGCATCATCTGATGATTTAAACTAACTTGAAATAACACCATATTTATACTAAACACATTTTTACATTTTCTTAAATGTTTTAGGTCAAAAATTTGCTATGCTAGAATTGAAGACCTGTATCATAAAGTGCTTGCTGCAATTTAAGATCTTACCTGATTTGGATTTTGAACCAGAAATTGGAATGTGCTCAATTTTAAGATCCGCAAATGGAATTAGAATGAAACTAATGCCGCGGAACAAAAATTAAGTCTCATTAGTAACTGTTGGTAAGTAATAAATCATTCACAAAATAATATTTATATTAAATAGAGAATTGCATTTACATTTTTTTTTTTCAACATCTTGAAAATCTAATACAATGCTAAAACAATATCTAAATTTAATTGCATATTTTAATATTATGGACAAATAGATAAAATGTGGCAGTACTTATTAAATAGCTTTCTTTTTCAGGAACATTGAAAATGAAACTGTGTCCAGGTATCCGGTGTATATGATCTTTCATATGTTAATCAAAGCAACAATTTTTTTAATTACTTTAATTTAGAATAGACATTGACCATAATCACAAAAATCTATATTGCAAATATGTTCATTTTTATATTTCTATTGTAACAGCTAATAATAAAAATTACTGATTTATTTCCTTCCACGTGCATAAATCAATAAATATAGTTTATGAGCGAATTGTGCTTATTTCCAAAATAACTTCCAAAACAGGGGATGTTTCGTAAGCTAGTGCAACATTTTACAACCTTATCTTAAAGATAAGACCTTTTTAAAACACATATAATTTCCTTTAATTTGATTCTCTTTTGGTTGCTGTACCATAAAAATTAACCGAGACGCAGCAATTTAAAAATTTTCTATAATGGGCGGAATTATAGTTTTTAATGTTTTACTTAGAAAATATGCATTATCTAAAAAATATCAAGGAGACTGTCTTTCAATTGTCCTTCTTTATTCTCCACATTTTTCTGTTCACTAATACTTAAATCCTAAACGTCGTTTATGTCCTGTCGACTGAGAACAGTGCATTGATAGTTGGCAGTAGAAATGTCAAGGCAGCCTTAAACAATTTAGGTCAAATGTTTCCAAATTTTTAAAAGAAAATTGTTTTTTTTCCTTGCCAGAATATTTCTTATATAATGAGTAGGAAGGCAGGTCTTTTTACTTTTATTATTTTTTCTCTCTGCAGAAAAAATACATATTGCTTTATGTTACGTAGTAAGACAAAATGTGTTTTGAAAAACTTTGTTAAATAAAATTTTCAACAAAATGTAAAAAACGTAGTTTGCTTAATGTCGACTTCATATTTTCTAATTTTCAGAATACTCTGTATAATTTATCTTAAATTTGACAACTGTTTATGACTTTTTAAGACAAGCAAAACTTTATATAAAAAATGACTTTATCTCGGCAAATCTAAAATAAGAAAGTTTGTGCGGTACCCCATCCGGGGACATACTGTATTATTTATGATCTAACAAATTGTTTGTAAGTGGAAGTCTAATTACTTATTTGTATATAGATGTAAGTATTAACTGATGTCCACATGATAAACATTAAGATTTCAACGTCCATGATCTCTAATTAATAGATATCGTTATCTATATATTATATACATACATACGAATTTTTTCAACCTATCTCAGTATTGCGGCAGATATCCAGGCAAATGATAAAATGATTCTTTTGGCTATGTTTATAGCCATTGTTGCTGTTGTGTTAACATTTTTATTAAATTGGTTTTTAACTTTGTCGAAATATGCTAGTTTAAGTACTGTTCCCGGTCCCAAACCACTGCCAATTATAGGAAATGCTAATGAAATTGGATCAACTACAGTAGGTAAGGTTATACATACATATAAATTATCATAAATAATTGTATATGAGTTTTGGAAGGCTTGGTATGACACTGATAATGAAGTAGTTTCTAAAAACACCAAAACCCCTTAATACTACAAACTGGGCGATGGTTTCGATAACCATATTATAAATTTGCTCTCTACGATTATGAAATGAGTTTCTATTCAGATATGCGAGGGTCCGGGGTATCAGTGAGTATTTATTGCTTATTTTTTAATTCTAATTTTTAGAAATTTACTCAATGGTAGACTCCAATTAGACAAAAATCGGAAGAATCTGAATATTCTCGTTTCATCGAATCAGGGTATTGAAATTAGACTGAAAAATAGGGAGTAGAAGAAGAAATTAACGATGTTTTGAAATTTTTGTGACACTTCTTTTATTTGTAGCGTTGTTTTGTTGACAAAATGAATGCTTTGAATCTAGCTTTATTCAATTTCCACGACATACTTACTTGATAAGCGTATTTTCCTAATATTTCAATTATTGTCCATCAAAGAACTTGAGTATTTGGGTTAATATCAAACTGATTTTCGATTTGAAGGTATCAATGGATTTGTCGTGAAAATTAGTATTCAACTACTGGCTGTCTAAAAGATATTGCCATTTGAGAAAAGTTGACATAATTACAAATTAGTGATTTCGAAAATTTTGGTTTGTCGTCGTAGCTAGTAAACCAATTCGAAAAATCTCACGTTTACATTTTTGTCTTATTGTTTTGGTCTATTTGATTGATTTGAGTGCATTAACTGTACTCTAGATGCAAAAATATAATAGCCCTAAAAAAATCAAGTAGTCTCAAAAAAATTTTTAAACTACGCAGTCGTACTTAAAATCGTCTTCGGAATCAAAAAAATGTAAAAATAAAATTTCAAAATTTCAAGAAGAACAAAAATGGTGCACGTTCTCTAAAAGTTATCCTGTCCTCCTAGGATGTCGTAAATATAGTAAGAAATGAAAGGAAGATAAACAAATCTATATAAATCACGATCTAACATTGCAACAAAGAGAAAACTTGAAAAATCTAAATGACGAATTGAAGCAAAGGATTAATAAGGGCGAGAAAGACATCTTTATTAGATATGTTAGAGGTGTCCCGCAAATAGTAAAATCAAATTCTCCCCAAAAAAACTGACTTATTTTAGTGCTGGAGACTGCGATAATAATCTTTGTAGTAGTGAGAAGAAGAGAGCTAATCCGATGACAATTTATTATCAGAATATTGGTGGTTTACGTACCAAATTAGTAGAATTACGGCAAGCTGTATCTTGCTGTGATTATAGTGTAATTATTTTAATAGAAACGTGGCTAAACAAGGACTACACTGACGCTGAACTGGGGCTAGAAAAATATAATATATTTAGGTGTGACCGTGATGCCGTTAGCGGCTCTGTTAAAAAACGTGGAAGTGGAGTTTTAATTGCCATTAAAAAGGATTTTTGTGCCAGTGAAATGTTCACACTGATTAATAACGTTGAGCATATTTTTGTATCCGTAAAATTGGAGAACCAGAATATTGTGTTTGGAGGTGTGTTTACATTCCAACTTAGTCCGGTGATTTTAGATTAAAAAATAACGATTTCTCGGAAAGTTTTGAGACAAGCCAAAAATTAGCCTACCCCATACAGAATTTCCTCAGGAATCCGAAAAAAATATTGTTGACCACTCAAAATGGCGGCTTTAATTGTTATTCAACTTTTTGTACACATAATGAATTTTGCAACTTACTTGTTTGGTTATATCGTCGCTTATAAAGGTCGTAGAAAAACGTTCGACCCGTCAATTTCTTCGTTACGGGTTCCCCTATAAGGAAGGTATATGCAAAGAACGAATTTTTGATTGTTAATAACATTTTATGACAAGAAACTAAAAAATTGAATTTCTCGATCCTCGAACTTTGAAGTACTGTAGAAACAAATATAAAATCTGCATGTTAACGATATTATGAGAAGTAGTACATATTTTTACCCTTAATGAAATGCACTTTGTTCCGTTGCAAAATATTAATTATTTTTTTTGCAATTAATTTATAAAAGAAAAAAATTCAAACTGTTATACTAAAAGATCATACCGTGCGTGTAATTTCCCATTAGGCATGTACATTCACGTAGCGCGAGAGATCTGACAACACCGGCAGCCGTAAATTCGTCCGTTGGTGGAGCATCCCAGCTCTGTTGTTTCATTTCAGCCAGCTGGCACCCGCGATGTTGTAATTCTACTCCCCATGCCTAGTCCGCGACTACACACACGGTATTAATATTTTACAGTTCAGTTTCGGTAGAAACATTGTATTTGACGTACGTTTACATAATCAAAAAGAATATTTCAAAAAAATTTTAATTTGCGACTTTTTTACGCAAAAAATCAATTTTGCAACTTAAACAAATGTAAATATGTCAGTGGATTTTGAATAAAATATATTGCAACTAACGGCATTTTCATTATCATAAAAAAACACGAATTTAAGAAAAAAAATGTTTTGCTCCGATGCTTTGGAGCCGAGATATGAAGATTTCACGTCTTTTGTGATTACGGCCAAATTTGAAAATATTCTTACTTGAAAATTTAACTGAATATACCTCAGAGTGTGTGTTATCACTTACAAAATGTGCCATGTCTATATATCTAGATGGGCCATGGAAAAAAATCGAGAAAATTGCATCCTTGACGTTCGCGTTCACGCTAGACGCCAGATTCCCCTCCCCCTTCACTGCTAATGGCGTACTTGGACAGTTTTACCCCGGCAGCTTTATTTCTCTTTTTCTCGGCTTCAAGAGTGGCTAGATTGACGTTTTTTTTTAATTCAACTTATTTTTTTCTCAGCTTTCCGATTATTCGATTATTTTTCAATTATTCAATTACGTTGCTCCGCAAAAAGAATTTGTAATACAGCGGCTTTATTATTTTATTATTATAGATAAAATAGTTTCCAGTGGAAGTATAGTAACGCAAAAACAAAATTGTAAAAATTTTTATTTTTTAAATAGGCTTAGAATGTTATGAGATTTTAAGTTTGAGCAAAAAAGTCTGTCGCTCTGTCGGTCGGTCCGTCTGTAACTTTTTTGTGCGCACGATTACTCTGGAACCGTATAATATATTGACTTGAAATTTGCTACATGTATGTATTTTAACGAGATCTGGAAGATTATATTTTGATCTTATTCCGTTGAAGGGTTGGGGGAAATGAGTGTAAATGGGTAAATTAAGCAAGTAAGTGTCCATAAAATTGGTATTTAGTATAAATAAGAGAAGCTAAGGTCCCAAAAAATGTTCTGGTATTAGCCACCCCCGTTACCACCCCCACCCCATTATTAAAGGAGGTGATAAAAATAAAATTGTGATTTAGTGTGTATACAGGAAGCAATGGCCTCAATTTTGTTTTTTAATTCATCCACCTCTACTACCACCGTTCCTACCCCCACTACCGATGTGACATATCGTTTTATTGGTTTTTTTTTTCGCTGTGAGAGACTTGGATAGAAAATCTGGATGTGGAAGTAGTAATTCCTTGAGCACCGTTTTTTTACAATTTGACAAACATTCTATAATTTAAGCAATCACGCATTATTGTTATGTTATGAATTAGATGTTTATTTCGCTGTTTAAAACAAGTTAAATCAATATTGATGTCTCAGTTTAAATTAAATGAAATGCAAGAAAATGAGGAAGTTATTGGAAATGTTGATATAAATAATGACGATGATGACAACGATTGTCTGTACGCAGAAATGCGAGACGAAACGGACAGCGAGTCCGACACAGGAAATCACCCTAAAAAAAAAACGAGGACAGAAAAATAAGCTTTAGTTTGTACATTCAATAAATTAATTTTTAAATACAAAATGTATACCTTTTTTATCCACAATAAAAACTAGTCACTCATCAATGTCTTATCAAATAAATTGTATGTAATCTTTACATATTTATTTTATGAAGCAACGTAATTGAATGATTGAAAAATAATCGAATAATCGGAAAGCTGAGAAAAAAAAATAAGTTGAATTAAAAAAAAAAGTCCATCTAGCCACTCCTGAAGTCGAGAAAAAGAGAAATGAAGCTGCCGCCGCGGTAAAACTGTCCAAGTACGCCACTAGCAGTAAAGGGGGAGGGGGATCTGGCTTCTAGCGCGAGCGCGAGCGCCAAGGATGCAATTTTCTCGATTTTTTTTCCATGGCCCATCTAGATATATAGACATGGCACTTTATGTAAGTGATAACACATATTCTGAGGTATATTCAGTTAAATTTTCAAGTAAAAAATTTTCAAATTTCGCCGTAATCACAAAAAACGTGAAATCTTCATATCTCGGCTCCAAAGCATCGGAGCAAAAATTTTTTTTTCCTAAATTCGTGCTTTTTTATAACAATTAAAATGCCGTTAGTTGCAATACATTTTATGCAAAATCCACTGAGATATTTACATTTGTTTAAGTTGCAAAATTGATTTTTTGCTTAAAAAAGTCGCAAATTAAATTTTTTTTGCAATATTCTTTTTGATTATGTAAATGTACGTCAAATACAATGTTTTTACCGAAACAGAACTGTAAAATATTAATATGATCTTTTAGTATAACAGTTTGAATTTTTTTTTATAAATTAATTGCAAAAAAAATAATTCATATTTTGCAACGGATGAAAGTGCATTTCATTAAGGATAAACATATGTACTATTTCTCATAATATCGTTAACATGCAGATTTTATATTTGTTTCTACAGTACTTCAAAGTTCGAGGATCGAAAAATCCAATTTTTTCAGTTTTTTGCCATAAAATGTTATTAACAATCAAAAATTAGTTCTTTGCATATACCTACCTTATAGGGGAACCCATGGCGAAGAAATTGACGGGTCGAACGTTTCTCTATGACCTTTAGAAGCGAAGATATAAGCAAACAAGTAAGTTGCAAAATTCATTATGTTTACAAAAAGTTGAATAACAATTAAAGCCGCCATTTTGAGTGGTCAACACTATTTTTTTCGGATTCCTGAGGAAATTCTGTAGGGGGTAGACTAATTTTTGGCTTGTTCCAAAACTTTCCGAGACATTTTCCTAATATCACCGGATTACCTGGATCTAATATTGATACGTATTTCGATCACTGTAATGGGGTTGAAGCAGTGTTAGATCAATTAATAAATTGTAAAATTGTGTTCTGCGGTGATTATAATTTACCTAATGCTACATCGAATAATGATGCCTTTGGTGTAACAGTAGAATGTCCTGATAATTCTCCAGCCCTCTGTTTAGTGGGCCAAAATTTTCATGGGATTGTAAAAACATAATTGTAAACCAACAACATGGTTTTTCGCAGGCACTAACTTAGTTATATACAATAATTTTATTATTAACTCCTTGGAACATAAAGTTTCAGGTTGACCCTGTCTATACTGACTTTTCTAAAGCGTTTGACAGAGTCAACCATGATCTTTTTATCGCAAAATTAGAAAGGTTAGGTGTCAAAGGCAATGTACTGAAATGAATTGGCAGTTTTCTGACTGGTCGGTCACAGTGTATAAAATATGGTAGTTTTCTGTCATCGTTAATTACCGTAACATCAGGGGTTCCTCAAGGCTCTCATATTGGTCCCCTTTTATTTAACCTCTTTGTGAACGATATAGCTTCTGTAATAAAAAATAGTAATTTCTTAATGTTTGCAGATGACTTAAAAGTGTTCAGAGTAATCGAAAATCCTTCTGATGCTGCATTGTTGCAAAGTGATTTGGATGATTTGTCCCGTTGGTGTGACGTTAATGTCCTGCACTTAAATGTGAATAAATGTTACAAGATTACATTTGCAAGAATAAACTCACCTTACATTTATCCTTACGAGATTAATAATGAAGTGTTGCGCGAGACTAATCATGTAAAAGATCTGGGAATTAATCTTGACAATAAATTGTCCTATAACATTCATATACATGAAATAATATCAAAGTCATTGAAAATGTTGGGGTTCATTCAAAGATCTGGATCAGATTTTTCCGTCGACAGTCTAAAATTATTATCATGCTCATTGGTACGTTCAGTATTAGCATATTGCTCTATAATCCGGTGTCCCAGTTATAATATTCACATTAACAATATTGAAGCTGTCCAAAAGAGATTTCTAAGATTCTGTGCATTTAAGATGGGATACTTGAGAGATGAATATGACTATAATGATATTCTTGCTAGGCTTAATATTAATACATTGGAACATAGAAGGTTGGAGGCTGATATGTGCTTTCTGCATAAAATACTTGATGGTTATATTCAGTGTCCTGAGCTGATTAACCTGATAAGTTTTAATGTTAATTACAGAAGAAATCGATTTTCTGATGTTTTTTATGTACCATTTCATCACACTAACTATGGACAAAATGAGACACTGACCAGGATTTTGAGAACTGCTAATTCAATTCAAAATAATGTTGAACTTTTTGGATCTTCAGCTTTGGCTTTTAAGAAGTCCATTAAACAATTATAGCTAGTTGTAATATTTATACAATCTATGTTTATTGTGTATATGTAGTATTCTTTAAGTAAGAAATATTTTATATTTTTGTAAAAAGGGCTTGTCCTGTGTATGAATAAATAAATAAATAAATAAATTTCAAATTGGGGTCATTTCCGGGGAAACCGGAAGTGATGGAAAGTGTCAAATTGTAAAAAAACTTGCCGTGTTTTGTATATATTATCCTTGCCAAATTTAAGACTTATATCTTGAAAACTCTGGAAACTATGGCTTGTCTAATGATTCCATTGACACCCGGTACATTGTTTATACTCAACATGTAAAAACCTATTCTTTATATTTTTCCTCCCCGTAATTGGTTTTCATTGTGAGACTAAATAAAATAAGTAAAAATTAGTTAGTTCAGGTAGTACCATACTGCTCTCTATACTACGACCAACATCGGAGGCAGCACGAGATCATTCCCACCTCACATTTTTGCAGGTCCAAGCATAGTGAAGAAACTTTTTGCAGGCAAATCATTGGAGTTGGATGAAAATCAGCAATTTCTTATTTATACAGCCAGCCGCGGTACCAGCTTCATCTGCGATCTTAAAATTAATATCTTGCGCATGCAAACAAAGTGGTCGAAAATTATGGGTGTTAAATCCAGTCTGTGATATACCACCATATGCAAAAATTGTCTCGGACACAGTTGCAGCAACACAGAAGTCGCAGACTCATATGCACTTTCAAATAAAATACAGAGAATTTAAGTTGAACAGCCCTCCTGAAGAAACTACTTTAAAAAACGCTATGTTGGTAAATGATAGAAGTATAGGACACAGTTTATCTTAAAAATTCGAAAAATAATAAATATACTCCTTTTGTGTAAGTATAGTAAATATGCCACTAAGGTTTTAAAATATGGTTAATTTTCTGAAATTATATAGAATTAAAAAAGAGATCCCAACGCAATCGCAATTAAGGGGCTAATTAATTTTACAAAAATGTAAGAACAACAATTTTATAGAAAAAAAACTGCACTATAAATTTGGCTTTATGCATTGTAAGCGTAGGAAAAACAGTTTTCGAGGAAAGTGAGATAAAACATTGCCCTACTTCAGCAGTTTCTAACTTGAAAGTTGGGGGTGGGAACTTTTTAGTTTTCAATTCTTACTTACATTCTGAATATATCAGCAAAAAAAACATCATTAATTTTTTTTTCTAAAATGCCTAATTTCTAAAAATTATCAATTTAAAAATTCATCCATTAAAAAACTACGATTCTCAAAATTTTTTGTAAAAATAAAAAAAAAGATAATTAAAAAGATTTTTTTATTTACCCCATTCAAAGTTTAGAGCGGTGAAACTAGGTAGAGGTAACTTTCTTGCATCAGAAAAGCGAACAAAAATTATAGGTTTTTAGTTAAAAAAGTTAGGAACTTGCGTTTCGCCAGCCAAGTTGGTATCATTAGTATTCGACTGAAACTGTTCTAATTATCCCAGATGATGCCAACTTGGTTAGCAAAACGTGCGTCGATTGTAAGTTCAATTGTTTGGCGTTTTTGTTGTGTGAGCCACTTTACTGTCACCGGCACACCAAAGGGTCCAATCACCCCCCCTCAGGTGTACAGGCGCAGTTACACCAATTATTCACCACATTTGCCGAGCCTTGTAATTAATTCCATTAGTAAATATTAGGAAACAATAAACATAAATGTTTTAGACTTACTTCAGTCACTGATGAAGTTGCAAAACAGATATGGAACATTTTATAAGCTATGGATTGGACCCAGGTTACGCTTGATGTTGGCAAAACCAGAGTATTTAGAACAATTACTGACTTCCAATGTCCATTTGACAAAATCTGATGGATATGACCTATTTAGATCCTGAGTAGGCGATGGATTATTAACCAGCACAGGTATGTTCGTTAATAGAATCTAAAATTATTGTCTCTTAGCAATTCGTAAGACCTCTTTTGTTTGATAACTATTTAAATTCTAGTCACAAAAGAAAATTATTTAGTCGGGGAGCCCTACCTAGCTGTACGTGCACCCCCCGATCCTTGGGGAGAATGTTTTTCATAAAGATTAAAGCCTAAGGAACAATTTTAGACATATATCCAAAGAAAACTGGCTGTACTTTCAAAATGGCGGCCATTTGTTAAAGAAACTGTTGCCAGAAACTGAAAGACGGACAACAACTTTTTTCACAAAAAACAACGCGCATAAAACTTCCTACGATTTTGTTCCTATACAATATTTTGATAGGAGTTACCATTTTCCAGATAAATGAGTCCAAAATTAAGAAAACATGGAAATTCATGTATCGGTAAATCATTTAGAGGAAATAACTTTGACAATTATTGTAAGGTGTATAATACAGTGCGTGTAATTGCGGACTGGGCATGTACTTCCACGTAGTGCGAGAGATATGACAACCCTGGTAACAGCAAACTCGCCCGTCGGCGGCATAGATTAAAGAGTCGGCGCTAGACCACTGAAGCATCACCGTTCTCAGTTATTTCATTTCAGCCAGCTGGCACACGCGATGTCGCAATTCTTACTCCCTATGCCCAGCCCGCCATTACACACACTGTATAACTTTATATCATTAACATAACAAAAAATAAAATAAACTGAAAAAAATTAATAAAAACAATAATATTATTATTTACATTCGAAAACGGTAACATTGGGTTATGAACAGATTGGGGTTAAAAGTGTTGATAGTGACATCTTTTGGATTCTGCTGGCTCATTCCAATAAAATTAAATGTAAATTATTCTTTGATACCAGATTTGACATATCCGTATTAGCAGAAGAGTACGGACCTCAAAAATGGCATAACTGGGCCTTCAGTCAAATTCTGTATCAGCCTGGGTATCAACTTTGCATTTGTATAACTTGTTTTTCTATATTTATATTTTATATTAGAAACATTTAGAACTGGAACAAATATAGTGCCACGGAAAAGATACAGGCAATATAGAAGGCAAATCTTACGATAAGGCGCCGAATTTAATGTCGATATTATAAAAATTAATAAAACATGATATATAACGTTTGGCGCTATGTGCATTTTTATTGTTCGATAGTAAATTTAATATCTTATCAATATTGTTTATATATAAACTTAATCCCTAGATGTGACTTAATTTCTCATTATATAAATATAATATGTAATGAAGCGTATTTTCAACCCGAATAAACCATTTATATTTTCCATAAATAAATATGTTTCTGTTAGATTATTTAATAAAAGTTACCAGGCTGTGAAAAATAATTATATCACCGCATAAACTAATAGGCCCCACCAGGCCCAACCGTTCTGAAAATGCATACTAAACCGTGATCTCCGCAGAAAGCATTCAGTTGCTACCAGTGAACGACAGCGAGCAGAAGTGCCTTCTCCAGGGAACCCGGCAGCAGACGTAAGTTACAATATTTTATATTTCCGCGACACTGTACTAAGTTGCGACTACGGCAATCAATATCCACGCGCATCGTTCCCCCGTCATTACCGCGAATAGAGGGGATAGTGGACTAGATACCCGATGCACTGAGAGCAGACAGTCAGTTCCTCACGAGCTCCAACAGCGACCAGACGTGCCCACTGCAGCCAGCTCCGGAAATAAGAGTAAGTGAAATTTTTCTAAGACCGGGAGACAGAAAATAATGGTAAAGTCCGCGATTTCTGACTTGTAAAATATTTTTCATTTAACCGTTTCACCTGAAAATAATACAAGTATTCATTTACCGCTACGCACCGTGTCTGCACATTCTCCCACTCTACCGGCTTGTTGAAAGAGGAAAGTCTTTATTAAAACTCGTGATATCAAACAGTCGTGGTCGGCCGCTACACGACTCTAGACGCAGTAAGCAGGAGCCCCGCCAACTGTGCAAGTACCGATCCTTGAAGATTGCTCCTACCGCGGCTACGTCATTACTGCACGCAGCAAATATAGAGTTCCCCACTCTAACCGTGAATCTTCTGTTATAGTCACCGCTGAGAAGACCGGAACGAGGAGTGCGACTCGAGACCGTTACCAGACCGGACGTGGGCCAGGACGAAAAGTGAGTAGGTTCATAAATAATAGGTACAGGTAACGACTTGGCTGATATTATGATATCTTTCTGTCCTTTGTTTTGGTAAGATCTGTGTTCTCGGGGTACCAGAAGGTCTAGCCGTTTCCCTGAAGGTACGTCGTGGGCATAGGTTGGACGCACCAACGACTCTGGGGTCTAGTCGTTCTTTTCAGAGGCTGTTGGTGCGTTTGCCGTTTCAATAATTCTTTGTTGCCTATAACACTGTTCCGATGGTCTAGCCGTTTCCCTGAAGGTACGTCGTGGGCATGGAACCCACACACTAACGACTCTGGGGTCTAGTCGTTCTTTTCAGAGACCGTTGGTGTGTGTACCGCCCTAATCATACATTTATTTCAGGCCAGGAGGACGAGAGCATCTACTGGGTTGCCACTTCCAGGATTCCTTTAGTTCTGTTAGGTAGAGTCCTGTGTTCTCGGGGTACCCGAGGGTCTAGCCGCTTCCCTGAAGGTACGTCGTGGGCATAGGATTAGCACACTAACCACTCTGGGGTCTAGCCGCTCTTCCCAGAGACCGTTGGTGTGCATACCACTCTAATCACACCTTGTTACAGGCCAGGAGTTGCAGAATGCCACTTGACTAATCATACCTCTTTTCCAGCTTTGAGATTTCTGGTATTAGCCAAGTTTGACCCTTAAAATAATTAATTTTGCTGCTTTGTTTGATAACTGCTTGTTTCTTCCTGGTATTTAATGACAACCCGTAACCTGATTAACTCGGCAATTCACTCCTTTAACCTGTCATTGTCTGTCAAACTGTACGTCACCGCCATTTTTACCGTCATATCGCTGCTTCACTCCCGCTTACCTTAGTAACGTCACTGTATCGCATGGTAGCACTTACCGTAATCATCAGCACGTCACAGCCTGGGTTTGCTCTCTTTGTGCGTTATGAATGTACTGTATATATTAAATTAGTTAAGCTGTAAATAGTTTCGTTATCACTGTAACTTATAGGAAATAAATAGATATTTTGTTTTACCGAATTCTGTGTTTTACTGCTGTTTGTGTAACAGTCCAATTCTCCCAAATTGACCCACTGGAAGTTACTGTTTTCTCCACTGTAGCTATCCCAGCCCTACTGTAACAGGCTGTGTTAAGAGGCTAGTGTGGGACCTTTGCCCCACGTAAAAAATTGTAAAGGTGGCGCCCGAGTAATCGAACCGTTGCTAAGGTGCCAAAAGTGACCACTTTCCGGCCTCACCGGAAAGTATACGTCACAAACTTGGCGCCCGAGCAGGGACTGTATTAAATTAAATTAGATTGTGGGAAAATTTATTTGGACTTTTGCATTCGGCAGTCACCGGACGCGACCGAAAAAGTACCGACCGGCCTAGAGAGACATCTGAGGTGTCATTTTCGACTAAACCGACCACGAGGAAGCGATTGCGACCATTACCGAACCGCTCCGACCACTCCCGAAGACGTTCTCGACCATTTTAAGAAGACCATTAGATTTTGGGAATTGAATAACTGGTTCCGGCGGTGTTAGCATACGAAGAGGCTGCACTTTTAACCGAAAACCCGAACTCCGGCCGAACGTTTCCGAAGTGTACCGAAGGGATCCGAAAAGAAACGAAGTCGTGTGGGGTATCAAATTCAGAGTAATTGGACCCAAGGAATCGATTGCCACCAGTGTCCGGCCGATCATACCAACCGTTCCGGAAAAAAGTGTGCTACGGCCGAAGTAAGGGTCGAAATTGAGTAACTCTGATACTAGGTTGTAGTCCGGACCCAGATACACCTTCTGCACCGAATTTTACCGACCAACCGGATTTTACCCGGAATACTTGGAGTCCCCGGAGTCCGGAGTTACTAGGCAAGTGACCCCTCGTGAAATAGTAACTTTGGGACGCTGAATCGATTGCCACTAGTTTCAGACCGCTCCGACCAACCGTTTCGGAAAACCGTGTACCACAGCAACCTGGGAGGTCGAAACTGAGTAAGACCGACAAGATTGGGTAACTGGCATCTCAAGACACCATCTAATTTGATTTCGCCGATTCTACCGATTTTCTGGATTTTCCCCGGAGTCCTACCAGTTCCGGTGATAAGTTCTATCCGTTTGGTGCCTACCACTACCAGTGGCCTTCCAGTGCGTAAACCATTTGCGCATAACTGCAACCACTTATACCCGCTGCCAAGAAGTCAGAACAGGGGAGTTCTGCTTGAGAACTCGAACGGTAAGGACGTCTCCGAAGAAGCACTACCAGATACCGCCTGATACCTGCTTTCTTCACTGTCACCGTCCTCACCACTGTCACTGTCACCACCACCGTTCACTGTTGTCCGTTACCGTCGAGGGAGTTCTGCTTGAGAACTCGAACGGTAAGGACGTCTCCGAAGAAGCACTACCAGATACCGCCTGATACCTGCTTTCTTCACTGTCACCGTCCTCACCACTGTCACCGTCACCGCCATCGTTCACCGTTGTCCGTTACCGTCGAGAGTTCTACTTGAGAACTCGAACGAGAAGGACCACTACCAGACATCATCTGTTACCGACTGTTCCAACATAGACCGTCCACCGTCACCGTCCATCGTTGGCCGTTACCGTCCAGAGTCGCAGTGTTTGAAATCATCTCATAGAAGCAAACATGTCCGATACCGAGGAAGAACCGAAACATGAGTCAGAAAACCCGGAGGATGTCCGCCCACCGGAATCAACCGATGTCCGTCTTAGCTGGATCTATAAGCTCAAGAAGGAACAACTGGATACCGAACTAAACAAATTCCGCCTGGACCTGTCTGGCACCGTAGAAGAAAAGAAACGGCGCCTGATTAAATTCATCAAGGATGGGAGTACGTCACCACTCCCAACTACTTCACGACTCACCTTCCCGCCACTCCTGCCACCGCCATTAGTGATCCCACCGCAAGCCCAGATCGTGGCATCTGTCCCACCTCCGTCCACGGTTACTAGTAATGCGATGCTAGACCCTCTCAAGATCCGTAAATGGGGTATCCACTTTAATGGGAAAGGAGACCCTGCCGCCTTCCTAGAGAGGCTAGAAGAAGTATGCTCCTATACTGGAATACGACCGGAACAACTGTTACCCGTACTACCAGAGCTGTTACAAGGAACGGCAGTCTTATGGTACCGCAATAACCGGGCTCGTTGGACCACTTGGAGCGAGTTTACGAAAGATTTCCGCATCTTCTATTTCCCGGTGAACTACCAGGAGGAGATAGAGGCGCAGATTAGTCGCCGCTTACAGAAACCGGAAGAAGCTGCCAGCACCTATCTGATTGATATACAGACTCTGATCCGGAGACATGGAGACTTCTCCGTACAGGAGGAACTTCGATGGGTATACAGAAACCTGCTTCCCGATTACAGACAGTACATCCCAAGGACCACGGTAACTGACATATCCACCCTAACCGCCAGAGTGATGGAATACGAAACTCTACGCCGAGAAATGCAGCAGGTGTATCGTGCCACCTCCGCTACATCACACCCAGGTATGCACACGACTGCCCCCCTCACCCACCGGCCAGCATCAACCTACCGCCCGGATCCACCGCCACCAGTACCGTCAGGAGGAGCGCGAATGTCCACCCCAGCATCTCAACCGCCTCCAGGAAACCGCAGAGCCATTGAACCGGCACCAACACCGTCAACAAGTGGCATGACACGCGCCGGAAACAGACCGCTGGAAAGTAGATCACCGGAAAGTATACGTCACAAATAATGACTTGAAAATAAGAATCAACATAATTATTATTAACAAATTGATACATGCAAACATCACCTAAGGACAATCTACCGCTATCAAAATGAAACTGATCAATTTCAACTACTCTATTTTAGCAATACCTCTGTGCAAACTGTATATTACAAATAATTGATTTGGAATACTAACCATCTTTATAACTGTGGTGTATTCTTACGAGATCAAAATTAGGAAAATTATATTAAAGATATAGTTTTAGGTTTTATCATTCAAAATAACATTATTATTGAAACGTATTACAATGAGCAAATAAATATTAATAGTTACCCATTATCGATATTTTGTGACTATATTAATTAATATAAATATAAATGAGCAAATTTAAAGTCGAAGAAATCATTAATGACCATGATAATTAGTCAGTAGCAATTAATATATTTCAATGACTTTAATTTTTTTCTTGTTCATTATTCCTATAACGTTCCTTTGCATCTTGAAATCGGGAAATATTCCTATTTCAAAAAATTTCAGGCATAATTATACATCACACTATTAATTTTACTTCCACATCCAGTGGAAGTATAGCGCCTAACCAAAAAAAAAATATTAGAAAATTTGTATTGTTCAAATATGCTTAGAATGTCATGAAACGTCGAGATTTTAAATCTGAGCAAGTAAAAAAATATTTTGAGGTTTCTGGTTCTTGTACATACACTAAATCACATTTTTTTTCCCATCCCCTTTAATAATGGGGTGGGGGTGGTGATGGGGGTGGCTAATGCCAAAAATTTTTTTGAGACCTTAGCTTCTCCAATTTTATGGACCTGCTTGATTTACCTATTTACCCCAAATTTACCCCAATTTACCCCCCAACCCTTCGACGAAACAATATGAAAATATAATCTAGTTCCATATCTCGTTAAAGTATATATGTGTACCAAATTTCAAGTCAATATTTTAAACAGTTCCAGAGTAAATGTGCGCACAAAAAAAGTTACAGACAGACCGACAGATTTTTTTTTTCGCTCAAACTTAAAATCTCGACGTTTCGTGACATTTTAAGCTTATTTGAACAATAAAAATTTAAAAAAAATTTTTTGTCGTTACTATACTTCCACTGGATGTGGAAGTAATTAATCGTTCTCGAGATATTTGCTGTTTAAGTATTTGATGCAAAGTTTCCCTTCCAAAGTTGGATCCAACGTTTGACACACTGTGTACCGGCTTTAGCCTCAGCATTAATTCATGATTGTATTGTAGGTCAGAAATGGAGAAGCCGGAGGAAAATGATTACGCCAACTTTTCACTTCAAAATTTTGGAAGATTTTATGACGGTTTTTAATAAACAATTTGATATTATGCTTGGTATTTTAAAGGATGAAGTTACAAATAACGAAGGAAAATCTATTGACATTTATGAAACTATTACTTTGGCCTCCTTAGACATTATTTGCGGTAAGTATTAAATTACTATTATTAGGCCAGTAGTGGCGTCAAATTAAGCATCAAAATAGAAGAATGAGGAATTCTCTGGCTGCAGCAATTTTATTGATTCAATTTTTTGTAGGTATAATAACAAGTTCTATGGAAGAATCTATGGATTAAATCGGTCCATTGCTTCTTGTAACCTTTAAACATTTTTTTCCAACATTGAAATTTTGTTCTATTTTCCTTATTACTTCCGGTCCTAGTAATCGCATCGCAAAAATAAAAATGTCAAATTGCTCGCAATAAAATGTTATATAAGATTAGGCCTCGGTAGTTGCGCTAGGATTTTTTTTGGGGGGAGGGGGATAAATAAACTGTTATTTTTTTAAATTTGTTTATAATTTCCAGAATTATAATTATAAATAAATTCAAATAACTGTGGATTTTTTATTAAACCAAAAACGGAAAAGGAATTTTGAATATAGATGAAATATCTAACATTTCTATTAAAAAAAATTATATATGCATATCGTGATTGGGGCCGAGATACGTCAGTTTTTGCATCTCAGTCGCTTACAAATAAGCAAATAGAGATTTCTTCTTAAAATTTCGACTGATTGTTCATCAATACTTATATTATTGTCTCAGCTAATTGAAAATAATCGAGAAACACAATAGGCCTCTTGCATGTGCAGTATATTTTAAATTAATCTACAGTGTCCCCGGATTGTGTTTGCGATAGGTGTAAAATACAAAAAAAAATTTAGTACGGTTTTTATTTTCTGCAGTCTCGGTCTGCTTGACGTAAAATGGATTTTTACCAAATTTCAGTTAAAATGGGATTTCGCGGAGTTAATCTAAAAAGAAGATAAAAGAAAATAAACCATTATAGGTAAACTGATCTTTCTCTTAATTTTAAGAAAAATCCTATTTGGATAAAATATTTGGCATCGAAAGTTAGAGCCATATGCCAACTTTCATTGCATTTGAGTAAAAAAAAAATAAAATAATAATAATATCGCCTGAAAAAATTAGATGAAGTTGCAAAGAATTAAAAGAAGGGTGGAATTATGTAGTAATTTAGGTGGGGTACTATTTGAATAGGTTTATAGTTTTTTTTTTGGCATAAAGGCCGAGGCCATACAGCCAGCCACAAGAGAAATTACAAACCTACATCTAACCTAAACAATAACCAATAAACTACCTGACATAGTGTCAGTAACAAAACAAAGGATGTACATAGGTCACAAACTTCTCGCCCAGGAGTCTTTCAGAGCATTTTTCTAACATACAAAATAAGACCACAGTTAGGAGGGTTTTTATAACACAATGGTGAACAACAAAGGAAACAAAGCTAACCTATAACTTAATTTTTGTCTCTTCCAAGAAATCCATAAGATAGTGAAAAATATTCTTTTTATTTAAGGACAACAGATATAGTATATTGAACGGTGTAGGGATGTTGCCATATTTTATTATATTGTTATATAATGTATCAATTGCTTCTGCGTGTCTTGTACATTCAAAGAATATGTGATCCAGGTCACCTTGACATTGCAATATTCGCAGACATCAGAGCTGTAGATCTTTATTTTAAACAAGTGTGCAGGATAACATGCATATCCAAATTTCAAGCGGATAATCATTGTGATGTATTTTCGGGAGCAGTTATAGTTTTCATGCCAAAACTTATGCGGCAAGTCAGGGTGAATAAGAGAATATCGAGTCGGTTTTATGAAAACTGATTCTTTCCATATGTAATCCCAATTATTCCTTAGTTTCGATCTAAATATTATCGTTGCATCCGTCATACATACTTTATAATTACAATTATTTCCTACATCAATACTCTCCTTAGCGTGTTCGTTATCCTTCAATCCTATATGGGACTTTACCCACACAAAGTATACCTCTCTCCCTTCTAGGTTTCTAGTTGAATTCGTTGAAATTGTTAATTGTGTTAGAAGATAAAAAGCTGTTTACTTTAAGTAGTCTTTTTTTTTGTTCAAATGAAATGAAAGTTGGCATGTGTCTCTAACTTTCAATGCCAAATATTTTATCCAAATAGAATTTTTCCGTAAAATTAACAGAAAGACCAGTTTACCTACAATGATTTATTTTCTTTTGTTTTCTTCTTAGATTAACTCCGCGAGTTAGATCCAATTTTAACTGAAATCCATTTTACGTCAAGCAGACTGAGACTGCAGAAAATGAAAGCCGTGCTAATTTTTTTTTTGGTATTTTACACCTATCGCAAACACAATATATTAATAATCGTCTTTTGTGATTGCTCCTCATAAACTGTTGAGTAATGAATACGAACTTTTCTGATTGGTTCTAGACCATTGGGTAATGAATTATTACCCACGGCTGTGAGTAATGAGCCTTATTACATATTCAGAAACGTATCGATAATGAATTATTCAATAGTCGTAGAAAAAGTATTATAATTGATTGGCTGAAATGGCTTATATACGTTTATATTTTAGAAACTGCATTTGGCACGCCAATTCGAGCACAGTATAAGGCAAATCCAGAATTCGTACAAGCAGTCAGTGGGTTTTTAGAAATATTTATGTTAAGAGTTTTTTCTGCATGGCAGAGAAATCCCATCCTATTTAGGATGTCTCCTAGTTATGCGCAGTACAAGGAATATTTAAAAATACTACTCGACCTTTCCGATAAAGTTATCAAGGAACGCAGAGCGGAGTGGAAAACTACACAAGAAACTTTCCAAAGGGTCAGCGACGATGGTATTAAAAGGAGAGCGGCGCTTTTAGACATGTTGCTAGAGGCGACCATCGATGGAGAACATTTATCTAATGAAGACATAAGAGATGAAGTTAACACTTTCATGTTTGCGGTTTGTATATAATATTGACTTATATTAAAGTTCAAATTCATTAAAGGGTGTCACGACAAATTATATAATTTGTAACCAACTCATTGTAAATCATTGTAAATAAAATTGAAATTTAGTAGAAAAAAATTTACTGGTCGACACTAAATTTGTAACTGATGTTACAATTTTGTGATTTGTCTTTATTTTATAAGTCTGAATTCAGATATGCAATCAAAATATTTTTATCACAACAAATTTTCTAGTTACTACTTTTACAGCCCTTCTAATGGAGCGGATCTGGCGAGAAAAAGAAACCAACTTTTTTTTTTGACAATTCGATTACACGCGTTCTCTTTTATCATGTTATCGACTTAATTCAGCTTAATCACACGGGGTGGCGGAGGAATTTGCATTTCAAATTCGCAAAAATACGTTTTTCCACGATAACTTTGTTATTATTGACCTGACGAAAAAAAAGTAAAATAAAATTGAAGATCTCGCGGAAACGCATAATCTGGTAAAATTTTTCAAATCGGACGGGAACTTTTCGAGAAAAACGTGTAGAAATCTAACAGCAATTAATTGCAGTACCTGGCCAATAATCACACATTTGCAGTTTTCTCGAAAACTGCTAATTCTATAAAAAAAAGTTTCAAATAAAAAAGTTACGTCCATCTTTTATCTTCGTTACTTCTCGATACACTTGGTATCTATTTCGAAAGTTAAAAAAGTTTCCCGCATGTTACATTTGAGAATGCAAATTTTCGACACAGCCTTGGAAAAAAAATAATGCTTTCTACACTTATTAAAATTTGACCTACATATTAACACATTATGTTAACAAATATATAGTGACAACACGATAAAAATTTGATAGTAATCCATTGTGCCGTTTTTGAGATAGAGCGAGTTAAGCGGAAAAATAATTGTTATATATATCCAATACACAACTAAACCTAGAGAAATGCGCCGCGAAAACTCTTGACGGTGTTAAATAATTATTTATAATAAGTTTAATATTTAATGGAGGGTAGACTGATAAAATATTAAGATGGAAAAAAGATTTATATATCCGAATATTAAGCTCCGAAGTCCCTATCACTTCTCCTTATCCCTTTATTCCCGCAAACGCATTACGCCCCCTCCCTCCCTGCTTGGAGTGCGATCATTTTTTTTTTAATTAAAGATAAAAAAAATCTCGCTTACCTGTAAAAAAATTTCTCTTCTGACCCCTTTCCTTCGTACTCAAAAACGCATTTTAAAAAAAAATGCAAAATGTTTTTCCCCTCCCACAAGTTTGTTTATTTGAAAAAAATAAAAAAAATTATTCAGTCAAATATTAGACGTAATAATGAACAAATTCCATTTTGGTTTGTGAAAATCGCACGACAGGGAAAAAAGTTCGAGGGGGTTGAATAATTTTCCTTTCCCTACCTCCCTCCCCTCTCCTAATTGGCCCACCACACCAATCCTCCGGCTTCATCCATTCTTATCTATTTCACCTAAATCAAAAGAATCTCATCCACCTAACTTCTTTTTTTCGTAAGAAAATTAAGGAATTACTTTTTTGTGTATTAGTGTTGGGCCAAAAAACCGAGTATTTTCAAAAAAAATTTTCACGAAAAGTTACCGTCCGATTTGAAAAATTTTTTACAAGATTATGCGCTTCCGAGAGATCTTTAATTTATAATTTTACTTTTTTTTCGTCAGGTCAATAATAACAAAGTTATCGTGGAAAAACGTGTTTTTGCGAATTTTAAATGCGAATTCCTCCGCCACCCCGTGTGATTAAGCTCAACTAAGTTGATAACATGATAAAAGAGAACGCGTGTAACTGAATTGTCAAAAAAAAAAAATTAAAAAAAGTTGGTTTCATTTCAAAACCAGATCCGCTCCGCTATTCTATGCATGCGTTGTCTATCGTCTATCGTACTACGATAGTGTTTCACACGATAAAATATCGTGTTGTATGATTCATTTTATGCAAACGAAAACGTTCGTTTTGTATCGCATGACTAGTACAGCTTCGATATTTGGTTTCAAAATGAAATGAAAGAGAGTCGCCAGCGCGCGTACAGGATAGATCCATGTATTTTTGTGTACCTGGTCTATAAATTAATTCATAAAAATAGACGACAAAGGCGATGGGCCGTGCATCCAATCAATAGTGCAAGAATATTACGTGGTGCTTTCTACATTTTATATGAAGGATTGCAAGACAAAAAAATTTTTAGTTACTTTCTTATGTCTACTCTATCAACCAGTACTTCTCTCGATAGACTCAGAATGACTTGTACAGATAGGCATGATGCATGATATCGCACGTTTGCATAAAATACTCCATTTCAATAATGTATTTCTATTATATCCTGTGTAGTTTGTCATCGTGCGTACTAGAGGTGTCTACGATGGTTTCTCTAGAACGCAACGACATGTTTACTGTACGACAGTGTATAAAAACGTCCATTGCTTACCATGCCCTTCTAAAACGCACGATGAAGTATCGTAACACGATACACGATGGAAAACGTATTGCATAAAAGCGGTGTGTAATGCATGTCGTAGACTATTAGAAGCAATCGCACATACGAAAATTAACATTTTTTATATTTGTTTCTATTTGTTAATAAAATATACAAAAATGAAAATGACGTACTTGCGTATATAAAAAAAAATATATTTTAATCCTTGATAAAAAATTAAAAACATGTATTACTATATTGTGTTTGTATCTATTTCCGTCAGTTACTCTCTGAAGGAACCAACAATAATTTCCCATCAAGTTGGCGTTCCATTTACCCTGATAACATTAATCCATGATGGGATCTTTCTTTCACCTTTCATCCAAGATTCGAGGGAAAAAGTTTATAATGTAAGAATATTTTAAGAAATATTGTAGCTTCAATTTCTTCGCCTTCAGAAGCTATTTTACCAATGTATCATAGTAGTGACTGTTTTTGTTCCCTAAAAATCCTTCTACATCTCTAAACGATTTCTAGGCTTTTAATTGAACCGCACCTCCTTCGCTAATATGTTGAAAGATATAAAACTGTAACTTAAAAAATCTTTGTTTTTCACACTTTTTTTAGTCTTGCTACTCGCAACGTCTTGCCGGGCGATTTATGATTCATAGATTATTCTATATTTTAATATTGTATCTTTCATATTTTTCTTTCTAGGCAGTTGTATTAACTGCATGCGAAATATTATTGTCATTCGTCATATTCTTTTCTTTATTTTTTTTTAGGTTGGCCACCCTGTATTTTTGTTATATGTTTCTTCTTTGACAGTTGTGTTAACTACATGCGAAATATTATTCCTAACATTTTTTTCACAATTTTTTTTAGGGTGACCACCCTATACATTTTTTTTGTCTTTCTTTGACCGTTGTGTTGACTACATGCCAAATATTATCGTTCTCCATCACATTTTTTCATTATCTTTTTAGAGTGACCGCCCTGTATATTTTTCATATTTTTCATGTTTCACAGTTGTGTTAACTGCATGCGAAATATTATATCGTCCTCCTTCACATTAAAAAAAAAATTGAGTGACCACCCTGTATATTTCATATTGTCCTTCTTCGACAGTTGTGCTAACTGCATGCTAAATATTATCGTGCTATGCCACATTTTTTTAAAATTTTGTTACGGTGACCACCACTGTATATTTTTTTACGTTCTTTTTCTTTGACAGTTGTATTAACTGCATGCAAGATATTTTCGTCCTCCGTCGCATTTTTTATTTTTTTTGCTGATCACCCTGTATACCTTCTTTCTATATTTTTTTCTTCGATAGTTGTGTTAACTACATGCGAAATATTAGCTTCCTCCTTCACTCTGTTAGGGTGACAACTCTGTATATTATTTTTTCATATTTTTCTTCTTCGACAGTTGTGTTAACTACATGCCAAATATTATCGTTCTTCTTCATTTTGTTAGGTGACCACTCTGTATGTATTTCTTTATATTTTTCTTAATAGTTGTATTAACTGCATGCCAGAGATTATCGTCCTCCGACACATTTTTTTAATATATTTGTATAGGTGACCACCCTCTATATATTTTTTTCATATTTTTCTTCTTCGACAGTTGTATTATATATCTGCATGTTATATATTGTCGTGCTTCGTCATATTTTTTATTTTTTCTTTGGGTGGCCACCCTGAATGTTTTCTTTTTATATTTTTCTTCTTTGACAGTTGTAATATATTAACTGCATGCGAAATATTATCGTTCTCCGTTACATTAAAAAAAAATTGGGTGACCACCCTGTATATTTTTTTTTCATATTTTTCTTTGACAGTTGTTTCAACTACATGAGAAATATTATCGCCCTCGGCCACATTTTTTTATTTTTTTTTGAGTGAAAATCCTGTATATTTTTTTTTCATATTTTTCTTCCTGAACTACATGTCAAATATTACAGTGTTCTGTTATTTTTTTCCCTTAATTATGTTTTTATGGGGTCCACCCTGTATATTTTTCAACGGAACTGTTTCCAGTTCTTCGTTGGCATCGTAGCGTCAACTACCTACCAAATATTATCTTTCCCCGTCAAGTGGTTCTGTAGATATAGCGTCGACAGACAGACAGGCAGGCAGACTGACGGAATTAAATGGCTTTAATTTTCGTAATTTACGTACTATGAAATGTAAAAATCGGAAGAAATCTCGAAGGATGATTTTTCCACAATTCGGTGTTTTCACAAATTTTAAAATCTCATTGACTAAATTATAACTAAAAACATTTGAATTTCCACAACCAGTTGAGTGATATACAAAAAAAGTATTTTTAAATTTGAATTAAAATTTTACCGCCCTTTTACAGCCATATTGTTGACGTCATCGGTCATATTGATGGTAAACACTTAACCTCAAAAATACATATCTTTTAAAAATTTCCGAGTAACATGTCATTATGAAAATTTCCGCTTGGTTCTCCTACTTTCAACTAAAATCTTGTTCAATGTAATGTTCATAAAGTTTTAAATATCTTCTCCCAGAATAAAATAATGCGATTTTTGTAGGCTGGAAATCCAACCTATAATTAGCAGCCCATTTTTAGTAATCAACAATATTGAGACATCATTTACGTCAATTTTTAAATGTTCGCTTGGAGGCATACTGGTTTCAAATGAGAAGTGTGGATACAATCATTAAAAATGACAATAAACTTAAAAAACCTGAAAGTTCAGGTTATGTTGGTTAAATTAATGCAACCGATGATGTCACAGCCCGTTTTATATAATACCCGTTCAGTTATTCAGTTTTGTCATTTATTTGTTGAAATTTTAAATTAATAGATGAAAGAATGGTGTTTAAATATTGGCAACTGCTATAATGTATGGAGTACTTCATTTTAATAATATCAAAAAACCAAAGGGTGTAGCCGGAAAAGTTAGGGAAATGTGCCCCCGCACTGACTTAGTTAAAATGGCTTCCAGATGATGCAGTTTATAAAGTATATTACACGGTAAAAATTTTAACCATCTACTACCCCTACGAAGGTGGAAAAAAAATAATATGTCCTTAACTATTATATTTTTTTTTCGGATTCTATGTGACCGATCGATTTAAAATTTGGTACGAGTATTGCTTGCTTGGAGATAACTTACTACAAAAAATAAGGTCATTTTATGACCTTTAACCATTGGAAAAAAATATAGTTTTTTATAGCACAAAAGGGTAGCCACCCTTCGTGGTACAATCACCATTCTGTGATATATTATGTCTTGACACTTCGTGATTATCATACTAAATTGTCAGATTTTTGCTGTGGTGGAACAATATGGAAAAAAATAAAATTGTGTAAAATAAAATATTTACACATGCCTCTTAGTTGTAACAGTTAAAACTTATAACCTTACAAGGTACTGTTGCATATCTAACAACCGACCGCGGGTGCCAGTGCGATGTTGCCAAGTCTACTTTTTTCCCAGGCGTACGGAAACTCGGCACAATCTGGCAATACCACTTCTGGAGGTCCCAGAGTTAACTCCCCAGGGACGAAGTATTAACTCTCTAGGACCCTGGGAAAAAGTTTAGCAACGAGTGATGTTCTTTGTAATTACTGTCGCATTACGACATATAAAAAACGAAGTACTGAACCAGATTAAGAAAGTGAGGGAACGATCGAAGAAGACCAGCCTTTTGTGCCTCCGACATCTTCTAGCATTACGATTAGTGATTCTGATGAAATATTGGAACTAACATTGCAAAAACTCGTTGTTACACATAAATACTGTTGCATATGTGCTGATGGTAAAGAACTGACCGTAATACCTACTAATGCGAGACTAAAGTGCTATCGAAACAAACATCCCCGAGGCAATCGTTGCTGTAAAATACATTTGATTTTTTTCCCCTCCATTTTTTGGCCTTGGATGGGTTCCATCAGCCAGCTACGCAGGTGGATAATTTTTTCAGTATGATACAGTTATTTAATATTAGTTGTCGTTTGTCAGTACTTATCCTGACTTGTGATATTGATTCCTAATATGCCTTTGTTTTTATAACCTTTGTGGTTCAACTTACTATCCGTGGTCCAGTCTATGTGTAAACTTAAGTTGCTCTGATGGATCCCTGGGCGTGAAATGTGTCTGCACTTGATTAAACATCGCTTTTATGAAGACGTTGCACATCTGGAACCATATGCCAATTGTAGCTCGATTCCTAGATCGGATTTATGCATTCTATTAAATTCCTTAACCCCAATAACATAACAACTCTGAAAGGGTCTACAGACTACTGCGGTTTATTAACGCTATTAATTACAACCTTAGTAATATACCAATGATACCATTCTGAGGATGGTTAATTTGTTCAGCTTCCTAGCAAGTGCGCTGCACGCTGGCACCATATCAGTTTTAATAGAAAAACAAGGACAGAAGTTCTTGCATTGGAATTTTCCAACAGTGACTTTAATTCGTAAATGGCATCTACCTTTAAGCCTGTAAACGTTAATAATCTCTGATAAACCGCAGTGGTCCGTAGAGCCTTTTAGAGTTGTTATTGGGGTTAAGGAATTTAATAGAATGCATAAATCCGATCTAGGGCTCGAGCTGCAACTGGCATATGGTTCCAAATGTGCAATATCGTCTTCATAAAAGCGATGTTTAATCAAATGTGTTTTACAGCAACGATTGTCTCGGGGATGTATACTTGTTTGTTTCGATAGCACTATAGTCTCGCATTAGTGGGTATTACGGTCAGTTCTTTACCATCACCACATATGCAACAATAATTATGTGTAGCAACGAATCTTTGCAATGGCAGTTCCATTATTTCGTCAGTCACTAGTCGTGGTGCTAGAAGATGTAGAAGGCACAAAAGGCTGGTCTTCTTCGATCGTTCCCTCAATTCTTCATCTGGTTCAGTACGTCGTTTTTTATATGTCGTAATGCGACAGTAATTACAAAGAACATCATTCGTTGCTAAACTTTTCCCCAAGGTCCTAGAGAGTTAATACTTCGCCCCTGGGGGAGGAGACTTCCAGAAGTGGTATTGTCAGATTGTGTCGAATTTCCGTACGTCTGGGGAAAAGTAGACTTGGCAACATCGCACTGGCACCCGCGGTCGGTTGTAGATATGCAACAATATCTTGTAAGGCTATAAGTATTAACTGTTACAACTAAGAGGCATGTGTAAATATTTTATTTTACCCAATTTTATTTTTTTCCATATCGTTCCACCACAGCAAAAAATCTGACAATTTAGTATGATAATCACGAAGTATTAAGACATAATATATCATAGAATGGTGATTGTACCACAAAGGGTAGCCACCCTTTTGTCCTCTAAAAAAAATTTATATTTTTTTTCCGATGGTTAAAATGGTCGTAAAATGACCTTATTGTAGTAAGTTATCTCCACGCAAGCAATACTCGTGCCAAATTTCAAATCGATCGGTTGCATAGAAGTCGAAAAAAAATTATAATAGTTAAGGACATATTATTTTTTTTCCACCTTCGTAGGGGTAGTAGAGGGTTAAAATTTTTACCGTATAATATATTCTATAAATTGCATCATCTGGAAGCCATTTTAACTAATTAAGTGCCGGGTCACATTTCCCTAACTTATCCGGCTATACCCTTTGCATACAGTGAAAATACCCAATTACAATACTTCCCTTCGGTAAGCGAGGGAAGTAAAACTGTACGTGCTAAAAATTATTTGCAGTCATATTTGTATTAAGCATAAAAGAATTTACAGTCACAAGTTTAAACCGTAGTTAGAAAAAAAAATGTATGCACAAGTCAAACAGATGTTTAGATTTTTTAAAAGTCAAAAATGTAACTTTCCTAAAGACACTACATAAAAATCACCAAAATCATAATCTTTGTTCATAAAAAATGTAGACATCTGTTTCACTTGTAATTTTACCTACCAAATCTTCATTTGATTCTCAATTAGTAATTTGTTTTCGTTTTTAAACTTTATGTAGAATGTCTGGTCAAAATACCACCTTAAGTGTTACTAATACACTGCACTTAAATTAGTTATTCTTAGATGATTAGTATGCTCAAAAATATTTTAAAAATGAGTAAAAATATTTAAAAAATTACAAAGAAAATTAAACATATCTGTGTAAATTTATATTACATTTTACAATATTTCAATAACACATGCCACCATGTTGTCATGCGAGATGTCTTGAATTAGAAAACCCATATTGTAGCTCAAGCGATAAATAAACAAGATTTCAACATCTCAATCACTTTGATTTAAAGTATATGTTTTTGATTGATTTTCCAGATTATTATTTTTCTTTTAATTATTTTCTAAATATTTCGAAGCATGTTTTGAATCATCTAGTCAATCAGTGAGCATGTTCCTAAACGCTTACTAATATTTTTTTTTAGGGTCATGACACCACAAGTTCGGGAATGTGCTTTACTCTTTATGCCCTTTCTCGCCACAAAGAAATTCAGCAAAAGGTTTACAATGAATTAGTTGAAGTCATTGGTACTGATAGCAAATCTGAAATTAGCATATCTCAAATTAACGACTTGAAATATCTTGATATGGTGGTGAAAGAATCTCTACGATATTATCCTCCAGTGCCACTTGTAGAAAGACGAGTGGACGATGACTGGATTATTGGTAAATAAATAAAGGTTACAGTTTTAACGCCATTCAAAGAAACTTATTTTATAATGAATGAATTTACAGGTTCACTATAAGAACAATAAAAAATATTCTATTGAAATAAATTATTATCAGTACATAAAAATAATCAGAATTTACAGAACTGACAAAACACTTAAATTTTAAGTTGTGATATTAGCGGAGTCAAAGTACATTTTTAGCTATAATGTCCCAAGGAAGTTGATAATACGAAATAATTTTATCACAGTTTCCGAAAGCACGTTGTTTGGTAATACCCCGATGCCGCGCAGCGCAGTAGGAAATTATGGACTTTTTTGGACAAAATTCGCCGGCAACTGAATACGAAACAAAAGCTAATATTTTTTATTTTAAATTACATTACAGAAAGGTTGTCGATACAACATGGTGCTGCTACAAAGTGACTAAAATTAAATCTGACCTGTAAAATCTTAAAACAATTCCTATTAAACCTTTGAGTCTATTAAATTTTGGGTACTTTTTACTTTTGATGTTTTTATCAAATTATTTCAAATAGAACATATCTACATTACAAAATCCAAAAAACTTTTTCAAAATTTGTTAACACGTAAAAAAATAAAAACCATTAAAAATGGCCCCCTTTAAATAATTTAGGAAATAATACCGGTAGTGAAAAAACTTCACATTCGGCAACGAATGCGCCCCTTTGGATTCAGATAGTACATGATGGTAGACGAGTCTAAAAAGCCCGGGACACAAATTTTCCTGGCTCTCTAGCGGTGTTGATGACGTAATCAATATGGCCCCCAAAGTTTTGTGACACTTCTACATTTCCTTATATAACTCGGGTTTGTATTTTAATATCAACCTATATTATTAGTGATTATTAATCAGGAGAAACACGCTTTCCAACGTTATATCTGATATTGTTTAAGTTCATAATACCAGAAATATTTGTAACTTTATTAAAATTTTTATTTTGATTTTTTCGAAACATTTTGCTAGATAACTTGGAATCCATTATATGTAGCTGAAAACGTGTCCCATACTTTTTTGTTCGTAAAAAAATTACTGTTAGTGATAAAATAGAAGTCATATATACCGTTCGAAAGGTAATTTTTTGACAAAAAAGTATAGGACACGTTTTCAGCTACATGTAATGGATTCCCAGTTATTTAGCAAAATATTTAGAAAAAATCAAAATAAAAACAAAAGCACAGCACTGTTTTTAGTGGTAGCTTTAATAAAGGAGTCCTAGCGCATCTGCTCGAGAAACGCTGATAAGTCTTCAACACGGCACAATTTTTTTAACTGTATCTCCTTAGCAGCTCCGTAATATTGTGCAGTACCTACCGGCTTGTAAAATTTCTTATACATATATAGATAGAGGCATATGTGTTTACATGTATTTATTTATAAATACTCCAAAATTGTCGAGAATAAAACAATTTACATGCTCCGAAAATTTCACCGAAAAAGGGCGATTAGTTTTTCAACGATAACTTCATTTTTCAGCTATTCAATCGCTCCAAAAATCATTTTGCAGAGAACTTTAAGGACTACAAGGCACGTAAAGTTGAACTTTCTTGAACCCTTCGTATTTGAGATTTTTAAGTTTAAAGGGCTCGGGGAAGGTGGTCCTCGTACTCAAATGCAAACTTATAACGGTGTTATATCAATTAATTTTTATTCTAGAGAAATTAAAAAAAAAAATGAAATTTTCAGCAAAAGAAAAACTTAATTTTTGTACTCTAGCATTTTTTACGTATCTTCTTCAGTTTTGGAGTTATTGTGAAAGAATGAACATTTTTTAAGAAATTTCAAAAATCAGTTCAAATTTTAATCTTTAGGCATCCCAAACCGGTCGAACTCCTAGAACATATTGTTAGTACTTAAATAAGGTAAATTGTAAATGGATTACGTTCAATTTCAATTCTTGCGGTGAAGCCATTGGTTTTATTGCTGATTTTTTCTCCGGAATACGAGACAACCATTTTATATTCACCATAACTCCGTTAGTTTTTATGCTAACGACTTTTACCAAAGCTCATTTTAAAGGTTTCCTCACGTACTTTTAAAAATGTCTTATATGTTTTCCTCCAAAAATTTTCCGTTTTCCGTTATTTAACGTTGAAAAGTTCGAATTCAGTTTTCGGCGAACAAAAAGTCACCTTTAACGAGTCATAACTCGGTTCGTATTACATCTACAGAAATAAGAAAAAAAGCTAATCGATTTATTAGTTTATAAGCTTAATTTTTGCTTATAATAATTTTTTTGATAAAACTTAAGGTATTCGAGTTATTCGCGGAAAATCGTTCTAAAACATGAATTTTTTAGATGAAAAATCAACATTTTCAATCACGAATAACTCAAAAAGTATTAACTCATCGAAAAAACTTTATGAAACATATTTTGCTTAGAATTTATTCCCCTATCGATTTCTGTGGTTATTTTGAATGTAATAATTTCCACCCCCGAGAAGGGGTGGCATCCAGTGTAGAAGCACACATCGGCCCTATATAACTTTTATTCCTTGTGCCATTTCCGAATTACTGTCCAAATTTTACGTCAATCGGTTTTGTACGAAAGAATTCTGAGCGAAAAACCGTCAAACACTGGACTACAAATATTTCTGGTATTATGAACCTAAACAATGATGTCAAATATACCGTTGGACAGCGCACTTTCTCCAGATTAATATTCACCAATAATATAGGTTAATATCAATATCAAATACAAACCCGAGTTATATAGAGAAATGTAGAAGCGTGTCACAAAACTTTGGCGGCCATATTGATTACGTCATCAACACCGCTAGAGGGCCAGGAATATTTGTGTTCCGAGCTTTTTAGACTCGTTTACCCATGTACTATCTGAATCCAAAGGGGCGCATTGGATGCCAGATGTGAAATATTTTGGTATAATTTTCAGCTACCCGACCCCACTACAGAGGTGATTTTTTTAGTTGGTACAGCACCTTTTCCTCGCTTATTATTAAAGATAGAGTTTTGAAATTTTGCAGGCATACTTAGTGACATTTTTTGGATCTACTGCACTTTTCTAAATTTTTCTGCTGTTTCCCGTCTAACCGGAAGTGACGTCAACTTTCGATTTTCAAATGAAACACTATAGTTTTTCTTTTGGATTTCAAAACTAAATTTTTTTCCGAGTTAGAATATGTAAAAAAAGTATTAAGTTAGAGAGAAAAGTTTTTGAGATAATGCGATTTTAAGGTTTCAGGTGTTGAGAAGCACTAAAATTCGAGTTATCTATGGAATGATTTTGTGGCAGATTAAAATTGCCGTTAAAACGCGTAGTAAGTGCATGTCAAGTCAATAGAAGTTTGCGTTGTCGTCTTTGAATTTAGCATTTCAAACAATAAAAAACAAACAAAACAATAAACATTTTTATTTCAAACAGTGACAAAAATTTAAACATGAAGCTGCAATAACAAGGAAATTATCAAAAATAATTTTCAAATAAGCCACCATTTTGATCTAAACACTTTTCAACTCTTCTCTTGATACTTTCTGTTGTGTTTTCAATAAACTGGGGGTTCATCTTTTGGCAGATTTCACGAACACGTGGTTCCAAAGCCGCTCTTTTTCGCGGTCAAATTCATAAACATTATCTTTAATGTGGCCCCATAAAAAAATCCAATGGATTGAGATCCGGGGACCTCGCTGGCCATCTAATCGACCCGAAGGTTCCGATCCACCTGTCCTTAAAAATACTGTTAGAAGACCGTTCACCACCCTTGCATTGTGAGGTGGTGTTCCGTCTTGCATAAAATAAATTTCTCTAAGTACTGCCAAAGGTAAATTATCTACATAATTTTCTTCCAAGAAAGGCAATATGTTTTAGGAATAAAACGTGCATTGTGATTTTGAACATAAACAACAGGTCCAATCACTTGGTTGTTAATAAGCCCAACCCAAACATTGAACTTCCAAACTATCTGAAAGTTGCTGGATGTAGTTAAGTGTAAGTTAACCGTGGACCAGTAGTGTGCGTTATGTCGATTGAAAATGCCGTTATTGGTAAAACTGGTCTCGTCACTCCAAATTACTTTGCGCCAAAACCCCGGATCTTCTTTTTTTTTATCATGAACTATTCGCAGAACGCAGTTCGTCTGGGAAAATCTCCAGGAAGTAACTTTTGATGTACGGAGTATTTGTAAGGATGTTGTCCGTACCGTTTCAATATTTTCTGGATGGAGGAATATGATATGTCAAATTCCACTTCTAGTTGACGAATTGAAATACCTGAATTTTCCGTGGAATATATAATTCATTATCCTCATGCCTCGTCACATAGCAAGTTCTGTTTCGTTTCACTTTAAGTTGTCCTGAAGTTCTTAAATTTGTAATTATTATTTTTTTTAATCGACGATGAAGTCTTCTTTTCTCGGGATATTCTGCATTGAAACTACGACAAGTTGGTAAATATCTTTGACCATTTTGGTGAAAAATCATAAGGATGTTAAAGAAATCTTCGTTTGTATAATCATTTTCCATTTTATTCACTAAATTTTTTTGAACTGACGCCAGAAAACTTTGCAATGCTTAATTCAAAGATGACAACGCAAACTTCTATTGACTTGACATGCACCTACTATGCGTTTTGACGGCAATTTTAATCTGTCACAAAATCATTCCCTAGGTAACTCGATTTTTAGTGCTTCTCAACACCTGAAACCTTAAAATCGCATTATCTCAAAAACTTTCCTCTCTAACCTAATACTTTTTTTACATATTCTAACTCAGAAAAAAATCTAGTTTTGAGATCCAATAGAAAAACATAGTGTTTCATTTGAAAATCGAAAGTTGACGTCACTTCCGGTTAGACGGGAAACGGCAGAAAAATTTAAAAAACTGCATTAGATGCAAAAAATGTCACCAAGTATGCCTGCAAAATTTCAAAACTCTATCTTTAATAATAAGCGAGGGAAAGGTGCTGTACCAACTAAAAAAATCACCCGGTATATAATAATATCCCATTTTTAACGAATGTGCATGAAATTATTCGTTTTATTGAACCCAATATTGCCAAATTTTAGCGAAAAATATTCATTTAAGTGGGTATTTTTCTTTTTAAATGGAAATTTCAATCGCTTACAGTTTAAGTGCATCGACAGGATGGAGGGAATTTTTTTTAAATGGAACGATTTTAAGAAAAACATTTTTATTTTCATTTTAATCTTGTTCTTTGCATTTTTGCTTATATTATTCGAAGTTCAAATAACCTTGGATTTTTTATGAAACCAGATGAAAGCAATGAAGAAAACAACATTTTTAAAAAATGTTCTCTTTACTTGCCCTTGGAACAGATATACATTAGTTTTTGTGCTTCAGTCGTTTATAAATTAACAAATTGATATTTTCTATTGAAATTTGGTCTGGTTGTTCCTTAGTGCATATGTTTATGTCTCAGCTAGTTGAAAACAATTCAGAGCTAAAATTCTCAAAATTGCGTCGAATCAGGCGTGTTTGAGAACATAACGCGTGATTGACATCAAAAATATCGCCACTCCACAAATTTCGCAACTACACATTTGAGATAACTAATGCAATTATCTCTCTTAGTTTTCATTGTACCGGTATTCCTTTTAATTATTTTTTTTTGTAGATTTTGATTTAATTTAACATGAAATAATTTTATATAACTTTTGCTTATAAAAAAATGCAATTAACTTTTATTTTTTTTTATACATTTTTGTAACGTTCTTTGTTCAAATAGCTTGTTTTCTGAGTAGAACTCAAATCCCCTCTTTAACTTAACGTCGCTTAACGTAAACTAATTTGTTTTAAATTTTGTTCGGGAACATTTTTTTATATTGTTTTATATGTACTTCCCCGATTAGCTATTTTAAAAATATAACTAAGATTCTTGCTTTCCCTTTAGAAGAGCAATATAAAGTTATGAAAGCAGCAAAAGTTATTTGCTGTTTTCTTACCTAACATAAAGTGCCATAAAAATATTTGAAGTATTTTAATTATGATATGTTAAAATTTCTCATTACTGTAAGTGTCAAATAAAATGAAATAACTTCTCCTGCTTTTTAACTTGACATAATATATCATAAAAATATCTGAAATGATTTATTGGTGATTTATTCATATTCCAATAAGCCTGATACTTTGTTTCCCCATATTAATATGTGTTTTTCAGATGGAATAACAGTACCCAAAGGTACTACCATTTTAATATTTATATACGGAATGAGCCAACGGACCGAGGTATTTCCAGAACCAGATAGATTTGATCCAGAAAGATTCCTTCCTGAAAAGCAGTCCTCCAGACATTTCTACTCATATATACCATTTAGCGCTGGACCGCGAAATTGTGTAGGTGAGATATAATAGTACATTTTTTAATACACGAACAAAACATAACACAAGATTCTTGTGTCATGATTCTTGTTTTTTAACGCATATTTAGGAAAAAGTGCGCATATTTTCCTCGGATGGTTACAACACTTGCTCGCTGCGCTCGCTCGAGTTGTAATCTCCATCCTCAATAATAATAGCCTTCGTTATAGCATCATTGTATAATATTCTATTAATAAACATTATTGGATACTAACAGAGTCGGGCACTACTTCAAGTAAAAGTAGTATAAATTGTACTTCAATTACTTTTATTACTTGAAGTATTTTACTTCAAATACTCGAAGAAATGAGTACTTGGTACTTGATACTTGCAGATATTTTAGAATAGTACTTAGTACTTGTTACACGAAATTACAGTACTTAAAGTACGTTACAATTTACTTCAAGTATTTAAAGTACTTGATCACTACTTCAAGTACCTTAGGTACTGCAAGTAAGTTTACAATTCAATTGAAACCTGCAGAGACTAGTAAGAGCAGTTATTCGTTATTGCTAAAAAGAGCATTTGTCTTTAGTTTGTATTAGACAGACATAGCGTGAGGGTAATAAACATGTAGTCGTATATTGAGAGTGTTATTATGTGTTAATGTGTTCAGGTATTCTTTGGTACCGAAACTACACGTTTGAGAAGGTGCCAACATTTTGAAAAGCAACAGTTTTAGCCCGTTTTTTGGTCAAAAGTACAATTTTTGGCCAAAAATTTGAAACTTGGGCAAGCAGAAAATGTTGGCATATGGTTTTCCAGCAATGGGCATTGACAACGAAAATTTTTCGTTTGTGCAGAAAGTGTTATACTGTTACTACGTTCTAATTTTGGTCATAATTGATGTCGCCGGTGCTGTCAATTGCGTGGAGAAAAAATGTTGGCATATATCGAATGTTGATAGGCAATATACCCTCTTCAACTAGCACCCAAAGTGTTATACTTTGTTTCACAATTGAATATTTTCTGAGGCGGCTTGCGCCAAAACAAGCAGGGGGTGGGGGAGTTTTGACTCACATAAGATAAAATACTCAGAAAAATAAAAACATAACAGCAATGCCAATATGTTATATCTCAGGCCCCATATATCAAGCTATCTCCTGGACTATAATATTCAAGAAATTTTGTCAAATCTGAAAAATTATTTAAAAACTTTTACTTTTATTTGTTTTAGAATGCATTAATGAAATGAAATATTATGTTTTTTAGGAGCAAAATTTTATCATTTAGTAAATAAATAAAACAACTTCAAAAAACTATATCATTATTTAAATATACCCTAAATATGAAAAATATGTCATGTCAATTACTACGGGAGCCCACCCTAAGTATCTGTGCACCCCCCCCCCCCCCCTCCGATCCTTGAGGACAATGTTTTTCATAAAGATTAAAGCCTAAGGAAAAATTTTAGACACGTCCCCCAAAAAAATTTTGGCTGCACTTTTCCAAATTTTGTTTTTGTCATTTAACACAAAAACTAAAAAATATGGAGAAAACCTTTCTGCACAAAAAACAAAATGCATAAAATTTTCTACAATTTTGTTCCTATATAGCCTAGGAAATAGCGTGCAAATTCGACGACGAGTGGTTACCGTCTGCCAGTCGGTAATCGAAGAGACCATATAAGTACAAAATTTTTTTCTCTTTGGAACTTTTTGGTTTGGTGGGGGGTTAGGGAGGGGGGGGGGGGGCATTTAGTTTTAAATAGAATGATTATCGATATTTGTCCACATAGGTAGTTAGTATATGTACTTCACATACCCCAATTACGCTGGCAGACGAAACTTCCGGTCGACGCACGCGCTAACCGGATATAGAAACTAAAAATTTTTTTTTCTATTTTCGGTTAACGCGCGCACCGATCGGAAGTTTCGTCTGCCAGCGTAATTGAAGATGTAACTAACTAACTACCTATGCGGACAGATATCGATAATCATTCGATTTAAAAATAAATGCCCCCCCCCTCCTATCCCCCCACCATACCAAAAAGTTCCAGAGAGAAAAAAATTTTGTACTTATATGGTCTCTTCGATTACCGATTGGCAGACGGTAACCACTCGTCGTCGAATTTGCACGCTATTTCCTAATACAATATTTGGTTAGGAGTTACCATTTTCCAGAAAAACGATTCAGCTCTATGAAAAACATTGTCCACAAGGATCGGGAGGGGGGGTGCACGTACAGCTAGGGAAGGCTCTCCGACTAAATGTATAGAAATATTTACATATAAAGATTGGTTTAGATAAAAATTAAAATTAAAAAGTACTTGAAATAGTTGAATGTACTTGTAAGTGTTTTACTTTTAAACAGTACTGGATACTTGATACAACAAGAAAATACCTGAAGTATTTAAATGTACTAGAATGAAATGACTAATTGAAGTAGTACAAGTAGTATTTACATCCAAAATTGCAAGTACTACCTCGAAGTACTTGATACTTGAAGTATTCTGCTTTTTGAAAAGTAATTGATTCTTGATGCAACAAGTACCCTAAGGGTACTTGATACATGAAGTAGTTTAAATGAATACTTTGCACAGCTCTGGATAATAATATGTAAATGGATGCATATACCTTATTTACACGTACTTATAAAATTGCATGCGGTTATAACTTGCCGAATGGCGGGCAATTAATCTTTAACTGTGACACAACTCACAAATTGACACAACTGTCATTTTTGTTTCAATATGACATATTAAAACTTCCATGGCTAACTTAAAATATGTAGAAATGCATATTAATACTACCAAAGATGGTTGAAACCATTAAATTATTATTTACATTATTTTCAAAGTTATTTTAAAAGAATTCAGTTTGGAATCGGAAAGAGTGATTTTAATTTTTTCCTCTAAAACCAAAAAGAATTTCGAATATGACGTAATAACATAAATTGAAGCTAATTAAAACCGTTATAAGAAGACATTAACACAGTTCATGTACAGGGTGAGGTAAAAAAAAATATTCAAGGAAATTAAGTTTCTTTTCTTAACAATTTTTCCAAAATTTGATGTGCTTAAAAAATAAGAAAGTTACAGGGGAGTTTTAAGTGGCACACCCTGTATATACTAAACACATTTTTATATTTTTTAAACTACTTATGTTTTAGGACAAAAATTTGCTATGCTAGAATTGAAGACCTGTATCATAAAATGCTTGCTGCGTTTTAAGATTCTACCTGATTTGAATTTTGAACCAGAAATTGGAATTAGCTCAATTTTAAGATCCGCAAATGGAATTAGAATGAAACTAATTCCTCGGACGAAAATTGAACCTTATTGTTAATTGTTGGTAAGTAACAAATTTTTCACAAAACAATTAATACTAGTCGGAAACCGGCTTAGCCCAGTCGATGAAGGTATTTACCCACAAAAAGTTGCAAACTGTGTAAACTTTTTTTAACGAGTTCGCGAAAGTGTGTAGAATATTATCCTGAAAATTTTACAATTCGCTCAGATGCAGAACATAAAAAAAAGTGAAAACAAATTTTTTTTCATCCATTTTTTCAAAATTTTGAAATTAAGTCAAGCTAGGAAAAAACAAAAAATACAGATGGATAGATCACGTATTTATGAACAAAAAATGTGCTAACAAAATTTATCGCTAAAGCCACGGTTTTCCCGGAAAAAAATAATCAAGTGTAACGTTATAACTCGAAGCGAGATACATGCGTGCGCGCTTGGCTACGCATGACTGTGACACCGACGCATACTATAATAGAAATAAGCGAAAAAACACCTTGAGGTGGAACTAATTGCAACAAAGATGATTCTTGTCGTAAATGATAACACGCTCCTAATCAACCTACTAAAAATATACATCCGTACTATTGCGCAAAATGCGTTTTTTTGGACGCCATATTGAAAAAACATAAAACAATTTTTAAAAAATCATAAAAAATTATGTGTGGTATCAAATTACAGGAAATTTCATGCCGAAAAAGAATATGATATTGTTTTTTAAAAGTAAAAGGAAATAACAAAATGGTGGCCGAAAAACTGAAAGCTTTTGCAGTGTTGAAAAACATCTTTTTATTAATCTAAGCGGCTTAAAAATTCTAAGTAGGTTTAATTTCGTTCACAGTCTTTTTTTCTCGTCTTTTCACTCGAGGCTTTTTTGTTTGTGATAGTCCAAGATTATGTTTGATACAGTTTTTCCAAATGTTATCATGTTACATTTCCCATTTGTGTCTGATACTACGATGTTGTCTCCAAACTAGTCTAGCCATTTTTTCTTCAAATATCTAGAAGTGTAAGGTTCACTTCCCTCTGGTAAAAAACCACGCATTTTTTCCACTAAATCACTGATAGATATTGGCTCTTCACAGTTTTCTCCACTCACATGTCTACAAAAGCATTTGAACTATCATTGTCAACCGGGCGGCCTACTGATGTGGGCAATCCTCCACTACCTTCAGGAGTATACTTCACAGGAATGGATTTGCCGCACGTAAAATTGACACTGCACACTTGGTGATATCGAGCTTCTGCAGCAGGTAAATCTATGACTGAAAGCATTCTCGCGTGTACATTTGCTGCTCATAGATCACTTCTAATATTGCATAGTTTCAAAATTGTCTCGGGAAACTGGAAAGTACGCACAGGAATGACTGCCATTTTGTAACGCTTTTCATAATCCGTAATAATCTGGCTACAAAACAAACAATTCTCTTTGAAGTTGAACGATCCAACATTTCCTTGTAGCGTTCTCGAACTGATCGAAGGAATATCTTCTTGCGATGTTTTCAGTTTTATATTACTTTTAATTTTAAGAGGATTGATGTATACACGTCGACATTCTGTATATACTTTAACAGCATCAGTAGGCATAGGATTGAAAAGTTCATGAATTTTATCATCTCTTTGTTGGCTCGCGTTGATAATTCCCTTTAGCTGTTAATGTGACACATGGAGTATCGTCACAAAGCACATTGGAACACAAAAGGCAGGTTTCTTCTTCCATTTCCCTTATGATGATTTCTTCACTCAAAACAAAGATTACCTTAATGAAACAGATAATAAAGAAAATCAAAATTCGTTTACCTAATTAATGATGATTTTTTTTTACATTTTTTTAAGTTTTTTCAAGATGAAGGCAAAATAAGCGCATTTTGCGCAACAATATGGATGTATATTTTTAGTATGTTGATTAGGAGCGTTTTAGGAGCTACCATTTATAACGAGATTCATTTTTGTTGCAATTAGTTCCACCTCTAACACTACTTCTACTATACTAGCATTGAATTACATGTCACTAAATCAGAATTTGTTCAATCTATATGAGTGTTGGTTCATTTAAAAGATGGAAATTGTAGCTTCCTGATGCTTTTTTGTTTTAAACAAAACAAGCAAAGGATGGATGGGAAAAATATATTATCACGCCCGAACTCAATCATCGCAATAAAAAACATAAAGAAAAATAAAAGCCCTTCAAAAAACTTCTTTCTTCATTGAGTACTGTTAAAAAGTATGTACACTTCATGATTATTATGGTTTATTAAGTTGTAGTAATGTGGATTAAAAAGAAGTACATCTCAAATCATTTTAATTTAATTGCTTGATGGTTTTCTTGATAAAGATATATATTGAAGGCTGTAACTTGCCGAGAAATTGACCCATTGGAAAAAATAAAATATCACTATTTCGAAAAAAATGTATGTATACTTTTCGAATGTTCAAACACAAATTCGTTTACTTTTATGCATTTTTTCGAAAATATGATTAATCATATGATAAGAAATTGCGATTGTCACGATCTTATCCTTATAACTATGAAAATATCTTTGATTGTTTTGAATATAAATTCTGGAACTTTTCCAATACATTAACAAATGTATAAGGAATTCAATGGATATAGCTGAAATGTGGATAGGTGTAAATGTAATAAATACAATACCTTAAAGGCACGTAAAAATTCATGCGAGCGATTCAGCGACTATGGGTGGTGTCTGTGTATGCGTTCATAATTATATATTTTCCCTCCAGACTCACTATTTATCCTCTTAGTCACTAAGAAAAATGTTAAAAATGTGTATTCAGAAAGAGAAAAAAGCATTGTTTTACTTGTTAGAAAAGAATTTTTAGAGGTTATTTCACTATTTTTTCCCGGGAAAACCGTTTAGCGATAAATTTTATTAGAACATTTTTTGTTCAGAAACACGTGGTCTACCTGCCTGTATTTTTTGTTTTTTTCTAGCCTGACTTAATTTTAAAATTTTGAAAAAAAATTTTTTTCACTTTTTTTTTATGTTCTGCATCCGAGCGGAATGTAAACTTTTCAGGATATTATTCTATAAACTTTCACGAACTTATTAAAAAAAAAATTCAGTTTGCAACTTTTTGCGGGTTTCACTATAAAATGATCTCTGTCGTCTGGGCTAGCTATAATAAACGGGTATATTATACAGGGTGTCTCACCGGGAACTGAATCGATCGATATATAGAAAAGTACGCATCAGAAATTTTTGGAAATTTTGGGAGTTACTAAAGTCAGTGTGGCCAATCCAACTAAAATAATTACAAGCAGCTGGCACTTCAGCTTATACCGGAAGTCGGTACCAACTTGCTTATTTTAAATGGAACACCCCATATATTTCAGGGTTTTCGAAAAGAGCGTAAAATTCTGAGTCAAAAACATCTATGCCTAAATCCATCCGTTTCAGAGATATTTGACATTTTATAGAAAATTTGACAGGTGCAACGGTTTGCAAGAACCGTCATAACTTTCTTCGTGTAAAATATCCTCATTTGCTTCTTGGCACATAAAAAGAACACAAGGAGAATTACGTTCTACAACTGAAATAAATTCAATAATATCATACCAAGTATTCCGTTTTTCGCGTTACATTTTGTCAACTTCAAACCACGAAAACTTGTTTAGGTCAAATGGAACACCCTGTATTTTTTTACGTCAAGTTGTGTAAAATTGAATTCCCTTTTTTCTGATATTAGTATTGTGGGGTTAAAGTTTTCAACTTTTTGAAATATTTGCGATTTTATTAGAAATTCATGAATTGTTGTAATCATTTCATCAAAATAGCCATGATTAGAAACAATCAGTCATTATCTTATGTCAAAAAATGCCAGCACGTTTAAATTAAACCCACGAAGACTTTTTAAATTTGTTTATTATTTATGGAGGATGTGATAAGGTAATATCAAGAACTTGCAGCACATTTGCTAATCGATATCCAGAAAAACGGAAACCGTCACCAAACACTGTAAAACGCATACTGGAAAATTTTAAAAATTATGGCTCTGTCAAGGCAAAAATGCAAATAAGAAAGCCTATTGTTGATGACGAAAACATTGAAATAGTCATTCTGGGATATTTTCATGCATTTCCAAGGATGTCATTAAGACAAGCTGCTCTGGAATCGAGACTATGCAAGGATTCAATTCACAGAATCTTATTAAAACATAAGTTTCACCCGTTTTCATTCCATATAGTTCAAGGATTAAAAGAAACAGATTTCCTAAGAAGACAGAATTTTTGTGAGTTTATTCTAATAAGGTCTGAGGGTGACGATTCTTATTTGGGGAATATTATATGGACAGATGAAGCAAAATTTACTAAAAATTGACTTTTTAATAGACACAATTCGTATTATTTGAGTGACTCAAATCCTCATATGTTCAGAGAGCGAAACTTTCAGGAAAGTTGGCAGTTCAATGTTTACTGTGCCATAAGAAACGATACAATTTTATTAGGAAAATTTAAACGGTAAATTAAATTTAGTCTTCTACTAATACGTATAGGTAAATTTTTGTTTTTTTTTTAGGTGAAAGATATCTGAATATCTTACAAAATTTGAATAATGACTATTTAGAAAATTTACCTCTCGCCGAACATAGAAACATTTTTTATCAGCACGACGGTGCCCCCCCACATAACGCACATTTAATTAATAATTATTTACAAGAAACTTTTTATGATCAATGGATTGCCAATAATGGACCTTTCTTATGGCCTCCTCGCTCGCCCGACTTATCAGTTCTGGATTATTTTATTTGGGGAACTATTAAAAATAAAGTTTTAGGAGAGCCCATTAACAACCATTGAAGATTGTATGCAGAGAGTAAGAAATGCATTTCAAAACATATCACAGGATTCAATTAGAAGAGCTACCCATGAGGAACTAATCCGAAGGTGCGAAAAATGTGTCCAGGTTCGAGAGCGGAATTTTGAGCAAATATTAAATTAAAATGGAATCATGTTTTAAATTGATCTTATCTCTGCTATTTTAGTTCATGCTGAATCTTCAATTCGATTAATACGCATGTTACAGTGTTAGTGTTATTTTCCGTTTTTCTGGATATCAATTAGCAAATGTGCTGCAAGTTCTTGATATTACCTTATCACATTCTCCATAAATAATAAACAAATTTAAAAAGTCTTCGTGGGTGTAATTTAAACGTGCTGGCATTTTTTGACATAAGATAATGATTGATTGTTTCTTTTTATGTGCCAAGAAGCAAATGAGGATCTTTTACACGAAGAAAGTTATAACGGTTCTTGCAAACCGTTGCACCTGTCATATTTTCTATAAAATGTCAAATATCTCTGAAACGGATGGATTTAGGCATAGGGTATCCTACATGTTTTTGACTCAGAATTTTATGCTCTTTTCGAAAACCCTGAAATATATAGGGTGTTCCATTTAAAATAAACAAGTTGGTATCGACTTCCGGTATAAGCGGAAGTGGCAGCTGCTTGTAATTATTTTAGTTGGATTGGCCACACTGACTTTAGTAACTCCCAAAAATTTCTGATGCGTACTTTTCTCCTATATCGATCGATCAGTTCCCGGTGAGACACCCTGTATAGTCTGTAGAGCAAAGAATGAGGGGGGAGAGGTACCGTGAATAATTCCTATAAGGAATTTTTTGTTTGTATAATAGGGGTGGTTACCACAATCATCAATTATTAATGTTTTTTCATAAAAAACAATATCTAAATTTAATTGCACATTAACATTATTGACAATATAAATAAAATGTGACAGTACATATTAAATAACTTTCTTTTTTCAGGAACGTTGATAATGAAACTGTGTCTAGGTATACGGTGGGTATGACCGTACAAGTGTTAATTAAAGCATTAATGTTTTTTTTATAACTTTAATTTAGAGGAGACATTGACCATCATCACATAGATCTATATTGCAAGCATATCATATTTTTATATTTTTATTGTAACAGCAACTAATAATAAAAATTATTGTTTTATTTCCTTCCACTTTCATAACTTAATAAATAAGCTTTTGCAATATTATACCATATTATTGCTACCCTGTTTTTAAAGGAATTAAATAATGTTCACAAGGGAGTACAATATTGTACTTTATATTTTGGCTAGTTAGTTTCTTAGTGAGAGCATGGGTAAGTAAATTATACTGTTGTCTTTGTCTTCAAAAAAATTATATACTAGAAGAACAATAAACACAAGAATAAACATAAACATAAATGAGTTTTATTTTTGCCAACTTTGCTGAAATGACCCCTTCTTATAGAAAAGATTCAATTTAGATTTTTTCGGATATTCTTGGTGTTTTCTATTTTTTCCAAGATTAATCAATACATATCGGACAGGTTCATATTTCTTAAAAATTTTATTTCAAATAAGCCATCATTTTTAAAGCAGATACGTTGAAAATCCGTGAAAGCGCTTTAAAAAGTGCATATAACTTTTGACGCACAAGGAATTTTTGGGCGCAAATATTTTTTTCGTAATCAGGAGGTGATAATACATACGAATCAACAATAAAATTTCAGGTGGAATGTTATCGCCGAAAAAAAATAAATGATATCAATGATGCATACATTTTTTTGACATCACAGAATAATAGATCACTAAAAAACGTTATTTTCTATGTATTTTTTATTTTTTTTATCGGAATTAAAGGTTAAAAAAATAATTTAGTTTCGCTGAGAATTTAGACACGTTCAAACAAAGCGAGTTTCCCGCCATTTGCGTGTGACGTCATGGGGCATTTAGCATTGGCAATGTTTATTAGTATTATTTTCAACAGATTTAATCTATGTACTTAGTGGTAACTATTTAATATAAAAAAGTTATATAATCTGAGACGAAAAATATTAAAATATTGCAAGATGTTTACATACGCTGAGTTAGGTGTCTAAAGGGCATAGCAGGATAAGCATGTAAAATCTGCCCCCAAACAAAATTCTGTTTGTTATCAACTATTTGAAAGGGCTTACCCTAAATATGATTTTTCCAAAATTTCAAGCCTACAGCTCCCATATTGGAGGAGTGGTGGGGGATTTTTTGATTTTCGTGTTTTAAAATTTTCTCGGATACTGTACTAAAAAATCCGAAAAAATTCACAGTGGTTACTTACATGTTGTACTATTTACCCATTTTTTTTTACAATTTTTAAATTCAATTTCGTATGCAAAAAAAATTTGTAAATTTTTGCACACAATTTTTTGGCACTTTAAGAAAGAAGGCCACTCTGGATATTTCATCGTAAATTACTCATTTATCAAGGCCTATTCTCAAATTTTTTTCATGTTTTTAAAAAATGCGGAAGATAGTTAAAAAAACGAAAAACTGCTGTAGGGTACTAACCTACATATACTCCCCCCCCCCCCCCCCCGTAAATAATGAAAGCGAGTTTACCGACCATTCTCTTATAAACGCCTCACTATCATTTGGACTCATGTCTTGTTAACAAATATACATTAATAATAGGACATACGCTAACTGTATAACCTCACCGGGGATTATACTTTGCTAGGCGGCAGCTCTCTCGTCGGAGGCATTGGGTGTGAGTAAGGATCTTTGGAAAATTTAATTTTAAAGTCTTCAATTATTTAAATAGGCGCCACTTAATCTTGTTTTAGTTAAGACCAAGAAAAAATGCCTATCCTAGCCTTTTGGGCTTGCGGGTGTTGCAAAAAAACAAAGTCAAGGTTCGGTCCTCAAATTAGATTTAATAAAGTTTAAAAATGTATCACAATAAGGTATCCTTATGGGGTAAGAATGTGCTCTACGAGCATCAAAATGCTTAATAATTTATTTAATTTCACAAATGGTTCGCTTTTTGGCCCCCTCAAATAGTACTATTTGCGGTTCACAGTAACTGTAGAACTTATTAAAAATCGTAATATTAACGAAATTATCTGACTTAAATTAGGTGTAAAATTGGCTTGGTAATTTAACAAACAAATTATTTGAAAAGATTGGTAAATTTATAATTCAACGCCGTCGTCCCACACGACGTTTATCGTATAATCAGAGGCTGGAATTTCACGTCGCCGTTTCTGAGTAAATAGAAAAAACAGTCTGACCTTATTTTTAATTTGTCGACACCTCACAGTACCATGGACATCCAGGGCAATTCCTTATTGCATAACGTGCTACAACCATGTGTTCTCATCATCAGGGTAAGCGACTCAGCGGCCGGGCAGCATGCTTCACATACGACCGTGGTTATCCAATAGCCGGTTGAATAATCGAATCACACAGCGCTTCCAACCATATAACCGTATTACAGCTCAAATTAACATAGATCCAGGATCATAAAATCATTAAATACCAACAGCAAGTCTACAGTTACAGTTACGAAATGCGAAAATTCCAAGGTGTAAGTTGCAAAATGCAAGTTAACCAAACGCAAGTTAGCCAGGTGCAAATTAACCAAATGCAAGTTAGGCCGGCAAATCTACAAAACAAGAAATATTGTTATCGTTAGTGCAAACGAGGAACAATTAACAAACTGCCTACACGGCGAAACAAATTTAGACGTACCTTCTCGCAGAAGGCCCTTCTTTTAAATATAATTTAACAAAATTCTCTAAGGGGTTTATCTAGCCATATGCTCGGTGCTCCAACAGCTTCTTAAATGGCCGTTACTTCCTTCCAAACCGTTTTTTCCGAAACCGAATCCATGTACGTTGGAAACCCGTAATGAAAAACAAGTGGTATTTAAAATTCATACACCGCGCAATGACGCGCTCAACCTGTACCGACAGTGCGCTTAGCCGATAACCTGATTCTAAACTCCAATTATTAATGAAACACTGTATATTTGTTAACAAGACTGAGTCCAAATTATGTGAGGCGCGTCGTAATGCAATTTTTCGTTTTTTTAACTATCTTCTACATTTTTTAAAAATATGAATTTGAGAATAGGTCTTGATAAAAGAGTAATTTACGATGAAAAATCCAAAGTGGCCGTTTTTCTTTAACTGCCAAAAAATAATGTGCAAAAATTTGCAATTTTTTTTGCATACGAAATTTGCATTTAAAAATTATGAAAAAAAAAATGGGTAAATAGTACAAGACGTAAGTAACAACTGTGAATTTTTCGGATTTTCTCGTACAACGGTATCCGAGAAAATTTTAAAAAACGAAAATCAAAAAACAGGCTTGAAATTTTGGGAAAATCATATTTATCAAATAGTTGCTAACAAACAAAATTTTGTTTGGGGGCAGATTTTACACGCTTATCCTTTAACTGTAGTAAGGTAACAATAATGTCTACGAGGAGAAACAAGGACACACTTTCACTCCCAAGCTTCGATCAGGGAGACTTGTTAATAACGTACAAACAAGATAGACCTCGGGATGAAGGGAATTTTAACACGAGGGGAAGAGAACAGCAGGTATTACATATACAGTATACATATTAAGCAAAATACTCATATATTAACATGTATATAAATTTATAAATTCATATTTGCTTCTTTTAAAAAAATTATTAATGCCTTATGGATTTTCATACAATTTTTACTTGTAATAGGGTAGCTAGATTTTTAGGTAACAACTTGTTCTTTGAGTAGTCTAGATATCAGTTTTGTAGTAACCGGATAGTTATTTTCACAATTAAAAATTATGTGATTAAGGTCGTCAATTGATATGCTATCACAAGAGCAATAAGGAGTAGAAGCGATTCCAATACGATGGAGATGATAAGGAAAAAGTATTGGAGGGTAGAGGGTAAATAAGGGTGAATTAGCGTGAGGTGTTTGCTGGATTTTGCAACAAATTCAGTCCATAAATTCTCCCGCTTTAACCGGTTGTGTTTTCTGAAATGACATTGTAGATCAGTTGAATGAAAATATTGATATTCTACTCCTGTAACTCTGAGTTCCTCTTTAGCTAGTTGATCAACCATTTCATTTCCAACAATTCCTGAATGCCCTTTACCCAAATGAACTGGATAATAAATCCTAAATTTCTTATTTTGTTATGTAAATGTGCGATACTACGGTTCTGTTATAATATTTTTAGGAGAAATGTGCTAAGGACTGTAAGATGGATTTAGAGTCAGATATAATGTTGATATTCTTCAAGTCTTGGTAATCCTTAGTATAACATTCTAGTACCCAATAAAACGCTTGTTCAATAGCAGTTGAGTCAGCAGTATAAATAGAGCACTCCTTGAGAAGCTTATATTTTGCAGAGATTTCTAATTGGGAGACATAGAAAGCACAACTCGTCCCTAATTCAGATTTTGAGCCATCCGTAAAGATATTTAACGATGGCGAATTGTAGTATAGTACGGATATGAAAAGAGTCTAACTTAAGTGTATATTATCGGAATATATATGAAATGGCTTTGTAGGAGCAGTTTTAAATCATTGAACAAGATATTTATGGCAGTATATATTCTAACTTTTATTATTGGTTGATGTCTGTGATTTAATGCTAGTAACGGTTAATGGGTATAGACCAAAAAGTCAAAATTTATTGACATCCTCAGGACTATTTAGGTGAGTTTTTCTTTGTTACATTAGATGTAAGAAATAAAACAGAACACTTTGATATTAACAAATACAACAACTCCTTAACATATGAGTAACCTAGTTTATACTGACAAGGTTATAGACTAGGTCGACCTTTTAAAAAAGTCTTTTCCTAACACCTCTTGGTCTATACCCGTTACCAGCATATATTCTAACCCCAATTTCATGCAGTTACAAATTAGGATGTGAAACCAGACACTGGTGCAGAAAAGCTGGCCTACGTTGTTCAACAATGTGCTATCACTACCATGGCCAGGTCTGCCTGAATGCTGAAAGTGTAAGTACTACCAAGGATGATGATGAAGTCGGCGCTAACGTGTACAATGATTTTCAATAGACTTACCTTCAGTGGATTAGGCCTATAGGGGAAACCACTAAAAAAAAAACGCGCCAAGAACTCTACATCAGTGAATGAGATCACGGTTTTCTTAAAAAATACTATAAATCAAGCCAAATTTTTAAGGAAGGAAGCCTCAACAGGCGTATTTTGTAGCCCATTTCCCGTTCTGCAGATTGAGTTCTCTTGACTCTTTGTGTAAAATTAGTACGGTAGAAGTGGGAACTTTTCTTTATTGTGCCCCTCTTGACATTTCTGCCAAGTTTAAAAACTTTATGAATTTTGTCGTATATAAGGCGATGTTTGTCTTAATTTCACAGAATTAAAGTAGGTTTGTTTAATATTAACATTATTAATTCAATTACTTCCTGGCATTTTAGGCCAGAAATGGAAAAGCCGGAGAAAAGTGATTACGCCAACTTTTCACTTCAAAATTTTGGAAGACTTTGTGACAGTTTTTAATAAAGAATTCGATGTTATGCTTGATGTTTTGAAGGATAAACTCAAAAACAATGAAGAAAAATCTATAGAAATTTATGAAATTATTACCTTGGCCAATATAGACATTATTTGCGGTAAGTACTAAATTATTAGTTACCTTTATGATGAAGTACTGACCACCAAATAGTATGTAATAACATAGGTAGTATTGTATTTAATAAGATAAAAGTTCTAAATACCGGTTGTTCTTCATTTATTAACAAAAAAGAGTTTTCAAAATTTACATAGAAGGAAAAAATCATGTAACTCCAAAACGGAAGGTTTTTACAAAATGTTCTTAAAATAAATATTATTCTTAATTTATTCCTTAATCATATCAATCATGTTTCAAGGTTCCATCCATCGAAAAATAGTTTAGCACCGCAGGCCATCTCTGAGTACTGCGAAGGAAAAATTCTAACTGCAGTTATTTACCGTTTTTATTGACATCAATCATGTGACATTTACAAATTTCAAATAGCATTTTATCGGGACAATGGCCCGGGGGACTCTTAACTGAAACACCCTGTATATATTCTAAATGTAAAGTCAAGCTAGACAGTGTTTTTATGTCATAAAACGAACAAGCACAGGACGTCGCACAAGGACCTCGGGCCTTTTCCGATAAGTATGATGGTTGATTCTTTCCATAAGTTACCTTAAACGGAATTATATGTAAACAAAGGGTATAGCCGGAAAAGTTAGGGAAATGTGCCCCCGCATTACTTAGTTAAAATGGCTTCCAGATGATGCAGTTTATGGAGTATATTACACGGTAAAAATTTTAACCCGCTACTACCCTTACGAAGGTGGAAAAAAAAAGAATAATATGTCTTTTATTATTATATATTTTTTTTCGGTTTCTATGCAACCAATCGATTTGAAATTTGGCACGAGTATTGCTTGCTTGGAGATAACTTACTCCAAATAAGGTCATTTTATGACCATTTTAACCATCGGAAAAAAATATAAATTTATTTTAGAGGACAAAAGGGTGGCTAACCCTTCGTGGTACAATCACCATTCTATGATATATTATGTCTTGACACTTCGTGATTATCATACTAAATTGTCAGATTTTTTGCTGTTGTGGAACAACATGGAAAAAATAAAATTGGGTAAAATAAAATATTTACCCATGCCTCTTAGTTGTAACAGTTAATACTTATAGCCTTACAAGGTATTGTTGCATATCTACAACCGACGGCGGGTGCCAGTGCGATGTTGCCAAGTCTACTTTTTCCCCAGACGTACGGAAATTCGGCACAATCTAGCAATACCACTTCTGGAGATTCCAGGGTTCACCCCCCAGGGGCGAAGTATTAACTCTCTAGGAGCTTGGGGAAATGTTTAGCAATGAATGATGTTCTTTGTAATTACTGTCGCACTACGACATTTGAAAAACGACGTACTGAACCAGATGAAGAAAGTGAAGGAACGATCGAAGAAGACCAGCCTTTTGTGCCTTCGACATCTTCTAGCACTACGATTGATTTGAAACCAAACATACTAACACACAAAGCAAGTTAAATAAAAGCTTGTAATAATAATAATAATAATAATAATAATAATAATAATAATAATAATAATAATAATAATAATAATAATAAAAATAGTAAGGCAGAGTAGCGCTGAGTGTAGCATGCAATATCCTCGGGAGCTCGGACCCACTCCTGCGGTTTGTGAAAGATCATGAAACTGTGGGAGTTGGCGCATTTTTATTTAAGGCAGCACGCAAGGCCGCAGATGATCTCGGTCTCATATTCGACTTCAGGCGAGGAGGCCGGCGAGGTGCTGATCCAGAATCAGTAACTGAGCTGGCGCCAAATCGTCTGAAAGCCCAAATTAAAGCTGCCGAGCAGAGAAATCTGTTCAGGCAGTACGTCGATAAGCCCATGCACGGTGTATTCTATAACAACATAGAGACACTGGGTTTATCGACGAAGCTGACCTTTGGTTTTTTACGGTCAGCAGGGCTAAAGTCGGAGACCGAGGGATTCATTGTGGCCTGCCAAGATGGTGTTATTAATACCTTGGTCTACCGCAGTCGCATTATGGGTGTGGAGGTCCCTGACGTTAATTGTAGGACCTGCCGTCAGGCGCCGGAGTCGCTCATGCACTTGCTATCTGCATGCCCGATTTACGCGACTTCGGCCTACATCCATAGGCACAACGCGGCTTTACGAGTGCTATACTACTACCTACGGCACTCGTACCAAGTAGACCAAACACCAGTGCTGCCTTACGTCCCCGGAGAGATCGAGTCTGTTGTCGAGAACGAGAAGTGCAGAATATATTGGAATTACTCGTTCCCGACGGTCAGGCAGATTCAAGCAAACAAGCCTGACATAGTCCTCCTCGACCACCAAACCAAGATGATGTATGTCATCGAGTTCTCGGCACCTGCCGAGACAAACATCATCTTGAAGGAGGGGGAAAAACGGACTAAATACAGAGATCTCCGGTATGAGCTCCGAGTGCTATACCCAGACTACTCGGTCAAGATGATCGTCCTGATAATCGGTGTACTTGGTGGAATGAGGCCTACGCTGCTCTCGGAATTAAAGGCCATACCAGCCTGCCAAAAGTCAGCCGAGTGGTTGGCAGGCCAAATGCAGAAGGCAGTTATCCTGGGGTCCCTCCGTCTTCTTAGGGCACACGAATCTGGAATCTACAGTCACTAACCCTGCGGGATGCGGGGAGTGGCTGTGGATAGTTCGCTGGCGCTTCTCCCGTAAGAATGTCGGAGACACGGGAGAACTGTCCAGCATCGCGCACGCGAAAAAAAAAAAAAATAGTAATAATAATAATAAAAACCAAGGTTGGATATGGACATTTGTTTTCATTGTGGATATTTCAGATGAGTTCATCGTGTGAAAATAAATGCATATTTGGCTTTTGTACTTTCTGCTGTTCAACTACTACATTCCATTCAAGTAATTAATTAATTTTTTTTGTACAGTTCCAGTTTTAAGGCTGTTTGATTGGTATCTAATAAAATCAATTTTTATAATTATATGTCCATTCTATAACATAAAAACAGTAATAATTATATAATTATTTTAACATCTTATTAATGATAATTGGTAATATTTATTATTCTAGCAGTCAGTTCAGTTTCAAAGGTGAAATTTTAATTTAGAATGATTGGTGCACTTATTAACGTTCTTAGCCTAAGTAGGTATAGAAAGAAATATAAATAAAATTTTTTTTGAACAAGCAAAAACCATATTATACCTACTACGACCTACCGAGGCAATGAGATGTCAGCAACGTAATTTAATAATATTGGAAGAAGAAAAAAATTTTTTTTGAAAGTTCACACCACTGCGAAAGGTACAACTTGAACCGGAGATAAAAGGTATTTGCAAGTTTTCAAAATAAATTAAAACTACACCATCAGAAAGCTGGTAAATTCTCCTTTAAAATCATGTTTTTTACAAAAAAAAAAAACAATGCCATTGCTATTTCTCGCGTTTCAGGCGTAATCGTAGATATACTGTATAGCTGTACATCTTCTTTCGATTTTCTTATAATACCTTTAATGGTAATGTTTTTATAGTAGTTTTTCATGCAATTTAATTTGCTGAAAAAGAAAATTCAAATTTCATGTCAATCAGGCGATTGAAAAACGGTTTCCTAATGAATTTAAAGTGTAACAAGTAGTTCTTCATAATAATAACAATAATAATAATAATAATAATAATAATTGCTTTTATTGATAGATATTAGATTACATTGTTAATAAAAAAAACATAAATAAAAATAGATTATGTACACTATATATCTATCAAATGGCAGAGTTCGTTGTTCATCGGAGTACGAGGAACCGCGCTCTTCCACCCACCATCTCTAACTTTTAATGTGTGCAATGGAATAAACAATTTTTAAAGAGAATAAAATAATGAGTAATATGGCATAATAAAAAATTGTTTTTCTTGTATTATTTAAATATGTTTAATATTTTTAACTTTTATATTTAAGTAGAAACAAAGGCGATTTAACAGGTTTCGTTCAAATCCATTCGCCATTCGCTATACGTGAACTAGAATGTTCCATTCCAAGATATATTCTGTATTACAAATGTTATAGATGGTAGTGTAAATCTGCGAATTTACCACACACAACTGGCGCAGCTCCTAAAGAAAGTACACTTACAGGAGTAACTATAGCTGGGTATCGATTTGATATGAAATGACTTGGTCTAGAAACTACCAAATTTTTCGAAACCCAATGAATCTACAACTAGCGCCTGAAAATTTACTAAAAATAATATTTTGCAAATGACAAAACAGGTTGCGGTCAAACTTGCGAACGCAAAAAAACTGATTGCGCTGCACCTCAGCCCGCACAGACTGCAGAGGGGAAACGTGTACTAACTGTGAATCTATTGTCCTAATTGATGAAGACGATGATTTTAATGAAAAATTATAGTTATATTATAATGATATAAGTAGATATATCATATGTACAAAAACAATCAAATATTTTAAGACTTAAATTATTTTGTATTTAAATGTTTCTTTTTACTTTTTACGAATTTATTACGTGTATGTAATATCACTAGTGCTTGAAATTTTATCGGTAAAATGTTTTCGAAAGCGTTGTTGCCTGGTAATATAAAGAGTGCAAATTGACAGTTTATTGTCTGATTAAATCCCGACCGCTTTAGCGGGAGGGATTTAATCTTTGATAATAAACTGTCAATTTGCACGAGTTATATTAACCTTATGGCAACTTAGCTTGAGAAAAAATGTATAGATAAAATTTAGAAGCACGAGTGATATTTGTGGGGAATATTTCACGAATAAATAATTCATTAAGTACATCTTCAATATTATGTTCAGTAATTAATTGCCTTCAGACGTTTCCTTGTTACTTTTTAGAGATTACTCACCTTTATCTTCAATTTCATCATTTACGTCACATAAAAATGCATTTCCAAAGCGACTCATCTAATAAAAAACAAAGTAGGTTTAAATTATGACAATCAAGAAAAACAATATACGTTAAACCATAGGTACTGTAACTTATAAGACTAGTCGTCACAACAAAGCACGCTTCGACCAATCATATTACGGGTATAACCACACAAATTGCATATTACCAATCTATCGCTTTTACGTTCTAAGGCTACCGACTCAGATGGTATGGTACCGCCATCTAGTAACGCTAGCTTAACTTAACTGGCCTAAACAGAGAATTGAATAATTATATTAAAGTGTTTATTAATATATATTTATGTGTTTAATCCTTGTTTCTAATTTGAGAAGTTTAATAGTTAGGTTAAGGTTTACTTGTTTAAGTAGAGAGACTTTAAGTACAACGAATTATAATGTATATAGTGATACTGCAGAGTTTTGATTTTCAAATAAGTGTTAGCTGCTTTGTGATAATTGATGAATTACTATACGTAAGTACCTACATTTGTGTATTTATCACGAAATAACTGATTTGTTTGCTTCGTAGATATTATATTTAATGTTAGTTGTGAAAATTATTTTGTAATTACGTTAGGTATTAAGCCATTGAAAGCTGTGTATAACTTGTCCCGAACCTATATAAGTTCTACACAGCATTGGCTTTTTAGGTTATTAATACAATACAACAATTTACGTTAACAATTAGTAATAAGCTAGAGAAGACATTTATAGATAACATTTAAAAGCACGAATTGTCTTATTTGCCGAAAACATTTCACGACCCAAAACGTCAAAAAATTTTCGCAATATTTGCCGCTGCAGCGACCTAAAAAATTAGACCGATAAATTTTGCATGTTGGTACTGTCAAAAGCCGATCTAGATTGAATTACTACTAATAATGACGTTTGATTGGTGCAATGTTGTGAAAAAACGGGATCTCATTGGCTATAGTGTTAATGAGTGAAATAATCTTTAAAATTTTCGGTTTTCATTATTTCTATCAAAACTTTGTAATTTCTCTAATAAATATTATAGTTTTTGAAGCCACAGAAATGTTACAACCATTTTATTCTGGTATATTTGAAAAAATCAGGTTCTTTCCTACAGTTTTCTGAGCAAAAGCGGCAATTTTTGAATTGTGGGGGTTTTAGTATTCAATATTAGGAACCTATAAAAAAAATCAGCCAAATTCGTGCTTTATCGGCCAATTCCCAAATAACGCGCTTTTTTTCCTTAACGGTCCTCCACTATAAAAAAAGAAATAGGTTAATATAAATCGCTAACAATAAACAGAAATAGTGGCTTAGGCCGAGTGGCGTTCGCAAAATGGCACCCGTAGAGATATTACTTCTCTGTATAACATCTTTAAAAATAGCTTTATTATTGTCTTATGCAATGTAAGTACATTTGAAGTTTTAAGCTTGCCAGCTCTTTATATAAAGCATAATGTACCTAGTCATTTGCCCACAGAGCTAGGAACTTGAAAGGTCATGGCAGGTTAAGATAAGTGTCCGTGCCTTTGCAACGTTTTTGCGTGTGGTTCCTTCCAGTGATGTATCTTTGTGTAAGATACTACCCCAAAAAGTTTTTCCCTCAAATACTTCATAATATCTGTGAAAAAGTTTTTTTTCGAAAATCCGAAAAACATTTTTTTTCTTAATCAAGTGTACCAATTTGTTTGTATTTCACATATATTGTGAATATACTCAAGACAATTTATTATTGATATTTTGATGAAATCTTTTCATGAAGAAAACAAAAATTGATGCTTTTGAATTTTTTGAAAAATTTATATACGTACTTACACGTTAGCGACCACCTCTATTTTTTTACTAATTATACGCCATACAATAAGCTATAACATATATTTTTTTGCAAAACTCTATCGAAGGGGTAACGTAGTCAAATTGGCAAAGATAACACACCCTTTAGTAAACACCCTGTAACGTGGGTTCGGAATTTATAACACCAGGGTAACACTAAACAATAATGTATTTACTTACGTACTAATTACAACAAATAAAGAAAAAGAGTATAAATTGGTTAGAAACTTGATATATTAATAAATATATAAATGAACAACTGCTTGGATTACGCGTATTGAAAATTTTTTGGAGCAGCCTATGTATTTTTTTGAAATAATGAGATGTATTTTTCACAATACATATTTTCTACAAAGCTCCATCGAAACGGTAATACATAAAAAACTTATGTTTTTAGGAATAAAAATACATAATAAAAAAACATGTGATTAACACTTGACTCTTGATTAAGAAAAAAAAATTTTTTCGGATTTTCGAAAAAAAATTTTTCCCAGATATTATGAAGTCTTTGAGGGAAAAACTTTTTGTGGTAGTATCTTACACAAAGATACATCACTGGAAGGAACCACACGCAAAAAGGTTGCAAAGGCACGGACACTTATCTTAACCTGCCATGGCCTTTGGCATGGAGATAATTCCAAAAATTCCAAAATTTACAAAATCCAATGGCGGCACCAATATGGCGGTTAATATAAATTCATAAGATACTCATACACTAGTGGCACCTAGAAATCTTGGGTCGATCCCTATGATAAGATAGAGTGAAATATAAATAGCAAAATAATGTACGTGAAAGAAAGCGATATATTAACATTGATGCCAGGCACTTCAGCATATTAGGAATTCCACCGATGACTAAAAGTAGGTAAAGAGAAAGTGGCAAGAGCATAGGTTAAATCTGTTTCTTTTCAGCATCTTATTTACCCATTTCTCTTCTGCCACTACTGTATACCACAATTTGATAGTCGTGTGGTTCTCTCAACTACGATGATTAACTGATATAACTTCTTTTGTTCTACTGCGGGACGAAATATCGCCCTTTGGATCACCTCAGATCGCCTGTATATTACTTCGAATTGCTTCAGATCGCCCGTGGATTACCTCGTATCGCCCCCTATTACCTTATTATGACTCGCCCCGGTCCGCCTCTTAGATCACCCTGGATCGCCTCGGTAAAATCGCCCCGTGACTTAACCTTCAGGTTAGCCTTTCCCTCAACGCCGAAAAATTTTTTTGGGGGATATTATAACAGTTTAAGTGTTACTGATTTGGTAAACCGTATTTAAATTAGTTATTACAAGAAGGTTACTATGCTCACAAATATTTTAAAAATGTATAAAAATATTTAAAGAACTACAAAGAACATGAAAGACATGTGCAAATTTATATTTAAATTTTATACAATATTTCAACAACATATGCCACCATGTTGTCATGGTCATTGAGATGTTTTGAATTAGAACGCCTATATAGTAAGTCAGATAAATAAACAAGGTTTCAACATCTCAATCACTATGATTTAAATTATATTTTATATTTTTGATTATATTTATTTGTTTTATTTTTTTTAAGATGATGAACTAGATACTGGCAACTATGAAATACACTTTCCATTTTAATTATTTTCAAAAAAAAATTAACCTAAAACCAGAGAAATGGTAAAAATGAGAAACAAATTATTTAAAAAAAAGATGTTCTGCAAATATCTTGAAAACTACGAATGTTACTACAAAAAGTATTAAAACAATAACTTGAAGACTATGAAATTACTTTGACATTGAAATAACCTGTTCAATTTGGTCAAAAATTTACCGTGATATGATTTTTTAAGGTTTAATGTTTTTTTCACTCCTCTCCAGAAGTCAAATTTCAACGCGCGTTTTTGGTGATTAACTGAAGAACTAAGGCTATACAAAAAAAAAATGTTAATCACAAAGTTGAAAGACAATTTAATTTCCTAGAATTTGGTTTTTAGTATAACGCTCTGCGATAAAAATTGGTCAAGTTTTAGATATTTGTTGTTTGAAAATCGAAACGTGTTTTCATACGAAGTTGTTATAAACAATCATTTTTAAACAAACAAAATATTACAAACTTCTGTTGCAAAATAACGTATATTCAATTTTCTTTGAAATGGGACCAATCGCGTTTATTTACTCTAATTATAGCATCTTCTACAGTCACCTCAATTAAGTAAAAATTATGGGAAAAGATAACAAAATTTTATAGTAATTATTGCAAAAAAAAATTTAAGGTGTACAAAGAAAAAGTTAATGTAGGTTCTTCTGCTAATCGGTCATGAGGAACTTTTTTTTTGTTTAGTTTTGTTTTTTACTACACAGTCTGAAAATCAATGAGTTCGTGAAAGTGTACATAAAAAAAAAAGTGAAAAAAAATTTTTTTCATCCATTTTTCAAAATTTTTAAATTAAATCAAGCTAGAAAAAAAATATGATTAATCAGATCATAATAAGACATTGCGACACATTTGTATTCTTTTATAGTTGAGGAAAGGAAAAACTGTGTAAAGTTGAAAATCTATCCATTGTATTAAAAAATAGAGGATTTTTTAATTTGCATAATTTTTAAAAAATGTCACTTATTTTGCAATTTTCTAATTTTATTACTGTACGCCTACTAAATAAAATAAAAATTCTAACCTATATTAATCGAAAAAATAAATAGCCTAGAAAACGTGAGTTTTTCCCTTTCTCGGGGGTGATTTTTTTTATTTACACTGATAATACCCATTCTTTTTAGACGGGTCATTTTTTTTTAAGATTTTAAATGTCGTATAATATTTTGGGATTGATGCCGTACAGGATCAAATCGCCACCCTTAATAGAGGTCTAGGAAGGGGGTTGATCTCACGTTTGCCACCTCATGGTCCAACTGATTTGTACGGCATCGCAAAAAAGTCATCCTTGTTAATATAAAAATCGAATTTCATAAATGCCGTACGGTATCGTATCACCTTTTCGGAAAACGAAAATTATTCCTGTACTTCTGCCATTATTTTTGTACAGCATTCTCTTTTTAAGAGACAGATATAATACAGTCCAAATAAACATAAGCCGTACAGGATCGTTTGAAAAAATGCAACCCCCGTGGGTTACGATTTTCACTTTTCCGTGGCTTTCCCATGTCCCACCTAAAATGTACGGCATAGGACTCAGTGATTTATTTCTGTAGGGCTACAAAAATTATACCTTTTCAAGCGGTATCATATGACCCCCTAAAAATTTAGCATGGGCTTGTGGTCTATTAGTTTTTGAGTTAATCATGAAAAGCGTGCGATGATGTTTGACTTTTGGAGAGGGCTGAAAAGAACACTAATCCTTAAAAAATTATATTTCGATTAATTTTTGGCCAAATTGGACGGAACTTATCTCAAACTCAAGGTAATTTCTTAGTCCTCAAGTTATATGTTATAGTGGGGGTGGATAAAGAAAAAAAATGTTTTGAGGTTTCTGGTTCTTGTACACACTAAATCATATTTTTTTTCATGGGGGTGGTAATGGGGGTGGCTAATGTCAACATTTTTTTTGAGACCTTAGCTTCTCTTGTATATACTAAATACCAATTTTATGAACTCTTACCTGCTTGATTTACCTATTTACCCCAATTTACACCCCAACCCTTCGACGGAACAATATAAAAATATAATCTAGTTCTAGATCTCGTTAAAGTCCATATGTGTACCAAATTTCAAGTCAATATCTCAAACGGTTCCAGAGTAAACGTGCGCACAAAAAAGTTACAGACCGACAGACAGACAGAAAATTTTTTTCCTATCAAACTTAAAATCTCGACGTTGCATGACATTCTAAGCCTATATGAACAATAAAAATTTTTTTAAAATTGTTTGTCGTTACTACTTTACTTCCACTGGATGTGGAAGTAAAAGAACCCCGCACCATTAGTACTGGAAAAATCATTTCGGTAGAATTTTTTTCAAACTTTGGGAATAGGTAGTTCAAGGGCTTCCGAACAAAAAATGTCATGAAAAAATTGATTTAATGCCTTTCCTGTAGAATTACAATGACTCTAAGTTAAACATCTGAAAAAATTTAAAAAATTAAAAATCATTTATGCATTAAATAAATTTTTTCATATGACATTTTTTGTTCTACCTTGAACGACCTATTCCCAAAGCTTGAAGAAAACTCTATCGAAATGATTTTTCCAATGCTAATGGCGCGGGGTCCTTTGTAATCGAACCATTGAAAAGTAGATCAAATTCTGATTTCAACGATATATCACACTTGCACCCTCCCGATTCGATTTCCGTGAAAAAAAACCGCTGCCCAAGGAATCACTACTTCCACATCCAGATTCTCTATCCAAGTCACTCACAACGAAAAAACTTTGTATATGAAAATAATTGTTTATGGAATTTTAATAATATAATATTTGAAATCCTCTACCCCAAAAACCCATAAAACGATACCCTACATCGGTAGTGGGGTGGGGATGGTGATAGGGGGGTGGTAGTGGGGTGGTAGTGGGGGTGGATGAAGTAAAAAATATTTTGAGGTTTCTGGTTCCTGTACATACACTAAATCACAATTTTTTTCATCCCCTTTAATAAGGAGGTGGGGGTGGTAATGGGGGTGGCTAATGCCAAAAATTTTTTTGAGACCTTAGCATCTCTTGTAGATACTATATACCAATTTCATGGACTCTTACCTGCTTGATTTACCCATTTACCACAAATTTACCCCAATTTACCCCCCCAACCCTTCGACGGAACAAGATGAACATATAATCTAATTCTAGATCTCGTTAAAGTACATATGTGTACCAAATTTCAAGTCGATATCTTAAACGGTTCCAGAATAAACGTGCGCACAAAAAAAAGTTACAGACAGACAGACAGACCGACAGTCAGACAGACCGACAGACAGACAGAAATTTTTTTTTCGCTCAAACTTAAAATCTCGACGTTTCATGACATTTTAAGCCTATTGGGACAATAAAAATTTTTAAAAATTTTTTTGTCGTTACTATACTTCCACTGGACGTGGAAGTAAAATTAAAAAATAAAATAACAATCTATAAACAGAGTCACGCTTCTTGTGTGTCATATATTTTACAACCTAAAGTAACTCTCTGAATAGCTTAGTGTAGTGAAGCGCGAGTTTTTCAACTCAATTTGGCAAATTTGGCGAGTTATTTTAAATATGTCTGTTATTATTGTTTAGCCAAACTGGACCTGCCCCGTCCCCGCTACGCGCCGTGGTTGTCTTACTGGTTCCGGGCCAGGATCCGGCGAGGCACCGTACAGGGTTATTCATTATATTTAGGCCACCCTTTATTATCGTTATTATTGCAGATAGAAAAAAAGTTTAGTTAATAAGTTAATGGAAGCACAGTGGCGTGCAGAAATTGAGAAACAATAATATTTTTCAATTTTTGAATTGTTCTTTTTTTTTTCTGATTTCAAAAATATGACATATGATAGTTCTATCTTTAACCGTTTTCGAGTTATTGAACATTAACAATTATTAAAGTAGTCTATGAAAATGACAAGTATTCTGTTATTATATGAAACGCTGACAGATTTAATAACAGAATACCTGTCATTTTCATAGACTACTTTAATAATTGTAATTTCTGTTCGTATAATAAATAGCTTAAATACGATTTTCAATGTTCAATAATTTGAAAACGGTTAAAGATAGTATCATATGTCATATTTTTGAAATCATAAAAAAGAATAATTTAAAAATTCAACAATATACAGCGTGTTCTGTTTAAAAAAATATTATTGCTTTTTGCACGTCACTGTGCTTCCATTAACTTATTAAAGGGATTCAGTTACAGTCCTACAACTTTCGTCCGAAACTTTTTTTTTTAACTCCAATAATAACGATAATAAAGGGTGGCCTAAATATAATGAATAACCCTGTACATATAATTTTAAATAAATATATGTTTGCTTTGCTTTGCTTTTGCGAGACTATAAATTTTAAACTTGAGGTTCGCAGGTTCAAATCCTATCGATCGCAAGATTTATTTTTTTTCAAGGCTCTCCATATAAAGGAGCCTTCGACTTACTTAACTATAAAGTGGCCGCTTGGGCTCGATACAGAACGATTAAAATGGATGACAGGACACTGTTCTCTGTTGAAAGATGTTCCTACTTATCGGATGTGTGGAATGGATGATGAAACCATCACTCGCATTCTATGATGCCATTGTGCACCAATACGAGCGTCATAGATATCTCAGAAGGTAGTTCCTACAGACGGAGGAACTACGAGATCTACCCTGGAAAGGACTGCTCTCCGTTGTCGAGAGTACTGGTCTTTTCTAGGGTGTCCTAAATATACTTTTTGGCGAAGCAACATGGTACTAAGGTATATAGCTAAAACGACTTATTTTTACTCAAAAAACCTACTGATGGCCCCTTAATGGACACCCTATATAGATGATTATTAAATTCTGTCAGATTTAGTTTAGTCTTTGTTTACGTTTTCTCTGCAACAATTTGTGAATGTTATGTGTTCATAGTTCGCTTCCAAAATTTCATACATATTATGTTTCATTATAAACTAACAAGATGCTTTATTTTATTTTATTCCTAAATACAATCGAAAAATTGGAGCGGTAAAAATCTCGTTGTCACCTAGTATATTTGAAGTAATTTAATAGTGATTTATTAAAATTCCTTATTACAATAAGTTTTACAGCTCGTTTTCTTATATCAAATTCTCCATTTCAGACGGAGTAACAGTACCTAAAGGCACTAATGTTTCAATATTTATATACGGAATGAATCACCTGCCTGAAGTATTTCCAGAACCAGATAGATTTGATCCAGAAAGATTCCTTCTCGAAAAACAGTCCTCCAGGCATTACTACTCATATATACCATTTAGCGCGGGGCCGCGAAATTGCATAGGTGAGATGTGTATGTTTCTTTTAATATAACATGAACTAGATATAAAAAAATGGTCATTTTGTATTGGCGGTTTGTCTGTTGGCCTTATCGTTGCTGTCTTAATATTGTGTAACATTATAACTTCATTTAATCCATTGGGTAAATATAACAATGAGGTGATGGACAGGTTTTCATTTAATCCCTTATTCGGTTAACCTACTCGTAACATAAGATAAATCACTATTTATATATCTAAATGTGAATATATCGGCAAATGTATACATATTGATATTTAAATCATTAATTTTTATCATTTCAATCATGTGTCTATTCATGATTATATAAAGGTGGAAATGTTTAAAACCGTAATAATAATGAAGTGTTGAAAATAATGTAAATAACAAAATAAAGTATGTATTGAAAACAGATTGTGGTAGCGCTTAGTAAAGCTCCTGAAATTATCTGCGAACTAATTAAATTCTCGGTAAGTTAACATCTCTGCTTTTGTGTAATTATAATCAAAAACATTCATAATTTATGCAGATACAAGTGATTAAATAACATAATAATAATAGCTTCAAACTGTTTCACAAAAAAAAAACACCTGGAAACATGTATTCCGTTTTATTTTGTTAAAGAAACTCGGAAAACAAAGCAAGACAAATACAATTTAACTTCTTAACCAAAACTAATAAAAGTTATTTATTGACCGTAGATTTATATTGTGTTTCGAGTTTGTTTTCAAACAGCAATATTGGAAAAAGTTTACTTCTTAAATATAAACTACGTGATCAATTGTTTAATTTAGAGGCAATCTTAAACTACTGCATACAGCAATTAATGAACTTGTACAAATAAATAAGTACTATTTTATTGTTTTAAAGACAAAAATGTAAATATAAGAAAAAATCCCTGAAAATCAATCAATCGTGCTAACACTTTGTTTCTGATAAATAGAGATTAATAAAATATGTAAATATAAAAGTGTATCAACGTTGCGCTCATAGTTAAAACATGACGAGAATAACTAAAAATAACGAGAAATGGTCGATCTCTCGTTATTCTAATAGTTTTGCATTATAACTTGAGTTTTTTTGTATAATACCTATTAGTACAGTAAGTGAAGCTTTTAAATCCCAGCGCGAAAACGATGTAATGAATTTCCAAATTTTTTCTTCAACATGATTCATAAGTATATACATAAGAATTTATATTATCATTTATCCTGCTTTTGGTTAGGGTTGCATCCCATCCCATCCCTTCTTGGGGGTTGTCGCAAAAAAAAAACAAAAAATACACTTAATCTGATAGAAAATCGAATTATAAGAGAGCAAGGTCTTACCCATTTTTTTGCTAAAATGCATATTCTTGGAGATATTGCGAACTGAAAATTGCAATTTTCACTCCCTAAAATCAGTATTCCTAGACTTTTTTTTTAAATTACTCGAAAAATGTGAACCTTAATAAAAAAATGGGGGCGAGCGTAGAGGCGACTTCAATGTGAATATCAGTCGATATTCCGTTGAAGCAACGTCGAGCGCGGTTAGTACTTGGATGGGTGACCCACCTATCTTGGGAAATACAGCGTTCTCGTCCCACCTTCTAGAGGCTTGTATATCAGTGTATACTCGGAAGTTACGTAATTTCAGACGAGGATTACGTAGTGGATATACCATCCTTCGGAGGGGATGTAAAGCAGGCGGTCCCTTGTCTATTAAATGTTAGGCAAGTAAAAGATCCCTACTCTTCTTAAGGGAAGAGGTTCGGCAAAATTTCCAGGTTGGGGGTAGCTCGTCTCCTGGCGTCGGTGATAGGCCCTGGTAGCGGAAATAGGCCGACGTTAAATAATTATAATAAAAAAAAAATAAAAAAATGCAAGAGTACAAAACTAAAGCTTTTACGAAAGCAAATGGAATGGTTTTTTTCTTTTCTCCGATGTTTAGTTTTGGAAATATGGCATTTTCAAAATGGCGCCGATACGTTCGGAAGAAATATACGACGTTTAAATCTAAAATTACTAAAAATCTACAACTATGAGAAAAGTTTTTATTCCAGTAAAAATTAAAGGTAATAAAATTCTCTTTCGATTGAGACGTATTGCAACTTTTTATAATGAAAACTAAAAAAGTTACAAACAAAAAAGTAACGCATTAAAAAATTTAGAGCTATTTTTTTTAGTCTTATTGCTCCAATTTCTTATTAGTTCAATTTTTTTTTAAATTTTTGTAGACATAGTTAATGCATATTATTACTAACATGCTCAAATTTTTTAGAATTTTTAAAATAATTATGTACCCATTTTCAATAATAAAAATTTTCATAATTTTTTGAAAAAAAATCGGGTTTTTGCAAATTGCTCAGAATTTTTTTTTATAAAAAATGATAAATAACCGTACAAAAATAAAAAAACGAATGGTTTGATTTTTTTTTTTATTTTCCTACGACAAACTGTTCCAGAGATATAAAGGTTTAAAGATGACGCTTGAGCGCATACGCAAGAAAATTATGTATTTAAAATTGAGATGTCTCAGCAACTATAAGATTGATAAAAACATGATATAAGAATGAAATGAAGCTTATAAAAAAATGAAGAGTTTGGGTTTTTATTTTTTTTTCCTACGACAAACTGTTCCAGAGATATGACAGTTTGAAATAATGTTGAAACTTTTAAGTTTGTACGCGCATTTTAAATGTCTATAGTAGGTAGAAAAACGAGCAATAGCCGTCTATTTTTCGAAGAATACTCAGAAAAAGCGGGTTGCATTGCACTTTAGCATGTGTTACAGTGCAGATTAAAAATGTTATTTAATTAGTTTAATTAATTGTATTAATTTTATTTATTTATCTGTATTTTTAATAAAATTAGACATATTACTATACTCTTTTGTGACCGTTTTTAATCCACGATTTTTTTTTATAAATTTAGACCTAAAAGACAAGCATATGGATTTTCGTGAGTTTATTTGTAACATTAGAAGAATTATTAATTTTTCAGTATTTAAGGTTGGTTACAACCCTTAATATTTTCGTCTTTCCTATGTTTTGACCACATAATCATATTCAGTGACCCCAAAAACATAAGTATATGGATTTTCATGATTTTATTCGTCAAATTAGAAGACATTAATTTGTCAGAATTTAAAAGTGACTTCAACCCTTAATAGAGAGAGAGAGAGAGAGAGAGATATAATAATATTTTCGTCTCATAAGTTTTGACCTGACAGTCATATTCAGCGAAAACATAAGTATATGGATTTTCGTTAATTTATTCGTAAAATTAGAAGAGTTATTAATTTTTCAGTTTTTAGGTTTCCACCCTCAAAAATAAAAAGCAGATAATGCGTCAATATAGATTTTGATGTACGTATTTTATAAAGCATATTGCAAAAAAGATTAAGGAAATTCCTTTCATCTTTTTCGGACCGGAAATTTTACCATTTTTACTGCTTCGCTTACTGTACTATATGTTTACAAAAAGTAATGTTAAACTTAAATAAATGTGTACTTTGTTATTATTGTTAAAAAAATTTAACCCTGAAAAAAAGGGGATACATCCCTCACAACGAGTATGATATTCTAAAACAATATCACTTTTTCTGACGGCCATGAAGAGTAATGTTTGCAGATACCCTTTGAATTTAGTTAATATATTTGGACTAATCAGCAAGCCGAAATATTTTTCGAAGACAATGTGATTTTAAATCAAATTTCTAATTTTTAATTTAAAACCGTTTAACCTTGAAAAATTCGACATTTTTAACGGTGGCACATTTTTAATCAAAATATGAATTAAAGAGCACAAATATTTCATTTACCTTAATGCGGCTCTGACAATATATCTTTGTTTCAGGCCAAAAATTTGCTATGATAGAAATGAAGACTTGTATCATAAAATGCTTGCAACAGTTTAAGCTCATACCTGATACGGATTTTAAACCAGAAATTGGAACGGCGGTTTTTTGAGATCTTCAAATGGAATTAAAGTGAAACTAACTCCGCGGAACAAAAACTGAATTTTCTTGTTATAGTTAGTAAGTATATACCTAACAAATTCTTATGTAAATTTTTTATTATGGATAAAGACTAGTATTAAACCTAATATTACGCTAAAGCGCGTCTAATTACATATTAACATTAACATCAATGGAGATAAACTGTGGCTGCATATATCTAATAGATTCCTATCCTTTTAAGGACTGAAAACGAAACTACGTCTCTAGTTAGGCAGCCTGTGGATATGACCTTATGTATTATAGCATGCATATTGCTGCTTCATAAATTAAAACATAATTTAACTCAAGCACGAAAGACCGCGGAAATTTCAAATATTGTTTCTTAAAAATTTCTTCATAAACAAACACAACGGTATGCAACCAGAGTCACGTCTAACTTAACTCTAAGATTAGAGAGAGGGTAAAGATACGACACGATTTACATACTACGAGAGGGCGAACAGAATGAATTGTTCTCCGTTACAAGAAGCTTAGCACTTCGCAATTGTCTGCTATTTTTTTTGAGTAGTGATGTGTCTTCATTAAGTTTTTACCAACGACTTCAACATCGTAAGTCCCTCTTCATGAACATGAAGCAGGCCTAATTGTTCTTCATCGGTTTAATCCGTAAGTAGTTTATAAAGAAATATTTTTTTTTGTAACTTAGATTTGGCAACGGCCATTTTGCAGAAAACCATGCTTATGCTTCATTTCTTTCCAGGGTTTTACATGCAAATCTTTTCAATTTAGAGGCAAATCTTTTCAATTTAGATGCAAATCTTCTAAATTTAGATGCAAATCTTCTAATTTTGGATGCAAGCCTTCTAATTCTAGATGCACATTGTAGATATGCATTCTAGATACGTTTTTTTAAATGTCACATTGAAGTTTAGGTTGGAAACTTTATTTTTTTTTAATCATCTAATGGGGGTTGTCTTTCTTCTCCTCTACGTAATTAGAAGATGGAATGTATATATTAGTCTAGGACAACTTTTTTCGGAGATCGCGACGGTAATATGGTAGGATAGATGTAAATTGTCCTTGTGGAATTTCTGGAAGCGTCGAATATGGTACTGGGAACTCCTTGACTTAATATTTAGCTCATCTAGAAATCAGCGATTACATCACAGTGGGTTGGATTTCACCATCATCATCCCTCACTTGGATTCACTACTTAATATATATATATATATATATATATATATATATATATATATATATATATATATATATATATATATATATATATATATATATATCATATTTTTATGCTTTAACATTTTTAGATTTCTTTAAAGAATCAAATTGCAAATGTTTTTTTTGAAATCATTTCAATTTTCAATTTTATCTTTGATATGTTTTCAAAGAACAATTAGTATTTTCAATTGTTATTAGGGTGTAAATTACCGGCGTAACGTCTAATTGAAAACAAATATATAAAAAGTTCTGTAAAGACTTTGTGATCACAATTTCTACGAAACGTTTATGTTTAAATAATTAATTATGACTTTTAAACACCATATTGTCGGTTCATGTTTAAGACAATATTTTAAATAATATCTACGTAACATATTATCGTCCATTCGTTTTCTCTATTGTACATAAATTTGTTTAATTTTAAGGCCTCAGTTTAGTCGTTTTCTAACAAAAACACATCCAGTTTGATTGGTTTATAATAAAATCAATTTTATAATCACTTAGTCGACTTATTTCAGGTATTTTGATACAAACCATTTTGATACAAAGTATACAAACCATTTTGATACAAACTATGCAAACCATACAAGCTATACAAACTATACAAATCATTTAGATAATACCTACTGAAATAATTAATTAACCTTTTTGTAAATAAGAATTATTTACAAGTATTAATCTAATCTTGATTTTTGCTAAATTTGGATTATTAATTTACACTTCTTATAGTCAACAATTTATACTTTCTTTATAATTTGATTAGTTTATCTTTCTTGTAATCAAACTTCACTCTTAGTGTAAATTACGAATATAGAAAGATTGGCGCCCCGCCCTTCTCTAGGAAAATTATCTTTATATAAGTCAAATTAACATCTCTTTAAGATAAATTATAAAAACATCTATCATTTACTAACTACAATCTACCAAACACGTAAAATCATTTATAAAATGTTTTCTGACCCATGACTCATCTACCGAGTCTCTGAGCTGCTGGTGTAGTAACTTGTTTCCTATAAATAATATAAAGTGCAGTCTGAATCTCAAACACATAACAAAAATTAATAATTTATTGAAGAGCGAAGGAGTTTTGTTACAGTATTCATTTTTTTTACTTATTGACCATTATCAGAAAATTCAACAATACAAATATGCTAACTATTTATTTCCATTATAACGCAAATTTATAGAAAAAGGATTGTTTTATTTGCTTCCTTCCACATATATATGGCCGAGGTTCCAAATATTGAAAAATAAACGAAATTAAAAAAAGCCGTAAAAATGCATCAGATGGACGTTTATTGATACAATACCGGCACCGGCACGGTAGCTCAGTTGGCTAAGGCGTTCTCTCTATTGCGTACTGGGTTCAGCCACGGCACTGACAATGCCGGGTGGTATGGATGTATGTCTGCGTTTTTCCAATCATGTCCGGACAGCCTTGGCTTTGGATTTGGAGGTTGTCTACTATATGTGGTTTGCTTATATTATTATATGAATTAGCGGATAATAATGCTAATTTAAAGGATTGCTAACAACCCCATGGAAAATTATGGATGTGAAACACTTTTTCAAACTTATTCATGAATTTTTAGTAAAAAACTTAAACGTAACATAAATGCTATTTTTTTATACTTACTTATATTTATTGCGCATACCTCGAAATTATAGAAAAATTTTTCCCTAACCTCTAGAGTTCCCGGAAACCACCCTCAGAATCAGGGGCGGCTTAAGGGTCGGGCAACCCGGGCAACCGCCCGGGGCGCCGGCTCAGAGGGGCGCCAAACTGAGGGCAAACATTGTTTAATTTTTGTTTGTACCCTTTTTATCAGTTTTCTTTGGAAGAAAATATCAAATAATATCAGTATCTATGTCAGTTAAAATGGTAATAATGCAGAACAGTCCAATAACATTAAATAATTCAAAATGCAACACAAACATTTTTGTTTAGCCAAGATAATTCACTACCTCAAGCTTCCCGCCCTATTATTGACTGAGACGGAGTCGATCATTAAAAATATTGCATAAACAAATGCCGGCAACATGTACTTTCATTCAGAAAAATTTCAAAATACTGAGAAAATTGTTATACCAACATCATATCTGTTTGTATTTCATATCTTACGTAATTTACTGTTTATAAATAAATAAAATAAATAAATGGCAATTTGTTTCGCATGAAATATTAAAACAATAAAGAGGAACCTTCCTCTAAGTAAACTTGTGTCGATGGTCCTCATTATAATAGCATTCAGATGGTGTAGACAAAATATTTTATATTACAAATTAATTACACAGGTCTACAAAAAAAAAGGTCTTGTCCTAAGGTTCTCATCTAACTTTTCTGAAATATTTTGGGGCGCTGAAGCCAATTTTGAACAAAACATTTTTTTCTGTCGGGTCAGTTTTCTTATACCACCTAATTTGTTTTTGTGCGAAACTGGTTTCAGCACGTCAAAATACTTAAGAAAAGTTAGGTCAGAACCTTTGGGACAAGGCCTTTTTTGCTATTTTTTAGGGGATAAAAGGGGTTGTAGAGGGAACTGACACGATAGAAAAAAATTTTGTATCCAAAATTGCCTTCAGCGTCTCAAAACACGTCTCTCAGGGAGGGGCGCCAAAAAGTGCTCCCGCCCGGGTGAAAAATTTACCTTGAGCCGCCCCTGCTCAGAATGTCGAGAACGTACGAAATGTGAATTTTTGGATTCGCGAAATTATTTTAGCAAAATGGAGCGTAACAGGATGCAATTTTTGGCATACTTATTGTACATGCCTCGAAGTTAAAGAAAATATTTTTCTCCAACCCCTAGATTTTCCAGAAAACGTCGAGCACGAAGAAAATGGGGATTTTGAGTTTTTTTTATAAAAAATGAGGCCTAACACGGACGCAATTTTTGCATGCCTATTGTGCATTCTTGAAATCATAGAAAATATTTCTTTTCCAACCCCTATAATTCTCGGAAATTACCCTCACAACGTTGACAACATACGAAATGCGAATTTTTGAAATTTGAGAATATTTTATTAAAAAAATGGATACAATTTTTTGTGTGTTAATTATGCATGTCCTGCAGTTCCCGGAAGCCACCCTCAAAATGTCGAGAAAGTCCTAAAACGTGGATCTTTAAATTTGCCAATTTATTATAGCAAAATGGGGCGTAATTACGATGCAATTTTTGTGCTTATTGCCTATAGAAAATATTTTTCCTATCCCCTAGAGTCCCCGGAAGCCACCCTCAGAACGTCGAGAACGGAAGAAAAAGTAAATTTTTGAAATTTATAAATTTTTTTATAATAAAATTTGTATGTGTTTACTGTGTGTGTTCGGTAGTTGCAGAAAATATGGTTTCTCACCGTGGAAAAAATATTTTCCATAACTACGAAACATGCTCAAATAGTACGAAAAAAAATGTATCCGCATTTTGTTACAATAAATTCGTAAAATAAAAAATCCACGTTTTTGTACGGTTTCGGCGTTTTAAGGGTGAGTATCTGGAATTCTAGGAGTTGGAAAAAATATTTTGTATAACTTACGAACATGCACAGTGCACAGTATACTCCAGTCACATAAGGATCCGTCTGCTAAAAAAATCCAAGCGAGCTGAAATTTTGCATACACCTTTATTTTGACATTACAAATAATGTCTCAAAAGTCCCCATCGATATCGCGCTTGCGTCTTCAGTTATTCAAGGTCAAATGTCAAGGAAATCAGTTTTTCCCAAATATCTCGCTTCCTATGGGTCACATGACTTTTTTGGCTATTACAAGAAATGTAGATTAGAAAATTCTCTACAAAAAAAAGGTTATATACATATTTTACGTATAACCAACCGTTTTCAAGCTATACGTTAGAGAAATACTGAACAGCAGTACATCCGTTTCCATACCAGGTGGGGTGCAAGGCGCGTTTTTTTTACATGGTTTCCCCAGTAGGCCTAATCCATGATTTTGGTTGTTTTAGTGACTTTTACAGCTTATCCTCATTCTCGTTCTCTGTCCCCCCTTCCACGTCTACCAATCCAGAAGCAATGTGTTATTTACTGAATGGTTAGTTGTACGTAAAAGACTTATATAACCTTTTTTGTAGAGAATTTCCTAATCTTCATTTCTTGTAATAGCCAAAAAAGTCATGTGACCCATAGGAAGCGAGATATTTGGGAAAAACTGATTTTCTTGAAATTTGACCTTGAATAACTGAATACGCAAGCGCGATATCGATGGGGACTTTTGAGGAATTATTTGTAATGTCAAAATAAAGGTGTATGCAAAATTTCAGCTGACTTGGATTTTTTTAGCAGATGATGTTTTTTTCCGCCTAATGTGACTGGAGTAAGCGCGAGCTATATTTTGTCGAGCGGTTTAGGTTTTTTTAAAAAATGTAAATTTTTTATTTAAAACAAACTTTTGACAATTAATAGCGAATGAGTTTATTGCGTTAAAATACAAAGGTATGTATCTAAAGTACGACAATAACTAAAACATAATACTGTTACTACATCTATTTATAAGCTTCTTTATCTGTGCAATTATGCACAATTGCATCTTCTTTTGTTTAATACGGCGTCTGGATATCATAACTCCTCCATCGCTAGTGGAGAACTCGGGGTTTCCTTTTAGAAAGGACCGACGTTCGTCATTTCAGTTTCTTGGGGGGTTTCTCGTGTTTTTGTGTTGCTGGTAAAGATGTTGAAAGTTGGAAAGCCTTTGATCTTATATTTGTTATATATTTTCCATGATATAATTAGGACAGCAATGATAATTATTATATTTGTTATATATTTTCCATGATATAATTAGGACAGCAATGATAATTATTATAATCAGGGTATAGGTAAGCCAGGAATTAGATTCAATTAAGGTTGGTTCTAACATCTGATCCTTTATCTCTTCTTGCAGATTTTGTGTACGTCGTGACAGGTCTGTAAATTCCTCTAAGTCCACATGGTCCATGGTTGGTATATTGGTACCATCTCTTATAATTGAAAGGTTGCTATTTATTTTCACTAATGGAATGTTTATGGGTTCAAAAGTTCTCCGAAAGTTTTTGTTCGGATTAAGCTTATATTTGTCAATAACGCAATAGCATTGATCAGGAATTGTTATTAGATAATTTCCCTTGAGTTGTCTCTTTTTCTTCATCTCGCAATATGTTTCGGCTATAATAGTGGTGGGACTTGTAATTATCCATGAATTTGAGTTTTCGACCCTTTGAATTTTGGGATTATTGATATTGATTTTTGTGAATGCACATCTGTTTTCTTCTTGGGAAAAGTCAATGAGTTGAATTTCACAGGGTTCGTTTGATGTCCTTTTTATAATAGAGTTGTGAGTACACAGGAATTTTTTCGATTCTATTTCTGTACAGGGTGTGTTCGTGTACGAGTACCAATCTGGGTTTATAAGTAGATAGCTTCTTCTGGGTATAATAGTGAAGTAAAAGTCGTTGTTCTCTACAGGCAATGGGTATAACTTGTAGTAGTCATAAGATACTGTCTCTATCAATGGTATTTTAATAATGAAATATGTATAGGAATTCTTCTGAAAAACTGAAGTTTCGCATAGTTTCTCGTACTTTATAATGTTTTCGAGAGTAGGTTGAAATGGTAGTTCTACTCTTTTCAGGTAATTCTGGATTTCTAATAGTTCTTTGATAAGATTAGTTGGTTTTATAATGGTTTGGTGCATTTGTCTTAAATTAGCAAAGGAAATTGCTGTCGAAAGTTCGTCTAAAAGATTGCAGATAAGTGACAGGGAGTGTGATAATTGGTCTAGGGTATTTTGTACAACCAATAATTCAATGCAGCGTGCTGTTGTTTCCATTTTCTCTCCAATTAATTTTCTTTTGGTTCTCTACGAGAATGGTAATTGATTTATTTGTAGATTTAATGAGGTCATCCGTAATTGATAAGTGTTTTTCCATGTCTATTTTTAATTTGGCTTCATTGTTAAATAATTTCTTGAAATTTTGCTCATATCTTTCGCCATCTTCGGCATCTAGGTTGCCCGTAATTGATTTTTCAATTGTACCAATAAAGTTAAATGCTCCTCGTGGTTTTCTAATGTGGTTTGGTAAAACTTGTTCGAATAATGTATAGGTTCTGGTTATTTCAAAGGATAGAGTTCTATTGATTTGGAATAGGAGGGTGTTTGTTAAGGAAGTTTGTTGTTTGTCGCAGGATAGATTCAGTTCTAGATATCTATTGATGTTTGCTAGGATTCTAATAATTTCGTCTTTTTCTTGAATAAAGGTTTCATATAACGGTTGTATGTCAAATGCGTTCATTATTTCCCATTCTGATACAATATTGTCTGCTGTACCCATGCGAATCGGTAGTAGTCCGGGGTTGTCATCTAGGGGTTTCCATTGGATGTCGTCGGCTGCTGCGAGGGTGGTGGTGCATCTGTAAGAGTAGATCTTAAGTCAGACAAATGGACTCGACGTTCTTTTTTATTTCTTAATCTAATCATGCAGGTATTGTCATTACTAATAGAAATTATTGGGAAGGGTCCCTTAAATTTAGGCACTGTTTTGGAACCTCGTTTTTTGGGTGCTCTGACATAGACCTTTTGACCTATTTTATATTTTTCTTGTGGATTTGTTATCTCTCTGTTCATTCTGTTGACTGTTGTTGTTTTTCGACTTTCGATTCTTTCGTAAATAATATCATAAAGTTGAGAAAGTTTCTTTCTATGTTCGTCTAGTGAATAATCGAAAACTATTTGACTGGTTTTCGTATCAAATAAGTTTTTGCTTGGTGAATATCCAAAAACGACGTCGAAGGGTGTGTATCCTGTAGCAGAATGGTTTGTGTGGTTGTAAGCAATAACAGCTAGTTTCATAAGTTCTTCGGTAGTTTTGTTGTTAAGTTGTGGGTCTTGTCGAAATATTCGAAGGTGTTCGATTAGTGTGGAGTGGAGGCGTTCCACAATGCCATTTTATTCTGGATGGAATGGGGTTGTGAAGTGAAGATTAATCTTGTGATAAGCCAACAAGTTTTTTATTTGATTGTTAACGAATTCGCGACCATTATCAGTTGTGATTGCGGTTGGGGTTCCATAATGTTCGAAATAATCAATTAGGGCCTTCGCTACTTCACATGCTTCTTTGCATTGAATAGGAATTGCTTGTCCAAATTTCGAAAACGAGTCTACTAGGGTTAGGTAGATTTTTTGATCAATGGTAAATGTGTCCATGAAAACGACTTCGAATGGTTTTTGCTGGGTAGGTGTTTGGTTCATTGGAATTGTAGGTGGATGCCTATCGTATTTTCCTCTTTGGCATATATTGCATTTATTGATATATTCTTGTATTGTGGTTAACATATGACTCCAATAATATTTTTGTTTCAATTTGTCATATGTTTCTTGTGAGCCTCTATGATTTGTTTTGCTTTCATGGTAAAATTGTATAACTTCGTTTATTTCTTCTTTGTTTCTTAAATATATTCTTTCTTGGGTACATCTTACTAATTTTGGGCCGTTGTTGTTAAAATATTGATTATATATTCGACAAAAGTCTTCGTACATTTTGTCGTTATCAAAATATATATAGAAGGTAGTTTCTTCAACTGTATGATCTCTCAATAGTTCAAGAATTTGATCGTCGTTGTCTTCCTTCGTGATTTCTGCGTATAGAATAGTTTTGTTTTCTACATGTAAAGTTCTGTTTCTTCTGGGGTTCATTGAGACTGTTTTTATAAATATTTGTTTAGGTTTTGTGTTTATTACATCGTCTATGATTGGAATCGTGTTTCGTGGTTCATCATCTTCGTTAGATCGATCTGTAGAAATTTCAGGAATATCAATTTCATTTGTTTCATCGTCTGTGTCTTTCGTATTTTCAGGAGGGTTGAGTATTTCTTCGATTTCTTCTTGCGTAGGCGTTCTTAATTCTGTCTCCCTGTTTAGGTCTTGTATTATTCTGTCCAGTTCAGGATCATCTATGTTTACTTGCATCGATTCTGTGTCAATTGGGTGAATTTCAATTCTTGACAGCGCGTCCGCGTTCGTATTTAGCTTGCCTTTTTTGTATTCTATATCGAAATCATAGTCCTGTAGCTTTGTACGCCATCTGATGAATTTAGAGTTTTGTGGATCTTTTAATGAGAATAACCACCTTAGTGGTCTGTGGTCTGTATATATAGTGAAGCGTCTGCCGTACAGATAAGGCCTGAAATACTGGGTGGACCATACTAAACTCAAAAGTTCTTTCTCCACAACTGAGTAATTTTTCTCTGATTCATTCAGTGTTCTGGATGCGTAAGCAATAGGTTTATCGCTTCCCACGATACCCTGTGACAAAATACTTCCGATGGCATATTTCGACGCATCGGTTGTCAGAATAAATGGTTTCGAAAAATCCGGGTGTTGTAAGAGTGGGCTGTTGGTTAGAATGTTTTTACAAGTTTCAAAGGATTCTACAAACTCTCTTGTATGTTCTATTTTGGCTCCTTTCTTTAAACAGGCTGTTAATGGTCTTGTCAGTTTTGAGCAGTCTTTTATCAATTTTCTATAATATCCTATTAGTCCAAGAAATGACTGAATTTCTTTTTTTGTATTTGGTATTGGGAACTTTACAATTGCTTCGATTTTATCTGGATTGGGTAATATGCCTTCTGGTGTAATGATATGTCCAAGGAATTTTACTGTTTGTTTTAAAAATTCTGACTTATCAAGCTGTATTTTGAAATTAGTTTTTCTGAATCTATCAAATACTGAGCGTATACTTTCTATGTGCTCTTGTAAGGAGGTTGAAAATATTAATACGTCATCCATGTAAACTAAACATTTACTCTGTAGGCCTGATAGTACGTGGTTCATTGTTCGTTGAACGGTTGAGGGTGCATTTCGAAGTCCAAAGGGCATCCTTAAAAATTCATAATGACCGTCGTCTGTCGAGAATGCTGTTTTCTCGATATCTTTGGGGTCCATTTCAATCTGATGGTATCCGCTTGCTAGATCTAATGTTGTAAAGTATTGACTGCGACCAAGTTTGTCCAGGACGTCCGTAATGTTTGGTATTGGAAATTTATCGGGTATGGTTTTCTCATTCAATTTTCGGTAGTCTATTACAATACGAAATTTTCTTTTTCCACTATTGTCCATTTTCTTCGGGACAATCCAAATAGGGGAGGACCATGGCGAAGTTGAATTAGTTATTATATTTTGTTCCAACATTGAGTCGATTTGCTTTTTGACCTCTGATTTATAGATGTGTGGGAATCTGTATGATTTCGTATAGATTGGTATGTTGTCCGTTGTTCGAATTTCGTGCTTAACTTGTTTTGTAAAAGTTAGTGGAATATCCTCGCAGTAGAAAATGTCTCTATATTCGTAACAAAGTTTTCTTATGGCTTCGTACTCTTCTTGATTACAGTGTCTTAGATCAAGATTTTCCAAATTTTTCTTTTGTAGGTCGTCGTAGTTTATATCTGGATTATTATATATAGAAAGTTCTTCATCAAAGTCCATAGGTTCGGTTGTAAAGTTATTTAATTGGTGGCTAGGCATACATGGAAGAGGTTCAGTTATTGTGAATGTTTTTTCTTCATCAGTGTTGTTAATAAGCAATACTGTCGCTTCGTTATTTTTTGTATTTATAAGTCCTGCTGAAATTTCTATTTGATTTTCAAATACAATAGAATTTATTAGAGCTTCTCCATTTTTTTGTGATATTGGTATTTTAGCTACAATTTCTGTCTTAGGACTAATTCTGTATTCGTAATTGTTTTCCATTTCGTTGGTGTCGTTAGTACCTATTAGTCTTTTTCCTTCCAAAAATAATGGAATTTTTGCTGAGTCTGTTAGTAAGTAACCATTTTTAAAATCAAGGGTGGCTCCTATTTCTTGTAGTAGATCAAGGCCAATAAGTCCATCATATGTTTGACTAAAGTTAAAGATGTAGTGTGTATACAACATTCCTGGTTTTTTAAAGATTTTTGATACTGGAATTTCTGCTGAATATCTATGTAAGGATATGCTGTGAGGTGTTTTTATTTGGAAAGGGTCTTCTTTAATTCGGTCCGGAAAAAATGTTTCGGCGACTTTTTCTGTAATCAATGTTTTTGTGGACCCTGTATCAATCATAAATTTGGCTTCGAGTTCTGGGATAATTATATATGGAAGATTTGTATTGGCTGCGACGTTGATTTCTACTTGTTTTGTCTGGGTTACTTCTTCGCATTCGGCAGGTTCGTAATATTGGTCTCCGAGGCTGGTAAGGTAAAATTTTCGTCATCGTTATAACTTTGATAATTTTCTGAATAGTATTCTTCGGGGTAATAGCTATTGTCAGCAATTTCTGAATCGTATGTCGATTCTTCGTAATAGTCTGATTGATATTCGTCCCTGTTGGAAGAGGTACTCGGTATCTCTTGCAAATGTAATTCTTGCGCTGTCCATTTCGGTGCATTAGACGGTTGGGAGAATTTTGATCTTCTTGTGTTTCCAGATGAGGTATCCATTGGTTGGGGATAGGATTGTTGCGTTTTAGGTTGGAAATTGAAACGTGGTTGATTTTGGAAATGTGGGAAATTTTGCGTATTTTGGAAATTTTGCTGAGTGGGAAAATTTTGTCTTTGGAAGTATTGCTGCGGTGGAGCTTGGCGTTGGAAATTTTGAGGGTTTTGAAATGGTCTTTGTTGAAATGTTTGTTGGGGGTTTCTTGGCATGAAAAAATTCGGCATACGATAAGGGATGTTTGACATAGGGCGGATTATTTGAGGATTCGGTTTTGGTGGGGGTGTTTGAGAGTAACTGGGGTTATATTTTGGGTTTGTCGGTGTCATTCTTATTTGAGATTGATTTGTATTCTGATAAGTGTTCTTCGTCCCTAACTTTTGTTGCCGGTTGTAGTTCATGTTTTCTTCTTCTACTACCATATTTATAGCTGCTTCTAGGCTCGTGGGTTGTTTACATCTTAATAGGTGACTTAGATGTGCGTTAAGTCCAGATAGGAAAGTCCGTAGTGCCATTTTTTTGTACAAATCTAATTTTTCTTTTCGTAGTTCTGCTGTTATATTTGCCATCTGCATTTTTGAGAGTAACAGTCCACGTAGCGATCTGCATCTGTCTGCAAATTGGCTAGCGGTTTCGTTGTGATTTTGCGTTAACATCATAAGGTCATTTAACAGTGATTCTTCATTCCGTTGATCACCGAAAGTGTCTAATAAAAATGTTTTTAATTCCGGGAAAGTGAGTATAGTTCTCGCGGCTAATACTTGAGCTGCTTTACCTACAATTTTATTTCTAAAATGCAGCATCAAAAATTTAATTCTTTGTGGATTATTATCCTGTACTAACATATCTAATACTTGCTCGCACGTGTCTAAAAATATCGGTAATTTTGAGTTATCTCCATCGAATTGAGGTATGAGCTCTAAATAATCTCGAACGGTAACATCATTTCTAGCCATCGCGGTTGAATTTAAATTTTCTCGTGCTACTAAATTTGAGGTTCCGGTACTATTAGAGGTATTTGCTCCCGTATTTGTTAGTATATACTGGTTAGGACCAAATGTCCGTAAAGCAAGATTAGCTAAGGTTTCGTCGTCGGAGTCAGGCATTAATGGTACTTACAAGAATATTAAGATGACAGAAAACATGAAGGCTCTGGTATATATAATCGATTACAATGTGATAACGAGGGATTTCAAGAGAACTCAGAGAGCTCCCAGGCGATGCTCTATTACACTTTGATTGATTATATATTTTTTCTTGAGCTGGAGGGCGGTTATTGTCTCGTTAGTTTTAGTCGTTTTAGTCAGTTTCCCTAAATAGCGCAAGGCTATGTGCTTTTAAAGATGTTTTCTTTATAGGTGTTTTCTGGCTTGGGCCAATCTTTCCTATACACGATTTAAGGTCACGTGTAGTCCTGGGAAAGAGAGTGCACGATCTTGGTTTCTTCAAGGGCTTATGTGAAATTACTTTCACAAGTGCAAAGCCTCACGGCGCTTCCGACGAGGGGATACTGAGCGTCTGGTGGTCGTGCTCACACGTACTGAGCTGGGGGTACTCAGATTGAGATGTACCAGTTTTATAGCTCAGGGTGTGGAAGGATATTTTAAGGATAGGTACAAAGGAATGGTATGGCTAGGTATGCAGAGTATATCTTCTTTGCTTGAATTCACTTGTTTCTTGATTAATTATCTTCTTAAAAATTATTTGTTTACCAACGGTATGGTAAGGGGTTGCAGGTCTTCTTTGGTTAGTCGATGGCACGACGAGTTTTCCGATATTCTCTCGAAATTACTCCAAAGAAAATCCCTATGACTGCGCCAGCTATATTTTGTCGAGCGGTTTAGGTTTTTTTAAAAAATGTAAATTTTTTATTTAAAACAAACTTTTGACAATTAATAGCGAATGAGTTTATTGCGTTAAAATACAAAGGTATGTATCTAAAGTACGACAATAACTAAAACATAATACTGTTACTACATCTATTTATAAGCTTCTTTATCTGTGCAATTATGCACAATTGCATCTTCTTTTGTTTAATACGGCGTCTGGATATCATAACTCGCGCAAGAAATTTTATTAGCAAAAATTCATAAACTTCAAAAATTCACATTTTCGTACGTTCTCGACGTTCAGAGGGTGGCTTCCTGGAACTCTACAATTCGGAAAAAATATTTTCTATACTTTTAGACTAAGAGCTAGTGAACATTTCGCATCATTACTCGAAGTAGGTTAAAAATTTGCCAAAAAGTTGCCATGAGGGTAATGAGTTGCCATCTCGAACGTTTCGACTTTAGGCAGAAGGGGGTGTAAGAACACCCCAAAAAGAGATATCGATTTTCTGAAATGTCACAAAATGTCACTTTTGATTCGTTCGTGGCGAGCCGAATTTTCGAATTTCTCTGAACAATTTACGATCAGGTTTATCTAGAAGACCTTCTCTTTACGCCGCGACATCGTACGTCCGTCCCAAAGGTGTTTTTTGAAAAATATGAACGTGTCAAGATTGCATGTTTTTGCAATTTTTTCGGCTCCAAAATGCAAGCTGTTTTTGCTATTTTTCGCAGATATCTCCGAAACGGTGGGAGTCAGCTAGCAAGTATTGAGCTTCTACAGTTGGCAACTTTTTAATCTTGGCTCCTACGTCAAAAGACTATAGGCTATTGTCTATGTACAAAAAGAGAGGGTTGAAAGGAACTAAAACGTTAAAGGGTTTTTATTGTTTATTATGTTCAATTGATCAAGATATGAAAAACCGCGGAGTGCTACCGTTTAAAGTGGTGCGTTTTTGAGATCGAAGTAAAAAGGGCCACTTTTCATTTTTTTTTTGCTCGAAAACTATGAATTTTTTCTATAAACACGTCAATAGAGAAGTGTGTAGAGAATTAAATTTCCAATCGGAAATGGCACCTTCAGAAGTCAAATTTTTTTTTTAACAAAAATACGTCCAAAAAACAAAACAAAAAAAAGCGAAAAAATGCATTTTTTTATTTATTTTTATTTTAGCCTGTAACTATTTTTCGGGTACATTTAGGCATATACATTGGTGCATAACAAAAAAAGCTGGCGTTTTACCCGTTAAAATGAGATTTTGTAAACAGTTTTACGATTAATAGTGACCGAGATATAGCGTTTCAAAGTTTGCAACTTTTAACTTTTTTTGCTAATTTTTACTATTTTTTTTCAAATTTCGTCCTGTAACTTTTTTCTGAGTGAATTTAGGTGTAGACATTATTATATTAAAGTGAAAGCTGACTTTACGCCCGTTGAAATGGTGGCTGGTAAAAGTCTCTACGACAAATAGAAACCTAGATCAGCGTTTCGAAGAGTGTTACTTTTATTAACTTTCTTCCAATTTTTACGTTCTTTTTTAAATTTCGGCCTATAACTTATTTGTCAAATGCTTTAAGTACCGATATTGCTACACTGAATGACCTCGCAGCATTCTTGTTTAAATGGTCTGCAATAGAAGTTTAACCCATCTTAAAGTATTGTTTTTTCTCCTTATTATCCTTATTCTTTCCAAAATCCAAGTAGCAAAAGACAATGTTGTCGTTGATGCGGATACACTATTTAGAAGGATGCTGTTATTCAAACCAACTGATTCAGAATTGGAAGAGTATTTTGATTTTGAATTATCTCCATATCCAACGTCAATCTTTCAAGAGGGAATCATGAGAAAAAATAAAAAATCGGATCTTTATGATTTTTTCGAACCTATAAATGATGTTTCTCTCTCTAACATTTATTACATTATCGATGGTGGATTTTTATTGCACAAAATAGTTTGGAATACCAACGATACATTTGAAGAAATCAGTAAAAAATATATTCAACACTTAAAACATTTTTACACGAATTGCACTGTTGTGTTTGATGGCTACCCTAGTGATTACGATAATACAGGTACGAAATCTGCAGAAAGATTACGCCGAACCAAGCAAGTTGGGCCAGGAGTTCAGATTAACAATTACTCAAAGCCATTATCAAAACCTGATAAATTTTTGGCAAATGAAAATAATAAAAAAAAAATTATTTCATATTTAATTCAAAAATTTGAAGAAAATAATATTGAGACTGGGCAAGCTGAAGAGGATGCAGACGTACTAATTGTAAATACTGCAAAAGGTAAGGCATCCCAATCAGAAAATGTTGTTATAGTTGGTCAAGATGTCCTATCATTATTACCAGAAGAAAATGAAAATATATATTTTTTTAAACCTAGCATAGGAAATGTAACTGCCAAATTATATAACCATAATAGTTTCAAATTTAATCATATACAAAAATACCTTGGCTTCGTCCATGCATTCAGTGGCTGTGATACAACCTCTTCCTTTTTTGGTATTGGTAAAAATAAATTCTTGAATTTCATTAATAAGAATATTTTGCTTTTGGAAAATGGACTAGTACCAATTTTGACAAATAAACCTCCCGCACCACAAGTTTTGCTGGAAAAAATAGCCTGTAAATGCACCAAAGGATGCAGAAGAAAGTGTGGTTGCAGGAAATTGGAAATGAATTGCTCCATTTTTTGCAAAGAATGTATGGGAATGAACTGTGAAAACGCTAATGTACCTCAAATAACGGAAGACGATGTTTACATAGATGCCGATGAAGAAATCGACTTTGATTTTGAAAATATGTTAAATCCAGCATTTGAATAATTTCATAATGTAAGTTATTAATCTAAGTTATTTGAACAAAAAAAAACACGTGATATAATAAGGTTCAGAAGTGGAAAAATGTAAAAAGTTATTTTTTAAGTACAATAATCTACTATATCTAGACTGAATCTTGGTTACTATTGATCACATAAACTTCTATTGCAGACCATTTAAACAAGAATGCTGCGAGTACATTCCATGTAGCAATATCTGTATTTGACAAATAAGTTATAGGCCGAAATTTAAAAAAGAACATAAGAATTGGACGAAAGTTAATAAAAGTAACACTCTTCGAAACGCTGTATCTAAGTTTCTATTTGTCGTACAGACTTTTACAAGCCACCATTTCAACGGGCGTAAAGTCAGCTTTCACTTTAATATAATAATGTCTACACCTAAATTCACTCAGAAAAAAGTTACAGGACGAAATTTGAAAAAAAATAGTAAAAATTAGCAAAAAAAGTTAAAAGTTGCAAACTTTGAAACGCTATATCTCGGTCACTATTAATCGTAAAACTGTTTACAAAATCTCATTTTAACGGGTAAAACGCCAGCTTTTTTTGTTATGCAAGCAATGTCTATGCCTAAATGTACCCGAAAAATAGTTACAGGCTAAAATTAAAAAAAAAATAAAAAATTGCATTTTTTCGTTTTTTTGTTTTGTTTTTTGGACGTATTTTTGTAAAAAAAAAATTTTTGACTTCTGAAGGTGTCATTTCAATTAGAAATTTAATTCTCTACACACTTTTCTATTGACGTGTTTATAGAAAAAATTCATAGTTTTCGAGAAAAAAAAATATGAAAAGTGAACCTTTTTACTTCGATCTCAAAAACGCACCACTTTAAATGGTAGCACTCCGCGGTTTTTTCATATCTTGGGGTCAATTGAACATAATAAACAATAAAAACCCTTTAACGTTTTAGTTCCTTTCTACAGTACATGGACAATAGACTACTACTCTAGCTAATTTAAATAGAATTAAATTTGCAAAAACCGTTTTTTTTATTTTTTTAATTCCGACAAAAATGAAGGAATTAGAGGGGACGGGATTTCGGACTTTTTTTTTCCATTAAAAGTTCTCTATTTTGTCACCGTAGTTAATCGGTAATTAACTGAAATCGATCTCATTATCAATTAATATCATGTACTACTTTGATGCTCCGATAATCTTGGCCCTTCAAAACAAAAAGTTTCTGAGAAAAATTATTTTTTTAAGACATCATGACACGTTCATATTTTTCGAAAAACACCAGTGGAACGGACGTACGATGTCGCGACGTAAAGAGAAAGTCTTCCAGATAAACCTGATCGTAAATTGCACAGCGAAATTCGAAAGTTCGGCTCGCCACGAACGAATCAAAAGTGACATTTTGTGACATTTTAGAAAATCGATATCTCTTTTTGGTAGAGATGCAACGGATATCCGGTTACTATCCGGTATCCGGCTTATCCGGCCACTTTATTACTATTCGGCTGAGCACCGGATAGTGATCTAATATCCGGCCAAAACCGGATAGTTAAAGAATAAAAAGTGGTATAAAAAATGAAACAGTAATTATTACTACAAACTGGAAATATCTAGATTAGTTACTAAATTAATACTTAAAGTTTACCAATGGTAAATTATGGTGAATAAAGATGAGTTTTTCAGCGTTTAGAAGTAGTAGACGATTGCGTTTCTTTTCGTATACGTTGCCAGCTTCTGAAACGGGCCTCTCACTGTATACACTACGGCAAGGGGCTGAAAGATATATGTTTACAAACTTTGACAAAAGTGTATACTAATTGGAGTTAGTATACCACCATGCGTAAGAGTCGCTATTTCTTTGAATCCGTGCTTCTTTCAAATACAGTTGAACCTCCATAACTCGAATCCCCAAGGGGATTGAAAATGAGCTCGAGTTAAAGAGACTTTAGAGAAACTTTAAGTTACGGGAACCTTTTAGTAAGCTTAATCGATATTTATTGCTTTGAATGGCTTCGAGATATAGAGGATTTCGAGTTATGGACGTTCGAGTTATGGAGGTTCGACTGTAATAATCGATCTCTTCGGCCATTGAACTTTTCTCCATTAGGGATTGCATTACCGGTTAACCGGTTAACCGGTTAACCGGTTTTCAGGACAAAAAACACATGATTATAATTACCGGTTATTTTAATTTTTTACCGGTTATTTCGGTAAATTATGAACTTATGATATGTCACGTATTCAACGTTTCTATTTATGTCACTGACTGGTACTAAATACAGAGTGACTGTCCCAACACCGAGCACTTTTAACAATAAATAAATAATATTATAAAAAGTAAACTCCAAACACCAAGCCCTAAGAAATACAAGAGAGACATTGACAATATCTTACGATAGAAAATTGAATATTTCACTGCCGCAAATATCTGTGGAATATATTTAGAAGTATGTTCTTATCAATTTTTATTAACTTATCGACCCACCAATATTGATTGAGGAAGGGCATCGTCAGCTGGTGGTATTCTATACACAAATATCAGACGACTAACAGATGTAGCTTTGAAAAACTAACCCCTTTAACAGGCTATTTTTAAAAAATATTGTATTTTTAGATTAGGTATTCAGTAAATGCCCTATTTGAGTTTATGTTTATAATCTTGTTATTTAAGTGGATATATTTGTTATTTACAGAATAATTATTTATTTAAATTTATTTCATTTATATTTTTTCTTTTTGATAAGTATTGTGGAAACTATACTGTACAACATGAGTCGTTTTGGGAAAATTATAATTATTTTTAATAAATTATTGTTGTTGTTCGTTCACATATTCTGTCGTTAATTTATCTTGCCAAAAAACACTCGAGCTTTTCTTTTATGGATAAATTTCTTTTTAACTCAAAATTTTTCCAATCAGTAATTTTGCTCGAAAAACTGATATTTGACAAAATCGTTCGACCTCCGGTCTCGCAATTTTTTCATGTCAGTTTTTCTTATAAAATCACTGATTGGCTAAATTATTTCGTTACAAAAAGAAATTTATCCGATAAAAAAAAGCTCTTGTGATTTTACTGTTGATAAAAAACCTTTTGTTTGTTCATTATATTAAATATACGTATATAAAAATGTTTTTTGTTAAATTTAGATAATTTTGTACATGGAAAAAGACAATTTCCATTTTCGCCACCCTAATCATCCATTCTAAAAATTACCGGTAAATACCGGTTAACCGGTTATTTACATTTCTATTTACCGATTTACCGGTTATTAAAACTTCCGGTAAATTGCAATCCCTATTCTCCATCAAAACAGTCCTAAAACGTGTTGTAAATATCAGCAATAACATTATCTAGTGGGTTTCTCTTACTTTGTTTACTGGAAGGAGAAGAACCACTTTCACTATCATGCTTGAATATGAATCATCACAACTATTTTTTAAGCCTCCAGCAGAATAATTTGACAGAATTTTTCAGCCTGATTTTTATCGAAAAAACTTGTTTTAAATTTGAGGTCTAGAAGAGTTGCCAGTAAGTATTTTTTGTCGTTGAGGTTGCCAAAACGTGTTTTCAATCCAACTTTCAATGTGAGCCGGATATTTGGCCGGATATCCGGTATCCGGTACAAGAAGTACGCCAGATATCCGGTATTCGGTATCCGGCCAAAACACTATCCGTTGCATCCCTACTTTTTGGGGTGTTCTTACACCCCCTTCTGCCCATCTTTAAGTTGAAACGTTCGAGATGGCAACTCATTACCCCCATGGCAACTTTTTGGCAAATTTTTAACCTACTTCGAGTAATGAAAGAAAAATGTTCACTAGCTCTTAGGCTATTTGAGGTACGTACAATAATTATGTAAAAAACTGCACATCGTTAGGGTCTCATTTTTTTTACAAAAAATTCACGAAATTTTAAAGTGTTTTGTGTCCACCGTTTGTTGACTTGTAGATTTAGTAATATTTTGATATAATTTATCGATATTGTATTGCAATTTTATATTTGATTACTATGGAATATTGCAAATATTATCATGTGCTAAAGCGATATCTAAATTTAATTGCATGTTAACATTATCGACCATATAGATAAAACATTACGATACATATTAATATTAATTGGATTTGTTTCCCGGAATATTGAATACGAAGCGATGTGTCCAGATATCCGACGGATGTAACTTTATAAATATTAATTAAAGCATTAATTGTTAAATTTATAAAAAGCTACTTTATTATTATTAGTCATTTTTTATGACACTAATATAGATTAGATACTGACCATTATCGTGTGGTTCTAAACTACAAATGTGCCGATTATTACAGAGGCGTAGACTACATGGGGCGACATACATTTTGAGGCCCCTATAGACAATAGTGATATGAAAAAAAAAAAACAAAATATATCATTTTTTTTTAATATCTAATTTCAAAAATTCGTTTTGCATCGATTTTAAATTGATATTATACCCCAGTAGTTCAGTTAATAGAGGAGGTGTGCGTGAGCAGGGACCTAAGCGATTCCTTTAGAAAGTTGTTCAGGGTGCTTAGGGAGTGAACATACTGAAAGTCCTGACGTCTAGGAGGTGAGCCGGAGGGGGAGGCACAAAGAAAGTCCCACTTTTGGTTTTTTGCTTATATCTCGAAAACGGTGTGTCGCAGGGAAAAAAAATTTCTTATACCAAACGGAACCTCGTGAAATTCTCTACAACTTCCGTTCTATATATTTTTTCGAATTCGCAACCGTTTTCGAGCTACACGCTCCGGAAAAGTGAAAATTTTCGAAAAACAGATTTTTACCTGAAAAATAGAAAATTGTATTTTAAAGATGATAAAAAAAGTCACATATAAGGTAAGTAATTTTATTCGATTTCAATAATTCTCTCAATAACTTCTCAATGTTAAACTCTCAACTTTCTCTGGATTCACGTTTTCATCCTCTTTGGCCGTAAGGCTCCTGAGAAGGGTTCCCCGTCCATGGAATCCTTATCCTCAGAGATGGGTGATTCTTGCTGAAGGGGCTCTACGTCGTCTTCATCGTAAACAGGCATGCCGTTGAGGCATTTCCCTTGGCATTGGAGTCACGCCACAGAACAGTTCAGCATTGCTTTCCGGCATCCACATTTGCCACTACCACGATCCTTGGTGCAGCGGCAAAATATCGTTTTCAGTAGGACCTCCGGTGCTGGTGGATCTTCTGTTGTAATTGGCACCAGGGTGTCTCCTACATGTTTCCATCCCCACTCTTGAGGAGGCAGCTCGTTCCAGAGCCACAGCTGCACTTGGTGGTAGGTGCGCCGGGAATGCTGTTTAGCTGTGCTCTCAGTTGGTGGGAGGAAGCTGATGTCAGGCTAAATATTTGCCACTGACCTGACCTCATGAACAACTGGAAGCGGTACTGGTTGAGGGAGGTCTGTCTTGCTGGTGCCCCATACCATTTGAGGAAGCAAATCTTCCCAGCCTCTTCAATCTCGCCTTGAGTGGAGGAGGGGTTGTAAAAGATCACTGCCGCTTCCTTGATGATTTCTGACTTTAAGTACAGTTTTGAGAAGCCCACCTTGCTTTTTCTTGAAGAGGTAAAAATCTGTTTTTCGCAAATTATCACTTTTCCGGAGCGTGTAGCTCAAAAACGGTTGCGAATTCGAAAAAAGTATATAAAATGAAAGTTGTAGAGAATTTCATGAGCTTTCATTTTTCCCTACGACGCACCGTTTTAGAGATATAAGCGAAAACACCAAAAGTGGGACTTTCTTTGTGCTCCCCTCCTCCAGCTCACCTCCTAGACATTAGAACTTTCAGTATGTGCACTCCCTAAACACCTTGAACAACTTTCTAAAGGAATCGCTTAGGTCCCTGCTCACGCACTCTACACCACCCTTTAGGTCATTCGTTGACTGGACTACAGGCATTAGAGACCATATAGAGAACTTACTTGGAAAAATTGATAGTAGTTCTGGAAATAGGCTTACTTTACGTTTTTTGGAACCTGAATCCGAATTTTTAACTTCCCACCAAAAATTCCTCCAGCAACCTCCTCAAAAATTTGAAAATAAAACCAAGAAACCTTTTTTATTTTTTTTTTCGTTTTAGGAAAGTTTCGGAAAGTAGACAAAATTTGCAACAGAAAAGGTCCTTTGACATTTTAACGTTGAACGAACGGGGAAGCGCTAACACGCCTCGAAACATGAGCCTCGGCGCCGCGGGGCTGCATGCGCTAAGTTACGCGTCGGTTACGTTCTTTCAGTCAGGAATATTCTCGCACGAATTGCTGCACTTGAGGCACATGATGGAACATTTCAACCCGCTTTTTTGCAGCTACGCGCACCACGGCAGCCTTGGAGTCCGGAACAGTTGATGGAGGTAATGCAAATTTGGGTTTTAGACGAGGACTTTGATCAATTGAAACAATTTAAAGTCACATCAATCATGTTTAAAATATTATGAGAAAACAGTTCTCATGCGAAACAAAATGTTTTTTAAACCAATTAAAATAATAAACACTACATACTCAGGATAAAACGCCTAAGAAACTTCGATCGCGAACAACGGGTTGCTATCAATTCTCGAGCAGCATACACATGTTATAGGAAGGGGGGGAAGGGGAAGGGCCTCTTGACAACAGTATGCTAGCTCGGAGGGCATGCAGGGGAGGAGGTATCCCAAGAAGATCGAAATACGAGAGAGTGTGGAATTGCCGTGATACCTAAGTGCACGCGCGGCGCATGTTTCGGGATCCACTCGCTCCCCTCCCGTTCGTCGTACGTTAAAATGTCAAAGGACTTTTTTTTGTAAGTTTTATTTACTCTTTGAATGTCTGGGTATTTTTTCTCTAAAAACGAAAAAAAAAAAACAATAAAAAAAAATCAAAAACCAATTTTTTGGGTTTCCTTCTCTAAATTTGAGGGGGTTGTGGGGGGAATTTTTGGTGGGAAGTTAAAAATTTTGATTCAACGAGTCAAAAAACATAAAGTAAACCTATTTTTCTGAAATCGATCGACAATGTCTACATTTTCGGCGCGATTTCAAATCGAAAAATGCACAATTCCAGTGTTTTAGTCCGTTGCCAAGAAACTATCAGAAAACAGACCGGAAAAGATCCGTTGCCAAGCAACGATCAACAAAACCGTACGGGAATGTTACTTTCCCGGCCTAGGCCGGGAAAGTAACATTCCCGTACGGTTTTTTATGTATATTTTAGACAGTAAATAAATACACGCAGATAAACCAACTCACATTAATATTGCATTTATTAGTAAGCAGTTAGATTGTAATGAAGAAATGTTATGTATTAATACAAATTCCTTAATTTATAATACTATTGATTGTGATTTCAGAAAAAATAGTATGTGTATTTCGGTGTGAAAGCACATTGCCGGACTTCGATGCTTGCATCGGGAATGTATTGTTTTCACACCTAAATACACAATATACTATTGCAGAACTACCATGAATTTTTCCAGGTAAAATTCTCTAATTCCTGGAGTATTAGGCAATAAGGTACAGTTTCTTGCTACTTTCCACTAATAGATAGACTGTTGGTAAAAGTGAGTGAAATTTTATTTCTTACTTTTTAGAGGTGTTTTTTGAAGATTTTTTTGAAGGTGGTTCGATTTAAAAAAATATTTTTTTTTCAACCTTTTTAGTAGCTCCCATTGTTTATTTTACTTCTACATAGTGAAATAAACTATTGTGAAATTCTCTTTACGTTGGGAACCACATGACCAGGAAAATAATACCTTGTTGTTTGTGAATTCATTGTAATTACCGGCGATACCGCCAAATCTTTGAATATGGCAAATGCACCACTACTCTCGTAAATAGAGACACACTGATACAAGTGACACGACAAAAAGCAAATTTCTTCCTGATTTATCGGCATCGACCGTGTCCCACGATGGCCTCGAGAAGCTGGCGTTGACTCGAGGAAGACGGGAAGTTCCGAGTTGGTATATACAGTAGAAATCACACCACTACGAATGCGAATGAACACCATATTATTAGTAATATTTCCGGGAAACCACACTGCGAATGCAAACATATTATTATTAATATTTCGGGGGAATCACATCACTGCGAATGCGAACACACCGCGACATTAATATTTCGTGGGAGCCGGGCGGGGGGCTAAAAGCCTGGGACTCCAGGCAACTGCCCGTACATAGCTACGCCTTCTCTAACGTTTTTCTTGAATAACTCGAAAACTACGACCTCTAACGAAAAAGTATTCATACGGAAAATTAAACTAGATGAAAGGGCATAGCAGGATAAGCAATTGTTAGGTGCCCCCGCACCAATCGGGTCGAATTTTTTAGCACAAGTTGATAATAGTGTTAGATGAAATTTCCCAAAATATTATTTTTGGAAAACCATTTTTACGGGAGTTATGGGGGTAAAAAGAAAAATGGAAAAAATTTTTTTTCTCGAGAACGGATAAACCGATTTTCATGAAAAAAATATATGTTATGGCTTCTGATGGTGCAAATGTGGAAAAAATTATTGAGTCCATTTGTCGAAAAAAAGTGGTGAAAAAATTTTTTCAAAATAAAAAAAAAAAATTTTAAGGGATGTTCTAGAGGCACACCCACCATTTTCTTCCAAATAAATGCTTATATGCCCCTTTAAAACATATCCAATTTTCATAGCGATCGGAAGGGTACAACATACTCAAAATTGATAATCATTGGCAGACTGCGGGCGGCGCGTAGTCTATGTAATGAAGCATTATAAGACGACTTTTTTGTAAGTATTTCGTACAAAGACGAGATTACCTTCTCCCCCTCGTTTTCGAGGGAGCTGAACACGATGCAGGTGGTGGGAGAAGTTTTTGACCGCCGCAACCTCCTGAAATGGCCATCCCTCTTATGGATCCCTTCATGTTTTCATATATAAACGGGTTTGGGGAGTGATTTATCGACGGATTATACTTGAAATAATATGGAAGGGGGTTATAGAGTAAGTGGAGTCCAGACAGCAGGCCTAGGGGGTTGAATAAACCCTCCCGAGGGGTGTAGTTTTTTTTAAAATGATTTGGTTCAAATGCGTATACCATTTTCGGGGTCGCTGGTCACGGGAAAAATATTCATTTTTAGCTCCAACCCCCTCAAACGGGCAGAAATCACCCCTCACTCACCGTTTGAGAGATGAAGAGGGGTTGGAGCTAAAAATGAATATTTTTCCCATGATCAGCGACCCCAAAAACGGGGGAAACGTGTTTGAACCCGAATTATTTGATAAAAAATGATTTTCCACTCCTCGGAAGGGTTTAATTAACCCCCTGGCCTGCTGTCTGGATTCAACTTACTCTATAACCATCTTCCATGTTATTTCAAGTATAACCCGTTGATAAATCACTCCCCAGACTCGTATAGAAAACATAAAGGGATCCATAAGAGGGGTGCCCGTTTTAGGAGGTTGCGGCGGTCAAAAATTTCTCCCTCCACTTGCATCGTGTTCAACACCCTCGAAAATGGACGGAGCCCTACAAACACAAAAGGCCGGCCCTCCAGTGGGCCGATCTTTTGTGTTTGTTGGGAGGAAGGTATTCTCGTCTTTGCAAGAAATATTTACACTATTTCTGCCTTTATTACATAGACTAGCGGTTCATTACTACATCTTACTACCACGGTCACTGGCGGCCATTTACAACCCTAGCATTTAAATCAGTATCAAACTTCAAGAAGTGTGACGTCAACTGTGGGTTCAAACAAAATCTAGTTTGAAAATCTGAAGATTTTGCAATGATAACATCTACAGTCAGCCTACGAAAGAACTAATTTTCAAAGTCCACTACGAGGAGGTTACAGTGCCTTTCACTAGTGAAGGTGCCTGTTTATTGTGAGTCCCCTTGCCTCTCACGAGTCGGGGTGTTTATTTATTGTGAGTCTCCTTGCCTCTAACTAGTCGGGGCGCTTGTTTATTTTAAGTTCCCTTGCCTCTCATTAGTCGAGGTGTTTGGTTATTATGAGTCCCCTTGCCTCTCACAATTCGGGCTGACTTTTTTGCGTGAGTCCTCTTGCCTCTCACGAATCAGGTTACTCTATATTGATGAGACTTCTCTTAGTCTTCATTCTTCGAGAACATCCCATAAAAAAAAATTATTTTAAAAAATTTTTCAAAAAAGTTGCAGGGGGTTGCGGCGGTCAAAAACTTCTACCACCACTTGCATCGTGTTCAGCACCGTCGAAAACGAGGGGGAGAAGGTAATCTCGTCTTTGCACGAAATATTTACAAAAAAGTCGTCTTATAATGCTTCATTACAGACTACGCGCCGTCCGCAGTCTGCCAATAATTATCAATTTTGAGTATGTTGTACCCTTCCGATCGCTATGAAAATTAGATACGTTTTAAAGGGGCACATAAGCATTTATTTGGATGAAAACGGTGGGTGTGCCTCTAGAACATCCCCTAAAAAAAATTTTTGTTTTATTTTGAAAAAATTTTTTCACCACTTTTTTCCGACAAATGGACTCAATAATTTTTTCCCACATTTGCACCATCAAAGGCCATAACATATATTTTTTTCATGAAAATCGATTTATCCGTTCTCGAGAAAAAAATTTTTTTCCATTTTTCTTTTTACCCCCATAACTCCCGTAAAAATGGTTTTCCAAAAATAATATTTTGGGAAATTTCATCTAACACTACTATCAACTTGTGCCAAAAATTTCGACCCGATTGGTGCGGGGGCACCTAACACATGCTTATCCTGCTATGCCCTTTTACACAAATAAATTCCTATTCATTTTTTATGTAGGATAAATACTTTACGAGATATAGAGGGTGGAAAAATCGCGAATTTTTAAAAATCATGTTTTAACGGTATAAAATGAAAAGTGAAAAATGAAAGTTTGATGTTAAATGAAGTCGGTTCATTGTCATGATTATTAAAAAAAGAACTTTCAATTTATTTGAACATCGTTTTATTTTTTTCAAAACATGTATTTAATAAATTTTTTATCGCTTACTAAAGAATCACCCTGTATATTAAAAACAAATAACACATTTAAATTATTTAACACATAATAGTATACTGTTTTATTGGGAGTAAAAGTGATACTTTTGTAACAAGTCTGTAGTACAGATGAGTCGCAACAAGTGGCTTTTACCTCAAATAAAACATGCTATTTTTTCTTCAAACGTCGATTAGCTATGAATGATGATGATTTTGATTTTGATTCGGCTGACCTTTAAAATGTTTAGATTTAAGATAATGTTCGTGTATTAATGATAATATAGTTTTTCTCTTAGTTTTAAATTCATTTAGTATTAAAATTTCATTTGTCATTAAAACTCGATTTTTTTTAATTCGCGATTTTTCCACCCTCTGTATCTCGTAAAGTATTGATCCTAAAAAGAATGAATAGGAACTTATTTGTAGGAAATTTCATCTAGTTTAATTTCGCATATAGACACTTTTTCGCTAGAGGTCGTAGTTTTCGAGTTATTCAAGAAAAACGTGAAAAGGGGACTTTAATAGGTTATGGGCTCAGCTAACGCTAGTTACTGCCAGTGAAGCAAAGAATAAGTAAAGAGTCGTGTGTTTCTGGTTTCTTCAGGTGAAATTTGAGTTTGACGTCTATCAAAAATGGACAAATTTCAGGTTATTGACAAACTGAATTTCTTGGCATTTTGATGTGAATCTGTACATAACAATGAACAAAGATTATCACAGGTGAACTTCAGATGCCAGATCCTGTTGCGGATGATGCAGTAGAAACTGTGAAGAAAGCCTGTATTCTTGACGTGAAAACTTTTGAGGAAGCAGATACCATTGTGCGGTGTATTATTGGTACTAGTTTAAATCCAGTTGTGAAACAGCATATTTTGACCTGCAAAACAGGAAAAGAAATGTGGGATCGCTTGCACAGTGTGTATGAGCAGAAAAATGAGGGCAGGTTAGATTTATTTTACTCACAGTTATTTAATTATCAAAAGGATTCAGAAGATGACAAAGCAGTGCATTTTGCAAAGCTGCAGAGAATTTGGCATGATCTGTAGAATGAATTAAAAGCAGAAGATGTGAAGTTGCCATTGTCGATGCTTCTAAACAAAATTTTAAATACGTTGCCTAGTGAATACTTGGAGTTTTAAAATGCTTGGGAATCTACATCAAGTCGTGACCGAACAATTGCAAAACTCACCGAGCACCTTAGGTTACATGAACAGCAGTTAAAGGAGCTTGATCAAGTTCCAAGTGCATCTGTTGCCAATAATGGTGTGGCGTTAATTGCTGAAAATCATAAAAAGAGGATGGAAACTTTTAGGAAACAGAATTGGAGAGAAGTTCAAAAAGGACCTAAATGTTTCTACTGTAAGATGCTTGGTTACTTGAGAAAGGATTGCAGTAAATTGAAATCTGACAGGTCTGCAAAACCAGGTGATGTAAATAAAAAAATTGATGATCAAGCTTTTATTAATGTTGTAAATGGTGGTGAAAAAGACTGCTGGCTGATTGATGGCTGGTGGTGCGAGTGATAGTTCCAGACCAAGTCTCTGTAGCAGCTAGCAGTACTTCCACTAAAAATTGAACTACAGGTATGGCACGAAAGACTCGGTCACCAGAACATGCGACATGTACAAAAATTCCTAGCACATAGAGGAATTAAGGTTCAACCTAGCGAAAAGTTCTGTGATGCATGTATATATGGAAAAATGCACCATTTAAAATTTGGCACTAGTGAGGGTCGACCTATTAGCCCTGGAGATTTGACCATGTCCTACACACCGGAGCAGAACGGTGCGGCTGAGAGGGATAATCGTACTTTGGTTGAGTCTGTCAGAACAATATTGCATGCCAAAGATTTTCCAGAAAAGCTGCGGGCGGAAGCAGTTAACACTGCTACTTTTGTTATTAATCGCACTGGTCCAATGCCTGTTGAGGGAAAGTCTCCCTATGAACTTTGGTTTGGTAAACAGCCTTGTATAAATCATTTGAAAATCTTCGGAACTGAATGCTTTATTCATGTGCCTAAACAGAAACGAAAGAAATTCGATAGAAAGGCTCTGACAAGTTACCTAGTGGATTACTGTGGTGACAAAGATGGATATCGAGTCTGGGTACCTGAGAAAAATGATGTATTTGTTAGTCGAGATATTGTTTTCAAAAATGAAAAGACATCCAGAGAAATAATTAAACTTCCTGCTATTGATTGCAATGTTGATTCTGGGAATGAATCAAATACAGAAGAATTGCATCCTGATGTTGAGGAAGAGGATCGTATGGATGAACTTGACATTAACAATTCTTCACAATTGGCGTTGAACATTCCAAATTTGCGAAACAGAGATAACATCAGGATGCCATCAAGATATCAAAACTTTGTTATGTTGGCCTCCAGTGGAGAACCAGTTACATTTAAAGATGCAATGTCGTCAGTATATTCTATTCAGTGGAAGACAGCCATGGAAGAAGAGATGGCTTCGCTGAAAGAAAATTAAGTCTGGGAATTGGTGAGTCCATCTCAGGGAAAGAAATGTCTGAATAGTCGCTGGGTTTTTAAAATCAAACAAAAAACGGATGGCAGCATAGAGCACTACAAGGCAAGGTTGGTCGCCAAGGGCTATCTTCAAGAACCTTCTGATGATTTTAATGATATCTTCAGTCCTGTTGTTCGTTGGGACTCGATTAGAGCTGTTCCAAGTGTGGCGGCCCATAAACACTTGAAAATTTGATGTTAAAACTGCCTTTTTATATGGAGAACTAGAAGAACTTTTTATATTACAAACTGAAAGGTTCAATGATGGTACAGGTCGTGTCTGTAGGTTAAAGAAAAGTCTTTATGGCCTTAAACAAGCACCCAGGTGCTGGAACCAGAAGTTTTCGCATTTTCTTGAAAACTGTCATTTACAGCAAAGTAACTCAGATCCGTGCCTTTTTTTTTTTTGTGGCACTGTGGAGCTAGTCCAATCAGCCAGAAACAAAATATTGAAGGTAAGACCAATACTTAAATACAGATTTAGAATGGATATTTAATTTGTATATGCTTACTAGTTCTATGAATATTATAGACCATATAAACACCAAAGCGGTGTAGTTAAATGGATTTCATCAGATGTGGAAAAATACATTTAAATGGAACTTGAGACAATTAAAGGAAAGTAGACAGGGACACACGTTTCTCGCCTAGGGGCCGATCAAGGCATTTTTAATGTTCTTATACAAACAGGGTAAGGCCTCGGTAAGAAAGGAGAACAACATTAGGTTAGACGATAGGATGTATTACACAGCCTAAAATATTTCTATATTTTAACTCCAGTTCTACTGAGAAAAGTAATTATATATTTCAGTATTTCTACTTTGTTTAGACACAAAACATGTACCGTGCCTTTTTGTAAGTAAAAATAAAACTTTAATTGTGCTGCTGTACGTCGATGATGGGCTGGTAATTTCGAGAAAATATATTGTTTTAAACAAGTTCTTGAAAGTTTTACAGGACAACTTCAGTGAGAAAGTGGGGTCCGCTGACTATTATTTGGGAATGATTAGTGTTGACAATTTTTAAATTATGGAACTTGATTTAGGGAAAGTGTTGTAAATAAATCAAATTAGTATTTATAGTATTGCTGTACTGTCAATCTGAGTTTTATACTTTGTAATTTGTCTGTCAGAGAGTGTTTAATAAAGGCATTTCTTATTCAAACTTTAATAGGAACACAGCGATCATCAGATGGGTCTGGGTTTCAATGTTAATTACTTTCATAGCATTAGGAATATACTGTACTGTAAAAATTAACAGGCGGTATAAAGCAATTTAAGAACCATCTTTAATAGTGCGACTTTACAATCACCTGTCTATAAGTCGAATCTAACCAGGACGCCTGGCATTTTTTAATTAAAAAGGAATACAATTTTATGGGATATACTTCTCTTTTCTTCAACTGTATTCTCTGCAATTAAAAAAAAAACAAGCTAAAAACGTACTATTCGCCAATTTACTGAGCTTTTTATATATAATTGTTACACATTCTATAGGATACTCTTCGCAGTTTTCTTCTAAATAATGTTAGTTTTTGGACATCCTAAATTTTGTGATACCATCTTTGTTGTGAAAAAAATTTGATAAAAAAAAAAAATGAAAAAAAAAATATCCAACCTGTGGGATTCGAACACGGGACCTTTGTATTGCAACGCAAAGCTTTAGCCGCTGCGCCACCTCCTATTGCTAGAAAAACTGATTGTCTGTGATATATATCTTTCGACATTCATACATATTTCACTTCTATAAAATATATATTAGTAAACTTCATAAATAAAAAAAAATTTATTATGGAAATAATATCTCGTAAGATTTCCGTTTTAGTACAAGTGACAAAAATTAAGAGATTTTTTTTTTTTTTTTTAATTAAATAATTAATAACTTTTTTATTTACTGATCGATTTTCTTCAAAAACAATAGGATTTTTCCTCTAGCTAACACTAACTTACTTTCTAAATTTCAATACAATCGGACTTTTCTTTCTTAAGTTATCGTGCTTACAAGAAACGTGACGGACGGACGGACAGACGGACGGACAGACGGACGGACGGACGGACGGACGGACAGACGGACGGACAGACGGACATTTTGAAAGTCGTTCAGAATTCGTTCACTAACACAATAATACGAAATTTTTTTCTCTACGAGCGATATTTATGATTTTAGAAATGTGCCGATCAAATACAATATACTCTTCGTTTTTGCGAAGAGTATAATAAGAGTGCACTTTGGGCTGGAGTTGCTTATGAAAGAAAAACAAAGTTTCAGCGGGTATAAGACATTTTGAACAAATCGTTCACCAGCTTCTAGACTATAAGCCATTTACGTTTTCATTTACATGAGGTCGTTTCTTTTTGAATGCCCTCCATATTTACAAATAAACAACATAATTTAATATTAATAAAACCCAAATGAAGTGGATTAACGATCCTTGGAATCTATTACTGAAAAACACAAAAACAAGCAATTAATTTGACTATAATATGACACTGACAAAAATAATATTCCAAGAATAATATTTCACTTTTGTTACGGCCTTTTTCTTTTATATTTAGCCTTATAATTAATTTTATCTAAGAAATATGGTTTCATATTAATAAAAATAACACAGAATACCTCGAAATAAAAGAAGTAGAACACTAGGCAAATACAAAGAATATAAAAATATACACACATCTTTATTGAATTTTTTCAGATGAAAGTGAAACAGGGAAAACCTTAATGTTACAATTTTACACAAATATTTTTCGAGCAAGAAAATTAGTTTGAGAGAAACTTTATCATTATAAAGCAAATATCTTTTAACTTCCCTCGCATACCGAAAGGAAGTATTGTAATCGAGAGAAAATTACCTTACGAGATTTTTTCGGATTTCATACTTCAGAAATGTAGATTATGAAAATCCGCTGCCCAAGGAATCACTACTTCCACATCCAGATTTTTCATTCAAGTCTCACAATGGGAAAATTTGTTTATGGAACTTTAATAATATAATATATGAAATCATCTACCCCAAAAACCCATAAAACGATATGCCACATCGGTAGTGGGAGTGGGGGTGAGGATAGAGGTGGTAGTGGGGGTAGATGAAGTAAAAAATATGTTTGAGGTCTGGTTCTTGTACACGCATTAAATCACAATTTAATTTTTTTTCACCCACTTCAATAATGGGTGGGAGCGGTAATGGGGATGGCTAATGCCAAAAATTTTTTTGAGACCTTAGCTTCTCTTATATATACTAAATACCAATTTTATTTACCTATTTAATCCCATTTATTCTGGTGTAATCAGATACAAATACCTTCTTATTTTAAACCTTACGTTTTCATATTTGAATTATCTTCTCTATCATTTTTTTTTTGACATTTCTAATGAATTAATTTCATCTGTCCCCTTTTTTTAGCCTACTCTCATCTATATGAATCTCTCAGCCGTTATCTTAGATATACTCATTCATTATAGATGAGGCACGTTACATTTACCCCCCTTTTAAGTTTTTAAGAAAAATATTCATCAAAGTAACATATTTAATTCTAACGCAATACAAAACTTAAAATAAATAACACCTGTAGTTACGAAGCATCCTACAAGGTAATTCAACAAAGTAACATTAAAAGTTCAACCAAAGAACATAAAAAAATCATTAAACCAACACAGCTGCACTCAAGCAAGGAGCAATATATTTCTTTAGATTAAAAATGTTAAATCTTCCCATAACACCAACATCATTTGACACCTCGAAAGCGTTGTTGAGTTATCGTATACGGACCCTCATACAATAAAAAAAAATTCTTTATTTTTGCATCTTCGGCTGATGATTTTGGGTGGGTTTTGATCCATACTTGATCCCCAACGTTGAATACAGTAGCTGAGTGCTTTTTCTGATATTTTAGTTTACGCTTTTCCGCCTTCCCTAAAAGTCTCTCGTGAGCTAACGTCAGAACCCTCGTTCTATTAAGGTATTCTTTAAGTGGTAAACCCAATTTGTCCACCAAAGGCTCAACACGAGACTTACTAAAATGTAATTCATGTGGTGTAAAACCGGTCCCTTCATGTACCGCTTCATTCAACCAAATTTCAGTTTGTTTGGTGACATGTGCCCATTTTGAATGATTTTCATGGCATAAATACCTAAGTAAACGACCTATTTCTCTATTTACACGTTCTGTTAAATTCCCCTGGGGATAATAATAAGTAGTGTGATAACTTCGAATACCCTCTATCTGTAACATTTCCTGCCATTTCTTAGTAAATTGTGTCTGATAAAATAGCTCCTGGTTTCCCAATACGACCAAAATAGTCTTGTTTTATTTTATGAAATATGGATTTCGTCGTAGCCTTTCGTAACGGGTATAATGAAAGCATCAACGACCACTAATAATTGCGTTGCCCCAAACCTCGAAACAGATAGAGGACCTACCAGATCCAAACAAACTAATTTATTAGGAGCATTAACGATTACGCTATGGAATTCACCATGCGGACGTACCGAGATTTTACTCTTTTGACAAATTAGACAACCCCCCACAACGGATCTTATATGTGCTCTCATTTTAGGCCAAAAGAAATACTTACGAAGAGCTAAATATGATTTGGTGGAACCAAAATGTCCATGCTCCTCATGTTCCTGTTTTACAAGAGAAATAACCTGCTCCTTTGGAATACAGGCTCTTAAACCTTCATCATTTTTCTCACTACGTCGATATAAAACGTCGTCTTTAATAATATACCACTGGTTTACACTTACTGGACATTCTCCAGATTTTAAATAAAAAATTATTTTTTTACAAAATGTATCATTTTTTTGCTCTTCAGGTAGTTCCTTTACATTTTGCATAGCTGTTTTATAGGCCTCGCCAGGTTTGATTGCAAAAATTTCAACAACATTAGACAGATTAGGTACATCTTTTTTTGGATTGATATCTACTGGATATCTTGACAAACTATCCGCGACTATATTATCTTTACCTTTACAATATACAACATCAAACGCATACTCTTGAAGGAATAATGTCCATCTTGTTAGTCTTGAATTTAATAATTTACATTTTAATAAAAACGTCAAAGACTTGTGATCCGTCACCACTGTCAAAGGCTGCCCGAGAACAAGTATACGCCACTGCCTCAATGCATGTAAAATAGCTAGTGCCTCTTTTTCGCTAATCGTATAGTTAAGCTCACTACTCCTTAAAGTTCGACTAGTAAAAGCTATAACATTTTTATGTTGCTTAATTCTATCAATTTGGTACAAGCAACCGTCGAGACCATATCCAGAACTATCAGTTTGTACATAAAACCTATCCCCCATAATCGGATGTTGAAGAAAACAAACATATGCCTGTTTTAAACTATTAAAAGCATTCTCCTCTTTTTCATCCCACGCCCATTTAATTTGTTTCCTTAATAGGCGATTTAAAGGTATAGTTGTATCAGAATAATTTTCTACGAAACGTCTATCAAAATTACATATACCTAAAAATGATATTTTTCGGACGCGGAAACTCCACAATTGATTTAATTCTCATCGGATCAATCGCTACTCCGTTAGGAATGGCCACACGGTGGCCATTTAAAAAATAATTAAGTACTTACTCAATTACGAAATTATGGTGAAATAATGTTTGGAATGCAGTTGACACTATTACCGAGGAGGAAAGAGGATATAATTTTAAAAAATATATATACAGGGTGGACACCGTTAAAAAAACTACACCGGCCTGCAAAAAAATAAACTTTACCGGCGCGTATCAATTTTTATAGTCATGGTGTATCAAAATAGTTCAATGAATTCAAATATAATACAGTTTTCTTCTATCACGTGGAATCTTTTGGAATATTGAAAATTAAATTCTGCAAAAATATTGCAATTTTCGCAGCCATATTGGATTCACCATTTTGAATTCCTAACTTTTGACGACGGAATTTGAATTCTTTATCACAAAATTTTTAACGAAATTGAATTATCACTAGCGGCTGTGCCAAATTCTCAACTAAAAGAATAATTTTATTTCCGATTTTTGCTCACCTTATACTAAACGTAGCTGGATGAAATTAACATGGAACTACCGCCGAGCCATAGCTTGAGACAGATTTCATAGAAATCTCTTAAGCCAAGCCAGAGTAATATTTGTACACATAAAAAAAGAAAAAAACATTCACACGGGTCGAATTGAGAACCTTCTCCTTTTTTAATAGTTTTTTCAAGTCGGTTAAAAACATAAGAAATATTTGTTTTTATTTTACTGCTGTTTACTGTTTACTAGTTACTGTCATAAAAATCACTGAAAAGGAAGCGGCAAGGGTGGCACTCGCTGCCTTTGCAGTGCCGTATATACTCTCTGTATTTTGCAAAAGACTTTACATTTTACGTGATAGAAAAAAATGGCTACCATTTTCGTTTTCTACATTTTGTAATAAAGATACATTCTAATTGAAATAATTTGATAAAAACGCCAAAAGTACCCAAAATTGACTAGACTGAAAGGTTTAATAGGAATTGTTTTAAGATTTTGCAGATCAGATTTAATTTTAGTTACTTTGTAGCAGCAATATGTTGTAGCGACAACCTTTCTATGTATTTAGAAAAAAAAAAAAATGTTAACTTTTGTTGCGAATTCAGTTGTCGATCGCATTTTGTTCAAAAAAGTCCATAATTTCCCACTGTGCACCGCTGAGCCATACTTGCAGTCTGAAAAAGAGTTCGCAGAAATCGCTTCAGCCAATCCGGAGAAATGATTATACGCAAATATATAGAAAACATATATGCGGATTAAATTCAGAAGATCTTCCTTTTTTAAAATTTTATGAAGCCGGGTAAGAAGACGATCATTTAACAAAAAAAAAAAATGGTGTTTGGTTTAATAAACTGTTCTCAAGATACAAGCCAATAATTATTTGCAGGCTAACGAAGCTGACCTACCACTCCCTCTTTCTTCTTTCCTAAAATTTATTTTTTCTGGCACCCGACTTTTTGTGCCCCCTAAGGTGTATATAATAAACATATAACAATTACCAGTATGTTATATGATTTCCATCGCTTTTATAAATAGAGTACTTTTGAAAAAAGTCTCCTAGATGTGAGTGAGTGAATTAGGACATGGAGAACATGCTCCTATTCCTTAATTAAAAATTCCTAAATAAGGCTCTTGACATTTGTCAATTTAAACACAAAACAAAAATCGTTGAACAAATTTTTATGAATTTAAAACACTATATTTTGTATACTAATTAGAACATAATCTTATGACTTGTTTTAGGAAACGACATTAGGCTGAAATGTTTATTAGACTATAAAAGTTTTGTTTCACAATTAAAATAAATGAAAGGCTGAACCCAGAAAAGGGATCCACTGACACTAAAAGATTTGAACTATCACACAACTCATATATTTGCCTTAAAAAAGCAATGTCTAAGCGTTTAGTCCTGATAAATGATATAATCGCCCACGCTATCCATAAACAATCCACAATTTTATTAGTTACCGTCAATTCCAATCCATTTCATCTCCAAAACCAATTATTTGAATCTGCTTGTGCCAATCGATTGTTACAATCACTCTAACCATCGTATGTAGTTGAGATTAAACATCCTCTAGGGGATGTGTTCATATCTTGCCATGCGTGGTATGCAGATCTGATTTGTTTCATACATAATCAGTTAGGCATCATTTTACTTTGTACAGATGAATTTTTAAAAAATATATATTTGCATTATTTGAATCCGAATTAGTGAGAACTAATTAACTTAAAACTTAACACCTCTTGCGATTCTCTGTGTCGGATCGGCAACTGATTTTTAAAGATTTCTTATAGTTCCTCACGTCTGTTCGGGACCCCGCTTACATCACAGAAACTAACAAGGCAATTCTGTAAAAGTAATTAGTATTACACACATACCAGAATAAGGTGCATCACATCAACGAAGGGAGAGACAACTGAGAGTGACAGATGAGCAATCTGCGATAAGTAGACACTTTCCTTTCTCGCATATCACAGGACTCAGGTGCTAACTCATCTTTTAAGAGTGTAACGAATCACCTTGAAAGTGGAAAGATACCGCCAAACGTTGTAGAGGTAAGATCGTGGTAAGATCGTCCACATACTCAGAAATACCAAAATCATCTAGGTGGTTGGCAGGTTAAATCAAAAACGAAGTTGCACTTCTGTTTTAATGCAGGCAAGGTAGGTTCGTCCTACTTCCAAGATCATTCACTTACATTACCGTTTTAATATAACAAGTTACACCAGCAAATTAGTCACATCTCAGAAACGATATATTTAGAAAACAAGTCAAATATAAACAGAAAATATTTTACCGTTCATGTCGTGTGTACACTTTAATTATCGCTATTTTTTTTCTTTTTATATCCTCATATTAGATAGCCTAGGTCAAGATAAGACATTTTAAGATTCATAATTATAATTTCATAGTTTCTAGTATTGCTAATACAATATACATTTGTATTTTTCTCAATGAGACAATTTACAAGTGGGAAGTGACTACGGTGATAATATTGCAGAACATCCCAGAATTGACCTGAGTCGAAATACAAAAAAAAATTCGACTTAGGCAAAAAGTTCATTTAAAGACATTTTAGAGTATAACATACAAGACTGAAAGGCATCAGCGCCGAAAACTGGCACAAAAGGACGTCATTTAACCATTATTTTTGAACAAAACTTGTTTTATCTGCAGAAAATGCACCTTCATCGAGATATTTACATTTTAGCAAATCCTGCGTATCCATATTTTTTTTCTGACTTTTTCGCAGTCCTAAAAATGCATATTATCTAATATAATATAATATCTATATTCTTCATTTTAACAAAAATAACTTTTTATACCAAATGTCTGAAGAAGTTAGATGATGAAAATTTGCAATGAGATTATAAATGAACGAAGTACAAAAAAGTTATGACGGATTCTGTTAAACCAACATAGCTTACGTAGCGGCGTCTATGCGATATACTAAAAATGATAGCTTATTCGATTTTCTCACGTCAAAAGACCCAATTGTACGGACTTTTATGTTTATATGTGAATAAATAACTGAAATATACTTAACAACATTACTGAGTTATTTTTATAACTTTAACACCCTGTATCTCAATAAGTATTAATATTTGACCCCCGGTTATTAAGCAAAAAACTAATATTTTCCGCTCTAGAATCTGCAGGTAAAATATTATCCATTTCTTATGAATCACCCTGTATATATATTTGTTCAATGATTACTCTAGCGTAGCTTAAGCGATTTCTGTCAAACCTACTGCAAACTGTAAGCTATGATCCGGCGGTGGTCCTACACTTATATCAAGCTACATCTAGTGTAAGGTGAACAGAAATTGGAAATAATTTTTTATATTATGAGCATATTCGAAGATTGGGCGGAGTCGCCGGTGATATCAGTTAAAAACTTAGTTCTATAATAACAATTTTTCACAAACACATGGCATTATTGTAACTTCCCATCATGTCATACAATTTCGCAACAAAAAAGAGCCTTGCATGGAGGCGAATCACCCGAAGAATGTTTTCTACAACAACAGTATGAACTGAGACTTTTATTGAGAAACGCGCCCGTTGAACAAATTGCTTTTGCAAATACATTATACAGAATCCTCTCTTTCATGGCGTTGTTTTCAGTGCTGTTAATGATGACGATTTCATTACATGATGGTTTTTAATTGAGATGCGATAATGCCGGCAAATCTTTTGTAGATTTACGTGATACCTGGTACAATGGCAGAAGCCGAAAGGTAAAAGACTATTTGATATTATGTACTGTGGACTAAAAGTATATTATTATAAGGAACCAAAGTGAGGTTATGATGTATTATTTGTTTATCCTCCGGGTAGGGATTTTGAAAAATTTGAAGCTACTAAAAAGGTTGAAGAATCCTTTTTTTCTTAAATCGAACCGCCTTCAAAAATATCGCTAAAAAGAAATCAAATTTCACTCAGTTTTACAAATGCCTGTCTATACCTATTAGTGGAAAGTAGCAAGGAACTGCCAAAATACCAAATATCAATTTGAACTCGGTGAAAAACTTATTTTTGAAATTAGTATTTTTTGCACCGACTTCAAATTGATATTTGGTAATAAGATTTCTAATAATAGTCCAGTATTTGACGGTAAAAATAGGGTATTACCTCAGATTTTTTTCGGATAACGTCGATTTTGATGAAAATTTGTAATTAAGCTTATCTTACCCCCCTCTTCAAAAGTTATATGTTCCTCATGTGTATTTTTTGTTTTCTGGGGGTGAAAACTACACCTTCTGACAAAAAATTTAAAACCATATATTTAAGCGTTACATAGATTGAAATCATGCTTAAATACGTAGAATAAACATTATTTCATGTTCTGGAGTATAATTTATGATCTGCTACAACATTTCATCCTTTATGACGAAATTTAAAAAAAAAATTAGTTCTCAACCGCTTGAAATGTTTTAATGGTGCATTTTTAATGAATTAAAATTTCGTCACTGTTTATAATATAATTTATGATTTATTGCAACGTTTCGTCCCTTATAAACCGCTCTCGTGATAAAATTAACTACCATGTTTACTTAAAATTAAAACTGAAATTATTAAATGAGTTTAAAGGGGGAAAATAAAAATTTTATGTACATTATAATAGCATGTTTTATTATTAAAAAATCTATGGATCAGAAGAACTATCATCATTCATCACTATCGACCTCCTCTTGGTCTGTAATTGGAGGACAATTTTGACAGTTGTCACCGGAGCATGTTCCGCATGTTGCGTTATAAAAAAGTCGGCAGCTGCAACCTGCACCAATTAAAAACTATTATTTTGAGGAGTTCTTCCGGTGCAGGCATATTTAGTATTTTGATTGGTAGTAAAAATCCTTCATTATTAATCCATTCCCAATCAGTTGGACCAATATTTTTGTTCCTAAGCTACATCTGAGTTTGTAAATAAACTCTCTTAATGTGCTCATTCAGAGCATCAACTGTCGGAACAAGGTATGATAATTTCACAGCACTGTTTTTAGTGGCAACCTTAAGGACTCATAGCGCATCTGCTGGAGAAAGTCTTCGACACGGCTCAATTTTTTTAACTGTATCTCTTTAGCAGCTCCGTACAGTAATATTGTGCTTCTAAAATTTCCTCCAGCTCTGAAGTACTATTGTAAAATATCTCCACCTGATCTCTTAAATCAGGCCCCGGCTTTCTATAAGAACGAAAAAATTTGAACTTCCTTGAACCCTGTGTTTTTGAGATTATTGAGTTTAAAGGGCTCAGGGAAGTTGGTTCTCGCACTCAAGTGCAAACTTATAAAGGTAATATCTCAATTAATTTGTATCTTAGAGAAATAAAAAAAAAAATAAAATAAAATTGTCAGTAAAAGAAAAACCTAAATTTTTATAGTCTAGCATTTTTTACGTATCTTCTTTAGTTTTTGAATTATTGTGAAAAAATGAAATTTTCTTAAGAAATTTCAAAAATCGTTTCAATTTTGAATCTAACTTCTTTCAAATCTAGGCATCCCAAACCGGTCAAACTTCTAGAACATATTGTTGGTACTTAAATAAAGTAAATTGTAAATGGATTATGTCCAATTTCAATTCTTGCGGTGAAGCCATTGATTTCATTGTTGATTTTTTCTCCGAAGAAACGAGACAACCATTGTATTTTCATTATAACTCCGTTAGTTTTTGTGCTAACGGCTTTTACTAAAGCTCATTTTAAAGGTCTTTTCAAGTATTTTTAAAAATGTTTTATATGATTTGCTCCAAAAATTTTCCGTTTTTCCGTTATTTAACATTGAAAGGTTCGAATTCAGTTTTCGGCGAACAAAAAGTCACCTTCAACTGGTCATAACTCGGTTCGTATTGCATCGACAGAAATAAAAAAAAAATCAATCAATTGGTTGTTTTATAAACTTCATTCTTCCTTATAATAATTTTTTTGTTAAAACATAAGGTTTTCGAGTTATTCATGAAGAATCGTTCTAAAACATGCATTTTTTAGACGAAAAATCAACATTTTCAATCACGAATAACTCAAAAAGTATTGACTCATCGAAAAAACTTCATAGAACATTTGTTGCTTAGAATTTATTCCTCTATCGATTTTTGCATGTAATAATTTGCACCCCCGAGAAGGGGGGACATTTCATGTCAATCGGTGAGAGAATTCTGAGCGAAAAACTGTCAAACACTGGACTATAATAATAGGCAAAGACAAGCATTTATAAAACTGAGTGAAATTTTACTTCTTCTTTTTTAGAGATTTTTTTAAGGCGTTCGATTTTTTTTTTAAATTTGCTTTTTAGCTACATTAGAAAACTTTTTACGGTTGTAAACTTGAAACAATGCCTCGATTTGTTCAAACATAAATATTACTGTAGACTTCCTAATTTAAACAATAAATAACTTTGACTTTTCACCCAACTCTCAACAACAAACATAAAATTTTTAGGTTAACCTCGGACTAAATTATCTCTGACTTTGGCCCAGGATCACTTTTAACCCAACCAAAATAAACACTTTATCCTGGAGTCAGCGTTTAACCCTGGGGAAAACTAACTTGACCCAGTATTGATAAACCGGCCCTTACAATAAAATGTCAATACATCGAATTTGTCAGTTGTCATTAAAAAAAGTCCAGTGGGAAACAAAATCACATTTTTTCTTATATGGTTAGAGAGATACCTTGTACCTATATATGTACGCAAACTGCATTGTTTGTATATTACTGCGGGTTGTAAAAAGTATGACTTATTCCATAAAATCACAAATAAAAATGTTTTTCCTTTTTGGGACTCCATCCGTGGACACACTATACACACTTTTTTCTTATTAACCGCCGATTTAAAACATCGATTTAATGCTTTGGTTTTTTCCTTCAGTCAACTAAAAATTAAATTCAATTGTTTTTTCCAACCTTTCAGTTAATTACACTCTTCATCATCATTATATGTCTTATGATAGTGTAATGAACTGAAAGAAAAAAGAAAAAAAAATTGTTTTGCTGGCTGAGTAGATCCAAGAATTACATAAAATGTTTCACGCCAATAAGTTTAAAAAGTGGTCAGTTATTTTAGTAATACAAAACATCACCTACTTGTAAACGTCCTGACGAATTTTCGAAATATGCAAACCACTCCTTATTTTAAAGAATCACAACACATCTTTTAAATTGCCAATGATACATACTTGACTGGCACAACTAAAAGTGTATTTGTTTGATGTTTTAGTAGTGTTTTCACATCCTCATTGAGCAGTAAAGAAATTCACACATACGCTCAAATTAGTTTATTAACACAGCAGTACTACTGTTATTAAATAGCGTAAATTAAAAAGAAATCGTCAAAGACTATTCCGCGCTACGCTAGTTAATTTGTATGCGCGGCGAATACTGACTGTATTATCTGAACTGTAATATTATCTTACCATGTGTATTTGTCTAATAATAATCCCTATTAGAAGATAACGCATCAATTATCAACCCTTGTCGAGAGCTGAAACGACTGTTTATCAAGCCGACATACGTCAGGTAGAGTGAAAATGTTTTGTTTATTTGTTGCATACCTAATTAGAAAATTGATTACATGTGATTTCTGGGAAATGTCCAGTGTCAAGGACGTCACCTGTAATGAACTGTTGAGTATTTAAAGAACTAACGTACAGCGTTTCCCAAAATTTAAGAAATTCTTCTTGACATTATTTCTTAACTTTGATTTAAAGAAAAATTGAAAAAAAAATTGAACCACTTTCAAAAAAAGGTGGTTAAAATTATGAAAAAAATTTCACCGACGCGTCGCTCAGTTAATTGAAACTTCCCAATAAACACTAGCATGTCTAAAATTCGTAAAATATACGGTGGTTTAAAAATGGTTTGGTATAATAATTATATGTTTATTATATACCACATGATTTTGCGTTTTTATTATATTTATGAACTACTAAATTTCCACTAAAAGTAGAAAATCTTGATTTAATATATAATTTACGTTAAATCAACAGCTAGCAGACTTTGTATTTGCTGAATGTATTAATTATTTGTATAAATATGTTGATCATAAACCACTAATAAATGTATTTCTTTTACTTTTATTTTGGAAATATAATTCACCTAAATTTTACTAAAAGTTTTAATCTTAGGTAAAAAATACATCGTTCATTATCCATAATAGTGCAATACACATCAGAACGTATAAAATGCGTGAAATATATTTCCAGTGGTTTAAAAATGATTTTAGTATAATAGTCCAGTCAATACCAGGAGCCCGCCGACCACTAATTGGGTGTCATAGGTTTACTCCCAAAATGTGTGAATTTTTGTTAATTTGGGGCACTAGAGCACAGAAATGACCATGCCAGCCCCTTTTTCTGGGGCCGTGGCGTACAGCAGGCCCCCAAAGGTGTAAGAAATATGACTTGAAAAAGTTAAAAAAAGGCACAAATAAGTCATAGGTTTACGCATGGGGGTTGGAGGGATTTCTTAATTTACTCCAAAGAATCATGAATCCAGACTTCCATTCGTTTTGGGCGGTACAAGGAAGCGCTACGCTCGCCCAAATTTAAAAAAAAAGTCAGTTAAGAAAAATTATAAGTTTATGAATGGCAATCAGGAATCTGGTAAGTATGAACGTCCTGAGTGGCAAAAGACATTTGACATCTTTGAAAAGTGATGCGATTACCTTTCACGATAATTGACGGCGTATCGGCTGTTCCTACCGTACGTACTAGTTACTCTTGTGATTCGATGAGTATCACAAATTTACGACTGGCAATCATGAACTTGGTAAGTATGAACCCCCTGAGTGCGAAAATATATTCGCCATCTTTGAAAAGTGGTGCAAAGGTCTTGCCTTTCACGATAATTGACGGCGTATCGGCTCTTCCTACCGCATGTACTAGTTACCCGTGTAATTCGATGAGTGTCATAAATTTACAGCTGGCAATCAGAAACTTGGTAATTATGAACCTCCTGAGAGCGAAAATATATTCGCCATCTTTGAAAAGTGGTGAGAAGGTCTTGCCTTTCACGATAATTGATGGAGTATCGGAGCTTCCTACCGCATATATTGGTTACCCGTGTAATTCGACGAGTATCATAAATTACGACTGGCAATCAGAAAAAAGTATGAACCTCCTGGGAGCGAAAATAATAATAATAATAATAATTTATTATTTACCCAATGTAGATACATTTATGTACATGATAAGAAATATTATTACTGTAGCGGCGTGCGGCCTCAAAGATGCATATTTAGCGAACAACCTATCAGTGGAGTAGAAAAAAGCAAACTATATATTAAAATAATGGTAATAACTTATTACATCAGAAAATGCATGGTATCCAATCTATAAGTTGGTATAAGGGATAGTTACAGCCCAGAAAGTAATTTTTTTTTAAAACATGTGCTTTTACTTACCATTTTTACTCTAATTCGATAAAAATGCATGGCAGAGGATATTTTTTTATGTCAAAATGTTCACAATTATTTGCTGAATTCGTCCATACATACCAACTATATAAAAATCGCAAAACTAATCATTCACGGTAAATCAAAGAGGGAGTAACAGTGAGTGTGCTGCGGTAAGTCCAAACTTTTATTGTCCATAACTTTTGATTTCACGCTTACTAAAATTTTGATACATACATAGAAAACTTTGTTATTCTCTTAGCTTTAATTTAAGTACAAATACATGGAGCTACGTATTTCATTTTGTGATAATAATAGTATAAATTGTAACGCAATGTCACGAATTTCTGCGTACTAAAACTAAGTTGGTGTTATGAATGCGTGGTCGTACGCAATCAAAATCGACCTTATTGCCGATTTGCATAAGGGTATGGAAGGGAAAATATGCCGTTAACTCTGTTATAGGGTTTTGAGCTGTAATAATGAACAATTAAAATTAAGTATGTGAAGTAAAACGTTTATCTCATCTCATATAAACACTTTTAATAATAAATTGACAGTTGCAAAATAAACAAAAAGTTCTTGTTAAAAAAACAAGTTATTGTATGAAATAAAACTTAAAAGCGAGTTTACATTTTTAGAATTATTATTTCGTATATAATAGTGTGTTATGAAAATTCTCGAATAGTAAAAGAATCAAACAGCAAAAGTTGTATAGATAGCCATTATTGGCTCTATTTTGTCCATTCAAGATGGAAATGTTTATTTTTAATATTTTAATGTGAAATAATGTCAAACAGTCAGATGACAAGGAAAGCCATCACTAAATCTCTTGCAATATACACTTATACACATACATAATAAAAGAACAGAAGGTGTCAACAAATATTAATGCAAGAATGAGCGTCCACAAAAATATTTTCAGGGGGAGCAAATATACATTCACCTACGACATTAGAGTAAAATATATACCTGAAAAATTTAACAGTATGGCAAATTTAACAGCATTGGATTGGATTTGCCCTGTGTAACCATGTCTACAGATGTAACATACAGTTTAAAATTCATCTTCGCTGCTACATGCACATTTGCATATATCAATACATTTTAATCCAGCCTTAAAACACTCACATTTTAAAGTATCACATCATGCATCCTTGTCTTTATAACTTATACATACTTCCTTATGCGCTGTTTCCAAAACAGACATCACTGGTAAAATATAATTTCCATCAAAAGACCATCCCATTCCAACAGGATTTGCACTATTCGATGAGTCATGACTATTACACCAAATTTTTACTTGTAATAAGAAACGTTTTACGTGATATATAAGAGAATCCTCAATTGGTGGAAAATTAGCAATAGTCTTGTTCGAATTTTGAAGAAGATCATATCTTAAATCATCTACATCTTTAGTTTTTGATTTGTATAGTAACGGAACATATCTACGAGCAATTTTGACGGCATCGTCTATAAAGGCTGTCGCAAATTTATCAAGTTCAAGTGTGCTTTTATTTTGTTTTAAAAAGGTATATGCAATTTTTTTTTCCAATCCCGTGTAAAGCACTAGTCGTGTTGCATTCAGTTATGGCGGTCAGTGACAAGCAAATACCCATCTGTGCATTGTTACGAATTGGTATATATTTTACTCTAATGTCGTAGGTGACTATATATTTAGAATAGAATAGAATACAGTTTATTTAGCATAAGCTATTTTTAAAAATAACATATTTGTACATTGGTAACATTTTAGTAAACAGTTTTAATTTACTAATAGATTTGATTTCCGTGGGCAAAGCATTGAATACGCGTAGGCCATCGCTAACAGTTGACTTTTTTAAGAATGATATTTTTGTATTCATGTTGAAGTTTTCAGCAGACCTTACCAATTAAAGTTAAATTTGCTGTTTCAATACTTTGTTCCACTGAAATCCAACCCAATTGGTACTGGTTTTTGCCAATTTTCTTACATAAATAATCAATATGTTTTGAAAACGTCAACTATCGATCTAAAATAATTCCTAAGTATTTAATTTCACTTAACAAATTCAACTTTTCCATTATTAATGTACAGAAACAGTTGATCATTTAAATATTTTCGGCAATTAGCTTTAGTTTCAAGAACTATACATTTAGTTTTCTCATTATAGACTTTCAATTTTTTTTGTACATAACCATATATATAATATAGAAAGCTCTTTATTCATTATATCTGTGATTTCAATTTGATTTTTTTCAGATACATATATTAATGTGTCATCCTCAAAAAGGTTAATATATGAACTTCTGATTTATATCATTCCCATATATAATGAATAAAAGAGACTCCAACACACTGCCCTGCCATCTGCGGTATCCCTTACGAACTAGGAATTTTAGTAGATGTCTTCTTGTTCACTTTATTTTTATTTAGTTTTTTCCCTTTAATTTTATGCTCCCCCTGAAAATATTTTTGTGGACGGTCATGCTTGTAGCCTAATATTTGTTGACACCTTCTGTTCTTTTATACATGTGTATATTGCATGAGGTTTAGTAATGGCTTTCCTTGTCATTTGACTGTTTGACATTATTGAAAATAAAGTTTTATTAGAAATAAACATTTTCATTTTGAATTAACAAATTAAAGCAATGCTATTTTTGTTAATAATAGCTGTCTATACAGCTTCTGTTGAGTGATGCATTTACTATTCGAGATTTTTATATTTCATTACATCTTATATGTACGGAATAATAACCCTAAAAATGTAAAATCGCTTTTACGTTTTGTTTCCTACAATAACTTTTTTTTTTAACAAGAACTTTTTGTTTATTTTGTAACTGACAGTTTATTATTAAAAGTGTTTATATGTGTAAAAAGTCATGAGATAAACATTTTACTTTACATACTTAAATTAAATTGTTCACTATTACATGAGTTAACGGCATATTTTCCCTTCCGTGCCCTTATGCAAATCGGCAATAAGGTCGATTTTGAGTGCGCACGACCACGCATTCATAACACCGACTTAGTTTTGGTACGCAGAAATTCGCGACATTGCGTTACAATTTACACTATTATTATCACAAAATGAAATGCGTAGCTCCATGTATTTGTACTTAAATTAAAGCTAAGAGAATGGCAAAGTTTTCTATGTATGTTCAGAATTTTGGTTACCGTGAAATCAAAAGTTATGGCCAATAGAAGTTTGGACTTACCGCAGCACACTCACTGTTACTCCCCCTTTGATTTACCGTGAATGATTAGTTTTGCAATTTTTATATAGTTGGTATGTATGGACAAATTCAGCAAATAATTGTGAACATTTTGACAAAAAAACATCTTCTGATATGCATTTTTATCGAATTAGAGTGAAAATCGTAAGTAAAAACACGTTTTAAAAAAAATTACTTTCTGGGCTGTAACTACCCCATATACAAACTTATAGATTGGATAACATGCATTTTCTGATGTAAAAAGTTATTAACAATATTTACGTAAGTTTCTGATTCTATTTTAGAGTACTACACAATTTCAGCCAATCATAGCATCCATGAAAATAGAAATCCTGTTGGATTATACGTTTTTTCTTGTTTTTCTCGTGTCCTTTGAACTTAAATGTGGCTGCTCTCAACCCTATAGGGGCAGTTTATGAAGATTACGTCGGACCTGATGTAGTTTCTTAACACTTTAACAAAACTTAGACATTTCGAGCTTTTTCAGCAGTCATTGCTGTTTTGGATCGATTTTTTATATACGGGGGCTAGTTTTCGCCCCTCCCTGGGGGTGTGTTTCATATCTATTGTATGTACGCTGCTGTTCAACCTTAATTTGTATAATTCGATTGATTCAAAGTAACAATTATTCTGGTAGCTTAATTTCTTTTCATCCCATTTCAGGGGTGTTTTTTTGGCTCTAGCTAATGATTTTGGGGGTGTACGATTTTTTTTGACCCCGGATTCGGATTCAGCGACCGAAAATACATAGGGATACATGGGTCTGGTTCGCTGCTTTGAACTTTTATTTTTTTTTGTGGGACTGTGTAATGTGCTACATTTTTTGCACATTAAAAATACAGGAAAATTCGAAAAATGAGCGTGATTTATATATTATTATAAAAAAATATGAAGCCTATATAGTTATACCATTTTTAAAGTTCAATATAATTTGTAAATTGAAAATGTGAAAAGAATGTAGTACATTATTTATCGTGAAAAACTGCCTGTAAGTCGGAAAATTGGCAAGTTACAAAAAAATTCCAAGAGACAAAAAAAGTTTAGAAGGCCTCAATGCATACCCGCGTCTGAATTTTTTCAAATTTTTAAATTATATATTTTTAAAGCATTACAATTTCAAAGAATGTTTTTCCGGAAAAACTCGGTGATGACGCACTTTACAGAAAAGTTGCAAATAAAAAAATGTTTTGTATTTCGATGATAAATTTCACCTGAATTTTTTCAGATTTTTTTTTCAACTTTTATATTTCCCCTCCTCCATTTTCAGGAATTTTCGAGTGTCTATCTCTCGAAAATATGCATTTTTTGAAAAAATTCACAAGTGTAAAAACGTCTTATTTTGGGCCAGAAAAGGTAAATACATTGGTTTTTTTTTTCATTTTTGACCTGATTCTACAAATTACGGAACCCGTGATAAAAGGGGTGTTTTCTACCCCTTCCGATTATTTTCTACTGTAATATTTCTTTAACTTTTTTATTAAAGTCATTGCAAACACATTGCACAAGGTTTCATCAAAATCCATTCATTAGCACTCAAGTTAGAGATTTTGGCCATTTTAGCGCTCCGTTGACTGGATTATAATAATTACAAAACAAAAATTATACTCTTCACTAGTTTGTTGAACTTTTTATATAATTGTTGTACATTCTGTAAAAACACTGAAGCATCTGACCTAAACGTAATATAATTGCGAGATAAAAACAATTAACAAATTTTTGTTTTGTCAAACATAGTTTTTGTGACAAAATTTAGATTCTGAGAGGATAAAAATATTCTGTATTATAACATTGAAATTTCGATACTCTATCTTCCATATCTAGACCAGTTATTTTTGTTTTTATGTTCGCTGTTAAAGAGCTAGGTTCAGACTTCATGGGTAGTTTATTTTATATTCACATTTATTTCGGTAGCTCAAGAAGAGCCTGCGAAAATTTGCATGGGCTTTAAATCTCTACATATAGAGGTAGTGCATATATAAAACCCATTCTACGGAACAATATATCATTTCAAAATATGCGCATTTAATAAAATGAATAACTCTATAGAGAACAAGGGGAATATTTGATGCGAACTCGTTGATAGCTTTACCCTTAAAACAAAACTTATTTGAATTTAAAATCAATCAAGCAGTTATCACCTGTAAATGATACATGTATAACAATAACCTAATCTAAAGCAGCTCCAAAAACAAATAAAAAAGTAGTCTTTTTTTAGAAGCAGCGCTGGATTTAGCTCTGCGAGGGTCTCTGGGCAGAAATGTTATGGCGGCCTTCCGGACCAGGACCAGGGTCAGAACACATCATAGTAGAGAACAAGGCACTAATATTATAAATAATTCCTAGGAAGAGGTTATCAAAATTAAAACCATTTTTTTAGAGGATATCGAGGTTCCGATTGATTTTAAAAGTAGGTAAGACGAAATCGAGCTTAAATCAGAATAATCTTGAGATTTATTCACCACTTCCGTCCATCGATTTCATGGGCGCACCCTGATTTTGTAAGATAGATAGTTTCATTCAACTACATTAATAAATGAAATTTGTAATTAATGAAGTAACAGAATTTTTCACAAAATTTTACTGAATAATTTTTCATATTTTTAGCAAAAATTATACCCAAAACCAGCAAATATGACCACAATAGGAAACCTCAACATACCGACACAGTGGCGCAGCGCTTAAGGTGTTAGGCTTGCGACCACGGGGTCCCAAGTTCGAATTCTGGGTAGGGTATGCATATTTAGTGGCGTTTTCAAGTGTTACCGAGACGGTAGTAGTGGACTTGATCGTTAGTTGTGTGACAAGTCGTCCTCCTCTACTGAGTTCGACTCTCAGCTGCGGCAGATGGCAATGTCGCAGGGAGTGGGCGTTGTGTTACTTTCTGAGTGGGTGTGTGTGTATCCCGGTTGAGTGGTGGAATAGATATAGCTAAACTCCACCAGGAGCTAAATTCTCGACATCGTTGGAAAACGTTCCTATGAGAAAATATATTCCCATGGATATTCCCGTGATATCATTATTTGGTATTCACGAGTGAAAGTGGAATGTACTTTCCCATAGGAACTGTGATTAGTATGATTATACGTATGTCTGATATTAACTTGATTTATTCTATAAATTGACCAATAGCATTAAAGTCTTTGCTAGTTTTTTCGAATTGTAATGTTGAGAACAGTGAACTAGCTAATATGTGTTAATATATAACCTAATTAAAACTTAACTTTCAGACTCCTAGGTAGACAGATAACTAGACGACACAACAAAGCACAAAAGGTTTTTAGAAAGAAATTTATAGTTCATATCAACGCTTCTTATCTATGGTTTATATATCTTGGTTTTTAGTAGGGCACAGGTACGTATCAAAATTAAAATATTCATTTATGGCTGAGCCTGATAAAAGAAAAAGCTGCCATGCTACGGAGCCACAGAAAAAAATGCTCATTGGCAAATGGAACATTTTTGTAAATTGTGCCTCTGATAAAGTTTCAAAAGGATCACTTTCCTTGTTCCATACCATGCTTCAAAAGTCCCATTTCGGATTATTAGCAAATTTCTGGGCAACTTCAACAACTTCCAATTGATTCAGTAGAATTACTTCATTCATTGAAAAAGCTGAAGATTAATCAAAATAATAAAGATTAAAAAAGTTTAAAACAATAAACAAATTTCAATTAATATAGTATAAGTTATGTTATTGTTATTACAGTATCAACACAGAAGAAAACATTTATTCTATGATTTCAGTTTGTCCATCACCTCAATTCGCCGAATGCGCACACTCTGTTGCAATTATTCCACTGGGAATATACATTCCCCAGCTCTTGACCATGTGAATCTTTTCTCACACTTTTCGTTGGAAAATATTCCTATGAGATGCGTCAAAAATACAAAATATAAATTCCCATGGGAAAGTCCTATTTTTCCCATTAGAATAAAGTCGAGAGTTGGCCCCTGGACGTTAATATAAATAAGCAGCAATAATAAAAAAAAATACAGTTTCTTGTCGACTTCATGAAACTCCCTAATAGTTTAGTTTTAGTTTTTAAGTTTAGTTTATTTCCAGAAATATACATGATTAATATTAGTATATTATTATATAGTAAAGTAGTAGTAAATAATTACATATAACATACGCATACATTATGTATGTGTACTGTTTGTTAACGTGGAAATAAATCGGACGAAGGACCATTCAGCGTAATGCTGACAAACTGAACTAATATTAATAATTGAATTTGAAATACCTTGTGACCTCGTGTACTAGCGGCACTTCCTGGTGTTGTTCTCTTCTAGTTGGGCCCAACAAACTCCAGGTCTCCAGTATGGGAATATGGCAAGGTACACAAGACACTCGCGTGGTGATAAATAGCGGTTTTTATTATTTTTTAAGTTGACCGAATTATATTTTTTTTGTAGCGTTATTATTTTTGTTGATATGGAAATCAAAAACAAATTGAGTTATAGAAACAAAAAATGCTAGCATTGTTTTCTGAACATACCGCCCATCCAAATGGCGAAGCATTTGTAATAAAGTTTGTAATTTCCGTGGGAAACGTATTTATGAGTACAAGAAATATATCTAAAACTATGAAACTAAAACTAGGTTAAATAATAATACAAAACTAGTGAGGAGTAGGTAAGGGACATAGTTTTACAAGAGGTCTCTTAAGGACACCGTTAGCTGTTCGCACAGTAGCAACACGGGTCTGCCCATCAGGACTAGAGTGCAATTCGACAATTCGGCCAAGATGCCACGTTAGCGGTGGGACATTGTCCTGTTTGATGACAACAATGGTGCCAATATTGGGAGGTTTTGTAGAATCTGTCCATTTATGTCGTTGCTGGAGAGTGTGAAGATACTCGTTATGCCAGCGCTTCCAAAATCCTTGTTGAATTTGTTGCAACAACTGCCATCTGGACAAACGATTTATGGGTACGGAGATTAACTCCTCGTCGGGAGAAGTTGTTAATGAAGATAATGTTAAAAAATGACCTGGAGTTAAGGCCTGAAGATCATTTGGATCACTACTAAGCTGACATAATGGTCGTGAATTTAAAACTGCTTCGATTTGGTGAAAAACGGTATTAAGCTCCTCGTAGGTCAGTACTTGATCACCAATAATTCGAGAAATGTGATGTTTGACTGATTTGACTCCTGCTTCCCATAAACCACCAAAGTGAGCCGCAGACGCGGGATTGAAGTGCCACTTAATTTGCATGACTCCGGCGGCGTTTTGGGTTAATTCATTCAGTTGACGATTAGCGCCAACGAAATTAGTTCCGTTGTCACTGTAAAGATGAGAGCATTGGCCTCGACGTGCAACAAATCGCCGTAATGCTGCTATAAATGAATCAGATGAAAGATCTGAAACAAGTTCAAGATGGAGAGCTTTAATGGCGAGACATACAAATAAGCATTTGAGTTTTACCACCCCGGCGTCTACCAAAAGTAATATGAAACGGCCCAGCGAAGTCTACTCCGGTGTGCAGGAATGGTTTAACTTCAGAGACTCGAGGAGTGGGTAAATCACTCATCAGAGGTGTATAGGATTTTGGATTATGTCGCGAACAACGATAGCAATGAGAAATGCAATGATTAATTGCTCGTCTAGCGGACAATATCCAGAATTGTTCAGCTAATAAAGCCTGAAGAGCGGTTGCGCCAGGATGCAGATACTTATTATGATACTGATTAATAAGAAGTTTAGTTAATCGGTGTTCCCGTGGTAATAAGATTGGATGTTTTCTCTCAAAGGATTCTTGAGAGTGGCGAAGTCTTCCGCCCACCCTGAGAATACCCTCCTGATCTAGGAAAGGTGCAAGTTTGCGTATAGGTTTAGCACAAGGGCTTTTTGAACAAATTTGCTTTATTTCATTAGCAAAGACTAATTGTTGAATATATTTTATAATGATAAGCAGCGCATTATGTAGTTCCACCCACTTGGGACCCGTCCACCATGAAGAACATTTCAAGAGGTCATGGGAAAGAAGACCCCGTGAGGCGCAATCAGCAGGATTATCGATACCATCAATATGATGCCAATTTTCCGGAGATAATTTTTCCTGAATTTGTGTAACACGGTTTGCAATAAACGTTTTCCACTGATGTGGAGAGGATTTAATCCAGGTTAATGCGACTGTGGAATCGGACCAAGCGTAAATATTTTTAAAAGCAATGTTGGCATAGGTGTCACGTACAAAATAAACTAAATCTGAAAGTAACAGTGCTGCACATAATTCAAGGCGTGGAATTGTGATACGCTTAAGCGGAGACACCCTAGATTTAGCACAAACCAAAAAAATGCGTACAGAACCATCATTTTCTGTAACCCTAAAATATACCACACATGCATAACCAGTCTCAGAAGCATCACAGAAACCATGAAGGTCACATGCTTGATAATTGTCCGTTATAACGCGCCGAGGTAACTGAAGTTGAGCGAGACATAATACCTCACGCTTGTATTGTGACCAACGTGAACAAATCTCAGCGGAGGGAACCTCATCCCAAGACAATCCTTGTGTCCAAAGAATCTGGATCAAGTGCTTTGCAAAAAGAGTAAGCGGAGCTAACAATCCAAGTGGGTCAAATATGCGTGCGACTTCAGAAAGTATTGATCTTTTGGTACAACAACGGTCGATAGTGTCTATTTTGTAAGTTAGGGAATCATAAGTTGGATTCCAGTTCAAGCCCAACACCTTTTGAAAGTAATCAGCAGTGTCAAATGATTGACAATTAGTTTGGCGTAATGATGGGGGTATGGAGTCTAATACGATAGGATCGTTGCTAGACCACTTCCTCAAATCAAATCCACCACTTTTAAGAAGATCTCGAAGTTGAGATTGTAAAGTAATAGCTTCTTCAGCAGATGAACAGCCCGTGACTACGTCATCTACATAAATGTCGCTAAGTAACACTTTTGCAGCGTGAGGAAAATTATCTTTTTCATCTGAAGCAATTTGTAAAAGAGTGCGGATAGCTAGATATGGAGCAGATGATACTCCGTATGTAACAGTATTCAATTCAAATTCTTGAACAGGAATGTTTTGAGAAAAGCGCCATAATATGCGTTGATAGGCTCTGTGATCAGATGTTACTAAAATTTGCCTGTACATTTGGTTTATATCTGCAATAAGTACAGTGGAATGGGTACGAAACCGTAAAAGTAATGATACTATGTCTTGTTGTAATTTAGGACCTGTTAATAAGGTGTCATTCAGAGAAACATTATTAGTAGACTTTGCTGAGGTGTCAAAGACGACACGTAATTTCGTGGTAGAACTTTCGGGCTTCAACACACAATGATGAGGAATATAATAACACGAATCAGAATGATTGGAAGCACTTTGACCACTCACAGGAGACATGTGTCCACAGTCAAGATAATTATAGCGACTATAGCGACTCACTCCATGGAAACTTCTCACTTTTGGAACTTCTCGATTTCCGACTCTCTCAGTTGATGGTAAAATACCTGATGAAGAGATGTGATGACCTAAAAAGGGTAAATTGTCAACTCCCAAGATACATTTAGATGGTTTAATGTTAATTCCGTATGTGTCTAATCTCTTGAAAGTAGATTGTTCTAACCTTGCCATGGGTGCAGTTTTAGAGCAAAAAGATAATGAGGGATTTCTTGCTCCTTTAGCATTCTTTTCCCGTAAATTAACCACAGCACAAACCAATTATTCGATTTTTGACAAAGAACTTTTAGCATTATATACTGCAATTAAACATTTTAAGTTTATACTTGAAGGTCGCAAGTTTAATTGTTTTACAGATCACAAACCTTTAATCAACGCTTTATTCACAAAAGCAGAAAGATCTCCTCGTCAAATACGTCATTTAGAATACATAGCTCAATTTTCTTGTAAAATACAACATGTTAAAGGAAAACATAATGTAATAGCTGACAGCTTGTCACGTATTTACGACACTTCTTCCTTAAAACAAGATATTTTACCACTTCAACTTAAAAATTCTCCCTTCCTTAATGTTAACTTTGACCTAAAGTTGCTTAGTGAAGCTCAGGAGAAAGATTCAAATCTCAACTATTTATTGTCAGATAAATCATCACTAACTAAAACCAATTTCATTTTAAAAAAGATACAAATTCCAGATTCAAATGATTTTATTTGGTGTGATGTTTCTCGTGCAAAAGTCAGACCTTTTGTTCCACTTGTTTACAGACGAACGATATTCGATATTTTTCACAACTTATCTCATCCTGGTATTAAAGCCACTAGACTGTTGATTTCAAATAACTATTTTTGGCCGAAAATGAACACAGATTGCAATTTATGGTCAAAATCGTGCATTAACTGTCAAGCTGTCAAAGTCAGTCGACATACGCGAAGTGCTCTCGGGAACTTCACCATTCCGAAAATCAGATTCGACCACATCCACATAGATTTGGTAGGACCATTACCTCCATCCAAAGGTAACTCTTACATTCTTACGGTGATTGAACGATTCACTAGGTGGCCGGAAGCGTACCCTCTTCGCGACATCACAGCAGAAACAGTTGCGCGTACTTTATTTCAAAACTTTGTTTGTCGATTCGGTGTTCCCTTGTCAGTAACGACTGATCAAGGAGTACAATTCGAGTCAAGATTATTTAATGAATTTGCAAAGTTTTTAGGTTTTCATAGAATACGTACAACTCCATATCACCCAGAAGGCAACTCTTTAATTGAAAGATTTCATCGCTCACTTAAAATTTCCTTGTTAACTAGAGCCAATACATCACATTGGACAGATGAATTACCCATCATTTTATTAGCATTTAGGACAACTCCCAAGGAAGATCTGCAATGTTCACCTGCTGAACTCATATATGGTCAAACCCTTCGTTTACCTGGCGAATTTTTCGTTGAATCGTATAATTCCCCAGATATTCCTTATTTCATTGACAAATTACGCATTTATTTTAATAATTTAAAATTTGTTCCTCCAACTTCGCATGGCAATTACAAAACTTTTGTTAGTTCAGATCTTGCCTCTTGCGATTTTATTTTCGTTCGCATTGAACGTTTAAAACGTTCATTTACTCCTTTATATGAAGGACCGTTTAAAGTTTTATCTCGTTCAGATAAGTTATTTACCTTTAAGAAAGGAGACAAAGTCATAACTGTCAATATTGATAGGGTTAAACCGGCTTTTGTATTAGTTGACAGATGTGACACTTTGCCTACCCCGATTAAAAAAGTACGTTTTGCAATCGACACGTTGATTGATTGACTATTTTCTTTTTTAACGAGGGGGTGTATATAGCGACTATAGCGACTCACTCACTGGAAATCGAGAAGTTCCAAAAGTGAGAAGTTTCCATGGAGTCGCTAAGAAACAAAAAGGAAAACTCGATCCATAATGGAGAAGTTTCCATGGAGTCGCTAAGAAAAATAAAAAACATTCGATAATAAAAATATAATATCAATATACTAAAAAATACTAATATCACATAAAACATGAACATGTATTAAAAACAATATAAGTATATTTACTTCCATTTTAATTTTATTTATAGCGATAACGCTATAATAATCCTGCATGAAATTTGAATATTCTTGTTTTAATGTAGAATCTTTATTCAAGCGATTTTCCAGAGATAAAAAACGACGCATTGCGGTATTAAAAGAATTACCTAAAATAGGAATATCTTCACGAAAAGGTAATGAAACGATGTATCTGCCTGATTTGTCACGAGTATGAGAATTGATAAAATTTTGCTCGCACTTAGTGTTCTCTGGAGAATTGAATATTTTGTCAGGTATACTTTCAAGTTCCCAAAACTTCCTTAATGTGGAATCAAGTTGTGAATAAACAGACACATGAAATGAGTTAACAACAGCTGGTGTAGAAATATGAATTTTTCCAGATAGTATCCAACCAAAGATGGTTTTCATTGCGATTGGTTCACCAGGACGACCATATTTAATAGCGGGCTGTATTATTTGTGAGTAGACATCAGCACCAAGCAAGATGTCTATTTCACTCGATTTCCTATAATCAGGATCAGCGAGAGGCAGGTTTTTTAAATGTTCATAACCTTGAGTGGTAATGTGACTAGACGGAATATCATTACAGATGACCGGCAAGACCATTGCCTGTATATTAAAACTGGGATGATGTCTAAACATCGGAGTGACCTGACAAAAAGTCATGCCAGTACAAGCGGGTGAAGAAGTTCGACCAATTCCTTGAATAGGAACGGAGCATTGCGTAAGAGGTAAATTAAGTCTGTTTAGACATTTCTCAGTTATTACTGATATTTGACTGCCATTGTCTATAAGAGCACGGCAAGTTTGAAAATTACCACTAGCATCACAGATAGATACTAAGGCGGTGGATAAAAGAACTGTAACTGGAGCAATAGCACTAGCAACAACTTGAGGAATGTCAGCAGCGGCGGCATTATCTGTAGAATTAAAAGTCGAGATCGTAGTTGCTTCACGTGGAAAATGTAGCATCGTATGATGGCGTTTTTGACAAACGCGACAAACAGACAGGGAAGCACAAGTCGAGAAACTATGTGTTCCAAAGCAATTTACACAACGTCTGCATTCTTTAATAAAGTTATATCGATCTTGAGGCGACTTACTTAAAAATAAATCACATTTAAAAATAGAGTGGTTAGCATTGCAAACAAAGCAAGATGCTTGTTGAGGTTTTGCAAGAGGCACTGCTGAACCAATATTGTTTTGAGAAGATGTTTCCACCACGAGAGACTGCTGTTTTGATTTTATGGGAGATTGCGTATGTTGCTTATGAGATAATGAAGGAGAAAATATTCCAGTGTTAGAAGTTGAATACTGAGAGACACCAGAACAAATATTTGACAACATAGTGCTAGACTCCAAAGCATTGCATTGATCGGTCAAGAATTTAATTAACTGTTCATATGCGGGCAACTCCGTAATGCTACGATGCATTTCAAACCGTTTTCTAGTATTGGGATCAATTTTCTGCATTAACCAATTAAATAGAATAAAATCCCACAAGTCAATTTCATATTTATTGAGAGCAAAAATATTTTCAGAAAATATATTTAAGAGAGTACGAAGAGAACTTGCGGAATCAGCTTTAGCTTTTGGTGAATTAAGAATATTTCCCCAATAGGTCGAAATAAGTATGCGTTTATTGTCATATCTTTTCTCTAGGGTTCCGAATGCAATATGATAATTATCAGAGGTTATTGGTAAATGTTTCACTAATTTTAATGATTCATCAGATAAGGCACTTATTAAGTATTGGAATTTCTCTATGTTAGACAATTTTGTGTGATTGTGTATCAATGACTTAAACAGTTCATAGAATGAAGTCCATTCAATAGCATTACCTGAAAATTTAGGTATCTGAATCTCCGGTAGATGAACAGTATTTTTATTGCTTTCAACATCAACCTTTTGATTTGTTGTAACAGCAGATGCCATTTTGGTTAATTGTATGTCAACAGCTTGAATGTTATCATGCAAATCATCTATTTCTTCCACCAGTGAATTCAGTTGATCCAAATTTTCAACTGAGAGTTGACTCAATTTTAATGATTTGCGTTGTTCTTGAAAATCCTCGTAAATGAGGTTAGATCTTTTAAATTTTGCATAAAACATAGAGTGCGTTGAAGTGTCTGCCACAACGGCAGATGAGTATTCTGACACGGCGGTTAATTTTCTAATTACCACATTACATTCCCTTACAAAGTCCTCAAACTTCATTTTGTAAGTATTGATAAGCTTCTTAATAAAGTTATATTAACCAAATGTAAATAAAATTACAAAATAGTTCTATTATCAGTACTCACAAATACGTTAGAATGACAATATAATAACGAAAATATGTTTAGAGGAAACAAGAAAATGAATTAATTATAGCGGCAGGTTCAATAAAAAACACCGTGTGCTAGTGTCAAAATGAATTTAAGCAACAAATGTCAGTTATGAAGTAATTAATTTAAAACGGTTTTAGATGGATGTAAGGCAAAGCTGGTTTTCTTTTTTTAAGGTATCGGCATCGAAGGATCAAAAATGTTTGTTAACGCGGAAATAAATCGGACGAAGGACCATTCAGCGTAATGCTGACAAACTGAACTAATATTAATAATTGAATTTGAAATACCTTGTGACCTCGTGTACTAGCGGCACTTCCTGGTGTTGTTCTCTTCTAGTTGGGCCCAACAAACTCCAGGTCTCCAGTATGGGAATATGGCAAGGTACACAAGACACTCGCGTGGTGATAAATAGCGGTTTTTATTATTTTTTAAGTTGACCGAAAAAATGACTTTTTATATTTTTTTTGTAGCGTTATTATTTTTGTTGATATGGAAATCAAAAACAAATTGAGTTATAGAAACAAAAAATGCTAGCATTGTTTTCTGAACATGTACCTTTAGCCGTAAGCATTGGGAAAGATATTAGCTTTGTTCCCCCTGGCATCCCAGGCGGATCTGAACTGAAAATTGAGAATATATGTTTTTATAACTTTGGAAACTGCGTATAAATCATGTTTCCCGAACCGTTTGAGCTGCCAGTCAGAACAAAGCTAACTTGAGAACATTTACTGCATTTAAATTCTACTCTACTAAGTATAGTAACGACAAAAAATTTTTTTAAAATTTTTATTGTTCAAATGGGCTTAGAATGTCATGAAACATCGATATTTTAAGTTTGAGCGAAAAACAAATTTCTGTCTGTCGGTCTGTAACTTTTTTTGTGCGAACGTTTACTCTGGAACCGTTTAAGATATTGACTTGAAATTTGGTACACGTATGTACTTTAACGAGATCTGGAACTAGATTATATTCCAAAAATTAATGAGCTAGGAGCGGTTAAAGTGGAGACTTTTTTCTTTCCGGAAAATGCATACTTACATCACAGCTGAATTTGTAGAGAGATATCGATTTTCTGAAATGTCACAAAATGCTACTTTTGATTCGTTCGTGTCTAGCCGAATTTTCGAATTTCGCCGTGCAATTTACGATTAGGTTTAACTGGAAGTTTTCCTCTTTACGTTGCGACATCGTATGGCCGTCCCGCTGGTGTTTTTCGAAAAATATGAACGGGTCTAGATCACATGTTTTTGCAATTTCTTCGACTCCGAAATGCGAGCTATATTTTACTAATTTTCGCAGATATTTCCGAAATGGTGAGAGCTAGCTTGAAATAAGAAATAAGGTCACGAATATATTTCATTACGAATCTTTTGTTACTATCAGAATTTCGATATTTTTTTCGTTTCGGAGATATTTACTGAAATGTCGGCGATGTACGGCAAAAAATCGCACATTTTGTGTTCCAAAGTGCCAGCAACTTCTCAATCTTGGCTTCTAGGCCAAAAGCTCCGATTAAAGAACTTATATCTAGATACGTAACAGGCTATCTTTTCACTATATACCTTGTTTGCTCCTAACATAGTCACGTTATATGTCCATTCAAATGGATAGATGAACATCACATCCCATAGGCAACAGTGGCGTTGTGTGTGTAGAAAATGTGTAGAATGGTAAATATTTTCATTAAAATGAATTATTGCAATTCCTGCATTACCGGCTCTTTATATAACGTGATGTAGGCATACGATATTACAGTAAGATAAAACAGTAAGATAAATATGTATTGAAAGGATATTAAAATTTAATTGCTATTTACTTTATAACTGTAAACTGAACTTCATCATGTTACGACTATGGAAGATCGATTTTCTTCTTTTCTAAACTGCTTTCTGCAAACGGCACAACCACTACACTATTTATTTGCACAAAATATATTGTCACTAAACTGTGTAAATATGAATAGAGAATATTATTTAGGTATTAAGCAAATCACAACTTAAAATAAAATTACTTTTTCACCAGTTTTTGGTCGGAGAACACGAAAAACATTTATTGACATTAATGGCCGAACTGTCAACTGAGATTATGATAATCGAACTGAAGCCGATCGTGAACGAGCGGCCGCGAATACGCCGATGGGCCAATCAGCAACTTATGGGAAGAAGTGCCTTAGATTGTGAGTCTTTCAGCGACAAATAAATCAATGCCATTATGTATCTAGATATAAGTTCTTTAATCGGAGGCCAAAAGACTACTCTTATAAATTTAAATAGAATTAAATTTGCTAAAAGTCCTTTTTTTGTTTTTTGAATTGCGGCAAAAATGATGAAACTGGAGGGGGCGGAAGTTCGGACTTCCCTTTTTTCGGGAGAATTATGATATTTTGTTGCCGTAATTAATCGGTATTTAACTGAAATTGATCTCATATACAAAGTCCACTAAATATCATGTATTACCTAGATGTTTCATTAATCTCGGCCCTTCAAAACACAGGTTTCTGGGAAAAATTGTTTTTTTAAGATTTACATGCATTTTCTAGGAAAACGTGAAATTTTTTTCATTTACTCGAATAGCAGCTTCTCCCACCGCGAGTGCGCCAGCTGACCACCGCACAGTGGTTTTGAGAGCGGATTTAGCTTATCAAAAATATTCGTTATGAATAAAAAGTCTTAATTCCATTTTAGTATACTTTATTGAACTGTTCTGAGTTTCTGGGATTCCAAACCATGATTGAAATGAAAAAATAAACGGCTACTGTTATTAAAAGCAATTATAATTAATAAACAAAATTTTTCTGTTAATAAACAAACACAGATTCATAATAATTGTAATTAATATCTAATATACAATAAAACGGTAAAAGTATCCAACATTAATTAGAAAATATTATTCAAGTATTAAGCAAATCACAACTTACACACTTTTTTATTTATTATGAAATTAGCTACTTTCTCTATACATAATAAATAAAAAAGTGTGTAAGTTGTGATTTGCTTAACACCTAAATAATATTTTCTAATCGTGATGAAAGCAAATAAATAAAAAAATGATTAATTGTAAAAACATTAATTAGTAATGAAATTTGTTTACCAACAGGAAGTACTTTGTTATACAATAAGATTTTTTTGCGAATAATGTATGTACATATTGTCTTTTTTGTCTCATGTGTAGGATTATGCCTTAATCTAAGCATATACTTTAAAACTTATCAATTTCGAGCCAATTAACAACTTCCTGGGAAATTGATCCTTTAGGTTTTTCGTGTTCTTAAAAAATTGATCAATGGATCGTTTGTTACCATAACATGTGTATTAAATCTTTCATGGTGTTATTTCGAGATTCCTTCCCATTTCTATGTTCTCTGAATCTTTTCGCATCTTTATGGCGGGATTTTTGAGCCTCCTTAAACATTCTTCTTAAAGGCACTATAGAAGATTTAATGATTTCCGATCCATGGATCAGTACTGTATGTAAAGTGATTGGCATATAATACCAATTATACTTTTCTATGTACAATATTACAGTATCAATATTTTAAAATAGTTAACGTTGGCGTGACATTGCTTCTATCTTCTCACAAACAGTTTGCAGATATTACCCGATTTCTCAAGTAATTTTTCTCTAATATTTCCTTTAATATCCACTAAGTGTAATTTAGTAATTATATATTGATATACAGCAAACGTTTTTTCACTGTGTGCTAAACTTCAAACAACTCTCGTCGGGCTCTGTTGCTGGCACCAACTAAAATGAAAGTAACAGGAACAGTTGTAAAAAGTAGAGCATCTTACTAGATAGCTTTTGAAATCTAAGGACTGTGGATTAATATGCATAGGAAATTAGAAGGTTCCATGAAGTTCCAGAAAATATAAGATTTGTCAAACTTTTAATTTTTATTATTTTTATTTCCGATTAATTATTGTCCAACTGCCGAGAAAAACGATAATGATTTCAACAAATAATGTACAGTATACTAGTACATACCGTGACTAGTAGAGTCCATAATAAAAAGTTTTCACTTTTCTATTTAAACACTTGTAACAACAGCAGTAAAAACAAGTGACTGATACGAGTTGAAAATGGGTGAGTTTAACTAGTTATGTTTTTATTCGGCCACTACTTATGTATCGAATACAAGCAAATATTTCTACCTGTGTACGACAGACTATCGTCTTCGAAAGGCTTATGGTGGATAATGACGTCATTCGGCGCGACATGAGTTGAGCACTTTTGATAAGCTAAATCCGCTCTCTGAACCACTGTGCGCCGTTTCGTGTATGAACAAACAATAAACTATTACATATGTGAAAATCAGCCTTAATGGTATGAGTTCAAAAATGTGTCGCTGCCTCCCGGTCAATAATCGATTTTACTTCTGTCTAGATTTAGCAATGATTTTGTATTAAGTTTTATTATTCAGTATATCAGCATAATATGTTTTTTCTTCTAACAGCCAAAAGTTACCATATTACGAATTTGCTTGTAGTTAAGCCAGTTAGCAGCATTTTTAGTTTTACTGTAGGAATCAATCATCTAAATTTTAAAAGTACAGGTTTTCAAGTTAAGCCCCATTCAAGAAAAACATACATACATCCAGAAAGGCACACAAACAAAGGACTCGGATAAATCTGCTATTTCCACCACAATCTTGAATTTGCGTTTTTATTCAACGCCATTACTTTCTCTGTTTATAAATGAGAAAGTAAAAGCGGCCGTAATAATAAAAAATGTATTAACCCTTTTCTAGATAAACCGTACAAATTTAGGACGCGTCAGTCGTTTATCTTTTCCCCCTTTTACAAAGCCTTTTGTTTAAAAACCATTTATAAGTTCGGTAATTGTTTCAGCGAGTTTTCCCATTACTACTGCAGTAGTATTTTATCGGACGAGGTTATTTTACACGTACGAAAAGCTAAATTAAATACACAAAACCCGCTTCGCACTTTTCGCCTAAAACAAGGATAATTAAATCCACTTAAGTTCAACTTGGAAAATTGTGTAAAGGGATAAAGTGAACAAGTGAATTATCCTTCGTGGCTTGGACGGGCGTGTGGTGCAGCTTATGTACAATACACTGAAGCTACTGTCTGTGGCCGTGTTTGTAACACAGTTGCATGCATTATTTATAGTGGAATGAAACTAAAATTTGTAAGGATTTTTTTTACTACAGCAATATTTTTTGCTGGAACTTACAATTATTTTATAATGTCAAGCATGCAGACAGTTAAACTATTACATAGCACGCTTTGTAAGCTGGTTGCCGAAATCATAATTCCTAGTTTTATATATAATTAAAAAACTAAATTAAACAAAAATGGAAATAAATATAGCACTTGTTGCATAACAATTAGGCAGTTAAGCACCTCATTTGATACCTTCAAAAATGATGTGATGGTACTTTTGACACTTCGTCTTAAATTTTATAATTTTATGTTAGATGCAATGTCGTTTCATTTTTAAACAATTGATGATAACTTTACATAAGATTAATGCATAAATTTTAACGAAACTTTAGTCTCTAATGGAGCAAAATCATCATGATAAAGAAGATGGCATGTTAGAAATTTTTTAGACATTTTAGACATTCACACAATATTAACTCCTCGATTAACTCATTATCTACTAGTCCAGACTTTAGAATAGACACAATTAAAGGAAACAATACCAAACAACCTACAAAAAACCTTTCCTACACAACCAGTAAGTGAAAACTTATACTATGATACGCTACGATAAGGTTCGGAGAAATGATCATGGACAAGATGGGATGCTAGCAGAGCAGACAGGTAAGTAAATATTAGCAATTTAAGTTATTTAACTTAATATTAGTATATTTTACAGGGTGTTACCAGAAGAATTTTTAATTTATGCAGAAAAATTACATATATTTTCCTACAAAAGTTAATCAGCAGTGATATACTTAGTACATTATTGTTAACTTGCATCTAGTTATGGGGTAGAGGGGCCCAAAAGTCCGTTTACCGTTACATTTTTAAATGATTAGTCAAACAATCTAAAAAATTATTGGTATTGCACGGAAAAAATTTGCAGCTCTATTGCAGGAAGATGACAAGAGTGCATTAACCAGCAGGGTCGCCATTTTGAAAACAATCGATATTTTTTTTGTAGCCTATAATAATAAATTGTTTTTCATACTGTTTGATTAATTACTTAAAAGTGCAAATCGGTAAATTGACTTTTGGGCCCCTCTCTTATGTAAATAAATTAGGCTAAATAAATTGTCATAAATAATATATTTGTTTAATATATGATTTCTAAGAAAAAAATCTGACTGCAACAGTATTTAATTCCTATTTCAGAACATCATTTGAGGTTTCGTGATTGTACTGCCTGTGATAGGTATTTAATATTCTAAGAACCATTGTATACTAATAAAAATTCTCAACTTTATTTTATACTCGGCTCCTACCGTTCAATTTGATTATTATTTCCTAATTTTGTACATTGACTACCTATACATTGTTTTCTGTAATAGGAAATAAGTTCAGCGCAAAAAATGACAAAATTTAAGAAATACTGAAAACTAAAAAAAATATTCTTTGTCTTCATCATGACATTAGTCTCACAGGTTTTCTGACTTTATTCTCGCAGAAAAATCTCTACCAGTCGGTTCCTAAAAGGGTTAAAAAATATTGAGTACTGTCCTGTGTTCCTGGAACTTCAATATGGCGGACGTTGCTATAAAAGATCAAAGGATTTTTGCCGATTTTCTATTTTCATTGTTTCTGGCCCGTGCAGGAATATACGGATAGAGTGAAATTACTTAGAGAAGATAACATACGTCACAGTTTACATTTTTTATTAATAATATTAATATTGGACAGTTAGTATTGTGTGTATTGTAGTATTGGCAATTAAAACAAATTTCATTTCATCTGTTTTATTCGTAGAAACGGATTTTCAAATAAACAAAAACTATAATAAATACCGAACACGAAAAACAGTAGAAAATATATTTCTAGAATAACGAGCAGCACAGCTATTTAACGCCATGCGACACCACTGCAATTATTATTATTATTATTATTGTGAAAACAGCGATTGAAGCAGCAAGTAGCAAGAACTCAGTGTTCATCATCGGTGAAGATGTTGATCTGATGCTTATGCTGATGACGGCGGCATTATTAGCATCGAACGTTACGAAGACTTATTTTTGGAAACCGAGCAAGGGGAAAGTTCAGCTTGTAGTTTACGCTCCGTCGTCGTTCAAATACTGCCAAATTGTGGCAAATCTTTTGTTTCTCACGCGCTCAGTGGCTGTGACACTACTTCGGTCTTCTTCAGGAAGGGAAAAATCAAATTTGCCAAAATCATGGCAAACAGTACGGATCTGCACACGATCAGCAAAGTCTTTAAAGACCCGGACGCTCACCCGAACTTCGTTGATATTGTAGGACATAAATGCTTTTTGGCTCTGTAAGGAGCAAAGAGCGCCACTCATGAACGGTTCGACGTGTTTAATGTCTCGCGAAATCTGCCGCGCGATACAAGACAAACTTGGCGCCCTTACCGCAAACAGAAGCAGCAGCTCGTGAACATTTTTTTTGCACATATCATCAAGTACAAACGTGGTATGATCACGCAAAACTCCGCAGATCTGGGGTTGGACTAATTCGCAAAATGGCTTGCTTCCAGTCACGACTAAAAAAGATCCGGCTCCGGATCTCTTTAAAAAAGAATTTCGTGCAAATGTACGAAAGTCTGCAAAGGCGCATTTAGCTGTCAAAAAGGTATTCGATGCTCAGCTGTATGTTCGGATTGCCGGGGCCACGCTTGTACTAATGTCGAGGCGTGCGACATCACAAAGCTGCGAATGCAAAACTCGACAAGTTCTTCGACAATAATCCGAGACAAGTGAATATGAAAGCGACACATAGACGCCAAATTCAGCCCAAATACGACAAAAAATAAATTGACGTATTTTATTAATCTATATTTGTGCAATAATTATTATACAACCCTGTATATTTAGTTAATAATAAACTGACAATATAATTTAATAGACATAGTAAATCAAATGACCCATAATATCATTATTATCAATACTTGCAATGAAGTTTTCAACTTCTTCACTTTCATATATAGCCTTTTTTACTTTAAAACCCACTAAAAATGAGAAAATTACGAATAATTGATTTTTTGCATCTGTTTTGGAAAATTTGGAAATGTTCCTGTCTACTCTCATTGTAGGAAACTTGAGACTTTATATGAAGCGATTGAAATGGTTTCCAGCTTTTTCCTATTTATTTTTTCTAGTCGAAACCTCTGCCGACTGGCCTAGTAATCCGACGAAAATTATAATGTTTATATGTAGTTTTTTGTTGCATAAATAGCTATTTTCTTACATGCGTAAGGCAATTGAGAGAGATTAATACAACACCTATGTGGATATGTTTGGCGCGAACAACATATAGTCTAAGCTCCCATGGCACAAAAATGTACCCCAACGAACATCTCAAATTTAAAAGGTAAAAATGTTTGAAAAACACAATAAACATGTGACTAGTAAAAATGTGTTAACTGCTATTTTTAATTAATTTTTGAAATTTGCTTAAAAAAATTGAATTTACTTTTCAAAACACCTGCTTGAAATTTACACAATTTATGGTAAATAATGTATAATTTTTTTAAAAATTTGTCTGCCTGACAATTTTTGTCAATTAATATCTAACAGACCTTTTGTTATAAATTATTTTTTTCATGAAAGTACACTTCATAATACTTACCTTGTTTCTTTTTCAAATGAAGTTACTAAAACTTGTGTGGCTGGAAATTTTTGTTAATTAACATCTGGCAGACATTTTTCTATATATCATTATTTTTAATAAAAGTACATTTCACAACACCTTCTTAGTTTTTTTTTTTAATAAATGCATAAAATCTGTCACCGAAAAAATGTTATTTACTCTGTCAGACTTAATATTGATTACGCAGTATTCACGTGACCAGGGTCTAACCCACTGGTCTATTTACGTCTACAATACATTTAGTTTTCTTTCAAGGACAATGTAGAAAAAAGCTTAATTAATCTAAAACAGTTCTCTTCTGTAATTCTTGTTGAATTTAGAACATATTTATTGAATTCACCACATTATCTACAACCTATTAGAAAATGAAGGGTCTGCATTTTTTTCTGTGTCGAAAAAGAACAAAAGTCATTGCCTTTACCATCGAGTCGGTCAAGAATGTGACAAGCATGATTGCTTTTCGTCAATTCAAAAATCATAAATACGGTGATATTGTTTTAACAGATAATTGTTGTACAACTATGGGATACCATATAGAATGTTGTAGAAAAGTAATGGTGTTACTAGAAAAATACCGAGCAGAATATAAAACTTAAAAAAAGGTAAGTAACATTAATTTCAATATTTTTCAAGCATTTTGAAATAATGTGGAATTTTGGCGATTTTTTTTTAATTCAAAAATGAGTTCTTTAGATTAAAAGAAGAAATCCGTATTTTTTTTTGTAAAGCAATATAATTGTGAAAAAAAATGTTAAAGTTTAGTTATATATTCTCCCCTAAAAATTTTTGACGTATGTAAACGTAGTTAGAAAATTTTAGGCTTACTATAAAAAGGATACTTATCCTGGCCAAGGAGTTGAGAAGAAGAAGATAACCTAAAATTCTTAATTGTCATCTGAATTTTAATTGCTGTCAGTCTCGTCTCGGTCAACGTCGTTTCTATTTTCTTATGCTTGTGTTTATTTGTTGTTCTGCGTTGTGCTTATCTTGACTTATTTTATTGCTTGTTGTTGTATTGTTACTTGGTGTTTATGCTACTGTTTGAACATTTCACGTATTCATATTATTGCTTATTTCTGGACTCATAAGGTCTGAATTGTCCATATAAAACACAGTTAACATAAACGGATTGACATCCGGTAAATTTTCGAAACATGCTTCCACAAAACCACTTTCCGTTCCTTTTTGCATAATTAAGAAGTTCAAAAACAACAAGAATTTACAATTAATTCACTAACAGGTTATTTATAAGCTTTTTGACAGCGACAAATGTCAGTCTATGGAAGAAAATAACATGAAAGTAGATATAATTACGCAGTATTTGCAACCTTCACCGGTGAATCAAAGAAATTTTCTGCTACGTTTGCCTTCGTCACAAAACGTTTAGTGACTTTTTGAGACCAAAACTTATGGAGCTTTAAAAAATACAACAAACTGAAAATAAATGTTTAAAATATTACTGGTAAGTTCTGAATATATTATATTTTCATATTAATACTTGTTTCTAAATATTTAGACTGAACTGAAATTCCCCCGAAGCCATAAAAACAATTTTTAACATGAAAATTAAAGGTATGTCAAAATACACAGTTCCAGAGTAATCATATACACAAAAAAGTTATAGACAGACAGATTGTTTTTTTTTAAACTTAAAATCTCGACGTTTCATAACATTCTAAGTATAATGTTAACAAAACAAATTTTCAAAATGATAATTTTTTTTGTAATACACGTCACATGAAATTTTATCAGAATTGGATGATATTGTACTGTAATATGAAAATATAAACTTTTTGGTTTATTTGAAATAATTAAAATTATGAATGTTTCTTAATTTTTGTCAACTGAGCTGCTATTAAAGTATTTTGTGACGTGAGTAAATAAAAAAATATATTGAACAAGTTTGTAAAATTTTATATGAAACAAATTTTATTATCAGTTCAATATTTTCGTTCATTATATTTCCTGAAATTTTTTTCTTCAACACAATACTAGCATACCACTAAAGTTATACCTCGGCGCTACAAGAAATTGAGTATGACATAATGAAACCTTCATTTTTGATGACAGACTTATTTTAATACCAACGGTAGTTTCAAAGTTAAAAAAAAATCACTTGGCAACTGTCATACCTCATTTTTTTAATGAAAAACGTGACTGCGACGATTGAAAATTAAGTCTGTCATCATAAAAAACATTTTTTTGATAAAAAAAAACTATTTTAATACATAAAATGGATCTTGGACATTAATTTAGAATTAGAAAAAATATATTTTTTATTTGGCAACGGTCATACCACATTTTTTAATTAAAAAATGTGGTCGCGGCGCTTAAAAAAATAAATCTGTCATGGTAGAAAACATTTTTTCGCTGACAGACCAATTTCTATGCATAAAAGAGATCTCAAACTTAATTTCAGTAAAAAATGAAGTAGACCAGGCTAGATAAGGGTTGGAAACAACATAAATCGTTACAGCAAACTAATAGTGGAATATTGTAGACCATATCATAACTAATGAAGGAAAAATAATCCGAACCACCTGCGATTATCTGGGGAGAAATATTTATTATGAGCCTAATTATGATAGGCTGTGACTAATCAAATTGGCATGATAAACAAAAATAATGAAAAGGAAACAATCAAAAATGGAAACTAACAAAAGGACGCACCTGACAAAGAACGAAGGAAACGTTATTCATACCATCGCTTCAAGAAACTGTTTATGTGGAAACGGAAGCGTACGACATGAATAGGCATCAGAAATTACATACAATAGATCGATTCTTTAATAAGTAACTGTTACGTACACTGTACAATAGAAGATGATAACAGATGTGGGGAAGGAAAGAAGGAAAACCAATTAAATGATAGGCAGTAGAACGTATCTTTTTTACGGTGCGTCAGGGAGCCTTACGAGAAACTCTCTGTCCTACTTTCTGGTAGATAGAATGTTAGCTCAAGAAAATTAAAATGACATCGAAAAGAATTCGGAAACCAAAATACAAAGGTATAAGAAGTTGAACCAATAGGTCGGTCGACGGCCTATTAATGACATTTTTATTGCGAAAATCAAAGATTAAGATGGTCCAATGTTATAATATTACTTGAGATCCATCGCCAATATTTCAAGCTTGCTTTAATAATTCAAAGGTCAAGGCGCTATTAATATATTCTACTATGCGGCAAAGGAAATTAAAGACAAATCCTTACAAAATTAACTGTAACATAAACTAAGAATATTTTATCTTGGAATTACGTCATTGAATTACTGTTACTGCTTAGTTTTAGCAATAATTATATTATTTAACTTTGAGTCTTTCAATCATTAATTACTAACTGGCCATTTTATGGTATTGCTGGGTGACATTACACCTGCCCTGTGTTAAATACCATTAATTGATAATCAAATCAAATCAAATATATTTATTGGTGCCAGTAACAATTAATATTGTTTCAATATACATTTACAATTTGTTACTATATTATGAAGTAATATATAAAATTGCACAACAGAATACATACACTATAAAATCTGTATATTCAATACACACAAATGATACTATTGGTATCATGATACACATAGGTATTAGTCTATGTAATGAAGCATTATAATAATAATAATAATAATAATAATAATAATAATAATAATAGCCTTTATTTAATACCAAAGAAATTAACAAAATAATGTTATGAAATGGTGGCGACGTTCGATTACTCGCTCTTCCACGCAACCACCACGGTAAATATAAAATATAAAATGAAGGAAATAACAACAGGTAAAGAAAAGGAACAATAAATGACAAAGTACCTACTGCTGAAATTATCCATGAAAATATTAAAAACTACTTAATATCTGGACATAATTGATAATATTATAATTCTGTAATTATAATACGCTCCCTATGTACGAGATGACATAATAAATTTCTTCATTTGTTTCTTAAATGAGTAGATACTTGGGGCGTTCTTTATGTTTTGAGGAATTTTGTTAAATATTTTTACAGCATTGTAAGAGAAAGCTCCCTGAAATTGAGCAGATCTATGCTTCGGAACTGTAAACAGGCTTCGATATCGTGTGGGACGATCGTGAATTTCAGCACCTTTCACCAATTTTTTACACAAATACTCAGGTGATTCAAATTTGTTTATTTTATACACCAAACAAGACAAGTGTAGTTCAAACCGCTCATTCAAATTAAGCCATTTAGAATCTAACAGTTTCTCGGTAATTCTGTCGAATTTACGTAACCCAAAACAATACCTCAGACAGCTATTCTGTATCTTTTGCAAGGTAAATTTGTCTGACTGCAGCAAACAAGGCCAAAAGACAGTGTCAGCGTAATTTAATAGTGATAGGATCAGAGAGTCGCATAACCTTAGTTTAACTGATATACTGAGAGAGTCTTTATAAATATAAAGTAGTTTCAGTTTACCATAAGATTTCTGCACCAAGTGATTAACATGTGTCTGGAATTTCATATCAGTATCCAGGTAAACGCCAAGATTTTTACACATATCTTTAGGCCTAATTATTACGCTGCTTATTGTTATACGAAAGTCGGGATGGGCAGCTATTGCTTGTCTCTGCTTACCAAATACAAGAACTTCAGTTTTTAATTCATTTAAAATAAGTTTATGAGCACTATATACTTTTGACAGAGATTGCAAATCAAAATTAATTTTGTCCACCACAGTCTGTATGTTACTGTCGTAAGGAAATGAGTAAAAAATTTGGGTATCGTCCGCATATTGGTGAATTTGACAACTAGACAGAAATGTATAAGAATCCGCAGTATATATAGAAAATAATAAGGGCCCCAGCACACTACCCTGGGGGACTCCTCTATTAACGCACTTGTACTCTGAGCATCGACCACAGCACAACACTCTCACAGAGCTGTAGTTGTGCTGTGATTAGCCCTAAAACCCGACTGGTGAGATGGTAGCAATTTTTTGGTATCAAAGTAAAAATTAAGTTGTTCATATATTATTTTCTCTAAAACTTTTGAAAGAGCGGGTAAGATACTAATAGGCCTATAATGAGCAAGTTCTGAAGGATTTGCGTTTTTAGGGATAGGACATATATTGGCATCTTTCCAGGCATCTGGAAATTCCCCTGTGGTAAGACATTTATTAACAATAAATGTAAAATATTCAGAGATCTGAGGAAAAAATAAATCTAAGATTTTTGTATTCAATCCATCTGTGCCAGCCGCAGTGGGTTTTAACTTTCTTAATATAGAATTGATTTTATCCTCATTTACTTCAGTGAACTCGAATGTCTCATTGACACTGCTATGCAGTTGATCGTATTTATCTAAAATTTGCCTTGTTAATGGATCTGAGGTAGTTCGTACGCTAGGTATGGAATTTATAAAAAAGTTATTAATAACACCTGGATCCTCATGCTGAAGTAATGAATTATGTGATTTTAAGTTTAGGTGTTTGATCGCTCCCCAAAAACTTTTAGGGTCAGTTTTAAACTTATGTTCTAAGTAAGCCTTTTTTTCGGATTTTACGCATCTGTTGACTAAATTGCGCATTTCCTTGTACTTTTCCCATGTTTGTTCAGTTTTATTTTTTTTGTAACGAGTAAACGCCCTGTCTCTTAGGTTCATCATTTTTTTAATGTTGCTAGTTAACCAAGGAGCTGCGGGTTTAGTAATTCTGGACGTTTTATATGGCGCATGTTTATCCAGAAGAAGATTACAATTATAATTAAAAAAAGTTACCATTTCATTAACTGTCTCAAGAGTATATATAATATCCCATCTAATAGCCAACAGATCTGCCAAAAAGAAATTATAAGAGAAGTTACAAAAGTTTCTGTAAGTAATTAACAAAGGAACTCGTTTATCTCTTTTTAATTTAATTTTACATGCAACTAAAGAATGATCAGATATACCACACATTTTAGTAACCTGGTTATCAATAATCAAACTAGTATCATTAACAATAATTAAGTCAATCAGTGTAGAAGAGTTATCTGTGATACGAGTTGGTTCAGTTATAATTTGATTTAAATTGTACTTATTCAAAAATCTGTTCCTAGCTCTAGGGGTACAATTGTTGGTCATATCGATATTAGAATCACCTCCTATAAAAATATGATCAAATTCAGACGACTTTATTGTAAATATTTCGTGCAAAGACCTTCCTCTCTTGTTAACGAGGGTGCTGAACACGATGCAAGTGGTGGGATCGTCGCAACCCCCCGAAACGGCCAAAAACCAGCCCTTCTATGGACACCTTTATGATTTTATATATAAACGGGTCTGGGGAGTGATTTATCGACGTGTTATACTTGAAATAACATGGAAGAGGGTCATGGAGTAAGTGAAATCCAGACAGCACGTCGCCTTGGTTCGACAAGGTTCTATCTGCACTTTTTGCGAAATTGATATTTTGATTTTAAAGGTTTCTGTACATAAATATCTTTCTATCCTGAAAATTGCAGACCGCTTTGTTGGATAGTTATTTGAAGAGACCTGTAATATTTGCCAGTGAATACGCTTAGAAAACATAAAGGGGTCCAAAAAAGGGATGGTTTTTGGCCGTTTCAGGGAGTTGCGGTGATCAAAAACTTCTCTCACCACTTGCATCGTGTTCATCACACTCGAGAATGGGGGAGCAAGGTAATCTCGTCTTTGCACGAAATATTTACACTATTTCTGTCTTTATTACATAGACTATACAGTAAATCACGACAAACACAATACTGAATACAACTAAAATGTATACCATTTTAATTCTCGTGTAATGTTAATGTTCATTTCTATTAAAAGTTAATGGTGACAAAATTAAAAATCCTGTTATACTGTAAATTAATTTCTTATTAAAAAGTTCCTTATTACTTGTTTATATTTCACCTCTAGGAAATTTTTCACCCATCTAGGACGTTTATTAAAAAATTTAGAGCCGTAATAATTGAAGCCACAATCACTTGACTCTGTTTTGATATTTATCTGAATTTTTATAAATATATAGCAGAAAACAAAATATGTAGAGACGGAAAAGTTAGAACTCCTAATTCAACAAAGATTTTCTTTGTAAACTAAAAATTCTGGCAGCTTGTGATGCGTGTCCCCAAGCTAGACCATATATCATATGAGATGTTATTAGGGAATAATAAGCTGTGAGTAATATTTTAATAGGTACTATATTTCTTTAGATTTCTATTAACGATAATATTTTTTGGTTTCTTTTTAGCAATATAGTCCACGTTATGAGACCGGTTTAAGGATCAAGGTATGTTCCCAGAAATTTCACTATTTTTGGATTTTGAAAATTTCCAATGAGTCTGTCTGTGTCTATATAGTGTTATTTTCATTTTGTGAAAGTTGGTTCCATGTGAATCATTCTAATGCATTTGACTTTCTCCATTAAGTGTTTTGTGCGATGTCAGTAGAGTGGCATCATCAGTAAACCATACTTAGGTTTACCACATCAGATGTAGATTTGTTAAGATCGCTAGTTGATAATATTGTATAATCTGTTTTTACTTTGTATTGTCTTACATTTTGCTATTTATATGTGTTCTCCTCTCCTGCAATTGGAACTACACTCTACACAAAAAGTTAAGAATTATAAAAATCACACTTGATACATCCCAACGATTTTTTCCCCGTGTGTATGCTTCTTTACGATTCTTAGATGCTCAGAATATAAAATTATGTCTCCTTTTTATCGCATTCTTATTGTTAGATACTATTAAATCCAATTCTGTAGTTAATTGCATTCAGCTATGTTTGGAAACTGGAAACTGAGTCTGTATAAGATCGACCCCGGTATACAACTCCGCGACAAGATCATTATCTTCGACTTGCAATAAGAAGCCCGCCTTTTACGCTTCTCAAGTAAGGAGTACTTTACGTGTGGCACATAGGCTTATAGTAAATGTCCAATCAGCACGTGATAGATTCAGGAAGTTTGGCTTGTTAAGTCTCGTTTAGGCTTGCACAGCGATGGTAGACGCCTACGAATTTGAAGGATTTCAGTGGAGGATACAACCGAAAATGTATCCAACCTACAGTAGCTTTTAGAGGAGGAGGTGTTATGTATGGGGGGGAGTATGTATTGGAAGACGCACCAATCAATATATCTACAGGAGGATCATGATTGGACGCCTATATGCTGAAGGTATTGCCAACAATATTGTGATTTTTCAGGTTGCTGTTGGCGAAAATTTTATTTTATTGATGATAATGCTCGCCCCCATCGTTCTTAGCAAGTATTCATTGTTCTTGAAACTAACTGATTTGATCACAATACTCTTCCACCACGTTCTGCTGACTTTAATCCCATTGAACAAGTGTGGGGTTTATTGGATTAGGGGATTTAAAACCATCGACCAACTTCAGAGGACACTTGACAATTGTCAGATATACTTTCCAATTTATGATCACAAATTCCACAACTCGTTAGCGAAGTATATCCAGACATATACTTGAAGTAATTAAAGTAAGGGGCCAAACTACTAGGTACTGATTATAGGTTTGGGATATTGTTATTATCACATTTAAACTCTTCTTAAACTAAAACTTGTTTTTTTTCATAACCAAATTTTGTAAAAATTTAACACAGAAACTGTCAATCCAACATAACGAATGTTTATTTTAAGTACAATCCTTCCATGAAAATATGAAATTTTCTTAACTCTTTGTGTACAATATACGTTCTGTAGTATAACGTATTTAAATAAATAAATTATTGTTACAGATTCAGCTCATATGGGCCACAGTTTGTTTGAAACCTAGGATGAACACTTCTGAAATATTTCTCTGTTTGGAGCTGTTCGTTTAAAGTCAAACAATTATTTTTTACGGTTTTCCGAAGTCGGACATTTTTTCTGGAGTCTCCGACGTCACAAGAGTTGTTGAGAACTTGCTGCAGTGGTATTGATTTTGTGTATTTAATTAATTTTTCTTACTCATTAAAAACTACAAAAATAATTTTGGAATCCTAATTCTAATTTATATTGTAATCAACTATATACTATTCTTACCTCCAACTGGTATATACGTAACATTTCCAGCGCCAATATTGATAGTAATTCCATCGCCTCTCTGAAAATAAAACGAAACTATTTTAGAAAAAATATTTCAAATATAGAATATTGTGGGGGGGTATTTGTATTTTAAACCTAAATAATATATCTTGAAATTATTAGGTGGCCTTTTGATGTTTAACTATGACATTATAACAGCAACATAGATGGAGATGCGACAAAAAAGTAAAACCCCGTGTTCTAAATATAGTTCAGGAACGGTGTCATCCAAAGGGGGTGATAGTTACTTTAAACGAGGTAGTAGATTTTTTTCTTTTATTTTGTATGTATTGTAGAGAATATGTATAATCCAAGTTTTAAATCTCCAACTCCTTGGCAAATTTTTGTGTGGACGAAAGACCACGAATTTTTGGCACTTTTTTCAGTTTGTGGCCTATAACTTAAAAACAATGGATCCAATCGAAAAGTCATCTATTATCAAAATTAAAGAGCATTAAATTTCACTTGACCATTAAATTTCGAATGAGTACCTCAAAGTTGAATTTCCTCAAGAGGTATGGGCGTAATTGGCAGTCGAAATTTTTACCAACTTGTAAAAAATTCACACTGGGATAACTTTTCAAACGTCTTCAGCTCTGAAACGGATAATCTAAATGAAAAAATCCATAGAATGAAAGTTGTAGAGCATGTAATTTTAAGTTCATAGATTGCCTGATTTTCCAATTTCGATCAATTTAAATAAATGAAAATTAAAAAAAAAAAAAATGCGCCCATACCTCCTGATGAAATTTCAACTTTGAGGTACTCATTTGAAGCGAAATTTAATGCTCTTTAATGATAGATGACTTTTCGATTAGATGCATTGTTTTTAAGTTATAGGCCACAAACTGAAAAAAGTGCCAAAAATTCGTAGTTTTTTCGTCCACACAAAAATTTGGCGAGGGTTTGGAGGTCTAAAACTTGGATTCTACATACTCTCTACAAAATATACAAGATTAAAAAAAATCTACTACCTCGTTTAAAGTAACTATAAAGTACCCCGTTATTGAACTAATAAGCGTGCTTTATCTTTATTTAATGTTAAAGCACAGGTTAAGGGCTGTGGAACGATATATAAAAATGTCACGATATATTGAGTTTAATTTTTCTGAAATTACATATTTTGTATCTAAAATTAATAAAACGATTTGTTCAGTTTAATACTAGTTATGTTTAGTGATTCATTAGATTACACTGCGTTTGACAATTATTGAAAAAAAATTATTTACGTATGGATTAGCAAAAATCATTTAAAAACATATAAAAATGTGATTTTTTCTTTATGTCATGATTTTATTAATTTTCTTCTGTTGTCTTTTTAAAAGTGATTGTATAGGGTTCACAAGTACAAAACTAAAAATTTTTTTCGGAAAGTTGAAACCTCCGCCTTTAGGCGGAGCTGAGGTGTTTTTCGAATGCTATTTCGAACAGGTTCGATAATTAAAACGCTGAAGACATTATCAGATTAAATGCAAAGCTCCCCACGCTTTTATACTAAAATATTATACTCAATTACAAACGCGGCTTACACTAAGGCCCTAATGGGGTAGACAGAGAGAACAGGTTCGATAATTATTTTTTTGCTTTTCAGTGCTGTATTTATAAAAGCGTGTTTTTTTAGTTTTTTAAACTATCAATTTATTTTTTTACTTTTTAGTCATATTTATGGAGAGAATTTTGGCACTTTCGACATTTATGTAAAGAATTCAACTAAATATTTATAATCTGCGACCTCGAAAATCCCCAGATGTCGATTTTCATACGAATCAGTCCATAAATTACAAAACTTATCCGCCATTTTGACGTCACCATTTTGAATTGTTAAATTTGGAACGGATAATTGTAATCTGCAACCTCGATAACCTCGATTTTCAGTCGAATCCGACGATAATTGATAAAACCTATCCGCCATGTTGACGCCGCCATTTTGAATTTCCAAGTTTTGATCTCATATTTGTTTTCTATTTATCAAGGCCTTTCTTTTGATACCCATATCACGGGGGTTGTAAAAAAAAAGAAAATGATAATCCGCCATCTTGGGGCGGCGGCCATTTTGATCATATTATAATATTGAGTATACTATATTGTATTGCCATCAGAGCTACACACAATTTCCAAATTTCATGATGATACAACAATTTGAAGTGGGTGAAATTCGGTTCCTTAGACTTTTTACTTACATACATACTACATACAGGGAGATCGAGAAAGACTGAACGTGCCGCTCCCTAAAGATTGTTTTTGTGCCGCCTACATACTGCATACATATGTACTATTTTCTGGTACTTTCAACATTTTCACGTTGGCGACAGTAACTTTAAATATAGTCAATTACAGTATTTACACAAAATGCGAGTTTCTTTATTAACTTGCCACACAAGTGACAGTGAACTGATTGCGTTGAAAAACACTGATTTATTAGTCAGAAAGGGAGATAAATGATAAATCAAACACAAGCTAATAATAATAATAACATTCACGAAAATGACAGACATCAGATTGGTAGCAGTGACTAGCAACATAGGAAATTAGTTTTAATAATGTATGTAGAATAGAAATCAATTTTGATAATTTTAGTGACTTTTCCGTGTGACGTCACGTTCAGTCTTTCTCGATCTCTCGGTAGATAGTTAGTTACAGGTCGACCGAATAAAAGCATGTTAATAAAAAAAAAAAGGTTGTTTTATAAAAATCCAGGAATTTCAGGATGGAAAACAGTTTATCAGCAGAAAATTGGAAAGTTGGAAGCGTGAATGTGATATCTTAATACCAGTCACTATGAATCAAACACCAGCCTCAGATGATCTGTTAAAAATAATTTTTTGCAGCTGTAAGACATGTTGCGGATCGGCTTGCGGTTGCCGAAAAAGCGGCTTATATTATACTCCAGATTAGTTGGTATGTAACACTTCACCCATTCAAGCTAAAGATATCGATAAGCAAAATGATAATGACAATGATAATGATGTTATACAAAAAATTGGTTAATAGGTATTTTTCTATCAATAAACTTCATTTTTTGATTTAACATAATCTATAAAATAAATATAGATGTCGAATACTCCAGTTCTTACACCTTTGTTAGAATATTATACATATTTCTGTTCTTTTGACGAGGCTATTGTGAATCCGCCATTTTTTCCATTTTGGACTTCATATTTGAATCAGTGATCTTAAAAATATAAGTATTAGGGTATTCCTTATTTTTCGACTTTAATTTTTTTTTATTTCACCCCCTAAAAAGTTTGTATTTGATATAAGAATTACACACCCAAAATTTCAGCATCCTAGATGAACCCCTTCCCGTGTAAAAACACCAAACGAATATTTTCAAATATACCGTTGAATTATTCTTTATAACCCCAAATGACTCTTATTTGATATAAAAATAAAGTAAAAGCAAGATCCTACCCTTATCATCACAGGTTTAAAAATAAGCAAAAAATAATTTTTTATGTAGTATTTATTGTTCAAAATGATTAAAATATTTGCTTTAATGTATCTTAATTACAATTTGGATATATTTTTCTATGCTCTTACAGACATTGCAATACGTATTGTATTTCCTTTTCATCCTTTGTTAGGAGACCATGGAAATCCCCCATTAATTTTACCGACCTTTCGGCTTTAAGTGACATTATTATATCTATTCCATTCGTATAAGAATCTTACTTTCCCCATGTTTTCGGATCGTGATTTAAAAATTCCGAATCAGTATTGAAACGAGAAGTTAGATGCATGCTATTTTTTTTAAATTAACGTGTCAATTGTTCTCGCTGAAAAGTGAGAACAATTAGATACCAAATTCAGTAAAAAAATTACTAACTTAGTAACTCTTTCAACTCTGACTCTTGATAAGCAAGAAACATTTTTTTGGTATAGATTATCAATTAATACTCCGTCAATTACTCTTAAACCAAATTTAGACTAGTTTCCTCCACAGATTTATGAACTAGTAAATAGTGGCAAATGCCTCCATCAGGTCAAGAAGAAAAAAAATTAAATATGAAAATTTTATTTTTATTTTATTTTATATAGAAATTTTTGAAACAATTTTTAAATTTAGATAAACATAGATGCACGTTGCACTTCTCACACTGAATTCGTGAACGCCCTCCACAAGTCTCGAGATACAGCGCTGCTCAAGACCATTTGTATGTATGTATTGGCCAATGGCCAAGATTATCGAATCTTATATCGTCCACTGGAATGAATTGTGGTTTTTGACGTTTTATTGATACTGGTGAATTTCTATTGCCACAAAGCATGAATATTTTTACCCCCCCCACGGGTTTGGCTTTCTCTTATATACTATTTGACTGATAGTTGCCCCTTAAACGGTACTGATTCATCAATACAAAGATTTTTTTCAATTACCAATTTTTCGCAGCGATTTTCGTATAATTTTATTATTGGGCGTACTTTCCAAAGCTTATCACTATCATCATTACGTTTTTTTGTTGAGATCCACAATATGTAAGTTTTTCTGAGGGGATTCAAATCTATTACGTGATATGCCAATTTCATCTAGAAATTTGATTGTTGCCGCAGGTGTCTAATACAATCTCAGTCTAGGAAAACGAAGTATGCCCATTATAATATGCAAGGCTACAAGTTTTCTAATTTCACGCTCATTCGTATTGATGTTTTCTCCGGTTTTTTCCGCCATTTCAGCAAATATTTCCTTTAGAAAGTATTTAGAGAAATGCGCATTTAACTGTCATGGGTATTTTCATTCTTATTGTCAGGTGAAATAAACACAATTTTTGGTGGTGACGAAACTGACGTGATCATCAGATCGACGCGACCGACTGATGATACAGATAACTACGCAAACGTTTTTATAAAGCACAGTTGTGTTCACAACTCATGATGCCACGTGGTTTCTAAGGGGTCGGTGTACCAAGTGTATTACAAAAAAAAGCATAACAAAGTTAATCAGCTTCAGCAATTGAATGGAATATGACTGGAATGTGACGTATATGTGTTTTTACTTCAAAAATTCACTATTATGCTTCTGGTGGTAAGGGTAAATATCAACCATATTATTTGAAATTATTATTTTCTTCTTTTTATGTCAAATATATGTAATTGAAGTAACGATTTGAAAAAAATTCCACCTTGATATTTCTATTTAAAAAAAATTACTTTTCACAAACTTCTAGATCTCGTCGGAGCGGGAAGGAATATGTCTAGAAGTCTGAAATTTTGAGTGTGTGATTGTTATATGAAATGTAAACTTTCTGGGGGGTGGGACCGAAAAAAATCAATAATTTTTTTTCATCAAGTATAAATAAGGAACACCCTAATAAGTATAGCCAGTCTCGCCAACTAATTCTCAATATTATATTTATTATTAATATTCTTGTATTTAGGGTTGTTTCAACCCCCATGGAGGCAAAAGCCGGTACTCTTTGTTTTTAACATTATCCTACATAATCTTTAAAAGGCATGAGATAAAGTTTCAGATCGTCATTCACTGGGCGAGATACCAATTTTGAAGCTGATGTGTAAAATAGTTTTCACGTACTTTAAATCTAGAATCAGATTAAAAACAAATCCTGCAGAAAAATGCCGTAAGGCAGGAGCAAGCGGACAAAGGAGCAAACATATATTTCAATATTCATTCAATCAACAAATGTATTGGCAATTTCTGCGTAAGGGAATTTATTAAAAGTTTGCACTCTGTCTCTGTCTATGCTTAAAGTCGACACATAAAATTAAGAAGTTTATTTTGGCTGAATCGTACAGCCAGTAATGAAAATATTTTAACAGGCATGGTTCAACAAATACAACAGGGCTTTTACACATTTCTTTACGGTCGAGTACTGTAAATGTTATTGTTTTTGCAGTCATTTTTGTTTACAACTCGTATTACGTATTATTATAGCGTGTTGGTAAACTACGCTTTGATGGTAATGTGCATTAAAATATTTTAGAACTGTTATGTGATCTCCAAAATAACCTAGAAGTATGTAGTAAAGTAAAAAGTTATAATCAGCTGGTGCTGAAACTTGAAAATAGTATAACGAATATAAAATACTGGTTTTATGATTAGTGGAGTAGCTGTCTTATTTTCAATGATATTAACAATTTTTTTAAATATTTTAAAACCATTTTTTCTTAATTTGTTTAATTTTTTTTGTTTACAAACAAATTCACTTTTCTCATCACTATTTTGCCCAAAAATAAAAATTATTAGCATCTGTTAAAAGCACATAAAGAAAGAAACAATTTAAAAAAAAAGTTTTTCCTACGCCAATTGGAAGACAATACATGACAAAAAAAATATTGATATGAAAAGTGAATTTGTTTATAAAAAAAATTAAACAAATTAAGAACAAATGGTGTAAAAATTTTTAAAAAAATGTTGTCAATATCACTGAAAAGAAGATAAAAGAAGCTACAATCTGAAAGAAATTTTTTTTTTGTACGACTTGATGCACTTAAACAATCGACTATTCCATTTTCGACTTTTGCTTTTGTTTTTTAGGCGTTGTTTCAACCTATCAACTTGAAATTTGGTACGACGATTTAGCTCCACTAGAGGCATCATTTTGTAATGTTTTCGACAAGTTACAGAAAAAAATTGTTATTGTAAAACAATTCCCTACAAATTTTAATCTCACTCCACTAGATATTATACTGGGTTAAATAAAACAGAATAACAAATTAATGATTAAGGGTAGTAGAGATCAAACACAGACATTTTATCAGATATCAGATTTTATTATCTTTACCCAACTACAAAAACAAGAAGGTCCTCAATTTCGTCGGTGTTTGTGTCTTAGTATTTTCTTTGCGAATAAATAGCTGAACCTTTTTTTTATAAAACTTAAAACACTGAAGTTTCGCTAATAGAATAATTAGCAGAGATGGGTAAAAGAAATTTTCCAATAAACATTTCCACAAAATTTTCGGGAGTTTTAGGAACGAAATTTTTATAAATATCAGAGACGGATAAAGGAAACTTTCCATATGAAAGTTCCTAGAACGAGATTTTGATAAAAATGAAAGTTTTCAGTAAAATATTTGAATATTCCGAAAGGTCCCAAAGGAAACTTTCCCGGAATTTTGGAAACTTTCAAATATTCCAATATTTTATTGAAAACTAGTTTCTTCTCTCTTCCACACAATGCAGGTGTTTCGAATTTTTATAGAAGTCACTGCAACTTTTTATAGTTAAATCTTACATGGGGGGTAGTTTTCACACCCTCTGAGGGTTGACAGTGTAGGATGTTGATGGTACGTAAGTTTCTGGTTCTATTTTAGAGTACTACGCAATTTCAGCCAATCATAGCATCCATGAAAATAGAAATTCTGTTGGATTTTACGTTTTTTCTTGATTTTCTCGTAACAACTATTCTCGTAGCTTAATATTCTTTTTACCCCATTTCAGGGGTGTTTTTTTGCTCTAGTAAATGATTTTGAGGGTGTACGATTTTTTTACCCCCGGATTCGGATTTAGCGAGCGAAAATACATAGAAATACATGGGTCTGGTTCGCTGCTTTGAACTTTATTATTTTTTTTTGTGGGGCTATGTAATAGTCCATTGATTGAACATGTTTTGAGGCTAATCTTGCATTTTGGAAAGGACAAGGTTTTTCATATTCATATTATGCTAACGTTAAGTACGATCAATTCGAAGATATGACTCAATTAGTTTCTTGAAACCATTTCTACCTGGAGAAAACTTGATGGAGGAGGGCAGCTTGTACATTTTAACAGCATTTTATCTAGTGATACCTTCATTCCTATTATACTTCGATCGTTCCGTCCTCGAGATCACATGTCACTTTACTCTTTTCGGCGTAATATTTACATAAAGATAAATAAACTGCCTCATCCATATGTCCGATCCAGCTGTACCGATAACCATTATGTTCTTTTATGCTTAACCCTGCGCATGTTTACTTTTTTTTTTTAATGCCTTATTTATATTAACGTCCTGGCGAAGTTTAGCTAATGCTACTCTACCACTTAACCAGGACGGCGAGATGAGTTACGGTCACCCATCCAAGTGATGGACTCGCCCGGCCGTACTTAACTTCGCCGATCGAGTCCAGTCACTGAAACCGGTACCGTACCTCACCTCACAACTTATGCGTAATATAAGCACAGATTAACAATAGTCCATTGAAATGTTACATGTTTTGAGGCTTGCATTTTGGATAGGATAAAGTTTTTTTTTTTTTTTTCGTTATATAGGGGCCGGTATAAGTTTAAAGTTGAGTTTTCGGGGTCGACGGCCACCCTATTTGGCCACCATCTTGAAAAAAGGAATAATGCTAACAGTTTTTGCCCCATATCGGAACGTATAAAAAATTTACAAAGAGGTTTTTTTGTTTAGAATCGAATTCTCTACAACTTGTCGTAAATTGAATAACTAAAATGTTATAACCCTTAGAACAAAAAACGAAAACAACAAAGTTTTCTTTCAAGAGCTACTACTTTTTTCTTTAATTTTAACAAAAAATACATCACATGTTTATTGTAGAAGATTTCATATTAAACAAATAATTTTCATTTATACTTTTTTTAATTTCCTTAATTCTGAAGGGTTTTACAGTGCTGCGAAGGGATTAAAGCTTGTTATTAAAAAGTTTTTTACATTTAATTTAATTTTATATTCTTACTTAGTACCGGATCTTTCGCTACACGCCAGTGTAACATCTGAAAGAATACACTATGCGGTAAAAAAAAACTAAAAATTATAGTGTTAAAATAAAAAAACTCACTTTTTGGTACCATATAATTCTATTGTCGCCAGAACTACACATGTATGCAAAATTTCAGCTCAATTTCATCCTAACATACATACATACATACATTTTTTTTTATTTAGATTACTCTGAAGGAGCGGGCGATTGGCCTTCCCCCACTGCGACCTATAAGGTCTATTGTAGTACTCCTTTTTTGTGTGCCTCAGGGCTCCCCATCCAAACATGGTCTTCCTAGACTTCGAGTCTGTTGACAAGAGCCCCCAGGCACGGTTATCAGCCTCTGTCTTTCTCTCGCCGAGCCGTCTCAGTCCAGTCAGGCTTTTACAAAGCAAGTTAAATATAAGTTTAATGTTTAGTCCAAATCTTGTGTTTAGATCAAATCTTGCAAGTCAATTTTGAACTGAAATTTTACATACACGTACACATGCACATTGTTACAGTCTATTTTCACATTTAGTAATTGCCGGAATTTTAGGCACTAATTTCGTATTTTCTCAAATTTTATTGTGTACTTGATCATAGATTTTCCTAAAATATATCATATGCAACTAGATTTCCTTCGGCTCCCCAAACGAGTATAATTGGTTGCCTAATAGCGCTACCTGATGTTTTATTTCGGCATCTAAATGCGCTGTTGGTACAGGAAGTAGCTGGATGAGTGCGTTCGAATATTCTTTAAGAAAGCATGTTGCAAACCGCCTTGGTAAAGCTTCCGCAATGGCCAGTATTGTTAATTAAACTTTCTTTTGGTGTGTAGACTTATGAAAGGACAGCCTTCGGAGGATATTACGATAATATTTGTGGATGAAAACGAAGTTAGGAAAATCTATTCAGAATTGTGGGGTACACCGTGAATTGGAAATTCTGAACGTACCAACGAAAGTGACAAGAACTTGACATTTGATAGGGGGACATCGTTTTGGTCATTTTTCCTTTTGTTGGCTAGGAAGTTGAGTTTCTGAATACGTGTTTTAGCAATATTGTAAGTTTGCTCCATTTATGGGATTTAGTATTCAGCACGACAGAATTAGTCGTATTTCCATTTTGGTATGTGAGTATCGTTTTTTGGGGAGATACAACTACGGATTTCCGGATTAAATCAATTTTCTGAAGCATGTGGCGTCTTTCGAATGCACGATTTTGGAGTGCCATTCGAGAGCAAAGGACCTCTTTCAGCCCACATCACATCTCAGGTACGCCCCTGAAATCCACTTACGGTTGGAATAGATTGGTAGTTTAGGTTATTTATTTTATTACAGGGCTGTTTGTTAAGTTACGTGAATTGAGATCTGTTTGTTAGTTATGGTTATTTGGATTTGTTACTTTACGATTTTACATGTATCTGTTATTCTACGTTTTATTTGGGACTGTTATTTTATATTTTATGTGAACTTTCGTCACCTTCTATATTTTACGAGGAACTTCCAGTCTGCCTCTGATTTCGACTTCTAGTCCAGATTTTGGTGTCTAGTTGTTGGATTATTGCCTGTCATTTTGTATTTGTATAGTACTGGGGATCTCGTCACGTTACATTAGACTCCACGTAGATTGTCTACAACCTGTGGCTGCTATCACATCGAATTACGCTACCCTGATAGGACGGAAAAAGGTATTTAGACACTACCAAAGGTAAGCGGAATCATATTACCTATCTTAACGAGGGATCCGGTACACCAACACAACGTCCACCGTACAGTAAAATAACAAGAGAATGAATCGGACCGTTCGTTCTATTTCGTATACAGTACCCAGTAGTAAATGTGCTACCGTTTGTCATAACTTAGAGTTTTAGTAAATTTCAGTAATATTGGTCATATTTTGCACATAACTAATTCTATAATTTTCAGTAACATTTGTAATATTTTGCTCATAAATATCTCAGTAAATTTCAGTAATATTTGGCATATTTTGTGTGTCATTACTCCAATATAGTTTTGCCTTTACAAATAGATTTCAATATTTTTAAGCAATTTATGTTTTACCGTACCTTGTGTCACATATAGTTATTTCTGTTCACTCTTCCTGTATATGACCTTTACGCATATTTATAAGGAGTTGATTAGTTTGTAATATTTTGTGTATGTTAGGTTAAGCGTGTGGGCCACACTTATTAGTGCACTTTCTGAGATTAACATTGTGATATATTGTACTACTTAGGGCCAGTTGTATGAACTGAGTTGAGCCAAGTTCAGCTTGAACCAAGATCAGAATCTATGGTTACGATTATTGTAACAATCGTCACCTTGGCTTTTGATCTTGGTTCAAGCTGGCTGGACTTGCTTCAACATAGTTCGTACAACTGGCCCTTACCGAGCTATCATTATTAAATGTTTAACTAGAACGACGTTGTCTTTATATATCTGACCACCTGCACCAACCCAATTATCGAAACCACCTCCAAAAACCTGACTAGTCGGCCGTGTGAGACTCCTTCCTCACCAGTGTATTGCAGAGTGGGTACCGCACGTTAAACATTAAAATTTTGTTCAGGGCACAGGGTGAACACCCTGCCCCGCGTTCGCTGTTTAGCAGCCTTTGGGACTCCCCTTTACAAGTGGGCCCAGGCCCTGTAACAACATTTCACACAAATTTTAGGGGATAAGAGGAGGTGGCAGAGGGAAACTGACCTGATAGAAAAAAAATCTGTCCAAAAATGGCTTCAGTGCCTCAAAATGTTTCAGAAAGCTTACGTGAGACAAGATCTTTTATTGCTCTTCTTAAGGGATAAAATGGATGGTAGAGGGAAACTGACACTATAGAATTTTTTTTTGTCCAAATTTGGCTTCAACGCGTCAAAATAATTCAGAAAGGTTATATGAGAATCTTAGGACAGAACCTTTTTTTTTGTCTTTTTTAGGCAGTAAAAAGCTGACACGATAGAATATTTTTTTTGTCCAAAATTGACTTCAGCGCGTTAAAATACTTCAGAAAAGTTCGATGAGAACTTTAGGACAAGATCTTCTTTTTTGTACACTTGTATATTCATCAGCATATGGATGCTGAGCAAAGCTGAAATATATTTGGAATGTAGTTGTTACTATTGCTAAAGAAGAAAATCTGACACACTTTTAATAAAAAAATATATAATATACATTTAAAAAAATAATGATTAATAAAAAAACGACGCAGTAAAATAATATTTGTCATGTAACTGATATTATTGCCCATGAAAAAACCTGATATACTTCTACTGAGAAGTATATAGGATGCACTCTAAAAAATAGAGAGGAAAGTTTTGTGTAAACATTTTTCCAATTTTTTAAAAAGAATCGTTTAAAATTCTACTATTTATTTAAAGCGGATCATATGTTTTGTTGGTGGTAAGAAAAGTCGGAAACAGATCGTCCCCAATGAATGGTAGAATGTGACAACAGAGACGTCTATGTCTATTTATCGTACATATAGATCGTGTCAAGTTTATCTTTCACTAACCACTAAAGCTAGTTTAAAAAATTGGCATATCATAAACGGATATATTAGTGGCGGCCCGTAACATGACAAGCTGATGAGGCAGGCTCAGATAGGTATAGGTATCTAGTTAGGTTTGTTAAGGACTTCTCTACTTCGTCAGTTGAATAAATTTGTAAAAAATAATACAATTTATGAAATTACGAATTAGGTATAGATTTCCTGCAAATTTATTGGTGAGTGGTGAGGCACTGCCTCACCTGCCTCATGGGACAAGCTGTCACTGATGCGGCAGGCACTTGAAATTTTGCAAGTACGTAGGGACTGATCTCAAACCTTCTAGAGAATTACGAAAATTAGAAAATTCAAAATGGCTGCTAATATGGGGGCCTACATTTAAGTCAACTCGTGATTTTTAACAAACCCCTATAGTAGCAGCATTTTGCTAGTTTAAAATAAATAGAACATGATTTATTAATTTGGTTTTATTTCAACAACAGTAGATTTTACACCAAGTTTGTAAATTTACATAAAATAAAATTAGACGTATAGTAATATCATTTTACTGTAAGCATCCAATTAATCATACATACATTTTAATTAAAAATGGGTAGGTTATCGAATATCTATTATGTGGACCTTTGACCTAAGCAACAAACCGCTTCCCAATCATCGAAGTAACCATCATCAAATCGAGGAAATCTAAATTTGCACGGATAAAGGGGTCGCATCCAATCAGTTATTTGGAATCTGATCTATTCGTGAGGAAGATATTTCATGGAAAATTAATTAGTAAGTCGAAATCTTACTCACTTTGTGTTTTTTTTTTTTAGTTAGCAACGTTAACCACTGAAATGCCGTTATCCAATTTTTAAAACTGAAGAAATAAAAAAAAGGGTATTATTGCTAGACGATGATCTCTTTATAATTTTTTCAACAAGCCACGGCCAATAGGCCAAAGTGTCAAAAACTGGACCAAATGCATATTGCGTAGAATTGCATTAAAATTGGTCGTTAGGTATACTCGAAATAGCTGATGACAGAAGTAAAAAAACTAAAAATGGTGGACTCAAATGGCTGCACAGTTACATATTGACATACGTTTATGTACGAGGTTCAATTAACTGGGCGAATAGGTAAAATTTCATTTCATAATATCTAGTTGCTTTTTTCGAGGCGGTTCGTTTTTTCACATTTTTTTAAATTCTATACGCATAGAATTATTGAGAGGCATAACCGATTAATCTCAACAACCGAGTACTCAGTATTCAAGCAATTTCAATAACCGGATAATCCATTTAAATGATGCTCACTTGAATGCTAGGAGTTAACTAAATGGCACTACATCATTCGGTTCACTGTATTCGTATATTCGATTAGTAATCGGGTTCACTCGTTTACTATATAGTCAATGATTCAAATTTATTAACCCTACAAGTTACAAATTAAGTAATTATATTTAGTTATGTTGAATGTGTAGCAGACTGAAAAACGCTTTGTTTATATTTAAATCTGCTACTTATAATCTAACCACGTTACCTTCCACTTTTAATAATTATTTGTTCAAATTAATATATAGTACAGTAAACGAAGCACAAAATGGCGGCGAAATGAGAAAACTTTGGAGATTTTGGGATATTTGGACCCTCTATGTAAAAACATGCGCTGATCTCGAAAAAAATACTAAAAAAATTCCAAACATGTCGCAACATGTTCTTATATATATATTTTTTTTTAGCAAAAAATGCAAATATATTATAAAATAAGCATTTTTTTGAAAAAAATACAACAATAAAAAGTGTTTAAAATCGCATTTTCCATATGACCATGGCATTAGATTTGCAATTTTCCCTTTAGTATTCCGGAAAAACGGAAAAACTAACATATATAATTATATAGTTTTCCTCAATTATCTCGCTATCTCGCTTTCTTCAAAAAATTTATGAGAATAAGAAGAGTTTAGAATTGCATTTCCCATATGGCTATGCTATTAGATTTGCAATTTTATCTTTAGTTTTATATATTAGTTTTTCACGCTAGGTTTGTAGATACATACATATACAATAAGAACATGTTGCGCCATGTTTGGATTTTTTTTTAGTATTTTTTTCATGATCAGCGCATGTTTTTACTAAAGGGTCCAAATATCCCAATCTCTCCAAATTATCCCTGCCATTTCCTTCGTTTACTGAACTAATAGTACTTTACACAAGTCCGTAAAGAGCTCTTTACAGGACATCTAGACAAATCTCAGGCCGACTGCAGAAGCACTGGAAAAAGTAATACAAAGCCTTGTACAAAGCATTGAATCTATTTATTTATCTATTTCATTTATAGTGTTCTATAGATAAGATAGCCAATTACAGAAGAGGAAGGTACGAAAAATGTAGTTATAATAATTTAGTTTACGTAAAATCAACGAAGCACAGTATTTGAGAAAAATATAAATTATAACCCCCATGATTTAGAGAAAGAAAAACAAAATTATTTATTCCAAGTATACATAATAAGTCCGTAAAGAGCTCTTTACAGGACGCGTAGACAAATCTCAGGCCGACTGTAGAGGCACTGGAAAAAAGTAATACAATTCATTGAGTCTATTTGCTTATTTATCTATTTCAATTACGGTATTCTAAAGATAAGATAGCCAATTACGGAACAGGAAGGTATGATAAATGTAATTATAATAATTCAGTTTACGTGAAACCAACGAAACACAATATTTGAGAAAAATATAAATCATAACGTAATGATTTAGAGAAAGAAAAACAAAATTATTTATTCGAAGTGTAAGGTCCTTATATTACTAACAGCCAATTTTACAATCGTTGGTTACCTTTTTGGTTGACTAACCAGAACTTAAAAGTTATAATAAAACACAACTTTACCTGACATTCTTACCTTTATAGTACTAAATCATTGGTCAAATCCTAACCATTAGTTAACCAACGATTGTGAAACTGGCTGTAAGGCTGCAAGAAAATATGCCTAATCTACTTACTAGGTTGCAATTACTGCACATCATATACATAGGCGAATATTGAAGTCTATTTGTGCCTGTGGGCATTTAGAAGATTATATAATCACGGAAGGATATTCTGGGAACATACAAGTTTAATCTAATATATAAAAATCTCGTGTCATAGTGTTTGTTATCGAACTCCTCCGAAACGGCTTGACCGATTTTTTTGAAATTTTTGGTGTATATTTGGTAGGTCTGAGAATAGGTCGTAGGCAAGTTTTTATACCCCTAGGTGATAAGGGTGGCCCTATCCAGATTTTTTTTTTTATTTTTTGGACAAAAATTTATAATATATATATATGGCAAAACAACGTTTGCTGGGTCAGCTAGTTGTGCTATAATATCTTGACAATTCATTTTATCACGAATGATTTAAAAAAATACTTACGCCTTTGTAAGAGAATTGTCATTGAATGTTTCTCAAACAGTTCATTTGGGGTAGGCGGGTGCAGTGTTAAATTTAAGACACAGTAATTTAATAAGTATACGTTGAATATATTCGAGATTATCGATTTGTTATAATGAGGATACTATACAATCGCAGCATATTCACGTTTAGATCTCACAAAAGGATTATCTAGTATTTTAATGGTGTTAAGATCAACAAAGCTGCTGTCATGCTGCTTCATGCTATAAATCTACAGGATCTATGTCTATCGTCTCGATATGATTACTAAATGAGTTTTTTGGCCAAAAATTACTCCAGTAACCCGAAACATATCAAGATGCTAGAAAGCTGCATCTTCTAGAGAACAACTAAAAGCAAACATGTAAGACATCACATTACACTTTTGAGAATTAAGATAATTTATCTAATTATCATCAGTCAGAGATCTTGTCCAAATTGTGCTGAATTCGTCCATAGCCCTCAAGATTTCTAATCAAACCAAATATTTGCAAATCTTCGCATAAAAAAGACAGTTTGCATTTAAATCCATGACAATGTCGTTAATAAATATGTCAGAAAGCAGAGGACCTCGGTTAGATCATTGGGAAACACCTGAATTTGACTCTGACACCTGAAGGTATTCAACAGACGAAACCACCAAGTCCACATACTGTTTCCTGTGAGAAATATATGATACATAGCATTATAAGTGAGGAGAAAAGTCAGAATAACATAAGCTTTTTTAGCATTATGTTATAGTCAAGTCTGCCAAATGCCCATGAAAAGTCTGATATCCGCATGTTAATAAATTTAGCAATGAATTACATGATGACGACTAAATTAGTCCTGGTGGATACCTTTCATGAAGCCGTGTTAATGTTGTAGAACTTCCCTAAGTCGAAGCCAAAATAAAAAGTTCGACTTAGAAAAATTTTATTAAAAAGATAATTCTAGATCATAACAGACCATATTTACAGGCATCAACGCCGAAGACTGGCACAGAAGAACTTATACACGTTCGTAGAGACGTAAGGCACAACAAGGTGAAAATTCGAAGAAGCACCGAATTTTTACTTAGAAAAATAGGTTTATATACAAGACGTAAGAGTAAAAGTATGTATGAGAAAAATGTATTAAGAATAAAAGTATATTTTTGGTCAAGGAAAAATATATTATACTTTTTCAAAAGTACGGCAAAATTTCACTGAAAAGGCGAGACTGCAATGCAATGCAATATTATTTGTATTTATTTTTTGAATCTAATCAATAAATGGTATTATTTTAACTGTTGCATTTTACTGATTGAATGATTAACTTTAAGTTTTTTCCCTCAAGGGATTTTGTGTGTTAGGTTGGCTTTGAATATCGGGTGTCTCCTGACCCCGCAAGTCAATAATTCAAAATACCGATCGGATCGCGAAAGCTCGAAAAGGATTTTCTATAAAATTGATTAAGAGATCTCTAAGCACAAGATCCATTACAGTGTTAAAAATATAAACTAAAGTGCATCGAAAGAAGCCAAAAATTGGAGAGAGGACAGTTAGCAATCTACGGTAAGTACAGCTTTTACCTTTCCCGTCTATCAAACATCCCTTAAATACATAGAACTCAACTGGGAGTGGAAACAACCGCACACAATCAACGGAGAATGCGACTAGTGCCCTTAATAAATAAATTGGTGTTGCGTCCATCAGACGCTGTGTGCTGTTCTTCTACATTAACACGGAGGTATTACTTTATTTTACATACATATTACTTTACAGCATGAAATCAATGTAATTACTAAAGTTACACCCTATTGAAATTAGACGAAAGTTCGTTATATCATGTAATAGAGTTATGTTACGTTATGCAATCATCAGTCAATGCTTAAAGCGATTTTTAACGTGTATAGTATATTTCAAAATTTCCTAAACTCCTCTTTTTTGAAACAGAAACATAAATCCAAAAGTCAAAAAAATTGTATCAAAAAGAAGGTTGGGAAATTTTTATTAGAAGCCCCGGATGAAGATTTTGTGCATATAATTGTATGCATTTTTGTTTTAAAATTCTCTCTGAATTTGTATAATTTTTCGCTACAGATATTGACAATGAGTCTAGTAGGAGAATGTCGACGTATAGAGTTAGCAAAAATCAGTCTGAGCAAAATTGATGACAGGGAAACGATACTAACTGTCAATGTCCTTGACACGAAAACTCATATAGACAGAACATTTTTAATTGTTGGTGACAATGACAACTTTCATTTGAGTTGCTATCGAAAATACGATTCCTCAATACCCCACACAACTGACTCTTTACGAACTACAATAAGGGATATTGCATAGTTCAGTCAACCAGCATCCATACTAATGAGATTTCGTTTCCACTGGACGTGAACTATTAATTTGAGGAAATTTATCTAGCTAACTATTTGTTGTACTTATACATTTACATGTAACAAACATGACATTTAGCAGATAGTAATCTAATAACAACTACGAAACCGTGTTTTTGTTGACAGGTAGACTCCACTAGTCAAAACAGGAAGTTAACATACATGTAACTCGGAGCAGTTTACCGGCTACTGTTTTCGTCGTAGTACGACTACGTTTTTGGGAAATGCTGTGCAGATATGAGTAATTTGAAAAGGAGAAAAGCAGGTTGGAGATCTCAAACTGTAGTTGAAAAATATATTGAAACATTCGTTCAGAATAATATCGTTGTCAAGAAAATAAGAAAAATCTAATGTTCTTAATTTTATTTCTACTGATTCTACATCTTCTTTTTTAATTGTACATAATTGTTCAGTTGAAATCAATAATTGTAACAATAATTGCAGATTATAAGTTGTTTAAATGTAAACAAAATAAAGAAAAACGGGTCTTTAATTTAGTCTCTAGTTAACGATTTTAAAATAAAAAAATACACCATTCAGGTGTATCTTGTCCAAACAGTTCTTTTAGGTTTTTCTCAGGAACGTGGCCGAAATTCGGGATGCTTGATGGTCCATAAGTTGAATAATTGAGTAATAACAAACAAACACATAGATGCTTTACTCAAAACGTCATTATATAAATCAAAAAACGAGTTATTTCTTAATGAATTAGGTGTTTGATATTTCTACTTTTGAGTAATAGCAAATCCTTTTAACCATGAATATAACTGGTCAAAATAAGTAGATTTTCGAACAGACCCACCTCGAGAAGTCATGCCTGCTCCCCCTCAAAGGGGCTGCCTGTACCTGCCTATATATATTTTTTTCTCAAAAACGGTAGGAGCTAGAGGAATGACCTTGGCGCCATTCGATAGAGTATAAAATTTTGCATAAGACCTTCCATTTGCTTTTTGCTATTTTCTTTTTTTTTAAGGCCCCACAGCAAAAAAAAGGGTGAGGAGCCTTCCAACAACGACACGTTTGGCTATACCTCTAAAACGGCCCAATAAATCAAAATTCTACAAGATATAAAAAATAAAGACCATTATTTTTTGTATCGATTGTATATTATTTGTATATGTTATTTGTTTATATAAAGCCGTCAGTGGCGTACAAAGAGAAAGATGCACATGTGCATAATGAATTTATTTAAAATAATTTATTATTGTTGTTAAAAACAATAATAATGTAATAATTCTGAAGGTACAATCAATATTTTCGCAGTTTGTATAAGAAATAACTCGTTTTTTGATTATAATGACCTTTTGAGTAGGACATTTTTTGACGGCTTTGAGATTTTGAAACATCAGTATATCATCATTAATTTTATATCAAATTCAGCTTGTAACAACGAAATCCCCACGGAAGTCACAATAAGCGTATTAATGCACTGTACTAAAATAATACCATAAATATTAAAATTAATAATTCTAGGCTTGAAATAGTTGTTCATATGCAAAAAATTTAAGACTGTTAATGGATTGTGAATTAAGATTCGAAAAATATATTAATAGTATACATCGTTCATACTATTTAAAATTGATTTATGACAGCAGTGAAACCTTGGTATTGTCAAAATTTAATTATACGAATAGAGTTTATGGTCCAAATTTAACCAATCAATATAAACGTAAAATTCAAATTGTTCAGAATTCATGTTTATGACTTATATTTTGAGTAGAGTACGGTAAAAAATATCACATAAATTAAAAATGCTGGCTGGCTTAATGTGGAAAATATGAGAATTATGAATGCTACCACAGTTTGTCATAAAATTGTTATTAAGAAATAGCCATCCTAATCCTATCTACACAGAAAAATACAGTTTCGTACTGATGTCCACAACATAAATAGATTTAAAACTGCATTCAATCCATCAAAATTTAGAACAGAATTTATTAAGAGATCTTTCACGAGATATGCAAAATGTACTAAAAGAAAAATCCAGACTGACTGCAGTTGAATTTGATATATTATTATCTCTGTATATATTAGCATTTTAAGTAGCGGAGGTCTACATTACACAAACTTTTCTAACATTAGGTAAATGGACATTCATTAATATATTCTATTTTAATGTGACAATACTAAAATTAACCCGTAAAAATTCCAATAAAGCTCTAAAAATACCGCACGGCTATCACCCACGTAGATGGATGTTATTTATATTTTCCATTAGATTAAACATTTACACTTGGTTATTGTATGGATGTTCCACGACACATAGATTCAACATGTAAAGATTAGGTTTGGTAATTTACTAATGGATTAAGTGAAATATAAATACTGTGAACGACAACCATAACCATCAATATTTTATTACTTCACATAAAAGTAAACGCTAGCTAGCCTATATATCACTTTTTTTGTGCGCACGATTACTTTGGAACCGTTTAAAATATTGATTTGAAATTTGGTACACGTATGTACTTTAACGTGATCTGGAACTAGATTATATTTTCATCTTATTCCGTTGAAGAGATGGGGAGTAAATTGGGGTAAATAGGTAAATCATGCAGGTAAAAGTCCATAAAATTGGTATTTAGCATATAGAAGAGAAGCCGTAAGGTCTCAAAAGCCACCCACACTCCATTTTTAAAGGGAGTGAAAAAAAAAATGATTTAGTGTGTGTACAAGAACCAAAAACTTCAAAATTTTTTTTTTACTTCATCCACCCCCACTACCACCCCCTATCACCACCCCTACCCCACTACCGATGTAGGATATCGTTTTATGGGTTTTTGGGGTAAATGATTTCAAATAATATATTATTAAAGTTACATCGATTTCCACATATAAAATTTTTTCGTTGAGAGAGATTTGGATTGAAAATCTGGATGTGAAAGTAGTGATTCCTTGGGCAGCGGTTTTTACCTTTCTAACGCTTTAAACCGTAAAATATTAATACTATGAAAACAAGTAAAAGAATCAAGATTATAAAGAATTTCAAGCTCTACAAAACAAGATCTGCATTATTTTCATAATTTTGACGGGAAGCGAGATATTTCATTAAAACAAAACTCAACCATTTTTTTTCAGATGGCGGCGGTTTCACCGGGACAATAGAATGTCAGAAACTTATATACGTAGTCGTGATAGACCCCTGCTAGCTCAAATTCATTTTAATTGGAAAAACTAGAGACTAGAGTATTAAGTAAGTACAAAAGAGGTCAAATACCTGTATTTGGCAAACACCCGGTTAGAGTAATATTAATCGTGGCTTCAGCTACGTTAGATGAATAGAAGCGTGAGATGCATTTCTGCTTTTTATAGGTAGAATAAAGTAGGAGGATTGCTATCATAATATATTTCCGGCAGTTTTCGTGTCTGATATCCCGCAGAGACAGCAGGGACTGACAAAAGATAAAAATATACTTCGCTGGAAAGAACGGCTATTGTTAAAAACCGTAAGTGATATGTTTCCCAGACATATCCCCTTAAAAGTATTCCCGCGTAGCTGTTTTTGACGTACCCCTCAAACTGTCTCTGTAAAACGAATTTAAATTTCCGGTGGAACGACTTCACAATAGATCACGTAGAAAATCATTGACCGAGCTCTATTATATTGGCGTCTAATGCAGACACGCAGTTTATTTTACTTTTTTTACCACTAAATATTGTAATAATTTGTTTGATTGAATCTTAGAGGATAATTAATATTTGGTAATTTTTTAATGAAATTCTTGGCTTACAAAATTTAAAAGTATCGATAACACTGATGGTAGAAAGTGCATATAGAGAACCCGCATTTCACTACTCCCTGAACTAGTGAACCAACTGAAGATCGTCTAATTTAAATCTCTCTTCATATTATCTGTTAGGCAATAAACTAGATAAATAATTAAGATTTTAAAAATTTCGACACGTATGTTTGTTCAAAAGTAATATGATGGTAATAGGACAGTAAAAAAGCCATAAAACCACTTAGGTAAATGCACGTTCCCCATTTTATACCGACCACTCAGCACTTATCGTTACCTAGAATCGTGATGCGGAGCACAAACTACCTAAAAGTGAATTTAAAATTTTTTATCTACGGCCAAGATGGAAAAATGTTTATATCAATTTAATTTTAAACGTCTCACTCAAGCCTCTTGTAAGTCACTTTTGTATTAAGGCATCGCAGCATTTCTAACAATATGCGAACAGTACGTAAAAAACCGCTACCTAAGAAATCCTGATCCACATTAGATTTCTTAACGAAGTCTCTTACAACGAAAAAAAAATTGATACTATTTTGCACTGCATCAAGTGGAAATAATTGTTTGCTTCTTGTATACATTAATTCGCAATTTTATTATTAACTTATCCACAATAAAATTGTGGGAGGTTACTGAAATTGGTTCAAAATCGAAAATTGAGATAACATCAAATCTTTACGTTTTGAGGTCCCAGGAACCCAAAAAAGTGGTTTTTGAAAAATGTCTGTGTGTGTGTGTGTGTGTGAGTGTATGTTAGCACGATAGCGACGAAATTACTCAACGGATATGGATGAAACTTTGCTTTAGTGCTCCAGAAGATCTGAAAAGGTTTTGGTTGAGATCGGTTTACATTTAGTGCAGTTTTGGCACAACAAGTTGTTTTATCTATCTGCTTGATCGACACTACGGCGAAAGTCCTGGAACGCGTCATTGCGACTCGCCTCACCGCGGAACTCGACGCGAGAGGGGGCCTCTCTGACAGCCAATTTGGCTTTAGAGAGGGTTTCTCCACGACCGACGCTATCCAGGAGGTCATAAGAGTAGCACGCACCGCGAATGCGGGCAACTGGCGGCAAAGAGAGATCTGCTTAGCTGTGGCGCTCGACGTGAAGAATGCCTTCAACACGGCCCCCTGGGGCCCAATTGTTGAAGCGCTAGAACTCAAAGGGGCACCAGCGTACTTGGTACAACTTGTGAAGAGCTACTTCACGGAAAGATCTTTAATCATCGACGACCACGTCCGCGATGTCACGTGCGGCGTTCCGCAGGGGTCGGTCCTGGGACCACTCCTGTGGAATGTTTTGTACGATGGCATCCTCGCACTAAAAAGCCCCGACATCCCTGATGACTGTCGACTCATTGCATTCGCGGACGACCTTATCGTTATCGCCATAGACAAAACGGAGGAGCGCGCTATGACCAAGGCCGAAGCCGCCATACGTGCAATAAACAGGTGGATGGACAACCACAGCCTAGAAATTGCCCCTGAGAAATCGGAAGCAGTTGCGCTGACCGGGCACAACATGAGCGTCAATGTCCTTAATGCGGAGGTGACCGCTAAACCAGCTATAAAATACCTAGGGGTTTTCATCGACCAAAAGTTGTCGTGGAACCGGCATGTTGATTACGCCACCGACAGAGCAGAGAAAGCGACCGTGGCCCTCCGCAAGATCATGCCACGAATTGGAGGGCCCAAGACCTATACCAGGAAACTCTTGAGCTCCGTGGCAAACTCCATCTTATTGTATGCCGCTCCGGCGTGGGTCGACGCGTTAAAGACCGCGCGTAACCGCAACCGGTTACTGAAGACACAACGTCTCATGCTGATAAGGGTGTGCTGCGCCTACCGGACAACCTCCGCCTCGGCTCTGCAAGTCATATCGGCGGTGCCACCCGCCGACTTGCTCGCTAAAGAGCGTGCATACGGCCACGGTGCAGACAAAGCTGCGAAGATTGTCTACAGGAACCATCTGATGGAACGCTGGCAGGAGCGATGGGACACCTCTGAAGACGGCAGATGGACGTACCGCCTTATCCCGGACGTAAGAGCCTGGACTGCCCGAAAACATGGAGACCTAAATTACCATCTAACCCAAACGTTAAGTGGCCACGGCAACTTCGGCAGCTATTTATATAGAATCGGCAAGCGGGAAGCAGACACGTGCATTTACTGCCCAGCACCCGATACTCCAGAGCACACCATGTTCCACTGCCCTAGGTGGAATGACGAGAGGAGCACGGCAAACAGAGACGTTGGCCTTATAATCACGCCACAAAATTTTATGGTAAACATGCTCACCGCCGCTGAGAAGTGGGGGGCTATCAACACCATGTGCTGCAGTATCATGAAGGCAAAAGAAGAAGAAACACGGATATTAATTCCATAGAACTCGTTAGCCTCCGAAGAAATGTTTAGCTACAGTTCCGGAGAGGAAGAGGGGGTTTTTTTAGTACGGTAAGAATCCCACATATCCCTGCACGCTTGGACACCAGTGCAGGTTGAACCTTTTGAAGGTTTTTCCCCTCGGAAAAAAAAAAAAAAAAAAAAAAAAAAGTTGTTTATTTTATGATTACTTACAATTTGTAATCGAACCATTGAAAAGCACAGCAGTAAAAATTCCGATTTCAACGATATATCACACTTGCACCCTTTCTATTTGGTTTCCGTGAAAAAAATTAAAAAACAAAGTAACAATCTATAGAGTCACGCTTAATCTTGTGTAAGGTATATTTTATAGTCTAATCTAACGTTAGGTAGACTAATGTGTTAAAGCGTCTATACACGTGTTTTCTCTGAAGACGTCATATTAGTTGTGACATTTCGCGTGAACTGTGCAGTTAAAGCTGGCCTACACAATCCATAAGGAGCCCGTGTGGTTACGGACGGTCCTTAACTGGGCCCAAAGTAAGTTTTTTGCTCAAAACTATTAGTAGTGACATTAAAATTGTGATTGCAAAAAAATCCGGCAATCACAACCTAAAAAACATTAACATAACATAAAAATCAAATCAAGTGCAATACCAATCTAAAAATTTTCGACAACTATCAAAAAATAAAATCCCCCAGCAAAGTTCGACATCTGACATTAGTGACAAGCAGCCAAACAACTTTCCCCGACCGATTTAGTGAAAAATCGGTCGAGGCCAGAAGATAAAAATAATATTTATCAGCTCAAATTGAAACGGTCCAATGAACAGTTCACCGACCACAGCTGGCAGAGAAGCTGTCCACAAAGAATTATATGGTTTTTAAAAATAAATAAAAAATATAATTAAATGAGATCGTTCATATTTTTTAGTGCTCTTTTCGGCTTCAAAGATCCACCGGGTGGGGAGGTTCCAGCCGTTTTCCGTAGCTGCCGATTTTTTTTACCCCTTCAATAACGGGGTGGAGGTGATAAAGCGGGCGGATGCCAAAAAAAAATTGGAACCTTGGCTTCGTTTACCTGAATAAAATGAAATCTTGGTAGGAAAACGGATACAGGGTGACAGAATTCAAATTTATTATTTTATTTTCCTGACTTAATTTAATGAGTTTTTAAAACTTCCTTCCGAAAATTGTTGGGTGGGCATTATTTGCGGTGGAACTTTTGGTTTTTACTTTTCTCAAAAACTGTTGTATTTAGAGACTTGAAACAAGTATACCTTTTTACTAAGAAATGAGGAATACAATTTCTATGCGAAATATGCCGTTGTGGATAAAAAAAAAATTAAGGCCCTTCTATTATATTAAACATAGCGCACGTAACGCCCTCTAGGAGCTAGACCAAAATTGAATCTGTGTTATGATTTCCCATCCCTAATAACCCCTAACCATAAATTTTTACATAAAAATTTTAAAAACTTGGTAAATTATAAATGAAAATAAAAAATTAAATTTGACTTCTGACACCCTGTATCTTCTTACCTATCGACATTTCATTAAGATATGATTGGCTAAATCTTAATATTTTGACAAGAATTATTCACAGTTAAGTGTTGCACTTATGAATCACCCTGTATACATGATTTATCGGATGAACTAAGAAAAAGCGGAAAAATTGAAATTGTATTTATAGGTAAGGCTTAACGAACACATAAATTATGTTAGAAGGAGTTAATTCAAGAAATAAAACATTTTAACGCGTGGGATAACAATTAAACAATCCAATTAGACTGGGAAATTACGGCATAAGAATGTAACCAAATTTAAAAGAAAACTAAGAAATCAGCTATTATTTTGCTAAACGAGGATAAATGCGTATCAAATTATTCTATACATTTGTATACCAATTCAATTCAATTCAAAAAGATTTATTTATAATTAGCAAATACATGGATGCGCCTGGTCAGATTCCGGTTCAGAGTCGACCCCACAACCACGGCGCGTAGCGTCGTGGCGGATGCGCGGTCGGGTGAATCGCGTCCGATTTGGCTATAACGACGAATGTTGAGTTACGTTAGAACTCCTGCTTAAACTAAAATAAAGCTTAATAATTTCATTTAACAGAACTAAATGGTTTTAAAATACTTAAAGGCTACACTGGTTGGTTTTTGTTTACGCGAACACATCGCGCACTGTTAAAAAGTCTGGTTACTGGTACGGGGAAAACTCAACGAAAAAACTCGTTCGAACTAGTAACGTCCTTCGTTCGGTGGTCAGACTGCCTCCGGAAAGGTAGGGTGAAAGGAAAGTTGTAGTTTAAAAAGTTTGGATTTTCAAGAGGTTATTGGTCGAGAGAGGATTTTGAAAAGGAGACAAAAAAGGACAAAAGAACAACATTAACAAAAAGGAGACGAATAGAGGGAATGGACAAAGGTTTGAAGGTAAAAGGTGATAAAAAGTAAAAGGTGGTGAAAGGTAAATTGTGGTATAGGAAAGTGGGGCTAGGGAAGTTGCCGAAAGATAGGCAACGCCTGGTATGGTAGTGGGTGTTTCAGGTAGAAAAGTATGGCATTATGCTGTCTGATTCGTGTTATATCGTGGTTTAGCGGACTATCGCCCAGTTTGAATTGATAGAATTTCTGTGATATTTCCTGGACGAAGTCCGCTAGTGGGGTTATGTCGAGGCAACGTGCTTAGAGATCTCTGAGGGAGTTCGAAATGAGGCGCATACATTTGTGTTCTAAGACTTGAAATTTTCTCATTGTCGTGGCCGGGATGCTGCACCACACCGGCGCGGCGCCGCGTATGTGATGGCCAGCCTAATCATCATCGTATACAACAATTTCTTATTCGTCCTGTTTAGTCCGCTACCCCGTGCCAGGAGCGGATACAGACTCCTAGACATGGAGTAGACCTTTCGTACAGATTCGTTTACGTGTAATGTTGAACGTCAGTCTTCTGTCTAAGTTCACCCCCAGATACTTCAGGCATATATTTTTGTACTGGTTGGTTGCCGATCCTCAGATACGAAGTAAATAAAAATAAAATAAATATAATTTAATGCTTCACATGACTATGGAGATACATGTCCAATAAACTGTTAATAATGTACTAAAAACTAAGAAAGTTTTGAAACCGGAAAGCGATTTTTTTTAAGAAACGTTAACAGTTTTTAATTTCATAATACATTTAACAACTTTGTTAGTACCTATACATTTTTAGGTCTGGGACATTATGTAGTAATTAGAACTATTCAAAAACCAATCCTCTCTAATCCAATTGGCGCAGAGGTTATTTTAATTAAATTTTAAGTATTTCACAGAAGTGGTAAAATACACAACACCGAGTAAGAAAATATGTAGGTTACTTATTTTTCATAAAATGTACAGGCTATAACCGTGTTATTAAAGAAGTTCAACATGGAACAGTATAGAGACATAAAAGTTCTTGGTGCATTACAATATTTAATGAGACCTCATCACATCCAAGGATATTACATTTCCTAACGTAGAAGCAGGATTATAATAGTGATAGTCTCTATGTTGCATTTTGATAGCAGCTTAATTATAAATGAAGTTTTAATCAGTGGATTACAGCTACCGTACTGAATGAATGTAGCTTGCACTAGATATTTAATTAAGAAGATCAATTATAAACGTATTCATAATTTTATTAATAATTTTTTTTCCCTAATAGGTATTAAAAAAATTTATAATTACGAAGAACTAGATTGGATTTTAATATATGTGAGGAAGAGCACTTATGACACAAATATGCTTACATAATACTGAAAAGTTAGGCACTGGGGTACTTTTAACAAACATGATAATATTGTAGAACTTCGGAGAATCGACCTAAGATGAAAAATCGACTTAGGAGAATGAGACTACATAATCTGTGTGCCAGTCAATATGTTGGTATAATTTGGGGGAGCAAAATTCTATTTAGAGGAATTATCAACTGTCTTTGTAATCACTAAAATCCTACGTATCTGTTTCTAAAGTTGAAGGTTTCAATATGGCGGCTAATTCAAAATGGCGGATTGACAAATTATTAAATTCACTATATCTTCCAAACCAATTATCCGATTTGAATATATATTTTTTTAGTTAAAATCACAATTTCCTATTAGATTAAAGAGATGTCCTAATATTATTCCGAAGCATTAAAAATAAAGGAGATAGATACTAAAATGTAAAGAACAGATTAATTTTTTTCGATAAAGTGGTCTGTATGTTTTTGGTTTTTAAAGTTTGAAAAAAACTTTTTGAATAGAATATGTAGTGTAATACTTTGTCTACAAAAAGTTTTTTCAATAAATCAAAAATTTGTAAGTCAGATATTTCTATTTAATTGAAGTCATCCTAACACTATATTGGGTTCCCATACATTTTAATTTCAGGTTTCATACAAAATACAAAGTCTTTAATAGTAAAACAAGAATAGATTGAGACTTTGTATTTTGACCTCCCAAAATAAAATAATCTTCAACAAAAATTTCTTTTTCAGGTTTTGGACTCTTCAGTAGATTTATAATTTTTGAAACAAACAATAAACAGTTGTGAAAGTGCTAATAAAGAATACACTGTTGTGAAAGTGCTATAAGCTATAGTGATGGAACAGTGTATAATTTTTGGAAGTAAATCTTTGATACACGATTTGCATCATCCTAAAGATGTCAGTTCATGGAAAGTTTTATGGAATGCCTCGAAAATTCGTCAGTTTGTACGATTACTTAAAATATCCGAAAGTTTGGTTGAAAACAAAATCCTCAAATTGCCATACCATCATAAATGTAGATCGGCTTTTACACTTAAGAAAAACCTGGAAAAAATTGAGACAAATTTAGAAAATTTTCCATCAACGTCTGAAGAAGGAACAATGATGAAGTTGGAACAAGAAGCTCTTGGAATATAAATACATTATATAACCCCATATGTATTTTTTGCAATAAAATATCCAAAAATTTAACTCTTAGCGGTTCACGAAGTAAGGAAGCACTAACTAAAGCTATGGACCTTAGAGTAGATCAAACTTTGAGGTCTATTGCTACTGAAAAAATGGATACAAAAATTTTGGCTATAACCTCTAGAGATATTGTAGCAGCGGAAGCTCATTACTACAGATCCTGTTATAGAAGTTATACAAGAAAAAGACTAGAGAAAATTTGTATCGATGACACTTTTAAAACAATAGAAAAAATCGCTTCTTTATCAATTTATCCGAAGTGATTTATTGTCTTCTCACCAGTTTTTAGAAATGACGAAATTGTTTCATAAACTGGAAGATTTCATGAAATTAAATGGGGCATGTGAAATAGGAGAATCGACAAAAAAAAATTTTCATTATCATTTAGATAATGAATGTTCTTCCTTGTTACGATTTATTACTGTTGATAGTAGAGTTTATATAGCTCCAGATAGTTATACTTTTGATGAATTGGCGACTGACTACATAAAAATACAGAAAAGGCTGAAAAAGTATGAAGAAAATGCAAAACCACAAGAGAACGTAGAGTGTGCTCCAATCATTTAAAAAAAAGAAATTCTCTCCGCCCTTCCACAAGAAATTAGTTTGTGAGAACAAAGAATATATTAGTATGTTTGCAAATGTGGGGAATGATTGGAATGTTTCGCAGGAGGAGTTTAATAATATATAAAGATTTACTTGTCAATTGTACCTGAAAAAAACCAAAATTGAAAAAGTTAATGAACTTCGTTATCAAATATTTCGAGCTAAAAAAGGGCAAGTAGATAGCACTCAGCTGCCTCCATGCAAAGATTGTTTTATGCAACATACACTTCGAGCAAACTAGCAAGCAACCATTTGGAAACGATTTTTGAAGTGCCAGAAGCTACTAGGTTTGGATGGAGGCTTGACAGAAAAATGAACTTTCCATTTAGTGGATGCTTGGGTCACCGGCTCCAGAATCAGTTTTGTCAGAACTTTGTTGCAAGTGCAATAAAAAATGTCAACTTCCAACCTGCTCTTGTTTAAATAATCACTTTAAGTGCACAATTGGTTGCAAGTGCAAGGCAGGCTGTGACAATACAATACCCGCCACCCTCGACGAAGAAGAAGCAGAAAATTTTCGAATAGTTTGAAAATTATGATAGCGACGATTCGCGTACCAGCAATATCTAATACTTTTTCGTTTTAGAATATGGTTTTGACGTATTATTTGTTTTGAGTTATTATTTTGTTGTGTTTAATAAATATTTAATAATTTTTTTTATGAATTATTCTTATTTCTTAAAAAATCTTTCGATTGAACTTCAAAATAAAAGCGATCGCAAAAATAACATAAAATGGTTAAAAGTATCATGTTATGAAATCTAAAATTTGATTTATTTCAATACGCAATAATGAAGATTGCCAATTAGAAACATATTTCTGACAAATAATTGACCACAACTCGCTTAGAAATAAAGATATTACACTTATTCAAAAAACAGATTGTGCAATATACATTATGCTACATATTTTATATAAAGAGTTTTTTTTCAAAAATTAAAAACAACAAAAAATAAAGGTTACATTTGCTTTTTGCAAAATCGCCTTGGTAATTCTTCCACAAGCCCAGTATTGTTACTTAAACTTCCTTTTGATGTGTAGACTTATGAAAGGACGGCCTTCGGAGTATATTACGGTATTATTTGTGGATGTAAACGAAGTTAGGAAAATCTATTCTGAGTGTGGGGTACGCCCGTGAACTGGAAATTCTGAACGTACCGACGAAAGTTACAAGAATCTGATATTTGATAGAGGGACATTTTTTTGGTTATTTCCTTTTCCTTTTTGCCGGCTTGAAAATTGGATCGTGCGAGTACACGTTATAGCAATATTGTAAGTTTGCTCCATTGATTGGGATTTAGTATTCAGCACAACAAAATTAGTCGTATTTCCATTTTGGTATTTGAGTATCGTTTTTCGGGGAGATGCAACTGGGTTTCCGGATTAAATCAATTATCTGAAGCACGTAACGTCTTTCGAATGCAAGACTTCGGAATACCATTTGACGGCAAAGGACCTCTTTCAGCCCACATCACATCTCAGGTACGTCTCTCACTTAAGGTGGAAATAGATTTGTAATTTAGGTTATTTATTTTATTGCAGAGCTGCTTGTTTGTTAAGTTACGAGTATTGGGACCTGTGTTGGTTAAGTTACGAGTATTCTATTTGTTAGTTTATGGATATTCGGATTTGTTACCTCATGATTTTACTGGAATCTATTATTCTACGTTTTATTTGGACCTGTTACTTGCATTCTACTTGAACTTGTACGTCACGTTCTACACTTTACGAGGGACTTCCAGCCTGACTCTGGTTTCAACTTCTAGTCCAGATTTTGGTGTCTAGATTTTGGATTATTGCCTGTCAACTTGTGCTTGTATGGTACTGGGGATCTCGTCACGTTACCTTAGACTCCACGTAGATTGTCTACCACCTGCGGCTATTATCACCTAGAATTTCGCTATCCTGGTGGGACGGGAAAAGGTATTCAGACACTACCAAAGGGAAGCGGAATCATATTCTCTTAACGAGGGATCCGGTACATCAACTCATCGTCCACAGGACAGTAAAATATTCATGTAATATTTGTAACATTTTGCTCGTAACGTAAATCTCAGTAACATTTTAGATTTCAGTAATATTTGGTATATTTTCTGTATCGTTACTTCACTAACTGAATAGTTTTGCCTTATTTTACATATAGCTTCCAATAATTTTAAGCCATTTATGTTTTACCGTACCTTGGGTCACATGTGGTTTTTTTTGTCACGCTTCTGGCATATGACCTTTTCGTATATTTATCAAGAGTTTATTAGTTTGTAAGATATTTTGTGTATATTAGGTTAAGCATGTGGGCCCCACTTATTAGGTTATTTTGTGATATATTGTACTACGTACCGAGCTATCGGCATTAATTGTGAGATATTTTGTACCACGTACCTTACCAAATATTTGATTAGAACCATGGGCGCAGCCAGGGGGGGAGCCATGCCCCCCCCCCAAGCCGTCTTCCATGAGCCAAAAAATAAAGAAGCATAATCTCTATCAGTACAAAGCAGTATCCAAATTATCCCTTGAAATAAATATTTTGTAATTAATGCCAATATTATCTAGTAGAGGAATCTACTACTCATCCTCTGGGGAGGCCGGTTCTATTGCCCCCCCCCCCCCCAGATGAATTTTCTGGCTGCGCCACTGATTAGAACGACTTTGTCTTTATATATTTGACCATCCTGCATCACCCCAAATTATCGAAACCACCACCTCACACCGGCCTTCCTCACAATGTTGAAATTGGGTCCAAAGTTCAATGAGAACCTATGTACTGACGAATTTTTCAATAGAAGCAGGTTAAAGATAAGTTAAAATGTTAAAAGCCTGATGGTTTTAGATGGATCATTATGTGAGCTTTCAAGGGATATAAAGCAATCTGCGGGGAAACGTTAGTTCCGCAAAGTAGCATTCTCAACGTAGGATGGTAACCCATTCCTTCCGAAGAATCGACGGGTCACTTTGTTGTCATTCGTGCACTTTCTCCCTCACTCCCTCTCTACAGGCCAATCTTTGTAGCTCCTTTCGTCGAAAAAGACGTTTTAGAGGACAACTGGCCATATTTCTGGAATCAGTGCCGAAGTGTAGCATAAAAAGACTTTTTCACTTTCTCAAAGACGTGGGTGAACTGAAGAATTCAAAATTACGCCGAATTTTGACACTTTGAAAGATTTTGATCGCTTTACGACACATGGCGAAAAAATGGCGAGTACTATAAATGTGGACTAAGAAAAAATACATAATTTGGCAAAATATTAAGTGGCAAGTGGAAAAAGACGTTGTGATGATCCTCTCACTTGCAAGTTCCATTCGCGAGAATTTTCATTAACAAAACTCCAACAATTTTGTTAATGCTTTTATTTTATATTTTATCAACAAAGTTTGTAAACAGGTACAAATATCTTCTTATTTGATATCCAATATTTTCATATTTTAATATCTTTTCGATATCTCTTCGAAATTAACCCCTTTTGTCAATCTACTCCCGTCTGTACTGAATCTTTCAACCGTTGTCCTAGAGATTCGTTAATTACAGGTGTAGTACGTTATAGCGTGTACATTCTAAATGGAATTTTTTTACAAAAAGGTCGGTTCTTCAAATAAACAGAATTTAAATCCATCCGGAGGCTCAACCATGGGACAGGAGTCCTGGAGGGTGGGTCATCAGAAAAATATAGTTGCATGCTCAAAGGTAGATCTTTAGTTTTAACGAAGATAAGGGAAAAAGCCGGTTAGCCAATAAATGAGTACATGCGGAATCTCCATCTTCTACCTTGCCCGACTGGTTTTAACCTATTTTTTCCCGTCTTTATGTTAAATCCTTGGACCAAGAGAAGAGGCGTCACTACAGTACGAGTCATTGTCTATCATCTGATCTTTTGTGATGTATATATTATATTTGGTGGCGGTGGTGTAAATATTTTGTTATGCAAATACCTGTTGTTTTGCTTTCTCTTTCTTTGTATCATAATCACTGTTTGTAATATAATCGATTCCGTCGCTTGCTAGTAACATCATATATAGAAACTGAGCGTTTTGTGGCAATACATAGTTATTGTACTTAATGCGGCCAGGCTTGTAACTCGTAATTCAGCGCTCGGCGGGGCATTAGTCCGGAGAATAGCTGTTGGTTGCAGTCTGGTTTCTTATTCCTTATATATTTAAGGAAACATATAGAGGAGTTCGACAAAATATTTCACTATATTCTACCCTCTAGAAGCATATCTACTAACTGTGCCCATGTCAGGGCTACTGCTGTTTCGATTGTAATGGATATCAGCCGCTAGATGGAGCCTGTCATTTTTGTTGCATGTCGTGGTTTTATAAATCTCGTCATGTACCAAGAGTGAACAAATGCCTCGTTACAGCCGTCTCAGACCTACCTTGCACTGACGAGAGCCAATAGCACGAAACTGCAGTCTGCAAGAGGTATGAGGTGGCTGGCACGAGAGCTCCTTTGATTGGGAATAAGTCTTTCGGCTGGTGTCTATTACAATCGAAACTTAGCGTTTTGTGGCAATACATAGTTATTATACTTAACGCGGCCAGGCTTGTAACTCGTAATTCAGCGCTCGGCGGGGCATTAATCCGGAGAATAGCTGTTGGTTGCAGTCTGGTTTCTTATTCCTTATATATTTACGGAAATATATAGAGGAGTTCGACAAAATATTTCACCATATTCTGCCCTCTAGAAGCATATCTACTAAGTCTAATTTTCCCTATTTGACCCACTGGAATTTACCATTTCTCCACTGTAGTTACTCCAGCCCTACTGTACCGTCTGTTTTAGTGACGCGGCGTTCCCCCACGTAATATCCCTATATAACTGGCGCCCGATCAACCGATCCGCAAATACCGTCGTTGCTAGGGTGCCAAAAGTGACGCATTCAGGCCTCACAGGCCTCAATACAATTTTGATGATAAGCACTTTGACAGAACTTTAATTTCTGACGAAGCACACGAGTTAATTGAACTTTGTTACCTAATATCGATATTGGAGTCGGTTAAAAATACGTTTGAATTCATTGTTCATTCTTACACCGACCTCAATATCAATATTAGGTAATAAGGTTCAATTAACTAGGTGATGGTGAAATTTTATTTCATAATTTTTATGGGCCTTTTTTGAAAGCGGTTCATTTCTTATTACCCTTTTTAGTGACCTCTTGTTTCACCTTCGACATATATATACTTATCGTTTTGAACTGTTAAACTTTAAGGATACGATTTTGCAGAGTGAGAGAGAAATATGCGTTTACTTTCGGTTTATTATAAATATTTAAAAAAACAAACATAGTATAATCTTAAAACTGTTTTACATACTTGCTATTGTTATAACGAATACACATAATATATGTATGTTTCTTATTGTAAATTTCTGTTGTATTCGAATATTGTAGTTTGTCAATGAAAATAGATCCTAATTTTATTATTAAAATATGGCATTTAACTATATACAAAATTTATGATACAAACTGTATATGGTTACAGTCCTTAGAGCAATGGGAAGTATTTGAAATTATTTTAAAGATGATACCATTTATGATTTTTTAAATATTTATAATAAACTGAAAATAAACACATATTTCCCTCTCACTCTGCAAAATCGTATCCTTAACGTCAAACTCGTTATTAGAGAATCCTGAAATATCCATTATCCATATATCAAATTTCATACTATTCTGCAAAAATATTGCCATTCCGGTAGCCATATTGGATTCACCACTTTGAATTCTTAATTTTACTTCCACATCCAGTGGAAGTGGAAGTATAGTAACGACAAAAAAATTTTTATTGTTCAAAGAGGCTTAAAATGTCATGAAACGTCGAGATATTAAGTTTGAGCGAAAAAGAATTTCTGTCTGTCGGTCTGTCTGTCTGTAACTTTTTTTGTACGCACGTTTACTCTGGAACCGTTTAAGATATTGACTTGAAATTTGGTACACATATGTACTTTAACGAGTTCTAGAACTAGATTACATTTTCATCTTGTTCCGTCCAAGGGTTGGGGGGTAAATTGGGGTAAATTTGGGGTAAATGGGTAAATCAAGCAGGAAAGAGTTCATAAAATTGGTATTTAGTATATATAAGAGAAGCTAAGCCAAAAAAATTTTTGGCATTAGCCACCCCCATTACCACCCCCACCCCATTATTAAAGGGGATGAGAAAAAAATGTGATTTAGTGTATGTACAAGAACCAGAAACCTCAAAATATTTTTTTACTTCATCCACCCCCGCTACCACCCCCACCCCACTACCCATGTGGGGTATCGATTTATGGGTTTTTGGGGTAGAGGATTTCAAATATTAATTAATAAAGTTTATGGAACTTATTTCCAAACACAAAGTTTTTTCGTTGTGAGTGACTTCGATAGAGAATCTGGATGTGGAAGTAGTGATTCCTTGGGCAGCGGTTTTTTCTTACATTTCGGTTTGTGCAACCATCATCAGAGAGTATACATTACAAGAAATGTGAAAAGTTTTGAAATAAATTCGAATTCCGGATTTAATTATTTAGAATATTTTTTGCATTTGTTTACATTTTTTTGTAAACAAAAGCATTTCTTAAATCAAAATTATTTGCTGAGAAATAAAAATTATTGGTACTTACATTAAAAAGAAACAATTTAAAAAACGTTTTTTTTTTGTATGGCGATTTTTGCATGAGTAAAATTGAAAGGCCAAAAAAAATAGTTTTAAATAATTAAAACAAGAGGACTCTGCACATTGATATAATAGTAAATGGAGTGAAAAAAAGCTTGGACATTTAACATAAAAAAAAAGTTAAAAATGTATGTGATGTTATTTTCCAATTTTAGAAAAGTTGGACGTCTTTTCTCGGTTCCCAAATAACATTTTAAGAGTCAAGTTGTTCTTCAAAAGTTTTATAAAAGTACATTTGTAACTTAACTAATTATAATAGTTGTAAAAGTAAAATTGTTGTAATAACTGCTAATATTAATTGAAGTTATATGGGTTTCTTCTAGAATACTTCTAATCCACTTGTAATTGACGATTTACACGAAAGAAAGTTTGGTAAAAAGTGTCTAGATTGGTATCACTGTAATTCACTGCACATGTTGACCAACTCGTCTAATTTCCAAACATTGCAACAATTAAATACCTATAATATAATAATCATAACATTGTTTTCATTATCTTTAATGTTAAACCTACTTCCATTGAATATAAATCAGCTTTATTAGGTTGTTTAGTAGTCTACAATATTTAAAATATGTCAAATTATGCAATTTGTCAATCACTGCTGCCAACTCTTCTAAACTGAGTGTTGGAAGCAGTGTTTGACAAATTGCATAATTCGACATTTTCCAAATATTGTAGACTACGAAACAACCTAATAAAGATGATTGATATTCAATGGAAGTAGGTTTAACATTAAAGATAATGAAAACAATGTTATGATTATTATATTATAGTTCTTTAATTGTTGCAAAGTTTGGAAATTAGACGAGTTGGTCAACATGTGCAGTGAATTACGGTGATACCAATCTAGACACTTTTTACCAAACTTTCTTTCGTGCAAATCGTCAATTGTCGTATCGAGTTGAAACTTTGCAAACCTATACAATTCTGGAAACAATACAATATTATAGCACTAAAAACCGTGTTCTTTAGTTTTTTAAACTATAATCACTTCCACATCCAGTGGAAGTATAGTAACGACAAAAAATTTTAAAAAAATTTTTATTGTTCAAATAGGCTTAAAATGTCATGAAACGTCGAGATTTTAAGTTTGAGCAAAAAAAATTTCTGTCTGTCTGTAACTTTTTTTGTGCGCACGTTTACTCTGGAACCGTTTAAGATATTGACTTGAAATTTGGTACACGTGTGTACTTTAACGAGATCTGGAACTACATTATATTTTCATCTTGTTCAGTGGAAGGGTTAGGGGGTTGGGGTAAATGGGTAAATCAAGCAGGTAAAAGTCCATAAAATTGGTATTTAGTATATATAAGACAAGCTAAGGTCTCAAAAAAATTTTTGGCATTAGCCACCCCCCATTACCACCCCCACCCCATTATTAAAGTGGATGAAGAAAAATTGTGATTTAGTGTATGTGCAAGAACCAGAAACCTCAAAATATTTTTTTACTTCATCCACCCCCACTACCACCAATCTATCACAACCCATACCCCACTACCGATGTGGGGTATCGTTTTATGGGTTTTTGGGGTAGAGGATTTCAAATATTATATTATTAAAGTTCCATAAACAATTATTTCCACATACAAAGTTTTTTCGGTGTGAGTGACTTGGATAGAGAATCTGGATGTGGAAGTAGTGATTCCTTGGGCAGCGGTTTTTCAGATCAGATTCGGAATCAATAATTTCTAAAACTATCCATTCTAATGCAATTAGTGGCGTCTTCGCTAAATTGCTTAAGCTAATCCAGAATAACGATTGAACATACATATAAAAAAAACATAGGTACGAGTCGAATTAAGATCCTCCTCCTCTTTAAAATTTTTTGAAGTTGGTTAAAAAAGTAATTTCTTATATTTCTTTGAAAGAATTTTATTCTCGACAGAAACCAATGATTCCTTATAGCAAGGAACAAAACGCCACCAGTTCCTTTAAATTTTAATCACAGTGCAAGCAGCAATAAGCGGGTGATTAAATTCTATTTGAGATCAATCTCAAGGGGAAGCTGCAAACCTAGAGGGTCATTTAAACTCTGTTGGTTGATAGCACTTTGTATACAATTTAAAATTGAAAGGGATTATTATTAAAAGAGAATATGCTATTAATGAATAAATTTCTGCAAGACAATACCCTAAATAAAGGAGACTAAAGATATTAAAATATATGTTTTATTACTAACCGTTTAAGAATTACAGCGCGTCTAAAGAATCCCACACAAAATGATAACATTCATTTTATGCCGGATCCTTTGAAAAATGTAATTCTTGCAGATTATTTCGTATATTATTGATCTTACATCAAAATGTCAAATGGCAATGGCACTAAATCTAGAATTTCTGTCATAGCCATTATGACATTTACAAGCTCTAGCCCGCCAAAAGCTATCGGAAAGTATATATTTTTAAACTAGCTATTGTTCAAGAAAATTAGTATTCTCAAAACTATTTAAAAAAATGACAGTTTCCTGCAAAGTAGGTTCCAATGCTATAGATGCAATATATTTTGCCTGGTATAAGCTGTGAAACTATAAAAAAATAAAAAGTTCATTTATCTATAATGGGCACAAGCTGGGCGAAGTATTTTTGTCCATCGTTAAGGGTCAACGATATTATTGATTCGAGTGTTTCAACATGTACAAATTAGTTCCGTTTCCTGAGAAAAACTTTTCTAATTTTACTGGCGTATGCAGCTGATAAAAACACGCCAAAAACAATGTTCGATTAGAAGACACGTGTATATCATTAAAATAAAACACTTCCTGTTTACTTTTATAAAAATACCATTATAAAAACAAGTGGGTTACTCGAATAATTAGAAATATTAAATCGAATTTATCACAGAAAAATATTTGTCGATAATGTCAAACGCTTGATAAATATAGATACAATGCTTATGACAGGGGGAGTAAATACTGAATATACGATCTTAGTTCAAAATTAAACCTTCCCAGCATTTCTAATAGATGATATATTTTTTTCTACCTAGTGATATTAAAAAAACTAAGTATATAGTCCAGTCAACGAAAGAGTTGCAGAGAACATTGAGGAGGGGAATGTATCAGGAATGTGTTGGGGGATAGTTAGGAGGTAAGCATATTAAAAGTTCCCGCCCCTAACTCCGCCGCTTCAGGGGGGGAGGGGGGTTGGAAATGTTTCCGATTTGAATCAAATTTTACTCAAGTATAGAACAAATTAGGATCTACTTACGACCAAATAATCATTCACCTACTACAAAGGAAAAGCTACCTGCGGTACCAAAATATGCGGAAAAAGATTAAAAATCATATTGATGGGTCTTGACGAATTTCACGTAGCCACCATAAATTGTGGAATGCCCTTTGCCAGATGAGCTTATGTATGAGAAATCCCCCATCAATAACCAAATCAAGTTTTGGTGTATGTATCTTTGTGGTTCCGATCGGGTGCGTTTTTAGAATTTTTAACATTCAAAATGTTTTTATTTTTTTCAGCATATTTTGGTACCGCAGATGGCTTTGTTTTTGTAGCAGCCGAATGTTTTTCTGACCATAAGTCTATACTTGAGTAAAATTTGATTTAAATCGGAAACAAAATGAAAAAGTTATAAGGGTATCTTCCTTTTAAGTGAGTCACACTGTATATTTAAGAAAATGTATAGATTTTCGACAAAATATTACGTTAGTAGATACGTCGAGTGTTGTAAAATTAAGATTAAGCAAATATATTTTACAAAAAAACTGCACTTTTTGCAGAAGTCACCAAACTTGCCGTGCATCATGTCCAGACCCATTGTCAACATTTAGGAAGGGGAGCCACCTGAAACCTATCTCCCTAACAAAATGGCGGTGATGTTTCTCAAAACGGCCCCCATAAAATTTAAATTATTTTAATGCAATAAACTTAGGCGTCTAGTTATGTTTCTAGGGATGCTGAATTAAAAAAATGGCTCTAAAACGTTGTCAGAGGTCCATGGAACGAAATATTCAACATGGCGACCAAAATGGCCGCCACATTATTTAAGTTTTATATTTCATTTACAATTAGTTTTTTTAATTTATTTGCTTTCATCATGATTAGAAAACATTATTTAGGTATTAGTGCTGGTAATTCTTTTGAGGAAACCTCAGGTGACCTAACATCACTGGAAAATCGCACTGTTTCTGATGCGGAATCAGTAAAAGTGCTGAGAAATTCTGAACGAAAAGGTATTGAACTGTACCAATCATTTGTTTCTGAAAGACTTGTTCAAGGATCCACTGTGAGCATCTTTGCACCTATGAAGTCATACAAACTGAGAATTTTTATGTCTAAGAAAATTAACAGTTCTGAAAAAAGTACTATTCAGAATCTGCGAAATGACGTACATCTCTTTCAGAGATGTCTTACTGTTAGTATGAACAGAAAACTTGACATGCAAAGTTTCTACATGAAAACAGTCTATATCCTCCATGTCTGTCTTCTGCTGGTCACCTTCGGCATGCAATTGGAAAGGTAGATATACTTGGTCCTTTCGAAGAAATGGTGAACAGAGATTATTGTAAATTTCCTGGTACATGTGATGTCATTGTGTATGATGGAGCTGCTCTTATTTATTCAATTCAGCTACTTGTTTCGCGTACCTTTGGAGAGTACTGCGTTCGGGAATTCCATCAGAGCATTATGAGATGTATCCAGAGCATCTCTGCTACAAGGCTTGATATGGTATGGGACATGTACTGACCGGAAAGCCTAAAGAGCAGTCTACGTAATGCTAAAGATGAGAAGGAATTCGACGTCAAGTTTTGCAAAACTTACCAATTCCTCGAAATTAGCATGAATTTCTTAGAAACAATAAATATAAGGAAGATCTTTTTGTTCTCCTAGGAAGACATCTAGTTGATAATGTGCGAACTACCAAGGTCGTCACTAACATTGGAAATATATATGTCAGTTGTGGAACCGCTCCAACATCTCTTGTTGGACTTACTTACACTCCTTTTGAGGAGGCAGATGGGCGGATTATAGTGCACACAAGAGATGCGGTCATCCATGGGGCTAAAATCGTTGTCATAAGAACCGTGGTATTGATGTTCTGGTTCATGCCATATCTTTCTTCTTACATTCCTACATATTCTCGAACAACTGAACAACTCTGTGGGATATACGCGTGCGCGGTTGTCATGACGACGGTGCGTCCATGGCGTTGGGATAACATACAGGGTGTCCCTTCTTCATAGTTAATTAAGCATTTCCATCAAAAGTCTACAAATAACACTTTGTAGTATTTTTTAAAAGAAAAATGAACTAAATAAGAAACGTCGCAAAATACATGTTCCGTACCTGTAATATTCACAAGAAATTGTAACTGTTGCTGAATGACAAGCATTAAGTTTATGTTTTATATACGTGTTAAGTTTACTCAATTAAAATAACAAATCTGATACGAGAAAACAACGTAATATTCATGTGAATAAATTATATAAAATTTAGATAAATTCACTGGAACCGTCCCTGTTTTTTTGTAATGGCAAATCAAACTTAGGTATCTTGATCCTTAACTCAATAATAGTCAAAAACGATACCAAACTCGAAATAATACTGTACCATAAAATTTATTATATTTTAAGACTTATTTTTTTTAATCGGCCGCCATTTTGAATCCTAAGGGAAATTTTGAGTGGCTCCCCTTCGGAATTTATTTTCCAACATCTAATCTAACATCATGCCAAGTGGCATCGCGTGTTCATTAAATGAAGTACCGTTTCACGTACCGCGACCACTATAGGAAGAAAATGAATATAGACATTCTTGTGGGAAATTTAATTGTGTTTAATTTTGCATAGATTACTTTTTCCGTATGATGCATGGTTTCCGTGTTCCAAGCGAAGAATAAAAAAAGGAACCTTTCCACCCCCCCCCCCCCCTGAAGCGGCGGGGCTAGGGGTGGGGACTTTTAGTATGTTTACCTCGTAACTACTCCCAACACATTCCTGAAGAGGAAAATTCTCCCCTCCTCAATGCTCTCTACAATCCCCTTTTGGGCATTCATTGATTGGACTAATATCTTTTCTATCCATTACTTTTTCTTAATTTTATTCGTTCAAGTTGTAAAATATTTTCTTAATGCACACTTGCTACGTACAGAGAAAAAGAAGGCAAGAAACTAACATTACCACAAGATGTTAGATGGAATGCAGTTTCCGACTTCCTTGAGGTTTATGTCATTGAATGTCCCAAGTTGTTGCAAATTTGTGAAAAACATAAAGATGACATTTATCCATTGATTTTTGAAAAAATTAGTATTTCTGTTTAAACGTTATAATACTGTTTAAACGTTATAATACTTAATATGTCTTGTTTTGTACTGTTTTGAAAAATATATATTTTTATTTCTATATCTTCATATGTTTGTTAAGTTATGCTTTAAGCCTTTAAATTAAAGGCTTTTAAAGTTTTATTTTTGAAAATAAAAATTTTTACTAATAGTTTTTATTTTTTTATAACATTTAAACTTAAAAGAAAAAAAAAATCACGATTTTAAAAAAAATTAAAATCATGATTTTAATCAGCTCAACTTTAATAATAAGTTTATGTGATTTATCACTGTTAAGTTCATTTGTAATAAACCATTTGTGGGCAATTTTTCAATTTGTTCTACATGGCTGATAAGGTTGAACAAATATCTTTGATAACCAATATAAATAGAATTAGTCCCAATATAGATCCTCGAGGCACACCATGTACAATGTCACTTAAGTTTTAGCAGATCATGGGGAATGAGCTCACATCGAATGATTTAGATATATCATATAAAACTATTCGTCAAAATTTCAAAGTGTGTCGTCCACCACTCTCTATACCGCTGGCGTTGTAGATAACTTGGAATGGAAACCAAATTTTTAGCTGAGGTATTTCCAAGGTTCTCAACCAATGTTCACTTTAAAAGAATTTCAATGTCACTAGTTGTAAGCAATGTAAGAATATCTTCTGCTAGAGTGCTAAAATAATTATTAAAATCATCATGTTACAAAGTGGGATCTATTTGGGCAATCGGCAAATAATTATTGTTCTGCTATAAGAGTACTGGGTGGATTTCTAACCCTGTCTTCAAATAGATCTATATTTAAGTGTTGATTCATTAACAGATTGTCTAAACTGTTACATATTTGTATACATAAAAATCTCAAACGATTTACAAGTAAAATATGCGAGAAAAAACAAGCATCGTTATGAGATTTCTGTCTACAACTTTCTAAAGGTGGTGATTTGACACACGGGAGAAAAGAAACATAAAAGGATGATCGAGACTTTATATTACTGTATAAGAATCTAGGATCAATAAGAATTTCCTGTGAGAACAAGCCCACGCAGTTCAACGTCCCAGTTAGATCGACGCCTATGAAAAAAGCACTTCATTATCCGTGTTTATTCGTTTCTCTTTAAACAAGTAACGGCGATGAATACTTTATGGATGCTACCTTCAACAGAAATACTAATCAGTAAATAAGCCGGTTAAATCGTATTTGATAATATAACGTGTATATTACAGGAATTAAACCGCTAAATGATGACATATTTAATACCGAATGAAAAAATATTTTATACAACAGTTCTCTTTTATTTACATTAAAATAAACGAATAATAAATTACATGTAACAGTCTTCCGAGCATTAATCAAGATATTTTTTCATACTGTTTTTAACTATTTTTAATAACACGGACACACACAAAAAAAATATGCACTACCCAACAGACTACTATGCCTATACGTATTTTGGGGCACTGAAACCAAGTTCGAGATCAGAATTGACTCATCACGTCAGGATTTTTACATAACCTCTAAAAACAGGTCAAGACTAGCCAAAACCGTTGAGTGAAAAGTAGATAGAACTCTTCAATCAACGACAAAAAAAAAAACGAATCCGAGGTCAGCGTTGACCTATCACATCAGAATTTTGACATAACCTCCAAAAACAAGTAAAAACCAGCCAAAACTGAGGTTAAAATAAATGAAAAGCCTAAGAGAGCTAACCACTTTATCTATATGTATTTTGGGACGCTAAAACTGAATCCTAGGTCAGCGTTGACCAATCACGTCAGGATTTTGACATAACCTCCAAAAACAAGTAAAAACCAGCCAAAACTGAGGTTAAAATAAATTAAAATCTTAAGAGAGCTAACCACTTTATCTATAAGTATTTTGGGGCGCTGAAACTGAATCCGAGGTCAGTGTTTATTATAAAATGCTCAATAGAGCTTAGTAGACTGTATGCACCTTGATATTTGAAATTGAAATAAATAGTTAGGATGTAAAACGAATTTTTAACCAAATAAGCAACCACGTGTTCCTAAGATCTCCTGATCCGGGGGTAAACATTCGATGATTAGAATTCAGAAGCCTCTGATGTTCCGATGGTGGAATGGTGAAATCATCCCTGTGCTTTCTTGGTTTAAAAACATTACACATAACAATTACACACACAATTAAAAATCTATTAACTACTACAGACTCGTTTCAGTTCTCTTCCTCAGTTCAGGGTTTCGTGTCGAAAGCCTCCTCTCTCCCTCGCAATACGCTGCGGTTGCAATCTTAACTAGTGCAGTGTAGGTAACCCGCAAAACAAATCAAGTTAGCAGGCTGACAACTAACATTAACAGGTGCGAGTTAGAACTCTAGAATTACACGCTAATTACATTTATATTAATAAAAGATATTAATTCTCAACAGTCAGTATTGGCCCATCACATTAGAAATTTTAGATAACCTCAAAAAATAGGTAAAAACCAACCAAAACTGGGGTTAAAAAATACTTGGAAGAAAAATTTCCTCAGCTATCTAATGCGAAAATAAAAGAGGGAATATTTAAAGGACCTCAGAGTCGAAAACTCTTAAGATGAAAATTTTGAGAACACAATGGATGACCTTGAGAGAGCAGTATGGGTAAGTTTTAGAGGCGTAATTGAAGGATTTCTTGGAAACTCGAAGAACCCAAAGTATAGAAACATAGTGGATGTGCTTCTTAAGAATTTAGAGAAACTGGGTTTGTCTAATGTCTAAAATTGCACTTCTGGCGCTCCCACATAAATTTTTTCCTGAAAATCTAGGAAATTATAGCGAAGTGGAAGGGGTACGGTTTCATCAAGATTATTCGCGAGATGGAGCGTCGATATCAAGGAATAGATATACTGTTGGATGTTAAAACGGGGTTTACCAGAAAATACAAAGAAAAAAAAAGAATGCCATTACACAGGACTTTCGAATGTAATATCCATAGAAGATCGTAACGGAATCCATACAGATTTTTTTGAGGTTAGGTAAAAATCCTCAATGCTGAACTCAGTTTCGGTTTCAACGCCCCAAAATACAAATAGGTAAAGTGGTTAGTTCGTTTAGGCTTTTAATTTATTTTTAACCTCAGTTTTGGCTGGTTTTTTTACCTGTTTTTGGATTAGGATTCAGCGCCCCAAAAGGTATAGTGGTTGGGTAGTGCAAAACTTTTTTTGTGCCCGTGTAATTAGATCCCAATTCTCCTACGTATTGCCAGTCGGAGTGAAGCGGCAGTTTAGACGTGAACCTCTAGATTTAGAAGGCAGATTTTATTATCGTTTGGATTTTTTTTGTATCTATTTATTTAACGTCGGCCTATTTCCGCTACCAGGGCGAACCTCTTCTTGTAAGAAGAGTAGGGATCATTTACTTGCCTAACATTTAATAGACAAAGGACCGCCTGTTTTACATCCCCTCCGAAGGATCGTATATCCACTACGTAATCCTCGTCTTGAAATTACATAGCTTCCGCGTATACACTGATATACAAGCTGCTAGAGATCGCTGTGTTTCCCAAAATGGATTTCACCCATCCAAGTACTAACCGCGCTGGAGTATCGATATAATACAAAGTGAAGACGTATCTACGTTCGCCCCCTTTGGAAAAAATTAGTTTATTAGATTTCGTCAATTTTGTTGTTTTAGAACAGGGGGCCGAGGAAGCCTGATCCTTTCAGACGTCCAGTAAAGAAAGCCAACTAGATAACGCACGGTCACAATTATTTGGTGGCTCATTCGGCTCGAAGGACCAATGTTTCATATCGAAGGAATTTAATTAATTCCTATAAAAACTTTTTTAATAAAATTTTATTTTTAATTTTCATTTACAAATGATTGTCACGGTTATATTTTACGACTTTTTTGCTTTGATTCTATTATATAAAAAAATATTAATGGGCAGTAACTGCAATGTATTGTGTTGTCATGACGCTATCTGCATTAAAACAATAACAATAATAATAATAGTGACTTTATTTACCGGAAAAGCAGTTTTTGAACTGAACTCCGCCAAATAAAGTCACTATATTATTATTATTATTTTAATTCATATGACATGACAGCGCAATACACTGCAGTTACTTAAAACAAAACGACTTCAGCGACATTATAATCAGGTGTTTCTCGCCAAATAATAGATAGTATTAAACAAAATAAAAATATAAAATGACGACCTTGTCGATGATAAACTCTGCTGTTATATATATACGGTTTTACATATTAAAATCTTCAAAGATCATAAAATAAACTTTTCCTTTCAATTAGAGCCTTGTCCATATGCATTTTCCTGTAAGTGGTACGTCCCATATATCTATTGTTTAGCCTTTTATAAGTAAGTTAAATTTAGATTGTTGCTCAGAAAATAACGTTTCTTTGTGCAACACCTTGTACGTAGATAATAAAAAGGCAACATACCGGCAAATACGGATATAATCAGATACAAAACGGTTGAATTTGCTTAATAGCGTAGTGATTTGTAGCAGTAGGTAGTAAATTAAATGCTAACATATCAACTTCAACTTTAGATTACCATCTAAGCAGGTCGTGAAGTACTACTAAGTAGCCAGACAAGAAATATACAGATACACATTTGTAACTGTCACTTAAAACTTTTTAAATACTACCTACTCTTAGTTGAAGATCAAGCGATTGAGCTATATGCATTTAAAATGAGTGGGACATTCGCTAGTGTACATAAAACTACTTTTGTTTTAGAATATTATTTGTTTTATAATATATGTCGTTGATGTTTATTAATTTGTTAAGATTATTAATTTTGATTAAAACTAAAAGTATATTTGAATCTTTTAATTACTATAATGTATGTTCACCTTGAGCCTAGTTTTTTTTTTATGAAAACAAACCATACGTAATTGTAAGAAACGGTGTACGAAAATTTATCTCCAGTTAATTTCGAAATATCGCGAAAGTATGATGAATGTATGTACTAAAAATAGTATAAAACAAGATGTACTTTCAAATAAATGAAATTTTCACTAAGAGTCTGAACAGACGGGCTACTTTGTGGTGCCACAGGGTCGCGGGTATCAGTCACTTTGTAACGCCACTCTGTGGTACTGTGGAAGAACACACTACCGGGCGTCAAATTGACACGACACCAATTTATTTACCAAGGGGCGCCAGCCGCGTTCTGCCCCGTTCTTCCACTCCCAGTCGGGTTCGAGATAAGATGCACTTCGATAGACGAGGAATGGATCAAGGCTGCACAACCTCAGATCATTAGCGACGCTCTCTCAAGACGTGATTTCAATTGTTCACTGGCAATAAGGGCCTTTACGTCTTTATATTAGTGCGATTTTTGCATAAAAATCCCTATCGAAGATTCTTTCCGACGGGATTGGAATTTAACGTGATTTTGGTCTGTTTATACCGTAATAAGTGGTCTGACGTCTTTTGGTTTATGTTACTTTTACATAAAAAAAAATCCCTATCGAAGATTTCTCTCCGACGGCATTGGATTTTGACATGATCTGTATGTATTTACCTACTAATAATGGTACTTAAAAATTTCTGGAGAAATCGCATTAAAAAATCCCTATCAAGCTCCCATAAGGCGACCAGAACACTGAGTATCAAACTTAAGGAATCATGAGATTCCGATTAACTCAGTTTTTTTCCAAATGAAAACTCCAGGGATTAAGACTAGTAACAAGTCCTTACATCAATAAAATGCAATTAGTTATTAGTGCAATTATTTCAATAAGCGTGAAATAATACAGTGATTTTCAGCAAAATGATATAATGTGAAAGAATCACGCGAGGAATCACGCCTCCCCAACTAAGGCAAATGACTTTTTTACCATACAAGTGAGAGCGTACGCTAACAATCGATTTGGTAGAAAAGATTCATGCAACCTTCCCAGAATTGAGTATAAGCCTTTTTAGAAATTTATGTGACTTTTTGTAATATGGTAATTTCGGCTGATTGAAAATAACATAAAAATGTTTTACTAAAAAAAAATTAGTTTCACTAGAGACTAGTTTAAAGTTCTCGTAACGTGAGATTTCACGTACTAAAACGACATTCAAGAGGACTTACTTACTACATAAGTTTGATAACGTTCGGTCAGTCCACGACTTACTTGTCCTTATGTAGGGGTTCAAATTAGGAAAAATTACAGCGACTCATCTTTTTGGCGTACCTTTTAAAAAGTATGTGTATATTCTGGACCAAAATATATTTTCCTAAGTAAAAATTCGGCGTTTCTTCGAGTTTTCACCTGGTTATTTCTAAAGTCTTATTGAACTCATAACGGTCTCTCTGGACTAGTGTGTGGCTCTGAAGTCTCTCAGACTCTTAAAAATGTCCTTAAATGAAATTTTTGCCAAAGTCGAATTTTAATTTTGGCTTCGACTTAGGTCGATTCAGGGAGGTTCTATAACAGTACCACGAACTCGCCAGTCTAGCAGGGCTAAGCGACAGTGCAATCCCTTAAAAACGGTTTATACAAAGTGGACATATTAAAACAAATGTCAATTTAAAATGAGTTCTGAAATAAACGGTACTTCTAGCTCTTCTCTTACGACATCGGCGTAGACGTCGATCAAAACTGATGCATCCAATAATATCAGAAAGAGTATCAGCTGGGCAATATAACATTTTAATGGGTAAATTAACAGCAGACATCGTGAAACTTTCAATTTCACTGTGTACTTGTCGATCGACAAAATCAAACTGCGACACAATTGCCCGTGTGGAAGGGCTTTTGGTGACTAGCGTCTAGCCCCTGGATATCACTATTTGTGCCCGGCGCGTGCATGGCACAAATGTTCTAGTTACTAAGTAAACATTAGTAAGATGGTTAATTATTTCTTTATTGACTGAGTTAGGAATAATGTTATAGGTGTGTAGAATTTATATTAAACAAATTATGTTTCATATTTTATTTATATATATTTTTTATTTCTGTGGTTGCCGTCGATGTAAAATAAATTTTCTTAACATATTTATTAATTCAGGTGTAGTATGCACATAAAAGCTCGCTAGTGAGCTTAGGCGCAATAAAACAATGATTGTATGATTAACAACGTTTTGTATATTTGATTAAAAGAGCCGCTGCCACATTGTTTCTCACTACCTACTACACGTTAATTTGTCACTAATTTTTAATAGTTGCGTTGTGAATATCTGGTCGTTCGTGTTTATTTTCTGGAAAAACTATTGTTAAAAATAAATCTACTGCTTTGTCATCATAAGTTATTTTAATTTGTCAAGAAATTATATCGACCTTAAAATAATAACTAAATAATATGTTACCAGATTGTTAATAAGTATTTCTATGAAAATTCTTTTAGGTTATAGCTAGGTATTAACAACCTTAATTATTGCTTTATAATTAAAATATATACAAGCAAATTGTTTTTTGTTTTTATGTTCTGGATAAACTTATTTGAAAAACAGTAAAATCATTCCTTTGTCATTGTATTTTGTATATAAAGTTATTTTATTTACCGAAAATACTGCGAAAGGGCTAAAGCACGGTTTCCTCCAGTTTTCGAGTGCGAGTAACACGATAATTGCAAGACTAATAATAATAATAATGTAAATAAAAAACACTTAAGACTAAAATGTAACATATGACATTAGAATAGAGTCCTAATATAGTCAAAGATAGCATGTAACATACAAATAATAAACATATAAATACATAAAACACAAGTATATAACAAACATTAGGATATGATCTGAATATAGTCAACACCATAACAAACAACATAACATATATCATATAACACAAATTTACATATAGATAAAATCTGTTATATTATAGTAAGCACTGGCTAAAAATGCAGTTTTAATTTTATTTTCAACTGTCTAATGGGCAATTCCTTAACGGTATTTGGAAATGAATTAAATAATTCAATTCCAAAGTTAATTCTTTTTGTGTAAGTCAATCTCTGGCGCGGTGTTTGTAATTTATCTCGATTACGAGTATTGTAACTGTGAGTTTCACCATTCTTTTCGTATTCGCCCAAGTGTGCCTTTATATGAAATAAGTGACAGTAGATTACTTCTGATGGTAAAGTCATTATATTAAATTTAATAAACCATGGTTTACAACTTTCAAGTTGATTCATGCCCGCTAAAGCTCTTATGGCTCTTTTTTGTACAATAGAAACATCTGAAATTTGGTTGGATGTACCCCAGTTGATTAAACCATATATCATAGTACTGTGGAATAGTGTATGATAAGCCATGAGTGCAGCATCCAGATTCGACCTGTTTTTAATCTGTCTAATTGCGTATATTTTCTTAGACAATTTCGTAGTTAAGTTGTTGCCAGGACAACTTATTATACTTTCCCCCACTCTTCCGGAACTACCCCCAAGTGAAGAAAAACTATACCTTGTTCTGATTTTTCCGTACTAAGCTTGTGAGATCAGGGTTTTTGCAGGGAATATTGATAAATCGAGTACCTTTTGATCAGGAGACGCCAAAACAGCTCCCGGAGGTCTAAACCAGCCCCTTACTGAATGACAAAACATTCTGAAAATACTGCGAAAGGGCTGAAGAACGATTTCCTCCAGTTTTCGAGGGCGAGTAACACGATAATTGCAATACATTCCCCCACTCCTTTGGAACTACCCCTAAATGAAAAAACTACCCCTCGTTCCGATTTTTTTATACAACGCTTGTGAGGGCTTGGCAGATCGGGGTTATTACAGGAATTATTGATAAATCGAACATATTTTAACCAGGAGATGCCTAAACAAACTCGGGGGGTTGTAACCACTCCCTCCCTGAATGACAAAACATTCGGAAAATACTGTGAAAGGGCCGAAGAACGGTTCCCCCCGTTATCGAGGCGAGGAACACAATGGTTTCAATATTTCCCCCACTCTTCTGAAACTACTCCTAAATGGAAGAAAATTACCGCTGGTGGGCGCCACTAGACACGGGAATGAGCGTCTTCACGCAACAGTCGCTCGCCATTCATGCTCATCTGAACGGGTTCTTCTCAAAGTCTCAATGCGAACACCTTCAAAAATGAACAGTTTTGACATACAACTTGACAAAACTAGACAATTACTATCATTTTAGACATTCAATAATGCTTTACTCTTAAAATACTAACTTTAGGGAAAAAACGTAAGAGAGTTTGAAGCTTATGGAATTTTTCCAGATTTTTTTAACATAAAATTAGAGGAACCAGAAATTCAAAGATTGATTAGGAACAAAATGACAGCTGGCGTTTTCTTACATGCTTACAAGAAGTTGCAAAAGATGTTTGTACATTTATTTTCATTTTTCTAGAGTTATAAGGTTCGATATAAATTGTTTACACGAGTTATTTATATAAATGGAAAACACCGTTTTCTGAATCGGGAGTTTTGAAATATTTTCTGATTAAATATGTAATCTAAATAAAATAAAACAAAGTTCAACCTTTAATTTGCAACTATTTTATGTTCATTTTCGAAGTATTTTACAGCATCTTTTAGTGCATTATTACTGATCAGATAATAACCTGTCAATTTACACTCTTTATATTACAAGGCAACAACGCTTTCGAAAAAAATAAACCGATACCGATAAACCGATAAAATTCTAAGCACTAGTGATATTTGCAATAATTGCAAAATTGCAACGGCTGGATATATAGATTCGACCGTCCCCTATTACAATGCTTAGGATCTTTGTTCGTAAAATTTGTCCCATGCATAATAGGAGGGAGTTGGTACCTCAGTGGTTACCACATCGAGCTTACACACAAGAAGTGATTCGGAATCCACTATAAACTGTAGGCCCCCGTCTCCTTTACTCAGACTAATCTAGATCTCCTGGACTGGAAGAGGGCCATTAAGGTGGCATGGAAGGTGGTTGAAGCACATTTTTAAAATATATTCGTTTTTTAAATTAAAGCATATATTTTTTTATTTGCCCACTCTAGGTATATAAAAAAAATTCCTTTTAAAATGCATAAATATTATGTAAACTTAAGTAAATGAATTACCTGCTTGTGTGCACAAAATTTACTTAGTGACTTATTCTTGGGATAAAATCTACAGAAAATCGCTTAATGATAGGTATATTATCACTTAATTACTATTTCATAAACAATACAAAGCATTGTTCATTAAATATTTGTTTACTAGACAATACAATTCAAATTTCCTTTCCTGTACAATTTGAAAATTTGTCTATGACACAAAGATTAAACTTCACCAATGAAAAAAGCAATGCTTGCTGATATAAAACAATCAGAGTAAAATTAGTTTTATTGCTTGATTTAATTTGAAACTGTGTAGCCTGTTACAAAGAAGGCGAGATATGGTATTATCGAACATTCATTAATTCACCCTAAGGGCTATCAAAATAAAAAGGAAAAACAGATGAGTTATACGAATTTCTGCGAAACGAAATGCGAAAAAAAGTTTATACCGTTAAAGGATTATTTACTCTAATGAAAAGGGCCAATAAAACAGAACGAGGTATTGACTTTGCAAATATATACTTCTGTTTTAATTTAACTCATTTGCTCTCCCTATTATGTTTATTCAAAAGAAAAAGCTGAAAGGAACGACAAAAGTAGAGTGGGTTGTAGTATTGTCGCTGTGGGTTCGACTCCCACTATTTCCAGATATATCCAAGAGCTTGGTTATTATTTAAATGCAAAAAATGGGTAATAATAAACAGGGAAAGGTTCGTTCTTACACATTATAATCCTACACACGACATTTCCCACACAAAATATACAACCAAAAATTTAGTACATACGCCATATCATGAACGCTCATTTCCTACACGAAAAATCTGCACATTTTTTGTATTAAACGCAGCGTACTTTTCAACACATAAGTAATTTATAATATTGACACGTTTAAGCCGGAAAGCCGATCGGTATAGTCGACCCTAATTAAAATAGGAAAATCCCACTAGGTCACTCATCCCTTGTACCTGTGTAATGTATAGCCAGTTCAGTCGGTATTATTTCAACCTTCAAAGGCTTCACCTCTGGCACGCGAACTTAGTTCAATTGTAACTCTATTTTGATAAATTTTTGTTAAATATATACCTTCTTCTGATTACACGTTTTTACTGGTTGCACACGCAATATTAAACATCAACACTTTGTCAGGCTTATAATTCCTACACGCACCTCGAAATATTCTATACACCAGATGTATTCGTGCTAGACTTTCTTACACATCGTATTTTCCTTATTTTGTTTCTCACACATTGCTTCCAAAAGCGAAGTTTTTACAAAAGATATTTTTCACTCTATATAAAAAAATTTACTTTTAAAATGCAGAAATAAGATGTAATTATGTTATTAAAAAAAAAAGAAACTTGATGCAGAAGAAAAAAGGAAGGATATCATAAATAACAGTATTAAAGAAGTTCAATACAGTATATAGACTATCTTATATAGCAAAAAACCTGGTGAGTAAAGTTGCCCACTGACCCACTTGTTTTTAATTTTCTTTTTCTCATTTGCTCCCGCTATGCGCACCTTTGCGTCCCAAAGTAATTAGCTAGCGTCCTAATCGTGTTCAGGGGGGGGGGGGGCGAAGTTAAGGCTTTTTCGGTCATATTTCATTATTTTTTACAAAGAAATGCATGTTTAAGTTAACAAAGTTTACTAGGCGGTAAATATACAAAGAATGGAGAAAGAAATAAAATGTGGTTTGCAAGGTGTACGATTAGGTAATCCTAACATACATCGGATATACTTTTTTTGGGCTCAAAATAATCTGTGGCTTTATAAATCTGCACCCCAGAAGACAAGGCCATAGTGAAAGTGAGACTGTATATGGGCAAATAATATACTTTTAAAGATTCCAGTGACACCTGTTGTTTTATAAATCGGCAGACATAGGTTGCGCTATTTAATTTAGCCACTAAGCCATCAATATGGACCTGCCACGACATGGTGCTTTGAATTGTTAATCCTACAAATTTTGTTGACAATTTTGTAAAGATTTGGCACCTAGACTGACATAGATGGATTCGGTGTTATTAGATGTTTTGCTGAATGGTGTTATTTTTTGACCAATCTTCCAGTCTTCCATTTTTTAAATGGCATTGTTACATTAATAGTACAGTACCTAGAGGTAAAAAATATGCAAAACTTCGGAATAATGTCATATTGAACGGATTTCGTTCATTTCTGGCAGTATAATAGTAAATGCTTCACAGAAAAGTTTCTATATTGTGCGGAGGCTTGCTAATTTATAGGGGGTGGATGCCACCCCTTCTTAGGGGGCGGCACTTCAAAAAGATTTATATTTATTGGAGCTGAAAAAGAATAAAATTTTAAGAAGAAAAGGTTCTATGCAATTTTTCACATAAACTGATAGTTATTAAGTTATAACGACTTCAAAATTGCGATTTTAGCGTAAAAAAAGGTATTTCCAAAAGGCTTTCGTCAAGTATCTCGAAAAGTATTACTTTATCGAAAAACTGTTACAGGCCAATTACAGAAAGTACAAACTGGGAATTAATTATAATTTTTGTTTATTAATGTAGGATTAATAATTTCGGAGATATTTAGGTTGACATATGGCAACCAAGAGTTCATAAGATAATTATTTAGAGAGGGAGTTAAATATCTCAGAAACTGTGACATCTATGTCAAGAATGCTAATATGTAGAATAATAGGTTATTAATTAAGCTTTCAACTGTTTTTTTTTACTTGTTTCTGTGGCAGAAAAAACAAAGAAGTTATGACCGAAGCAATGTGCGTCTTCACATTTTTTTAATAACAACGTCGCCATTTTGTTACTGTAATTAGCCAGTAATTAAAAAAAATGAACTTCAACCACTATTTCTCATTAATATATAGCATGACGTAGATGCTCAAATTTTTTCGTTTGTATACAACACTTGCTTTAGAAAAAATTACAGTTTAAACTATAAAGGTATTTTCGATAGAATGTAATTCTTTTTTCCTTTTCCAAATATCTCAGTAAATATTAGTTTTATTGAAATATGGGTAGAGACCAAAAATAAAGCTCATAAACTGATAATGAATCTCGCCTTTTTAATTATTTACATAGATTTAATAGTTTCGGAGATATGAAAGTTTACAAACGGCGTCCGAACGTTTATGAGACGAAAAATGCAGTTTAAATGTTAAATATCTCAGAAATTGTGACACCTACGTGACGCATGCTAAGAAATGAAATTGAAGACAATTAATTGTGCTTTCAAATTATTTTTTACTCGTTCCTGTAGCATAAGAAATAAAGAAGTTATGACGGAAAATGTGCGTATTTATATTTTTTTATATAAAAAGGTCGTTTTGCCATTTTGTTGCTCCAATTAGTCAGTAATTTAAAAAAATTATCTCAAATACAATTTTTCGTTGAAATGTAGCATTACCAAGATGCTCAAATTTTTCTGCTCATTGCTTTAGAAAAATATGCATTTTAAACTTTAAAGGTCATTTCGAAACACTTGGATACCAAATGTAAACTTAAATATCTCCGAAATTATTAATCCTACATAAGTAAACAAAAAATATAATTAATTCCTACTTTGTACTTTCTGTAATTAGTCTGTAACATTTTCTCGATAAAGTGATACTTTTCGTAATACTTGACGAAAGCCGTTGGGAAATAACTTTTTTTGAAGTCGTTATAATTTAAAACCTATCAATTTATGTAAAAAATTGCATAGAACCTTTTCTTCTTAAAATTTGATTCTTTTTCAGCTCCAATAAATATATATATATATTTTAAGTGCCACCTCCTGAGAAGCGGTGACATCCACCCCCTATAAATTAGCAAGCCCCCGCACAATATAGAAACTTTTCTGTGAAGCATTTGCTATTATACTGCCAAAAATGAACGAAATCCGTTCAATATGACATTATTCCGAAGTTAAAACCTCTGGTTACTGTACTATTACTCGAGAGATATTTTATAATACCACTGTTTAGTGCAGCCGTGCTGTTATCTGCAAATTGGTAAAATGAGATAAAGTATGGCATATCATTAACATATAATAAGAACAACAAGGGACCCAGAATAGAGCCTTGCGGCGGCACCTCTTGGGATATTATTACTTTATCTGATAAAGTATTTGTCACAGTCTTGTCACCTGCTAGAGGAGAGCTAGCTCCCAACTGCGCGCTTTAAATTAACTCTAGCGCACTAATACCTAATTAGTTATTAGATATCAAAGCCGGTGACGGCTGGAAGCAAGTAAAACTGAAATGTAAAAAAAATGTTCAAATATACTTAGAATGTCATGAAACGTTGAAATTTTAAGTTTGAGCAGATAATTTTTGGTCCGTCTATCTCTCGGTCTGTCTGTCGTCCCGTCTGTAACTTCTTTTGTGCGCACGATTACTCTGGAACGGTTTACGATATTGACTTAAAATTTGTTATAAGCGCGTGGGTATTATAACGATATCTGGAATTAGATGTTGATCTTACTCCGTTGAAGGGTTGGGGGGTAAATGGGTAAAGCAAGCAAATAAGAGACCATAAAACTGGGATTTAGTGTATGTACGAGAAACCAAGGTCTCAAAATTGTTTTTGGCATCAGCCACCCCATTACCACCCTCCACCCTGTTATTAGAGGGTATAAAAAATAAAATGAAGATTTGGCTTGTGTACAAAAATCAAAGGCCTCAAAAAATTTTTAAACATCCTCCACTCCTACTACTACCACCCCCCCCCCCCCCCCTCGCCACCCCCATTACCGATGAGGCATATCGTTTTATGGGTTTTGGTCTGTCTGTCCCTCCACCCTTTTATTATAGGGTATAAAAAATAAAATGAACATTTGGCGTGCGTACAAAGGCCTCAAATTTTTTTTAAGTATCCTCCACTCCTACTACTAGACCCGCAACTTGCTGAGTCCTATCTACGGTCACTTTTAAAACAATGTTTAATAAGACTTGCATTTACAATTTGTTTAAAGAACACCTAACACTAAGTTACTCCAAATTTCAATCTTATCGTTTTCGTGCTTTTGTAAGCTTCTTGTGAAGCTTACGAGAAACGTGACAATCGTAACGGCATTTTGAACATTATTTTCTCACTAACACAACGATATGATAAATTGTTCTCTACGAACGATATTTATGATTTTAGAAAAGTGCCTGGCAACTACAACATACCCTTCGTTTTTGCGAAGAGCATAATAAAGAGAACGGCAAAAAACCCTTTTAATTTCAACTCCAATTTCGACAGTACATCTCTGTTTAAAGGGTCTTAGTGAATAGAAATGCCTTTGTTATATTCCATTCCACTTGAATCATCCTTAATATACATACGAGCATATGAATTTCCCGTCATCATTCTCTACTACAAAGTAAACCGATCTGATGGACTGTGGGGGCTCGGCCTGACCTCGTTGGCCTTACTCCAACTTCCACTGTTCTGCTCACGTGATGAGTTGCGTTGCTTGACGTCAGCCGCAAGCGTCATGCACCGGCCAGGGCGCCGTGACGCATTTGATCCTTTTTCTTATACATATTACATGGCGTGTTCGATCGCAGATTAGAAATTATAATTGTGTGTGAGTCATATTTATTTGATATTCATAGTATTCGTGGGAACAAAAATTAATGGTGCTCTGTTGGCGTTTCATATGAGACAGTGTATCAGAAATAAAATAGTATATTTCGGCACAGTTGGCCGTATTACTTGCATATTATAATGTTATTACGATAATTGTAAATAATAATAATTCAGTGGAAATCCGTGAAAAAGATTATTTCTAAACAGTAGAAACATCAAAATTAATTAACGCCAGAAGACACAGACGGGAGTTTCTCATTAGTGTTGTTCCACTGCGTGTGTTTAACAAAATAATATTATACGACATAGGAGTAGATAGAAAATAAATCGTACTTTGTTACGTGCGCTTTGGTGCTGGTAACGACTAGACTCGGCGGAGTCGGGTGGGTATAACGTATTTACTTATTACGTTATAAAAAAACGACTATGAGAGCGCCAAGTAATTTTCCTAAATTACATATCCGCGATACTTAATAAAATTATTAAACTTAGATCTGGCCAAACGACACTAGAGTACTAACTAGGTTTAAATAAATCAACAACCAAATTAAAAATATAGACGTAAACAAATATATAGTAAGAGTAAAATATTACGATTACAATAGTTAAACAAATAGTTAAAACAACAAAGAAAAAAAATCACATAACAAATAGTTTTCAACTGATATCCCAAACAAAAAAAAAATAGGGTGGGGTCGGTAACTCCCTTGACCTCGAGTGGGTAATCCGGGATATAGGTGAATACGCCCAAAATCTTTTACTGAATACCTTTATCCTCAGATGGATACTTTCAGGATTAACCTTGCCTAGGTAACTGTTACCAAAATAATTATACTAATGCTCCTTCGTAGGCCTATTAAAGCAAACAAAAAAACTTATCTTATTGGTTTGCAATATTCTAGTTACCGTAAAATTAATTCTAATAAAACCTCCACCATAAGTACCGCACTTATCGTGTAGAAGAAAGAGTTTGAGGTTTACGAAGGAACCTGGAACTGGGCCGGCGACTGCGACGAAATTCTCCCCGTTTGTTTTCCTGTACAACCCACGGGTTTTCCTCCTCTACAACAAGTTCTACACTCCTTCTCTGGGGCCCTTCTGAACTCCTTATAATCATGCAACACAGATACCCTTCGGTTATCACCCGACCAAAAAAAAAACGCCTAAAATAAAATATTACGAAATTGTATCGAGCGGACTTTTCTGAAAATCAAATTGTAATAAATAGCAAAGGAATTAAATAAAACTCACCTCCCGTGCTTTATGTCCGATGCACCAAGGAGACGTTTTATGATTTTAACACTTTCTCTGAAGAAAAGAATCCAAAAATTTGTTGATATTATCAACCTATGTATCACCGATATTCCTTATAAATATCGTCTTTCTTTAGATTACCCTGGACTAAGCCGTTAAAACGTAACTTTGTTTGATTATTAACTATCCAAGTGGTGTCTGTTCTTCAAATTATCGCTATAGAATTATGTTCCTACCTGGACTCCGCGATCTCTACCCAATCGATAAATCCCTATATACTATGCATCATATATTTATTTTCTTTAAATCAGATATTATTCAAGATGTTGGACATTATTACAATAATTACCACCATTCAGAAGACCAACAATTTGTTGTGTACGATACATAATACATAGTAAAAATAGTCAAAACAAACTTAATTTCTGGTTCTTAAAACTCCAACAGTTTCCTAGCTCCTGGACGAGTTCATAGGATGTAAGTCTTCTCGATTTTCATTAAAGCATATTAATATATAAATATGAAAGTGACAATAATAAGTTTCGGCCGAAAATTATGACTACATCGACAATAACAGGACCCATTCCAATATTCTCTTTATAAATGTTACATCATTGTCCGAGGATGAGATAGCGATGTCAATGAAGAAATTAAAAAAATAAAATAACTAGTAGTACGGAGGGTATTCCCAGCTTTGTTACTAAACATTGTGCATATATAGTTTTTAACAATTCTTTTTAACTTACTTCTGAAGCAAGGTATTTTGCATAATACTTGGAAAACCGCCCTCTATCAATTTTGAGAAATGGTGATATCCCTTAGGAACGAACTATAGGCCTCTCACCTTATTGTGTAGGTCTTTGTATAGTCATCTACTCGCCAGTTAAAAATACCATATCTTTTGATCCACACAGTCTTAAGGAAAAACGTTCCACTAATACTAATTTAATATGCTTCACGCAACTCTCTAAAATTATTGATCAACAGAGGGTAAATGTGATATATACTGACTTCTCAAAAATCTTTTCGTATAGACACAGAATTCTCTTAATAAAACAGGAAAACATGGATTTTCTTGCGATGCTTGTAAATTTTTTTCGCTCATACTTGATGGACAGTTTACAACACGTTACATGTAACTGTTTTAAATCTAGTCTATATGAAATAATCTCAGAGGTTCTACAAGGATCTAACCTAATCCCGTTATTCTTTTGTGCTTTCATTTATGATACGAATAACTTACTTGGTTGTCATAAATAGTTTTTTGTAGATGACTCGAATGCATTTTCATTAGTTAAGTCCATCGATCAATGTCATAATTTGCAAACCAAGTTAGACAACGTGGTCCACTTCCAAATGTAATATCGCAACCTAGTCCCGTAGACTTAATGTAACTCGCAGGCTCTGAATCTGACCAATACAAACGTGATTTTGTCGTTCGTTTTGATTAAAAATTAAGTATTTTCATGCTTATGGGCAAGCGTGTCATCCTCCATAACAATTTTGGAATTTACATTTACGCAAAAGTCAAAACTTTCAGAATGCTGATGTTTATAACGTTGTTCTGGGTCTATGTCTGATTCTAAGACTGAGACAGACAGAATTGTCTAAAAATCCATTTATGATTGCTGCACCAGATCTATCGTCCGGATCATCAGAAGATGTTCTAATGAAGGCTGTGATTACCATTATTTATTAAATAAGCTAAACTTTAATACATTACAGTTTATGGGACATTTATATTGTTTAAAGTCTTCGCTTATTGTACGTATGCTCTCACATAACAGGCTTGGCCGACAAAATATTGGGTAAATTGAATTGTTTTGTGCCAAAGCTTAACAGTAACGACACTTATTTATATTCTACAGCCGATTGGCAAACATAAGTGTTAAATTAAGATGCTATAAATATAGTACAGGAAAACTTTACTTTAGCTCGAAAAAAATTTGTGCAGATCTTAAAGTTTGGTTATAAGTTCACGAAACAAAAAAGTTTAGGAGTTTTACGAATCCACGGGAACCTATAGGGGCATTTTTAATTAAAAAATCGATTTTTCTCTATTCTCTCGAGAAATATGGCATTTACAAAAAAAGTAGTTCAAATAAAAGTTGTTTAGATAAAATTATCTCTAATTTGGTGTTTTAAATTTAATTATATAGCAATAATTAACCGAAATACTAGGGTTTTAACTTCAGAATAATGTCATATGATTAGATCTCGTTCGTTTTTGGCAGCTTAATAGCACATGCATAAAAAAAAGAAGTGTCTATATTATGCGAGGACTAGCTAATTTACACTACCACCCATTTTCAGGGCACCTAAAAAAAAACAAAAACATTGGAGCTGAGAGAGAATTAAATTATAAGAAGAAAAGGTTTCATATAAATTGATAAATTGATAGATGTAAGTTATAACTACTAGAGAGTTTGAGATTTTAGCTTGAAAAAGTGGTATTTCATCAAATAAGTCGAAAGGTATTACACTGAACAAAAACATGCTGGAGACAAATAAGAAAGCTACTAAATTAAGGATGAATTTCGTTTTGTATAATTTTTGTAGAGTTAATGGTTTTGGAGATCTGGAAGTCTAAAGGTGGCGTCCGAACGTTTATAAGACGAAGTATTTATTTTAAATGTTAACTATCTCAGAAACCATGGCACTTAGACCAAAAACGCTAATAATCAAAATGAAAAACGGGGCGAGCGTAGAGGCGATTTCAATGTGAATGTCAGTCGATATTCCGTTGAAGCAACGTCGAGCGCGGTTAGTACTTGGATGGGTGACCCACCTTGGGAAATACAGCGTTCTCGTCCCACCTTCTAGCGGCTTGTATATCAGTGTATACGCGGAAGCTACGTAATTTCAGACGAGGATTACGTAGTGGATATACCATCCTTCGGAGGAGATGTAAAGCAGGCGGTCCCTTGTCTATTAAATGGCAAGAAAAAGATCCCTACTCTTCTTAAGGGAAGAGGTTCGGCAAAATTTCCAGGTTGGAGGTAGCTCGTCTCCTGGCGTCGGTGATAGGCCCTGGTAGCGGAAATAGGCCAACGTTAAATAAATAGATTAAAAAAAAATGGAAAACTATTAATTAGGCTTTCAGTTTTTTTCCTATTTTTATAGCAAAAAAACAAAGAAGTTATGACAGAAACAATGTACGTTTTCACATTTTTTTTTTTAAATAAAAACGTCGCAATTTTGTTGTAAGTAGTCAGTAATTAAAAAAATATATTCCCATATACCGTATTTCGTTAATATATGTGACGACGCTCAATTTTTTTCATCGTCTTACAGCGTTTGCTTTAGGGGATTTTTTAGAAAAAAATGTAACATTCTTGTTTCTCTCCAAATATCTCAATAAATATTAGTTTAATAGAAAATATGGTGGACATCAAAAATGAAGCTTATAAACTGAGAATAAATTAAATTTGTTTATTTATTTGTGTAGGGTTGATTGTTTCGGAGATATTTAATTTTATGGGTGGCATCCGACCGTTTTTAGGATGCAGTATTTTGTTTAAAATGTTGAATATCTTAGAAACTGTGACACTTCCATCAAAAGTTCTAAGAAACAAAATTAAAGGCGTTTAATCAATCTTTAAAATGATTTTTTGTTTGTTTCTACATCACAAAAAATAAAGAAGTTATAGCCAATTCAATGTGCGTTCTCACATTTTTGTTAACAAAATGTCAGCATTTTGTTATTGTAATTGCTCAGCAATTATTTTTTCTTTAAAAAATGCTGTTTTTCGTTAATATATATAGCATCACATAGATGCTCAGTTTATTCTGTTTTAGAAAAAATCCATCGGCTATCCCGTATTTCGGTTAATTATTGCTATAAAATTAATTAAAAACACCAAATTAAAGATAATTTTGCCAGAAACAACTTTTATTTGAACTATTTTTTTGTAAATGCCATGCCCTTTTTACACCTTATAGGTTCCCGTGGAACCGTAAAACTCTTAAACTTTTTTGTTTCGTGAACTTTGGCTTATTTTAAACTTATAACCAACGTTTTAAAGTTTGCACAATTTTTTTCGAGTTACGGTCATTTTTTCAATCTTTTTCTGTACTAATATTTATTATTCTAATTATCATTCAGTTGCAGATACTTCTGATATATTTAACTATTAGTAAATAAAAATCGACTTGCCACATTTGTGTTTTTTAGTCACAATTAATAGTCTGGGGTCCAACAGTACGAAATCGCTCTAAATTCCAAGTAACCTGTTCCGACATGACGTACATTTTTCAACTTCAGATTTGCAAAAAGGGTTATATAGGACACCAGAAATGACTTGTCGGATTCTTATCAGCTCTTGCATAACTTCTTAAATGATAAGAAAAGAGACGAAATGATAATTCCTAAAAAAATGTTTCTTAATACATAACACGTCCTGTAAAAGAAACTATGAGTGCTATCCATCTAATTTTTTTATAGTATACACTAAAGGCGCTTGGATGAGGTTTTTTGGGAAAAAAATATGAAATCTGTAACTACTAACATATTGTAGTAAGAATTTCAACGTACGAGCAAGTACTTCAATTTTAAATTTTTTGTGTATAAACTATGCTAACAAACATACCTAATATATTGAAAAGGTTTTTAAGACAAGAACTAAGTTGATATTGCATATAGTATTCGAGTTGTGAATTTTTAAAATGATGCGGCGCATGTAATAAAGGTGACAGCACATAAAGCGCATGAAAACAGTTTACAGTGGAATTAGCTGGTATGTTTATGTTTATTATGCGGATGTACTTATGTATATAGTGTGAAGTTATTTGTCTTAACATTTTAACATTATAAAAACTATTTGTGTCTGATTGTTTAAATCGATTGATTATTGTTTGCGGTTCATATTTATTATTTACTAGCTATGCCCGTGGTTACGTTCGCGTGGAATTTTGAAATTGACTAAAAAGCTTCTTTATAAACGACGTATGAGGTAGAATCACCATTCTGGAATATTTCAGAAAACTCACAAATTTTCTGGAATATTCCAGAGTACTCTCAAAGTTTCTGGAATATTACAGAAGTTTAATCTTAAAAGTTTATGCCGTGCAAATACGCTTATTGTAGAGATCAAGCTGTATCTCCTGTTCTACTAGACCGATTTTCATAAAACTTGGCTTAGTCTAGGCCGATTTCGATGAAATAAGAACTAAATGTTACTCCAAACTTGGATGAACCTCATTGGTTCAGTAGTTTCTGCGTGATGCGCGTTCAAACAGACAAGCAGACAAACAGAGAAAAATTCCAAAATCTGTCTTAATGTATTCCATTACTCATCTTACATCTCCCACATCAGTTTTTTGCAACTATTTTCAATGTACATACACGTCAACTTTACAAATGTATTGTATGTATACGTTTGAAAATTATTAAAAGGTAAAATAATTTAATAAAAGTGATTTACTCCCTCCCACCGACGGAAGACGCTTTTCAACAACATGTTGCAAATATTACTTTTTTTAAACAGTGTTGTGAACCGTCATTCAAATTACCTCTTGCACAAAATTTTGGGTGCAGAATTGGAAATCAGGAGCTGGTACCGATAATGTCGACAAAAAAAAGTTTATCTGAACTTAAATTAAAAAGTGCAACTGTAAAATAAAATGCGACACAAAATGTTCTTGTGAGTGGTATTCAGTTGCGTGCTCGTGTGCTGCTTTTCCTGAAAATTGTTTTAAGGGAAAAAGCAATATGCATCATTTTATAATGATAGTGATTCTGACTAAAATGTTAGACTCGTTATACACAAAAATTACATAATATACAACATTAATGTTTTATTTAAAATATCTCCCTTTTCTGCTTTCTGTTAAATATGCTAAATACCTCTTAAACAATATAAAAACGAGTAGAAGTTGTATTCGGGCATGGCCAATTGCGAATACCTATTTGATTAACATTTTGCTCGAACACACAATTCACTTTGTATCGATTATTATTTTTTTAAATCAGTGGCCGCAATCGGCAACGCCCGACTACTACTTTTATTCGTTTTGTTGTATTATTAACATAAAGTAATTCAAATTTGCAATTAGATTGAACAATATAGTGCTTTTTACTGTTACACTGTACCAATTATCGTGTAGACTATTTTTATTTTAATGTTGCATAATTACGCGCCTCATAAAAAATCATAAACAAAAAACTGTATACGTTATCGACAGGATCTTTTTTAAAAAAACTTTTTCAATATATGGACTATATTTGGTAAGCAATTGTATATAAGAATTTCATAAATTTAACATAGTTGTCCGCATATCGAAATTTTTAGAACGTAAATATTAACCTTTTGATTTTAATTATTTTTTTCAAAAAAAAATATTCTTTTCAAAAATACCAATAGCTTAGTTAGAATCCCGTATATCTTTTGAATGTACATACCAAAAATCAGATCGGTAGGTTACATAGTTTTTGTTTTAACGGAGAATGACCATTGCAAAACATAATTTTGTAATTATCAATCCGCCATCTTTTTTGCGATTTCTGAAGTTGCGCAAGAGCAAAAATTAATCCGACAAGTGTTTTCTAGTGCCCCAGGTAATGCTCTCTTCATTACTTATATCAACATTTGTACGTCATGTCGGAACAGGTCATCTTGATTTTGGAGTGCTTGGACCCCGGACTATAAGTCGTAAAGAATTACGCTCCCAAAATTTGAACATAACGATACGGGCACCTTGTACATATAACATCATTGGCCCTAGCGTGGATATGAATAGCTCAGAATAAAAAAAATATTGATGTAATATATCAACAGAGCATTAGGAATATTTGTTTATTGTACCAGTAATATTCACAGCTAGATGCAAAAAAGTATCGACCAATTAAAAGTGTCTTAATTAGAGCCTCTAAACCTAAACTTAATACAACAATAGATACAGCGTGAAAATGCATTGTGTTAAATGTAAATCTGATTTGTCTGGATTGCAATACATTTTCAGCATCCTATTGTGTGGAAACTACATTTTAGATGAGATATTTCATTTTAAAATTCCCAGATACGCCAATACAATGGAAGCATATCGATCATCCCCTTTTTATTTCGTTTTTAGTTCCGAAACTGTACAACAATCGAGTCGATGATAAATTGCGTTAATGCCGTTTCTGAAGTTAATGAACAACTGTTTTGTTCTCAAATATTTCTAGAATGCTGTTCTCGGTGAATGCAAAATTAGAACAATGAATTCTTTTATTTGAGAATAAATGGATAAAACAAGTTGCTTTATTCTCTCTTAAGTAGGTACAAAAATAAATTAGTATTAATATTACGCTTTAATAAATACACAATTCCAGTATTTTAGTCCGTTACTAAGAAACTATCAGAAAACACCGGAAATGATCCGTTGCCAAGCGACGATTAACAAAACCGTACGGGAATGTTATTATCCCGGCTTAGTCCGGGAAAGTAACATTCCCATACAGTTTTTTATGTATATTTTAGACAGTAAATAAATACACGCAGACAAACCAACTCACATTAAAATTGCATTTATTAGTAAGCAGTTAGATTGTAATGAAGAAATGTTCTGCATTAATGCAAATTCCTTTATTGATAATAATATTGATTGTGATTTCAGAAAAAATAGTATGTGTATTTCGGTGTGAAAGCACATTCCCGGACTTCGATGCTTGTTGGCCTCGGCTAGCGCCTCGGCGAGATTTTGCATCGTCGTCCGGGAATGTATTGCTTTCACACCTAAATACACAATATACTATTTTATTCCTATATATTTATAATATTGATTGCGATTTCAGAAAGAAATAGGTGTACATCATAGTAATACTCCAGGCATTAGAGACCATATAGGACCCTTACCTGAAAAAATTCATGGTAGTTCTGGAGATAGGCTTTCTTTACGTTTTTTGGGGCACTGAATCCGAATTTTTAACTTCCCACGAAAAATTCCCATTCGGAACCCCCGCAAATTTAGAAAAAAGATACCTAGAAATTCGGAAAGTAGACAAAATTTGCAACAAAAACGGTCCTTTGACATGAGCCTCGGCGCTGCGGGACTGCATGCGCTAAGTATTGTCAAAATTAAAGATTGCAGGTTTATTGGGGGGTTTCTGAAATAATGCCATCATCATACTTAGCGACAAGTTGAGCCTTGATTGTTTTAATGTGAGGTTTATAGTCACATTTAATTTGATCTACAAGTTGTTTAAACGAAAGTTGACACTCGTGCTCATTTTCTTCGAGAAAAGAAAATACGTACTTTATGGCAGCTTGTACTTCAGATTTGGGTTTTAGAATTAGAGTAAGCTTTTTCATGCAAGACAAATGATACCGAGCTTGTTTCGCCACTAAATCGCATTCCACAGGAGTCAAGCGATGCACAATTTTATCACCCCAATCTACTTTTCGATTTTTCGCAAAATCTATGGCTTTATTCTGTATATTTAGCTGACGCACATTATACACAGGATCCCGTCGCTTTGGAGCCAAACGACTTTGCTGTTCAGAATAACTAACCGATATTATTTCAACGCATAAAAAACAATTCTGTTTGAAAGAAAAACTCTGTCTCGGAACGCCTTCGCGGAATCACGGGATATTCCGGAAATGGTCTGTTTTTACATACGATGCGATTAGCTTCTGGTTAACGTATAACCTTTGACACCTCCTATGCACCACAATCGTCGTACGCCCAGTTAAAGGATCATATTTACTTTCCGCCTTAAACTCTCGGTTTGGAAAGATTTTAAATCTTTTTCCGTCGCGTTCACTGTTGTGTTATCCGATAACGGTTGCTCGCAAATGAAACAATTTAAAGTCACATCAACCATGTTTAAAATATTATAAGAAAACAGTTCTCATGCAAATAAAAAAAGTTTTTTTCTTCAAGCGTATTAAAATGTTTAAATTATGTCACCAAAAACAGAAGTAGAAGTAGGACATTGTTTTACTAATAACAAAATGTTAGTACCGAACGCCACCGTAGTGGACATTGTTTTACTAGTAACATAATGTTAGTTCCGAAAGCGCCGCCGTAGTGGGTATTGTTTTACTAGTAACATAATGTTAATACCGAAAGCCACCGGTGGCGCGCTATCCACTAGCCACTTGTCATATTGTGTCAACATGTAAGACTGTAGTTTGAATATTTGTACATTTATGATAAATAAATGAATTTTTGCATTTTAATACGCTTGAAGAAAAAATAGTATATATTACACGGAGTAGAACGCCTTTTTTTGTGTTTCGCCCAGTTTGCGGCTTCGGCTTCGCCTCAGCCGCAAATCGTGGGCTCAACACAAAAAAAGAGTGCGTTCTACTCCTAGTAATATAATATACTATTTAAAGCAATGAAAACAATAAACATATATTGTTTATTGTTTTCATTGCTTTAAAAAACTGAGGACAAAACGCCTAAAAAATTACAATCGCGATCAACATGTTGCTATCAATTTTTGAGCAACTGGCAGGTGTTGTGGGTAGGGCTCCTGACAACAGCACGCTAGCTCGAGAAGCGTGGCAGGGAAGCGGGGTAGCCCAAGAAGATCGAAAGACGAGAGAGCAACTGTGGAGTTGCCGTATGATACATAAATGCATGCGCGGCGCGGAGGCGTATGTTTCGGGACCCACTCGCTCCCCTCCCGTTCGTCGTACATCAAAATATCAAAGGACCTTTTTTGTTGAAAATTTTGTTTGCTTTCTGAATATGGGTATTTTTTCTGTAAAACGAAAAAAAACTTTTGTTGTTGGTGGGAATTTGGAAATTTGGATTCAGCGAGCCAAAAAACATAAAGTAAGCCTATTTCCAGAACTGCCGTGAATTTTTCTAGGTAAAATTCTCTAATGCCTGGAGTATAAAAGCACATTCCCGGACTTCAATGCTTGTTGGCCGAGGCGTTAGCAGACTATTCTGTCTCTTCTATTTTTCTCGATTGATAATATTTTACGATTTACAGCCGTGAGAATGGTCGAAATTTGGGATGACAGTACAATGAATATTAATATTTATAAATAGTCAAAGTATATCAATTTTTGGTTTCATTAAAGAGACAATAATTGAAGAAAAAATATTGTACTAACACACCCCGAAAGTGCTTTTACTGAACTCACAAGCTTCCAGGCCTCGCCTACGGCTCGTCCTGGATTTGCTTACTCGTCCAGTAAAAGACCACTTTCGGAACTTGTTACGTAATAGTTACGTAACAAGTTCCGAGTAAGCAAATTCCAGGACGAGCCGTAGGCGAGTCCAGTAAAAGCACTTTCGGGGTGTGTTACCATACAATATTTTTTCTTCAATCCTCTCTTTAATGAAACCAAAAATTGATATACTTTGACTATTTATAAACGTTAATATTAATTGTACAATAACTATTATCTGACAGTTTTAAGCGTCATTATTTTGTTACTATAGCAACACGACTGTCTAGCGTTGAGTACGAATGTCATTAATATGATTCATAGTAAAATATAACCTGCAAATTGACATTAACGTTTAAATGATCTGTGACTTTACAGTACTAGTACCCGTAATAGCTATTTTCGGGGCTAGTACTAGAATACGGTACAAAAAATCGTATCGAAAAGTACCTACTTTTGGAACGATTGAAGAAAAAATAACTATTTTTTAAAAATATATTCAATTATTATTCTGGATTGGCTTAAATGATTTTTATGAAATAAATATTCTTCCCAATAGTTTTTTCATCAAGCTACGCACATGCACATTGGGCGGGGCGGGACAAATTCAAACCCTGGCATGTATTATAAAACTAACGTCATGCTACAAAGCAACTAAAATTATATCATCTGCGTCATTAAATTCCATTATTTCTGTCCTAAGTAATAAGCTTAATTTTAATATGATGCGAAAGGCATTTATCTTCAATTTTTGTTGCCAAATTATGAAACGTTATTTTGATGAAAACAGCTTTATTATATAACTGAGATAGTAAATTATCTTGGCTTTGAGCTTTAATATGTATATTACGTTTTCTTTATGAGTATATATCTCAAATGTTAAATATCGCACATTTACCAGTATGACGAAATTATTATGTTTGCCTATAAACATTTTGTCGTATTCATTTAATTAAAGTGATACAGGAAGGTTTCCTTTGATCGCCTACGCCTTCTTCTATGATATCAAAAAAAAATTTTTCCCTTTAATTTTCGCAGTTGTAGAAAAAAAAAGCACCTCGAATTGAAATATCTAAAATAGTATTAGTCCATGTAATGAAGCATTATAAGGCGACTTTTTTGTAAATATTTCGTGCAAAGAAGAGATTACCTTCTTCCTGCTTTAGAGGGAGCTGAACTCGATGCGGGTGGTGGAAGAAGTCTCTGAAACCTGAAACGGCCAAAAATCACCACTTTTATGAACCCTTTATGTTTTCATATAGAAACGGGTCTGGGGAGTGATTTATCGACGGGTTATCTTGAAATAACATGGAAGGTGGTTACAGAGTAAGTGGAATCCAGACAGCAGGCCTAGGGGGTTGATTAAACCCTCCCCAGGGGTGAAAAATCATTATTTTCACCTTTTTTTTTTATTTTTCGGCCCAAATCTCTTGCTCGAATATTTTATTACCTATATTTCACGTCAATAAATGTTTCTTCGACTAATATAAAGTAACTAATATAACATAAAAAATTAACAATTTCATTGCTCATAACGCGGATTCGCGTTTTTGATATGTCTCGCCGAGTGCACAGGCCTCGGGTTGGCGTTCTGAGCATTTTTTGAGTATGTTTGTTTTTACAATTATTATTATTATTATTTTTTTTTTTCTTCCACAACTAAGTGTTAGATTTCTTGGTTCATGGCAAACCGGGGTCTAGATGACCAACGGTCTGCTCATGGGCCATCACCCTTCGAACAGTGCTACACGTAGCTAGGATTGTAGCTTTTTGTGCAAGTCCTATCACCCTCTGATGGTCAGTTATACCCAGTTGGTTAAGCGCTCTAGGCAGCTCTTTATCTATCAACCCATTTGCTGATATTACTATGGGCACTATGGACACCTTCTCAAGTAAGTAAATAGCCTTCAGTTCATTTGCTAGATCTTGGTACTTACTGATCTTTTCATTTTTCGCTTTTCTTACATTCTCATCAAGGGGAATTGTAACGTCTATAATGTGAGCAAATTTTTCCTTTTTGTTTAGAATTAATATATCAGGTTTATTATGTCTGATTTCCTTATCTGTTACAATTCCCGTGTCCCAGTATATTTTGATATCTTCGCTCTCTAGAAAGACTTCTGGCCTGTAGTTGTAGTATGGCACGATTTCATTAACAAAATTTTCATATTTGCAGATTTCCTGGTGGACTATACCGGCTACTCTGTTGTGTCGATCCAGATAATCCTTTGGCGCAAGGTAAGTACACGCAGACACTAGGTGTTGGATTGTCTCTGAAGTAGATCCACAAAGTCTGCATTTGTCGTCTGCTATATCCTGTCTTAGTATATACTTACGGTAATTTCTTGTAGGCACAACTTGGTCTTGGATGGCGTTAATAAAGCCTTCTGTCTCCGGCATTAGAAAACCCTGTCTGAGATAACTAGTTGACAGTTCAAGGTCAATATCCTGACTATATAGTGCGGCTTATTATTATTATTATTATTATTATTATTATTACTATTATTATTATTATTATTACTTTTCTACCACAGTGTTCATGACGCGGATCCTCCTTATTATGACAGCAGCATTTGATATTTTATTATTCATTACTCCCCGATGAAGAAATCATTATAACCTATTCAGAAACCTACACAATCATCGCCCCAGCGATAACTGGTGGATGAGGGTAATTTCCGTCCATTATAGAGGTTGAGGAGAGTCGGAGATGAAGGTGAATATTTTTATCGTAATCAGCGTCTGCGAAAACCGGGGAGGGCTTATTGACGATCCAAGGCGTAATTAATGAATTTTACACCCCTTGGAAGGGTTGAAGCAACCCCCGAGGTCGCTACCACCTTCTCTTCCGTGAAATATGAAGGGATATGTACAGGAATAACGATCATGTGTCGAAAAGCCTGTAAATCCTGAACAGAATTCTTTCTGGTGAGTGAGGGGTGGTTTCCGCCCGTTTGAGGGATGATGAGGAAAATGAATATTTTTCCCGTGATCAGCGATGCCGAAAACGGGGGATGCGCGTTTGAACCGAATTATTTGAAAAAAGAAATTATTTTCCACCCCTCGGGAGGGTTTAATCAACCCCCTAGGCCTGCTGTCTGGATTCCACTTACTTAATAATAACTTTCCATGTTATTTCAAGTATAACCCGCCGATAAATCACCCCCCAGACCAATTTATATATGAAAACATAAAGGGATCCACAAAAGGGGTAGTTTTTGGCCGTTTCAGGGGGTTGTGGCGGTCAAAGACTTCTACCACCCCTTGTATCGTGTTCAGCACTCTCGAAAACCGGGGAGGTAATTTCGTCTTTGCACGAAATATTTACACTATTTCTGTCTTCATTACATAGACTATATAACTTAAGATAGATTACCAAAGTTTTCTTTTGAGTAAAATAAACATAACACACCGCATATAGTAAACAACCTTCAAATCCCAAGCAAGGTTGGCCGGAAGGAGGTTACACATTTAAAAAAAATGCAAACATACATTCATACCCGCCGACATTGTCAGTGCTGGGGCTGGGGCTCGCACCCAGTACACGATAGACAGTGCAAGGAACATATTCGCCACAAAATACGCCTTAGCCGACTGAGCCACCAGGCCGGAAGTGGCCGGGAGTACCATACAGTTTTATGATACGTGAAAATGATTATTACCATTATTTACAATTTAGCTTATCGTGTAATATGGTATTATGACTAAAGAGAAGATACACGCTACCGCCAACATTCCATAGAGTTGATTCAAGTCTAATCGCGCTTGTATTAAGTTGATAAGATGTTTTGTAGGGGAGGTTTCTTGTTGCTATACCAGCGTTAATGTTATATAGAAGGAAGAATCCTCCTATTTAAAAATAAAATGAGTAAATAAGAAAATGACGTAACGGGTGTTTTGTTAACCGATCTAACATCATCGGGAAATGATTAAATTTAAAAATATAGCAATTATACCGATTATTTCACTCATTAACGCGCCAGCCAATGAGAGCCCGTTTTTTTCACAAGATTGCACCCATCAAACGTCATTATTAGTGGTAATCCAACCTAGATCGGATTTTGACAGTACCAACATGAACAAATTATCGCTCTAATTTTTTGTGTCGCCGCGTCGACAAATATTGCGAAAATGTTTTGACAAATGCCATGTTTTGTTTCGTGAAATGTTTTCCGCAAATAGGTTCACTTTTGCTTTTAAATTTTATCTATACATTTTTCTCTAGCTTATTACTTATTGTTAACGTACCTTGTAAATTGTAATAGGTATTGTATTATGTAGTAGTAAATATAAATATAAACACACCACAATATATATAGTAAACAACCATCAGTTCCAAAGCGAAGCCTGTCTGAAATATACAGGCTATAACCCTTGCCTATCTGTAACTATTGCAATCTCCTTACTCAATAACGTAGTTACAAAATAATTATCACTGGCAGCATCTAAAATTAAATAGAAATGCCTACGAGGTAAGCAAATCACTTATTGTAAATATACAAAGTAAACACATTCGCTCTGGAAACATACTAAAAATGTTCTTACATACGGTAATCTATCAAAAAGTAACTCGCTGAATCAAAGCTGTGCACTAAATATTATAATTTGTTGCAAGGGCTCCTTTTGTGAGTTATGCTCCATTTATTTACTGCTCTTTGTTAATAGCAATACGCTGAAAAAAAATGTATTACTGTACTAATGTTTTAACCAATAATGTACTGTTATTTCTCTTTGCCGTAAATAAATATTATTATTATTATTATTATTTAGAGTTCTCTCTGCTTAACAAAGCAAACAACTTAATTTTTAAACTTCTTAAGTTAAAAATAAGGATTAAATACGTAAATATGTGTCAATGAACATTTATTATGCTGTCTGAAATCTCTTACAACAAACAATAAACAAATGTCAATACTATATTTGTACTCCACTATTTGGAAATAATTGCTCATAGACATTAATAATATATTTGAAATCGCCTACCGCAAAAACCCATTACTATGTGGCATATCTTTTTATAAAATGCCAAAAAAATTGAGGCTTTTGGTTCTCGTATAGTCACTAAATCTCGATTTTATTTTTTACTCCCTTTAATAATGGTGTGGGGGTGGTAATGGGAGTGGCTGATGCCAAAAAAATGTTGAGCCCTTGGCTTTTCGTACTAAATCCCAATTTGATTGATTCTCGCTTGCTTTACCTATTTAAAATCCAGTGAAATTAGACAAATCTGATCCAACAAAATATACCCTTCATTGTTTTTGTTTAAATCTATTTATTTTGGTGTTTTAAAGAAATATTAAAAATCGGCAACGAGATCACTATGGCATGAAAAATTATTCAAGGTTTGTTGGTTCAATGGTTCAATGTTTTTTTGCGAATATCGCGCTTTCTATGGCTCGGAGGCCAATTGAGGTTATTATAAAAATGAAAGATAATGAAATTCCGCACAAAAATAATCTCTTACATTTTTAAAAGAACTATAAATTGCTTGACAACTACCTGGCAGCTTGTGTTTAACTTCAAACAAAATTGTCATAGTGCAGTTTTCCAAACAGAAAACACCACTAAAATGATATTTTCGAACTTGGACATTATTTTAATCAAAATTTAATTAATAATAATAATAATAATAATGTTTATTTAGGGAGTAAAAGTAGTACATGAATTACTTGTTAAATAATAGTAATTACATAAATAAACATAGGAAGATCCACTGAGAACAAGTCTGTGCGTGGACGATACAAATTATTAAATTATTTATTTATTTATTTTTTATTATTATTATTTTTTTTTAATAAGTAAAATATGAAACAGTTTGGCAATGTTTGCCGGGTAGAGTAGAAAACATAGTAAAAAAAAACATAACACATAAAATAATTGATACCATTAGATTGACAGCCGAATAATATTTAGTTTTTATTTAAATTAATTGATGAATTACAGTCCTTGGCGTTGAAATAATCCATTTGGTTAGTCTCTTTTTGAATAATTTTATGGAATTTAGATTTTTTAGTTCATTAGGTACTGCATTATAAACCTTAGGACATAGGTAAATAAAGCTTCTTTGGCCAATTGTTTTTTCCATTTTTGGTATTTCTATAGAATTTAGTTTGTATCTAGTATGATAAGGGTGGTCGACTACTTGGTTCTGAGATATATTATTTTTTTGATATTGTATCAGGGTTTGGCAAAATAACTGTCTGATGTCTAAAATACTTGCCTCCAGGTACAAATCGTTACTTGAAAAAAGGTAAGGTTTATTATATATTATTTTTAAAATCCACCTTTGGAGAACCTCTAACTGTTTCAGGTGGCAGTTCATCACATCTCCCCAGGCGATGATACCGTATAGTAAATGTGTTTGGACTAGTGCGTGGTACATAGTTTTGAGGTGGTTAGTATCGAATATCTTTTTAAAATATTTAAATTTTGGTATGAGGCCACGAATTTTTTGTACTATGCTAGTTACATGTGAATCCCATTTCAGGTGGCTGTCGATGATAATTCCCAAGTACTTTATTGTTTGGGAGGACCCTAACTCAATATCAGTATCGTTATAATTGAAAATGATAGTATTATAATTTGGGAGGTTATTAACATAGCTGGTAAATGGTATGTATTTTGTTTTCTTTAGGTTAATGGTAAGTAATTTTGTAGCAAAGAAATCTAATAATATTGGTAGTTCCTGTTGAATAGTTTCTTTCAAAGTCAGCCAATTTTTGTCTCTATAGAACAAGGCTGTGTCGTCGGCAAAGCTTATTATTTGGCCAGTAATAGGGATATTAAATATGTCGTTTACATATATATTAAATAGTAATGGACCCAGCACGGTGCCCTGCGGGACCCCAAAAAGAACATTTCTTGCATTGCTGACTACATTATCAATTTTAACGCACTGTCTCCTGTCTTGTAAGTAACTTTTTAATAGTTCATGAGCTTTCCCTCTGATACCAATGTTTTTTAGGCTATCTAGCAAATCAGGATGGCTAACTGTGTCGAAAGCTTTGGCAAGGTCGACAAATATGCATATTGCTGGTTCAGAGTTATCCATTGCAGCATATACTTTTGACATTACATCAGCAATTGCATCCTGTGTCGACTTGCCCTCACGGAAACCATATTGCTTGTTCGATAATATGTTATACTTGTTTAGAAAATTTAATAATCGTTTTTTGATAACTTTTTCATATATTTTTGATAGACAAGATAACAGTGAGATGGGTCTATAATTATAAAGCTCTAATCGGTCACCAGATTTAAATATCGGTTTAATGACAGCTGTTTTGAATGCAGCAGGAAAGGTGCCACTGTTGAGGGATTTATTAAAAATATAAACTAACGGAGCAACTATATGCTCCGCACATTCTTTGACTGTTTCAGCCCTGAGGGTATCGATTCCTGGTGCTTTGTTGGATTTTAGTTCTTTTATGATTTGTGTAACTTCTTGATCGTTTGTCTGCTCTAGGTAAATTGAGTTAGCTACTTGTTTTTCGAGAACTTCGTTTTCACCGGCCTAATTTTTTTTGCTAAATTACCACCGATTTCAGTAAAAAAAGTGTTAAATGATTCTGCAACTACTTGTTTATCTAAAGTAATGTCTCCATTGTCCAGTTTTATTTTATTTATTTCATTGTTGCGTGACCTATTTTCAATATTTTTGATGCATGACCACATATTTTTTGGACTGTTTTTATTTTTATCTATTAGGGCTTTATAATAGTCTTCTTTAACCTTTTTAATAAAATAAATTATTTTTCTATTTTGATCAAATTTTGGACTTAAGGTTTTTGGACAATTCTGAGCAAGTTTTATTAATAAAATTTTCCGATAAAAAATGCCTAATATGATTTTTTGATTTTCTCCGCATGTTTTGGTACCGCAGGTGGATTTGCATTTGGTCATAAGTAGATCCTAATTTATCCTATACTTATGTAAAATTTAATTCAAATCGGAAGAAAAATAAAAAAGTTATATTCAAGTAAAACACACTGTATATATTTATTTGTTTTATTTTATCTATCGATCAGCTAATAAATACTATACATAGAACAAGCACTTAATTCTATGCATGAACTGTATGAAATGGAGCATATTATGCCTTGCGCGGAAATTTCGAAGCACATTTTTGCCTAAACTCTTCGTTGTACATAAAAAATGGAAAAGATCATTTTTATGCGGAATTTCATTATCTTTCATTTTCATAATAACCTCAATTGGCCTCCGAGCCATAGAAAGCGCGATATTCGTAAAAAACCGTTGACCTTGAATATTTTTTTATGCCATAGTGATCTCGTTGCCGATTTTTAATATTTTCTTTAAGACACCAAAATAAATCGATTTAAACAAAAAATATATATTTTGTTAGATCAGAAGATATATTTTTGTTTAAAATGAGTAGAGTATTACCCCCATTTCCCCCCAACTCTTCAACGGAATAAGATCAAAAAATAATCTAGTTCCAGTTCTCATTATACTACATAGGTGTACCAAATTTCAATCAAGTCAATGTCATAAACCGTACCAGAGTAATGGTGCGTACAAAAAAATTACAGAGAGACAGAAATATTTTTTCCGCTTAAACTTAAAATCTCGAGGTTTCATGACATTTTAAGCTTATTTGAACAAAAAAAAATTCAAAAATTACTATACTACCACTCCACTACGTAGATGTGTAAAATTACCAGAGTTCATTTAGATCTGACAAAATTTGAAGACATACATCCTTACTTTAAAAACAAGTTCGCGATACATATCATAATTGGAAATTTTCAACTGGATGAATTTTATACACTTTGTAGCTACGTATACATCTCATTACAATTCAGGCAGAAACTGGTGGAGTACATAAGATTTTATATGAAGATACTGCTGCTACTTTATTCAATATTTCTCATCTTCCCATCGAGTGTCTTTCGTTCTCTTGGGTCGTAAACTTTCAACGATGACGTCAAAAGTTTGAGATATAAAATTGACTGTATCCCTAAAGATGAGTGACAACTCGACAAAATTTGCATAATCTGTGGATTATTAAAAGTGTAGCAGGACACGTAATTATACGAATACGCTAAGAATACTTTTAGTAGTGATATTGCTTAGAACGAATTACTGATAAATCTTTTACATGTAACAAAAATTAATATTCACCGAAACAATATCATATTTAAATTGTATTCGTATATCGATGTTCAATACGACATGCGGCGCTTAGAACAGTGCATTTTCTTTGACTTTCCATTATTTTTACGTTTTGTGCTGTGCCGTACTCTACAACAATTATTTTAATTTTTGTTATTTTTGTATTTTGTGATCAAAACCAAAAAGCCACTTCTACCCTCTCCAGCTTTGCTGTCAGTCCCAAGTCTGATAAAGGGGGAGGGGAATTTATATGGTTGGACCTTGGACCGCTTCAGATTAGTTAAAGTCATAGGCGGCGCATTCCTATAAAAAGTAAGGTAATTTTTTTGGCCACATTTTTTAATTTTTCATTTTTTTAACTCTTTTCGGCGGGGATGTAGAACACACTACCAGGCGTCAAATTGATACCAATTTATATTTAGAAGGGCGCCAGTCGTGTTCTGCCCCGCTCTTCCACTCCCAAGCGGGTTCGAGAAAAGATATGCTTCGATAAATGAGTAATGGGTCAAGGCTGCACTACCTCAGATCATTAACGACGCTCTCTCTAGACGTGATTTCAATTATTGGCTGGCAATAAGGGCTTTTACGTCGTTGGATTATTGCGATTTTTGCATAAAAAAAATCCCTATCGAAGATGTCTCTCCGACGGGATTGGAATTTGACGTGATTTGGATCTGTTTATACAGTAATAAGTGGTCCGACGTCTTTTGGTTTCTGCTATTTTTGCATAAAAAAATCCCTATCGAAGATTTCTCTCCGACGGGATTGGAATTTGACGTGATTTGTATATATTTACCTACTAATGATGGTCTCTGCACTTAATGTTCTGGAGAAATCGCATAAAAAAATCCCTATCAAGCTCCCGTAAGGCGACCAGAATACTGAGTATCAAACTCAGGGAATCATGAGATCCCGATTAACTCAGGTGTTTAGGTCTTCCAAACGAAATCTCCAGGGATTAAGACTAGCAAAAAGTCCTAACATCAATAACATGCAATTAGTTCAAAGAATATCATTTATTTAATAAGTGTAAAACAATACAGTATTATGTTAAAGAATCACGCCTCCCCAACTAAGGCAAATGACTTTTTAACTATACAAGTGAGAGCGTACGCTAACAATCGATTTGGTAGAAAATATTAATTTAACTTCCTCAGAATTTAATGCAAGCCTTTTAATAAGAATTTAAAAATTTTGTATTTTGGTAATTATAGCTGACTGAAAATAATATATAAAAATAGTTTACTTAAAAAATTTTGGATCGCTTATGAATAGCTTAATGGTCCCAGATCGTGATTTTATCATTCACGGGACGGAGTTCGACTAATACATGAGTTTACTAACTTTCGACCAGTCTTACGACGAACTTGTCCCCATGCAGGTTCAATGTAGGAAAAATGGCAGCGACTCGCCTCCGAACGACTTTTAGGCAAAATGGACTTTTGCAAATTATACGAAGAAATAAAATAATAAAATATTAATCTTGCAAAATCGCGCGAAATCCACCCGCAGCTGTAGTAAGCTTTGTAAAATCGAAGGACTCCTTTCGTGACGTCACAGGCCGATTCGAGTACAATGCGGTGGCCTGATGAAATCACTTACGTAGGCCACGCGCTACGCCGCTTTTGTCAAATTCGTCGGTTTTGCCTTTTTGATACATTGCCTTGTTAAAATTTTATAGTCAGCCTTTAGAACAGGGTATATAATGACTGTACCTACATGGTCAATGTCTTCGGCAGAGGAATTAAAGTTTTGAATATTTCAAAGTACTTTTTTGGCGTACTTTTTAAAAAGTATGTGATTCATTTTTCCATGATCACCATATACTTTCACTCTCATATCCTGGACCAAAATATATTTTCCTAAGTAAAAATTCGGTGTTTTTTCGAATTTTTACCCAGTTGAGAGTAATGTCTTATCGAACTCATAATGCTCCCTTTGGAGTAGTCTGTGGCTCTGAAGTCTCTCAGACTCTTGAAAATGTCCTTAAATGAAATTTTTGCCTAAGTCGAATTTTTATTTTGGCTTCGACTTAGGTCAATTCTGTAAGGTTCTACAACAGGGACAACCTACTGATACATTTTGCGCATGTCGTGGTAAATCACCCTGTATAACAGTTAATAGTTTAAGGAAAACTCGAAGGCAAAAGGCGAAGATGACGATCTCCTAAACATTAGGCTACTATCACCAAGGGACTGATGAGGACGAGCTTTGGCGAGGTCGTACACCTAACAGGCAATCACAGCAGATGGCATGATGCTGTCAAACATGCCCTACAGTAAAGAGAGGCCAACTAGAACTAAAATAATTCATGGATCACAAAATGCCTGCCAAAAAGAAGAAGATATAAAACCTTGTAGTTTTAAATCAAATAAAAACATATTTTAGTATAAAGTCCCGTTACTAATAAATAAAATTTGCCACTTTAACCTTTACATGTATTAATCATGTTGCAAATAATATTCATAAAGGAACATAGTACATAGGTATATCGATTACAAATGCATAATATGCTTGATAGCAATGTACCGTAAGAATTAATTTACAAATGCACTGTGATATTTAATTCATGAAATTTGTTTCGTTGTTTTTAATTAATTATAGTCCAGTGTATTCAGATGAAAAAAGTGCGTACTTTAAAAATGACCAATTTAAAAGTGTAAATAATTTTTTTCTTTAAATCCAAAAATTAAATATTTTATCATAAAATATTTTACAACTGATGTAACCCAAACAAAAACAAATACATCACGTCGTAGAGGATTTCATAACGAATAATTTTTATTTATACTCTTTTTAATTTCCTTAATTCTGCAGGGTTCTTCAGCGCTGTGAAGGGATCAAAGTGACAGAATTGAGAGATCGGCGGTTCGATGCCTACACACTTCGGAATTTTTTCGTTAAAATAATTGCGGAGAAATAAAAATATCGTTACCTGTAATGCGCGACTACAGGCGGGTGCTCCGCCCCCAAAATAGGTCCCCCGTAGGGCTCCGAAGTGGCCCCCTTCTCGGGCCACATTTTGGTCTTCACTCAAGCCTTTAGATCCCTTTTCTAGTGGGGCCTACATAACCTCACTCTGCGTCAATCCATTTCTCTCCTACAGCTAACGAGAGATCCCTAGCGTCATCTAGTGACCAATCCTCAAACTCTGAATAATTATAAGCACCTAATATATAATGTGATTTAATCTTGTAACAATATTTATATTTTTTCGTAATTTATAATAGTTTTTAACGAAAAAACTCCGAAGTGTGTAGGGATCGAACCACCAATCTTTCGATTTATAAGCTATGATCTGTCACTCTGATCCCTTCGCAGCGCTGTAAGACCCTTCAGAACTAAGGAAAGTAAAAAAGTATAAATGAAAATTATTCGTCATGAAATCCTCTACAAAAAGTTTCTCTAGTAAAATTGTAGAGAAGTGAATTCTAAACAAGAAACCTCGTTATAAATTGTTTGTAAGATGTACCGTTACGGAGATATAGGGCAAAAACTGTTAACACTCCCTTTCTCAAGATGGCGGCCAAATGAGGTGGCGTCGACCCCGAATACTCAATTATAAACTTATAACCTCCCGTACACAACGAAGAAAGAAACCTTGTTAGGTTAAATGTAACATTTCAATGGGCTGCTAGACCAAAATTGAAGATGCGTTATGATCTCCCACCCCCAAGTAATTACAAGCCATAGTAATTTTTAAGGCATGAATTGTATTCAGTACAATGCCGGTATATCAAGCCATAACTTTGGGCACTCTGCCGTCACTTTTGTACACACGTAAATTGAATATTCCATGCGCTCTTCAGACAAAATATTCTTGTACGGAATTCCTCATGTTGATAGTTAGTAAAAAAATAATCACCTAGAACCCACTGCCGTATAAAAATAATGGGGACGGAAGCCAGAAGAATTTTTGATTTTCCGAAATTTTTTCCGGGCATATAGATAATTTAATACTGTACGGCGTTCGTACAATTAGATTTGTATGCTTTCATAGATTCATTATTCAACAACGCCGTACATATTTGGTGGTTACAAGGTGAGAAATCTCGGGCGCAAACCCTTCCCTGGACCCGTATGGTGCAAGATCATTGCAAAATGTACGGCATCGATTCTAAAATATTATTATAAAGCATTAAGATCGCTGAATTTGATGTTGGTTCAAATCACCACCACCATACTAGTTGGGGGTAGGGGTTTGCGGCCGGGGTTTCTCAACTAAATATCCACCAAATATGTACAGCGTTGCAGAATAATTTTATGAAAGCATACAAATCTAATTGTATAAACGCCTTACAGTATTAAATTACCTATATGCCTGGAAAAATTTTCGGAAAATCAGAAATTCTTCTGACTTCCGGTTCCATTATTTTTGTACGGCAGTAGATTCTAGGTGATTATTTTTTTATGAACTATCGACATGAGGAATGCCGTACAATAATATTTTGTCTGAAGAGCACATTTTTAGATGGAAAATTCAATTTACCTGTGCACTCCCAAAAGTAACGGCATAGTGCCTAAACTTATGGTTTCATATATCTGCATCGTACTGAATATAACTCATGCTGGGTCACTTGACCCCTTAAAAATTACGATGAGCTTCTACTCTATCAATTCTCGCAAGAAAATTTTAAAAACTCACTATAAAAGGAAAGAAAAATAAAAAAATAAATTTTAATTCTGACACTCTGCATCTCTTTCCCCATCGTTTCATTAAGGCGTGGTTGGTTAAATCTTAATATTTGGACTCCTACTGTCCACAGTTAAGTGTTACTTATGAATCACGCTGTATAACTGGTAAAATATACGAATATTTATAATATGTTGTGATTCCTTAGCTGTAAGTACTTGTCAATTGGTTAATCGGGCAAAAGAAGAATCAACATTGCAATAATTAGAGATCACGTGATATATACTTAAGAGCTTTATAGCTAATATTAATATTTCAAGTTCTGTGGGATTAAATAGTCTCAATAATTAATCAAGAGAGAACTCTCTTAGCAGATATACACCTTCTAATACTTACGCTGAGGATTTAAAAAAAAATCATAGTTGTTAATTTTCAAATATCCCAGAGTAAGATGGTGGGTTTCAGACTATCGGTGCATATCAAATTTCGATTTTACAATGCTGCATATAGTAACAAGAGAAGAGTGAACTCATTTAGAACCTTTTTGAATTTCTTTGCAACGGATAACTAATTACCTACCAATAGTCTTCACTGGTAACGGAGAGTAAAAAAAAAAATATGGACTAGTATTACTGCGACTGGTTTACATTTTCGGTACAGTTATATTTTTATTACAACTCAGTGTTTTTATCCTTTTAGTTTACAATCCATTCTATCTGGATAAATTCCAGACTTGTTCTCTTGTTCTCGTGCCAAATGAACTACTCGGATTTTATCTCCTAAACAATATTTCTCTACTTTGACCTTTTAAGGATATTCTTAGATATTCCTCTGCGATTTGACTTGTTCGTAAAACAAACCTTAGGAACCAAATACTGCAGTAGAGTACTGCAGTATTGTTTTATCCCAATTACACTGATAATAAGATACATAATTACTTCCTTATTTACGTAGTAGGTTGGGGGGGAGGCTGGACTGGGGGTAAATAGGTGGTAAAGTAAGCAAGTAAAAATGGGATTTTGTGTATATACGAAAATCAAAAAAACTTCAAATTTTTTTTAGCAACAGACACCCCCACTATAACCCCCACCCCATTATTAAAAGAGGTAAAAAATAAAATTGTAATTTAATGTGTGTACAAGAACCCAAAGACTTTCATTTTTTCGAAAAACTGTATCAATATACCACGAAATTTCTCGTATGCAACATCACTAGTACTTACAATTTTATCGGTAAAATCGAAATCGAAAATTTTCGAAAGCTTTGTTGTCTGGTAACATAAAGTGAGTAAATTGACAGTTTGTTATCTGATTAAATCCCGAGCGCTTCAGAGAGAGGAATTTAATCTTTGATAATAAACTGCCAATTTACACGAATTATATTACCTTTTGGCAATTTAGCTTGAAAAAAAATATAGATAAAATTTAAAAACACGAGTAGTATTTGGGGAGAATATTTTACGAATAAATAATTCATTAAGTACATTTTTAATATCATGTTCTGTAATTAATTGCCTTCACACATTTTCTTGTCATTGTTTAGAGTTTACTGATCTCTATTTTCAATTTCATCATTTACTTCATATAAAGATGTATTTTAAAAGCGACTCATCTACTAAACGAAGAAAGTAGTTACACATATTTAACAAACGCAGCTGCAGAAACTTAAAGTCCGCGAAATTCGCAATATTTTAAATGTAATGAAAATCAAGAAAAATAACCATAGGTATTGTAATGCATATACTGGTCTTAACTGTAAAAAGTTCTTGGGCATGCTAATCACATTACGAGTAAAGACAGATACCGTGCGTGTAATTTCCCATTAGGCATGTACATTCACGTAGCGCGAGAGAATTGACAACACCGTCAGCCGTAAATTCGTCCGTCGATGGAGCATTCCAGCTCTGTTATTTCATTTCAGCCAGCTGGCACGCGCGATGTTGTAATTCTTCTCCCCATGCCTAGCCCGCGACTACACACACGGTATAAAGCCCTACTGCATTTTACCAATCTCTCTTATTTATTTTCTAGGGTTGCCGATAGCAGATGAAATATTGCTATAGTGCCGCCATCTAATAACGCTACATTATAGTCAACTATGTATTCCAATGAATTTTTCAAGAAATACTATATTAAAATGTATTAATATATATTTGTCTAGCTTTTATGAGACACTTATAAAATATATCGACGCAGGCGAGTGTCCTGTTGGTATCTTCTGTGATCTTAGCAGGGCGTTCGACTGCGTCGACCACGAAATTCTATTAAATAAATTAGACGTATATGGAATAAGAGGAACTGCACAGAACTGGGTTTCATCATTCCTAAATTCATGAAAACAGTATGTTGCTATAAATCATGTAGAGTGAGATCCCAGCCAGACCTACGTCATTTTAGCAAAGCTAATATTTTGACAACAAATAGTGTAATATCTAGTTAAGAACGTATGCGTATTTGCTAGTTTGAAAGTGGGGCCCTTTTGCAGAAAACAGGTACAAAAGGTACATAAGAATTTTACTCAGTACGTTAAATTATGATAGCTGGATTATTTTACAAGTGACACGCTAACTACATGGGGTAAGCGTCAGCCTCCATATCCCCGGGTCACCTCCAGCCCATTCCTGTAGACGCATCACGTCTCCGCGCGTGTAACGCTTGCAGAAACAATTTATTGTAATTTATACACATTATGAGATATATAATATACACTTTCAAATGAAATGTACATACAAAGCTAATAAAAAGATTTTTTAATGGTTAATGATCAGCCTCCAAATCCGAAGGTCCGAGGTTCGATCCTGAGCTCTGCTTTTTTTTTTTTTCAACAGATATTAACTTAAGGTGGCGATTACCAAGAAAGAGACTACCGAAAGGGAAATATTTATTATTTTTGGCCATAACTTTTTTTCTTAGTACGTATATTTGAAAAAAGAAAAACCGCTGCCCAAGGAATCACTACTTCCACATTCAGATTCTCTATCCAAGTCACTCACAACGAAAAAACTTTGTATGTGAAAATAATTGTTTATGGAACTTTAATAATATAATATTTGAAATCCTCTACCCCAAAAATCCATGAAACGATGCCCCACATCGGTAGTGGGGTGGGGGTGGTGATAGGGGGGTGGTAGTGGGGGGGGTGGATGAAGTAAAAAAATATTTTGAGGTTTCTGGTTCCTGTACATGCACTAAATCACATTTTTTTAAAGAATAAATGCGAAGATACTCTTATGCATTTAATAAATTGGTTCAACAGCATTTCATTATATTTCAATAAGGACAAAACCCAGTTAAGCAGGTTTCATTCATACCAAAATAAGACATCTAACATCAGTTTCTCTGTCAATAATACAGACACATTTTATATTCAAGCGAAAGAAAACAATAACCTTAAATTTCTAGGGCTGCACATTGAACCATGCCTAAATTGGAAGGCACAATGTAAGTTTCTATCTTCAAAATTATCCTCCATTTATTTTTTATTTACAAATTTAAAATCTGTTTTCACAGAACACCAACTAATTACATTATATTACGCTCAGGTAGAAAGTCGCCTGAGATATGGTATCTGCTTTTGGGGGGACTCAACCCTCTCACATGACGTATTTGTGGCTCAAAAACGAATATTGCGGTGTATTGCTGGCGTATCGAGCACTCACACATGCAAAGATATTTTTAAAAATTATAAAATACTAACATTATATGGTTTATATATTTTCGAAATTTGTTTATTTGTCTTCAACAATAAAAATAAGTTTTTGACTAATAGTACTTATCATCAGGTAAATACTATCAAAAAAAATGATTTACATATACCATTCTCTAGAGTAAATATCACCTTTAAAGCTCCTAGCCGTATAGGTGCAAAAATATTTAACTGGCTTCCAAATACTATAAAATCTATAGAAAAGGAAAATATATTTAAAAAAAAACTTAAGACATTTTTGCTTGATAAATGCCTATACAATACTGCAGAGTATTTTAAATGATTGAACACCTCACCAGCATTTTATTTGATGTAATGTATTTGTGACATATATATGTACATGTATATAGCGCCTCTATTTTTTTTGTTTGTTTGTTTTGTTTTAGCACTTAAGTCTAAAATTGTGACGTTTCTCATACAAATGTCTGTCTTCGAGAATAAAGAATTTTTTGAATTTTGAATTTTGTCTGTTTAATCCTTAACGTGTTGTTACTTTGTTGTGGATTACCGTTATTTTTAGTTTCTTCGTTTCCAGAGCGAGTGTGTAACATGTAGTAATTGATTTGCCTGTTTGGTAGGCATTCCTATTTAATTTTAGTTGTGATAATTATTTTGTAACTACATTATTATAAGTCATTGAAAGCTGCATTTAACCCTAGCCTATATATTCCAAAGTGGCTTGGGTTTGAAATTGGGAATTGCTTACTTATGTGGTGTTTTTATGTTATGTTTATATTATTATATTATTAGGAAAGTATATAATACAATACTGCTATTTATAAGTTGCGTTAAAGTCTATATATTCTCAATTGAAAAAGTGCCGTTGATCTTTACCACGGCGGCAATTTGACAGCGGCGCTTTGGAACTAGTTAGACCGCCGCGCCCTTTCAACTGAGATTAGATAAACTTTAACAATAAGCAATAAGCTAGGGAAACAGTTTATGGATAAAATTTAAAAGCACGAGTGGTCCTATTTGCGGAAAACATTTCACGAAACAAAACATGACATGCCAAAATATTACCGCGATAATATTTGTCGATGCGTTGACAGAGAAAACTAGAACGATAAATTTTTCGTGTTGGTACTGTCAAAAGCCGATCTAAGTTTACCACTAATAATGACATTTGATTGGTGTAATGTTGTCAAAAAACGGGCAATCATTGGCTATTACATTAACGTGTGAAATAATCATTGAAAAATTACTCAAAAAAGGTCCCATTAATTTTTTCATTTAAATGTACTGTAGACGAGTTACTTAGTAACATTAAACTGTCTCTTTTGAAACTTAGGATCACCAAATTTTTCCCTCGATCCTGCGATACGCTCATCAGTTCCTGAAAAACTACATTAAAATTTTATGAAGTAGGTTAAAAATGAACAGTTTTATTGATATCCTAATTTTTTTCCTTTATATTTCCTATTTTTATCGAACTATAAAAATTTACGAATTCAGAAATTCATAAAATTAGCTAGAATGGAGAAGTACGTAAAACTCCACGTTTCAATTGTATTTTAATATTAAGACTAAATTAAAACTGAACCAAAGCTGCAACTGCACACATCGACCCTAAGCACAGATCAATAAAAGACGTAGATAAACAACACTGTAGAAATGGTACACCGGGTGGCTCAGTCGATAGAGACACTCTTGTTTCCTTTGAATGGGCGAATAGATTTTTTTTCAAATTTGGTGAAGTGATATGGGATGAAATTTTCAATTATAGAATGTACAATGGCCGACTTCCTGTTTCGATGTAATTTACATGATGATCAAATTTTTAAATGGGACAACCTGCATATTTTACCATATTTGGATCCTGCTGCCCAAAATACATACGATCTGACTCAAATATTATTTTGATTTTTAAAATTTTTTTTTTAAAAAATATGAAAACATTTTTTCTTTTAACTATAAATTTAGTACTAAGAGAATGTAGACATTATGCACATCATTTTATTCGTAATTTAAAGATCTAATTAAATAACAGGTTATCCCATAGGGGTTCCATTAAAAAAATAGTTCTCGTTGAAAAACCAATATCGCTGAACTTAATGAAGAATAAATCGTGTTTAATGTTAGTATCTGAAGAGATAATATTTTAATGGTGCTTGCAGACTGATTTTTAACAATTTTGACAAAGTCGCGGCCTTCTATTATTAAAACCAAAAATTAAAAAATTAATATTTTTTGAAAATCAAAGTAATATTTGAGAATCAGATCATATGTATTTTGGCCAGCAGGATCCAAATATGCAAAAACAAACAGGTTGTACCATTTAGAAATATAATTTTCATATCAAATACATCGCAACAGGAAGTCAGCCATTTTGGTTCTTTGCATCATATAATTGAAAATTTCATCCCATATCAATACACCAAATTTGAAAAAAATCCATTCGCCCAATCAAAAGTTACAAGAGTGTCCCTAGCGGCTGAGCCGGTATACTGCGTTTGAAGCCAAAGTAAATAAAAAAAGGTGATAGAAGGGACAAGGATGGGTTATGTTTACATTCGCCCGCCTACAGAGGCGTATCATTTGAAGAGAGTTAATTATAAGAAAAGCGATTAAAACTACTAGGGATTTTGAAATAACAAAAAAGTACCAACTAAGAATTAAAATGAAAAAATGAGAAAGATGAAAATAGATATTTTGATTTAAATAATAATTGTATGAATTTAAAATAAACAATATTAAAATAAACATGGCTACCTGACCCGCCCTCTACGCCTACACATATATTAACTTACTCATGAAAAGATCGCATATTTTCTTTCATTTGATTTGCACTGCACACACAGCACTTTTTAGGCATTGTTAAAATAGTATACCGGGTGACACAGGAGATATGTAACACCCCGTAGCATGTTTATTTAAAGATATTATTTTGAAATTTGGTAGTCTTATATAATGCGTGATTGTCCTTTTTTTGGTATAAACAAGAAATTTTTTCCACTTCCGGTTTCACCGGAAGTGACATCTACTTCGTTATTTTAAATGGCTCCCTGTATATATTTTTTTCCTATCTGATTTTACTTAAATTTCTCTTTTCAACTATGTATACCAGATGACATTCGTTTTTAAAATGGCTGCTGAAAACCATTTTATTGCACTAAGTCAAGTTGGCTATGGAATGAAATGTGGCGGTAATTAATGCTTAATGTGCTGCGATATCAAAGAACCCTGATACACAATTTTGTGTTTCATATTTGTTTTGTTCTAATCAGTAGCCGAAGAAACTTTGTAGAATTTTTATATTAAATAAAAATCTCTAGACTAAATCCCTGAAATCATAAAACCTAAGATAGAAACACTAATTTTAAATTTGACCCATTTGTAAAATATTTATTCATCTTTCACTTTTACCCAATACAATCCATTGTTATGTCTGATTTTGCTTGCTTTTAAATAAAATTGTTTTCGAAGAATCTCAAAATGCTGGCCATTATTTTCCCTGCAGCGTCGAATTAATTCTTGTAACCAGTACCTCTAAGCACATTATCTAACTGCAATTCAGTAAACTAATTTATTGCTAACCTAACTCTCATTTTTAAGTCTTCCCTATTTTGCAGTGGAGTTTTATAAACCATTTCCTTGAGATGGCCCCATATGAAAAACTCAAGTGGCATAAAATCCGGACAGCTCGGGGGCCATCTAATTGGTAAAAGTGAAATATGAATAAATATTTTACAAATGGATAAAATTTAAAATTAGTGTTTCTATCTTAAGTTTTTGCGATTTCGTGGATTTAGTCTAGAGATTTTTCTTTAATATAAAAATTGTACAAAGTCTCTTCGGCTACTGATTAGAACAAAAAGAATATGAAACACAAAATTGTGTACCATGGTTCTTTTGATATTGCAGCACACTAAGCATTAATTACCGCTACATTTCATACCATAGCCAACTTGACTTAATGCAATAAAATGGTTTTCAGTAGCCATTTTAAAAATGAATGCCACCTTGTTATACATAGTTGAAGAGAGGAATTTAAGGAGAACCAGATAGAAAAAAAATATATACAGGGTGCCATTTAAAATAACAAAGTAGATGTCACTTCCGGTGAAACCGGAAGTGGAAAAAATTTCTTGTTTGTACTAAGAAAAGGACAATCACACATTACATAGGTCTACCAAATTTCAAAATAATACATTTTTAAATAAACATGCTACAGGGTGTTACATATTTCCTGTGTCACCCGGTATATACTAATAAACAATGGTTAAACACTTCTTAACGCACATCGTACAAAAAACACAAACTTAAAAACAAACCACAGACCAGATTGCTTTTGTTGATATGTCAACTGCCATCAAGTACGTTGACCGCGTGGTTCAAATTGCCCAATCATAAGCTGGAGAAATATAAACAAAACAATAAACACAACAAATAAGATTTGGGCTTCTAATATTATTTGTTGTTTTCAATATCTTATGTTTCTTTCTTGATCTGTTGCCCCAAGCGTTAACTTATCTGGAGTACAAGGCGGTGATAATTAATTTTCAACGGGCTGTTGAAATTTATAGTCTCGGACCATTTCTATATTAGACATAAAAAACGTAATATATTATGACATAAATCGATATTATACGTTCGTCAAGAGGGAAAAAAGAAGCAAATAGAATTTCCTTTGTAACATCTTTTTTCCATTTGTATCTCGGTAAAGCTAATATGACGCCTGCTAGCAAATCCTTTTAGCTTACGGCTGCCATCAAGTCCTTTGTTAAACTATTATATTAGACAGAAGGATATAAAAATAAAAACTCGCGTTCAACGTCGTCGATGCGTTTCCACGTTTCATTGTGTATACATTGTTAATATACGGGGAGTTTGATAAAGCGATGCCGACCGTGAACAGGGAGGTACAGAGATTCGTTTGGTATTTATATGAAAATTTACACTATTTTTTTATAATGCCAATTTTGTACTTTTTTAAAAATCTCCATTTTTCATCATTTATGTATATTTTACAATAGTTTTTTTCATTATCCGAGAGAAGAATAATTTTAAAAAAATTTTTTAAATATATTTATAGAAAAAAAAATTGTAATCGTAATTAAAGGCGTCGAATTTCAAAGTCAATTTTTGTTTTAAAACTAGTCCAGATGTTACAATTATTTTGAAAACTTCTCTATTTTATCTTCTTTTATTGGTACTTTCATACATACCATCAAGTTTTTTTTTCAGTTACTAAAAAAGACAAAAGAATATCAATCGGACGTAATTTTGTATTTAATAGAAAATTAATTATATGGAGTTTTTCAACAAAAACATGGCTATCTTTTCAAAAACTTTAATTTAAAAAGGGTTACAGGATTATTATTTTTTGTGTTCGAAATTAGATCCATGATCTATAATTTATTTCCGTGATAGACTTTTTCAACTGTAGTTGTCCTGTTCGTAATTGTAGGGCAGCTTGCTCCATTTTTGCTATCAGTTGAGCTAGGCATTGAATTTTCTCATTGTAGATAAGTTCTTTCATCTTATTAAACACGTAAAAGTCCAGTGGCGTTAAATCTCGCGGATGTCCAGCTCACTACCGCGTGACAGTCCGCTAATTCTTAGATCGAACTCTACAATTAGGAACATAAATAAGAAAAACTATGGTTGAAATAAGAAGTCGAACACGGAAATGGATCAGAAATAATAGATTTCATTTCGAACATAAAAACCGCTGCCCAAGGAATCACTACTTCCACATCCAGATTTTCTATCCAAGTCACTCACAACGAAAAATTTTGTATGCGGAAATAAATGTTTTTGGGACTTTAATAATATAATATTTGAAATCCTCTACCCCAAAAACCCATAAAACGATACCCCACATCGGTAGTGGGGTGGGGGTGGTAGTGGGGGTGGATAAAATAAAAAAATATTTTTAGGTTTCTGGTTCTTGTACACACACTAAATCACAATTTTTTTCATCCCCTTTAATAATGGGGTGGGGGAGGTAATGGGGGTGACTAATGCCAAAATTTTTTTTGAGACCTTAGCTTCTCTTGTATATACTAAATACCAATTTCATGAACTCTTACCTGCTTGATTTACCTATTTACCCCAAATTTACCCCCCAACCCTTCGACGGAACAAAATGAAAATATAATCTAGTTCTAGATCTCGTTAAAGTACATATGTGTACCAAATTTCAAGTCAATATCTCAAACGGTTCCAGAGTAAACGTGCGCACAAAAAAGTTACAGACCGACAGACAGACAGAATTTTTTTTTTTCGCTCAAACTTAAAATCTCGACGTTTCATGACATTCTAAACCTATCTGAACAATAAAAATTTTTAAAAATTTTTTTGTCGTTACTATACTTCCACTGGATGTGGAAGTAAAAATGATAAATCTGTAACCTTTTAGATAAAGTTTTTGAAAAAATAGCGTTCTTTTTATTGAAAAACACCACGTATCTAATTTTGTATTAAATGCAAAATGATATTTGTTTGTCTTTTCTTAGTAACTAATAAAACTTGATGACATGTATAATACCAATTAAAGAGGATAAAATAGAAAAGTTTTCAATATAATTGTAACATCAACAACAACAGAGAATGTTACCTGGAAAATCCACTGGATGTGGAAGTAAAAGAGGAGGATTTAGTTTTATAAGCTTACCTTATGTTTTTTGGGTCGCTGATTCCGAATTTTTCACTTCCCACTGGAACCCCCTCGAATTTAGAAAAAAAAAAAACAAAAAAATTGGTTTTTAATTTTTTTTTTATCTTTTTTTTTTTTTCGTTTTAGATAAAAAATACCCAGATATTCAGAAAGCAAACAAAATTTGCAACAAAAAAGATCCTTTGACATTTTGACGTACGACGAACGGGAGGGGAGCGAGTGGGTCCCGAAATATGCGCCGAGGCTCATGTTTCGAGGCGTACTAGCGCTTCCCCGTTCGCTCAACGTTAAAATATCAAAGGACCTTTTTTGTTGTAAATTTTGTTTGCTTTCTGAATATCTGGATATTCTTTACCTAAAACGAAAAAAAAAAAAAAATAAATAAAAACCAATTTTTTGCTTTTCTTTCTAAATTTTAGGGGGTTTCGGTGGGAATTTTTGATGGAAAGTTGAAAATTTGGATTCAGCTAGCCAAAAAAAAAAAAAAAAAATTCCCACCAGAACCTCCTCAAATTTAGAAAAAAAAACAAAAAATTGGTTTTTTATTTATTTATTTTTTTTCGTTTTAGGTAAAGAATACCCAGATATTCAGAAAGCAAACAAAATTTACAACAAGAAAGGTCTTTGACATTTTAACGTTGAACGAACGGGGAAGCGCTAGCACGCCTCGAAATATGAGCCTCGGCGCATGTTTCGGGACCCACTCGCTCCCCTCCCGTTCGTCGTACGTCAAAATGTCAAAGGATCTTTTTTGTTGTAAATTTTGTTTGCTTTCTGAATATCTGGGTATTTTTATCTAAAACGAAAAAAAAAGATAAAAAAAATAAAAAAACTATTTTTTTGTTTCTTTTTTCTAAATTTGAGGTCTTTGACATTTTAACGTTGAACGAACGGGGAAGCGCTAGCACGCCTCGAAACATGAGCCTCGGCGCATGTTTCGGGACCAACTCGCTCCCCTCCCGTTCGTCGTACGTCAAAATGTCAAAGGATCTTTTTAACCTCCCCACAATAAAATTGTGGGAGGTTACTACAATTAGTCCAAAATCGAAAATTGAGATAACATCAAATCTTTACGTTTTGAGGTCCCAGGAACCCAAAAAAGTCGTTTTTGAAAAATGTCTGTGTGTATGTGTGTGTGTGTGTGTGTGTGTGTGTGTGTGTGTGTGTGTGTGTGTGTGTGTGTGTGTGTGTGTGTGTGTGTGTGTGTGTGTATGTATGTTAGCACGATAGCGGCGAAGCTACTAAACGGATTTGGATGAAACTTTGCATGAGGGTTTCTTTAGTGCTCCAGAAGATCTGAAAAGGTTTTGGTTGAGATCGGATTACGTTTAGTGCCGTTTTGGCACAACAAGTTGTTTATTTTATGATTACTTACAATTTGTAATTGAACCATTGAAAAACAGTAAAAATTCCGATTTCAACGATATATCACACTTGCACTTTTTCGATTTGGTTTCCGTGAAAAAAATTAAAAAACAAAAATTTCACTTGTTTTGTCCTCAAAGCAGTGCAATGTACAGGGTGATATTCTAATAATGACAGAGGTGTTCAGTGATTTCGGCTGATAACTCGGGAACGGTTGAAGATATCGAACTGAAATTTGAAACGTAGGTATAAATATTGTAGACGGACGGATTACGAGTGAATTAATAATACACCTACGTCACATGACGTCACAAATAAGAAAATTCTTAGAAACTGGTGCAGATATCGACTTAACTATTGGAAACATCCAATTAAAGTTTGAAACGTAGATGGAAATATTGTAGATGGATGGAATACGAGTGAATTAAAAATACACCTACGTTCTGATGACGTCGTAAAAGCATAAAATTCTTATAACAGGCGAACTGATGATGATATCAATAAAATATTTCTACAAGATGAGTCACGAAATTTTTTTTTTTTTAATTTCCAAGAAATATGAAATTTTCGGAGGAATGTCACTTTTCAGAAAAATGTCAGATTTTTAAAAAATGTCAAATTTTCAGGAAAACGTCAAATTTTCAGGAAAACGACAAATTTTCGGAGAAATGTCACTTTTCAGAAAAATGTCAAATTTTCGAAAAAATGTTAAATTTTCAGGGAAATGTCACTTTTCAGAAATATGTCAAATTTTCAGAAAAATGTCACTTTTTAGAAAAATGTCAAATTTTCGAAAAAACGTCAAATTTTCGAAGAAATGTCACCTTTCAGAAAAATGTCAAATGTTTGAAAATTGTCAAATTTTCGGAGTAATGTCACTTCAGAAAAATGTCAAAAATTCAGGAAAATGTCAAATTTTCGAAAAAACGTCAAATTTTCGAAAAAATGTTAAATTTTCAGGGAAATGTCACTTTTCAGAAATATGTCAAATTTTCAGAAAAATGTCACTTTTCAGAAAAATGTCAAATTTTCGAAAAAACGTCAAATTTTCGAAGAAATGTCACCTTTCAGAAAAATGCCAAATGTTTGAAAATTGTCAAATTTTCGGAGTAATGTCACTTCAGAAAAATGTCAAATTTTCGAAAAATTGTCAAATTTTCAGAGAAATGTCACTTTTCAGAGAAATGTCAAAAATTCAGGAAAATGTCAAATTTTCGAAAAAACGTCAAATTTTCGAAGAAATGTCACCTTTCAGAAAAATGTCAAATGTTTGAAAATTGTCAAATTTTCGGAGTAATGTCACTTCAGAAAAATGTCAAATTTTCGAAAAAATGTCAAAGTTTCGGAGAAATGTCACTTCAAAAAATGTCAAATTTTCGGAAAAATATCACTTTTCAGAAAAATGTCAAATTTTCAGAAAAATGTCAAATTTTATTAAATGGACTCAAAGGAAAATTCCCAAAAAATACTACGGGTCCATTTGTGGTATAAGTTCTCTGCTAGTGTGTTAAAGCGTGCAGATTGTATGCTGAGTATTTTTGACGTGTCAGGTGCATCGAGAGATTACAAGTTTTTTCGACGTTTATAAAGCCCACGGATGGTGTGAGAGGCCATCCTGAACCGCTTACAAGCCCTACAAGTGTAAGCAACCCCACCGGAACGCTTTCGGTGAGTTTTTTCCAATAAGACTTTAAAAGTGACATTATATTTTAAAAACTATTTCCGCTACTTCCGGCATCCTGCCGGAAATTCTTCCGGCAACATAACCTAAAAATAGTACTACATAACCTAAAAACAATTTAAGACATTGGTACCAACCTTAACATTTTTCAAAAACCAAATTCCCCAGAGAAACATTGGAACCAAAAATTTGACAGCTATACTTCCCAGACCGATTTAGTGAAAAATTGGTCGAGGCCAAAAGATAAAACAAAATATACCAACTCAAACTTAAACGATCCACCATGAACACTACCCTGGCTACATCTGGCAGGCAGCGGCGGCTGGTGAAATTTCAATATTTTTTTTCTCGTCTGTGGCGCATGGGACCCATACGAAATTTGGGAAATAACATCTAGAGAAGCACTTCTCTAATGACCCCTAAAAAATTTTGAAAAAGCAGTTTGCGAAAAAATTTTTGAAAATTTGCTAGCCTCCCCTGGGTCTAGGGACCCCTGTTTACTTTTATTTTTTTTTGTCATATGCATTTGACTTTTCATAAAAATGCATCGACAGATTTTAGAGTTTGTGAAAATATTTTAATTACTAACTGAAATACAATGAACTGAAATTTTGTAATTTACAATTTAACAAATTACAATATTTCAATTCGTTGTATCTCAGTTAGTAATGAAAATATTTTCACAAACTCCAAAATCTGTTGATGCATTTTTATGAAAAGTCAAATGCATATGACAAAAAAAAATAAAAGTAAACAGGAGTCCCTAGACCCAGGGGAGGCTAGCGAATTTTCAAAAATTTTTTCGCAAACTGCTTTTTCAAAATTTTTTAGGGGTCATTAGAGAAGTGCTTCTCTAGATGTTATTTCCCAAGTTTCGTATGGGTCCCATGCGCCACAGACGAGAAAAAAAATATTGAAATTTCACCAGCCGCCACTGCTGGCAGGGAAGCTGTCCCCAAAGAGTTATTTCCAAAGATGACCATCCCTGCCATTCATCCCATTACCAACAAACAGGTTTTTTCGTTTAGTTGTTTCCCGTATCAATAATCAAAATTATTAAGTGCTCTTGCCTACGAACGTTTTTATAGAATTGTGTTTATTTTTATATTAATTTTAGGTGAATGTGGACAGCCTGCCTAAGCCTGCCTACAGAAGACAGGAGCTACTTTTCTATTTTTCTCCAAGCCAAACCGGACCTACCCCGTCCAGCCTCACACTCGCCACGGCGGTGTTCACCGTGGTTGTCTGGCTGGCCCCGGGCTAGCATCCGATGAAGCATATATTTGTATTAAAAACATTGAATAAAATATTAATGTTGTGCAGATTATAAATTTAACACTCAAGTTCTTAGGTCCAAATCCCACCGAACGCAAGACTTTTTTTCTGATTTAATACGAAAAAAATATTTCAACTTAATAAATATAATTAAATGAGATCGTTCATATTGTTTAGTGCTCTTTTCGGCTTCAAAGATTCACCGGGTGGGGAGGTTCCAGCCGCTTCTAGTAGCTGCCGATTTTTTGTTGTAAATTTTGTTTGCTTTCTGAATATCTGGGTATTTTTATCTAAAACGGAAAAAAAAAGATAAAAAAAATAAAAAAACTATTTTTTTGTTTCTTTTTTCTAAATTTGAGGGCGTTCCGGTGGAAATTTTTGGTGGGAAGTGAAAAATTCGGAATCAACGACTCAATAAACATAAGGTAAGCTTATAAAACTAAATCCTCCTATCACTTCCAGGTGAACCTTTTATTTAGTCTCTATTGCCTGGAGTACTAAACAACTTTTTAAAATTTTTTAATGACTTTAAAATTCGACACCTTAAATTACAATCACTTTTGTATAAATATATTTTTAATTTCTTTCTAACCAACACAAACTTTTAAATTATTTTTCTTTTGGAGGTATTTTTGTTTCCAAAAAAATATTTCAGAATATCAAAAGTTTAACTCAATGCGTAATAATTAGACAAACGTGAAAAATGGAAATTTTTAAGAATTACAAAACAGGCATTATAAAAACAATCATATCATCCTTCATATATGTATAACCAGTTGTTAAAGGTTGTTCTGTACGCATTTTAATATCCAAAAATTCAACCGCTTGCATCACGTAGACACCACGGTCCTTATCAATTTCCATCTGGCAGAGCGGGCACAAGCCCAGAATTCGCCATTTTCAAAACGGCGGAAATGCAATTGACATAATTTTACTAAGTGACTGTTAACTCGTAAGCCGTGCGTTTTATTAACTTTTTTATTCAGTGTGTGCTATTTAAGACCGCAACACCTCGTTATTTTGGAACGTGTTACCGATTTAAATTTTTTTTTGGGATATAGTGCTCGATGAGCTTTATAAGACTGTTTTGAAAAATGTGTAATTTTCATATTTTCAAAGCTCCTCTAAATGGGTCGAAATTTCGATATCGACTATTAGGCAATTTTTTATCGGCAAATTGGATAGTGTATGCGATTTGCAGTTGTCTTAAATACCTCTATACAAAATTTCAGCTCGATACCTCATATAGGGTGTTTGTTATTCAATAGCCAAATTTAAAATTTCTCACTTTTCGACAGGCCCTGCATACAAGTCGATTAGGTTTACTAAAAAGGTAAAGTAGTCATTCGACTTGAACATCAGACACTAAATGAGGAAGAAAAAAGAAAAGTTATTCTTTAAATAAATAGTTTTTCTATACATTATTCGGTTGCTGTGAGGTGCCCTAATGAAAATTTTTCAAACAAACTTCAACTTTCAAACAAACACTTTTATTCTATTGTATTGTATTTAAGGTCATTGGAAGAGCACCATCTAGGTGAAATGGTGCCTGTTTACCATGTAGATTATATTTTTATGGTAAATAAAGATATTACCATTATAATTATTATTAAATGGATTAGACGGATTAGCTTTTCTTTTTTCTTCCTTATTCAGTATCTAATGTTGATGTCACTAAATGAGGAAGAAAAAAGAAAAGCTATTCCGTCCAATCCATTTGTTTGAGAAATTTTCATTAAGGCACCAACATACAGCAACCGAATAATTTATAGAAGCACTATTTATTTAAAGAATAACTTTTCTTTTTTCTTCCCCATTTAGTGTCTAATATTCCTTAAGTCGAATGACTACTTTACCTTTTTAGTAAACCTAACCGCTGAATGCCGACTGTCTTTGGAGGAGGATGAAACGGCAGCGGACCATTTTTTGTACCTGTCCTGCTGCAGAAAGAACCAGATTCTCACTTTTTAGCAAAGGGCAACTGCTCCCAGAGGACCTGTATAGATAGAATGTGCTAATTGTTTCTGTATATCTATAATAATATTAAAAATCCATTTGATAAATGAATATATATTCAGTCTTGGTTAGAAAATAAACATTTTTAACATTGTAAAAATAAAATATTGATATTTCAAAATATATTCTGTTGTTATTCTTATATTTTTTGTTTCTTCCTCTTTACTTGGTTATGCTGCTAGACCTCCAGTGTGAGCGAGTCGCACATATCTTTTACTAGAGTAAGCGAGTCGCTACACATACCCCTTCCGTTAAAAGAACAATCAATCAATCAAAGTATCAATAGCGAAACGTACTTTCTTAACAGGTGTTACAGTGATATCGCATTTGTCTGTCGGTAAATATGCTGGTTTAATTCTATCAATATTTACTGTGACGGTTTTAGTTCCTCTAACAAAAGTAATTAATTTGTCTGTACGGGACAACACTTTAAACGGCCCATCATACAGTGTAGTAAAAGATTTCTTAAAACGTTCTTCCCGAACGAAAACAAAATTAAAAGTCAAGATGTCTGAATTGATGAATGATTTGTAATTAACATGGTGAAAAGGCGGAATGAATGTTAGATTATCAAAAGAAGTACGTAATTTAGTAATAAAACAAGGAATATCCGTACAAGTATATGATTTAATAAAAAATTCACCTGGTAGTCGTAAAGTTTGACCAAAAACGAGTTCTGCGGAGGAACATTGCAAATCGTCTTTACGGATGGTCCTGAGAGCTAATAGTATGATAGGAAGTTCATCTACCCAATGTGGTGTAGAAGTTTTAGCTCTCAGAGCAGTTTTAAGAAATTTATTAAATCTTTCAATCATTCTGTTTGAGGAAGGATGATATGGTGTCGTACGAATTCTATGAAATCCCAAAAATTTTGAAAATTCTTGGAATAATTTCGATTCAAATTAAACCCCCTGATCCGTTGTCACTGTGACAAGAACACCGAATCGGCAAACATAATTCTGAAATAACGTACGCGCTACAGTTTCTGCAGTAATATCCTGAAGTGGATAAGCTTCGGTCCATCTAGTAAAACGTTCAAGCACAGTAAGAATATAAGAACAACCTTTAGAAGGAGGTAATGGTCCTATTAAATCTATATGTATGTGGTTGAAGCGTTCTTTAGGAATATCGAAGTTAGCTATCGGACTCTTTGTATGTCGTGGCACTTTATTAGTTTGACAGCTAATACAAGTTTTTGCCCAGAGATTACAATCTGAAGACATTTTGGGCCAAAAATAATTTTTAGAAACTAACGTTCTAGTCGCTTTGATACCATGAAAAATATCAAAAAATGTGCGTCTATAAACTATTGGAACGTAGGGACGGGAAATGTCACACCAAATAAACTTGTCAGAATATGGAATTTTAATTTCCTTTAAAATGAAGGTACTCTTTGTGTTTGATGAAGTATCTGATAATAAAAATTTAAGGTCAGAATCATCTTCTTGAGATCCGCTCAATAAATTTAAGTCAAAGTTAATATCAACTAAGTTAGACTTTTGGGTTACAGTTGGGGAAATGCATTGTTGTAACGAAGACGTATCATACTCACGTGATAAGTTGTCTGCAACAATGTTATTTTTCCCTTTGATATGTCTGATTTCGCATGCAAATTGAGCAATGAATTCTAAATGTCTAATTTGCTGGGAGATCTTTCAGTTTTAGTGAATAATGCTTTGACCAAAGGTTTATGATCAGTAAAGCAAATAAATGTGCGACCTTCAAGTAAAAACCTGAAATGTTTAATCGCAGTGAACAAAGAAAGAAGTTCCTTGTCAAAGGCACTGTACTTTGTCTGTGCTAAGGTAAGTTTTCATGAGAGAAAGGCTAATGGAGCAAGTACACCTTCGTCATCGCGCTGTTCTAGAACTGCCCCTCATAGAGACATTTGAACAATCAATTGTCAGCGATAAAAACGAGCTATCATCACAACTAGGGAATTCTAAAAGTAATGCAGCGAATTCATTTGATATGCCAAATAACTTAGAAGAATGTAATGGACCATTCTTAGAAAATAAATATGTTGATAACTAGTCACATTGTCGATTAAACATTTATGTTTCAAATCAACAATTAAACTAACATGAGCTAAAAAGTCAGCTCTGATAATGGGGACATTAATATCTGCAATATTAAAAACAAAAGGAAATAAGCTACGTGAGTTTAAATTGATTTTCAAAAATTTTTTTCCGAATGTGTGAATAATAGAACCATTAGCAGCCGTCAATACAATATCGGGGTTTACTATTTGAAATATTAAGGTGAGTTGTCAAAATATCATTGACTTTTAGTCATCTTTGATTGTCGGCTTTGACATCTTTGGCGAAAGTGCACCAATCTCTTTGGCATTAGAAGGATTATATCTAACGCGGGTACCTCTTCGACTATGCTTTGAGCCTCTGCGATTTCCGGAGTCGAGGCGACTTTTACAACTATTGCAATAAGTGCTAGAAACTGTAGGAGTAGCGGAAGTTATTGAAGAAACTTTAGACTCTATAGCATGCAATTGAGATGTAAAAATTTCTTGTTTGTGTAATACCTGATTCAACGTATCTTCAAAGGTTGCAATCAAATTCATATTTTCCTGTTTAGGAGGTGCCATTTAAAAAACGATTGATAATAATGAATGATAAAAATGATTGATTTGATTGATCAATTGTTCTCTGAACGAAAGAAATACGGAAACACAACTCACTTACTTAATAATAAATCGATGATGTGGGAAATTCCATAAAATCCAATCAATCCAAATCAAGATGCACCATACATTCAAAAAAGGTTTTGGAATAGGTTTTGTTCGGATAATCAATTTACAAGCTCTGCGTTGGGATTACTAATTTATAAATACTGCATCGGGATCATCAATTAAAAATTCTGTGTCGGGAATATCAATTCATAACTTACCGTCGAAAACGTATATTTTAGAAGAATTGCAACTCACGTCGGAGACGTATATATTAGAAGAATAGTGTCTTCTGCTGCAATTTATAATATAGCGTTACAAGCTTCTGTCCAGGTCACCAATAGCCCCAGGAGGTATACGTGAAAATGTTCGGGGTCACCAATTTATAGATAGAATGTGCTAATTGTTTCTGTATATCTATAATAATATTAAAAATCCATTTGATAAATTAATATATATTCAGTCTTGGTTATAAAATAAACATTTTTAACATTGTAAAAATAAAATATTGATATTTCGAAATATATTCTGTTGTTATTCTTATATTTTTTGTTTCTTCCTCTTTACTTGGTTACGCTGCTAGACTTCCAGTGTGGGCGAGTCGCACATATCTTTTACTAGAGTAAGCGAGTCGCTACAACTTGGACAACCTCTCAATCAATAAGGTAGTCGACTTTATTAAAAAGCTGAACCTACTGGGTGAAATATAATTAGGCGTGAGCCACAATAGACCAGATGGTCGCGGTAAAGGGTCTGTTACTAGCCCACTTACATATCAACCTAACCTAAGCCTAACCGACTTTTATACAGGGCCAGTCGAAAAGTGAGAAATTTTAAATTTGGCTATTGAATAACAACTACCCTATATGAGGTACCGAGCTAAAATTTTGTATATGAGACAACTGCGAATCGAATACGCTATCCAATTTGCCGATAAAAAATTGCCTAATAGTCGATCTCGAAATTTCGACCCATTTAGAGGAGCTTAGTAGGTCTTGAAAATATGAAAATTACATATTTTTCAAAACAGTCAAATAAAGCTCATCGAGCACTATATCCAAAAAAAAAAAATTTAAAATCGGTCGACGCGTTCCAAAATAACGGGGTGTTGCGGTCTTAAATAGCACACACTGTATAATAGTTATTTACGTAACAAGTCTCGAAAGTGATATATTACTGAACGAGTAGGCAAATGCTGTCCTGTAAAAGCACTTTTGGAACGTGTTACGTACAACATTTTTTTAAAACGGGCATAGTGCAGTGCTGTATTCAATTTACATGTTTATAACAATTGTCGCATTTTCAACTAAACGTCAAAATATATCAAGTTTATTTTATAGTTTTAAAGAATACATAACTCGGTTACTATGGAAATTAATAAATGGGTTCGGTAATAGTATATTACGTAATGAGAATTGTAAGAAGCATATTACGCACGAATGGAAAAGTCACGCACGATGCCGCGTAGCGGCGAGTGCGTATTTCCATGAGTGCGTAATTGCTTTACAACTCGAATTATGTACTATACTTCAACAAATATTATGTCAGTCTTGACAGCGTTTGAAAATGACGTAGGCGCATTTGTTTTTTAAAACCCCGCGTCAGCGATATAAGCCACCTATAATTGGGTGTCCCGTGCGTTTTGCTTACCGTGCGATTTGTTTACAGTGCGTTTTGTTTACAATACGTAAAATTGAACTTACATGAATGGCAGGTAGTGTGTTTTTTACTATTTACAGTAGTGATCGTAGGTAATAGTTATTTACGTAACCAGTTATGAAAAGACTAATTTTATTTGACGAATGTAATATTTGCCAAAACGAGCAAGCGAAGCGAGCGAGTGTAATTCTCCAAGAAATATGCCCCCCAAATTGACTTTCCATCATCGCATTATCCTGCATCCTATTCCTCCTCTTCCTCGACGAACTTTTCAATTAATAGTGAATGTTTTAAATCCATCACATGACTTGTCAATTATTTTCAAAGGGGAGAATACTTTACAACACACTCATATCCTTTTATTCGCATTTAATAATACCACCAATTAGATTTTTTACATACAATGGAAAGAAGAGAAAAGACGAAAATGAAACAACAATACACCACAACGTGCAACGATGACAAATGGAGTCAAAAAACGTGGCAATAACAAAAGTCAACAGAAGAAGTTTTTGAAAAGAGCAGAAAGGAACATCGTCCAACTACTTGCAAAAACAACAAGACGAAAACAGCGAAATAAAACGTCAACACATTAGGAGGAAAAACAATCCTCTACTGAAGAAAGCGCTAGCACCGAACATCAACAAACCAAAGACAGGGAGACCATGCTACAGCGGAGAACAACAACTGAAAAGATCAGGATAAAAAAATGAACACCACAAAGAAATCGCAACTCTACCACAAGAAGACTCAGAATAGGCAGAAGTCCAGAACCAAAAACACAAAAAAAGGGAGCTTAAACGCTCCTTCACGATACAATGCGGTAACGCATCTCACACATACCTACACCTTCCATCCCACATTCCTTTACCATGGGCCATGTGGCACTCGCTGCTGGCAACAAGCATGACCTTAGTCCAACCCAGCATGGACGTAGCAGACCCAGCTGTATACAATCAATTAATCAATCAATGGAAAATCGCAACAAAAATCTCACCAATCTCACCTCAATTTCTAAATATATATTATTAAATTATCTCCTCCTCAATCTATCAAACTACAATATCAAAGCCGTCTATAATATGACATGTAATCCAACATTTAAGCTGCTTTAGAGCTTAGAGCTTAAAATGATTATACACGTATAAACTTCAAGCACATGTACTACTTGCATTATAATTCTCCCTTTAAGTTGGAGACGGCGAATTTTAGTAAAGGGGAACAGAGAAATGGAGAGCCGCAAATAATAAGCAAAGGGAAATTCAGAAGACGTTAATTACATCGTTTATATTCAAGATGTCTACGCTATGCCGACTGATCTCTGCATGAAACGCAAGACCGCATATTTCCAGCTTTTAAGTAATTTTATCATTTTATTATCCCAAGCAACAAAGGCTTCCCGTTGCCTGACCCACATTACTAGGAATTTGCCATTCTGGCAAACTGGTTAAACTACCAAGAAACTATTCTCGTAATTCTAATAACAAGGACATTTTAAAGTAAATACATATTACGTACAAATTACTTTTCCCTCATTTCACAATAGTTGAAATAGTAAAAATAGCTATTCTGTATTTTACTGAGAATATAATTCACGTGTCACGTGGTACATTTTTGATTAATTTCATTGGTTAAAAAACAAAAACAAAAGAGCATAATAGGCTATCAAATCGGTGATAATTTTATCACCGTATATTGACTGTCGCTTGTTTTTAATGAATAAAATAGTTTACTGTCAAAGTGACAGAAAGTTTCAATAGACGCGTCGAAATCAGAAAATAATGCTCTTAAGCAGAAAAATGTTTCAACCAGTAGATCACCGGCGATGGAGAGATGCTAGCGAGGAAGAGATTCGAAAGTTAATAGAGAAAAAAACACCAAAAAATACCAAAATTAATAAAGAATCTCAGTGGAACCAGTTCATGGAATTTTGCGCTTCAAGGAGAATCAAAATAATGCAAGAGACTAATTTATTTTCTGTTAACGTTCATTATATTCTCTCACCAAATATAACACGTGTTATGATTAATAATCGGTGATACCACTCGTTGAAACCTATGGAAAATTGAACTCGTGCTTCGCACTCGGTCAATTTTCATCGGTTTTACCTCGGGTTATCACCGATGATAATCAAAACACTAGTTATATTATCCCCGATTATTTCACTCATTAACGCTATAGCCAATGAGAGCCCGTTTTATCACAACATTGCACCAATCAAACGTCATTATTAGTGGTAATTCAATCTAGATCGGCTTTTGACAGTACCAACATGCAAAATTTATCGCTCTAATTTTTTAGGTCGCTGCAGCGGCAAATATTGCGAAAATTTTTTGACGTTTTGGGTCGTGAAATGTTTTCGGCAAATATCTTGTCTAGCTTATTACTAATTGTTAACGTAAATTGTAAATTGTAGTATTGTATTAATAACCTAAAAAGCCAATGCTGTGTAGAACTTATATAGGTTCGGGACAAGTTATACACAGCTTTCAATGGCTTAATACCTAACGTAATTACAAAATAATTTTCACAACTAACATTAAATATAAATATCTACGAAACATACAAATCAGTTATTTCGTGATAAATACACAAATGTAGGTACTTACGTATGGTAATTCATCAATCATCACAAAGCAGCTAACACTTATTTGAAAATCAAAACTCTGCAGTATCACTATATACATTATAATTCGTTGTACTTAAAGTATCTCTACTTAAACAAGTAAACCTTAACTTAACTATTAAACTTCTCAAATTAGAAACACGGATTAAATACATAAATATATATTAATAAACACTTTAATATAATAATTCAATTCACTGTTTAGGCCAGTTAAGTTAAGCTAGCTTTACTAGATGGCGGTACCATACCATCTGAGCCGGTAGCCTCAGAACGTAAAAGCGATAGATTGGTAATATGCAATTTGTGTGGTTATATCCGCAATGTGATTGGTCGAAGCGTGCTTTGTTGTGATGACTAGTCTTATAAGTTACAGTACCTATGGTTTAACGTATATTGTTTTTCTTGATTGTCATAATTTAAACCTACTTTGTTTTTTATTAGATGAGTCGCTTTGGAAATGCATTTTTATGTGACGTAAATGATGAAATTGAATATAAAGGTGAGTAATCTCTAAAAAGTAACAAGGAAACGTCTGAAGGCAATTAATTACTGAACATAATATTGAAGATGTACTTAATGAATTATTTATTCGTGAAATATTCCCCACAAATACCACTCGTGCTTCTAAATTTTATCTATAAATTTTTTCTCAAGCTAAGTTGCCATAAGGTTAATATAACTCGTGCAAATTGACAGTTTATTATCAAAGATTAAATCCCTCCCGCTAAAGCGGTCGGGATCAGATAATAAACTTTCAATTTGCACTCTTTATATTACCAGGCAACAACGCTTTCGAAAAAATTTTACCGATAAAATTTCAAACACTAGTGATATTACATACGAGTATATAATAACTGAACAGTTTTTAAAAAGGCTGACGGAAATTTTATATTTATAATAAGATTTTAATATATCAAATATATACAATTCTCTTAAAGTGAATATGCTAAATTCTGTTTGGGTAACATATTGGTTTTCCTAGGATGTTTTTAATGATTATTCTCCGACGAACAAATATTTTTTTCAGAATGCTACCTCAGGATAAAATGTCAAATATTAACAATGACTATATCACACCATTTTTGCTTGAATTAACTAAACAGAAAATTGATTTGGAATTGAACCGTGTACTCAAAAACGCATTTGGAGAAAAATACAAAACGTCTTTCCCTTTCCACAAGTTTGTTTATTTGAAAAAAATTAACGAAATTAATGAGTAAAATACTAGAGGTAACAGCGAACAAATTCTATTTTGGTTTGTCAAAATCGCACCCAAGGAAAAAAGTTATAGGGAATTGAATGATTTTCCTTTCCCTACCCCCATCTGCATGCGCCTGGATTATATGGGTTACAGCTGACATAAAGTGACTCGTTGTTAACAGAAATTGGCAATTCGTTATAGCACTGATTTGTTCTTCTTATTTCGACTGTCTTGGGAACACATTTCATAATATATAGTACCTCTCCTAAAACTCTTCCTGTGTATCCTACATTTTTCTTTATTAGCATCCCTATAGCTGAAGGGGTTAAGGGTGCCATGGTGCCACGGTTATTGAGAATTTCTCTGTGTGCCAAACATCGGCAATACACAATGTCGTTATACAATCTTTGGATTGATCGTTTATACGCCTGCTCTACATATAGAAATTTGCTATTTACGTACATCATTAAGTTAATATTTTGTACTGGGTGTCCCAATTTGTACTCTCTGTCGATAATTTCCTCGGTTTCTTCTATCACTAGGAGTTGTGGATGTTCCGTGGTCCAAACGTTTGAACTGCAAATATTATCTTTCCTCATTAAGGTTAACGCAAATACTTTAGCATCCTGCCCAACAACTAAATATTTTCCTGATTTTTTCTCGGTAACTAACTGAGCTTCTCCCCTATAAAGCATTGTTAAATCTTCTTTGCACGTCTTTTCCATGTCTAGATTTCACATAGTTTCTCCAAAGGTCGAATCAAAACAGTATCTTTGAATATATGGACATGTAACTCCACCCACTAAACTGACTTCGTTTTCGATTAACTTTACTGGTGCTGGTGCCCTGTAATTTTTTGTAGTAATTTTTATTGTGGCTAAGACTACAACATTGTTCCATTCATTTCACAGCCACACAAAAAAAAATGGTTTCTGATCTGGAGGTCTGACCATGTTTACTGCATGTTTTTGGGGTCGCTGAATCCGAATCCGACGTTTATTTAACCCCATCACATCAGGATTTTGCCATAACCTCAAAAAACCCATAATTTAAGCTATTAAATGTATATAACCCCAAGAATGAAGTTGTAATCTGAAAACCCAAGCTCTTAAATCCCATAACCCACTTAAGAATGAAGTTGTAATCTGAAATTGATTTCACAGCCACTCAAAAAAAAGTAGTCTGGCCTGCGCACCAGACCAGTGTATCCTTATGTATTTGGACCGGCTGAAACCGAATCCGAAGTCAGAATTTTCAGATTATTCGTTTTCCACCCCAAGAAAACACCCCCCCAAAAAAGTGCTCTGACCTGTGGACCATACCTGTTTATGCGTATGTATCTGGACCTTCTGAAACCGAATTCGAAGTCAGAATTATCAGATTCGCAGGTTTTCCACTCCTAACCCCACAAAAATCACCCCAAAACAAAAAATGGTATGTCCGGCGGACCAGAGCAGTGTATCCTTACGAAATACATAAGGAAATACTGGTATGGTACGCCGGATAGACCATTTTTTGGGAGTTGGGGGTGAAAAACGAGCCAATTTGACAATTCTGACTTCGGATTCGGTTTCAGCGGATTCAAATACATAAGGATACATTAATCTGGTCCGTAGGCCAGACCACTTTTTTTTGGTTTGGGGGTGTTTTTTGGAACTAGGGCTGAAAGACGATACATGCACTTTTTTAAATTTTATTATCATAAAGATCTTACAATTCTAAAACCCTGTGCAAAAAACTAGAATTTTGTGAGACGTGTAAATCGTCTAAAAAAAATTATAAATATGGACCGCACGCCTTGTCGAATCTCGGAATAGCAACCCGGTAGTCGCACAGAGAAAAACTCGACGATCTCAAGCGGAATGCACGAGCTTTGATATGTTGGGCGACCGTTTCGATTCCTATCCTCTGAGGTCACGATGTTGATCGCACCGCGCTCTTTAGAAGCGTATATTTCGAGAATAACATATCGGATTCATCTGAAATTTTCAACATTGCCTAATTTTAAATAATACTTTATCCACAAGAAGTAACAATTACTAAATAAAATTCATTAAATGAGCCCATTCTGATTTTGGATTCGGTTTCAGAGGGTCCAAATAGATAAGGATAAACTGGTATGGTCCGCAGATCCGCAAATTCCTCCCCCAACCCGTGCGATTAAGCTGAAATATCTTGGTAACATAATAAGAAAGCACGCGTGTAATCTAATTGTAAAAAAATTAAAATTAAAAAAAGTTGGTTTCAAAAGTCCTCTTTTTCTTGCCACAACCGCTCCACTAGATCCAGAACGATAGGAGCTAAGCTATGCTATACTTTTATTTTCACCACTATCTCTATTGTCAAGGCAATAATAGCGCCCGGGCAAATTTATTTGGTCTGAATTTAAATTAATTCTTTGAAAGCATATATTTAACAAAATATTTATATAATCGTGCAGACATTCACAAAAATCTCTCCTATATTTGACATAAATGGTATTAGATGACAGTTTATCACCTGATTACGATCGCTATCTTTATTTAATGGTTTAATAATAAACTTTAATATTTGAGGAAATGAAAATCAACTCAAAAATCAACAAAATTCAACAAAAATCAACAAAATCAACAGCAAATCAAATCAACAACATTAACTTTAACATTAATTGAGTTTAAGTTATATTTAACGATACTATTTTCGTGGTGGATGATTCTATGCAATGAAGAAACGTTATTACCTAAATTATTAAGATAATTACTGTGACATTTTGTTCAAGTATTGAACTATTGATTCTAAAAATAGTGAATGAGCAAGTCGTTTCATTTTATTGTAATGGTATGGAGTTATTGAAATCTTCCTTATTCTCGTATGCAATACGGCACGAGTACAACATACGTTTTTATTTCTTATAGGGTTGCGAATGCGGTGCTAAGGTCTAAGGACTTGCTGTACTGAGGCTTCATTTTGAACTTCATAGTCTCATTATTCTCCCATAAAGGCGAGTTCGTGGTCGATGGAAGTTTTGAATATCTCTTTCAGTGTAGCAAATAATGTGGCAGTTGCCATTATTGACTGACTTTGTAGTTCCAATAGGGATATACTCTGTCACCGATGATCCTCTTTAACATCTTTTCTCCAATTTTCTCCCGCTTCTCCCATAGAGGCGAGTACAAGGTCGATGGGACTTTTGACTATCTCTTCCAATGTCGCAAATAATGTGGCAGTTACGATTAAACGATTAAACACACCACATATAGTAGACAACCCCCAAATCCAAAGCCAAGGCTGTGCGGAAGGGGGTTACACATTTGGAAAAACGCAGACATACATCCACACCCACCGGTGTTGTCAATACTGGGGCTGGGGGGTCGAACCCAGAGCGCGGTAGACAGTCGTTCGCCACTCAATACGTCTTAACCGATTGAGCAGCCGCGCCGGTAACTAACTGACTGACTTCGTAGTTCCAAGAGGACTGCACTTTGTCACAGATCCTCTTTAACATCTATCGAGAACGCGCGAAGCGACGTATGTTGGAGAACTGGCAAGGTGGTCTAGCAAAGATTTGGAGTTACAAGTTGCAGCAAACGAGGATGGGCTCATACACCTCGCGCAATAAGTTCTGAGTACGGTTTAAATGTAAATTACAACAAACCGAAAGTTATAATTGTAAACCGATCAAATCACCCACACACGCTAAGGATACGTGATTGCGAGTAGTATACAAGATAGTATACCTTGGAGTCCTTGTGGGCAATACTGACAATTCTGAATATGAAATTCGACGAAGAATGTTGATGGCAAGATCGGCAAACTGCAAGCTGAGCAAAATCCGGCGTAACAGAAATATAACGAAACACACAATGATCAGACTTCCTAAAGCCCTAATTGTCTCCATCTTTTTTTAAAACTTAAAGCATAAACTTACTAAACAATGACATGATTATTATTATTTAATTTTTACAAAGTTTGGGGATTGACGTTGGCCAACACATGCAGTGACTTTTTATTACTTTTAGTAATACCAATCTATGACACTTTTACCAAACTTTCTAACTGAAATAGGTCAACTACATAAAATATGTTGATCTTTCATTTCTTCCTAATAGAGTGAGATAAGCCATCAATTTTCCTCCTATAGACACTTAAAACATAGACACTTTTAAGTCTACAACCCATATTATTGTTGAGGGGTAAGTTACTTTGTACTACCTCAGAGAACAAAGAAAGTGGTTCGAAATATCGAATACAGAATATCAAAGTGATGCGTGTATGTAACTGAACGTGTTTATATTCGTGTCACATTTGAATTGTAAATTTTACAACCGCACTACATTCTATATGAATGTTTTCCAATAAAAAAAGAGGAAAAAACATGTGCGGTAATCGATTACAGGGTTTCAAAATGAAGTCGCTTTGGTAATAATCAGTGATCGGAGTTTTGGGTTTAATTTCAGGTGCGTCGTTACAAGGATTTAATAATACATGCATACATTTTCAGTTCTACATATATGTATACATGTATTCTATTATGCCAAAATAAATGAGAAACTTGTAAGGTAGGTTCGTATTACATTTAATTTCGATTTAATTTTGTAAGAAAGAACAAATTTCAAGTTTTTGATGTAAAATTTTATATACCTACCTATATGCGCCACTGGAATTAAACCCAAATTCCGATCATTGGTAATAATACAAACCAACATGTACTAAAAAAAATAATTGTACAGAATATAGAACTTATAAATCTACAATTTCTGTTTTTAGGTAAATATCGGGTTGAAAACTACCTATTATTATCGACAATAAGCAAACGAATATTTCACGCTTTTATATACAATCAGAATTTAAATAAATACCTAAATGGATTGTTTGTTCAGTCCCGGCACGCTAAGAAAAATAAAAATTCAGCAAAGACAACCTAAGATAATACTTGTAGCTGAAGTTTCGAACGTTCACTTGAACGAATTTCATATGAAAATGTCCAATTAATCGACTAGGCGTACAATTTTTTTGGTAATATTTGCTGGCAACTATAGTATTGTTGCCAGCAAATATTACCAGAAAAATGGTACGCCTAAGTCAATTTGTAGTTTTTATTAATTTTTTCTTTTCATATGAATTTGGTTCAAGTGAACGTTCGAAACTTCAGGTACATGATAATATTTTATATACAGATAATAGAGAAAAAAATTCCGAAACTTTTTTGTCAATTTATTTTAGCCAAACTTTAAAACGATTAAGATTGATCATTTATTATAAACAAATGACAATAAATTAAGTAATAAATTAATATATTTTTTAACGAAGCTTCAGGAAAGTATGCTTCTGGACGAGATAAATCATCATGCCAGATTTCAAGTAGAAATGTTTATAACAACATCACAGTTGGAGATTTTCCCGAATAGCTTGCCAAAATTCGTAATATTCAGTAATAGTATAGTAAAAGTCGACCTTCTCTATAGGGGGTGCTCACAAATAATTCCAGGCAAGCTGATTTTTTCAGGGTCGATGGAGGGGTGTCTCTCTCCCGAGTATCCGACCAAAAGTCACAGTCCACACCCAATTGGGGTGGTTTCTTATTTTTCGTTTTTTTTGAAATTTACTTTTTCCAGCTTGTACATAGTAATATTCTCTACAACTTTGTCTAATAAAATTTTTTTGTAACTGATTTTTGACGGTCCAGCGCCCATTATATGGGAAAACATTCACCATATTTATTTACTATGGTTCAGGAAACATACAAATAAAAGGCTGAATAGCTGGTTTTTGCAGGGTTGATTGAAAACTGTCTCCTGAGTCTCCAAAAAAAAAAAAATTGGTTGGAGATTCAGGAGACAGTTCTCAATTAATCCTGCAAAAACCAGCTATTCAGCCTTTTGTTTGTATGTTTCCTGAACCATAGTAAATAAATATGGTGAATGTTTTCCCATATAATGGGCGGTGGACCGTCAGAAATCAAAGTTACAAAAAAAATTTATTAGGCAAAGTTGTAGAGAATATTACTATGTACAAGCTGGAAAAAATTTCAAAAAAACAAAAAAAACAAAAAATAAGAAACCACCTCTATTGCAACACCCTACAATAGGTGTGGACTGTGACTTTTTGGTCGAATACTCGGGAGACACCCCTCCATCGACCCTGAAGAAATTAGCTTGCCGGGAGAAATTTTTTTGAAAAATGATATCTTTATTGGACTATAAGTTTTCGATGCTAAAATTTGCAAAGATGGGTAGATTCAATATGACGAACTCCTTAAAAAAATATTTAAAAAATCTGAAAAAATGCTCAGATGCCCTTCATCTCTTTAGTTAAGAATCTGAAATTATAATTTTCAAATATAAAATAGCAGCTTTAGAATAGCGGATTGAAACTTCTTTATTAAATCGTTACAGAGTCCACAATATTGACGCAGACAATTTTATCGAGATTAAACCAATTTTTTTCGGATTTTTTAGATAATAGGTTTCAATCCGCCATATTGAATCCACCATTTTGTTTTTACAAATTCTTGCATCAGATTCGAATCAGCGAGTCCAAAAACTTACAGATACTGTGTGTGTAGTCGCGGGCTAGGCATGGGGAGAAGAATTACAACATCGCGCGTGCCAGCTGGCTGAAATGAAATAACAGAGCTGGAATGCTTCATCGACGGACGAATTTACGGCTGCCGGTGTTGTCAAATCTCTCGCGCTACGTGAATGTACATGCCTAATGGGAAATTACACGCACGGTATTAATTGCAACGCCTAAAAAACAAACAAAACTGAATCGTCAAAGTATTATCAAATCGTAGGAGAATATATATTTTGTAGAATATGGGTTTCTTCCACGTACTTCTCAGTGGTTTTAACCAACGAATATTAAAAATATTTGAGGCTATTTTTTGACAGTCTTTAAGCTGTTTTTTGGCATATGCCGGCTATCAATTGACCTTTTTTAAAAAAAAATTCTCTTTTATTGTACTAATAATTTTCATTTTCGAACAGAATTTTGATTCTTGTTTAAAAATAGTATTTTCAACAACAAGTTTCGAAAACGAATCTTTTCACACTAGTGAGACAGCTTGTCGAATGAGTGTCAAAAGATGTTTTCAAACGTATTTACAATATTTTTTCTACTACTGCAAGGGAAATAAACAATTTCATAAGTAAACAGATCAACTATTTATAATAAACTTCTTTGAAAGTGGTGGTTTGAAGGCTTCAAAACTGATGTTTAGTTGTTAAATAAGTCGGTTGTTATGAACCTGAATAGGCTAGTATACTTAAAAAAATATGTGTTTTCTAAAAGAAAAAAGAATTTTTCTTTCTACGACTGTCTTCGAAAACGACAAATAACGCACAGTAACCATGACACGAAACTGTCTTTTTTTACACGATTGTGCAAAAATCAAAAAAGAACAGTACTGTCATGTTCCTCACACAGTCCTGTCGAAAACAGAACTGACACCTTTCAGTAGGCTAGAGCCTATTCAGGTTCATAGCAACCGGTTTGTTTAACTGCTACAATTTTACTTTAAAATTTAATTATAAATAATATCTGTTTACCTTTTCCTTGCAGTCGTAGCAAAAATATTGTAAACAGCACGTTTGAAAACATCTTTTCACACTCATTCGTCTTGTAGAACTCGCCTTCGGCTCGTTCCATCAAACTGTCTCACTCGTGTGAATAGATTAGTTTTCGAAACTTGTTGTTTAAGATAGTATTAATCAAATGTCAAAATAAATGGTGTTAAATAAAAAAAAACGTAAATAAAAACATGTTTTTTAATACTGAAAAAAAAACTGTAAAACTTTAACAATTGAGGATAAAATTTTCGATTTTGTAATCATTTTTTTAAACATTGTTATAAACAATTCGACTAGAAGCATATTTTTCAAAAGTTTGATTATAATATATGCATTATTATACTCTTCGCAAAAACGAAGAGTATATTGTATTTGATCGGCACATTTCTAAAATCGTAAATATCGCTCGTAGAGAAAAAATTTTCATATCATTGTGTTAGTGAACAAATTCTGAACAACTTTCAAAATGTCCGTCTGTCCGTCCGTCACGTTTCTTGTAAGCACGATAACTTAAGAAAGAAAAGTCCGATTGTATTGAAATTTAGAAAGTAAGTTAGTGTTAGCTAGAGAAAGAACTCTATTATTTTTGAAGAAAATCGATCGGTAAATAAAAAAGTTATTAATTATTTAATTTAAAAAAAAAACATTCTCTTAATTTTTTTCGCTTGTACTAAAATGGAAATCTTGCGAAATATTATTTCCATAATATATTTTTTTTGTTTATGAATTTTACTAATATATATTTCATAGAAGTACGAGTTGAAATATGTATGAATGTCGAAAGATATAGGTATACCACAGACAATCAATTTTCGTAGCAATATGTGGTGGCGCAGCGGCTAAAGCTTTGCGTTGCGTGTTGTGTTTATTATTAAGTTACTTTTAGGTCCATATGGACACATCAAAAATTTTAATCTAGTTTTTAAGTCTGCCCGTGGCAGACAGGAGCTTCTAGCACCCCCCCTCGAATTTATTTCCAAGCCGAACCGGACCTACCCCACCCAGCTTCACACCCACCTCGGCGATGTTCGCCGTGGTTGTCTAGCTGGCTCCGGGCTAGGATCCGGTGAGGCACATATATTGTACTTGAACTTAAAATAAAATATTGTTGTTGTTGTTGCTTTGCGTTGCAATCCAAAGGTCCCGTGTTCGAATCCCACACAGGTTGGATATTTGTTTTTCATATAATTTTTTTCACAACAAAGATGGTATCACAAAATTTAGGATGTCCAAAAACTAACATTATTTACAAGAAAACTGCGAAGAGTATCCTATAGAATGTGTAACAATTATATATAAAAAGCTGAGTAAATTGGCGAAGAGTACGTTTTTAGCTTGTTTTATTACTTAAGTTATCGTCTTTATCGCTGTGTAGAAATAGTCGATCTTAACTATCTTCATTTTCGGCAAATCAAATTCACGAATAAGGTTCGGAAATAGTAATTTACGTTACAAGACCGGAAAGGGGTGTTTTGCAGGTTCATGCAGATACTAGGAGGAGCCGCAGGTGAGTCCTGGAAGCTTGGGGAGACCTGCACTGTTTTTCGGTTGTGTAACGTACATTTTTTTTTTTCGGCCGACACTCATACAAAATCAATTTTGTATTATTTTTTTAATAAATTTTCTGACAAATACAACGACAAACAATAATAACTGAAATAATAAAATAAATAAAATATTTTTACGACCGACACTATTATACAACTTCAATTTCTGCTTGTAACGCTTCAAAATCTGACTCCATATTTTCCATAACTTGTGAATTGACTTTTGAAAACTCGTAAACGTCAAGTCTATTTATCTATTTTACACTTATAAATTCGTTTCCATAACAACGAGAATAACAGGGATCGGAAAAACTTTTTTCTGAAATCGATCGGCAATGTCTACATTTTCAGCGTGATTTCAGATCGAGAAATGCACAATTTCAGTATTTTAGTCCGTTCCTAATAAACTATCAGAAAACAGACCGGAAAAGATCCGTTACCAAGCAACGATCAATAAAACCGTACGGGAATGTTATTTTCCCGGCCTAGGCCGGGAAAGTAACATTCCCGTACTGTTTTTTATGTATATTTTAGACAGTAAATAAATACACGCAGACAAATCAACTCACATTAAAATTGCATTTATTAGTAAGTAGTTAGATTGTAATGAAGAAATGTTATGCATTAATACAAATTCGTTAATTTATAATAATATTGATTGTGATTTCAGAAAAAATAGTATGTGTACTTCGGTGTGAGAGCACATTCCCGGACTTCGATGCTTGTTGGCCTCGGCTAGCGCCTCGGCCAACAATTTGCATCGTGGTCCGGGAATGTATTGCTTTCACGCCTAAATACACAATATACTATTGCCGATCTCTAATGTCACTTTCCGGTCTAGCACGGGAAAACGTTAATTTCTGGCGGATAATTTCTCCAGAAATTATTTCTGGTCGGCCGAAAAAAAAACAAAAAAATTTCTTCGTAATTTCATAACGACAATTTCATAAATTGTTTTGTTATTGTGGCACAGGCTATACAAGTAGAGATATTTAAAAAACTGAGAAAAACACTAGGATTTATTTCAAAACTTTTCACTACACATCTTGCACTATTTCAAAGTTTCAACAAGAAATTATTATTGCAAAAGAATTCCCTACAAATTTTAGTTTGACTACCGAAACATACATAACCGAAACATTCGACTGTTAATTCTTGTGACCCGTAATTTAGCTGATATGAAACTGTGACTTAATGAAACACTCTCATTGATAGCTAACCCTAAAATAATAGATGAACTAAACTGTGTATAAACGGCCCATAAGACCGGCAAAATTAATACTTTAATATTTGCCAGTTTAAGAGTGAAGTTTTTCTAAGCAACTCTTTCCTTTATTGGCCCAGATTAGCTTATTATAGTTAAGGTGCTCGTCGGGAAAAATTTTGCTGATACATACTCTCTCCAAACTCCGTGTATGGCTTCATTGGACCTAGTCTGACAGCATTTTCCTCTATCATTTTTTTTGTTTTTGGGGCGTTTTCCCGCTAGATTTTCCGAAACATGTCATTTTGTCGGCATATAAAAAATGTATAGATACTGTTATTTTTCCAAGTAGAATAGCTTAAAAACGTGAATTGCAACGTGAAAAAATAATTGTCTGACAATAAATGTGGGTCATTGGGCGTGTCCGCCATCTCGAACATGTCGGAAAAACGACTATAAGAAAATTTATTAATAACCAGCTGATTTTCGCTGTATTAATTTATTAAAACATACAAAAACAAGTTTTCATATTGTCCGATGAAAATTATTTTCCGATTTCCCAGTCTGACGCGTCAAAGTTGTCGGTTTCATGACAGCAAAAAATTTATTCATAACATTTTTTTACAAATTTTTTTGATTTTTAAATAAAATTTACAATACGATTAAAAAATTGTCTGACGGTGAAATAAAGCCTTTTAGCTGGAAATGTTAAATAAAAGATTTTTCTATGTGGTTGTCAAGCTACGCTTGGATGTTACATTCATATGTATATATTGAGGCTATATTTATAAATAACAAGCTGATTTTTTCAATATAGCTTAATAAAAATAAATTAAATCCAATTTTTTAACTGTCTGACAAAAGGTGTTTTCCAGTTTTTCAGTCTGACGCCTGGAAAATACAATTTTTTAATATTGTAATTTCCTTCAAATCGTCATGATTATCTCATACTAATCATTGAAAAATCATTTTTACAGTGTCAAAAATCATAAATAAATTGCATGAACTTCGCGCTTGAAAATATATCGTTTTATGCAAGTTCACCTGTGTACATCTGTTTAGTACCCAGGCTCTATAATAGAACATGGGAGTGTGGAACGTCTTTCTACACTCAGTATTGTATTTTATAGTAGTAGTATAGTACACGTAGGTAGTAGTAGAGAATTGTAACGGTTTATCTGATGCACGTGGTATATAAAATAACTTTGAAAAATGGAGTATAATTTAATAAAGTGCGGACTGAACAAAATTTTTAGGGCGATGCCAGGAAAATTAGTTTTTCAATTTTGGAAATATGTCGTTTTTCTGCTGCAGAAATTCGTTTTTCATGTAATAGGATAATTTTTAGCATCGCCCTAAAAATTTTTTTGGTGCATAATGTTTATTTTTTTTTATTCCCTGCATACTTCATATATTTTTGATGCAAAATTGCACACTTAAATTGAATTCATATATTTACCGAAAATGGATTAATTGTTTTTTCATTTATAAAAGGTACTTTGTTATAACTAATATTGTAAAGTGTTATCTTATAGCTTGTTTCAAGATCTTTAATTTGGGCCCTGGATGAACATTTTCGGACTAGTAGTACCGGAGATATAGCGATTTTAAACGTACTAAAAGACAATTTTTCGCTACTTTTTTCTACAAAAAGTTTTACGTATTTTTCAATATTATGGAACTTAAAACTTGGGTAAGTCGAATTCAGATAGTCTAAAAGAGTTAAAAAAATTCAAAATAAAGATTATAAAATAAGTAAGTTGAAATGCCGTATCTTTTTTAACCGTCTTCTTGACTAAACGAAATTTCATTTTTTTATCGCCCTAACTTCGACGGCCGCTATTGGAAAATTATGTTTTTTTGTCAGACTCTCGTTATGCCCCACTGTATTTGTCAGACACTTATACCAAAAATTAAGTACCTATTTTCTGCATATAATTTTCCAATGTCTGAAAGTTATGAATAAATTTTTTGCTGTCATGAAACCGACAACTTTGACGCGTAAGACTGGGAAATCGGAAAATAAATTTCGTCAGACAATATGAAAACTTGTTTTTGTATTTTTTAATAAATTAATACAGCGAAAATCAGCTGGTTATTAATAAATTTTCTTATAGTCGTTTTTCCGACATGTTCGAGATAGCGGACACGCCCAATGACCTACATTTATTGTCAGACAATTATTTTTTCACGTTGCAATTCACGTTTCTACTTGGAAAAATAACAGTATCTATACATTTTTCATATGCCATCAAAATGACATGTTTCGGAAAATCTAGCGGGAAAACGCCCCAAAAACAAAAAAAATGATAGAGGAAAATGCTGTCAGACTAGGTCCAATGAAGCCATACACGGAGTTTGGAGAGAGTATGTACGTAGCCTACGTAAATAATTTTATCAGGCCACCGCATTGCACTCGAGTCCGTGTGTGACGTCACGAAAGGAGTCCTACGACTTTACAAAGTTACTGCGGCTACGGGTGGATTTAGCGCTCTTTTGCAAGATTAATATTTTATTTCTTCGTATAATTTGTTTAGTATTAAGTTGGGTATGGATTAGTGCCAACTAATTGGATTTCAATTTGTACTGGAGTCGAATGAAAAGGGAATTACTTAAATATTTAATGTGCCTAACACAGTAATAATTCAGAAAATAGATCGTGAGAAATACTACAAATAAATGATTCAGCCTCCTAATACTGAAATTAGATATAATGATTTATTACTGTATCTTTATACTGTGAACATCATGAAAACGCCCTTAATTAATTAATGTAAATTAAAAGAATGCCCCGTCGATGGCGTCGATGTTGTGTGCCAGTGCAAATCAAACTACAATAAACAACGATATACTACTGTTTCGTTTTCCGTCGGACAAGAACCTGGCAAAAAATGGTCTCACAGCATTCACCGAAAACATTTTATCTCGAATAAAAATTCAGTAATCTGCGTTAATCACTTTAGTAAGCAATTACTTCCACATCCAGTGGAAGTCTTGTAACGACAAAAAAATTAAAAAAAAATTGTATTGTTCATTTAGATTTAGAATGTCATGAAACGTCGAGATTTTAAGATTGAGCAAAAAAATTCTGTCTGTCTGTCACTTTCTTTGTGCGCACAATTACTCTGCAACCATTTAAGATATTGACTGAAAATTTGGTACACACGTATGTATTTTAACGAGATCTGGAACTAGATTATATTTTCATCTTATTCCGTTGAAGGGTAAATTTGAGTAAATGGGGGTAAAGAGGTAAATCAAGCAGGTAAGAGTCCAAAAAAATTGATATTGATATAAGAGAAGCTAATGTCTCAAAAAAAATTTGCCATTAGCCACACCCCCTCCTTACTACCCCCACCCCATTATAAAAGGAGGTGAAAAGAAATTGTTATTTAATGTATGTACAAGAACCAAAGACCTCAACATATTTTTTTACTTCATCCATCCCCAATACCACCCCCCTTCACTACCCCCACCCTACTACCGATGTGGGATATCGTTTTATATGGGTTTTTGGAGGTAGATGATTTCAAATATTAATTAAAGTTCCATAAACAATTATTTCCACGTACAAAATTTTTCCGTTGTGAGAGACTTGATATACTTTTCTAATATATTGTTGAACAATTATTCTAAAGTGAAAAATAATCGTATCCAGTGAGGAAAAAAATGAGGTGTAATAAGAAAAAAAATGACTAGCAATGAAGAGATTAAAATAAAGTCTGATAAAAAAACCGCTGCCCAGGGAATCATTACTTCCACATTTAAATTTTTTCTCCAAGTCACTCACAACGAAAAAACATTGTATGTGGAAATAATTGTTTATGGAACTTTAATAATATATTTGAAATCCTCTACCCCAAAAACCCATAAAACGATAACCCACATCGGTAGAGGGGTGGGGATGGTGATAGGGGGTGGTAGTGGGGGTGGATGAAGTAAAAAAATATTTTGAGGTTTCTGGTCCTTGTACACACACTAAATCACAATTTTTTTTCATCCCCTTTAATAATGGGGTGAGGGTGGTAATGGGGGTGGCTATTGCCAAAAATTTTTTTGGAACCTTAGCTTCTCTTGTATATCCTAAATACCAATTTTATGGACTCTTACCTGCTTGATTTACCTATTTATACCAAATTTACCCCTTAACCCTTCGACGGAACAAGATGAAAATATAATCTAGTACCAGATTTCGTTAAAGTACATATTATGTGTACCAAATTTCAAGTCAATATCTTAAATGGTTCCAGAGTAAACTTGCGCACAAAAAAAGTTACAGACAGACCGACAGACAATTTTTTTTTGGCTCAAACTTAGAATCTCGACGTTTCATGATATTCTAAGCCTATTTGAACAATAAAAATTTTTAAAAATTTTTTGGATGTGGAAGTAAAAGAAAAGTTGAAAAGTTGCAATCTCTGTGATAGGAATTAAATTTAAAATAAATATGTTGTACCTACATACTCGTGTATGTACCGATCTTTTAATATTTATTACAATAACTGTTGTAACTTATTATTAGAGAGGCATTTTAAATTTTTGTTATCCACAATTTATTGCTGTTAGAAATTAAAGAAATAATTATTTTTTGTTTTGTTTTTAACTATTATTAGAAGTGTTTATTTATTCTGAATCAAAATAAGGTATCAAGTGTGTATTTTAGTTTTATAGATATATTTTGTTTAATAATAGTACAATAATACTGATTCTTAATCATTTATTTATTTATTTTTAGAAAACTATTTATGTTTTTATAATATATTTTATTATTAATTATATAAAGTAAATCATTTTTAACCATACGTTTACATTCTTTGTTGTTAGTTCATATAATTTTATTAGAAATATTCAAGAAAACGTTAAGGGTTTCAGTATGCACCGGAATGCTAGGACTCCGACGGCCGCCATTGAAATCCAATGCGTAGGCCTGATAAAATCATTTACGTAGGCCACGGTATGTATCAGCAAAATTTTTCCCGACGGGCACCTTAACTATTAGGATTAAATGTGCAGTGGTAAAGAGGTAAACGAAAACCACGGCTATTTTAGGAGGTTTCTTAAACTATTTTCGTATACGAAGCTGATAAAAACTGCAAAAAAATTTTTTCTGAAAAATATAAATTCGTTAAAAACCATGAAGTAGCAAGCATAATAAGCATAATTTTCTAACAAAATTCTTTCCGACTATAACAGAACCTTTAGTATGAAATGAAATGTTGAAAGAGCTGTTGATAATGCAGTATACCAAAATAGACCAATACAACTGTAAAAATGTGTTACACACAATATTATCGTTCAGATTAGTTATCTTTCTGTGATATAGATAACGATTAACTATATGTAATATAATTATTTCAGATATTATAATGTTGCAATTTATTCACAAATTAGCAAATTACGAATTGTTACTGTTAACGACAGCCAAAATAGTAACACCTATAATCGGTTTTAATCTGGTCTTACAATCGTTAACTTAATTTGATGTAGGTATATCCTGGGTTATCGGTCTTTTTTAATAAAATTACTCTTTTCTTACATTTCGGTTTATTCAACCATCGTCAGAGAACTACAATTAAGTGACGACAAATAGATTTTTTTAAATGCTATTTTTTATACACAGGGTTATAAATTATTTGCATTAGTTAATATTATTGAATTGCACACTACAACTATTTACCTTTTAGGTGTATTATATACAGTGTGTCCCAGGATAGATGTAACAAAAATTTTGGAATTTTGGAATGGTATTTGGGGATTGAGTCCTGCTTGTTGTAAAACTAAAGTATACCAAAAATGACTTGATTTGGTGTTCCACAGGGTGTTTTCTAAGCAAAGTTGTAAAAATCACCACTAATAAAGTACCTTTATTTTTCAAAATATGAAAAAATTCCACCAAGAAAAGTTATTTAGAATGCAATTTTATACCTCTGTACCAAATTTCAGTAATATAAAATTATTTTTTTGAAACTTCCCATTTTTTGCGAATTAAGAGTTGAATTCATATTTATGTCAATAATAAATGATAATGTGTATCCACTGCTTTTCTCATAGCCTACTTTTAGCTTCTACATAACTTTAAATATTAATTCGCAAAAAATAATATCTATGCAATTTTAATTGAATGGTTCAAAATAAAATACTAATTTATTGAAAAAATGGGAAGTTTCAAAAAAAATAATTTTATATTCCTGAACTTTGGTACAGAGGTATAAAATTGCATTCTAAATAACTTTTCTTAGTGGAATTTTTTCATATTTTGAAAAATGAAGGTATTTTATTAGTGGTGATTTTTACAACTTTTCTTATAAAACACCCTGTAGAACACCAAATCAAGTCATTTTTGGTATACTTTAATTTTACAACAAGCAGAACTCAATCCCCAAATACCATTCCAAAATTCCAAAATTTTTCGTCCATTACACCTCTTGGATGGGGTGGTTCCAGCCGCTTCCGCAGCTGCCGATTTCTTCATATACATTTATATTTTTAAATATTTTTAGTACCAAATATTATAGAACTAAGCTAACCGTGAATTTTGTTTGGGGTATGATGTTATAGATTTATATGCAAAAAGTTCTTTGGAGTGAAAAGTTAACTAATGATTGAAAAATAGTAGTACAAACAAGATAAAAACGTACTCTTCGCATGTTCACTTGAACTTTTTATACAATTGTTACACATTCTATAGACTATATTCTATAGGATACTCTTCGCAGTTTTCTGTAAATAATGTTAGTTTTAGACATTTTTAATTTTATAGTACGAACTTAGTTGGTAAAAGACTCAGTGTAAAATAAAGTAAAACTAAAAAGAAAACTATACCATACCCCATTTAGGTTTAGAACCCGGGACCTTTGGATTCCAAGTCAAAAGTGTAAGAACTACACCACCGCCTAATACGTAAAGAAATGTAAATTTTTACATCAAAAGAGCAGCTAAAATCATATTTCCACGGTTGTATATTACATTATGAAATGTATATTTGTAAAATATATAAATATTTAGCTATTAAAATGAAATATAATTTCACCAGATTTCTATTCAATTACAAAAATTCTTTTTTTTTTCAAATTTAAATCATTAATGACATTTTTATTTACAGATCGATTTTATTAAATAGGTTCTTCCTCTAGCCAACACTAACTTACTGTCCAAATTTCAATACAACCGGATTTTTCTTTCTTGAGTTATCATGCTTACAAGAAACGTGACGAACGGACAGACGGATGGACGAACAGACAGACAAACGGACATTTTGAAAGATGTTCAGAATTCGTTCATTAACACTATGATATGAAAATTTTTTGTCTGCGAGTGATTTTTACGGTTTTAGAAATGTGCCGATCAAATGCAATATACTCTTTGTTATCGTATTTGCGAAGAGTATGACAAGTAAAAAAAAAAAAAGACAGGCACATTTTACATAATTATTATGTAAATGTAAAGAGGTAACTTAAGCTGATTATAGAATACTTTATGTTTTTCGTTGTCGTACGCAAGTAAATTTTAAAATTAGCAACACATTTTATTTATTATATGCTTACGTAAAACAGAGACTACTGCTGATCATTGTTGGCAGATTTATGCAGCACATTTATTAAAATTAATCATTGTAATATTCTAAAAGTTCAGGTCGAAAATATGAAAGTATAAAAAAACATGATGCACGTATATACCTTTAAATATATTTATCAGACTAGCTGAATATGGTTTCAAAAAAATTATTTAACAATTAATTGAAGTATAGTTCAGGTACATATACTTTTGTTGGTTTTTAATTTACCCGTTCAATATAAATTCTTTAATTCTAAAATCTCCATTTTATATTTCCAATGTTTAAACATGCATTAGATATAAACATAACTTAAATGAAAGCGATAGAAGAATTATAGTTTAAAAAAAAAATTAAAAAGTATACTTTTATGAGTAGCGCACTAAAAATTAAAAATAATTATTAGGTAATTAAATTTAAAAGCGTGGGACGCAGAAAAGAAAGGAGTTACAATTTTTTTTATTTACGTGTGAAAAAAAAATCGGCAGCTACTGGAAGCGACTGGAACCTCCCCACTAAAGAAATCCTCATGCAAAGTTTCATCCAAATCCGTTTAGTAGTTTCGCCGCTATCGTGCTAACATACATACACACATACACACACACAGACATTTTTCAAAAACCACTTTTTTGGGTTTCTGGGGCCTCAAAACGTAAAGATTTGATGTTATCTCAATTTTCGATTTTGGACCAATTTCAGTAACCTCCCACAATTTTATTGTTTACTAACCAAGTTGGTATCACAAAATTTAGAATGTCCGAAAACTAACATTATTTACAAGAAAACTGCGAAGAGTATCCTATAGAATGTGTAACAATTATATAAAAAGCTCAGTAAATCGGCGAAGAGTATAATGCTTTTACTAGTTTAAGTTAATAAAAATAGTGAGTAAAAATAATTATTATTGTCAATGCAAAGTGTGATCATTTAATGCAATTATAAAAATACCTGTAAAACATGTAAAATAGATCGTACAGAAATAAATAATTATTAAAATAATACAAAACTCCTACAGCAGGTTAAATAAGTCGACAAGAAAACATACACATATAAAAATGTAGGCAGGAATAGTGACGACAATAAGTTCAGGGTTATTTGATATAAAAGAGGCACAGACATTTACAAATATACAAACGAAAATAGTAATAAAAATAATCAAATTAAATTAGATGACGTGCAAGATCCAAGGGAACAAAATATGAAAAAATTGCAAATAAATTTTAAATTCATTTACTTAATACTTTAATATTGTTAAAATAATAGTAGTATCTATTTTGAAGTAGTTTCACATGTAATGTCATTATCATTTTAGTTATATTCATAGCTGTTTATAAAATAGAGAACAATTGCAGTCTAATACAGTAAAGTAGGAAACGTTAGAGAAATAAAAATTACAACGGAAAAATTCAAAAGAAAATATGATAATTAACCACATTTGGGTTCATCGGATCTGTATATTAAAATGCACTTCAACTACGTATGGATATGGCATGAAACTTTAGTTTTAACTACCTTCTGTCTAGATTACAATTACCATTAACTAGATAACTTTTTGCAAAAACTAATTTGAGGTGGAAAGTAATTAAAAATGGCTAAACAAATAATTTTCTTTACTTTTTGTGTTATAACTAGAAAATAATGCAATTTTTCGTAAAAATTGTAAAATATTTTTTGTCCACGACCGTTTTATAATATACTAATTATACTTGTGTTTGTTCAATCACAATTATATACACTATTCACTACTATCAGTGATTAATCATTAATCACTATCTAGTAGTGATTAATGATAATGATACGAATTGATAATTAATCACTATCTGCTAGTGATTAATGATTAATCACTGGCAGGTACTTTTGCAATTTGAGTACAATCTCGCAACTTTTTAGTAAAATTTACGGCCAGTTTCTAAAACGATAAATGGAATTAGTCACAGCTACAATTGTGTGAACAATTTTACTGTTATGAAATTTATTAATAGATAATTTTATTTAACGTTTCAGAAACAGAACCTTTTTTACAATTTCGTTTTTATATGTTATTGAGTAGGCCGTTACGTGTCAAAAGAACGACTTGCCAAATTAAATTTAAACGTCAAATAAGTGTTAAATTACACAGCCCCACAAAAAAAAAAATTGGAACTGCTATCGAGACAACTGTATCCTTATGTAATTTTCGATGCTGAATCCGAATCCGAGGTCAAAAAAAAAATCAACCCCTAGGCTAAAAAACACTCCCTAAATATGGTAAAAATGACTTAACGCTCCACGAATAGTCTTAAACTCAATAAATCGAATTAAATATAAACATTCAAGTATATAACGCATAAACACAGAGTTAACACTACTTTCCATTGAAAATCACCCCCATGAGTGGGTGAAAACTACCCCCAATACAACAGGAAACTTAAAAAAATGCAGTGATTGTAAAAAAAAGTTTAGGATGCCCAGTTTTTTTAGCCCATAGCAGAGCTGGGCAAATATTTACTTACAAATACCACATAAGTATTTAAATACTAGAAAGTATTTAAATACCCAGTATTTAAATACTTCTTGCAACAAGTATTTGTATTTATACTTGCAAATACTTTATCTGAAATATTTACTACTTAGTATTTGTGAAAATGATCCTAAAGTATTTATAAATACTTAAACTATTTAAATAACTGAGAAGTATTTAAATACTTTTAAAAAAGTATTTAAATCCTTTTCTGACAGTATTTAAATACTTTCAGAAGTATTTGAATCTCAAAAGTATTTAAATAAATACAACAAATATAATCAAATACACCAGGGAGACAGGCAGATACTCGTCAAGAATCAAGACATGTACTATACTATGTAGTTAATAAACACATTGCATCATTCAGTCTTCAATAATTCACGTTTTAATTCCCAGAAAGTTGGTTGAGAGCAGTAAGTGTTAACTGTTAAGGTTAGGCTTTTGTAGAGTGAGAGGGAAATATGCGTTTATTTTTGGTTTATTATAAATAATTAAATAACCAAATATACTATAATCTTTAAAACTGTTTTAAATAATTGCTATTGTTCTAACGAATACAACTATTTTTTTTTATTGTAAATTTCTGTTGTACTTGAATATCGTAATTTGTCAATTAAAATAGTTCCTAATTTCATTATTAAAGTATAGCATTTAACTATATACAAAATTTATGATAAAAACTGTATATGGCTGTATTCCTTAGAGCAATGGGGAGTATTTGAAACTATTTTAAGGATTATACAATTTATGATTTTTTAAATATTTTATAATAAACCGAAAATAAACGCATGTTTCCATCTCACTATACATGTATATGTTTTGTGATTGTGACAGAGAACAGTTGAACTAGTACCATAGTCTCTGTGACTCAGAAGACGCAAAGGTCTAGCTCTACGGATAAGTAAAAGTCCAATAGCCAACTAGAACTGATTAAGTATATAGAGGTATTAAAATAGTGTTGTAGAAGTTCATGAAAGTCATGAAACCTAAAATTTTGACAACTCTAATAGTCAAATAGTATTTAATATAATAATAATAATGATAATAATAAGTCTTTACTGATTTCTACAGAAATAGAAAATACAATTTGGCGAAGTTTAGTCTTAAAGGCTATTTTTACACTTAACTATGCTTCAAAATATTTCAATGTTACCAAAGTATTTAAACATTCAGAAAGTATTTAAATACTAAGTTTAAACTATTTAATTACTTTTGTTATTTATTATTTAAATACTTTTATCTTTTGAAAATACTTAATATTTAAATACTTTCAATTTTCTGAAAGTATTTAGTATTTAATATTTAAATACTTTTTGAAAGTATTTGCCCAGCTCTGCCCCATAGAGTGGCGGAAACCACCCCTAGATTAAAATTGCAAGGAAAATCGGGGGAAAAAAAGGTAATAACAGAAACAATGAACGCCCCAATAAAGAGTCCAACTTGACGTATACTTAATCCGCATTCAACACTCGTATGCAGTTGTCAATGCGCCACCTACCGGCTGGTCAAAAAACTACAGTCAGAAAATTATATACATGTTTTTTCTGAATTTTTAGACGATTCTTTTTAGAGGCCATATAAATAAGTAATAGTTTTTTCAGAGAATTCTTTTTAGGAGTCATCTAAGCAACTGCAATTTAAATTTGGGGGTGGTTTCCGCCACTCTACGGGGGTAGTTTTTGAGTATCGCATCGAGACTAATGCAGTTACATACTGTTTCTAAAATAACTGGCATCGTAAGCTTTTTTTGCAATCACTGCAGTTTTTTTAAATTTCCTGTTGTGTGAGGGGTAGTTCTCACCGACTCATGGGGGTGATTTTCAATGGAAAGTAGTGTATTTATGCGTTATATACTTGAATGTTTATATTTAATTCGATTTATTGAGATTCAAGACTATTCGTGGAGCGTTAAGTCATTTTTGCCCTGTTTTAGGGAGTGTTTTTTAGCGCTATGGGTTGATTTTGGGGGTGTACGATTTTTTTTTGACCTCGGATTCGGATTCAGCGTCGAAAATTACATGGGGATATAGTTGTCTCGATAGCAGTTCCAAAATTTTTTTTTGTGGTGCTTTTTTGGAACTGCTATCGAGACAACTGTATCTCTATGTAATTTTCGACGCTGAATCCGAATCCGAGGTAAAAATAAATCGTATGCCCCAAAATCAACCTCTAGCGCTAAAAAACACTGCCTAATCAGGGTAAAAATGACAACGCTCCACGAATAGTATTGAATCTCAATAAATCGAATTAAATATAAACATTCAAGTATATAACGCATAAATACAGAATTAACACTACTTTCATTGAAAATCACCCCCATGAGTGGGTCACACAACAGAAAATTAAAAAAAAAAATGCAGTGATTGCGAAAAAGCTTACGATGCCCAGTTATTTTAGAAACAGTATGTAACTGCATTAGTCTCGATGCGATGCTCAAAACCTACCCCCATTGAGTGGCGGAAACCACCCCTAAATTTAAATTGCAGTTGCTTAGATGACTCCTAAAAAGAATTCTCTGAAAATACTATTACTTATTTATATGGTCTTTAAAAAGAATGTCTAAAAATTCAGAAAAAACATCTATATAATTTTCTGACTGTATAGTTTTTTGACCAGCCGTAGGTGGCACATTGACAACCGCATACGAGTGTTGAACGCGGATTAAGTATACGTCAAGTTGGGCTCTTTATTGAGGCGTTCATTGTTTCTGTTATTACCTTTTTTCCCCGATTTTCCTTGCAATTTTAATCTAGGGGTGGTTTCCGCCACTCTATGGGGGTAGATTTTCAGCATTGTATCGGAACTAATGCAGTTACTCACTCTTTCCAAAAATAACTGAGCATCGTAGGCTTTTTTACAATCACTGCATTTTTTTAAGTTTCCTATTGTATAAGGGGTAGTTTTCACCCACTTATGGGGGTTAAATCATTTTTACCATATTTAGGGAGTGTTTTTTAGCGCTAGGGCTTGGTTTTGTGGGTGTACGATTTTTTTTACCTCGGATTCGGATTCAACGTCGAAAATTACATAGGGACACAGTTGTCTCGATAGCAGTTCCAAATTTTTCTTTGTGGGGCTGCGTTATTAGAAAATGGTTTTAAATTCCATTGCTTTCATTGCTTATTTACAATAGTTCTACATATTACTCAAAAAGAATAATATAATTAATTAATTCAGTAATTTCTTCAATTAACAATTTAATCAACAGTATATTATTCAACGAGCGGTAATGTAGGTAATAACTAACTCATCAAGTGAGTTACTACCATTACCGCAAGTTGAATACTATACTTTATCTACGATTATAACAATAAAAAATATTAAATTGAGAAAATTTTGTTTAAATTACTCAGTTTGTTTATTAATAAAATTAACTGTAAAATTTAATTTTTGTACACACTTCTATATTTGTTCTGCGATTTTTCGGGTAATAAATTATGTATCGTATCATTAGCTACTTGTCTTCATTCTGGTGGTGTAGATATTAGTTCGTCTTCATTAACCGAATTCATCATTTTTGACACAATTATTACTTAACTATTAAAACAAAATAAATCACCTTCCTCCCCTCAATAATAATAGACCGTTCTATTTTACCGTATCGGAAAAGAATTTCTCTTGGACAGAGCCAACATCGTGTCGCGCGCGTTACGTCGCTAGGCATGAAGATAAAGGTGATTGGCTCTGTACCTAGTGATTTATAATAACTCACTCATGATAACTCACGCTATTTGTTTATGGATACTATTAATTTTATTCAAAAGCAATTCATTAGTTAGTATATAACCTAATAAGAGAGATAAAAATGTTTAATAGTCGTGGACAAAGTATGATATTCTACTCGCATATAATGGCCACTATTCACTTTGGTGATTTACTTAAATTTCACCCTCGTGGATAATAGCCATCATTATATGCTCGTCGAATAATATACTGTTTTTATACGACTAGTACAACTTGTGGTATTGCGGTTCAAAGTTAGAGTAGAAAGTTCAAAAAATGGTTAAGAAAAAACTACTTTTTTTATGTTGGCTCTGCAAGAAATTAAGACAGAAACAAAAATCAACGTGCTTTTTAAACTACACCATAAAACGAAAAGAATGAGCCATACAGGGTGAGTCATGTGGAACTGTACATACTTCTGCCGTAAGTAGAGGCACCTAAAACGAATACCAAGTGACCATTAAAAAGTGGTTGTTCCCTTTCTTTACTATCATACAGAGTGATTTATGAATTTTGTTCAAAAATTATTTTAGTCATAACTTTTTAACGGTTAATCCGATTTGCCTCATTTTTTACAACAATGTACACTGTTGCCTAACAACCATCATATATATCCAAAATTAAAAAAATCCAGGGACGGTTTCAAAAAAATTTGTTGGATTGCTTCGTATACGATAGTTCACCCTGTATATGATTTATCTAAAATTGATATGAAATTTGTATAGGACACAAATAGGTAGTAAAACCTGAGCATTTGAAATTTTTGTCACACTCTCAATAACTTTTTTATTAACGGTCAATGTTCAAGTCAAATGAAAAGTTTGGCAAAATGGAATATTTTAATGTATACTAATATTTATTAATACAAAAATTTAGCTAAAAAAAAAAGAAATAATATCTACATAACTCGTGCCTAGGTTTAATAAGTACCATCATTTTATTAAATTTCCAGGTCAGGTATTAAAAATGTGGCTGATGTGGTTCATCTAAAAAGTGGCCTCTGTATGTGATTTCTCCAATTAGTCAAATTGCTTCCAAAAAGGACAGAAATAAGTAGTCTAATTTGTGTTATCTAACTTTCCCCCATTTAAAGTGCCCAACCTAAATATTTAGTTTAAGATCAATTTTAACGGTAACTAAATTTTTCGAAATATTTTTAAAAGCCATCATATTCAAATGCAAACATTGAATTTAAAATAAATACAACATACGGGTCTACGTCCTTTAGTGCTTGTTATTACGTAGATACTTCCATTTTATTTAATTTTCAAGCAATGAAAATATCAAATTGTCACAGACGTCTATGATCTCCATAAATTCAACAAAAATGGATGCATAATGTCTGAAAATTAAATAAAATGGAAGTACCTACATAATAACAAGCACTAAAGGACGTAGATCCGTATGTTGTATTTATTTTAAATTCAATGCTTGCATTGAATAGGATGGTTTTTAAAAATATTTTCAAAAATTTACAATTTTCGTTAAAATTGATCTTAAACTGAACATTTAGGTTGGACTCTTTAAATGAGGGAAAATTAGGTAATACAAATTTGGCTACTTATTTCTGTCCTTTTTGGAAGCAATTTGACTAATTGGAGAAATTACATACAGAGGCAACTTTTTAGATGAACCACATCAGCCACATTTTTAAGACCTGGCCTGGAAATTGATTAAAATTATGGTACTTATTAAACCTAGGCACGAGTTATGTAGATATATATATTTTTTTAGCTAAATTTTTGTATTAATAAATATTAGTATACATTAAAATCCATCCATCCGTCCATCCATTTTGCCAAACTTTTCATTTGAATTGAAAATTGATCGTTAATAAAAAAAATTGTTGAGAGTGTGAAAAATTTCAAATACTCAGGTTTTACCACTTGTGTCCTATACAAATTTCATGTCAAGTTTTAGATAAATCATATACAGGGTGAACTATCGTATACGAAGCAATCCAACAAATTTTTTTGAAACCGTCCCTGGATTTTTTAAATTTTGGATATGTATGATGGTTGCTAGGCAACACTGTACATTGTTGTAAAAAATGAGGCAAATCGGATTAACCGTTAAAATGTTATGACCAAAACAATTTTTGGACAAAATTCATAAATCACTCTGTATGATAGTAAAGAAAGGGAACAAACACTTTTTAATGGTCACTTGGTATTCGTTTTAGGTGCTTCTACTTAGGGTAGAAGTATGTACAGTTCCTCATGACTCACCCTGTATAAAAACTTGTAAAGCCAGATGGATCGGAAATATGAGGTTCTAAAGTACGTTATAAAATCGCTATTTTTTTACTTTTTCAATAATCTATCATTTTTTTGCAAAAAATTGATAAAGTAACGATATATTATTACAAAAATCTTCATTTTGTCCAATTCTACACTTTTTATGAAATATTACATTGTTTACGAATTATCACACAAAAGTGAAGGAAATTATTTGCTCTGCTGTTTTCAATTGCTTTCCATCTAGAATTAGTTTATGTAAATCTAGGTACACTTTATTTACGTCGAAACAAGCCAGAAAATGTAGATAAATCCCAGTTATCAAACATTTCCTATTGAAATCCAGCCAGGACTTGCCTAGAAATAAAATTTGTTAATACTGATTAAGAAACGTAAAATTATATGTTGGCGTATTACCATTTAAAGAAATGGTGAATGCGCCGATTCAAATTCTGATGGAACATAAAACAACTTAGTACTGTCTAACAGACCTGCGGATTCCACAAAAAGTGAGAGGGTATTAATCAAAGGAAGTTTGCGTCTAATATTTTTCTAGAAAGTTAGCAATTCCGTTACGCATTTTGTAATTATAGTACAGTACCTATTATAGGTTTTAACTTCGGAATAATGTCATATGAAACGGATTTCGTTCATTTTTGGCAACTTAATACTAAATGCACCAAAGAAAAGTTTCTAGATTATGCAGCGGTTTGCTAGTTAACTTATAGGGGGTAGATGCCACCCCTTTTCAGGGGGTGGCAATAAGAGAAAATTAAAAACATTGGAGCTGAAAAAAAAAAGAAAAATTTAATTTTAATTTTAAGAAGAAAAGGTTCTACGCAATTTTTCACAAATATTGATAGTCTGTAAGTTTAACGACTTGAAAATTGGGATTTTGGCTTAAAAAAATAAGGTATTTCAAAACAATATTCGTCAAATAACTCGAAAAGTATTATATTGAGCGAAAACATGCTAGAAACAAATAATTAATTTGGTTTTTTCTAATTTCTGTAGAGTTAATGATTTCGAAGATCTGGAAGTATAAATGTGGCGTACGAACGTCTATAAGACGAAGTATTTAGTTTAAATGTTAAATATCTCAGAAACTATGGCGCTTGCATCAAAAGCGGTAGGAACCAAAATGAAAGACTTACTTAGGCTTTAAAATGATTTTCTTTCTATTTCTATAGCATAAAAACAAAGAAGTTATGATAGAAACAATGTACTTTTCAAATTTTTTTAATAAAAACGTCGCTTTGTTAATTTAAGTAGTCAGAAATTAAAAAAAAGTATATTCCCATATACTGTTTTTCGTTAATATATAATAGGAACTAGACGCTCACGCTTTTTCGTCCGCTTACAGGGCTTGTATTAGAAAAAATATGCATTTTAAACTGTAAAGGAATTTTAGAAAAAACGTAGCATTTTTGTTTCTCTGCAAATATTTCAATAAATATTAGTATTAGAGAAAATATAGTGGATATCAAAAATGAAGCTTATAAATTCAGAATGAATTTGTTGTTTTTTTATATTTTAGGGTTGATAGTTTAGCAGATATTTAATTTAATAGATAGCATTCGACCGTTTTTAGAATTAAGTATTTAGTTTAAAATGTTGAATGTCTTAGAAATTGTGACACTTCCATAAAAAAATTCTGAGGAACAAAATTAATGATAATTAATCAATCTTTAAAATGATTTTTTGTTTGTTTCTACATGAATATGTGGCCGATTCAATGTGCGTTTTCACATTTTTTTAAATAAAATGTCGCCAGTTGTTGTAATTGATCAGTAATTAATTACTCTTTCAAAACCGCTATTTTTTTTTGTTAATATGTAGATAGCATCACCTAGATGCTCAATTTATTCTGTCCTTTTAAAACACTTGTTTTAGAAAAAAAAAATCCATCCGCCATATTAGAGTCGCCATTTTGAATTTTTTAATTTTGACTTCAGATTCGGAATCAGCGATCCCAAAGACATAACTATCCTACGTTTCAAAACTAAATTAATAACACTTTTTCAAATATTCAATATTCAAATTTGGGAGTGGTTTTCACCCCTTGAGGGTAAGAGCAAGTATCCTGACCATATAGAAACTGAAGATGATTCCTTTTACTACAATAATAATCCATAAAGAAAAATTATCATTACAAATGAAATTATTCCGAAATTTCACATATTTTTTACCTTTAGGTACTGTACTATTATTTAGATGAAAAGTACCCTGTTCTGTTTTGTCACACGATTAAAATATACCAATAACGCATTATTTTACTGACAGCCAACAAAATCTTGATTTCATGGATATTTCCTGTCTCTAAAGATAGACCTTAGAATAACGAGATAGAAATTAATAACAATAATTTATTGAGGCGCAGGCTATGTAATAAGTAGCATGCAGTCTTACGTAAACCATTTTAAAGACTGCGATTGACCTGATGTTTTTGAAACATTTAAACTATACAAAAACCTTGTAAAATTCTGTATCTTCTCGAATTTTTAATTTATTGATGAAGTATTCCAGTTTTTCAATAAGAGCTCTTTGATCAAGAAGACACGTACTTTATGTAAAAAAAATTTCAGCCAATATGCCTGAATATTGTTTTCACTTGTTAGTTTTATATAGATTTTCCGGCGCCTTGGCCAACATTTTTCAAACTTTATTTTTTCTCTACGCTATTTTTATTAACACAACAAATAATCTAATAATTTAGTGTAAAATATTATAAAAGGCTATTAGGAAGTATCGCAATATAAAATGTATGAAAGAAAATCACGAATTCGGGAATTTTTTAAATTGACTTCTTGTATATTTATTGAGTTGTATATCTCGCAAACTAGATGTAGGATCGAGTTGTGCCCATGAGAGCTTCGATCAAAAAGTCGAAATCTACAACATATTAAAAATTCAGCCAATTTAGCCGGGACAACTTTTCCATATATGTTCTGTGCGGGGTCCTTTTCATGTAATAAAAAAATTAATTTTTTTTTATCACTTATTTAACGTCGGTCTATTTCCTAGCACCAACATCACGAAATTTTGCTGAACTTCTTCCAGATTATGGATTTTTCACTTGTTTAACATCTAATATACAAGGGACCCACGGCATTACATCCCCTCCGAAGAATGATATATCCATTGCGCAATCCTCGTCTAACATTGCACAGTTTCTGCGTATACACTGATATACAACCCGCTAGAATAGGGAACGTGTTTTGCTGCAATATTTGTTTCATAATATAAACCGTTTTGGAAATAATTAGTATTGTCCTGCAGTTGATCAAATTTTAAAATATTTGTAATTGCATAAAAGTTAACTCGTAATGCGTATTTGAAAACTGCTTAGTTTCAGATTATCACGGATTTGCATCGGAAAAATTCAAGTTCACTTGCAAGGTTCATATGCCATTAAAATATTTAGTACCCAAAACTCTGAGACCGAGGGCTTACTACTCTACTTCTACTATAACAACAACTATAACATTTCGATGCGCCTATAAACATTTTAAAGGATTATTTTTCCATTTTTGGGCAAATGTCATTTTATAGTATGTGTCAATTCTAAGTCCATTTTCCTAATAGCACTGTTCTCAGTCCTCTGTTAGGGATAATTAATTAAGTAGAAACAACTTAACACAATCCATAATCATAAAAAATTCATGCGCCTTTGAAGAACAACACCTCGAATGTTTCTAATCCCTTCAGAGCAGTGTAAGACCGTTGTCAAGTTAACTTATTCATGGCCTACTTAACCGTCAATCTCGTATTTCAATGAGACAACAGCAAAGTTTCGTGATTAAACCATGTCAAGCGTTTTTGTCTTGGCAACTTGTACGTTTTTGTACAAGCTCATTAGATCTCTCCAATATTTTAATAATAATAATAACTAGCGTGCACTAATTCCATAATTTATTGAATTAGTTGCATTCGATAAAGGACAAGGGTAGATAAGCTATATATCTTCGTTCACTAATTTCATAGAAACAAAGTTCTTAAAATCATTAAACGTTATATGATCTTTATGTTTCTATACGTTTTACATTTGAAAAACAACAGTAAGTCATAATAATAGCATTTAAAAGTAAGCATGTTTGCAGTTTATTTGTAATTTTTGACATTTTTTCGAGCTTTTAATGTATTTTTCAGTTAGATGCGCTCGATGAACCAAGAAAATCTATAACCTCATTTCATTGTTGAGTATTTAGGCTTTTGAATTAATAATGGTCAATTTATATTAGTTCATCAAGCGCTTCAATGTATAAAAAACAAAATTGTTTCCGCGGAGCCGTAAGTGGTGTCGACGTTGCGTGAGAATTTAAACGTGTCAGCGCTCAAAACCACATATTATCGTGTATATTGAATAAAAATATTTTTTTTTTTCGTCCAACCAGAAAGTACACCTTTTCTGGAGACATTCTCCGCCGGAAAATAACGTTTTCCCGGGCTAGACCGGACAGTGACATTAGAGATCGGCAAAGTCTTTTCCGATCCCTGCTATACTCGTTTCTATGGAAACGAATTTGTGTTAATTGTTGAGATAAGTGTAATACACTTGACTTTTACGAGTTGTCAAAAGTCAATTCAAAAGTTATGGAAAATATGGATTCAGATTTTGAAGTGTCGGCAGAAAAAAAATTGTACGTTACACGACCGAAAAACAGTGTCTCCCCATGCTTCCGGGATTCACCTGCGGTTCGCCCTGGAATCTGCTTAAATCGACCTGCAAAACACCACTTTCCGGTCTTGTAACGTAAATTACTCTTTTCTGAAATCTCTCAAGAATGTCTACTTTCTCGGCGCAATGTCAGATCGCAAAATACGCTATTGTAGTATCTTAGTCCGTTGCTAAGCAACTATCAGAAAACAGTCCGGTGAAGTTATTTTCTCGGCTTAGACAGGAAATAATAAGCACTAATTTCTGACTTTTTCTTTTTTATGCATTTAAAAAAAATCCTTAATTAACAATAACATTGATTGCGATTTCAGAAAAATAGTACATTTTTAATAAAAGCACATTCCCGGACTTCAATGCTTGTTTTCCTCGGCTTAACGCATCAGCCAACAATTTACAGCGTCGCACAGTGGCCCCAGAATGATTTATTTTTTTTCAAATCAGTCTGCAGGTTTTAATACTTAAGCAACCGGAAAGTTTTTTTTTAAGTCTTCGTTTTTTAATTGCCTATTATAGATCTGTCAAGCCGGATTTTTGATTTTTGTCCCTGATTTTTCAAAATTTTTCAAAGAAGTTTAAACTTTCATCAAAAATTTTGAAAAATCAGGAACACAAAACGAAAATCTGGCTCGACAGACCGATAGGCGATTAAAAAACGAAGATAAAAAAAAACTTTTCGATTACTTAAGTATTAAGACCTGCAGACTGATGATAAAGTGACAAAGTGATCTTTTTTTCAAATCATCTACATACTTTTAAGCAATCGGAAAGTATTTTTTTAATCTTCGCTTTTTAATTTTCTACAGATCTGTCAAGCTAGATTTCCGATTTATATCCCTGATTTTTTAAAATTTTTTGTGAAAATTCAAACTTCTTTGGAAAATTTTGAAAAATCAAGAACAAAAATCAAAAATCTGGCTTGACAGATTGACAGGCAATTGAAAAACGAAGATTTGAGAGCAATTATTTCGATTGTTTAATTATTAAGACCTGCAAACTGATTTGAAAAACAACAAGTCACTTTTTTGGCCACTGTGCGTCGTCCGGGAGTGTATTACTTTTACTACTAGATACACCATGTACTAATCCAAAGAACTGTTTTTTATTACTTGTCAAAACATATGCTACTCGGAAAACATAATGACATACGACATGGCCGATAGGCGAAGAAAGGCCCTTATCTACCCTTGTCCTTTCTTCAAGTAATTGCAGGTTCTTATGGGTGTGAGAGTGTTATAGAACATTCTAGAATCGACCTAAGTCGAAGAATAAATATAAATTTCGTCTTAGAAAAAAGTTATTAAAAACTATTAGAGCTTAACTAAGCAAAGACAAAAAATTGAACTCATACGCATTCACAAAAAAGTAAGGCATAACACGCGGCGCCCAGAAATTTTTCACTTAGGCCATGAGAGTGAAAGTATATTATGGTCATGGAAAAGTGTACCGAAAATAAAAGTATATTTTTGGTTCGGGAAAAAAATATACTATACTTTTTCGAAAGTGCGCCGAAATTGGACAAGGAAAAAAAGAGGATAATATACTTTTTAAGAAACATGATGAAAGTGGAGATACAGTCTTTGTAGATATTCAACTGAATGAATATGAAATTTTAACGGGGCGACGTACTGAAATTGCGATACTGAAAATGTGACAAAGGCGCGTAGCGTCTATAGGCAATTATTAGACTAAAATCAGCAAAATGAACAAGGCCGGTTTCTCGAATAAAACAATTTGGATTCATCCAGCGACTCGTCAGTTGAATGAGTGAATTAGAGAATCGGCAGAAAACTGTGGTAGTAAAACCAAATGCAGGTTTTTAAAGATGGCAAAGTTGTAGAGAAAACCTCCTTGTGCATAAGTAAGATAAAAAGGCTATTTGCAAAAAAGTCGCTCGAAGGAGAAGTAGTGTCACATCCCTTATATTGAACCTATATGACGGACGAACGGTACGTCGCGAGGCGGGAAAGTTGTAATAACTCATATATAATTGAATTCAAATCGAACCTGGTTCTTGTGAATGATATAGGTAATCACTAAAAGGTACACTGAAACTAACCACCGGTGCCACAAAGTAAATAGTTTTATATAACCAGTTACGAAAGACTTTATTTTGTGTGACTGACGAGTGGATGTTTGTGGGACGAGCGAAGCGAGATCCTGAAAAATAACACAAAATTGTCTTTCGGAACGTGTTACATGCAAGATTTTTTCCAATTTTAAACGTCTAAAAACCCTGTAAACATAAATGAAATAGGTGTATTTAAGGATCTTAAAACTTAAGTAGTCTTTTTCATAATTACCTTTGCTGCTATTATTACATATAATAATTTTAATGTCAAAATTGACAAATGTTATTTAGCCAAGTTATAATATTATTTGAAATCCTAATTTGATAGCATAAGATAAATCAATGAAAAAGTTTTGTTAGCATATTTTGAAGGAAAGAAGAATTTAAAAGCTTCCACTTTCTGGACTCCGTATTCAATTTTGTGTTGAATAAACATTTTTTCTTTTTCTTTTTGAGAGTTGTTTATTTTTCTTAATTGATGACATAACGAACTTTTCCTCACCTGTTAGATAAAATTTAACTTTTCATATCTGGTTATGAAAAATTGGACGTTTTGACACTTTCGCCAGTTTTGAAAAGTGTCGTTTTATATGTCAAAATTAGAAAAATATCAGATGGCGACAGTTTGTGGAGGCCCTATGTCCCTTAATGGAATGATCGTATTAGAGAGTAAATACTCTATAATTACTCGATAATATAGATATTATACTAAAATTATCTACTTGTACTGACATATCTAATAACTACATTTTCATAATTTTAAAGGACAGCATAAGCTTCAGTTTAGGGTAGTAGCCTAGCAACCCAAATAATAACTGGAGTGGACGCGAGGGCTTAGAACTTATACCATAGAGAAGCGACAATATCGGCGGTTCCTTGGACATTTTATGGCCCGGTTCTAATGACATTGACATGAGTGAAAGACAACCTCTTACACTGAGAGAACTGTAAAGTTTGATGTACACTGAAAGTAATTCAGTATAATATGTACTCAACAGAATCTCTTACACTGAGAGAACTTTAAAGTTAGATGTACACTAAAAGTAATTCAGTATAATATGTTACTATACCACATATTAAATATAATTAAATAATAGTTTATATTTTAAATACTATTAGTTTCTAGAAAAGGCTAAAAAAACGTAAAAAAAGTAAATAATATATTAAATATCAAATATTTAAATTCACATATAATAGAATGTATTGTATATTTTAGAATAATATATTGTACATAATATCACAATTTATTCTATTTTAATATTTTTTTGTTTATAATTCTAAAAATTAAACAAACAACATGTTTTACAAAAAAGATTTTTATTTCTAATATACATAAATTCTATTGCTAAGTTGAATATACAGGGTAGTATAGTACGTATTATATGCTCATGATACAACACTTTTATATTTTGGAAAAGATTGTGATGATGATAACTAGTAATATATTAAATATGACTTGAGGCAAATATCACTTTTGGTTTCAGATTAATAAATTAACGCACTCAATTTTAGAAAATCGTCATTTATGTTTATGTCTAAAAATCAAATTCCAAATTCATTACATTTAATAATGATACAATTAAATATTCGCCATTAAGAAATTTTTTAGGACTTTGTATGATGAAAAATTGTCATAGTCATCATATTGATGCGTTACAGAATAAAAAATTTCTCCTGTTATTGGAATTCTTTTTATAATACGAACTTTTATATCTAGAAAATATTTAAAAAATATATATTATGGTTTCTTATATTCACACTTACAATAGTTAACTTCTATTTGGGCCACAGCCAATAATTCTGTTATGAAACCTTTAAAAACATTACAAAATAAGAAAGCTATAAAATGTATCTACAATCTTCCATACTTGGAACCTAGGGCATGTGCACGTAACGTCACAGCTAACCTCAAAAATATATATTTCTTAAGATTTACATGTATTACGTAGCTATTATTAAAATGTCTGCCTGGTTCCTGTACTTTCAACCAAAATCTAGTTCAATGTAATGTTTATGAAGTTTTAAATCGTTTGTCCCAATAAAATAAGACACTTTTTGCAGGTCAGAAATATAACCTATAATTAGCAGTCTATTTTTATTAGTCAACAATATTGAAATATTATTTGCGTAAATTCTTAAATATTTGCTTGAAGCGAGTATGGCTTCAAGCTAGAAATGCGTATAGAAACATTAAAAATAAGAATAAACTTAAAAAACAAAGAGGTTATGTTAGTTATATGATGCACATACCCTATTAGTTTATATAAACCAAATAATCTACTTGATATTGACTCAATATATACACTAAAAATTATAAATGTGACAAAATTTTAACCTTCTTGTTTACTTTTTTGTCGGTTTTAGTAGTTTTTAAATCCCGATTTGTGTACTTAATGGAATAAAAAATCTTCATTCTTATAAATAAATGTTTAACATATAGATTGGGAATTCTAAACATGGAGGAATAAAATATGTGTTGTTCATTATGTTAAATAACGTATTAGAAACTGCTCGTCCAGTACAAATTTCCTCAAATTGAGAATTAAATATATGTTCTAATTTATAAAAAAATTGACAAATTCTTCTGGAGGTGATAGCAGCTTTCTCTAAATATTTTTTTCGATGTTAAAAGCTTTGAAATAAACTAATAATTTATTTATATTTAGTGTCTCGCATTGTTTCTCAAAAGATTTACAAATATCGTAAGAGTGTACTTCAAGGGTTTTTTTCAAAAGATATCCGCAAACATAAGTGAAAGCATTTTGCGTGGGTATATTTCCTTTCGTATAGCTGTAATCAGGAAGAAAAAGGAGGTTTCTCTTCTTCCTCTTCATTAATCGTGTCAGTTATGTTAGTAAATTTTATAGTCATTAATAATTAATTTAAATCATTGCAATTGCAATTGCAATTCATGTGATCAGAATGAAAATAGTTTTTTGTTTATCGATTTTTACTTCTATTTGTACATGTGTTAAAATAAAATATATTTTAAATTTTACTTTTTTCTTTCCTCTTAAAGGAACCCTTCCTTCAAGTCTATTTTTAATAGCATTTATCTATATTTTTTTGAACAAAATTATCCGATTCGTGTGTATAATAAATTCTATATCGAAAAAATATTAAAATATACACATTTTAAATGGAAAAATACAATTTTCCAATACATCCCCAAACCAGAGGTTATATCGGACACAAAATAAAAAAACATAAGGAAAAAAAAACAAATAATATTTAATACAAATGCTCAATGTGGCTTGTAATAATTGACAATTGACATCATATATATGGATATAATCGTTCACAAGACTACTACGAAAACCACATTTATTTCGTATAATATATTTTTTTATCAATAAACAGCATGTTGCAAAATTCATTGTTAACGAAAATTTTTACTGCAGAAGCTGTAATTTAGATTTAAAACATCGTTTTAGATATTTTCGATCGATCCTGTAAAGAAACTAGTGATAGGATTGCGTTGAGATTCATGCTTTTTCATACAGTAAAATATAGCATAATTTTATCAAAATAGGAAGAGCACCAGAAATCCCCTATAAAGTGTGCAGAGTCCTTTATTTATTTTCAGTGACTAAGACATTCATTTCCATCAAAATCTGCAATTAGCATTTTTGTTCAACGACAATATTTACTCTATAAATAGGAAAATAAAAACCGTCTACGTGAGAATTTGGATTGTTCAGAGCAGACTTATTATTCCGGCAAAGTTTTGTTTTATTAAGAATTAATTCGGCATTCTTTCCTAATTTCCTCTAAATGATCAATATGCCAAAGTTTCCCAACAAATTTATACACAAGTTCGTAACAGACAACTAATACCACCAGACGAGTAAGCTAGTTTGCAGGATAAATATTTGCTCACGAATATATATCGTCTGGTCGCAACTTGATACTTATTTGAAAGAGGAAATAATACATCAAGCAAGGTATGAGGAAACAGTAGCAAGTCGCGCTGTCTCAAATGTTGTTTCCAAAACAAAATCGATATATCTTCAAGAAATCGCATGATTCTACTGGCGCAGCGAGCCGTACAGTAGAAAATAAGTTTCATAAGAGTATCGCAAAATAAATTGTGAGATTCAAATTTCAATGATAGAGAAAATACACAAAGTGTTTGATTTATAGTTTTATAATCAATAGCTCGAACTAATTGAGATTCCAAAACAGTACACAAATTAGTCCTACTGATTGATTAATTTGCCAGCGTACGGTAGGCATTGCTGCCACTCCCAAGATATACCGCTGGACCGGCTACGTCCACGCTGGGTTAGATTTGGGTCATGCTTGTTTTCAGTAACGAGAGCCACATGACGCATGATACAGAAGTGTGAGATGGGCAGTGTAGGTGTTTGTGAGATGCGTTGCTGCATTGTGTGTCGTGATATGGAGTGTTTACGTCCCTCTTTCTTTGTGTTTCTGCTTCTGCAAATTTTCTTCTTCTTCTGAGTCTTCTGACTCCTTCAGTTCTGATTCTGGTAGAGCATACATCGTTGCGATTTCTTTGTGGTGTTCATTTTTTTTTTCGCTTTGGTCCTTTCCTAGGTTGTTCATGATATTTTCGATTGTTGTTTTCCCTATTTTTAGTTTGTTGCTGTTCAGTAATAGCACTTTGTTCAGTAGATGTGTTGGGTCTCTTCCTTGGACATGTCTTAAGTACTTCATTGCGTATATTCCTATATCCTATATCCCGATCCTATATAAATATATCCTTCCCTAACGGACGCATATTCTCATGCAAAAAGAAAACATAAAACTTTAATTAACAAAACTAAAAAAGAATATTATCAGGAAAAAATTTTTAAATCTGAAAATAATAGTCGAACTATGTGAAGTGTAGTTTCTGAACTGACAAATAAAAATAGAAGTATTATTACCATAAAAAAAGATGGTGTACTGATCGAAACACCTAAGACCATCACTACTGAATTTAATAATTATTTTACTGACACACCTCTTAATTTAGTAAATAGTAGTCAAACAAATACTAATTATTGTCCTGGAGAAATCGAATCCAATTGAATCCAACAAAAATAATAAGGAGCTTCTCAATTTATTAAATATAAAAATGAAAAATAAAAAATCTGCTGGTGCGGATGACATACCCGTCTTTGTCCTAAAAAAGGTGCTACACATAATAATTGAATCACTTATGTTCCTAATTAACCTATCCTTTTCATCGAGTAGCTTTCCCAAGAATCTAAAAACCGGGAAGCTTACACCTATTTATAAGAAAGAAGATTCGGCTCTATTAGAGAACTATAGACCAGTCACTACACTAGATAGTTTATCAAAAGTTTTTACATATGCGTTTTGTGATCATTTCCTAAATTTCATAAATAAACAAAATATTTTAACTCCGAAACAACACGGTTTTCGTTCAGGAAAATCTACATCAACGCCATTACTCACTTTTTACGATAAACTAATAAATTTTATAGATGCAGGTGAGTGCCCTGCTGCAGTATTTTGTGACCTAAGCAGAGCATTCGACTGCTTAAATTACTATAAATTGCTGTGTTTATTAGAATATTGTGGCGTGAGAGGAGTTTCTTTGAGTTGGATTTCCTCGTTCCTGACAAATCGGGATCAATATGTTTTCATAAAATACCAAAATGAGAATCTAATCTCGAATGCTATATCTGAAATTAGACAGGTTCAAATGGGAGTCCCACAAGGTTCCATATTGGGACCTGTCCTATTCTTGATATATATAAATCAATTAGAGATGAAATATCTCATTCACAGTTTGTTATATATGCAGATGACGTTCCTTTACTTATCTCTGCAGAGAATACTGAGGACATTAATAATACATGTGAAAAAGTTGTAACTTCAACTTCGAACTATTTCAATTCGCATAATCTATATTTTAATACTAGTAAGACATAAGTGCTACGATTTCATAACTATCACAAGGCGACTGAACCTTCAAAGTTCAACGTTAATAATACTACTTTTCAAAACAAACATTCAGATGTAAAATTTTTAGGTGTGTACATGGATGAATGTTTGAGTTGGAACTCTCACTGTACACACTTGATTTCCAAAATAAATTCTTTTACATATATGTTTAGGAATTTGCGATTCGTTTTGCATAAGCATCAACTAATAAGTGTATATTACGCCCAGGTCGAATTTAGGTTGCGATATGGTGTTTGCTTGTGGGGCAGCTCCATCATGGCCAAGGACGTCTTTCAGGCACAAAAACGTGTTTTGCGTTGTATTGGAAATATTCTGAAGACTCATCCATGTAAAAATTTATTCTGTGACTATAAAATATTAACACTTGCCAGTCTCTATATTTTAGAAATATCTATTTATGTATTTTCTAATAAAGACAACTTTCAGATCGATAAAGACATTCATGATGTTAACACACGGCAGAAAGATTTAATACATGTGCCTTTTGCAAAATATAAAGTCACCAAAAACTCACCATCTCACAATGGTACCCGAATTTTTAATAATTTACCTGACTATATAAAGTTTAGGCTTAAATTGTTTTTTTAGAACGATGTTTTTACACACTATCGGATTTTTATCTTACACCTAATTTAATTTAGTTGACTTTTTTATTACGTGTGTAATGTTTCTTTTTCATTTACTTGTATTTTTTACTTGTAGTTACTATTGACTATTCCTATATAATTTTGTATTGTCTGTTAAAGAAAATAAATTATTTATTATTATTATTATTTCTATCCTTTTCGTAATTGTCTTCCCTCCTAGTAGTGTTGAGGTTTTATGTCGCTGTTTTTTGCTTGTTGTTTGTTGTTTTTGCAAGTAGTTGGTTGGTAGTAGTTCAGCTCTTCTCAAACTTCTTCTGTTGGCTTTTGTTATGCCGCGTTTTTAACTATGTCGCCAGTATGATGGCTATGTACAGTCCTCTGGTCAGGCCTCATGGTGACATTTTGTTTTTGTCGGCGAACGGAGATATTATTTCTTGGGACAATTTATATCACGGGTATTTCTTTTAATGTGCTGAAAGAAATTCAGTTCTGGCGCGGGGTACTATTAACCTAATAGCACGCCACTGGTTAGCTCGAGTTTTGTTTATATATTTGCTGGAAGAAAAGTATTTATTGAACTGTTTTTAGTTTATTACCTTTTAGGAGTAAACACGTCAAAATTTATTTGTCTAAGAAATTCTTTAGACTGTCTAGGCTAATAACTAGCAAGTACTAATTAAAATATAAATAAAGTTCAGTGATAAAATTGAAGCATAAAGACTTATCTGTGTACTTTCGTTGGTATTTTTATTTTTATGGTGTTACACTGCACTTCACTATGATTTATTGCTTCATGGTTGGTTTAAGTTGGCTTTTTCGATGTCCCTTGTCGTCATGTTTTTTCACTCGTTTATGCACTGGGAGGTATTAATCTCCGGTATTAATTAAATATTAGCTCTATAACTTAACAACTGTTGTTGTGCTAGTATGTGTCACTTTGTGTAGAATTTTTCACTTAATACAAGAAACATATTTTTGTCCTATTAGACCAGCTTGTGACCGGGTTTTTACGCAAATTTATAGGAGCGTTTTTAAAGCGACTCCGTTGTCTATGAGACTTCTAGACGAACTCTCTACTCTTACTGCTTCCTTAAATAAATATTATTTAATTTTCAAGAAATATAAATAAACCTAATACGTAAAATAATTGTTTTGTTTTGTTTCTTAAAATGTTTTCTTAACCGCTTCTCAAGTCACCGAAGTAACTCCTTGAAAATCCAGAATGATTTTGTGTTAGGTAAAGAGAAACGAAGCCCTACAGCTTATAGTGGAGTTCGAACCACTTCTTGGGGATAATTTTATAATTAAAATTATTTTGCGATAAGCAGGGATTGAACCTGCTTCGCTAGGTACGCCAGTATGCAAGTTAGACGCGCTAAACCACTGAGCTACCGTCCCCCAATTAGAGTAAACATTATACTCTTCACCGATTTATTGCACGTTTATGTAATTGCTGCACATAGTGCACATTCTCTAAGATACTCTTCGCAGTTTTTTTTAAATAGAGAGTTGTAGGCATTTTTAGTTTTATAATGTCAACTTAATTGGTAAAACACTCGTCAGTATAAAATAAAATAAAGGAAGTAACTACATTCAACCTATATGAGTCTCGAACCCGTAACCCTTGGACTTCGAGTCTAACATTTTTACTTCCCTCGCTTACCGAAGGGAGGTACTGTAATTGTGAAAAAATCGTTCTTCGAGATTTCTTCGGATTTTCATGTTTCAAGCTGTATATTACAGAAATTAAGGTACTTTAATTCTATCAGTCTGTCTGTCTATCTGATGGCGCTATATCTACAAATTGGCGAAGAAAATTAATATTCGGTAGGCAGTTGACACTATTGCTAACACGGAAATGGGATATATTTTTAGTGAAAAATATGGAGGGTGGACACCCTAAAAAATATTAATTTAAAAAAATGCGTCGATGGACAACACTGTTTGCCATGCAGTTAACATAATGTAGTAGTCACTATTAGTAGAAGCAAAATCTACTGTCAGTTCAAACAAAATATACAACATGGTCAAGTTTTTAGGTGTATTTCAATCATTTCGAGTCTAAAATGTACACTAGACTACCGTCGTTACTTTTACGTAAGTTTTTTTTATCTATTTATTTAACGTCGGCCTATTTCCGCTACCAGGACCTATCACCGACGCCAGGAGACCTGGAAATTTTGCCGAACCTCTTCCCTTAAGAAGAGTAGGGGTCTTACTGATGTATTTAATAAGAGACTGCCTGATTATTTTGCTGTTTTGTGTTAAAAGAACATCGAAGTGGTGTTCTGCTGTTAAATTCTGTTTAATGAAGAACTATTTCTGCTTTTATATTGTTGCGATGCAGAAAGCTTGGGTTATGTAGAAGCTGTGCCGTGTTACATAAAATCTCTGCCAAGGATTATAAGTTGGTTACAGGGGAGCAAAATTGTTTTTTCCTTTTAATTACCTTGTTAGAGTAGCAGAATGCTGCATTTATCACAGTGGACATTCAGTTCGGGCCTACAACGACTTAAATTCGCTGTTGGTGTCGTCGCGGCCATAGTCGTATTAGACAATTTATCGCCATTCTCCATTATTTAATTAGTGGTTCGGACTGGCTTACCACTTTAAGGATCTATTCGAGCCCCGCTAGGCTTCATCAAGTGAATAACTTTAATGTTTATTATTGATAAGCTTGTAATAAATACTTCATTACGTTTGTTTGTGATAGAATTTTAATTCATTGTTTAGCATTATTTGTTTCGCTGCATTACCTAGTATGCTATGTTGATTTGTAATGATCCATTTTATGAACAGCCCGTGTAGTTAAGCTTGATTTACAGTATTTTGTATTTACCCATTTTAAGTTGTAAAGAATGTTTTTAATATACACTATCGAATAATTCTTATTAATATATTGTTTCTTTGTTATACGGTGTTGTTATTAATTAGTATTGGTTAATCAGCTTCAATTTAAAATAACCCAGGTTTCCTTATTTTTTATATCTTTTGATGCCATCTTGTAAAGAACAACTAATAAGGTAAGAGTAAGGAGTAATCTGCCAGTTTGTTAATAACTTACCTACACCCAAAGAGTAGTCTCATGCTCTGGCAGTTAGTAACGTAGTGCACTTGAATTTACAGTGGCTAAAAATCGAACGTTATACTAGCCAAAAGAAATTTTTGTGAAAATTCATGGATATATTGATACCGTGCGTGTAATTTCCCATTAGGCATGTACATTCACGTAGCGCGAGAGATTTGACAACACCGGCAGCCGTAAATTCGTCCGTTGGTGGAGCATTCCAGCTCTGTTATTTCATTGCAGCCAGCTGGCACGCGCGATGTTGTAATTCTTCTCCCCATGCCTAGACCGCGACTACACACACGGTATACATGTATATTCATAAATATTCACCAAGGACGTTTTTAAATGGTCATTCGGTACTTCTCTGGATTGCTAAGATCTACCATTACGATGTGTTTAATTCATCACCCTGTATAGCCACTACTAGTGGTGACAAATACTTTGTTCGGATCAGATCAGATCTTTTGCAGCCGATATCTGTACTTTGAGCAAATACTCTTTTATCTGTCTCTTAGGGAAACTTCTTCCACCACCAGTTGCTTATATATTTTGGACCTAAGACAGGGAAACTCTTAATGTCAACAAAAGCTTGTTGAACTTACCTTACCTGAACGGTGTCTATTGTTATCGGATTCTTTAAGAATTGCAGAACTCTAAATTCTTAAATAATAATATCAATTACGTTGAATGATCGAAACGCACAATAACACGTTTCGCCTCTTCAGCGTAACCACGTCTATATATTATAATGTACACTAATATGAATTAATAAGACAACGAAAGTAAATCTATTTCCCGAATATTTAATGAATATTTCGAACCTCGTTACGTTACCGAACGCATATGCTGTTGACCTTAAAGAATGGCATCTTCGGGACTTTTGGTTCAGATCTCAATAGATTTACTGCCCTTCGAATAACCCTCTTAGGAATTGACGTAAATACTCTCGATGGGTCCGCTGAGTGCACACCGCTCCCCTCTTCCATCCGTTGTCGGATAAACTTCCAAATAGAAACGAGGATTAAATTGACTTGTCGTAAAATATCAACAAAACACCACACAAAATATCAATGGGTGGGATAATAAGTAGTTGTTTGTACGACAGAATAATAGTGGATATTTTCTCTGCTTTATCATATATATTATTAATAAATATAAACTTTCTTTAACCGGGATATTAGGTAAAGCTGGTATTAATCCCAACCCATGATAATGAATTACGTTCGATATTAAAATCAGATACAATAATCAGAAAATACTAATGAAGAATGACAATGATATTTTGGAAGCATAATAAAAAGGGCAGTCTATCCTGCAAATCCATCCATCCATCAAATAAAGCTGATTTTTGATAGAGTTCACCAGAAAGGGATGTAGTTTAACATACTGGAAGTACTGAATGATTCGGTACGAGTTTCGGACACTTTACTTGTAGCCAAAATAGGTCTTTTAGGAATATCTCGTAAATCAAATGTTTACGTAAATAATACCTCATTACAAAATTGTAAATAATTTAATTTTTTATACAAAAAAAGGTTCATTTGTTCGTACAAGCGGTGGTAAATATGGGTGACCGAACAATTCATGCAACTTTCTTCCAGAAATATACTTTGGTGAGTATATGGCAGTAATATAACACAAAAAAAATCTTTCTCAAATGATCGAAGTAAGGTTAACCTCATCTCCATGATTACAAAAAAAAAGCAGAAGGCACGCACGCACATTAACTGCACTAGAAACAGCAGCTTCAAGACAACCAAGTGTTATAGTGGGAGAGGATGTTGATCTTTCATTGCTTATAGTTTTAAAGCCTATTAAGAGATTTTTTATCCAAAACTTGGTGAAAGCAAAACTGGAGTTCTTCGGGAGGTCTGCTAGACGATGGATATGTTTTTGGGACGCTCTTATTAATGTGCGCATAAATCGGCTAAAATCTTGTTAATTTTGAATTGAAGTGTGAATAATTCCGCAAAAATTGATACATATTGACATAACAGCGGTTATGTTGTATAATTGATATTTAATTAATACCGGTAAAGTGTTCAGAGAGCGTGGCTTAAAGCCTTCATTTCATAAACAAGTGGCTAAAACACATGGGGACAACTGAACCCAAAATTACAATATCGAAGGGACCGTGGCATCGTATATCACCAGAGATCAATGGAAAGATAAGTCATTACATTTTTCATTGGCAATAATAACAAAGTTTTTCACAGGGAAATAATTTCCTATTAAGTTTTAATTTTAACTTACTTTATGGTGGCATTCCTACCCCCCAGATACATCTATGAGCGTTCCCTTTAAGTTCAAAAGGTAGACAGTAAACAGAAACTAAGCTAGTTTGTTGGTTCGGCTATCGGTGCAGAGATGGCGCGCCGTATCATAATCTGGCTTTCTAGAAACATCTAGAGAGCTGGTGACATCATAACAGAATATTCTGGAACTCTCATCTTTGGGTATATAAAGGCATGGGGACAGTTTTAGTTTAGTTTTAGTTAAGTACAGGTCAAGTGAGCAGAGTAGTTCAGAGGAAGTAAGCAAAGTGATCAAGTGACTGAATAATTGAAGTATAGAACTCAGTATAATAGTAGTAGAGTGATTAATTATTGTAATTAGTACGTAAGTTACAGTAACATTATTTACTATTGCTGGCAGCTACGGACACTCTAACAAAATTTCTTAGATAAACTTTGACACTGAAAGGACCAAACAGCTGTTAAGATAAACAGAGTTTCTTAGATAAATAAACTGTGACGCGTCTGCCGTTGAGATGATTGGGTAATAAATTGACCTTGAATATTTTTTCCAACGAATGTCGAATTTGAGCTGGGCCCGAACTGATCAGTGGCGTACTATTGGTTACTATGGTGTTCAGCGCCGGGGCTGAGGTTTTTTATTGTTCATCAATGGAAATGCATGCGATATGGGTTTTCCCAAGAAATGGTATTTACACACAAAAATAATGAATCGAATACAGAATGTAGGAACAAAAGATCACATCCTGGTAGGCAGAGAAAGGCTGGGGAGGGGGGTTTTTAATGCATTAAAGCAAAAGGGGCAACAGAGGTAAACACAGACCACAAAATATACTATACGGGAAACTGGAAATATATAAAAGAAATAACAAAATACACAGTACCTGGAATATCCACCTGCTACGGAAGGCCACAGATAAACAACATCGGATGCCCAGCATAAATCAGAAACTGAAAGATGCACAGGAAAAAGAGAAGCTGGGGGAAGACATGTGGAGAAAACCAAAAACATAAAAAACCCTTTAACAGGACAACATTTAAACCAAACCTTCTGACCTGAAAAAATGCAGAAGAAATGATAATACGTACAGAAGACGATATATACCACTGCAACATTGGACAGATAAACTGGAGGAAGAAGAGAAAGCAAAAAATGAACGTTCCGAATTAATACAAGAAGGCCCTTCAATAAGTTACCATCCAAGGAATAACTGCAAGAAATAATAGAAGAGCAAGAAGAAATACTGCACCTGAAATAGACGAAATAAACAATGAATGAATGCACTATGTATCAAAAATTCTATAGAAGCAAACCTTAGAAACCATCACCGGAGCATGGCTGGAAATCACACATCTACCCAAAAACCAGTAAACTTAAAGCAACAACACAAAACATCAGCATGAATAGGAGGGGGAAAAATAACGACAAGGATAAAAACTTATTGGACGTGTCCAAATAGCATGTCGGTGAACCAAAGGTGGTGTATAATGCAGAAGAAACGGGTGCCAATAACACCGATAATGACACCGATTTTGCGATAGATAATAATTAGTAAGATTTTAACGTCAATGATGAAAAATAATACTAGATCTTCCTAAAGACTCTGGTTGGAGTGAACTAAATGGTAATATACACCGTAGATTAAGCTTACAGGAGAAACCAGGTAGAAACAAAAGCAACATACGTTACCTCCAGGGTGGTGTGGAAACAGGTATAATTATATGTGGTATCACAAATAACATTTATATATTATAGTACATTTATATGATTAGCAAAATAAAATTACATTTACTATGTAGCCTGTACTCCTAACTTATTTATGAAGCTTTGCCAATTTTCCTGATTTTATTTATTTTCATAACTTTTAACATCATTTTTGGCAGAAGTCAATTTTTCCTCCTACAAAAAAATATTAGTATGAAATCAAACTGGTAGTATGTTAAATTACCAACAGAATTCAGTGCCTAATTAAATAAATATGTAAAAAACTAATTAGATTTGCATATGAGGCATGGCAAATTTGGGACACATCCATGAGGATGTTTAATCTCAACTACATACAATGATGTTATCGATCTATTGACACAAAAAGATACAAATTTTCCTTCAAAATATATGTTTAACAGCTTTGGTTTGGGAGTTGAAAGGAATTGGGATTAGCGGTAATGATGTTTCTTAAAATTTTGGGTCGCTCTGGTACCTCTGAAAGTTCCTATGGACGATTATATCATTCGTCGATACTGGACATTTTAAAACGCTTAGGTACCTAATATATAACTTATATGAGGTTATATAGTTTTTGCAAACGTACTAATGGCATATAAAACCTTATAAGGTCAACGAGTATTCATACCGATTTCAAGTTACTCCTATGGAGCCGTCCGCATTCTCATTTTATGATGTTTATTTCATTTTGCAAAATTGCTTAAAATTGAAAATTCGCCATTCGACACGAATAAAACTTCGTAAACTAAGTCGGCAACCGGTGCCTTCTTCCAAAGCTTTTGTCGCCCGACAAAAACCTCTTTTGGTAAGATTTAATAAAAAATTTTATGCAAAAAATTTTGTATCTAATTTGGAAGCAACTTTCTTGTCATCGAGCGACAAAACGTCTTTCGAAATTTTGTCGTTAAGTGTATGTTCGGCGTATTTTCCAAAATTTTACCTCCTCGAGTAACAAAATGCCTTTCAAGGCTGAAATTCAGATTTTATTGCAGTTAGAAAAAAAAACAGTATTAAATTTCATTGAAACGAATAAAACAAAAAAAAGTGACCCCGGAAGAGATAGCTGGAGCTGCCATCTACCATACACTCGCCTACTTGGGAGAAACGGGTCTAATGGGTAACGCAATAAGTTTAAGCGTCAGTACAACGTACTTAAGTAATAATAAAAAAATAGTTCCGATTGTTCTATTTTCTATATCACTTGGTATATGTACAATATCTCAATTCTCGCTTCATATTATTACACTTTCAGCTTTTAGTAAGTATATAAAAAGAAAGTTGGAAACTTTCCCGGACATCATCTTTCCTGTTGCAGATGACAAAGTATGGAGATTAATCATCGGTCAGACTACGATGCCTGCCTACCAAACTTTTTTTTATTTGAAAAGTGTACATAACATGAGACCCATTACAACGGACAAGTATATTGTAAGTTTTTGTCTATGAGGCAGTAAAAAAGTTTTATTGCATTACATAGTAACTTTATCAAAATTATTACGTTAGTGTGTAATTTATAAGATAAATGACGTTGATATAATCCACTTACGAGTCTAGGAAAAAGTATCGGTGTCTACAAGACGGATTATATAAACATTTTATAAAATAATTTAAATTCATAAATAAAAGCAGACTGGAGAACGTATCAAAAACTGAGGTACTGACGAGTTCTGCTTTACTTTCCTTGCTTACCTGAAAAGAAGGAAGTATTTGTAATCGTGAAAAAAATTTCTCCGAGATTTTTTCGGATTTGCACGTTTCAGATTTTGTAGTTACGAAAATTAATGTCTTTCAATTCCGTCAGTCCGTCTGTCGATTCTATCTAAAAAACTACAGGGTGAATACACAAAAAATAGTGAACAAGAAAACGTGACAATAATATTTCTTGATATTTTAGTGGGTAGTATGTGAAAATAATTGATAAATAAAAGTTGCCAAATGGAGAGCGAAGTATTGTGTAAATACTTCTACAGATTTTTTTTTTCTTCACTGGCAGCTCTTGTATCTGGTATCGACGATAGTTTGACTGAAAATATTTTGGTTATTAACGGTGCTCACGACATTTCGATGATTTTTTTATTTTTACTCGTGAATCGTACGATGTACGAAAAAAACTGAAGGGAGACAAAAGTTTTATTTAAAAAGGCAGGAACAAAGTAAATTAGTAAATTTTAAAGTCAATAAAACAAAAATCCGTTCAGTTGCAAATAACTTTTTTATCTATTCTATCATTCCAACCCGCCAACCCGCTCTAACTTCGACGCCACTGGTTAGTTTTTGATAAAACTTTTCATGTTCATAGCTACTATAAAATTTTTTTCTTCTACCAAGTTTAAAGTCGGTATTTGTAACCATCACTGAGTAATTATTTATTTATAGTAAACCGCAGATTTAACAGACACTCAAAACATGTCGGCATCTTTTGCTTTGCGATGCGGCGTGTTTGATGGGTCAAAGGCGCCGACATTTTTTGAATGCCTATTAAATCTGTGGTCAACTTTAATGCTATCTTCGGAACATCGTAGAGCGTTTGGGAAAAATTTTAGGAAAAAATATCGTTCTCGTTATTTTGCTCTTTTTGAAACTCCTCGAAATTTGTCGTGACATCACCTCTTAAAATTTTTCCACGTCGAAAAATAAAAAGATCTGTAAAATTCAAACCCAATCAGAAAACCGTAAGACGTGACTTAATGACCTTTACACGATATATTTTATTTATTTATGGTCAACTACCATAAACTTCTGATATTCCAGCTTGGTCAGATTCAGATTAATGGTATATGAAAGGAACGAATGGTTTCTTTGACAGTTATCTGCTGAATACCCTAAATAATATTTTACAACAATGATGTAAGCAGAAATACAAAATATTTATTTTTAAAAACTGTTTTAATCTAAAAACGCTTTTAAACTTCTCCATGAGTTTAACGCCTATTTTGGCCTTGCCGTTAACAACAGGCTGTTTTGAAAATCTTCGAGATCTAAGTACGAAGGTTGCGCTTCAAGAACTCACAGGAAATTTAAATCATTTAAAAACGCTGCAGTATTTTTTTAAGCAAAATATTGTAGCGGTTGATGGATGTAATTGTAGCAACTTCTTTTTATTGGATCGCAACAAGTTTTATACTATAAGAAGTATCCTCATTATATCTCACCCTTCATCACTTGCACAAGCTCAACTTTTGTTTCTAAGGGCATACTGGGATCGTAAAATGCCAATTCAATTGACTCATTTGAGAGATATCAGAGTTGAAAATTTTTTCACAGCTTTATTTGATAAGACCATGTTTTTATAAGAGTACAAATTCCTAAGAAAATTGAGATCTTGGAGTGAGGCTACTGGAAAGCAAAACGAGGACTTTATGCAGAAACGGATGAAAAAAATACAAACATCCTACCATTTATTTAATGGGCCGTCAGACTGAATTGACTGCAGAAGAGAATATCTTTAGGCAATAAATGGCTTTGGCCATTCAGCTAGCATGGTTTAAGGCACTTGGAATACGAAATTATTCCCGCTTTTGAGTGGATGACCTCTAGCTCTACTAATTTTTTGTAGTCTTCCATAGGATGATGCAGTTTTAGCTGGTTGACACAGAACCTCAAGATGTGATCATGATCACCTCCAATCGTGCTGCTAACATATGCATCTTGGAATCCAAGCTCGTAGATAGATAGACAGTTTATTAGTTCATATAAAAAATAGTGCATTGCTCACTAGGCGTTGAACAAGTCAGAAATCATAGAAGAAAAAGAAACACTAATAATACATGGCATTAATACGAATGAAACTACCTAGTACACAACAAAAATATTTAATTACAGACTAGGACTATCTAGGTCTGTGAATGTAAATATAGCATTATATTTTAAAATGTGTAAATTTTATAATAAATTTTTGTCTCGATTTTTGTTAAATGTCTTATCCATTGTCATGATATCTGTATGTAGGCTAGTATCCTACATATACCCCCCCCCCCCCCGTACATAATGAAATATGTAGTCTGACTTTCACGGCACTATCTTCATGGAGAGACTGAGGAATCCGTATCTATTGGAGATATATATGGAACGGCCCCGACTTTTAGCTGGATGTCTTCGTTGTGGACGTCGTCCGTTAAAGCGGTTAGCAGCACGAGCAGAAGCGTTCGTCCCCATATTCTTGTCGCGACTGACACAGCTGTCTAGAATATCCATGGGAGATTACTTTCGGCATAACTATTTAACAACATTGTCTTCATTATGAATTTTGACAACTGTCTTGAATTCGCATGGACTCTCAGGAGGTATAAAACGTGTGATCATGTCAGTTACTTCAAACTCTTAAGGAGTAGACAAGTGAACTGCTACATTACCCCCCCCCCCCCCCCCCTTCAATAAAAAGAACAGTCAATCATTTAAGGCATCTATAGCAAAACGAACCTTTTTTAACAGGTGGTACATTGAAATCGCGTTTGTCAGACAGTAAATATGCAGGCTTAATCCCATCAATATTTACCGTGACAGACATAGTTCCTTTAATAAAAGTAACCGACTTGTCTGTACGGGACAACACTTTAAATGGTCCATCGTACAGCGCAGTAAAAGATTTTTTAAAACGTTCTTTCCGAACGAAAGCAAAATTACAAGTCAATATGTCCGAACTGACAAATGATTTGTAATTAAGATGGTGAAAAGGTGGAATGAACGTTAAATTATCAAAAGAAGTACGTAATTTGGTAATAAAGTAAGGAATATCCGGACAAGTATATGATTTAATAAAAAATTCACCTAGTAGTCGCAAAGTTTGACCAAGGAGGAACATTGCCAATCGTCTTTGGGGATCGTCCTCAAAGCTAAAAGTAAGAAATCTCATCTACCCAATGTGGTGTGGTAGCTTATAAAGCAGTTTTAAGAGTTCTGTTAAACCTTTCTATCATGCCATTGCTACTGGGATGATATGTTGTCCGTATTCTATGAAATCCCAAAAATCTTGAAATAATTTCGATTCAAATTGAACGCCTTGGTCAGTAGTGACATATAATGGAGCGCCAACACGACAAACAAAATTTTGAAATAAGGTACGTGCAACAGTTTCTGCCGTAATATCAGGAAGTGGATAAGCTTCGGGCAATCTAGTAAAACGTTCGATCACAGTCAGAATATAAGAACAACCTTTAGAAGGAGGTAATGGTAGTATCAAATCTATACGTATGTGATCGAATCGGCATTTGGGTATATCGAATTTACCTATTGGACTTCTCGTGTGTCGTGTCACTTTATTAGTTTGACAGCTAATACAAGTTTTTGCCCAGAGGTTACAATCCGAATTCATTTTAGGCCAAAAATAATTTTTAGAAACTAACGTTGTAGTCGTTTTAACACCAGGGTGAGATAAACCATGAAATATATCAAAAATTGTCCGTCTATAAACGATAGGAATATAAGGACGTAGTTTAGGGCGGGAAACGTCACACCAAATAAATTCGTCAGAATTTGGAATTCTAATTTTCCTAAAATGAAAACCTTTTTTGCTATTTGATGAGTTATCTGATAATAAAAATCTCAGGTCAGTATCATCTTCTTGAGCTGTGCTCAATAATTTTAAGTCAAAATTAACATCAACTAGTTTAGACTTTTGCGTTACAACTGGAGAAACATATTGTTGTAAGGAAGACGTATCATGCACACGAGATAAAGTGTCGGCAATAACATTATGTTTCCCTTTGATATGTCTGATCTCACATGCAAATTGAGCTATGTACTCTAAATGTCTAATTTGTCGAGGAGCTCTTTCAGTTTTAGTGAACAATGCTTTAACCAAAGGTTTATGATCAGTAAAGCAAATAACGACAATGTACGACTTTCAAGTAAAAATCAGAAATGTCTAATCGCTGTGCATAAAGAAAGAAGCTCTTTATCAAAAGCACTATATTTTGTCTGGGCTGAGGTAAGCTTTCGTGAGAAAAAGGCTAATGGAGCAAGTACACCTTTGTCATCGCGCTGTTCAAGAACTGCCCCCATAGAGACATTTGGACAATCAACTGTCAGCGATAAAAACGAGCTATCATCAGAACGAGGATGAGCTAAAAATGTTGCACCAGTTATAGCAGCTTTGGCTTTAGAAAAACTGTCAAGGCAGTCGGTAGGCCAATCACCTATTATTTTAACTTTATCATGCAGTAAACTAGTACATAAAGCATGTAAAGGAATTCAGATTTCAGCGACGATAAAAATTTACCATACCTATGAAACGCTGAAGTTGTTTAATCGTAGTTGGCAAGGGAAAATTATTTATGACAATACGTTCAGAAGAAGGGAAAATACCAGCTGAAGATATATTGTGTCCTAAAAACGTCAAATTATTGACTCCTTATGTGCATTTTGACGGTTTAATATTTATACCGTATAACTCTAACCTCTGAAAAACAAGTCTCAAGTGTTCTAAATGTTGCGAACTAGATTTACTTGCAATCAAAATGTCATCTAAATAGACGAAAACGAAGGGTAAACCTACTAAAACTTCGTTCATAAAACGTTGGAATGTTTGACCAGCATTACGTAGGCAGAAAGGCATTCGTGAAAATTCGAATAAACCAAAAGGCGTAGTAATGGCTGTCTTAAAAATGTCACTTTCTGCGACAGGTATTTGGTGATATGCACGGACCAAATCTATTTTTGAAAAGATAATGCAATCATCCAATTGCGAATTGAAATCATGAATATGTGGCAATGGATATCTATCAGGAACCGTAACTGAATTGAGTTGATGGATCTCCGCAAGGGCGCCAGTCGTTGGGCTCTCTTTTAGCTACAATGTGGAGTGGCGAGGAAACGGAAGATGATGAGGGTTTACAAATGCCCAATGAATGCTATATTAATAAAAATAAACTTGTTTAAGAAATATTTGTATTCAAATTTTAAAATGTGTAAATTTTATAATAAATTTTTGTTATATGTATTATCCATGGTGATGGTATCTGTATGTAGGCTAGTACCTTACAGTATAGTGTACTTTTACTAGCAGTTAAAAAGCAAAATTAAGATACATATACAAAAACAATAAAATCTAAGAAAAAAAAACGTTCAAACTGGTTCTCATTGAAATATTCTTCAATAGCATAACATAGGTCTTGCTCATTAGAGGGGTTTTAAGTTTATTTTTTGATTTTTTATTAATTTTTATTAGTGGTTGATGGTCTGTGCTTTAATGCTGGTAACGGTTGACGGGTATAGACAAGAAAGGTGTTAGGAAGACTTTTTAAATTGTCGACGTTTTGTCACAATTTATTGACATCCTCAGGACTATTTAGGTGAGTTTTCCTTCGTCACATACAACAAAACTCAATATGAGGCTATTAATTTTTCCGCAGTGCTTCTCATACCATATTGTGTAATTTTCTTTATTAATATATTGTGCTCTACACTCTACAGTGAATAATGCTTTTGAAAGATCTAAAGAAACAGCTACAGTAGTTTTCTTGCTGTTTATAGTAAATAACTTTATATAATGCATGATAGACAGCTCGTACAGTTGATTCTTTCTTTCGAAAATCATTTTGTGTATCTAAGAGCACAGTATGCTTTTCCAGAAAACTTATTCAAATATTTAGTGTTGTTCGATAATAGATAATGCAATAAATCAATTTGAGGGCATGCTTTTTGAAAGCGCTTGAATAGAGCTATATCTAGGCCAGATGAAGGACCAATATAAACTTCAAAAGTGCTCTTTAATACAACTTATTTATAGTTACCCTGTCATTATAATAACGATAGGGTAAGTATAATAAGTCCTTTTCTAATTTTTGTTTAAGAAGAGGATTTGGCTAGTTTTACTTTCTACTAAATAACTACTAACTAATTTACGCTTGCAAGCCATTTCTAAAAAGACTGGTTAGAGAACTCTGCTCTGACAGCTAGAACAATATAGAACTTAAGCTCAACTGCAGAACTTATGCACTACTTGCTGACAAGCACAGGCTCGTCAATCATGCTTGTTATAGATTCTATTTCATATTCACATTATTATTGACATGCACAGACGCCTAAAAACTATTTTACTCCTACACAAACCACACTACGAAATTTATAAAATTTTCAAAGTTTTCAGCATTTTAGGAGTATTTCGACTGTAGTGAGGCACGGTTTCCCATCATTTCGTTTATTCAAGGTTTTGCTAGGGTTTATATTTTCCTACGAAAGGAAGAATTTAAGGGTGAGACAATACGTATTCCAAACGTCATAAATAAATACCATCCTAATATTAATATAATATTTTTAATGACACATTTTAAGTGGGGGGATGTCCTTGTAATCCCATGCACATGTTGCCATATTTATCATTATTCAACTACTCATCAAAGTTCATTACTTCAAACCGAATGAAAAAAAAACTCGCAGTGAATTGACCATCGACGTTCAATTATAGATTTTATCGGAAATATACAATGCCTCTTTAGTATTAACAACTATTAACCTCTTGTTATCAACGTTTCACAAAGACCTGCACCCTCAATAAAAGTTAAGATATTTATATAAAAAGTTTCCTGAAATTAAAAAAAAAAAACGTATTTGTTACTTTATTGTTTTTACGTATTTTGTCGCTTATAACAAACAGCTTGAACATTTTTCAAATCCACGATACCGAGCCACAGTGAGCCGAAATGATCAATAGAGATGGATGTCACTTGATTTCAACTGTTGGGCTGTCGATGTCTGCCAATTCTGCCACCTAAATGTGTACAATAGTAGAATGAAAATCCTCTCTAATCCGTTTGGATTGTGGAGAATCATGTTATTCCTGGTAATTTATGTGGAAAGTGGGTCAATTTTATCTTCTTCGCTTCTATATTATTCAAGCCCGTATTAACTTTCAAAAATATTTCCATTGATCTATACGTTCTTTTACTTATAACAGGTGGTTATGTAAATAAGGTGAAAGGGCGAGATCTCTCACGGCTTTTTCTCCGCATTCTTGACGACAATCAGTGCTCGTTCCCTATACCTTATAACTTTCTGGGGATTTGTCTATTTTGTCGACTTTTTTACTATTCTTGTGCATTGGATGACAGTTAAATAATACTTTAGGGACTATTTGTTTCATTTATAGTCGAGGGAAACAGCCACAACTTGTTTTTATGAATGCTTTATGAATAAGTTCGTTGTTGGGAACAATTTAATATTTTGAAGGTTTCTGTAACATTTTCACAAGATTAGCGTTGAGAGATTGAGTAGGCAATACAAAATTAATGTTTTAAATCCATCATTAATATTCATTGCAAAGTAAGTAAATTTAAAAAGCTTGAAATTAATATTATGTAATAGTTGAAGATGGGAATTAAAACTTTTAGGAATTATTACATTAGGTAAATCTTTAATATACAACGTAATTCGTATTTACGAGGTAATATCCCAAGGAAAAAAATAAAGTGATGTTCTTTATACAGGGTGGTCCTCAAGTAATGGTCCCTAGAACAACAATGGATTTCTATTCAAATATTGCGATTTGGGTCACTGTCATGAAAACGTGCATTTGCAGAAAGTAATTTTAAGAAAAATATATTTATTTATTTTCATATATAACATTCAGATTAGAACATAAAAATTGTTAAATCGATAAGTAAGTGGTTGAGCTTAAACTTAATTAGTTTTGTTAAAAAAGACAATTTTTTAAAATACTAGTTAACGCAAGTGAAAAACAATGTATCAAAAGTAATGGTTAAATAATAAAAGTTCTAGTCAAAAATTAAATGTTTAGTCTCTTAATGTAAAAAATACAAATAAGATCTGTAATTCTCCCTAACACAAAAATTAAAAAACAGAAAGAAAAACAAATTGTACCAAATAAAAACAAATAGTTTAATGAAAGTGAGACTGAAGTAAAAAAGTTAGATATATTATAGTAAAAGTTAGTCGATTTTAAGAGCTTATCTTCTTATGTATATAAGAGCACAAAAAACTAGTTTTCTGTACTTTGCAACTTTTCTATTTGCGTATTCCAACTTAAGAAATAACGCAAGTGAGGTTAATGCAGATGAGGTTTCGATTCAAATTTTCCGCTAAAAAGCCGATAATGTACTTGAAAAATAGTGCCATTTTAAAAATATTTATTCTAACATAATATCAAACAAATGATAACTAAATAAATAACATATTGCATATTTTTGACTAAAATTTCTTGTTAACAAATGTGAGGCATTATGCTTAACGTTCTTATGAAAACAATTGTTTTGATGCCAAATCAAGCAGTAGAAACAACTACACATCCACTCACTTCCAGAGCTAGATCACAACTGGCACAATAAAGTAATATCCCTACATTTAAGAAAGGTCATCCTCACCTACTCGATTTTAAAGGGTAAAATTAACGTGTTAACTAAAGTGAGACTACTTCATTTAGACATCTAAATAAAGTAGTGTTTTGAAGATTAATTAATTTTTAAAGTACCGTATTTTTAAAAATTAATACTTTCTTTGAGTTTTTCAAGACGTTTCTTCTCTTTTTTTTAATCTATATTACCATGAATAGAATATTTTTTGAAAGCTCAAAGTCTGATACATTAGGGTAGGGACACTTAACATACGTGAGATCTCACATAGTGTGTTATAAAATAAAAATAGAAAGAAAACGATTAATTTGAAAAAAATATTTTATATTTATGAATCCTGTTTTACTTTAAATATTAAATACTGAAAACAACTAATTTTTTAAAAACTGAGCTTTTATGGTGAAGGGGCCGCAAAGTGCACGTTTTCGTGACAATGACCCAGTTAGCTAAACTTATGTCCAAAAGTTGATATTAGAGAGTCGTTGAGCAACCAAAATAACGTAACGTTATCGAGATGGGGTAACTTTATTTACATACGTATCGAGAAATACCGTGTTACCAAAATAGTTCCTAATGATCACACACCAAACATTGAATTCATGTTGGAAATGTCGTTGTCGCGTTACATTTTCAACTTCCCAAAAATGATTATTTCTTAAATAGAAGATATCTCGACCTGAAAATGTAGCTTCATCCGTAACTAATATTCTGTTGATATATGGAGTGGTCAATATTTTGTCTGTTCCGAATAAAAATGCATTTGACTCGGAAAATAAAACAGCCCTACAAAATTCATGAAACTATATTGACAATAGATTGTCAAATGCAGTATAACAACTCATTACTTAATGTGACAATCGCCATTCTCACACAATTCTCATTCGTAAAAAATACATACCGAATAACTAGGTATCTAAAAAAGTAAGAAATGTAGAAATAGTAAAGAACATTTTTTTAAATAACAAATATTTAAAGTACATATTCACTAAAAAATGTATGTATATACCTAATAATGCAATTAGGCACATGCAATCTATTAAAAAAAATTGCATGTTCCTTATTATTTCATTTATGTCCCGATTTATGTTAATTAATGGTAATTCATTTCAGCCGTTTAAAAATTACACAAACTGTGCAAGCAATTACATTAAATTTTCCCACAGAGCATTTATTAGTACCCATGTAGTTCTATAACTCACTAATGAATGTTATAAATCTATAATAATCTTGTATAATTGCCCCTCTAGTAATATATCATTAAATTTGACATTTTAACTGTTTCCCTATTTTTATTATTACATTATTATTATTTACTCCACCATGCTTTAATGAATTGCAAGTAATTATTTTAATAATATGATAAATTCATATACTGACTATAATTACAATACAAGAGTAACATGAATTATGAGACCATTATTCGTAGTTTTTAAATCATTAATAGCGTGTACTTGGGTATACAAATATACGTAAAAAACAAACTCCCTTCGCGACGGCCGGGCCGTTGTATTTCTAAATCCACAGACGTAAAAAGTCTTGTTAGTAGCTAGCAAGAGAATTTTCGAACACATTTTTGATTAGATTATTAATCACATAATTCTTCTGCACGATCGAGCTTTTTTGTTTATTTACAATATCTGTTGCCAAGATGGTAGGTTATGTTTACTGATTGCTAGGCCTAATACGTCGGTAAGTAATTAATACAATATAGTTCATCTCTATGTCACTGCGATAGCTTTATGCGCATCGCATATCAAATCGTACGTCGTGTTACCAACTCATACATACGCCACCTTAGAGTTTACCGAACTATATATATGATATTTCACAAAAATAGGGACAAAAAATTAGGTAATTTCTATTTATTTAAAGAACAAGAACATTATTTATTGCATGATCGCATTATATTACACTTTAAATAAAATAACTCAATTTCTACTAAATAAACGAAAAGTCAAAATACAAATATCATATTTGACAAGTTGGACTTACCGCGAAATATAAACGTCACTTTTGGCTTCTCGTTTATTTAGTAGAAATTAAATTATTTTAATTGAAGTGTAATTTAATATGATCGTGCAGGAAACAGCATAAGCATCTCCGGTAAAATTGGCAAACATTGTCGTCAACCGGTAAACGTCCCTTACCATTCTTGATACTAATATACTATAGTTAAAGTAAAGACCTTAACTTTTAGTCTGAATCTTGGACTTAACAATATAGTATATTAGTATCGAGAATGGTAAGGAACGTTTACCGGTCAGTAAAGTTAGGAAAGAAAGAAGGAAAGACACGGGTTTATGTCTGGTCATTCAATCGCTAGTCAAAAATATTTAGACCATGTTCACAAGAAGCTGGATGAAGATTAGTATGTCGTAACAATATTATTTGCTCGATTATTTGATTTATCAAAAGCTTTTCATATTGTAAATGGCGACATTTTAACAACAAATTAGAAGAATTTCATGTTAAACTAGGTGTGGCTCAAGGTTCAGTGTTTGGACCAATCTCATTCTTATTACACGTAAATCACCTTCAGTTTCGTTAGCGGTGGCTTTACAACAATATTATTCTTGCAATAAGAGCAATTAAAAAAAAAAGGTTTTGAAAAATTAAAAAAACATGTTTGTTAACTTATAGGCCACAGAGTAGGATGTGATGATTTGTAAAGTTCAACATTTTATTTTTAGTTTTTTTAAAAATTCATATCCACGCCAATGACTAAAATGACACGCTGATGGTTAACTGACAAATATATTGTTTTAAATATTTATATTCAAAGTAAAAACATATTCAAGTACTAATACAAAAAGAGACAACATATCATTTCAATACAGTAAACACATTTTGTCAACTTCTTCAGAATTTGGCACTTGCTTGGACATATAGAAAGTGTATAATTCTAAAATAAATGTTAAATATTGGAAAATATCATTAGTGTGGACATTGTGTCATTAGCATTGACAAAGGAATCCACGCCAATGACGATAAAATATATCCATGCTAATGACGAGGTAACCCTCAAATTTTGTCCAATATCATTTTGATATATTTTATAAAGAAAAAATTCTAATTAACATGCTAGTGACGCTGAATAAACATACGCGCACAAATCACCTAATGTCTTCACACTTCAAACTTCACAAATCAACTGGCCACGCTAAAACTAGTGACTTCTTTAAAATGGTTTATTTCGACTATCCAAAGCCAATATTACCAACTGCTAGATTTCAGGTAGGGGAAAATTTTTGAATATTTTATTTTAATCCACGATAATGATTTTAAACTCAGGGTTTTTAAGTTTGGTTTAAATATTTCAATGTGAATCTGGCTCTTAACATGTCACAATAAGTGTTTTCTACAATTGACTATCACTGAATTATCCAGATTAAGATCGTAGGCTGCAAAATAGTATCATACATGTGTGTCGTAGGTGGAAATCTGTTGGGAGACATCCACGTTAATGACATTTTACATACAAAAGGAAAAACATTTATAATATAGGACATTTTTCTATTATTCTATTATGTATCAATGAGTAGTACCAAAACCTAGGAGGGGTTTTGATACACAAATAAAAAACCGCTGCCCAAGGAATCTCTACTCCAACATCCAGATTTTCCATCCAAGTATCTCACAACGAAAAAATTTTGTACGTGGAAAAAATTGTTTACGGAACTTTAATAATATAACATTTGAAATCGCCTACCCCAAAAACCCATAAAACGATGTCCCACATCGGTAATGGGATGAGGGTGGTGATATGGGGATGGTAGTGGGGGTGGATGAATTAAAAAAAATATGTTGAGGTTTTTGGTTGTTATACACACACCAAATCACATTTTTTTTTCACCCCGTTTAAAAATGGGGTGGGGGTGGTAATATAATACCAAAAAATTTTTTGAGACCTTATTTTATGGACTCTTACCTGCTTGATTCATCTATGTACCCCCATTTACCCCCCAACCCTTCAACAGACTAAGATGAAAATATAATCTAGTTCTAGATGGCGTTAAAATACATATGTATACCAAATATCAAGTCAAAATCTTAAACGGTTCCTGAGTAATCGGGCGCACAAAAAAAGTTACAGACAGGCCGACAGATAGAAATTTTTTTTCGGTCAAACTTAAAACCTCGACGTTTAATGACATTCTAAGCCTATTTAAACAATAAAAATTTTCAAATTTTTTTTGTCGTTATTATACTTCCACTGGACGTGAAAGTAAAAACGAATAAAAACCACGTAGTTTGGCATTGCAACATAACAAACATGAAACTGCTCCTATTGTAAGAATAACCCATGTGAGAATACACAATTTTATAGATCTGAGATAATTTTCAAATGAGTTTGGACAACCTAGGATTTAGATTTGGAGGTTGTCTACTTCATGTGGCGTGGTGCTCTTTACGTTATGTTATAAAGGTAATATTCTAGGCACGTTTCTACAAAAATGAGAAAGTCATTTTCATCTAGTGCTGTAATTGAGTGTAACGTATCGCCGTATTTATATTTCCTTCAAAACTGCAATTTTCTAAATAAGTTGCAAAATGTAATTTATGTGTACTTCCACGTAATTTATAGCGTTCTATTGACGGAATCGTTATCGTATCTTGTGCGCTTGCATGCACATTCGATGCCAGTGGGCTAGCTTGTATTTTAAGTACGTGCCATCATGTACTTCTCTATTTATTGAATCACAGACAAAGGATTATGAGTGTGAAAACTGCCCACATTCAAGACTCAACTTGAAAAGAGCTGCAGTGACCCTTGAAAACGCTCGAAACTCCGGAGGTTTGTAAATGTAAGAAGAGTCTGCAGTAGTTTTGGCTTAATTATTGAAAACTACCCCAACAGCGCTGCCAGAAATCACCCCTCATCTTAAATGACACAGAGAAAACAAGAAAAAAACATTGATCTAAAAGTATTTCTATTTTTATGGATGTTATGATTGGTTAAAATTGCACAATACTAAAAGTTAGACTTAGAAAGTCACGTACCACTGTTATTATTCAATTCCACTCCCCTAGGGGGTGAAAACTACCCCCTGTGTAAACAACTATAAAAAGATACAGTGGCTTCTGAAAAAACTCTAAACGAATAAGCAACAAGCTTTTTCAGTAGTCACTGCAACATTTTTTTCGTTGCATCTTGAATGACGGTAGTTTACTTCCTTTCTGGGGGTGTTACTTTAATATCATTGATAGGACATGAGTTTCAAACTCTAAGTGTATAACACGATTTTTGCCAATCATAGCATCCATAAAAATGTAAATCCGGTTAGTTTCTCTGTTTTTCCAGCATCCCACGAATATAGGGGTTGCGAGATGCCACCCCGTGGTGGTGGCTTTCAAGCACAACGTTGAACATAGTCTAGTTTCTTCTCACTTCCACACAACGCAGGTGTTTCGAATGTTTATAGAAGTCACTGTAACTTTTTATAGTTACATCTTATATAGGGGGTAGTTTTCACACCCTCTGAGGGTTGACACTGTAGGTCGTTGATGGAACGTAAGTTTCTAGTTATATTTTAGAGTACCACGCAATTTCAGCCAATCATAGCATCCGTGAAAATAGAAATCCTGTTGAATTTTACGTTTTTTCTTGTTTTTCTCGTGTCCTTTAAAGGGCCATACTGGCAGTTTATGAAGATTACGTCGAATCTGATACAGTTTCTTATCACTTTAACAAAACTTAGACATTTCGAGCTTTTTCAGCAGTCATTGCTGTTTTGGATCGATTTCTTTATATATGGGGGCTAGTATTCGCCCTTCTCTGGGGGTGTGTTTCATATCTATTGTATGTACGCTGCTGTTTAACCTTAATTTGCATAATTCGATGGATTTAGATGTAACAACTATTCTCGTAGCTTTATCTTCTTTTTACCCCATTCCAGGGGTGTTTTTTGGCTCTAACTAATGATTTTGGGGGGGTACGATTTTTTTTGACCTCGCATTCGAATTCAGCGTCGAAAATTACATAGGGATAGAGTTGTCTCGATAGCAGTTCCAATTTTTTTTTTGTGGGGCTGTGTTATATGATGTAAAGAACCAAAATGGCCAACTTCCGGTTTCGACGCAATTTACATTAAAATCAAATTTTTAAATGAGACAATCTGTATATTTTTACATATTTGGATCTTGCTGGAAAAAATACGTATGATCTGACCTTCAAATATTACTTTGATTTCCAAAAAATATAGGTTTTTTAAAATGTTTAGTATTTAATTGTAAAAAATCGATTATCAAAGCATTTATTTTTATAATTATAAATTTAAATAACATATTGTCCCATAGGAGTTCCATTAAAAAAAAATAGGTTTCGTTGAAAAACCAATATCGTTGAACTTAATGAAGAAATCGAATTTAATGTTAGTATCTGAAGAGATAATGTTTTAAAGGGGCTTGCAGACCGATTTTTACAATTTTGGCAAAATTGCGGCCTACTACAAAATAAGCTAAAAATTAAAAAAAAAACTATATTTTTTGAAAATCAAAACAATATTTGAGGGTTAGATCATATGTATTTTGACCAGCAGGATCCAAATATGCAAAAATATATAGGTTGTCCCATTTAGAAATTTGATTTTCATGTCAATTGCATCGAAACCGGAAGTCGGCCATTTTGGATCTTTACATCATATAATTGGAAATTTCATCCCATATCATTACACTAAATTTGAGAAAAGTCCATTCACCCATTCAAAAGTTACAAGAGTGTCCCTATCGGCTAACCCACCCGGTATACAGTAGGCGTCCGTTACGTGACTTACAAACTAAGTCACGGAAAGGACTCATTTATTTTACAGATATTCTTGATTTGTGGTTATACTACTGGCTCTATACTACGGAAATTTTATGGTCGCTTACGGTTTAGGTCATAAATTTTCATATCGAGGAAACCTATTATATGGGGTGCTTAAAAATCCGTATTCGTTAAATAATATATCACACTATATTATATCCGTAACAGGAGGCGAGTAATGAATTGAACTATCAATAGTGTCTAGTGGCATATGTAATGTCAGGATTGTGTTGATTTGATAAACCTCTGTAATTTTGAATTACATCCCCTGCTAATTCAAATGCCAACAGGATTCGTTACATGCGCTCCTCACGTGCAATTATTACTATCCTCCTTTTACAGTTTCAGTATAGCCCGCGGCTACGAATCCCTCACCTTTTCCCCACTGCCTCCTCTGCTATCCACCGTCTTTCAACAATATTCCTCCCACCATCATTCCACGGTCATTTGACCATCTTCTCACTACCATCTAATCGTCTCCCCACCACTTTCCTGTCATCTTACCTCTTTTGTTTACACTTTCTCACCATCTTCTCCTACGTTCTCACCATCTTTCTTCACATTCTCACCCTCTTATCACTTTTTCTCACTATCTTCCCCTACTATTCTACCATCGTCCTCTCTGTACCTTCCCACCACATCTGATATAAAGTAGCCCATTTTGTAAATTATTGTAAATATGTCTATATATTTTATTTACAAAATTAAAATCAAAATATGTTTTAGAATTACGGCGGAACAAACATTTACACAAACAGACAAACAAGAATTAAACAAACCCGGCAACATCGATATTTCTAAGAAAAAGTAAAATTACAAAACCGCTGCCCAAGGAATCACTACTTCCACATCCAGATTCTCTATCCAAGTCACTCACAATGAAAAAACTTTGTATGTGAAAATAATTGTTTATGGAACTTTAATAACATAATATTTGAAATCCTTTACCCCAAAAACCCATAAAACGATACCCCACATCGGTAGTGGGGTGGGGTTGGTGACAGGGGGGTGGTAGTGGAGGTGGATGAAGTAAAAAAATATTTTGCGGTTTCTGGTTCTTGTACATACACTAAATCAATTTTTCTTCCATCCCCTTTAATAAGGGGGTGGGGGTGGTAATGGGGGTGGCTAATACCAAAAATGTTTTTGAGACCTTAGCTTCTCCTGTATATCCTAAATACAAATTTTATGGACTCTTATCTGCTTTATTTACCCATTTACCCAAATTTACCACAATTTACCCCCCAACCCTTCGTCGGAACAACATGAAAATATAATCTAGTTCCAGATCTCGTTAAAGTACATATGTGTACCAAATTTCAAGTTAATATCTTAAACGGTTCCAGAGTAAACGTGCGCACAAGAAAAGTTACAGACAGACCGACAGACAGACAGACAGAAATTTTTTTTGCTCAAACTGAAAATCTCGGCGTTTCATGACATTTTAAGCCTATTTGAACAATACAAATTTTTTAAAAAATGTATGTCGTTACTATACTTCCACTGGATGTGGAAGTAAAATACGTGTATGAATCTATGAATATTTAAATTTTCCTGACGTACGCAAAAATATTAGCCTCTACCGTGAGAACATTTTATAGTTTCGCTGTGTTGAGACGATTTTTATTACGAATAACTAAGGAAATGAAAATTTTTTTTTTTAATAATAATAATAATATTTACTCAACTATAATACACTTATTGTTGTGGGCAACAAATTATAAAGTTTATTAGCAATATAACCATAATATTTTTGACCCACAGTTTTAGTAGTTTTTGGTATTTTCAAATCCCCTTTCAGTTTGCTTCTTGTATCACAATAACAAACGTTCAGTTGGTTTTATTACTTCCACGTCCAGTCGAAGTATAGTAACGACAAAAAAATTTTTAAAAATTTTTATTGTCCAAATAGGCTTAAAATGTCATGAAACGTCGAGATTTTAACTTTGAGCGAAAAAAAAATTTCTGTCTGTCTGTCGGTCTGTCTGTAACTTTTTTTTGTGCGCACGTTTACTCTGGAACCGTTTAAGATATTGACTTGAAATTTGGTACACATATGTACTTTAACGAGATCTAGAACTAGATTATATTTTCATCTTGTTCCGTCGAAGGGTTGGGGGGTAAATTGGGGTAAATTTGGGGTAAATAGGTCAATCAAGCAGGTAAGAGTCCATAAAATTGGTATTTAGTATATACAAGAGAAGCTAAGGTCTCAAAAAAATTTTTGGCATTAGCCACCCCCATTACCACCCCCACCCCCTTATTAAAGGGAATGAAAAAAAAAGTGATTTTGTGTATGTACAGGAACCTGAAACCTCAAAATATTTTTTTACTTCATCCACTTCCCACTATCACCCCCCCATCACCCCCACCCCACTACCGATGTGGGGTATCGTTTTATGGGTTTTTGGGGTAGAGGATTTCAAATATTATATTATTAAAGTTCCATAAACAATTATTTTCATATACAAAGTTTTTTCATTGTGAGTGACTTGGATAGAGAATCTGGATGTGGAAGTAGTGATTCCTTGGGCAGCGGTTTTTTTATATATACCGGGTGTCCAAAAAGTGTGGAAACGGTCAAATATCCATTGAATCCAAAAAAGAAAAAAGACGTCCTTAATAATTTTGAAAGGGCTATCCAATGATACCAAACGCGACCCGCGACGCTACCCCCACCCCCTTCAGTGGGGCGGACAACTTTAAAATCTTAAATGGGTACCTCTATTTTTTATTGCAGAATCGGATTATACGGCAAAAATTACGTTTGTCTGAAATGTTTTTTCGATTCGTGACAGATGGCGCTGTAATCGCAAAAATATTTCTTTTCGTAATTTCTAAAAAATTCTACGGAAGAATGAAAAATAATAAAGTACGAGTTCATTTTCTTGAAAAAGCCATTCAATGGTGTTAAATTTCTGGCAACACCGGCAGCCGTAAATTCGTCCGTCGATGGAGCATCCCAGCTCGGTTATTTCATTTCAGCCAGCTGGCACACGCGATGTTGTAATTCTACTCCCCATGCCTAGCCCGCGACTACACACACGGTATACAAGTATTAATTCTCTGACACGTAAAATATTTTTTAGTTGTATAAACTTGTATATTAATCCCCTTAGTTTTTTATGTGTTGCCTGAATATGCTTCTCTCGCGTCTTATGTGAATGCCAAGATATTTTATCACACAAGTGGATATAAAAGTTTTATCTACCTGAAGTTTCGAACGTTCACTTGAACGAATTTCATATGAAAATTTACAATTAATCGACTTAGGCGTACAATTTTTCTGGTAATATTTACTGGCAACGATAGTATTGTTATCAGCAAATATTACCAGAAAAATGGTACGCCTAAGTCGATTTGTAGTTTTTATTAATTTTTCTTTTTCATATGAAATTCGTTCAAGTGAACGTTCGAAACTTCAGGTACATAAAGTTTTGTGAAAAGACCCATTAGAAGCAACTAAAAAAATTTTCTGTCTGTAATCTGATTTGGTCCTTAGCAATAATTATGCAGATCTGTAATTCATATCTAAGAAAAATCGGAATAAAAGTAATAGGTCATTTTCATTATTCTATTTACATAGAATCTGTGTTGGCAGTAAAATAATTTGACAACTCTTATAAGGAAGTACAGTGTCATTTTACACCACTGTTTTTTTAAATTACCTACTCTGTAGTTCTTACGCAGTTTATTACAAATTTCTAAAATTGTCGTAATTTACATCACTAATTTCATGTCACAAAGTTGAATGGAGCCAAGACTTTTTCGTCATTTCACGTAATGGTAAATACACCTACAACATATTATAAAGTGCTACGTCGTATATATTGGAATATCCGTAGCTCTTTACTAAAAACATGCAAACGTTAAATAAGCTCGAGGAATTGAGATGATACTTTGTTATTTTGTTTGATATCCTAATATAACGATAATATTAATAAATATTAACTATTAACCGATTATAGAATGGATGCTGAAATTAAAGTTACATCGATAATATGAAAGGACTAGCGAAGTAAGGCGGATCATAGAAAAACTTGCCGATAAAGCAGACAAAGCCGATGAAAGCGAGCGACAAAGGCTACCGCTACTCACCTCACTCCTTCGTTCTACTATACATATTTTCTCAGCTATTCAAGATAATTTGGGGTTAATTTGATAGATACCCATTATAGTAAATCTGCTCGCATATTTGTAAATAAAATTTAGTTAATAGTTGCAAAAATTTCCGGATATTAATTTAAGCTCGTGGGATATTCGGTAAGAAAATTTCATACCTAAATAAATTAAATAAATACTAATTTCAACTGACATTAAGATTATTCTGAGACATAACAAGGTATAAGATTAGTAGGCCATAAATGGGTTTTGGTGACAAAATCACAGAAACGCATCGAAATTAGTATTGTTGTGTCATAAGTCATAAGTGTCGCGTTTTGGAAACAAAAGTAAAAAAAAAAATATTTCCACCCATTTTAGTTGCAAAAAACTACTACATGAGGGGTTAATATATATTCACTGAAATGTTTGATATTACGTTTTCTTCACTAAAATGAATGGAATTCTGTTTTTCTTCTATTTTCTACTGTTACAACAGTTTGGGTGAACCGGAATACCTATATTCGTATAATAGACAAATAATATCTTTTTCACCCATTTTAGTTTCAAAAAATTACTCAAAATTGTTTAAGACAACTCTATTTGTGCGTTATGAAATAAGTTTTGTTCACTAAAATAGGTGAAACAATTGTTTCAAAGTATTATATTTATGTAGTCAAGCATAGACATTTAATTGATATAGATTCTTCACCGATGTATTCACCATTGAAACGCGAGGAGTTTTTAAAGGATTTTCAAACACATTTGAAATATTCAGTATCATAATTAGACACGAAATAAGATGCTGTTTCACGAGCTCAATAATTTTTTTTATAATTATCTCGTTTAATATGACAAATAAAATTCCATTTTTATGTGAAAGCAAATGTCAAATATGATCATATGTCAATAATTTGACAGAAAAATTTCCATTTATTAATTTCGTCCAAGGTAACCTGGAGGATAAAAATTTCCGGAAATTTGCTATGGTAACGAAACCAAGAACAAACTTTTGATTGGCTAAAAAAGTGAGGTATGAAATTTTCAATACAATTTTACAATAAAAAATTTTTGTTTGAGCTTTTGCAAAAAGTTAGCCCATAATTGCACTCTAGAATGTATACCAAAAGATTTTAGACAAAGTCATTATTCGGAGATTTATTTAGAAACAAAGGATCATTTTTGTCGAACTTTACTCCACTATATGCTGCAATGTAAATGTTAGTGGTCTACACTTTGATTTGTTTGATATGGTTCACTGAATTGTAGCAACGAAAACTACTAGCCATGTACATTCTCTAATTATAACTGCAATTTACCATTCAATTACTGCTGTGCATATATTGCGAAACTTGTCATATACGTCCTCTGACAAATGATTATAGTGGTTCTTATTAATTAGCTTTGTTCATGCTTTACAATTGCATTTGCATAAAGATGAATATGGTGCAAATTCACAATTGCCTAAATTGCCGCAATAAATGCAAATTTATATCAATCGCTCAGCGCGTGCTACTAGCAGCTGACGTGCAGAAAGTATGATAGCCAGGGAGGTAGCGACAGATTTTTTGCGTTAATATCTATAAAGCTAGATTTTATTTCGATGATAGCTTAGACAGTATCAATGATGAACGTGGAAGTCTACCAAACTTTTAGTGTTGCAAAAATAAGTAAAAAATCAAACAACATGTTAACAAAACGTTGCATAAAAGTATTATATCAATAAGATTGAAATTTTACATACTCACAGATGACATAAAAGCATACCGGAAAATAATATTCTACCGCGTCGGGAGCGTTGCCATGTCAGGTCTACCACCCACGCAAAATGTGAAAAAAAACAGACATTCTTGACTTAAACATACAAGGCTGAATTTGTTTCTGGAATAATTTATTTAATAAGACATCTGCCGCTGTGCTCCATTGCAGTTCGCGGAGAAGTTTTGCATTTTCCGCCGCCGTATATTAATCTACAAAGCTAATTTTTTTGTCTACAAGAAATTTATGCACTATTTCGATTAAAAATCACATTCTACCTCCGCTGAAAGGTGGCTAAGTCTTTGGTAGACGTTGCCAAAATGGCAAGTCAAATCAATTGGTTTAGTGGGGATCAGGTAGCGCAATCTATTGATACTGTAGCACTTGAAGAATATTGCAGCGTTGACTCAGGTAACAAAAAATATTTTCCATTCAATATAATGAGCTCGCGCATGGTGAAAATAGGTTTGATTTATTATTATTTCTTGCAGATACTGAAGACACAGAAGAGCTACAAGAAACTCCAACGTGTAGTGCCGCATATTCTGATAGTCCAATTAATATTTCGGAAGGAAATGATGGTGTTTCGTACGAAAGTGATTCCGAGGAAGAAATCAGCTACGAGAGTGAATTTGGAGATTCAGATATGAGTAGCGAAGAAGTTGACAGTTAATTTGATTATAAAAATATTATGTGTGCCCTAATTCAGTTATGATAACTAAATTTATTTTATTAAAATATTGCGCGTTATTAATTTATATAAAAAATATCACATGAAACTATTATAACATATCGATAATGGGTGCAAGTAAAAAAGTTACTTTCCATTCACTGAAAATAAGCTTGCTTTATCTTTATCTATCACGTTTCTACAAAAGAAGGAATTGAAATGATGGGAACTGTAAAAATTTTTATGCACTCGGGAAAGAAATTCAGAACGTTACAAATCGTTTAACTTTTTTTATGCCCTGTAGTTTCAGCAACGTCTACCAAAGATTTAGCCACCTTTTAGCGGAGGTAGAATGTGATTTTTAATCGAAATAGCGCATAAACGCTTGTACACAAAAAATCAGCTTTGTAAATTAATATTCCGCGGCGGAAAATGCAAAACTTCTCCGCGAACTGCAATGGCCCATAATGCAGCGGCCGCAGTCACGCGCTTGCATTCCATTGCGTCTACCGAGGCTTTAGCAACATGAGACGATCGGTAGACTATATTTTTTGGACGCCTTATTCAATAAACTATTCCAGAAAAAAATTTCAGCCTTGTAGATATAAGTCAAAAATGTTCGTTTTTTTCCACGTGGGCGATAGACCTAACATGGCAACGCTTCCAGCCCGGTAGAATATTATTTTCCGGTATGTTTTTATGTCATCTGTATGTAAAATTTCAATCTTGTAAATATAATACATTTATGCAATTTTTTGCAACATACTGTTTAATTTTTTACTCAATTTTGCAACACTTATAGATTGGTAGAATTGCACCTTCATCATAGATAACCTAATTTGGAAAAAAATCTAGCTTTATAGAAATGATTTCACGAAAAGTGTCGCTGCCTTCCTGAGTATGAGCATTTTATTATAATTATTTATTTCATTGTGGAAGTAATATATTGGCTCCACTGTCTAACTTATTATTTTAAAATAAGTAATGTTTTTTATACAAATATTACAATATACGTGTTGGGAAAGTTATGCATATCCCTTTTATTTCGCTTATTTTTTAAGATACAAGTTAGAAACTCTGGACCAGAAATGTATACACAATATGTATATGGATATTATATGGATATTAAAAAAGCATTCAATCAAATGAATTTATATTTACTAATAAAAAACTGGATAACTTTAGTTTCTTCGAATACCTAATCAGTTTATTTATTTGAACGTAAATAGTTTATTGAGTATGAAAGTTTTCACTCTGCGAATACTTTCGGAGTACCTCAAGGTTCCAATTTAGGGCCTAATCTGTTTCTTATTTTCATCAAAGATATAAATAACGTTATTAACTGTTCAAACCTAATGTTTACTGATGATTTAAAAATCTGCACATAGACAATAACAATAGTTAACTGCAATACACTCCAAAAAGATACTACAACTGTCTTACACTGATATATGGTTAATCAATTTACACATTAATGTTTAAAAATCTTACGCTATGACTTTTTTGTCGAGAGAAGAAATTTGTAGAATATGATTACACAATAAACTCAATAACCGTAAGCAAATGTTCGTTCAAAATGTTAGTATAGTACAATGCCATGGTGCGTTCGGTGTATATATATGTATATATATATATATATATATATATATATATATATATATATATATATATATATATATATATATATATATATATATATATATATATATATACATATGTCATATAAATAATATTGAATCTGTCCAGAGATAGTTCTTCTGTTTATCTAGAATGATAGTGTTTAGCCACTACATCCATTTTAACGAATCCTTTTAACATACTCTAATTAGAGACTCGACGTATGTTAATTTCCATGAAATATTTATTCAATATAATTAATTTATAATAATATTGAGTGTCCTTCCCTACTGGATAGTAGAATTGTGACAAGCCTTATACCCTGTAGACATCTATGGAAGTTTTCCCAAAGTTCCATGTATAAGTAACAGGAAACTAAGTTAGTTAGTTAGTTAGTTAGTTTGGCAATCGTCCCAGAGATGGAGTGCGCGGTGTCATAATCTAGAACGTCGAGAAAAGTACTAACAGCTTCTGGAACATTGTAGAAAAGTCCAGAGTCAGTTACCCAGTATAAATAGAGTGAGTGGCCGCACAGGGCAGTACAGTTCAGTAGACAGTTCAGTTCAGATAGCGGGTTCAGAAAGATAAAGCAAGTAAGCAAAGTGATCAAGTGGCTGACTTATTGAATTAGTGAAGTAATTAATTGTTGTAATTAGTATGTAAGTAAATACATTACTGGTGTTACAATTTCAGGATCCACGATACACAGTTTTTAAAAATAGGGTGTAAACACGTAAAAGTATATTATGCAACAAGCACAAAATGATGCTCATTGAAGGCGGGTGCTGCATTTTTCTTTAAAAGTTTCTATATCTCAATATTACACTAAACAAAAGAATAGATTTGGAAAAATTCCTGTGGTGAGAATTGGGAATTGGAAATTATTAACATCCACTTCAAAAAAAACAAACCTAGCTATACCCTCGATTGTCCTCCCCAGACAATTCACTACTCATCTTTAGTTTGAGTTAATTATAAGAGGTTTTAGTAAAAAAGTCAAAGTCAAACACAAATATCAAACGTAATTTTCTAAATGAACATTAAACTTAACATTTACTAGGTACTTTTCAGAAATACCTTTTACTAAGTAACGAGAACTCAGTGATAAATTAGAAGACTAATGAAAAGCTTCGCAAACATTACTCTCCTAAAATTATTCGCAATAACGCAAAGTAAATTAATTTTAAACAAAACTTTTAGTAGATCGGAGAAAGCAAACAATTAGCTTGCCTAGAGTTATTCAGATAAAGGATTTGCCGCAATCATGACGTAGATATACTCGGACCGAGTTAAACTATTCGAGGCCGTGTTGACATGTGTTTTATTTGAACGCTGAGCAGGGCATACATTTTACGTAAATAATAATCCAAATGACAAGCTCTTGGCAGTCGAGAAGTGCAATTTGTCTACGACATGTTTACTATACAGGGCGCATACAGAAGCAGAAACACATCAACATATCAATCACGTTTCATACCGGTATGGAGTAGTAATTGTTTTGAATGGAATTGTCCACTAAACGATATTTTTAATATTATAAATGTGATCAATTCGATAACATAATTTTTCTACTCCCTTACTTTAATTCGTTTATTAGACATTCCCTACCTGTACTTTAATGAGATACATTAAGATACAAATTTTTCCATTAAGATACAAGTTTATAACAAATAGAAACGCAACACACAACAATATTCTGACAATATCAACTATTACCTTGAATGTCTGACATATCTAATATTTATCAATTTTGACAAGCCATTCTTAACTGGTTATCTAGCAAATTTTCAAATTTTGTGCTTCTTGCAATTAAAATCAGTGAACATGTGTGATAGTGAAAGTGAAATTCTAATAATCCATAATATTCCCCAAGTTTAGTTTTCATAATATTTCCTAAATTGTAATCCACAATCAATAAATAAATTTCAGAAATAAACTGTTAATTTTCCATTTTATTATGACACCCACCTACGGTTCATGTCAAAATTCTCATGCTCGTGTCTTAATAGTCATCATTAAATAGTCGTTGCATAATATACCATTATTTTCAATTTAAAAATTATACACATGGTATTAACTACTGTAGTTTTATAATAACTTATTGATCAGAAGCAGGACACTTTTTATTTTTTATATTTTTTTCGGCAGAAAATGCAAAACAATTTTTGTCCACCAAATTATCAAACTTTAAAATTTAATATTACCAATTACAAATATATGTATAAAAGAGAAGCTAATGATAACTGATACTTTAAATTTGTGTGTAATCTTTTTGAAAATTTCAATTTTATTTCATCCTCTGCTTATATTTTAAAAAGTAACAAAGTGGACCGGTAGAGCAGTGGACAAAATGGCCTGAAAATTCATGTTTACAGTTGATATTACTAATTATATAAACTTTAACATATGTGTCATTTTTGTTCATTTACTTCATAATAATGTATATAATTTACATTATATACATTAATTTGAACCTGCCTGAATTTAAGGTACCACAGGGGACACTGAATTTTTTACAATTTAGAACCCAGACAGATATCTGGTGTGTCAGTTAAACAAAACTAAGCTATAAAACAAGACAAACACAGAATTTAAAACTTACCAGTATTGTATATATTCTGAATCTTTTGCGTCATCTACTAAACATTTTAAAACCTATATTGATAGGTAACATAGTGGACTAAAATTTGTTACATATTAAAAATGATAAAAAATGATTTACCAATTCTGGTCGCTTGAGATGAAACTAAATATCCCGAGTTACATTCAAATTTATCTTAGTAATAAATCTGATTTACGCGACCCTTAATAATAAGCTCTGAAGGTGGAACCTTGACATAATTACATAGTACTTCTTCGGCATTTTGACTAAAACTAATTAATTTGCGTAAAAATTAATAAATACAGAAATATGAAATTATCAGGGTTCAGCTAAGAATTAAACAGCCTAGTTAGGATTTATTTTTGTGTTTTATTAAATGACAAATTATAATACTTAAACGACTTTAAAGCTGATTACCTACCAAGGATGGTATATTTTGAGAATGACTCATGTGCTTTTAGTTGAGACTTATTTTAATCTGTGGCAGTACTTCACAGTTCACAGTGATGGCATGTAAATGGAGTTCGGAAAATTGCTACAATTTTCTTACTGCCACACTTATACTTACTTCTAGTACTATCTTCGAAATGGCTTGTTTTGTAATTTTAAATAAATACAAGCTATATGAATTATAGCTAGTTGTCAGAAAATGTAGCGTGATAGCTAGCTTCTTGAGGTGACAGTTTGTACCTGCTTTTTAACCGACTTCATAAAAAAAGGAAGCGGTTCTCTCTTCGACTCGTATGAATGTTTTTTTATATACAGTTTCCGCCATAAAGTTGGTTACATATGCGGGAAATTTTTATATTATTGAGATTTCTAAAAAACTGTATAGGGAGTTCATTTTTGCATGTTCGACAATCAAAAAATACATTTTGACACAATGACATGTCATGTGATTACCGGTTTGGCGGGAATGTAAAAAATATTGGCGGTGTCAAATTGACAAGATATCGAAAAATTTTTATTAAGATGTGCTTAATATTCAACAAAGATCCCACGTATGTATCAACCAGATCTGAGAAAAAATAATAAATACAAATTTTTACCAATACATTATGAATATTTTTTTTACTTGGAGATACCTAGCTTTATACAACTAAATTACATAAGTTTGTGTCAAAACTAATCAAATAAATATCTGTGAAAAAGACACTTTGCTGAAAATGAATTTAAAAAAACGGTCTGGTTTAGTCGTGTCGTTATATCTAGCCAACTTTATGGTGGACACTATTTATTGTACCATTGCTTATAGATTCGCTTAACAGATTTCTATGAAATCTTCTCAAATTGTGGCTCGGCGGTGATCCCATATTAATTTCATCAAGCTACCTACATCTAGTATAAGATAAGCAAACATTGGAAACAATTTTTTTTTGGTATAGAATATACGAGAATATGGCGAAGTCGCTAGTCATAATACAATTTTTGATAAAAAATTCAAACAAAAATTAGGTGTTTTAGAAGTAATTGGTAACGAATCTGGTATTAAAAATTAAGAATTCAAGATCCAATATGCTGAGTTAATTGCAACAGTTTAAAAGATTTACATAAAATTTGATACACGGGTTATTCTTACAATAGGAGCAATTTGGGGTATCACAATTTAAAAGAAAAAGGTTTTGAAAAATCTTGAAAAAGAATTATTTGTTAACTTATATGCCGTAGAGTAGAATGTGATGATTTATAAAGCTCAACATTTTATTTTTAGTTTTTTGAAAAATTCATATCTACGCCAATGACCAAAATGACAATGACATTAACTGACAAGTACATATATTGTTTTAAGTACGACAGACGACAGCAGTGTCAAATGTATGTGAATTTCTTGTTCTTGACACGGGACCGCACGGGACTTTGCTCGCCTCTACAAGATATTAGTCCCAAGATATTTTTGTTGCCATTTCAAAATGACGCACTTTTTCTTCATTTTTGGGGTAGGCCTCTGCGCCGTTCTTCTACCATCCAGCAGCCAGCCGGCACTTTTTTTGATTATCCCTTTCATGATCTCATAAGAAAATGACGCAAGGAAAACGTTCGTTGGCTTTTCCACTAACAGTATAGTCTCAAAGTCATGAAATTATACAGTTAGACTAGTTTAACTGTAAAGTCGTAAACTAGTTATGGTTAAAAAATGAACGAGGAAGTGTTACTTCATTATATTAATGTGATTTTTATTTTTGGAAAATATGTATTTCTTTGATATGAGTTCAAACAATTTAATTGTTTTAAAGTTGCCCTTGTTTTTGCAGGGACCAAAAGATGAAAATTTTATATAATATTGAATGTTATCCAATCCATTACTAATTTAAATTTATGGCGGATGCGCCTACTCAAATCAAGCCCAAATCTTACCAATTGCAACATATATTTTAACTTAAGCAGGTATTAAAGATAGGATTTTGCAGAGTGAGAGGGAAATATGCATTTATTTTCGATTTATTATAAATCATTAAAAAACCAAACATAGTATAATATTTGAAACTGTTTTAGATACTTGCTATTGTTCAAACGAATACAACTACATATATTTTTTATTGTTTTCTGTTGTATTTGAATAACGTAGTTTGTCAACGAAAATAATTCCTAATTCAGTTATTTGCGTATGGCATTTAATTATATATACAATTTATGATAAAAGCTGTATATGGTTGTATGCCTTAGAGCAATGGAAAGTACCTGAAACTATATTAAAGATTATACCATTTATGATTTTTTAAATATTTATAATAAACCGAAAATAAACGCATATTTCCCTCTCACTCTGCAAAATCCCATCCTTAACAACTATTACTCAGATATCAAAAAAATATTGTTAGTTAAAATCTTTTAGCTCTTTCCATGTTAATTTTAACTAAATCAAACTTATATTAATTTATACTGTAAATATTTGCAATATCTATTTTCTGACGAAGCCGGCGCTGACAGGATTGTTTTTTTTCTTATACCTGAAATTATTTGAAGTATTTTCTTACATATATTTTAATGTTTGTTAGTTTAAAATAGGCAAAAAATATGAGACAATGCCTCCTCGGTTGGAATGTAAAACACAAATTCATTAAAAATATGATTATCACATGCCAAGTTAGATTTGGCTATTAAAATGAACAGCTGACTAAAATAAATATATAAAATAGCCTAATCAAATAAGCACTAGGATAAGGACGAAAATTATAATGCAATGTTTTGTCGTGGAAAGTGCTGAGAAATATGTAACCTTTCTTATACAAAAATCACATGTTGGGGGGTCAACATTTTGAAAAAAATGGCATGAAATGTCGGTTCTACGCGAATTTCCCGAAAAGTATCACAACCACAGAATCTTTCAATTATAAAAGTCACTGATTAGGACATATTAAATAAGTCTTATTTTATTCTTAGAAATTACATATATATTGTAACGACCTATTTCGAAGTAAACCTGAATTCATCTTCAGATTCAATAATTATAAAAGAGGAAAATAACAAAACGTACTAAATTGTGTATGAAATAAACTATGAGGATACAAACAAGGGAAGGAGGCGAGTCAAGTAATTATTAGGTTCCAACGTGGTTCATATTAACTTTAGTTATTTAAATAAATCCAATTATGAAATATGAAAAAAAGTTTAAGGGAAAATTCTTAAAAATTGTTGTACCAAGTTAAAACAATGGTACGTATATATAAAAAGCGAAAAATTATATGAATATTGTTACGATGTAGGGTATTTTTTAAAACGTTAGTTTAGTTCACATATTTTATATTTTCGAAAAATGTTTGTTTTCGTTTCAGACTATAGGGTAAAAATATAAAATGTTTGTGACTGACATTATCTTCACAGATCGCCGTCATAAAAAATGGAACTGTTTTAGGGTACCATACTCATTGTGAGATATGTAGCCCCCCCATTTCCGTATTAAAAAGTTATTAACAATGATAGCAACAAAATAAGAGAACTTTCATGCTATTTGGTTAATATTTTGAAAACTAAGCAAGATAGGGAAAAACACAATGCATACGTTTTTGATAGAGCATTAACTTTTCTAAAATATTGGTAATGATTGTAACAAAACAAAAACGATATAGTAGATGGTTTAAGTTTGTATTGGCCTTCAAAGTCTGAAAAATGGGGTTTTGAAGCTCTTGTTTTTCTTTATTTTTCTATGGTCACCTTACAACTTTTCTCGGTAATTTAAAACACAATTAAAAACCTTTAAAAAACACGTCACTTGTGAACTCCAAAAAATATTTTTCATGACATGAGATTTTTTTAAACCTTTTTTTGTTTATGTTCTTATTATTTAAATTTTAAAAAATGGTACTTTCGTATTGCGGTATTCGAGTTTTAGGCAATTTTCGTAATCAAGGATTTTCGACAACCCTTTATTTTTCAAATTATAAAGTAAATATAATCAATTTTTCAGTAAAAACGTGCATTTTTTGTCTCGGCCGAAGTATATCTTTACGTTACTTTAAATTAAAAAAAATCAGCGTTCGTTCCACTACAGCTACACTGTGTACCATTCTCCTAGATTCTTAACATTTACATATTTTTCGTTCACTATTTTTTTTTATAATTTTGGTAATTTTTTAAAATCAATTATTTTTTATTATAATCCCTTGAGATAAAGCTATTACCCCAATTCTGTGACTGGACCGCAAGACGTCTACCCCCCCTTTTCCAGGGCAGGGAACACGATGGTGACAATATTTTCCTACCTACCCTCCAACCGGTATGTACCTCTAAACCGAAAAAACCACCCGTTTTTTCGCTTGGAAGGGCTTGTCGGATAGGGTTTTCTTTTTGGTAAATTTGAATAAAACAAGTAAATATCGCCCACAGGTGACCTAATCTACTCCCAGGGATTGAAACTACCCTCATCCACAATAACGAAATACCACGAAAACAACGAAAATCAGCTGGAAAGCGATATACCCCCGTTTTCGAGGGCGGGGAATATGATGGTGATAATATTTCCCGACCTGCCCTTTGCCCACCACCAATAAACCTGAAAATTCACCCCCTTTTCCGATTTTCCGATGCTAGACTTGCGAGGGCCTGTCCGATAGCATTTTTTCGCATCAATTCGAATAAAATGAGTAAACTCGGATCAGACGAGACCTAACCAACCAATAAATCATTACCATCATTACCATTATCATCATACATTATTATTTCTGGAACTAAATTTATGTCGTAATCAGGATTATCATCATCCTGTTCAAGTGATTGATTCCTCTACATGGATGCAATTATTACCATCGGTACCCTTACAATTCTTACAGAACGAGCTATATTTAATACCTAGAGAAACTTGGATAGAAAATCTGAATGCAGAAGTAGTTATTCCTTGGGCAGCGGTTTTTAATAAAATATAAGAGCTTATTATCGTTGTTGTCGTGGTATTTCGTTATTGGGGGTGGAGGTAGTTTCAACCCAAGGGTCACTTGTGGTCAACATTTACTTATTTTATCCAAATTGACCAAATAAAAATCAATCCGACAAGCCCTTGCAAGCCTAGTACCGAAAAATCGGAAAAGGGTGTTTTCTCGGTTTAGGGGTAGTGATTGGGGTAGGTCGGAAAATATTATCACCATCGTGTTCCCCGTCCTCGAAAATGGGGGAAGGGATGTCTTGCGGTTCAGTCACAGGACTTTTCGGCTTTTTTACTTTTTCTGGTTACCTCAAGGGACTATTGTATGATAATTATCATACATATACTTGTATACATTTTTTGCATATTTTTGTTATTTTTTTTTTGTGTAAATATTTCTATTTTATATTTAATTTTTAGGGACACGTACATTACCAAGGGGCTCGTCATGGTACGACACACAAAGACCTAAATTATGGAAGAATCTTAACAGAGTTGAACTTTTTGTATTTATATTAATTCTGTAATCTATTATTATACTTTAATCACGTAAATACGTTATATATAAGTTTGTACACACTTTCATTTTTGAAGACCAATAAATATTTCAAACTAAATTTTTGCTTACAAATTTTTAATTAATTCTGTCTTTCTCTGTATTCGGGTATCATCTACGGCAACTCCCTCAGCTTCTTCACACACAATTACTATATTCTTTTGCTGAAACCTTTCTTAAGAGGGGCAAATCCTCGCCTGGGAACTGATAGAAAACTGTGCTACATATACAATTAAGCTCGTAATTACTGCTGCCTACTAGTGACCTAAATACTGACTCCCCTTCGTAAATGTGCCTTACTTGAAATGAACTTCCTGTAGTCACCCGTATCAAAATAACACTTAACGAAACAGCCGCGCTTATGTCAGGTTTATAAATTCAATTTTTAGTGCCAATAAAAATTAACATTCAATTGAATTGTTTATCGCAACAAATTGATCTTAATGAAGCAACTCAGAGGTGGTCAATTAATTACTATCTAAATTATTGCAAACGGAATTATTAATTTATCGGGGAATTAATAGTCCCGCAGTAATTAACTACTCATTAAAAACATTTATTTCTTTTTGCATATATGGGAATGGTCAATTTATAATAAATAAAACATTAATAATAATAACTTGCAAAGTACCGAATTATTTATTAACATATTTATAGTTTTAAATTAATACCAAAAATATAATTTAACTACAAATATTAAATCGTTTGCATCGACTTTGTAAATATTAGAAGTAAATAAGTCAATCAATTGGGGACTTAATCGTGCATTTTGGGTAAGGTGTAGGGATTGCAATATCCGTTAGCCAGTTAACCGGTTAACAGGACAAAAAAAATATGACGATAATTACCGGTTATTTTAATTTTTTACCGGTTATTTCGGTAAATTCTGAACTTACGACATGTCACATATTCAACGTTTCTATTTATGTCAGTGACTAGTATTCACTAAATACAGAGTGACTGTCCCAACACAGAGCACTTTTAACAATAAATAAATAATATTATAAAAAGTGAAACCCTCCGATTAAAGAACTTGTATCTAGAAACATATACCTTATTTGCTCCTAACATAGTCACATTATATGTCCATTAAAATGAACATCACATCCCATAGGCAACAGTGACGGGTATGTGTAGAAGGGAAAATGTACAATATTGTACCTATTTTATGTAATAATAATTGTTGGTTAACCTCTAGAAACATTACCGCGGATTTAAAAAATATAATAGGTAGAGATGTTTTATTCAAGGGAAATATGTATTGAAAGGATATTATTTATAATATTATTATTAAAACTGTAAACTGAACCTCATCATGTTACGACTATGACCTACTTACTTATGAAACAATCGATTTCTGCAAACGGCACAGCACTGTTGCATGTTGCACTAAATTGTCACTAAACTGTGTAAATATGAATACAGAATATTATTTATAGGTATTAGCAAATCACAGCTTTAAATAAAATATGACTTCTTCACCACTTTTTCATCGGAGAACACGAAAAACATTCATTGACATTAATGGCGGAACGTCAAACTAAGACGATGATAATCGAACTTAACCGATCGAGTACGAAACAGCCGCGAATAGGCCGATGGGCCAATCAGGAACTTATGGGAAGAAGTGCCTTAGATTGTGAGTCTTTCAGCAACATACAAACTAATACCATTATGTATCTAGATATAAGTTCTTTAATCGAAGGTGAAACCCAAACACTAAGCCTTAAGAAATACAAGAGAGACATTGACAATATCTTGCGACAGGAAATTGAATATTTCACTGCCGCAAATATCCGTGGAATACATTTAGAAGTAATGTTATTACCAATTCTTATTAACTTATCGCCCTACCAATTTCGATTGAGGCAGGGCATCTTCAGCTGGTGGTATTCTATGCACAAATATCAGATGACTAACAGATATAGCTTTGAAAAACTAACCCTTTTTACGGGCTATTTTTAAAAAATATTGTATTTTTAGATTAGGTATTCAGTAAATGCCCTATTTGAGTTTATGTTTATAATTTTTGTTATTTAAGTTGATATTTTTGTTATTTACAAAATAATTATTAATTTAAATTTATTTAATTTTTTATATTTTTTCCTTTTAATAAAAAACCTTTTGTTTGTTCATTATATTAATTATACGTATATAAAAATGTTTTTTGTTAAATTTAGATCATTTTGTACATGGAAAAAGACAAATTCATTCTAAAAATTACCGGTAAATACCGGTTCACCGGTTATTTACATTTTTATCATGGAGGTAGAATATAAATAAGGAGTAGCCATAAAGCTTATATCCTACAATGAGAAACTGCCGCAGAAGGCGTGGCTTGTGATCATACTGTCATGAACGGCTCCCCAGGTCCTGATTTTAAAAAAAGTTTATATAGCATTTAAGGAGATACATGTTAGTTGACTTTACACATTGACACTACCATATATCAAGCCAGTAGAGTAATGAATGAGATAACGGTTTCACATTTCAAGCAAATATAATATAATATAATTTAAAATGAATAGAAAATAGTTTCAACATATCTTTTGAGTACAGACCTGTTTTAACCTATGAAAAGTGACTCCAAAACATTTCTTCTTCTCGATACTACTTTGATTTGTACAGCTACTTGGCGGACACGAAATCATATGTTATGGCGAAAAACACTATTTTCTATCAAAAACATTTATTTTATAATAATATTAAACCAAGATACATGTCGCGTTTTGTTGACGTTTTGATCATACTAAAATGAGGAATGTGCTGCCACATTCTGCTTCTTATGGCGACTCCTTATTTATTCAACCTCCTTGATTTTTATTTACCGATTCACTGGTTATTAAAACTTCCGGTAAATTGCAATCCCTAGTAAGGTGCGATTTTATTTTTTTAATATGTGAGTGGGGTCCAACATCAGTTTAAATTTGAGTTTTCGAGGTCGGCCGCCATCTTGAAAATAAGAGTGTAAATGGTGTTTTTAATACATCTTGAAAACTGCAACTCCCATAGAAAATTTGTAGAAAGCTTTTTTTTACATTAATAATATTATCTACATTTTGTATTAACAACTTTTTGTTGTAACTTCGATAATTAAGAAGTTATAAGCAAAAATTAATGAAAATTTAGGGGACGAAAAACTATTATTTTGTTAATTTTATATGAATCTGATTACGAAAATCCAAAATTTATTAAATTTTTAGAAGTTGATTTACACCCAGGTCTCTCATGGAAACCACACTGTATATGTCAAAAACTCAGTAGGAATCTGTAGGTGTTGTAAAATACTATAACTACTGCCTATAATATAAAGAGAATTAAACAGTTATAAGTCGATTAATATTATTTTAATATAAGTTTTACCATGAAAATAAGCGTCTAGTAAACAAATGCAAAAGTCCACAGTCCCAGGATACATCATTCTTTTTTTTTTTTCAATTTCATACGTAAATTCCGATGATCACATCACTTATTGTCTTTCACCTTTTCAACACCTTTATGTTAAACATTTTATGTTCACACTTGTTATTCGTTTTGCTTTACACACATTTTTTTTAATTTAACGATCTTGGCATAACAATCTGGGTTAATTTATTTTTAAAAATAAAACCCCAACTGGTGACATATTGATTTGGGTCCTATCCCCCCACCCGTCAATCCTAATGAATAAAGTTCTAATATTGAAAAACACTTTTTCTAATTTTTTTTATTACCCATTAGTATAGTTCAGTGAGGTGTTACCGTGATATTATCTTAGAATTCAATATAAAACATTCTATAGTTCTGGCAAACTTAAGTGTTTTTATTATTATTTCTTTTCTATCTTGTCTTGCACTATAATTCATTATATCATAAAACATCCATGTTAACATTATACAAAAATATGTTATTTTGCTAGTCGTTTTAATTTAATTTATAGTCAACGTTTCAGTTACTAAAAATATACAAGTGTGATTTATAAATAAGAAAATGTAATATTGCACGCAACACAAATACTATTTTCCATATTCCTTCGTATTATCTATAAAAAATCCACTGCCCAAGGAATCACTACTTCCTCATCCAGATTTTCTATCCAAGTCTCTCACAATGAAAAAAATTTGCATGTGGGAATAACTGTTTATGGAACTTTAATAATATAATATTTGAAATCGTCTACCCCAAAAACCGATAAAACGATATGCCACATCGGTAGTGAGGGTGGGGGTGGTGGAAGGGGATGGATAAAGTAAAATAAATTTGGGGCCTTTGGTTCTTGTACACACACTAAATGACAATTTTATTTTTTGGAGAGGTGGGCTAAAGCCAAAAATTTTTTTGACACCTTAGCATCTCTTATATATTCTAAAGACCAATTTTATGGACGCTTACTTACTTGATTTACTCATTTACTCCCATTTACCCTCCAACCCTTCAACAGCATAAGATGAAATATAATCTAGTTCCAGATCACTTTAAAATACATATGTGTACCAAATTTCAAGTCAATATCTTAAACGGTTCCAGAGTAAACGTACGCACAAAAAAAAGTTACAGACAGACCGACCGACCAACAGAAAGAAATTTTTTTGCTCAAACTTAAAATCTCCACGTTTCATGACATTTTAAGCCTATTTGAACAATAAAAATTTTCAAATTTTTTTTTGCGTTACTATACTTCCACTGGATGTGGAAGTAATTATTATGTGATAACCCTAGTGCAATTCAGTGGACCGGGACAAGTTGTTAAAGCACTATTTTAACTCTAGCAAATTAAAATATATATTTTGTAAGACCGCAAATACTAAAAGTTTTGAAACCTGCGACTTAGGAAAATATGTACACTCGTATATTGATTACAATACGCAAGCAAACTGATTTATAAAAAACCATTGGGAGGATCCGACCTTCACTGGACAGGTATTATTTATGAATGACGCAGATTTTTCTAGAGATGAAGTTTTAAACTCCCACAATTTCCATCTATTCCTACGGGGGTGTGGAAAATTCACCTGGCACTATACAAATCAAGCACCACAACAATTTTTTAAATAAATATCTGGCCAGGGATAAGGGGACATCACTTATTTAGGCCATTCGTATTGAATTGCCGTTTAGAGGACGGTACTTAGAGTTTCTTCAAGATACTTTTACTTCCACATCCGGTGGAAGTATAGTAACGACAAAAAAATTTTTAAAAATTTTTATTGTTCAAATAGGCTTAGAATATCATGAAACGGCGAGATTTTAAGTTTGAGCGAAAAAAAAATTTCTGTCGGTCTGTCGGTCTGTAACTTTTTTTTGTGCGCACGTTTACTCTGGAACCGTTTGAGATATTCACTTGAAATTTGGTACACATATGTACTTTAACGAGATCTAGAACTAGATTATATTTTCATCTTGTTCCGTCGAAGGGTTGGGGGGTAAATGGGGGTAAATTTGGAGTAAACAGGTAAATCAAGCAGGTAAGAGTCCATAAAATTGGTATTTAGTATATACAAGAGAAGCTAAGGTCTCAAAAAAAATTTTGGCATAAGCCACCCCCATTACCACCCCCACCCCATTATTAAAGGGGATGAAAAAAAATTTGTGATTTAGTGTGTGTACAAGAACCAGAAACCTAAAAATATTTTTTTTACTTCATCCACCCCCACTACGACCCCCTATCACCACCCCCACCCCATTACCGATGTGGGGTATCGTTTTATGGGTTTTTGGGGTAGAGGATTTCAAATATTATATTATTAAAGTTCCATAAACAATTATTTCCACATACAAATTTTTTTCGTTGTGAGTGACTTGGATAGAGAATCTGGATGTGGAAGTCGTGATTCCTTGGGCAGCGGTTTTAGTATGTATATCGGCAAATCCGGAAAGATATATGATTCATGCACAATGGTGTTCTTCCCAGTGTAAATGTGCAAAATTAACTAAATAATGTTTTTGTTAGTTGGAGGCCCATTTCCATGGCGGCACTCTCGTTCTCCATTATTAAATCCCCTTGATATTCCTTGGGGTCATATTAAAAGGTTGGTTTACATAACACCTGTTCAAACAACAGAAGAATTATTAGAAGGAATACTGTTCTGTTATGATGTTATACTAAACAATCCTGGGCATGTCTTTTAAAGTACAAAGGGGTAGTCTGCATAGTTGGGTGGGCAGAAAAAAATAAATATTTTTTTTTCGGAACACTTTAGAACGGAAAAGTTGCCTATTGTATTAAAAAGAAAAACGGCATGAAGAAAATTAAAATCAGTTAACATCTTCCGTTCGCGTATCGTACTTACAGTTTATGAAAAATTGCAAAAAACACGATAATTTTGTATTTTTTTCTGTCGGTTAAAACTTTTGAAATAAACACGCTTTAGTTTTTTATGCTTGTTTTATAGTTTAATTAACCCAAATAAATTAAATTCTGATCAATAATCTATTTTTTCTGAAATCGATCGGCAATGTCTACATTTTCGACGCGATCTCAGATCGAAAAATGCACAATTTCAGTTTTTTAGTCCGTTGCTAAGAAAAGAGACCGGGATAGATCCGTTGCCAAGCAACGATCAACAAAACCGTACGGGAATGTTACTTTCCCAGCCTAGGCCGTACGGTTTTTTATATATATTTTAGACAGTAAATAAACACACGCAGAAAAACCAACTCACATTTATTAGTAAGCGGTTAGATTGTAATGAAGAAATGCTATGTGTTAATACAAATTCCTTAACTTATAATAATATTGATTGTAATTTCAGAAAAAATAGTATGTGTACTTCGGTGTGAAAGCACATTCCCAGACTTCGATGCTTGTTGGCCTCGGCTTGCATCGTCGTCCGGGAATGTATTGCTTTCACACCTAAATACACAATATACTATTTTTCCGTTCGCGCGTCTCAGAAAAAATAGAAATTTACCAATTTTTCGCAATTTTCACTGGGCAACTCTTCGCTCGTGTTGTTAGAACAAAACGACCCAGAACTCACCACGTGGAGGTGGTTGCACGTCGAGTTCCACCTACCCCTACCCCTACTCAACAAACCATCCAATTGTTGGGTGTGGTATTTACATTTACAACTATTTACAAACATTTTCCATAGGTAACAAAGTAAGCCAAAGATATGAGTACTATCAGTAGGATCTTTTGGATTACTGTGTTTTTAATTTTTCTTTTTTATATCTACTACACATTTAAAGTCTGATTTTTTGGAGAAATGAGGCATAACCGATCTAGATTTCAGTGTTGCTCGGATATAGCCATCTCTAGCTTCATGTCCACATACTTTATTCGAGGCCTCTGTCACACGTTTGGGCTTAGTGTCAGAACTGATGAGTGATTTAATATCATCTTCACTTAAGTCCCGCAGCATTGGGGAAGAATTCCAATTAATAATTTCAGTGTAAGCGGAATCTTGAAAGTTTCTTTGCGCACGCAGAGAATGTTCTGTTGGCAATGCTTGTTGATGAAAGAGAACATATTCGGGAGCTTGGTCACAGAAGGATCTTAAGCAAGACAAACTGTCCAAAGAAGAAAATTGATAGAAATTTCGAACCACCGAAGATAAACTTTCAAGATTCCGATTACACTGATATTATTAATTGGAATTCTTGTGTGTTGTATTCTCCCCGAATGCTGCGGGACCTAAGTGAAGATGATCAATTCAGACATTAAGCCCATCAGAGAAATACAAAAGTATCCCTGTCACACCCAGGCTGTGGAGAGGTGCGTCAAACTTGTGACAGAGGCCTGGAATAAAGTATGTGGGCATGAAGCTAGATATGGCTTTATCCGAACAACACTGAAGTCTAGATCGGTTATGCCTCATTTCTCCAAAAAATCAAACTTTAAATGTGTAGTAGATATAAAAAAGAAAAAGTAAGAACACAGTAAGCCAAAGGATCCTACTGATAGTACTCATATCTTTGGCTCACTGTGTTACCTCTGGAAAACGTTTGTAAATACTTGTAAATATAATGTAAATACCACACCCAACAATTGGATGGTTAGTTGGGTAGGGTGTGGGTGGAACTCGGCGTGTGACCACCTCCACGTGGTGAGTTCTGGGTCGTTTTGTTCTAGCAACACGAGCGAAAAGTTGCACAGTAAAAATTGCGAAAAATTGGTAAATTTCTGTTCTTTCTAAGACCTTGCGCAAACGGAAAAAAAATAGATTATTGATCAGAATTTAATTTATTTAGGTTATTTAAACCATAAAACAAGCATAAAAACTAAAGCGTGTTTATTTTAAAAGTTTTAACTAACAGAAAAAATTACAAAACTATTGTGACTTTGCAATTTTTCATAAACTTTAAGTACGATGCGCGAACGGAAGATGTTAACAGATTTTAATTTTCTTTATGCCGTTTTTCTTTTTATTACAATAGGCAACTTTTCCACTCTAAAGCGTTCCGAAAAAAAATATTTATTTTTTTCGACCCACCCTACTGCATAGGCTTAGAAAATGCATCGAATCAGAAGTTCAATATGAGCATGAGCATTGGTTGTAATGGACCCCTCGTTGTTATGTCCAACTTCTATTTTCAAGTAGTGTTACTGTTCTACCTTTTTAGAAGAAACATTTAGGAAGTCTAGTTCTGTTAAAGTTTGAAAGTGCACGCCCTTTCATTTGTGTTTGTTTAATTTTTTTTCTTGTTTATTGTATTTTAATTTGTATACACAATGAATAAAGGCATTTATTATTATTATTATTATTATTATTATAAAAGTTATTAATAAGAACCGTTTTCGGTAATTAAATGTATGGGATCGTAACTCCGTAATGGATGGCCGTAGGAAAAAAAATGACACACTGATGCTATTTTGACCCCATTTACACACTCCTGAATTATCAACATGAGCTCCTGGGTCCTGTATGTACCACAAATTATCATAAAACTCGACAGAGGACTCGTGTACATTTACGGTTATTAATATTATTTACCAAAAAGGATTAGGGTCTTATGAATTATATAATAAAATAATGAGAAGGGACATTTTTGCCGGCGGCTATTGCTTAGTTAAAGGCGTGGCGGCGCCAGTCCATTTAATTAACAGGAAGGGTTGCTCTAAAGCGAATTAAAGGTGTTGAAGTCCTAATATAAAATATTAGGCGCAGTGGTGTAACAGTTCAATTTGCAGTAACAAATAACTTCAATTTCCCAAATTATACGTAAAAAAAACTTTTTAAAAACAAGCTTTTATTATATTATTTAGGTGTACTTAAATGAAAAAAATAATAACATATTGAGAAAGAAGAGAAGTTCATACAGGCATTAATTTTGTTTGACAGAGATTGTAAGTATCTAAGTAAGTATTTTTTTTCTGTTCTCGCTTTTAAGACAATTATTTCATTATTTTCATTATATTATATATTATATCATTATTTCATTATATTCATTATTTTTTTCGCTTTATTACATCTAAATAATAATAAAACCTTATTTTTAAAGTTTCTTTTACATTTAATTTTATTTTTAAATTTTTGTTTACGTCTTAACCTATGCATGTCTGATAATGTATCGACCACCTTCCGGTTTCATCATTAGACCCTGAATACCACCTAGGACGAGAGTACTCATCTAGGCAAATTCAACGAGCCCAAACTCGAAGGGGTTCCATTATATTATTGTTGGGTTCCATAATATTGTACCAAAACACAGGCCCACAAAAAAAGTGGTCTATGCTGGAGTACTGACCACACGTATACCTTGTATTTGGAGCCGCTGAATACGAATCTGACCTTAGTTTTTCCCCAGTACGTCAGGTTTTTTTAACACGAAAAAAGTCTGTTGGATACTACTTACCCAGCTCATATAAATCAGACTCTAAAAGTGATTCAACTTTAAAACTTGACCCTAACAACATTGTGATACTACAATACTACGGTATTGAGCACATAAGTCAAAGAAACCATAAAACACCAAACTCCTTAACCCCATAACCCCTCAACCCCATAATTCTGAGAAACCGACGAAAACAGTGGGGAATCTAGATTGGGGAGTAGATGAGATTGTGACCTCGTATCCTTGTGCCTGAGTATCATACATCCACAACCTCATGATTCCATAACCCCATAACCCCTTGAAAAATGGAGATTGTAAGTAGGAAAAAACAACTTTATTAAAAGATAAGATAAAATATATAAGTATAGATTTGGAAAGATCCCCGCAATCATAAATTTGTCGAAGATTTTCAGTAAAATTAACTGTTCTTGTTATTTATAACTAATGAGTAAATAACTATCCCTCTTACCCCCAGAGAGCGCTGCAATAAAAATAATTAAAATTAATTTTTAGCAGTGAACAAACATCGATATGGGACCATCTATTTTCAAGAAATATCGGTAAATGATGCGCATCTCTAGAGTCAATGGAATCGTTAGATAAGCCATAGTTTTCATAGCCTTCAGGTATAAGACTCAAACTTGGCAGGGGGTAATATATATCCAAAAAAAAATTACCAGTATCATTTTTTCATTATTTGGCATTTTCCATCACTTTGAAATTTTAAATGGAACACTCAGTATATTCTTACATCTTTGGATATGTCCAACATTTTTGAGGTTACTTGATTTTTAAGGCCATTTTTATCTAGAATGCCGTGAATGCATTGAAATCAATATAAACGTGGCATTTTTCGAATTAGTTTATTACCCACGGCCAACAAGAATTTTCGAAACCACTAATTTATAATTCAGGAAACTTTTACATCCACATCCAGTGGAAGAATAGTACCAAACGCAAAAAAAGAAATTGAACATTTTTATTGTTCAAATAGGCTTAGAATGTCATGAAAGGTCTAGATTTTAAGTTTGAGCAAAAAAATCAACTTTTTTTGTGTGACGATTATTCTGGAACCGTTCAAGATATTGACTTGAAATTTGGTACACGTATATATTTTAACGAGATCTGGAACTAGATTTTATTTTTATCTTATTCCGCTAAAGAGTTGGGGGGTAAATTGGGATAAATAGGTAAATGAAGAAAATAAGCGTACATATAATTTGTATTTAGTATATATAAGAGAAGTTAAGGTATCAAAAAAAAAATTCTGGCATTAGCCACCCCCATTACCACCCCCACCCTGTTATTATAGGGGAGGGGGTGTGAAAAATATAAAATTGTGATTCAGTATGTGTATAAGACCCAAAGGCCTCAACAATTTTTTTTACTTCTATCACCACTACTGATGCGACATATCGTTTTATGGGTTTTTGGGGTCGACAATTTCAAGTATTATATTATTAAAGTTTCATAAACAATTATTTCCACATAAAGCAAATATAGTATCAAAATTTTTTGCATTGTGAGAGACTTGGAGAGAAAATCTGGATGTGGAATTAATGATTCCTTAGGCAGCGGTTTTTCAAATAGCTTTTAGACACGCAGTAATTAGATACTAATTTTCAGGATTAATCCATTGATAATTTCAAATCCAAAATCGGTTTTATATTAATCCAAATATACCAAGTTCTTTGTAGAATGATAATTAAAAAATTGAAAAAATGTTTATTAAGTATGCCGTGGAAAGGGAATAATACTAGATTCAAAACATTCATAGAAGGCGGATGCATTTTGAATATTTACTACATTTCAATTAATCTTTTAACTTGGATGTTTTTGAACCTCCCCACAATAAAATTGTGGGAGGTTGCTAAAATTGGTCCAAAATCTAAAAATTGAGATAACATCAAATATTTACGCTTTGACGTCCCAGGAACCCAATAGTTATTTTTATACCAAGGCCGCGAAATTCCTTTTTAAGTACCGAGAGAAAAATTATCGCCGAGGCCGCTTGCGACCGAGGCAAGATAATCTCGAGGACGCTAAAAAATTTCGCGGCCATGGTATAAACATAATTTTTTGTGCAACCGTAAATTATAGTTAGTATAGATGGTGAAAATGACACCACCGTTTATGCTATATTTTGCTAAATAAACGCGGTGGCCTTAGCGTCAAAGCGTTTCTATGGAAACGGTATTTTGAATGTATACTTGACAGTTCTCGAATAATCGTAAAAATGAAATAACTTATGTATTTGTTGTGAATTTGGAAATAACTATGTACTAATTGTGTTTAATAAGATATAACAATTTTTGTTTGTCATATTTTAGAAGTATCCATTTTGAAGTGACTTAAACGTCAATTATTATGAAAGTGACTTTTAGTTTTTCGGACGTTACTAAGGGTAACGGCCGTGAAATTGAATTTCACGGACTGTTTTGAGAACGCGAAATACTCACTTCACGTACGGCTGCACAAAAAAGTGATTTTTGAAAAATGTCGGCGTGTGTGTGTGTGTATGCGTGTATGAATGTTAGTACGACAAAACTACTAAACGGATTTGTATAAAACTTTGCATGGGGGTTTCTTTAGTGCTTCTGAAGATCTGAAAAGATTTTGGTTGTGATCGGATTACATTTAGTGCCGTGGCACAACAAGTTGTTTATTTTATGATTACTTACAATTTGTAATCGAACCAATGAAAAGCAGTAAAAATTCCGATTTAAACGATATATCACACTTGCACCCTTTCGATTTGGTTTCCGCAAAAAAAAAATTAAAAAACAAAATAACACGCTTCTTGGATAAGATATATTTTATACTCTAACCTAACGTTCGGTAGACTAGTGTGCTGAAGCGTGCAGACTGCATACAGGCTTTTTTTTAAGAGTGTCAAGCCAATTGTGTTTTTTCGGGAGAGAGGAGAAAGTTTGAAGCCGGTGGTAGCTGTGTGGAACCTACACACCCATAAGGAACCCGTGTGATTACGGACAGCACTTAACTGGGTCCAGAGTGAGTTTTTCATTAAATCATAATAAAAATGACATTGACGTTAAAAGTCCAAAAACTTTGAATCTATTTCCAGCGCATCGCTGGAAACATTTCCATTAATCATAACCTTAAAACTATATAAACAATCATAACCTAAAAACAAAGTGCAATACCAACTTAAAATTTTTGGACAACTGTCAAAAATAAATTCACCTAGGAAAGTTTTGGAACTAGAATTTTGACAGCTGTCAAAGTGACATTTCCCCCCCCCCACAAAATTAGTGACAAAATTTTTTGACAGGTGTTAAAGTGACAGTTCTCCAACTAACAACTTTTAGACGCATTTTATAAGTGTCAAAAAATCTTTCGCACGCGAAAGTAACTGACATCTGTCAAAAAAAGATTTTCAAAATATATAATAACCAGCAGCGGAATTAAAGTCCCCAACCCTTCGGTAACCGCCCCCGATCGGTCAGATAATACCGGTGGAGAATTAGAAATTTATAAATTAAACTAAAAAGAAACATAGACTCACCGCCAAGAATAGATACAGTAGCCATACAAAAGGAGACGTGTGGTTGGTCAGCTCCCCCCTCAACAAGGATGTCTGGTGGTGAAAGCGACGCCTCAATCACCTCAATAGTCTCTCTGGATAGGAGGACTATTTTGAGAAAACCGTTAAAAAGGAACAAGTAGGTTCAAATCGCACCGATCGCAAGACTTTTTTTTAATTTTAATATTTAAAAAATATTTAAAATTAATACAAATAATTAAATGAGATTGTTCATATTTTTTAGTGCTCATTTCGGCTTCAAAGATTCACCGGGTGGGGAGGTTCCAACCGCTTCCAGTACCTGCCGATTTTTTTTTAATAAATCATGCCCGACAGAACACTTTTGTCATTTGCAATATTTTCTCGTTGAAAAATGAATGTTTTGAATCTAGTTTTATTCTATTTCCACGGTATATTGATATTTACTTTCTCGATTTTTGTATTAAATACCTAATCCACCTAAGGTACTTTAAAACAATCCTCACTGAGGAAATTATGACATTCCTTTTTTCAGACTACATTAATCACTTTCTAGGGAATATAATTTAGGTACTCCATTTTAAAGACATTATTTCAAAACTAAAGAATATCTTTCACTTTCTCCTCAGAATAATGAAATATACTTTTTATATATCCCACCCCACAAGGATATATATGTATAATACATTTAGTACCTGTATTTGTTATGTTCAATACACTAGTGAAACTTGATTTGTATCTTAATCGTAGCATTGATATAGAAAATATCAACGCAGACTTCACTGTAGTAAGTTTTTATAAAAATTCCCTTAAGCAGCAGATTCGACAACAATAAGAAAAGTTGATTATGTCACATGTCACACCTTACTCAAAATATCACCTTTTTCAATAAATAATTTAAAAACTTTAATACTACATCTACTAAACCAGACATTTTTATAACCAGAACGAATAAATGAAACGGAAACTGAAGAAAACATAGGATGTTACTTTTAAAAAATATAAGTCCTTCTCTTAAATATTATAAAATCCGAAGAAAGTGACAGTCGACACTTAAATGACCACTTGTCAATAATTTTCCAAAAATTGAGATATTTCCAAATGACCGAATCAGGGCTGTTCCTGGCGGGGGTGCACGGGGCGGCATTTTAGCCTATTCAGTGTAAATCTATTCAATAAAATTTTGATAAACGGCGAAAAAGTTAAGAGACATTGGTTAGTTTATTCTGTTAACTCAATTCCGTGTTTTGTTTCTGTTGCAAACTTTTTAATACAAGAAATATAGACATTAAATTGATAAATGGTGGATATTGCGACTGGCGCCATGCCGCCGTATATTTTTTGGAACAGATCATAGTTTGCATCATATAGAATGCGTTAAAAAATGGTGTGAATTAAAAGTGAGACTGAACAAAGGCTGCACGATAGATAAGGAACAGCAAAGTTTTTTTGAACACGAAAAAAAAAAAAAAAGATGGAGAGCTAACATAGAAAGACTAATAGCAATTGTGCAGTTCGTGGCTGGACAATGTCATGCTTTTCGGGGGGACAGTTCGCAAATGTTTGTACCTAACAATGGTAACTTTCTGGAAGCAGTGGAAATGTTGTCTAAATTTGACCATATTATGGCGGAACATACAAATAATATACAAAAGTTAACACCTCTGTTGGTATGTGTTGGTTTTCTATAAACACTTGTTTCATACCCTAAAATACTATTAATTAAAACAGCTAGAAATGGTAATTCATTTCTAGTTTCCATTTCTAAAGTAAATTTAATAAAAGGTTATTTATTATCTAAATTTTCAAAAAAATTATCTAGTAACTTCATATCGTCGCAAGGGTATAGTCTACATATCTCCACCAGATAACCAGTTTGTATGTACAATTTTGAACATGTTTTGCCTCAAAATCCTCCATAAACATATTGCTTAAAATTGGTGACAATGGAGAGCCCATTGCCATACCGAAATACTGCTGATAGAAATCATTTTCTAACTGAAAATAAGTTATTTTGATACACATAGTGTGGTATTTACACTCAATTTAATAATTTTCCCAGTGAGATACTGGCTAATTGTATTATATTATAGATTTCTCGGACGTCAATTAGAAGTAAAAATACATGTGGCAGGAAGTCCCAAAGAGAAAAGTAGAAGAGTTAAGAAAGTGCCATAAATAACATATAGACAATATTTAAAATATACACTACACAAAAAAAATGTTTTTGAAAAAATATATTCCATAATTTATGGGGCGGCAAAATTTCTTTTTGCACAGGGCGGCAAAAGACCCAGGAACGGCCCTGGGCCGAATTATAAAGGGAGCATTTTCGGTTGTATACGCTATACAGAGAATTTGATTTTTGACGCTATTAAAGCAAAACAAGTTGGTACTATTCGTATATTACAATATAAAATATATACAGTGGATTCCGGGAAGATCCATTAGGGATATGTTCCTTGAGTGATTGAGGCAAAAATGTTATATCAACATAAACCAGATTATAAAACGTAAATTTCGACGATTGTTGGAAAAAAATTGTGAATCTTACAAAGATCTTTATTGAACATAGTTTTATGTTTTATATGAAACATAATTTCGATATCGCTAATGGTTGGAAAGATTCAAGCAGAAAACTGAATCGGAGCATCATTTTTACAAGATGGAGGCTCGAGCGTAACAGATAGAGTTGTGAACTTATAGTATGTTTAACGGTAAGTCTTAATAAATATCCTTGCCAAGTTTTATAACTTTATCAGTTTTTTCCCTCTAATTCTCCCAATTTAACTGGAATAGTAACCGAAAAAGATGCAAGAAACACACATAACAATCTAAAATAGCAAAAAAGTAATAACTCCAACTCAATTATTGATTTTTTCTGCGCAGACAACTGTTGCTATGTGTCTCCTCATATAATAATCTAGTGGGGTTACGTCTGGACATCATGCTGGCCAAACGTACGATCCCCACGACCAATCTAGCGGTTCGATGAGATATTTCGTTATTTAAGAAATTTCTTGTATTTTTGTTTCAAACTAGCTAGAGAACTAGCTAACTCGATTCATTTTATAATCGATAGTGGTAGATATAGATGTTTTTATTTTCTTGACCGTTGATATCAAATTAACTTCATGTTGGTATATCCTGGGTTATCGGTCTTTATAATAAAATTACTCTTTTCTTACGTTTCGGTTTACTCAACCATCGTCAGAGAACTACAATTAAGGGAAGACAAATATATTTTTTTTAAATGCTATTTTTTATACACATGGAAATTACTTAGTTAATACTATTGTTGAATTGTTGAATTATTGAATTGCAATTGAACTATTTATATTTTAGGTGTATTATATATGTATTAAAAGCAACTAAAAACTGAAATTAAGTATTGCCTGTCTGCGTTGAATGTAGTGGTTTGTTTATGTTATGTAGATAAGACTTAATGTACGTGTATTGGATTTGAAGTTTTTGTTTAAGGGTGGTGTGAGATTTTACGGTTTAAAATTACTCTATTTAGCAAACTTGTTGGAAAGATGTAAAAATATTTAAGTTATATAATCATATTATCTTTTTATATTTAATTTAATAGATTGAAATATGTTTCGCTTAAATTCTTTATATGGTTTATTGCGTTATAGTATGTCTTTTAATTTATAACATTTCATGTATTGTTCTTCGGTGAAGGTTTGGTTCTTTCTCTAAGATTTTAGTATTATTAAAGTTAAAGCTATGAAAATTTTTTAAGGCGTGTCTTGAGAGTGCTGTCGAATTTTGGTTGTGTTTTTATATTATATTTATATGCATATATTCTTTTATGTAGATACTGTTTTGTTTGGACGATATATGTGCTATTACAGTTGCAGCAATCTATTTTGTATATGGTGTTTGTCTGATCTTTTGGTTGCAACTAAGATTTCAGTTTTGTAAAAAAAAAATTGTCGTGATGTATGGTTTATGTGCTATTGTTATATTATGTTTTTTTAAAAACGATTGAAATATATTCTGATACTTTTGGTGTGTAGGGCATAGATATATATTTATTATTATGTTTTTGTGTTTCATTCCTTGGTGTATTATAATATATTTTTTGTAAAACTGGCATTAAAAATGACATTTTTAATTCATTGATAGGTGAAATAAAAATATAATGTTACGCGTTAAAAATACTTTTAACACTAGTGTCGAAAACACTTTTAACACTAGTCTTAAAAATAAAATGCTATCTATATACCATGTAGTAATATGCATTCTTCTCAAGATAATAGAAAGCTGTATTGATAAAATTAGAAGAAATATATTACTTAGAAAAAATACATGTTTATTCAAATAGTTATAAATTATTTATTTAGATATTTGATGTCTGGAGCTTCATTCAAAAATGTTTTAATTTGTTCGCTAGTAAATATTTTCGATTTTTATGGCCGATATCCTACACTTTTTCGTTTTAAAAACGCTATTAGCTTGTAATACTTGCTTACATCCACGTTGTTCTTGATTTGCAAATTAGCTTTTATCATAGAGAAATTAGACCACACTGTTGACGCCTTTCATAACGTAGATTTTTCTTCGAAGTAAGCCAAAAGTATATTTTCAGTGAACTTGTCTACTAATTTCTTCATTTCACATCATTCAATAAGTCTTTTATATGCTATACCATATTGTTGCCGCGATTTCTGGGGAAACAGATCTAAAGTTGCCCTATCTGCGGCTTCTTTAACATTACAACTTTAACGCTTTTTTTTATAGGTATATGTAAATTAAAATTTAGATATCTTTGTGACCAAACTTCTTTTGTGTACCAGTTAGTGGTATACATTTTTTGCTTTAAGTTACTAAAGGAACTTCTCCCTATTTGGCAGATTTCTCCCTAGACACCCTACACATATTCAATTACTTTTTTTTTCTTCATATTAATGCAAACAAATTATAGATATTAAAATCCGACACAATTTATTACCTACATATAATAATGGTTGTACAATGTACAGTATCATTAACTCAAGATAATTGCCTTTAATATGACTGAATACTCGCTTTAATAATCCTATCCTTGATCTCAGAGTGTAACCATTGCTTAAAGTGCAACGTTACACGTTAGTACTAAGGACATTCGAATCAATCGATAATGTACGCTTACCTGGGATCAAGGCACTATTTAATAAAACCTGTGAAATTCTGAAGGTAATAAACTTTGAACTTACAGAAACGGTGTTTTCCTCATCCGGCGGAGGCCCCGTCAGTTCTTGGTAAGAGTCGCCGCTTCCCCTACGACTAGCTGCTCCACAAAGTGCTCTGCGGAAGGCGCGGGCGACCAACGAGCACAATCCGCACTGCCGGCCGCCCTGCCGCCTCCCGCTATCCTCTACTGTTAGCTGCCCCCCATCCCCATCCCTGCAGCACGCCACTGCCCTGCTTATTCCGCCACTGAAACCACACAGTGAAACCGACTCGATTTTCTTTCACTGAAACTTCCTCGGCCAGCGCGTCAACACCACACACACTGAATACACTTCAATTTTTCCACAGGGGATGATGCTTGCCGGTTAATGCTCGGCCTCGCAGCCGAATGCACGCCGCTGGCATTCTCATTTCAGCCCCAAGGCGGACCGAGAGGAAGGCAAACCTGAAATTATTGTATAAGAGATCTGAATAAATACATTGTCATTATAAATGTGGGTTAGTTAAACAACTTAATGGAACATTGCATTTTCTGTTTCAAAGTAAAATAACACTTCTTAACCTCGTTTTTCTCGATTTACAGCTTGTCAAGAATTTTTTAATTTAGGGGATCGAGTAAGTTCACATTTAAGTTTAGTAATTACGATTACGAAATTTCGATTATTTTTGTGCTATCTTAATCGCCCTCCAATTTTACACAATTTTGCAGACTTTATTTCAAATTTGGTATACACTCACATTAACGCCAAGGTCGCATAGTGGTTCGGATGACTAATCTGGTTGCCCAAAAGGTATACATTTTTGAATGCCCTATAGAAAACAAATCGTTTTAAAATAATTGCCTAATATCTCTGTAACGACGAGCGAAAACAGGTTTTGGTAAATACTCGTTCCTGGAGTAGGTAAAAGTTCATCATTTTGCGCTTGCTTTATTATCAGGGAAACAGTCGGCAGTCCTTTCAGAAACTTCGAGATAGTTAAAAGTATATCCAATTTGTTAATCAAGTTGAAAACCACGGCAAACCCAAATGATGATCAAAACGAACATACAAATGATGAAGATGATAGTGATGATGAATAAGTTTTATTATTGCCCATTTTATTTAAAATAAATAAATTTCACTTTAAAATTAACTGTGATTAAATATTTGATTTGCTTAAAAATATTCTTTCCCTTATAGTATTAGGCAAAAAAATTGCGTATGGAAAAATTACACTAAAATTATCCTTTAATGAATTTATTTACTACATTAATTTATAATTGGCAAAGAAAATAATGTCCTGTCAGATTATTAATTATATGAACCACTGTGCGGCATTTCAAAAATATCCTGTTTCTCCTCACTATCAAAATTTTTATTACTTTTCTGTTATTTTAATCACCCCACTTTGCACATCCTGCTTCAAATTTAGCGCACACCCAGCTTAGTGCTCATGGCTTCCCATTCCGATTTTTCTAGAATTTCTCCAATTCTATGCACTATTTCTCGTAAGTGGCTTGAACATAACCTACTAATCAGTGGAATTTCTATTTTCCAACGATATAACATACCTAGGAGAAATTTTCGATCAAAAACTGACATCCAAACCGCATCCAAAAAGTAACATAGAAAGCAACAATTGCCCTGAGAAGGTGCCAGTAGATGTGTGGAAAAAACTGGGAGTTAAACCCAAGATTACCCTATGGTTATCCACTAGGGTCATCAGACCGATGATAACCTACGGATAGATGGTATAGTGAATCAAGACACTGCAGCTGGAAGCAATAAGGCTAGTAAGTGGCGTACAAATGCTTGCCTGTGCGCCACGGGGACCAGAAAACTGCTACCACAGCTGCATTGGAAGTCATTTTAGACCTGCCACCACTGCACGTATTCATGCAAGAAGCTCGTTCAGTGGTGCACAGGCTAAAGCAAGACACAACGCCATTAAGGCAACAACATGGAACAGAGCAACAAAACTTATACTCAGACCTGAAGGCAGATATCATTTTACGAATACTTACAGCTAAGTATAACTTCAACAAAATCTTTCAAATCAAAGTACCAGACTGGAAAAATGATCCTCCAATATCGGCACAAATATTCTGGTATATGGACGGCTAAAAGACATAACAGTCTGTCGGAACTGGAAGTTATGGGATAAGATTGAAAACAAAAATTCCGATAAATCTAGGTACACGCAGAAATGGGCGCTTTACAGTGATATGCAAAAGAAATGATGAGGGAAGGCGAAGGAATTGTTAATCAGTCCATTCAAAGCTAATATGGGATTGTATAAATGCCCTTATGGGACCTACGAAGTCAGAACAAAGAGACCGTGGCATGGGTAACAGGAGACGAGGAACGCAGAGGAAATGAGAAGGCTGATGAACTGGTCCAGGAAGGCATGTCTAAGGCCCTAGTGGGACCTAAACCCTTTTTCGGTGTGGCTTAGCCATGCATACGAACATCCATTAATGAATGGATATAAAATAAATCTCTAGAGTGGTGGAAGAATTTCCCATGACAGAGGCAGCCCAAAAAGTTCATTAAAGAACGATCGGCCAAATTCACGGAAGACCTACTACGCCAAAATAGAAAGGCCATTAGGATAATGATGGGTCTTCTAACTAGACACTGTAGACTTTACAGACAGATTAGTCTAATAGGCCTAACAGAAGGTGCAACATGCGGACTCTGTCAAGAGGGAGACGCAACCTCAGTACACATGCAATACCATTGTGAAGGCCTGGCTAGTCTGAGATTCCAACTACTTGGCGAGGAGAAACCAACGGCAGATAACTATACTAAGGAGTTCTTATTAAGACAGCTTCAAGAGCTTCAAAAAGGTTTTTTGATCCGAGAATAATTAGTCAAGGCAATGAAATAAAACCTTAAAATCTAAGAGGGTAAAACAATGAAATAAAATAATATGTGTGGCTAGGAACATATTATACTATATAAGTAGGTTAAGTCGAATTAGACTAATCAGCTACCTACTAAGAAATGGCGCACAGAATTGGACAAATAATGGAGTAAGAGGAACAGAAAGCTATGAGCACCAAATTGGGTATGAGTAAAATTTGAAATAGGTTGTGAAAAATGAAGCGATTACGAAAGCAAAAAAGTAATAACAATTTTGGTAGTGTGCATAAAATTGGAAGTAGTGTGCAAAATTGAGCGATTAAAATAGCGCAAAAATAATAAGAATTTTAGTAGTGGGGCTGGCTGGAGAAAATCTTTGGGAAGCGTTCGAAGCTAATGTTAGTGTGCAGAATTTCAAATAATGAGTGCAAGATTGTGCAAAATTAAGCGATTACGATGAGGGGAAAATTAATTTAATTGGAGTAAGTGGGGGGAAGGCATAAAATTTGCACCCCATACTTAATTTTCTCTATCATTTCCAAAGTTGGATGTGCAAAATTCGGGAAATTGTGCAAAATTCAGGAAATTGTGCAAAATTATGAACTTGGATAATTGGATCCGATTGCTCACGGGGACGAATCAATCTTGACCAATCCCAATTTGTTGACAAATGAACTATAAGTGCTGGTTAAACACCTCGATCTTTTATCGTTAATTTATATTATTGAAAGTTACAATAGATCAAAATTTATTAGAAATATAAACACGCTAATTACAATGATGACAGATAATGGATTCGATACACCAAGACAAAGGTAATAAACAGATTATAAAATGTCATCGTGAGTAAATAGCCCAGCGTATTCTAAATATAGGTTTGTACCACTACATGTCATGTACAGAAAGATTATATGTTTTGTAAATAATCTTAACTTGATGTTGAACATAATAGAATCTTAATATAATCGAGTAGAATTAAGTTTTTTATCCGACAAAATTCATAAACAGCAAGAAAACAAAGGCACCAGAATCACAATAAAGAAAAGTTTCCATCTCTACTGTAGTTGCACCATCCCTCAATTGTGAAGATCAGCCTCATATTCAATTTGACTCGTTTATGCGCGAAAAAGATGTTTTTTCCGTGGAATAAATAGTACTGTCGCAAATGTCGTGTGAAGATAAGGGTAAGTTAGAGTGCTTCGCTTAATAAATACCTATTGTAGATTTTGGTGCAAATTACTCAGAAACTATTTATTTTACACAAAAAGCCCAAATGCTGTAGAGCGGGAAATGGAGTATAGAATATGCCTATTACATTTCATTTCTTAAAAGTTTTGTTCAATTTATAACATTTTTAAGACAACTGTGCTATTTGTTTCAGAAATTATACTATCGATCTCTCTCTCTCTGTCGTTCGCCCTCACTGCGCTTGAACGTTATTTGAACAAAGCGTATGTTGTAAATATTTTGGAGGTGCAGGTAGTTAGTGTCTAGAGAAATAATCTTGGCCTTGGCCATAATCCGTTAGCAGCAAAAACTCATCGTAGTAATAACGCTTGGTGTGAGAGTTTTTAAAACCTGCATATGCATTTACCGTGCTTATGTTAAAATAGTGTATACGTTGGCATTTTTTCCAGAGGAAAGGCACAAACAATCAATTTACTTAATAAATAAAAGAGAGGATTTGCAGATATCGGCTGATATTCAGTAACCAAAAAGCGAGCCACGAGAACATCGCGGACGCAGGAGAACGATTTATTCCAGCTTGACACCAATGTCCTCTCGCAGAAAAAGTCTCGATAATTACAGGCTCTGGCCAGTGAACTATACTACATAACGGAATGATAAGGAGACGATAACGACCTCAACTCGCCATTGTATTGCAATGCATCCTTATTGTTTCCCTCTCCTTCTTCACCGGTTAGGTGTATCTAGTGAGACTTCCATTATGTAATATAGATCAACTACCGTCGACCTGTGCTGCTGCACATCGGCACTCCTGTCGTGTCTTTCACCAAATTGAAACATGGAAGAACAATTCGTTAGATGCTACAGAGTGGGGATAGAAAAAAGTCGGTAATATCTTATCACCGATTAATATAACGAGAATCCGAGAACCCGGGTCGAATCTATTCTAACCATAATTTCATGCAACTGCAAATAAGGATGTGGAACCAGATGCGGGTGCGCAAAAGCTGGCCTATGTCTTGCAACCATATTCTATTGTTAAAGAACCCTAGAAAATTCACCTAAATCAATTAAGGCAAAAAACTAACTTATAAAAATTCCTCACCTTCTAGCAGGGCGTAATGCATTTTCTTTTGGAAACTTCGCCGAAAACCGACTAAGAAAATAATGTTTAACGTCTCCATCGCCGTTTGGCACCTAAGGCAAAAAAGTACGCCGAAATTTTAAAAGTCCAATCTTTGCCGAATTTGGACTTTACATCTTTAATTATGAAGAAGTTATTAGAAAAAGTCCCTTAGCACATGAAAATTCTTATACGGATATTTATATAGGCGTAGCTCGAAAACGCACCCTTGGCACTCTGCTCTTATCGGGTTGTATGCCATCAGTACGTCTTCGCAAGGAGGCAAGATAGTCTCATATAACTCATATAGAGATGTCACAAGCGCAATTATTAAATGCCTAGTTGTGTGAATGGTCCACAAGCGAACCAAAACTTAAGTGAAATATATTCAGTTAAATTTTGGTTCTCTTGTTAGCTTAGCTAGTTGCCGTCGGTCTCAAGTCAAATAGCCATAACATAAACTTCTAAGAAATTGTGAATCTTAAAAGCCAGGAGATTATTATAATATTATTATTCTCCATTGTATGTAGTTGCGATAACCCCCCCCTTCGAGGGATGCGTATGGTCTTGCCGTGTTAGGAAGGCAGATACCGATGAATTAATTTATTAGCTAAATAGGGCACTTTGATTCGTATACATTTTTGAACTTTATTTATAACCAATTGTATTATTGAACTCTTGAATTTTCTTGATTGAATGATTAACTTTATACCTTCTCAGGCGTTTTCGTGTGTTAAATCGACAACTGAATGTAAATATATTCTCATTAGATCCTCAAGTTTGTTATTCAGGACATCGATCAGATCACGAAAATTAATGGGAGAAATTCCAAACACGTAATTAAAAGATCAAGAAGTGATTAGAGTATAAGCAATGTTTAGAGATACTACAAGTGCATCATCATTATCGGAAGACAGCTTGGAGAGAAGCAGAAAGAAATCTATTGTAGGTATAACTTTCATCTTCACATAAACTTAACCCAACCCCACTAAGAGTAAATAAGCCATCCAACGTTGGAGAAGAAGTGACTTGGCGCCCTTAGCAGTCACTTATTTCAGACGAGTGGTGGTGAGTTCATCTACACTATCACCGCCATGGCCAAGCCTACTTGAATTTTGCAAGTGTAGATATTGCTTATACTGATGATGACGTCATACCATGATTTTCAACATCGAACTTACCTTCAGTGAATTAGGTCTACAGGGAAAACCACTTAAAAATGCGCTAAGAACTTCTCGGTGGTGGTGTGAAAATGAGTTGACGGTTTTCTTAAAAATATAAATCAAGCAAAATATTTAAGGATCAAAACGATAATGGGCGTATTCTACACCCTATTCTTTCTCCTACAGATTGACTTCTCTTGACTTTTTATGTAAAAAATAATAGTAATTTGCAGTCAAAGCCCGCGGTAGGTATGTAATAAGCAATTACAACATTTTATAGGGAACAATTTTGCATACAGGTCTTTTTGCCAAAAAGTGAACTATTCAGCAGATAAACAAGCTAAATTGAAAATGACGGTGGTTTTCTTTTCTTTATTGTGATTCTGGTGCCCTTCCTAATATTTCTGCCAAGTTTCAAGACTTTATGAATTTTGCAAGATATATGGCGATTTCTGACTTAACTTTACTGAATTAATAAGACTAGGTATGATTAAAAGAATTATCACAATATGTAGTACAAAAAAACAATATTTTCACTTCATTTGAACACTGTAAGTGAATTAATATGTGAATCATATTTTTTACGGCTACCTCTCAAACACTAACTGAAAAAAATCGTTTCGTTAATTGAAAATATTGAGTTACATCAAATTGCCCCATAACAAAATAGAGGGCAGTCACTTTCGATAAGATTACAGACTGAAAAGATTTCCGTTAGGGTCGTGAGTAAAATTGATGGCACACTTCCGGGTAGTTTTTGAAACAATTTCGCCGGCGATAAATCGATAAACTAATATACGGGATTCATTCCTCTTAGAGAATATATGCCTTTGAAACCATTTTACCTGTTTCAATTTTCAAGACGTTATTTTTACCTTTGTACATGCGAGTATGCGATCATCTCAATTTGCAGTAAATAGCGTGAATGAATTTTTTATGAGCTAAAACATTTTTTCCAATTGGAAATTATGAAACGCCATTTCTCCACACAAAAATCGAAAATTTATCGAATAAATGAGGGAATGAAAACACATAGGCGAATTGGACTATGATCCCCTGTAAAAATAAACAAATGCAAAATTAACACTGGCGTGTATAACACAGGCTCATAAAAAAAGTGATCTGTCTGGAGGACCAGATCAGTATATCATCATATATTTGATCCGATGAATTCGAATCCGAAGTTAGAATTGTTAGATTAGCTCGCTTTTCATCCCCAATCTCAAAAAACACCCGTAAAAAGCCGGTATTTCGCCTTTCACACTCAAATAAGTGAAAAAAAATTTATAAAAGCCTGCACACTTCGAGTTATATGGTTTTTGAAGACATACGTGTAACATTTCTGTTTAGAGTTTTATGGTTATAGAAGTTTGCACGACCCGATTAATAGAGTTATAGGGTTATGGAGTTGTGGGGTTATGGGGTTACTGTGAAATGGTTATGGCATTATGAGGTTCTGAAGTAAACATAATAAAAAAATTCTAACCACTTATTTAAGTGTTAAAGGCAAAAAAACGGCTTTTACGGGTGTTTTTTGAGGTTGGAGATGAAAAACGAGATAATCTGACAATTCTTCGGATTCGGATCTAGCGGGTCAAAATACATAAGGATAAATTGGTCTAGTCCGCCGGACAGACGACTTTTTTTGTGTAATTCTTTATTTATGACATACTTCATGTTTGGTACTACACTCAAACGCACATTTGCAATGAAACCTTTCATTAATTACAAACCGCGTGAATATCTGTATAGGGATAGTACTTTATACGCGTAAGAAAATAGAAAACCTTTTAAAATAACCGGAAGTTTAGGAAAATTAGGGTAATTAATTACGTTAATTGCTTTTTTAAACTGTAGAACTAAAACGGATTTTCACAAAAATTTAAAAATTCGTAAAATTCTGCACATGGAAGGTTCTTCCCTTTAAAAATCGTATGGATTTTTAGATGGGCGTAGTGTTTTGTATGCGAAAGAAAATAAAGAAAAGTTTATATTCGTTCCCGAATCGACAGTTTAAATAAATTAGGATAATTACCCTAATTGTCCTTACAAGTGCAAAACAAAAACGGTTTTCGCTAAAGTCTAAAAACTCGTAACTTCTACACACAAAAGGTCCCTTCTCGTAAATGCAACGCTTCGGTCACAAAATGGAGTCAAAAGACTAAAAGTAAATTAGAAGTCTCAAAACAGTGAATGGTATTTCACGAATATCGCTAAAATAGAACATTTCTTCGAAAAAATAACAAAAGGGGTAATTATCATTGATTTAAGCAACTAACAGGTGCTAAGTGAACGGATTAAAGGGCTCCATTGAATAATTGTTACACACATTACCACATAATAAAAAAAAAAAGAAATTGAAACAGTAGTCGTTTCGAAAAATGATTCTTTTTCTGTTATCAAAACTCAAAACTCTTCTATATTACAAACATAGGTGTTCAATTTATGTATTTCTAGAGACATTTTATAGTACCGACTCAAAAAATATTCAGAAATCATCTTCTGTCTAATCCTTTTGAGACAGAGCTTTCTTGAACTAAAATTTTTAAAAGTTTTTATATTTTTATTAAAAAGTTTGACTACAAGTTAAAAGTCAAGATACAATACATATATGCTTATTTTACTGGTGGTTGAGTAGTGTTATTACATATTCCATTAAACTGTGCCACCCAATAGACCATAAAGACACTTACTGTAACCTACAATTATAACAAAAATAAGATATTTTTATATAATTTTTATTTTTATATATTACAAATATACATCATGTACAATTTGTCCGCTTTTTTGATTTATGTGCTTTTATAAATATAATCACAATTTATTTTCACACATACTCCAACAAACATTTATACATTTATCTTGTACTCAAGTATTTCTGTCACGTCCATCTTACTTTTCCAATAATAAAAAAAAACATTTAAAATACTGTTAAATTAATAACCCGACCGAGTGTTTAAATAAAAGCAATAAATAGAACTAGTATACAGTGTGTTCCTACTTTAGGAGGCAATTTCTAGTAATGCTCAATTTCTTTTTTTCTTCAGCGATAACTTGAATTGATACTGCATAAATCAAATTACCACATGTTCTTGAATATTTATTAAAAAAATTCCATGGATATTATTGAATTCAAGAGTTGCGAAATTATATGTGAAAAATTATACATTGTACCACTAATAATAGGCCATAGTTCAAGCGTAGATTCTTTGAACGAAAATATGAGGATATACCCAAACATGCTTTAGTAAATTGTTGCTGTGAAAAAAAGATACAGGGTGTCAAAGTTGCAATTCTTTTTTCTTTTTTTTGCAACATCTCAACTACTTCTTGACTGATATTCCCCCAATTTGGTAAGGAAACATTTTTTAAGCTAAAAAATAATAATTTATGTATCACATCACGCTAGCCCATGGAGGGCGCCTCATGAGCTGATGATGAATATTTTTTCTCTTTTTTTTTACGAAACGTTGTGGCACTTCTGACTAGAAAATCTCATGTAGGAGTCATTTCTACGTAAAAAATGCACACTTGACAGAACTTGATAATTCCAACCGTTTTCGAGAAAACTGCCGCAAAGGTTTCAAGAATTCTTTGAAAACAAACTCAATTTTTAAAGGACAAATTTTATTTATTAAAAGTGTGCTTTTGTGACGTCTCAGTTCTGTCATTTACGTACAATTTCATTAGTTTGACATTTTGACAGAACTAAGGGCGAGTTGTACTGTCGTGCGCAAAAAAATAGGCAAATCTTATAACGTATTTTTGCTAAAATCTAGTTGTGTACATCTAACTATAATTTTTGTGACATTGTCAGTTATTTGTCATTATATATTCAAATAGAGACAGATTTACATTAGAAAAAAATAGTTGTCCTATTTCTTTTTGCTCACGACAGTACCAACTGAGTTCAAACGAAGTTCAGCTTGATCTAAGATCAAAAGCCAAGGTTACGATTGTTACAACAATCGTAACCATGGATTTTGATCTCGGATCAAGCTGAACTTTGAACCTTGTTGGTACAACTCGCCCTAAGACGTCACCAAAGCACACTTTTCAATAAATACAATTTGTTCTTTTCAAATTTAGTTTCTTTTCAAAGGATTCTTGAAATCTTTGCGGCAGTTTTCTCGAAAATGGTTGGAATTATCAAATTCTCTCAAGTGTACCTTTTTTTTACGTAGAAATGACTCCTCTCATGCAGGAGTCATTTCTACGTAAAAACGGCACACGATAGACACATAAAATTTGTATATAAAAGGTATCACATTTAGAATATGAATTTTATTCATTATTCATGTTGTTTATTGGAGCCGTGTTTTAAGAAAACTATGTAAGAAAAGATGACAACACTGTGTCAGCATAAATACAACATTCAAAGTTTTAATAATCTGCCTTTAGATGAGGGTTTTAATGAACATTTACAACTCTAATTAGAAAGATACACGTGTAACTTATCTTTATATTTATGAAACTGTAAAGTCGCTACGTGCTAGCGGAGGCACCTTCGCCATTTTATACGACTCTGCTTCCGTAGTTAACAGTTTTATGGATACACGCTGAAATTTGCATGTGTAAAATCTGACTACATATTGCTGTTTGATTTGAAATTAACCACACGATATTAACTTAGGGAAAATAAATTTAATATTCTGTTAACATGAACACATGCATTTTAATACTGTGTAATACAGACATCGAAATTGCCTATTCTATTTTTATTCCCTATTAGTGGAGTCGATGATGGTTTTAGCCTCGGAATCCGGCGAACAAGGATGAAGTCGTCTGAAACCTTTTGCAACGTCTTCTTTTATGATAAAAACTGCAAAGTCTACCCATTGTTTATGCCGTTTGTTTATAACGATCAATTATTTAAACAGACAGTTCTGATTTATAATTAAAAAAAATCATTTTCAAGTAATTTTAGCAAATCTGAAATTTCAATATGTTATTTTTTAACTATCAAACAAACCATAATTAATTTGCCAGATACATATTCCGTTGATACATTAATGCCAGACCGATTTCGAAGGAGGGAGGGTAGAAGGAGAACCGTGTTCAGCATTTATCGAAAGGAGCGTGGTCAAACGCGAAATTCAAATTGTTTACGCCTAGTTATTATTAATTTATTATTAATTATTATTTATTTTTAAAATTTAGGGCAATCTACAATTTGTACTATTGTTTGATATTTCTTGTCAGCAAGAGATGTCGCTGGGTGGATGGATTTAAAATATTATTTCTTATAATGTACAAAAACCAGAATGCTTTTTTGTTTTCTAAAATAATCATACAGATTTGAGCTGAAAGCCAACACAGACGGGCCTTAGTCTTGATAATAAAATTAGTGTAAACTTCGTATAAATATTAGTGAAATTAAATTTAACTTAAGTTTAGAGTAGAATATCAGAAATTTCCTTTCCTACCCCTCCGAATACTTTCCTATTTCTGATATTAAAAATTAAAATAAAATAGTGGTTGGAACCATACATGAAATTGGTAAGTTTTTATTTATATATTTGGTTAGATACAGTCCAAAAAAATATTGCATTTGTTGGAAATCAGCGTAGATTCGCAACACAAATGAATGAACGTTCTGACCTCTTTATGGAGTGGATTCGATCCCTAGTAATGCTCTTTTTTTTTATTTTTTAGTAAATCATTACAGAATTATGTCTGCCGTCATTTGTATTTTAAAGTGTTAATTATATATATCTAATATCTGTACCTATAATTTTTCACATATAATTTCGCAACTCTTGAAATTAATAATATCCATGGCATTTGTATTAAGAAATATTCGAGAACATGTGATAATTTGATTTATGCATTATAAATTCAAGTTATCGCTGAAAAAAATTGAAATGGATGAAAATTCTGACTTCTTTGTGGAGTGTATTCGATCCCTAGTAATGCTAATTTTTCTTCTTTTTAGTAAATCATTATAGAATTATATCGGACGTCATTTATATTTTAACGTGTTTTTAATTATCTATATCTAATATCTGCACATACAGGGTGAACCATTAATAATAGGCCATACTTCAAGGGTAGATTCTTTGGATATGGGAATATAACCAAACATGCTTTAGTAAATTGTTGCTGTGAAAGAAGATTCAGGGTGTCAAAATTGTAATTTTTTTTGCAACATCTCAACTACTGATAACTAATATTTATACTGAACTGTCTGTTTAAATAATTGATCGTTATAAACAAACGACATAAACAATAGGTAGACTTTGCAATTTTTATCATAAAAGAAGACGTTGCAAAAGGTTTCACACGACTTCATCCTTGTTCGCCGAATTCCGAGGTTAAAACCATCATCGACTCCATTAATAGGGAAAAAAATAGAATAGGCAATTTCGATGTCTGTATTACACAGTATTAAAATGCGTGTGTTCATGTTAACAGAATATTAAATTTATTTTCCCAAAGTTAATATCGCGTGGTTAATTTCAAATTAAACAGCAATATGTAGTCAGATTTACACATGCAAATTTCAGCGTGTTTTATTTTTGCTATAATATCCATAAAACTGTTAACTACGGAAGCAGAGTCGTATAAAATGGCGAAGGTGCCTCCGCTAGCACGTAGCAACTTTACGTTTCATAAATATAAAGATAAGTTACATGTATATCTTTCTAATTAGAGTTGTAAATGTTCATTAAAACCCTCATCTAAAGGCAGATTATTAAAACTTTGAATGTTGTATTTATGCTGACAAAGTGTTGCCATCTTTTCTTACATAGTTTTCTTAAAACACGTCTCCAACAAACAACATGAATAATGAATAGAATTCATATTCTAAATGTGATATCTTTTATATACAAATTTTATGTGTAATGCAAGACTTTTACTATAAGATATAACATAATATTATGCTTTATTTAGAAAGGATCTTAAAAAAATATGAAATATAATTTCATTCAGCTTAATAAATGTCCATCTACAAGGAAATGGGCATTACGAGTATTATCTAATATTAATTTTGAGTTGGTGGCAACGTGTGTAATTTTGAATTCGTTATTTGTCTATTTTGACACTGATCTTAATGTCAATATTAGGTAATAAGGTTCAATTAGCTAAGCTGCGGTGAAATTTTATTTCATAATGTCTTAGCCACCTTCTTTGAAGGTGGTTCAATTATTTTCAAAATATTTTTTTCACTCCTTTTAATGGCCTCTTTATTAGCTTCTACACGGTAAAACATCCATTGTTGTGACTTTTTACGTTCGTTATCAGAGAATTCTGAAATCAGTATCAGGGTGCATATTTTCGAACTTCCGTGACTTATCTAGGATCTTTCAATAAAAATTCCAGAAGATTTCTCTGTCGCTTGTCAAATAATAAACATAATTTGATATTATTAATACAGTGTCCGCCAAAAAGTCTGCACCATATTGGGAAACTCTCTTGTTATCGACTTTCTGTAAAATTCTATTCTTGATCAAAAATAGTGCATGTTCTCAAACAAAAAAGGGGCTGCACAGATTTGTGTTAGTCCTGACGCTTAGGTCGAAAAATAATTTTTTTATTTTGCTCAAAAAAGCTTACAATGCCATAAAAAGTAAAGAATTTAAGTTTGAGTGAAACAAAAATGTCTGTCTGTATCAGAGATGGGCGCGTGATGTGATTTACATCGTATCACATTTTGTCACGACATGACACGACGTGATCGTGTAATATGGAAAAAGTAAAACACGAAATTTTTCGTGAACGTGCGTGATCAAAAATTACTCGTGCGTGAGCATGCCTGAATGAGCAATAGGTGCGTGTCACGTTTGGTTACGACATCATAATAAATGTTACGAGTTTACTGGCAGCTCCTTAGGTTGAGGTTGAGGTGAGGTATTTAGCGTCAAGCATGGAGTGCCCCTTCGCCACAAAAGTATGTTACTATAAGGAAGTTAATTTAACGAAATCATTTTAAGTTAATTTTAGCATTATTTTTTCTCAGTTTTTTAATTGATATATAAGGTGACAATAATATCTACAAGGAGTAACAGGGACACATATTTTCACGCCCAGGGGTCGATCAGGGCGACTTGTTAATAATATACAAACAAGATAGACCTCGGAATGAAGGGGATTTTAACATGAGGGGAAGAAAACAATAGGTACTACATATATAATATACATATTATGCAAAATACTCATATATTATTAACAGGCATATACATTATTTATAGATTAATATTTGCATCTTTTAAAAAAATTATTAATGCCTTGTGGATTTTCATACAATTTTTATTTAATAGGGTAGTTAGATTTGTAGGTAACTGAACTTGTTGTTTGAGTAGTGTAGATATCAGTTTTGTGGTAGCCAGATAGTTATTTTTTCAATTAAAAAATACATGATTAAGGTCGCCGATTGATGTGTTATCACAAGGGCAATAGGGAGTAGAAGCGATTCCAATACGATGTAGATGATGAGGAAAACGCGCATGATTTAATTTTAGACTATTGTTGATGTGTAGTATTTAGAAGTTGTGTTGTCAATTGAAGTATTGGAGGGTAGATTGGGATGAATTAGCGTGTAGTGATTGTTGGATTTTGCAACAAATTCCGTCCATAAGTTCTCCCACTTTAACCGGTTGTGTTTTTTGAAATAACATTGTAGATCGGTTGGATGAAAAGATTGTTGTTCTACTCCTGTATCTTTAAGTGCCTCTTTGGCTAGTTGATCAACCATTTCGTTTCCAACAATTCCTGAATGGCCCTTTACCCAAATGAACTGGATCATAAATCCTAAATTTCTTATTTTGTTATGTAAATGTGCGATATTAAATATGGTTCTGTTGTTATAATATTTATAGAAGAAATGTGCTAAGGACTGTAAGACGGATTTAGAGTCAGATATAATGTTGATATTCTTCAAGTCTTGGTAATCTTCAGAATAACATTCTAGTACCCAATATAACGCTTGTTCAATAGCAATTGCTTCAGTAGTATAAATAGAGCACTCCTTGAGAAGCCTATATTTTGCAGAGATTTCTAATTGGGAGACATAGAATGCAGAACTTGTCCCTAATTCAGATTTTGAGCCATCCGTAAAGATATTTAACGATGGCGAATTATTGTATAATACGGATTTGAAAAGAGTCTGATTTAAATGTATATTATCGGAATATATCGGAAATATTACTCTATGGCTTTGTAGGAGTAATTTTAAATCATACTGAAAACTTGGATATTTATGTTGGAAGGTTATTAAATTATTAAAATCATTAGTTTCTAAGAAAGCCTCTACTAAGGGTGGGTTGTTACGTTTTTCTCAATATTGTTTAGTTAGGCAATCTATACTGAGATGGTAAATTTTTTCGTTCAAACAGCTGTTATTTTCTATGATTTTTACCATACATTTTTTGCTTATTTGCTCTCTGCGTAATTTTAGTGGAGGCTGCTGTGCTTCGCATAGCAAAGCATCAGTAGGAGATGATGTCATTGCTCCAAGGCATATTCGAAGAGCTTTGAACTATGTTCTGTCTAGGGTTTTAAGATTAGAATTTGATGCGGACCCATAGAATGAACATCCATAATCGAGAATAGATAGAATGTAGCTAGTTCTAGTGTCGGCTCCCCATTTAATTCTTGTGACAGCTTTTAGTATGTTGATACCCTTTTCACATATAGATTTTATATAGGTATAGGATATGCTTTGTCCAAAGCAACTTCTTGTCCACTATAATTCCTAAGTATTTATACTCATTCACTATTGGTATTTCGAAGGAGCTAAGTCTCATGAAACCATCAGTTTGGGCTGTTTTATGTGTACTAATGAACATTATCGCGGATTTGTTTTCAAACAGTTCAAAATTATGAGTATTTAACCAATCTTTAAGACAGTAGGCAATATACCGTAGTTGAGTTACACATTTTTCGAATGAATTTTGAATTGAGTATAACACAATGTCGTCAGCGTATTGGATGGTGCGAATATCGTCATCAAATATTCGATGTAAGCTACCAGTGTACATATTGAAGAGCAGCGGGCTCAGGACCGAGCCTTGTGGTAAACCTTGACTGACAGTTCTTGGACCTTGCAATTCGTTGAGGTGATCTTTCAGAAAAATTTTTCTATTATTGAAAAGTTCTACTATATTAATTGATGTATTAGATGAGATATTGTATTCTAGTGTTCATTTATTTTGGAGTAATGAAAGATCGACTTAATCATATGCACCTTTTATGTCTACAAATAGCGTAGCCATAAAGTAATTTTTACTAAAAGTATTTTGTGCGTCTGTAACTAGCTGAGCTACTGCATCATTTGTACCCATTCCTCGACGAAATTCATACTGGGATTTTGGTAGAAGCGAATTATGTTCAACAAACCATTAATCATACGTTCGAATGTTTTTGTTAGCGAAGACAGTAGTGAAATGGATCGGTGCGCCAATAGCGGATCATCATAGTTCAGGGGTTTTTTAATAAGCGTAATCACTATTTCCTTGAGTATGTCTGTATGTTCATTATACAACCACCAGTTTTTTGCAGACACAGTTAAATTCAGCAAGATCATACTTGTAATATTGTCTATTCCTGGTGAAGTATTATTTGTATTTTTAAGTGCCATATCAAGTTCCTCCAAATTAAATGGTTTATCTAACATGTTGTTATGACAGCTCCTTAGATTTCCTGAATTTGCAGCGTCGGACGAGACGTGATATGTAGTGATGCAAGCGCAGGGTGCCTAGCCGCTGAGTCAGTACAATATAAACGCAATGTGTGTGTGTGTGTGTGTGTTTGTGCATGAGCCTACCTTTAACATGTATGTTTCGTGAGTGAGTGTGCGTGAGTAAAATCTTAAAAGTCGTAAGTATGCGTGAGCATAAGTCAACATTGACTCACGCGTCCATTTCTAGTATGTACGTATGTCTGCCGGTCGTACTGTAACTTTTCTTGTGCGCACGATTACCCATAAGAGAAATATCACTGCATATGACGTCAAAGATAACTTTTGTCAGTTTACCTGCTTATTTAAGTTTATTGTAATTTGTAAATTCTTTGCTTTACGACTGCCTTTGAAAACGACAAATAACGCACAGTAACCACGACTCGAAACTCTTTTTCACACGATGTATGCAAAAATCCAAAAAAACACAAAAAACATGTTTATCACACAGTACTGTCGAAAACAAAACTTTTATTTGTATTTTTTGAAGTAGACTAGCCTATTCAGATTCATAGCAACCGACTTATTTAACAATTAAACAACAGTTTTGAACTTCAAACCACATCACTATTAGAGAAGTTTATTAAAAATGGTTGATCTGTTTACTTATGAAATTGTTTGGTTTCCTTGCAGTCGTAGATAAAATATTGTAAACAATACGTCTGAAAACATAATTTCACACTCATTCGACTTGTGGAACCCGTTCCACCAGATTGTCTCACTCGTGTAAAAAGATTCGTTTTCGAAACATGTTTAGAATACTATTTCTTTTGTGTGTTTTATGTACCGTTATTTTGGTAAATAAATATTATTATTGTTATCATTATTATTATGAGATTATTTTTAAATTTCACATATTTTTTGTTCTATCATGTCACTTGTATATTAATTAAAAAATATATAAAATTTAGCTCTTCTATGTTTCTTAGTACTTCCGCCTATTTAGGATTCACTGTATTCATGCCGGACACAGGTGCCAGACGCATAATAAAAATTCAAGAAGCATTGCGACAGAAGAAAATGGTAGGGTTTAGGTATGTTGTGTTTAAAATACATTGTGGAGTACATCCGTGAAAAAATTTAGTAGTGAATAAATTTGTATATCGCACCGTCTAAAAATCGATAGCGGTGAAAATGTTATCTGTAAACAGGACAATTCAATCTAGAACAGCAAAATTATTCCACGAACATGATATTTCACAAGCTTCTAATTTGTTCAATAAATGTAACATTGATATTTTGGTGTTTCACAGTATTTTACACCCGAATAACACCAGTTAATTCTATAAAAGGATAATTCTTTCTCACCGAATCGCTCCTTTGGATAGAAATGTAGAATAATTTATCAAATTTTCTACTATACGTTAATTTATTATTTTTATTATAATATTATTTAATGATTAAAGACATTGATTTAGCCTGAAGCTGAAGAAGCTGCTAATAATTTCATCATATCTTCTTGTAATTGAAAAGCTTACTGTCAGAACCTTGTCAAAACGTTTTAGGCTATTGTGGAATTTTAGAGACAAAGAAAATGAAATTATTGTATTCAAGATAATTAAAAGTTTTGCAAATATGCAGTCGTAATAGTTTATCAATCAGAATTTGACATAACCTGTGTCAAAGTGATCAAATATTTTCAACATTGTCATCATACAGCAAAAATTTTGCAGAACTGCATTTTTATGCACTGCAAACAACTAGATTTGACACTAATAGCATTAGCATTACATCACTAACCTACACCTAACGCATTTTTAAACAAACGATAAAAATGAACAAAAACATAATCGAGTTTAGTCGCATAGTTAATTAATAGGAGAAAACTGTTTAATATTTGTTCTCGGAGTCGGCGTATGGAAAGTTAGTGATTGTCTAGAGAAAAACCTGGATGTTTTGAAATTGAAACGATGAATAATATTTACTGCAGGCTATTCTATTATTTTAATAGGTAATACTAGAAAATGAGACTTCATACGTCTATTTTCGAGATTTTCAATAGATAATCTGTTTTCCATTCTAACATTAGGATGTACCTAAAGTTTTGAACGTTCATTTGAACGAATTTATATGGAAAAAAAATTAATAAAAACCACACTTCGATTTAGGTCTAAAAACTTAAGTATTGTGGATAATAAATATTGTCAGCAAATGTGGCAACGAAGTGTTTTCGCCTCGGTTTATGCCTAAATCGATTTGTGGTTTTTATTAACTTTTCTTTTTCATCTAAAATTCGTTCAAGTGAACGTTCGAAACTTCAGGTGCATACATTATGAAAGCTACTAACAGAATATACCCCATCTTCCTATAGCAGGCTTACTTTAAAAATCATCTTTGTATATTTTCTACACTAATTCACAAGGATACCGTATTATTGAGGCATATTCAATACGAGACCCTACAAAAGAGCTTTATAGTAATTTTAATGTACTAATATTAGTTAAGCATTTATAATTCCTAATGATGAATCCTAATGTTTTATAACATTCTGGCAGGTCGCTATGAATCCTGTTTTACGCCCGGCGACATGTTCGATATCCCGAAATTTGGAAAGTACACTCAAATTAACACAAATTTTCGGAACTGCACTAAAAACTGACTACCAAAAATAAATGTTTAATCAGAAAGTACCCTCAAACCGATTTTTATTATTAAGGCCAGGTATTTTCATCTATAGATAGTATATTATATATTTAATCTGCAGAATAAGATTTATCCGGAGATAAGCAAAAAATCGGTATATTCACCTACAAATAGTGATATCTGTGGGGTTCCACATAATCAAAATCAAAAAATAATATTTCAATGTGGTTTAATGTAGTCAAAACTCCAGGGATAAATTTACATTAATAGTATATTATATTACTAGGAGTAGAACGCACTCTTTTTTTGTGTTGAGCCCAGGATTTGCGGCTGAGGCGAAGGAAGCCGAAGCCGCAAACTGGGCGCAACACAAAAAAAGGCGTTCTACTCCGTGTAATATATACTATTATTTCTTCAAGCGTATGAAAATGCAAAAATTCATTTATTTATCATAAATGTACAAATATTCAAACTACAGTCTTACAAGTTGACACAATATGACAAGTGGCTAGTGGATAGCGCGCCATCGCGCATCGGTGGCTTTCGGTATTAACATTATGTTACTAGTAAAACTATACCCACTACGGCGGCGCTTTCGGAACTAACATTATGTTACTAGTAAACAATGTCCACTACGGTGGCGTTCGGTACTAACATTTTGTTACTAGTAAAACAATGTCCTACTTCTACTTCTGTTTTTGGTGACATAATTTAAACATTTTAATACGCTTGAAGAAAAAAACACATACCACATATACATACATATATAATTATCTTATTAATTTGTTAATTATATAACCTAAGTAACGGATTTTATTTTAATCCTCAGGATCTAGTTTTATGTAAAACAATATAACAAATAATAAGGGAAATAGTTAGGTAACTACACTACAATATCCACCAGATAAATATGCCTTATTCCTAGGATAAGCTATCTGGCACCTATACCTTCGGATAATGTTTTTATCTAACGGATAAAAATAGCCAGGCCCACGCGGTTCCGCTGTGATTAACAGAAGTGCTATTTTATCTTGTAACCCAACTTTTAAAATTATAATTAGACAGAAATAATCATATTTAATAAAAAAAACCTTTATAAAATGATATAATTGACTACTTATATATATTGTAATATATATATTTTAAATACTTTGTCCAAACAAAATAAGACTATTTTTGTAGGCTGGAAATCTAACCTGTACTTAGCAGTCTATTTTATTAATCATCAATATTGGAAAATATTTTAGTGGATTTATAAATGTTCGCCCGGAGCTAGTATATGGCTACAAACTAAAAATGCGATACAAACATTAAAAATTAAAATAAACTTAAAAAACATAAAATTTCAGGTTATGTTAGTTATATGATGCACAACTATTTCAAGCAATATGATTAATAATCACAAAAAATACGCAGATATCATAAACAGGCAACAAACCACAGTAGAGGGATCTTTTCTATATGTATTTGAAGCATAAAACTTCCTTACTTTACAGTATTTTAAGTTGGTAACACATACTTTGGGAAGTCTCTAAAGTCATATCTATCGGATAGTTAACCGAGGGTACATTTTGAATGAAAGTACGCATGCAAGTTATTCTGCAGATAAGAAGCTCCGGTTATTTTATCTGGCAGATAGTTACTTGCCGGATATTTATATTTAAGTGAAAGTACCTATGAGGTATAATTCAGTCAACGGAGTTCAAAGATGTCCGATTAGGGGAAATAATTCATGTAGTAGCCAATATTTGTACAGTTGTCGTGGGGTGTGTCCTGTGTCCTGATAGTTTACGTCTTTCACGTCTTTCTGTCTTTCCTGCTTCACCGCGTAAAATGGTATGAGAAGATGTTTTTAGCGATCTACCAAGCGACTGCAGATGAGCGAGACTTAAATAAACACCGATATGCTGCGTTCCAAAAATCATCCACCAAGCCAAACTTGATCTAGCCACACGGCAGCCGTCGAGTCCAGTGGCAAAGGACGGCTGCTGCACGGCACGGCACCGGCGTTTTGCCGTCACCGTTTAGTGTGAAAGGTCCCATGCTTTTCTTCATTCCACTAAAAGAATGCGACCGTACAGTTTTTTACCGAACGATCAAAACCGCATAGTGTGAAAAGAGCGTAAATTCGTGCTTTCACATTCAACGGTTTTGAGCCGTACGGCAGCTACATTGTTTTGTTGGGTTATTAATTATTAACTTTTGTGAAATGTATGAAATTGATGCGGAAGTTTTGATAACCTTGCTTGAAAGTAGGCCTGTGCTATGGGAGAAAACTCTTAATGTTTATAAAAATCGGATTGCCACAAGAAAGTCTGGAAGTTTGCTTGGAACTGAAACAAGATTTTGATTCGATGGAAGACAAAGATAAAAAGGCGTTTGGTAAGTATATTTAATACTTATTAAAAAACGGAAAATCTGAACATGAAATTGTCGTATAATTGTCTTTATTATTACAAATGAAATTAAAATGATGAGCTTACAAAGGCAAAAAAACCGTGCAAACAACCATGTCACGACAAAAAGCCGTACGGTTTTTTACCGTACGTTCAAAATCGTATAGTGTGAAAATAGCGTTAGTTATGTAGACCACTGAGTCACAGGCCGTCGAATCCAGTGGCAAGGGATGGCTGCTGCACGGCACGGCACCGGCGTTTTACTGTCATCGTATAATGTGAAAGGTCCCATGCTTTTCTTCACTCCACTAAAAGAATGCGGCCGCACGGCCTTTTATCGTACGATCAAAACCGTGTAGTGTGAAAAAAGCGGTACAGATACAGCAATGGCTTAACAACCCCCTACCCTCGAACCAGTGGGGATGGAACCGAGGGGAAAATGGATCGCCAATTCTCAAGCGATCTTGAACTCGGCATTCCATGCTCAATGGTGTGCGGCACTTCCTATGGTACGTGTACGAATGGTGCACCATTAGACAACAATTTGGATGGCGACGACGATGATGATGATTTTAGTGACTTTTAAAATGTTTAGATTTAAGATAACGTTCGTTTATTATTAATAATATAGTTTTTCTGTTAGTTTTAAATTCATTTAGTATTAAAATTTCATTTATGTCATTAAAACTCGATTTTTTTTTTAATTCGCGATATTTTCACCTTCTGTATTTCGAAAAGTATTGATCCCACATAAAAAATGAATAGAAACTTATTTGTAGAAAATTTTATCTAGTTTAATTTTGTATAAGAATACTTTTTCTCTAGAAGTCGTAGTTTTCGAGTCATTCAAGAAAGACGTAAAAAGGGGACGTTTAAACTACCCCCCCCCCCATCGGTCAGGACTTTTAGTATGTTCAGGACAATCCCCCCGTCAACTGTACAAAACCTGGCCACTACACGAATTAATTCTCCTATTTTTCTTTCTTTGATTGAACTAGTATTTTCAACAAAATTATTGAAAATCGAAAAAATAATAATTAAATCAGTACACGGTTATCCCCATAAGGGTAGCTCGAAAGCGAAGCGAAATCACATCATCCTTATTGGGTTATATTCGATTAGTACGTTTTGCAGGAAGCTGAATAGCATTTCAAAGTGTTCAGTTTCGACGAATGATATAATCGCCTACAGCGACTTATATTTTTTACAATTAATTATTTTTTATTTATTTGCTTTTATCATGTTTAGAGAATATTATTTAGGTATTATGCAAATCACATCTTACACACTTTTTTATTTATTATGAAAATACCTACTTTCTGTATATTGTTGCCCTAATCTGGGCACGCTAATATACTAGTTAGGTAAATACTTTAAAACACTCATTATTGGAGAACCAATCAAAACAACTACTCTTCTAGCTAATACTGACGAAGTATTGAATTACATGATAGGATTCTTAGCATTTTAAAGAAAAAAAATATATTGAAAATATTTCAATCGTTTATTTACATTTAGTCATCACACTTTTTTATTTAATATGAAATTATTTACTTTCTGTATATTGGTACCTTAATCGGGTCACGCTAATATACTACTTAGGAAAACACTTTAAAACACTCATTATTGGAAAACCAATCAAAACAACTACTCTTCTAGCTAATACTGACGAAGTATTGAATTACATGATAGGATTCCTGGCATTTTAAAGAAAAAAAAAAATATTTAAACTACTTAAATTATTTATTAAAATTCAGTCATTCAAAACAATTATTGAACCTTACATTCTATTTCAACTCTAGAAAAGTTGTACAAGTTTTTTCGAACTCGTTAGTTCTCATCAGTAGAGTATAGAAACATTCATTCATTATTTACAAGCCTATTCTTGATTTATTTTTTGTACAACTTTTCTAGAGTTGAAATAGAATGTAAGGTTCAATAATTGTTTTGAATGACTGAATTTTAATAAATAATTTAAGTAGTTTAAATATTTTTTTTTCTTTAAAATGCCAGGAATCCTATCATGTAATTCAATACTTCGTCAGTATTAGCTAGAAGAGTAGTTGTTTTGATTGGTTTTCCAATAATGAGTGTTTTAAAGTGTTTTCCTAAGTAGTATATTAGCGTGACCCGATTAAGGTACCAATATACAGAAAGTAAATAATTTCATATTAAATAAAAAAGTGTGATAACTAAATGTAAATAAACGATTGAAATATTTTCAATATATTTTTTTTCTTTAAAATGCTAAGAATCCTATCATGTAATTCAATACTTCGTCAGTATTAGCTAGAAGAGTAGTTGTTTTGATTGGTTCTCCAATAATGAGTGTTTTAAAGTATTTACCTAACTAGTATATTAGCGTGCCCAGATTAGGGCAACAATATACAGAAAGTAGGTATTTTCATAATAAATAAAAAAGTGTGTAAGATGTGATTTGCATAATACCTAAATAATATTCTCTAAACATGATAAAAGCAAATAAATAAAAAATACTTAATTGTAAAAAATAAATCAAGAATAGGCTTGTAAATAATGAATGAATGTTTCTATACTCTACTGATGAGAACTAACGAGTTCGAAAAAACTTGTACAACTTTTCTAGAGTTGAAATAGAATGTAAGGTTCAATAATTGTTTTGAATGACTGAATTTTAATAAATAATTTAAGTAGTTTAAATATTTTTTTTTCTTTAAAATGCCAGGAATCCTATCATGTAATTCAATACTTCGTCAGTATTAGCTAGAAGAGTAGTTGTTTTGATTGGTTTTCCAATAATGAGTGTTTTAAAGTGTTTTCCTAAGTAGTATATTAGCGTGACCCGATTAAGGTACCAATATACAGACAGTAAATAATTTCATATTAAATAAAAAAGTGTGATGACTAAATGTAAATAAACGATTGAAATATTTTCAATATATTTTTTTTCTTTAAAATGCTAAGAATCCTATCATGTAATTCAATACTTCGTCAGTATTAGCTAGAAGAGTAGTTGTTTTGATTGGTTATCCAATAATGAGTGTTTTAAAGTATTTACCTAACTAGTATATTAGCGTGCCCAGATTAGGGCAACAATATACAGAAAGTAGGTATTTTCATAATAAATAAAAAAGTGTGTAAGATGTGATTTGCATAATACCTAAATAATATTCTCTAAGCGACTTATACAGATAGCTACAAGCGAACCAACATTTTTATGGTACATATTATTACCGTCAATCTCAAATCCTATTAGTCCCAAAACCAAAATTGATGAATATTTTTTTAATGAATTATGTGGATGTTTTCGTACCAGTCGATTAATACCTTAACTCCCACCATTGCATGTAGTTGTGATTAAACATCTTCTGGGAGTCCCTACTCGCCATGTTTGGTATGCAGATCTGAATTGTTTTATACATAATTAGATTTACAGATTCTTACAAATATACTAGCATTGAACTTTTATTCCAACATATACTATACTATTTGAAACCTTGTCTTGTATCTTAATTAATAAACTTTAAGTTACATACTGGAACTTCAGAAAGTTCCTCAAGTCTCTTTCAGGACATCGATTACAGCTCGGAAACTACGAGATGATTCTATAAACGTCATTAGAAATTAACATAAATATAAGTAAAGTGCATTGAATCATCGAAGGTGGAGATACTAGAGAGGGAGAGAGAACAAACAGCAATTAATAGTAAGTATAATAACTTTTATCTTTTTCGACTACCGCAGGACTCTGGTCTTTCGTTTCTTAAGAGTTATAAAAACCCCTGAGAGTAGAAAGATACCGCCAAACGTTGCAGAACGTACGACTGTCGCCCTCGGCGTATACATTTTTGTGGTATTTAAGCACACGGTGGTAGAATCTTCTACAATTATTGTAGAAGTTTCTTTTCAAATTGTGGGTCGCGGCCAGCCTGTGGGGCGCAAAGCAGTTCTAGGAGGTCGCAAGTGCATAAGTGTTAGGTACTACCAGCTAAGTAAATCAATAAAGCCTTTTGATTGATGACTAAAATAAATCCTGAAGATATTAGTCACACATTTACTTAAACAAAAAATATAATTTCAATCTTAATAATAAATCAGAAGGGAGTATCTGTTTTGTCTTTCTTAGTCTTTCAAATCGTAGTTCCAGATATGAGACGCAAACAATCAGATCGTTTTCTAATTGTACTCTATTTCTCTTTTTCATTTTTAGGTCAACCATTGTAGAAAATGTTAGCCAAATAGAATGTAGCAAATTATATCAACAATTTAAGAGCTTCCCTTGTAAGATCAGGATATTTCATTTTTCTTTGAATAGAATGTGTCAACTTTCTGTGACAGAGATTCCAATTTGAGAATTCTGTCATCAGCAAACTCCAAAACTGTTTCTTTCATTGAAGTCTTAAGATCAGCCAGTTCCACTGAGATATTAAGAAAAGAATTTATTACTCAGCTCTTGTTGTTGTCAGCTTCAGTTTCTTCTGGAAGGTAACTCAATAGTTGCTTTTTTAAATTTTGCAAATCCTACAATCCTGTAAGGAATCTGAGCGCTAACGACTACTGAATGATTTGGTAAAATCTCTTTAACGATCTTTTGAATGCAAGGAAATTACTCAAACTACAGTTTTTGGAGATATGTTGACCAGGACTGAATTTTAGAAAGCAATCCCTTGATTTTGTCTTTGACCGATAAGATGTTTTCGTCTCTTCCTGGTAAATTTTTGCTCCGCATATTTAAGTGGTCAAAGATATCTGCAAGGTATGCCAGCTTTAACAGGCAAACAGGATCGCAAAAAAATGTACATACTCATGTATTTCATCTTGCAACAATATCAACAATTCTGCTTTAGTTCAAAAATACTTTTCCTTTGAATAGCCACCTGACCCCCGTATGATAAAAAAGATTTTTATGGAGTGCACCCATATCTTCACAAATTATTCGAAATAGATGAGTTTGTAAAGCTCGGCACGTAATATTACTAACGAATTTATTCACATGTTTCAACACTTAATTCAGATTAAGGTATAAACTTGGCTGCTAAAGATTTGTAACGGTTCACTTTTTAACCATTAATAAATTTCTATTAAATTTCCACTAAATTACGTTATTTTATATTTTTATCAGTAAAAATTTCCAACGCCGCTACTGCTATCAAGGTACTTTAGGTGAGTAAACAAACGCCTTGAAGGTCTAAATGTTAGAAATTCCTCCAATAGGACAACACAAACATGACATAATGAATTATGAGGGGATGTAATCCTACGCGCACTTCGTTACCTATAAAAGGACTAATTAATGCGCTGGATTCACTTTTTCTAAAGGCTTCGGCCTTAGAAGTGGTCAACTTGTGTGCTATCTAATTAATCATTATGGTTAATTTTACCAATTAGTTTTGAGAAGTTTAGCACAAAAATTGGTCTAGTAAAGTAGTGAAGAATAATAATTAAACGTAGACTTTGTTCGTGTAGTTATAGCTGCGTGAAGTGCTGTTTAATAAGAAAGGACATTATGGTGATAATGTTTAATATACCTAAAATTGTATAGTTTTGCGTTTTGGAATAGTCACTGTTGATACCAATCTATAATTTATTTATGTAACTATCAAATAGTGCATACGCCAGGTTCCACAAGTTACTCACGTTATTGTTCCAGTAGTTATTGTAAGTACAAAAACACTTATATTTCTCCAGTGTCTCAGCATCTTCATCGTACGTTTTGTGCGGTTTCGTTAAATTCCACTTCTTTGTCGAATGTGCAACTTTCGTGTCCATCCCGTGGTTTAAACAGACAACCAAACAAATTGTTTTCAGTACTTCATCTTTGTTGTTAAACACAACATGTTTCTCATTTGTAAACTTTTGTTAATGTTCTCTTCAAGTAATACTCTATGATGCATATCATTTCAATTTTTTGTAAATAATTTTGCTTACATTTACACATTGACTTATAGTTTTAAGCATCAACACATATTGTTTATTAGTACTATTTTGTGTAATGTTTGCGTAGGGTAATATCACGTTGGCCAACTAATTATCTTCTGTTGTTGAGTGTACCTTGTAGTTTTGACATATTATAACTTTTTGCCGAGCATTATTGTTTTACCTTTTTAGAGTACCGTGTACCTTTTACATTTTTATGTCGGTCTGTCTCTCTGTGCACCATTCATTTTGTATAAATTGTTTGTAGAATATTATTATCGTTAGCACATTTTATTTGCCCGCACCCTTTATATCTCTACCAATTTTATGTAATATATTTATTATATTTTTACTGTTGCGTTTTATTTAAAAAAAAATGTTGCGTTTTATTTCAAAACAATGCTACAATTTTAATTCGGAAGCTAGCCAGGTAAATACCAAAGCAAAGTTTTGATGAAGTAATACATTTTTCTAATATAAATCTAAATGGGACTTAACCCGTTTTAGCTTGACGATGATGAAAATAATGTGTCCGCTCTACATTAGGCTTGATGAACTGATTTCAATCTTGCTCCGGAGGTCGCAAGAGTTTTTTTGAGCCGCGGTTTCAATAAGTTTGAAAAATATTACATTATCAAGGTGTTCTGCACTTTTGTTCAATTGTTGAGTCGGCTCTTTAATAATAGTATCATACACGTTACACATGTTTACATGCTCTTACTGAACAGGATCCTACTTTATGGTGAGCGATGCGGCGGGACAAAATTAGTTTATACATACGTTTATAAGAGAATACAAAGCACAAAGCCATATTTATTTTGAACATCACTGTACGCTTTACGGAGGGAAGAAGCCAATATTTTAACGGAGGGTAGTCGCGATGTGATTTGCAGATATATTTTCAACAGGAAGCTTAGATGCAGCTTCTGCGAGTCGTAAATCAAATTGAAGGGGTTCGTAATTTCAATTTGACTTATGGCGTTCCGTGAAGCGGGACTTGTACACGAAGCGCATTTGGATTATACATTTTTATGAAATTGCAATATCATTTAAAACCTCCGAAAGCGACGAATGTAAAATTCAGCCTGAGAAATGAAATGGAATGATTTAAGGATATTTGGAAGTAAGACGTTTATTTAAGTAATTTAACGTGCGTTTAGAGTGGGATGAAAATGTAATTTGTTAGTTTTTATTTATACAGAGATCTTTCAAATTTAGAGCAAATGATGAAATAAAAGTACTATAGCAATACTCTAATGGCCAATGCGTTGGCGATAAAGCAAAATGATTTATAATAATAATAATAATACAATTTATAGGTTCAGTGATCTCAATGCAGTATTTTCATCAAGCTACGAGCAGTGTACAATGTAGACTAGTTCACAAGTTCAAAGCCGTGTTAATGCTTGATAAAGCTCGTAAAAATATGGATTCGGAATGACGTCTTGAAAAATGTTCAAAATTTCCAAACTCGCACATAAACAATTGCAAAAGTTATAAACAAATGAAGATTGAAGAAATAACGAGTTTTGTTTATTGTAAATAACTCGAAAACTATTAGTATTTAAGAAATTTTAAAGAAAGATTTTTAAAGAGGAAGAAATTTCCAATAAAAAAGTCCTGACTCCAGAAATTCTATCTCTATTATTAATAATTTTAATTTAATGTTGAAAATAGAGCTCCGCGCATAATATTTTCTAACCAATAAAATGGCAAAAATTTTTTTTCAAAAATACGTAATTTATCTATCTGTTTATAAAATTTGTTTAAGCAATTAGCAATAAAAATTTAAAGTTTATGTGATCTTATAGTACTTTTGAATATAAACACAGTAATAATAATTAAAATTAATAAAAAAAAAATTTCAACCTCTTTTTCATTTTTTAGTTTTCTTGTTAGGTTAAATAATTAATAACTAATAGACTATAACAATTAAAAACATCGCAATATCATAATCCCATAAAGATAGTTGACATGAGGTCTCCACGAAGAGAAATAATTTTAGTGGCTTTTGTTTAACAATTATCCGACTTGAAATATAAACGCACACTCTAAAAAAAATTTTGTTAATTAACAATAGGCTCATTTTATGAAAAATCGGTGAAAAAATTTTCTTACAACGGGATATTGTTCCCTTAAGTGTCTAAATAATACAATAATTTTTTTTAATTTTTAAATTAATATTGTGATGTGTTGCAACCCCCAAAATGTAGGCAACACAGAATTCAATTTAGTTCGGATGTTTTCCCGGAGATGGCGCACGTTGAATGTAGAGATTTGCACCTACTCGAGAAAGAACCTACCAGAAGTTCTAGAGTGATGACATCCGGAATTATCTAGAGTATGGTGGCGTCATCACAGAAAAATCGAGATCTGTCATTTTTAGGTATAAAAGACCGCATTCTCGGCGAGTAGTTAAGAAGTTTTGAATTGACAACTGACAAGTGAGGTTAAGACTCCAAAGTGAAAACAAAGTGATAAACATTGTTATTTTTAATCAGTAAATTTCATTTAAGTTAATAATAGTATTGTGTGAAGTATCCAGTAAAATTATTTAATAAAGTGTGTTAGTGGTTATTTCTTCTTATAATTTTTGGAACCCACGGAATTTGCAAGGGTGGTTTCCTAGGGGTGGAAACACAAGACTTAATAACGTAAAAAATATTTTTACTTATTACGGCCGGTTTCAGAGCATCGTAACGGCTTAGTGTTCGCCGCGCGGAGCTCTATTTTCAACATTAAGTTAAAATTATTAATAATAGAGATAGAGTTTCGGGAGTCGCGACTTTTTTTATTGGAAATTTCTTTCTCTTTAAGAATCCTTCTTTAAAATTTCCTAAATACTAATACTTTTCGAGTTATTTACAAAAAACAAAACTCGTTATTTTTTCAATCTTCATTTGTTTATAACCTTTGCAATTGTTTATGTGCGGGTTTGAAAATTTTGAACATTTTCCTAGACGTCATTCCAAATCCAATGAGCCCTCATTTTTTCGAGCTTCATCAAGCATTAACACGGCTTTGAACTTGTGAACTAATCTAATGGGTCGAACTCTCAGAGAAATTAGGCAAAATCAAATTTCGCCGGAATTGTATTGAAATTGGAGTTAAGTAGTTTTGAATTAGCAGATACCGAATCTGACGTAAAAATAAAAAATTCAAAATGGCGAACATTCTATGGCCGCCACAATTGCAAATTTTTTGCAAATTTATACTAAATTTGGTATATGGAGATGTCAGGAGTTTCTCATAAAAGTCTGATATAAATAAGCGAAAAAATTGAAAACGTCGGATATTTTCATTTATTACGTAGAAGTTAAGACCACTAAACAGAATGAAAAAACTAAGTGTAAACAAAAAATAATGTAATTTTCAGACGAACAAATTTTTAAAAAATATTTTTTCTAACTTTTTGAAATTCTGGGCAATATTGCACTCTTCAGAATCAAATTCGCAAACTCATTTTGAGCAATAACGTATTTTTTAAAAACTATATCACATATTTAGAAGATTTTTGACTGACTATACAGTAGGGTGGGCCGAAAAATATAAAAATTTGAATTTGCAAATGATATAGTTTATAATTTGTTGCTATGTATCCAGAACTAATTCGACTAAATTTTTAACCAAATTGGTTATTATCTAGCCGCCCCCCCACCGCCTTGAAAATGAAGGAAACATTTTTCGATTCTTAACATGTTTCAAATTGACGTTTGAAATTTTTTTATGACTCTATTATAGTTATTAAGGTACCAAGGGTGTTATAAGGATAATAACGCACCGAGGTCGGCAGTGTACAATCCCGAGGGGCTCTGGCCCGAGGGAATGTACGTCGACCGAGGGCGTCATTATCCTGTAACACCCGTGGTGCCTTCAACGTTTAATGTCCTGCAAGTCTGTTATTTAATTCGATTTTTTTTTTTGACATTTACGATTTATTAATTTGACATCTATTATGTTGCAGAACGATTTGATTTAAAAGAGAGTAAAAATCAAAATTGTTTGTAAACGCCGCCATTGCATAGCAACGCATTTTGTTTGTCAATAACGCTATCATAATTTGCTTGTTTTGGGTTGTATTATAATTTTATAATGCCCTAGGGCGTTATAGATATTCATAACGCCCTAGGGCGTTATTTTTCATTTAATGTATCTCAAAATAGGGTGGTTATTGTAAAATAACAGACTTGTAGGACATTAATGTCTAAACGTGTGTGGCAAAAGTTTTCCGAATAAAATAGTTTTTTTTATTGGTACCCTATTTTGCTTATTTAAAGTACGCCTCAGAGTGTTTAAATCCAGGTTTTAAAAACGCGCGTGTTTTAAAGTTACCATAGCAACATCAACTACCCAAGAAATGTGAAGTCAAAATGTCAACTTTTTAATTATTTATTCATCTGTATCTGTTACTTTTGCTCTTCCATCCATTTGATGGACTTGTCCACTTGTATTCTATTTTATAAGCGTCTTCCGATTTTTGAGGTATTAACCGCGATTCTGCTTTTCTATTTAAGTAATCAATGTTAGAACTCATTTTAAAGCAATATACAATCAATATCAACTGTAGTGACAATAATTAATCCTATGTGACAGATTGCAAATTAATTTTTGTTTTTCTCATTTCCATTTTATATTCTTAATTCTTATTTTCATTTTTTGTAGTAATAATACCAGTATTTATGATTTCAAAGTGTACCAATAAAAAAAAATAGCGTAAAGTATTCGTGGATAACTGGTCTTTAAAACACTTGCTCTATTTCGAGCACTTCGGCTGCGCCGTCGTGCTCGAAAAATCGCGCGTGTTTTAAAGACCTTAATATCCATTTATACTTTAATGTACTATTTCAGTTTCAGGAAAATTAGGAATGTTGTACAAAAAACCTTATTTTCATCAAATTCTTCTTTTTAGTGACAAATTTCTAATTTCCATGGAAGTAAAAAATATTTTATTGGAAAAACTTTAACGTTTAGACATTAATAAAGAGTCATAAAGAATCTCAAACGTCAATTTGAAAAATGTTAAAAATCGAAAAATCGGCCTTTTCCTTCATTTTTACGGCCGTAGGGGGCCGGCTAGGTATTAACCGATTTGGCTAAAAATTTAGTCGAATTAGTTTTAGATACATAGTAACAAACTCCGAAAGGAGTTAAAGAAATAAAAAATTTAAAAAAATATGACCAAAAAAATGATCTTATTTTTTTGTAGGAATGCGCTGGCTATGACTTTTACCAATCTGACGTAACGCAGTTCAACTATATTACTTCCCCCTTCCTTTATCAGACTTGGGACTGACAGCAAAGCTGGAGAGGGTAGAAGTGACTTTTTGGTTTTAATCATACTACCAAAATAGCAAAATAAGTCGGAAAGGCATTGACCCAATGCCAGTGAACTCCACAACAACAAGTATATATAAAGGATTTAACTTCCGTGATATTTTTGTACCTGCCGCTGTGTCCTTTGTTCCACCGAAAGCAAAAAACTCGGCACTTTGACCGCACGAGCCAGCTTAACTTTTTATGCCAATTAAGGAAATTGAAGCATCTCCGATATGTTCTTTCCCAAGTAATTCACTGTCCTATTACTGACCTCAGACAAATAACAGTAGCGTATAAGTTCTAATGCAGTAAAATTTACTAAATTACCTCGGATCACTCTAAAATTTTCCCACATAGAAGACTAGTACACCATTTTATTTTCCGCACGTTATAGTAAATCACTCTGTATAATGAAAACTGGTTTCTAAATATCGAGGTAGATATGTTTCTTTCATTGATTTACCTAAATAATTACAATATTTGCAAAATGAAATTTATTTTTTAAATAATTTGATTACGTTTTTTAGAGCCGATATAGAGTTGTTAACTTCTTACATAACATTTGAAAAATAATTGGGAGTAATGACTATCTTCCTCACTATCTACTTGCGAATTATCGTAAGGTAACAATCATTGTTAATCAGTCTATCCAAATATGCCGTAGCAAATGTAAATACTGAATACGATGATATCATGCATGCTATAATTAAAAATAAATTATGTGCCTATCAAAGCAAATTAAATGTTTAATCGTAGATTTTAAAAAATATTAAGATACAACTTATTTACTTTCGTTCAGATTAAAATTAAAATAATCTAAATTTAAATATAAAAGTCCAAAAATAGAGGTAAATATTTACATATTTAAAAAGAATACTAATAAATACTATAAAAGTCTTATATCCGCTAGCCTCGGGCATAACAGTCCTATTTTTAAAAACAGTCGCGTGCATACCGGACAATTTTTAATAATTATCAAGAATTTTATGTGCTAGGCTGATGACACAGCACTTTTATAGTTATTTATTAATGTTCCTTTTTTTTAAATACGAATATAAATTTATTCCACGTTTTCAGCAGTGATGTAATGAAATTATTTTTTTACTATGCTCTCTAATTTTTCAAATGATAATATAGTGTAGTAACTTGCTGCTCGAAAATGCCTCGATACTTAACCATGCATAGAAGTCTAAATAAGTAGATTTTCAAACAGACCCATCTCCAGAAATCATGCCCGCCATTAACAAAAAAATTATAATTAATTATAAATACTGGTAAAATAAACAAAAAACATTTAATGGAAAATAAAATCCTAAACTAGGCTTAGAATTGTTTTCAAAATATCTTCAAAAAATTAATGGTATATGTGTATTATGCAAGATGAAAACTGCTGAAAAATTAATTCGCAAAATCAAGAATTCCTTTGAATTCTTACAGCATAATTGTGTCAAACATCAAGTTTTACGAAATACATTAACAAACGTTGGAAATAAATACTACAGAAATCGACAATGAAGACGGTATTGAGAACTATTTTAAAACTCGTAGGTGTTAGCTGCCATAACACCTGTGCTGTGTTTAGCGACTTAGATGGAAGGAAGTGGAAGAAAAGAGTGAAAGGGTGTCTAAATATAAGTCAGATCCTTTGATTGAGGTTTTTTACTGTGCTGAAAGAAACAAATATTTTTTTATAGAAATGAAGTTGTTAAATGTATACGAGCGCTTTTCACCCCCATAGAGGGGAAAAATGATAGAAGGGTGACCCACGAGACTTTTGATCTACTGAATCAATAGAACAACATATCAAAAACTGGAGAAATTTGACGGATACCGGATTTCCATTTGTGGTGGGCGGGGTACTTTACGCATTAATTTGAAAGTTTTTCAGAATGTTAACCAATTTCTTGAGCCAATCTGATAAAACTAATATGAATATACCAAAGTACATAGGAAATGACCTGTTACTTGTTCAGTGCATAACAAAAAAAATTTTTACGTGCGTGTTATACGACGACCGCAGGGAGCGTGGTTAATAATAGAAAATGGTTTACAACGAAGTAAGCGCTGTTAAAAGTAGGTTTGTTTTTAGTTTGTTCCAGAAGACGACAAAATTTTTCTACAATAAAAGAACCCCTAAGCGAATGTGGAAGCGCTTCTTCCTTATCATGCAGTATTTTCTTCGGAGGAATTTATTTTTACTATTGATCTTCATCTGGGAATCCAAGCCACTTTCAGGTTGGCCAGAGAGTTGAAATTTAGCACATTACTTATACATAAGGCTTCCAAATCACAAACATAGGAAAATATAGGAAAAATCTAAAACACAACGATGGAACTAGATAGTTGATATTTAGTGGATGTGAGGAGTCGGAAGAGTAGGCAAAATCGTGCTAAAATTATGAAACCAGCCCCTCCCCCCCTGTTTCGAGGGTGCTGAACCGGAATAACAGGGTGAAAAGAAGTCTTTAGTCATGCGCACCCCCTCAAACGGTCAAAAACCACCTTTTTTGCGTATTTCTCATATGACAGCTTGGCATCGACTATTTTTGCAGGGATTCTTTGTTTTTTTATGGGGATATAACAGATAGTGAAAGGTGATGTCAGTTAGTGTACCGCAACAACCCTTGTGGGTGGAATCTACCCTGTCAGGGGATGTAAAATTGTTTCCTTTGTTGTTTCTTATTAAAGATGCTTACCGTTCCGTCTTCGAGGATGCTGATCAAGAAACAAATGGTTTTACGCCGGTTCAACCCTTCCTTCACATTTAAACGGACGGAAACCACCCCTTTCACACGTTTCACGATATCAATGCTCGTCAGAGCGTTCTTGGAGGGGAATGTCTAGAAATTTAGGTGGAGTTCATTGATAAGCAAAAGACAATGGTAAGAGTGAACTGTGACAACCTCAGGGGGTTGATTTTTTTTATTTTATAATTTGCATATTGAGTGGAAGTGGTTTCAAAGTCAACATTTGTCCATTGGACATCATCATCAAAGATGAAAATATCCTCGCAAGCATTTGAAATCCATGTTTCTTAAAACTGATAATTTTCAATCAGATATACTTACTGGAAAGCAGGAAGAATCAAATGCTTTTAATATTATTTTTTCCTTGATTAGGATCCTCAAAAACGGGGGGTAATGGCTTAAAGCAGAGAGAAAGCCAAAATGAATTTTCCACCTCCTGGGAGGGTGGGACCAACCCCCTGGGGTTGTCACAATTCACTCTTACCATTGTCCTTTGCTTATCAGTGAACTCCGCCTAAATTTCCAGCAATTTCTTTCCAAAAACGCCCTGACCAGCACTGATATCGTGAAACGTATAACAGGGCTGATTTCCGCCCGTTTAAAGTTTAAAGGTGAAGGAAGGTGGCGTAAAACTCTTTTTTTTCTTGATCAGCATCCTCGATAACGGGGGTAAACATCTTTAACAAGAAACAACAAAGAAAACAATTTTACAGCCCCTGACAGGGTAGAATTCCACCCTTAATGGTGGTTGCGGTCCACTACCTAACATCACCTTTCACTGTTACATGAAAAAACAAAGAATCGCTGCAAAATTAATCGATGCCAAGCTGTAATATGAGAAATAAGCAAAAAAAGAGTGGTTTTTGGCCGTTAGAGGGGGTTGCGCATGACTAAAAACTTTTTTCACCTTGTTATTCCTGTTCAGCACCTTCGAAAGTGGGAGGAAACAGGTTTCATAACTTTATCAAGATTTTGCTTTTTTTCGAGAAAATCCCGAATCCTCACATCCACTAATTTGGCGTGATGAGACATGCCACATGTGAAAGTGAGACGCGTTTCCTATCAAACTATGCCGAATTTTACACCAGCAAAGCGACAAATAGATCTTATTATATGGTCTGGAAGGAGGTTAGAATTTCCTCTGACACTGATGCAGTTTCCACAAACTCCAAAACAATGTTCTTGATGGGCGATTCACCAATTAGGTCAGCATTATCCGAAGATGGTTAAAACATTTAATCATCAGAGTTTAGATTTGGCATACATAGATATTACTTCAATCATTGACAGCCCGCGCCCGCGCTTAGAATGGGTATATCTATTAGCATCGTAATAAAACATCTCTATCATTAAATTCTCTAGTAGATAAACCATCTGCAGCTTCAAAATATTCTATTAGATATTATTATTTACTGAGAAAAATTTAAAAGATTTTTAGAATATATATTTTTGTTTCACGCTGACGAGATGACGCGCACGTGTACAAAAGAGATCAATAACTAACTATCTTTTAGCGAGAATGGTGTCAATTCTCCACATACCGTGACATTTTACTACACAACTAATCCAATCAATTACCATATCATCAATTAGTAAACATCCTTAGATAAGTATGTAAACAGCTGCAGTATATTTGTTATTTTTACATCGGGGAAAACAGTACAAAAATAGTTACTACAGTTTACTAAGGCTATAGCGGTTATTATGTTATTATCGGCAATAACAAAATGTTATTAATACTTATAATAATTTTATTTTTAATTCAATGGAAACCTATACATATTTTTTATTATGGCACCTTATTCTACGAAAAAATAACAATCAACTTTTATCCGAAACATATTTTTATTCTACTTCAATTTTGCAAGATATAGACAAAAGAGAAGTTTTTTTGCCTAGAATAATTGTTCCTGAATAAATCGAAAAAAAATTCTTAAACGCTCAAAAATCTCTAGTTATTTTCTTGAACATCTTTTGCAAAATTGAAGTTGGATACACACTTGTCCGAACAAAGTTTGCTTTTCTTCATAGTGTAAGTAAAAAATATGGATTTACATTTGAAAAATTTCAATTGACATTAGAATGACCTTTAAAACCTCCACCTAATTAAAAATAAAGTACTATTCGTTGGACCATTCCTACCGATGATGCCATCTTGATCGATGAAAAGTTAGTCAGTATACTATGTGGTCGCACTAAGAGTCTACAACGAACTAGCGCGCAGGGGAGTATTCCCAGAAGACTGGAAGCAGGCTAAGCTTGTACTATTTAGGAAAGGAAATAAACCTCTGGACCACCCGGCATCGTATAGACCCATATGCCTATTAGACATAGAAAGGAAACTGTACGAGCAGCTCATCTTAATAAGGCTCAAAGGAGAACGGACTGGTGGACTGGCAGAGAGACAGTATGGCTTCATGGAAGGTCAAGAAACAGTAGATGCTATAAATAACGTGACCCAAATCGCCAGAGAAGTTGCTGCTTATGCGCACCTGCACCGAAAACTGTGTGGCGTAATATCCCTAGACGTGCAAGATGCTCTCAACAGCGCATCATGACAAATCATCCTGGAAAACTTGCGAAAAAGAGGAATAGAAGAGAGCCTAGTCAGGGTAATGGCATCCTATCTATCTCAGAGGAAAATAGTCCTGGAAGCAGAAGACGAGACAAAGACCGTAGAAGTCAGCAGTGACGTGCCTAAGGGATCAGTACTCGGTCCAACCCTGTGGAACGTCCTGTATGATAATCTCCTAAACATGGAACACCCAGCGGGTGTACATTAACCGGCTTTGCGGACGATGTAGCCATGACAGTTGCTGCAGAAACCGAGCACATACTGATGAACAAAGCAGACACTGCCCTCCAGCGGGTTGCAGAATGATTAGAAGCAAGAAAACTAAAGTTGGCACCAGATAAATCGGAAGCAGTCCTCCTTACCACTAAAAGAAAAATAGCGCCGATCTGTTTCACCATCCTGGATACTTCGATCAGGTCCAGCAAGGCAATAAAATACCTAGGAGTGTAGCCTGATACCAAACTTACCTTCGCGAAACACGTCAAAAGAATTACCGAGAAAGTGGAAAAAACAGTCGAGTCTTATGCCCAACATAGGAGAGCCAAGAGCATCGAAAAGGAGAATAATGACAAGTGTGGTCCACTGTCAAATACTGTATGCCACACCAGTCTGGCATACGGTAACTCGTAATAAAGAACTAACAGCAAAGCTGGCAAGACTCCAAAGGCTGATGTCAATCAGAATCGGCAGTGCATACCGCACCATTTCAACTGAGGCAGTGGGGTCATAGAATTTCTAATTTCTAATGCAAGAAAGGAGTGGAGTGGAGGCCAAAGTAGCAAAAGAGAACATTTTCACAAGATGGCAACAAAAATGGGAAACCGGAACGTATGGACGATGGACCTATAAATTGGTATCTATCATTCAGACATGGATAAATCGCCCCTACGGAGAAGTGGATTACTACTTAACCCAAGCTCTCTCAGGACACGGGTGTTTTAAGAAGTACCTTTACTATCGTTATTTTAGTTTAATGGGTCACATGAACTGCACAGGTCCACGAAAAAAACTCATGTCCACTAGATTAACTTAAAAATAAAAAAGACGAATTGTCGGGAGTGTATAAGGTAACTTGTGGGACTTGGGACTTGCCCTGAGATATATGTTGGACAAACAGTATAAAACGCATAGTTGAAAATAAAAAATCTTTTTTGAATAATAAAAATAGTTCTACTTCTACAAATCTCCTGTTAGAAGAAAAACTCTAATTTAACTACAATATTGATATTCTTCACACATCAAGTAAAGGATCAAAGTTGACGTTGGAGAGGTATAAAAATTCTAATATTTTACTTAAAGATAGGATCTTGCAGAGAGAGAGGGAAATATGCGTTTATTTTCGGTTTATTATAAATGTTTAAAAAATCATAAATTGTATAATCTTTAAATGGTTTCAGGTACTTCCCATTGCTCTAAGGAATACAACCATATACAGTTTTTCTCATAAATTTTGTAAATAGTTAATGCCATGCTCTAATGATGAAATTAGGAATTATTTTCAATGGCAAACTACAATGTTCAAATGAAAGAAAAATTTGAGAAAAAAAATAGTTGTATTCGTTAGAACAATAGCAAGTATCTAAAACAGTTTTAAAGATTATACTATGTTTGACTTTTTAAATATTTATAATAAATCGAAAATAAACGCATATTTCCCTCTCATTCTGCCAAATTCTATCCTTAACGATCAAACACACAAATAATTATCCGCTTGTAAATCCATTTTAACTCCATTGCTTTAAAAGTTTATAGAATTTTAGGTTATCAATAAATAATTACATTTATATGCAAAATAGTTCTTGGGTGAAAATTTTCATGTCCGATAACTTCAATTGTAAGTAGTGTAGTAGTACGCTCATCTGATGAAGCTAATGCTTTAGCGAAACAATTGTCATGTTGACGTAATATATTGTGAAAACGTAAAAAACAGTTTAGTGTTTTATTTCATTATCTAGTGATAAACATTTTTATTTGCAAAAATAAAACTTTAAAGAGCCTTTAATTTAAAGGTTTAAAACATTAACTTAACATACATATGAACACATAAATATAAATATATATATTTTTCAAAACAGTACAAAACAAGACATATTAAGTATTATAATGTTTAAAGAGAAATACTAATTTAGATGCGTTTTCATTGTTCAATCTATTCCTGATATCTGAATGAACAAGGCCAAATATTCTTTCCACGTCTGCAGATAAAGCAACTGCTCACAGAAAGGGAATTATCAAGTCCAGTACTTTGTTAATTTGTGGAATATGTTTTATGTATTGCTATGAATAGTATATTGTGTATTTAGGTGTGAAAGCAATACATTCTCGGACGACGATGCATCGAAGTCCGGGAATGTGCTTTCACACCGAAGTACACATACTATTTTTTCTGAAATCACAAACAATATTATTATAAATTAAGGAATTTGTATTAATGCATATAATTTCTTCATTACAATCTAACTGCTTACTAATAAATGCCATTTTAATGTGAGTTGGTTTGTGCATGTATTTATTTACTGTCTAAAATATACATAAAAAACCGTACGGGCAAGTAACATTCCCGTACGGTTTTGTTGATCATTGCTTGGCAACGGATCTTTTCCGGTCTGTTTTTTGATAGTTTCTTAGCAACGGACTAAAATACTGGAATTGTGCATTTTTCGGTCTGAAATCGCGCCGAAAGATTTCAGACATCGCCGATAGATTTCAGAAAAAAGCCTGTTCTTTTTTTATTTTTATAGAGCTTTATTTATAAAGCCGTAGCTTTCTTACGAAGCATTTTACGGCATACCTTCACTAGAACTTTTCTGCTTGAAATTGGCCATATAATTACCTCCTGAATTTTCTTATGTACCCTGCATACTTAGTGGAAACGTATTGCCCCAGCCAGCTGCATTAATCAGCATAGTTTGAAGTAAAATATACTCCAGTTTTGATATTTGACTGAAACCACCATTTATTGTAATATTTCTTCTAAAACATTGTTTGGAACGGATCAGATTTCGCTTCAAACTTAATTATTAACGGTATCGGTAATAACCCTGTGCCAGAAAAATGTTTGGAAACTATATCTGAAGCAGTCTTTTTTCCGACAGTGAATATTTGTTTTTATTACTGATAGGATCCAGCAAATATGTCAAAAAGTGAAATGGTGTTAAAGGTTGATCATATCTCCTTTAAATATTTGACACTGTTTTAAACTGTCCTCATCTTCAAAACTATAAAAAACGGCACTCAATTTTTTCAAGGGACAAACTGGCACCTTTCTACTGAATTCTGTTAAGTATCACAGAAAGTGGTTTCAGCAATTTTAAAAAGTCTTCGGCCATTCTTTTAATTTGAATATTCGACACTTTATTAAAAATCAATGGATCAATGTCATCTTTGTGTTCTTCACAGATTTGCAGCAACGTGGGTATTCAGTGATATAAACCTCAAGGCAGTCGGAAACTGTATACCATCTAAAATCTTGTGGTAATGCTAGTTTCTTGTCCCATCTTTCTATGTACCAAGCATTTGGCAAGTGTGTATTGTGAAAATATTTTACAATTTGAACTACATGTTATTTTACTTTTGTAACTTCCAAATCTTTGGAAAGCAAATTCAGTATATGGGCAGAACACCATGTTATAATGAGGTAATCTAGGGCCTCCGCAATTTCTTCCCTCATATTGTTCATGTTTGCCGCATTATCTGTTACCAAACTAGTAACTTTGCAGTTGTACTCATTTTTGCACTTATTTATTAAATCAATCGCCAAGTTTTCAAGATAATCACCTGTGTGTGGATGTCCTAATGTATCTATACTTTTCGGAAGAAAACTGTTTTCATTTTCTAGTATCAAAACTACAGGTATTAACGGTCTTAACATGTCAATCGCTTTTCGAGCTCTAAGTGCAATGGAGTTAAAAGAACAATTTTTTGCAAAAATGAATTTCGCTACCTGTTTGCCTCATTCTCTCTTTTTGTCTCGACATGCTCTTACAACAAAAGAGCTTAAACTAGTGCTACTGCAACTACTCCCACTCAAATTCCCACCTGCTGTTCTTTAGGAATTTTAACTTTGGCTTGTACTGGCTTAGCATTCAATAATTTTTCCACCTTTACTTTACTGATTTGTACAGGTATAGTGGTTTTTAAGTCTGTCGACAAACCCCCTAAATTTCCTTATTACATGTTTTATATATTGCACGGCATCCAAGTTTGAACATAACTTGTTTTTTGACAAAACGTAGCCAAATACAATGCGTTTTTGGTGGTGAAATTAGAGATTTTATGTCTATTTTTTTTATATCTAATCGACGTTTGGAGCAAAAATAGCATGTTATATTTGGAGTAAAAGCCACTTGTTGTGACTCGTCTGTAATTGCCGGACTCACTGAGTTCATCCGGCAAACCTACATACTCGTCACAAAACTATCATTTTTACTCCTAATAAATACCAATATATTATTTTCTTCGTGTGATAAGAACTTGCCCACGAGCGAAGCGAGTTGAGCAATCTCACGAACGAAAAAAAAACGTATTTCATCTCGAGTAGGAAATGCTATTTTTTCTACTCTATATATGTGTACCAAATTTCAAGTCAATATCTTAAACGGACAGACAGACGGACCGACAGACAAAAAGAAATTTAAAAAAAAAAAATAACAATTTTTCCACTGTAAACTCTATATGAAAATGACATTTTTTTATATAGAATCTGCAGATGAAAATATTTTCATCTCTAAAAGTGAAAATGAAATTGTCAAATTTATTATATTTGACATTTTCATTTAAATTGTTATTTTCATATATATGAATAGAAAGAAGTAACATTATTTTTCACTCTTATGTATAATAGCTGAATCCATGAGTGCATTGAAAACGATTGAAGTTGTCTCATGTTCTTCGCATTAGAAACGTCAAACTATGAATTTGTTTTGACATTTCAGCTAATTTTGAAATTTATTTATCTAAACATGGAAACTGAGGACTGTCATAGAAAAAATATTGAGTTTCAACTCTTGCATAAAGTGCCTTTATCTACTCTTATTAGTTTATATACTAATTAATGTACTGCTTTTGAACAAATAATAGTATCCATAAACAAATAGCGTGAGTTATAATGAGTGAGTTATTATAACTCACGCTAGGTACAGAGCCAATCACCTTTATCTTCAAGCCTGTCCAATCAGCGTAAAGCGCGATACACGAAGGTGGTAGCCAGGGAGGTAGCGACAGATTTTTCGCGTTAATATCTATAAAACTAGATTTTTTTCTCATGATAGCTTAGACAGCACTAATGATCAAAGTGCAAGTCTACCAAACTTTTAGTGTTGCAAAAATGAGTAAAAAATTAAACACGTTACAAAAAGAGATCGATTTTCTGAAATGTCATAAAATGCTACTTTTGATTCGTTCGTGCAGAGCCGAATTTTCGAATTTCGCCGTGCAATTTACGATCAGGTTTATCTGGAAAACTTCCTCTTTACGTCGCGACATCGTACGGCCGTCCCAATGGTGTTTTTCGAAAAATATGAACGTGTCAAGATTGCATGTTTTCGCAATTTTTTCGGCTCCGAAATGTAAGCTGTTTTTTGTTATTTTTCGCACATATCTCGGAAACGGTGGGAGTTAGCTCGAAATAAAAAACAAGCTCAAACGAGTATTTTCCACTACGAATCTTTTGCTACCATCAGAATTTTGATTTTTTTTTTTTTCGTTTCGGAGATAACTACTGAAATGTACGGTATGTACGGAAATGTACGGAAATGTACATGTACGGTAAAAAATCGCAAATTTTGAGCTTCTACAGTTGGCAAATTTTTAATCTTGGCTCCTCCGCCAAAAGACTACTCTAATTAATTTAAACAGAATTAAATTTGCTAAAACTCTTTTTTTTTATTTTTAAAATTCCGAAAAAAATGAAGGAATTAGAGAGGGCGGAATTTGGGACTTTTTTTTCTCGGTAAAATTTCTCCATTTTGTCAGGGTAATTAATCGGTAATTAACTGAAATCGATCTCATATACGATGTTCACTTAATATCACGTACTACTTTGAGCCTCCGTTAATCTTGGCTCTTCGAAACAAAGGTTTCTGAGAAAAATTATTTTTTTAAGATTTACATACACTCTATAGGAAAACGTGTAATTTCCTACATTTCCTCGAATATCTCGATTATTATCGTTTTTTCTTTCGAAAAATTTGTTGACAGCTTATGTAAAGAGAATTGACTAAGCTTTCCGACGCTTTTTTAAATTTTTTCCCTAACATAAAAAACAAGACTTTTGACCGAATATGCGCTCCTGGCTATTGCAGTTCGCGGAGAAGTTTTGCATTTTCCTCCGCGGCATATTAATCTACAAAGCTGATTTTTTGTCTACAAGCAGTTTATGCACTATTTCGATTAAAAATCACATTCTACCTCCGCTTAAAGGTGGCTATCTTTGAAGACAACAAATATAAAAGGGTGTACAAAAATTAATTTTACAGTTAATTTTATTAATAAACAAAGAGCAATTTAAACGAAATTTTCTCAATTTAATATTTATTGTTATAATCGTAGATAATGTATAGTATTCAACTTGCGGTAATGGTAATAACTCACATGATGAATCACAGCACTCGCCTTCGGTTCGTACTGTAAACTTCATCTGCGTGAGTTATTACCTACATTACCGCTCGTTGAATAATATACTATTTTTCACTTCTTACATAAATTACTATTATTTGAAAAAAATAAAAAAAAATATGATTGTTTAAAATAAATCAGCGATTTTTTATTTTTTTTTAAATCATGATTTTTATCAACATTGATCATTGAATAAATGAAATCTGACATCGGATTCGGATTCAGCGACCCCAAAAACATGAGGATATGATGGTTTAGTCTGTTCGTGGGCCTGTGTTATTCAGCAAGTACACTCAAAGAAAATGATAGGTGAATTGAACCAAAAAGAGCATATGAAATCGCGCCTATCTAGTTTCATAGTTAAATCAACCACAAAAGAATAGTCGAACAAATTTTGTCACCATACAATTTTCATTGTCATTTTGAACATGAAATTTAGTTGGTTAAGTAAGTAATCATTTTTTTAGTCCTACAACAACTTTATTTGTTTTCGTAAACAAATAGTAGTTTAATAATCACATCTTCCTGTGGAACAACAAATTAAATAGTATAATGACATTTTTTTATGTTCACTAACCATTTTCAATTTGGTCTACAATTTATTAACAACGACTTTGTTTTTTGTTCACCAACTAATTTTTAGGTTGATCTACATTTTATTGTATGATGAAGTTTTTTTTTGGTTAGCCAAAATCTCAATATTGAGACATCAGACCACCCAAACCAAAGATTAGAGATCGTTTATAAGATCCATCCAAATATATCGATGATCCCTGAGAGAATTTGAACATTGTAATCATGTTATTAATTTTCTATAAATTCATAAAAATATAAGATAATGTATGATTGACTACTGTCAGTGATTTGTATGTGGCGTCATCTAGGAATAATTTCTGTAATAGACTACGTGGTAAGCAAGCAAATTTTATGGTAATTCCCTTTTAGAACTTCTAGAAGACGACAATAATATTGGTTTGTCTACTAAGTACAATAATACAGCGAACTAATACTGGGTTAGAATTACAATTCGATAATACTTAAAAATAAAGTCTACTATTTATCTAATTTCATTTGACAAAATTCAACAAATTATTAGCAAGATGAATAAATTATAGTCTTATGCACCTATTTTTTAAGTTAATGTTTATTTTGTTGTGTGACAATCACCTTTTATTTAAAAATAGGTACTATTAAATATACTTCAATTTAACAAAATGAACAATATACATACTATTTTTTTGATTGATTTAACCCATACTATTTGCAAACAAAAGCGCTGATGCGACGTCTTAATTCATCAAAGTGGATTGCAGACCGATGTTATGTTTATGTAAACAGAACTGCGGGTTAACTCTACAATAATATTGGTTTATCTGTCAACTATAATAGTAGAGCAAACTGCTACTGGGTTTACAATTACAATTCGACAATAGTTAAAAATAAAATATACTATTATCTAGTTTAATTTGACAGAATTCAACAAAATAATAGTCAGACGAAAAAAATAATAGTCTTATTCATCTACTTTTTATGTTAATGTTTGTTTTGTTGTACGACAACTTTTTATTAATTATAATAACAATCACCTTTTGTTTGAAAATACCATCATTATAATTTAGTTTAACAAAATTAACGATATTGTTAGTTAGCCATTTTTTTTTTGCTGAATTTACCCATACTATTTCTTTGAGTGTATATATCGGATTTTAAAATATCTGTACACCCACTTAAAAAATTCACGACCTTAATAGCTTTCCGGGTATTCTGGTACAATATACCAGGTAATACTATTACTTTGGATTTTGTTTCTAGAAGGTAATAGATGTGATTGAAAATGGCAAAAAGAGAAAAGAAACAATTAACAGAAGATTTGAAAAGTGTAATTCTGCGAACGGTAATTTCTTTTCCAAATCATGGCTAAAGTATGTAACATTAATTTTCGACCTCCCTGTATAGAGACATTGGTTAAGTCAAGTGGCAATCATGAAAATACGTTTGAAATTTCGGAACGTAAAGTGGAAATCCGGAAAATACAATCTACGGGAAAGTTAGATACCCTTCACCTTTCTGTTATTAAATTATAAAACTTTGCTCAAAGACGTCTCTACTAACTTAAGAATAAAAATGTTATGTACTTTTTATCTTAATATCCTAAGCAGGTTTACACGACTTCCGAAATAAATAAATGTATTTGAATGATAACAAATTGAATGATGATTGAAATATGTTCTACGTACAGTGTGACTCATTTTAAATTTAAAGTTGAAACACCTTTATAACTTTTTTATTCTTTGTCCGACTTGAACCAAATTTTACCAAAAGATAAAACAAATTAGGATCTACTTATGGCCAAAAAAACATTCGCCTCTTATAAATGCAAAGCCACCTGCGATACCAAAATAAATGAAAAGAATAAGGAAATCATATTAGGCATTTCTTTATCGAAAAACTTTATTAATGAAAGTTGTTCAGAATTGTTCAAATTGTCCAAAATATCAGCGATCGTAAAAAATACTGAAATTTTGTTTAAAATAATGTCCGAGTCCGAAAATATCATTTTAATTGTTTTTTTTTCTTTAGAAAATTGTGCTGACAATTTTGTTTGAAATTAAACGCAAGCGAAATTTTGGACTTCAAAAACAAAATTCAATTTTTTTTTAATATTGCTGAAATTTTGGACTCTAGGTTTTTGGACAATTCTGAACAACTTTCATTGATAAAGTTTTCCGATAAAAAAATGCCTAATATGATATCTTTATTTTTTTCCATTTGTTTTGGTACCGTAGGTGGCCTTGCATTTGTAGGAGGTGAATGTTTTTTTGGCCATAAGTAGACCCTAATTTGTTCTATATTTTGGTAAAATTTGGTTCAAGTCGGACAAAAAATAAAAAAGTTATAAACGTGTTTCCATTGTAAATGGGTCACACTGTATATTAAAGTCCACTATTTCATAACAACAGAGGTGAGAATATCAAACACTATTAAATATTTATTTGCATTATTTTCTTCTATTTTGTTGTGTATAAATATATATCTACTAATACCTAGTAAATGGATTGTGAATTTTAATCCACTGATATTAGGAAAAATAGGTGAAATAAATTATAATGTTTTGATGTTTGGAAATTATATTCACAAGGTGGCTAAAAGAGTTCTTAAAACACAAGTGGTAGCTTCACTCTCAATTAAATGTAAAAAAATAAATAACGAGCTTTTAATAAACAAAAAATTAGTATGACATTTATGACATTATGACATTTCGTTCTCAACCTATACCAAATGGACTGTACACTGAAGTGCCTACTATAATTGACCTTTCAGCTCTTTTAGTGCGAAAACGGTCGATAGGATCAAGTTGTGATGCCGCATTGACCAGCATCACTTGTACTACAAAATGGTACAGTTTCAGCGAAATTCGCGGAACCCCAATTCCTATAAAAGTGGGGGGTCCTTTGTCCCAATGGAGGATGATGATGTGCGTATTTACCCAGTGATACGACACTTGGTTCATCTCTCACCCAAATCATTACTGCATATCCGTGTTTAAAATCAGACAACATGTTTGATACGAGATACGAGAGGGTTTGACACGGGATGGAACAATAATTTGAACCAAGAAATCGAGTAAAAACCAACGGTGTTAGAATTTAAAAAGTAATATCAATAAACTAGGCTCAATATAAAGAACACACGATGATTTAAATACAACTTGTGCTGTTTAGTTTTGACTTCTTCACTGCAGAGCTGAGGAGAAACAGAGTGGTGGTACGCATATGCACGTCTAGATTAGCTCCACGCGCGTTGCTGTCATCTTTTTGACGTAATGACCAAAAAAACCCCAATGATGGAGCGTTTCATATAATTGTTTCAAAATTTTGATATGCAACGATGTAATTGGTGCCATTCATACTGATATGATACGAGGACGGGCAACAAATCTGCAGTCCGTTTTATGCCTGCAGTACACTCTCGCCGAGGCGTTGCGAGGGCAGGCGAGCGCGAGAGTGTACTGGCTGCTCCCGCATCGCCCCGTGTGCCCTCGCCTTGTCTCGTTAATGCACTCGCCTGCCCTCGCAACGCCTCGCAACGCTCCGATTTGTGTCGGTTTTTTGGCCACGATTCAAAGGGAACACAAGCCGCGAGGCCGAGGGCACCTAGTATATTCTCACTTGCTCTTGTCTGGGGGAGCTGAATTTTTGCAAAAAGGGCAATTGTTAATTAAAAATTTGTTGCAACTTACCTAATTGACGAAAAACTTTGAAAATTATCGACCATAAAGATCTTCCAGATGAATTCAGAAAAAAACTCAAAGGCAAATTTTTACTCTAGTGCTTATCCAGTCGTTCTAATTAATCGTACTAATTTACTAATCGCTCTAATTAAGTTCTATTCAACAAAAATCAAGTATTGTGAGAACGTGAACAAAAATAAAAACTTATTTTATTTTCTCTCGTGAAAAGTGACTTTTATTTCAAACTTAACTCATATACAGGGTGTTCAAAATTCACGGAACAAAAAGTGGGTGATAGTGCAGTGTCTTCTGTGCACGAATTAATTACAGACAGACAGAAATTGGTACCAAGATTCTTGTTTCGTTCATGGCCCGAAATAATAAAACTTTCTTTTGGCCCAATAAGGAAGATAGGCAGGAGCTGGAGTGCACTGGAATTTTGAGCAAATTAAAAGATACACCGGTTCCAATTTCATCAAAATATTTTAAAGTTTTAAATAACGATGAAATTGACACACTTTTTAACCAAATATTTAAAAAAGTAGTACGTAGTAGATTTTGTAACTTCTTGTTTTATTTCATTTTTTTAAATAGGTATTAAACATTACAATTTTGTTCTATTTTGTTTTCATTTGTTTATTTTCATATCAATTCGAAAGTTTATTATACTGTTAGTAATTAGGTCATTCTGATGACGAGAGTCATTCTGTGTCATTCCGATGATGCATTGTTAACATAATTTTTGTACTACATTACACAAAAAAACGTTTGGAAACCATACTTCTTGGAGAAAAATTAAGTAAACTTAACCTGAGAAACCTAAAATCTGGTGCCCTAAAACATCATACATAGTTTAGAAGCATTTATAAGGCTAATTTGCTTATTAATTTATTGATTTTATTTAAAAATATGGTCTGGCTGGGTTATTGGCTGGGCTACAGATGAGTTGATTGCCGTTCTGCAAAGATTACCTCATAACTAACATATTCTGAGAATTTTATCGATTTGGATTTCTGGAATAATATTGTAACAAATATTTTTTTATAGTCAAGGGAATATTTTGATGTCCATTTCATGTAATTTCCTTTATGGGCATTTTTCATATGCTTAACCGGCTACACCCTTTATTAATTCAGGCATGTTTCATTGTTATACAGTGAGGTAAATAATAATAATTAAAATCACATTTAAATTTTCAGCACTCACTATTTCGATAAATTGTTTTCATCCACCATCTTCTTGGTTTCCAAGGATTTTCAATTTTATATTTTTTGTATATATGCACATAATTAAAATACGCTAACGCACAATAAGCTGCAGCAGCGGCAATTTCAGCAACGTCCATGTCGTTATTAGAAAATACAATTTTTTTCTTTAAAATGCTAGGAATCATGTCATGTAATTCAATACTTCGTCAGTATTAGCTAGAAGAGTAATTGTTTTGATTGATTCTCCAATAATGAGTGTTTTTAAATATTTACCTAATTAGTATATTAGCGTGCCCAGATTAGGGCAACAATATACAGAAAGTAGGTAATTTCGTAATAAATAAAAAAGTGTGTAAGTTGTGATTTGCTTAATACCTAAATAATATTTTCCAATCATGATAAAAGCAAATAAATAAAATTAATTAATTGTAAAAATATCCATGTCTTTCATTCACATTACTAAAAACAGAGACATTCGCCGAGCGGTCTCGGCGAGAGTGTACATATCGCCCTCGTGCTTCCTGGTCCCTTGGTAAATGTCTCGCCGAGACATTCGCCGAGCGGTCTCGGCGAGAGTGTACTGCAGGCATTAGAATTTAGTATTGTAGTAGATTAAAGCTAATCAATCATGGGAGTGTATTAATTTAAAAACAAATCAAGTACTTTTTATCCGTTAATCATGCGCTTTTATACTTGTCTCCATTTTCTTAAGCGTGTTCCGAATGAGATATTCAAATCTAACATCCAGAATAAGATTGACAAATCTACGCTATGCTCATAACTCATAACAACTGATCTATTAACAATATTAAAGGTCACATTTCCACACAAAATCAGGTTTCTCCCAAATATTCGTTTAAATAGATACGTACACACTACCATTACGTTGGTTAAATAAATTAACATATTACCTCATCATTATAAGTTATTATAACACAGTGCTACAAATTGTACATGATGTATTAGGACTAATTTACTTTGAGAACGCCTCTATAAAAGTAGGTTACATTAACATATATAAACAAACCTGTTAAATCCGTATACATTGTTTATCAAGACATATGCAAATATCTGTGGAATGCCTTTCTCGTGTTTTATATCCTGTCACCATGACAAAGATAAATATGCATAAAACAAAAATAAATTATAATAATAAACATTAATTAAAAAAGTACACTGGTACAATTAATGATAAAAAATGGGTTTAAAATTGGTATGCATCTATTTAAAAATGTTTAATAAAGCACAATATAATACTAGCGTTTAATTGCGAATCATATAAATTTTAATTGGATTTATCTATACGGGAACCCGGGAGAATAATGGATGGGGTAATAACAGAATTTCAAAATACCATTTGAATTTGCTATTAATAAAACATGATTTGGTGTAAAACCTACTTTGGTACTTAGTCTACAATGAGAATATATAGCCCAGACGACAGAGATCATTTTATAGGGAAACCACAAAAAGTTGCAAACTGAATAATTTTTTTTTAATGAGTTCATGAAAGTCTATAGAATAATATCCTGAAAACTTTACATTCCGCTCGGATGCAGAACATAAAAAAAAAGTGAAAAAAAATTTTTTATCAATTTTTCAAAAATTTTTAAATTAAGTCAGGCTAGAAAAAAAAACAAAAAATACAGGTCGGTAGACCACGTGTTTCTGAACAAAAAAATGTCCTAATAAAATTTATCGCTAAAGCCACGGTTTTCCCGAAAAAAAAAATAGTGAAGTAACTTTGTCACTCTGCTCGGCCAAGCGCACGGTTAAATGCATACTACGGAACCTCTAAAAATTCTTAGCAGTTCTAACAAGTAAAATAAAGCTTTTTTCTCTTTCTGATTACACATTTTAACATTTTTCTGCCCTCTAAAAGCATAGCTTCTAATTTTTCTTAGTGACTTAGAGGATAAATAGTGAGTCTGGAGGGAAAATATATAATTATGAAAGCATACACAGACACCATACATAGCCGCTGAATCTTTCGCATGAATTTTTACGTGCCTTTACTGTATTGTATTTATTTCAACTATATCATTTGAATTCCTTATACATTTGTTAATGTATTGGAAAAGTTCCAGAATTTATATTCAAAATAATCAAAGATATTTTTATAGTTATAAGGATAAGATCGTGACAATCGCAATTTCGTATCACGATATGATTAATCATATTTTCGAAAAATGCATAAAAGTAAACGAATTTGTGTTTGAACATTCGAAAAGTATACATTTTTCCCGAAATAGTGATATTTTATTTTTTCCAATGGGTCAATTTCTCGGCAAGTTACAGCCTCCAATAAATATATTGATCAAGAAAATCATCAAGCAATTAAATTAAAATGATTTGATATGTACTTTTTTTGAATCCACGTTACTACAACTTAATAAACTATAATAATCATGAAGTGTACATACTTTTTAACAGTTCTCAATGAAGAAAGAAGTTTTTTGAAGAGCTTTTATTTTTTTCTATATTTTTTATTGCGACGATTGAGTTCGGGCGTAATAATATATATAAGCATATTTTTCCCATCCATCCTTTGCTTGTATTGTTTGAAATAAAAAAGCATCAGAAAGCTACAATTTCCATTTTTTAAATGAACCAACACTTATAGATTGAACAAATTCTGATTTAGTGACATGTAATTCAGTGCGTCGGTGTCACAGTCATGCGTATTCAAGCGCGTGCACGCATGGATCTCGCTCCGAGTTATAACGCTACACTTGACTATTTTTTTCCGGGAAAACCGTGGCTTTAACGATAAATTTTGTTAGGACATTTTTTGTTCATAAATACGTGATCTATCCATCTATATTTTTAATTTTTTTCTAGCTTGATTTAATTTCAAAATTTTGAAAAAATGGATGGGAAATATTTTTTTTTCACTTTTTTTATGTTCTGCACCCAAGCTAAATGTAAACTTTTTAGGATATTATTCTACATACTTTCAAGAACTCATTAAAAAAAAGTTTACACAGTGTGCAACTTTTTGTGGGTAAATACCTTCGTCGACTGGGCTAATAGTGCATTAGTGGTAAGTATTTTTTTTTCTACTCAGTTCTGAACATTTAAAAGTTCCTACATCTGCTAAGGATAAAACAAATTCGTCACAGAAACTGTTTGGTTTAGAGGAAAACTAATTACGTCGTTGTATGTCAGACTTGAAATTATGCTCTTACCAAATACTCTCAACATAGTTGAGTTATTTTGATTATACGAATATGCCTAGAAAATACAAAAAAAATATTTGAGAGTAAAATATAACCAAGAGTCATTTGTTGCAACCATATAGGCCGTAAAAAAATGGTATACAGGGTGCGCCACTTAAAACTCCCCAGGCTTGTAACTTTCTTATTTTTTAAGCGACGATCATGTTGGGCACATCAAATTGTAGATATCTTTAAGGCATTTAAACATGTGTACAGAGTGATTTAAAAAAAATATTTTGAAAGAATTATGAGGAAAGAAAACTTAATTTCCTTGAATATTCTTTTACCTCACCCTGTACATGAATTGCGTTAATGTTTTCTTATAAAGGTTTTAATTAGATTCAATTTATTTATTACGTCATATTCGAAATTCTTCTTGGTTTTAGAGAAAGAAATTAAAAACACTCTTTCCTATTCCAAATTGATTTTTTTTTAAAATAACTAAAGAATGTAAATAATAATTTTATGCTTTATTTGTAAAAGACATATCTCAAACAATATTCAATGTAACAAAACAGTAACAAGAGACAAAAATTTTTTTATTGTAATCACTCTGTATGTATGTTTAAAGGCTTTAAAAATGTCTAAAATTTGATGTGCCTAACATGGTCATCGTTTCAAAAAGTTACAAGTTTGGGGAGTTTTAAGTGGCGCACCCTGTATACTAAAGGAAGCTGAAACGAGATATATGGTATTACCAAATCAAATCCTGGAAATTAGAAAAACATAAAAGATCCCCAACTACTTTGAAAGTTGGGGCTGGTACAAAGACAAGATTGTCTAAGGAAGACGAAGACTCTAGAGAAGTATCTACACTCCGTATAGAAAGAGTAGACAGTGGAGAAATGTGAGTTGGGGACCTAAACAGTAGAGCGGCACATGCTTCACGTTACGTATGGTACTGCGCTCGGTCATCGGGCGGGCGCACAGTGGGGCGGAAAAAAAAATACCGTTCAAAAATCCGAATTTATTGGATCATCTCTTTTTTTAAATATTCGTCATTAAATTCTTCATCAATCTCTGGAGCCAGATTTTCGATTTTTGTCCCGATTTTTCAAAATTTTTAATGAAAATTCAAACTTCTCTGGAAAATTTTGAAAAATCAGGGACAAAAATTGAAAATCTGGCTCGAGAGATTGATGAAGAATTTAATAACGAACATTTAAGAAAAAATAAGATGATCCAATAAATTCTGAGGTCTTCAGAGATTTTTGAACGGTATTTTTTTTCCATCCCAATGTGGGGCGTGCCGCTACACTCTTGGTATACTCAATTACTGCCTACTCTTCTTCACGGACTATATAGGAAACTGGGAGGTATGGATACGGATTGACAGGAGAGGAGTTACTATAATTCGTTAAGAAAACAAACGAGAAAGCTTGGAGCAACAAAGGTCCAGGATTGGATTAGTATCATGGATTTATGGAAAGACATCCATCATTAGCAGTTCGCGAAAGCGGGAGCTTGAGCTCGCAAAGGTGCAGATCTATTTTTCATCAAAGAATGGTTTCAAAATTGACGGACGTATATAAAAATTTCCGAGCTAACTGATGGATACATCATTTATAATTGCAACAGGATTCTTACACGATCCCAAGTTTATCAAAGTATTCGCACCTAAAGAACAAAAGTGTGTTTAGAAAAATATTGGTAGCTTCGGTCAAACTAACATAATAGTTTTGGCATGCGGCAATGCTGGTAGGGAAAACTACAGCCTCTCATCTTTGACAAGTTATGAAGTACCTAAGTATAAAAGTTATCAGAACGTTGGATTAAACTGATCAATTCATTGGCATACAAATGGCAGACCATTGATAGGGCGGATTTATTTATATAAAATTAAACTAAACGTACAAATTAGTAAATACTTACGTTAACACGGTGTACCGGTGTCTCAATTTACATATAATAAACAAATAAAGTATATTACGATAAAACACAGGAAATGAAAATCTCCAAACCATTTATTGGCAGCTATTTTCATAAAGCAATAAACTAAATATAGTAACGATAACGATTGCTGAAGTAAATAGTTGTTTAATTCATAATTTTTTAGCATATGCTTATTTATTCTGTTTCGAGGGGAAACAGTGAGGAAAATTTACGAAAACCTGGCCAAAACCCTAAAATTGTCAATTAATTTATATTTTTGACCCGTTAGTCATCAAGTTAAACTACCTACTAAAAAAACAGGATGGATTCAACGCCGCTGTCATGTTTCCTTGTACTCACTATGTATAGATGTTACCTACACAATTTCTATCACCAACTACATGAAAGATAATCTATATTTACTAATATCAAAACTAAGCACAGAAACAAAATTAATCGATTAATGAACGCGAACAGAACCGCTTAATGAAAATTGGCTTACGAATTTAACCAAAATAAATATTCCTAAAAGACTGTATTACTTATTTATGTACCAAGGGTTGTAAGTGTATTTTACAGGTCGAGAACAGAGTTGAAACCGAAGCCCGTAGGGTTGAAGTTTGCAATGTTCGAGACCTGTAAATACACGATACATGCCGAGGTGCATACGAAGTTTTTCGTACTACTAGCAATATTATAATTTTTAGGAAAATTCATTCAAAATTATTGTATTTCAAGATTTGACGAACTCATTTATTAGTTGGATTAGACTCTAATTTGAATGTGTTTGCTTTCTGCTATGGTTACTGTCAATAAGTTGTCAAATTGATAACTTCATAATAATTTCCGCCATTCAAGTTATTTACGTGAGTTTTTGCAATAAAAATATGGATTATGATGAAAGTATCGACATTCAAAAATGTGTGTGCTTGGTGCCAGAATTTCATTGATTTAACTTTCTTATTATTTTACTTTTTTGCCCCAAGGCATAAAAGTAAATTTTGGGCTTTTTTGCCTATGGGCTGTAAGTGACACTTTCTTAAAACTGACAGACGTCAAAAAATGATACTTACAGAGCTAGTACGAAAAATATATTTTAAGTCTTGGGCCCGAATTTTCTCTACCCAGTAACATTTTTCCTGTTTAGAATAACAATATATACATATATATGCCCTACACATCAAATGAATCTGAAAATATTTTAAATGCATTAAAAAACATAATATGAAAATAGCACATAAACCATGGAGAACGGCAAAATTTGTTTTTATAAAACTCAAATCTAAACTGCAACCAAAAGACGAAACTAACATCATATAGAAAATAGACTACAATAACTGTAACAGCACATACGTCGACCAATAAAAACAATACCTGCATAAGAGAGCATACACACATAAATAAAATATTAAAGTATTAAACCAAAATTCGATAGCACTCACAAAACATGCTTTAGAACATAATTAAAACTTTAACTTTGATGATATTAAAATTTTAGAAACAACCAAACTGTCACCGAAGAACGATACATGAAATGTTACAAATCAAAAAATAATAAACAACCGCACTGATATAGAGAATTTAATTTAATTATTATAAAAGGGTGATACTGTTTATAATTTAAATATTTATACATATTTCCATCAAGTCCACAAAATAAGGTGTATAAACCGTATTTTTCCACACCACAATTCATTAACCAAAACTTCAAAAAAAAAAAAATACATAATACATATCCAGTGTTATAAAAGTACATAAAATATCTTTGTTTTTATAAATATTGTAGTTCTGATGATTGTTAATAAACCGAAATGTAAGAAAAGAGATGGGTAAAGGAAACTTTCCAATAAACGTTTCCAGGAAATTTTCGGGAGTTTCCGGAACGAAGTTGATAAACGAAATATTGATAAAAATGAAAGTTTTCAGTAAAATATTTGAATATTCTGAAAGTTCCCGAAGGAAACTTTCCCGGAATTTCGAAAACTTACAAATATCCAAATATTTTAATGAAAACTTTGATTTTTATCAAAACTTCGTTCCGGGAACTGTCAAACGGAAATTTTCCTTTACCCATCTCTGCAGAAAATATAACCATTTTCATTTCAAGTTGAGTGTTGTTGAGATATAAGTATTTACAACTAATCTTCATTCAGGATCTGTGAAGATCTCTTAGAACTCCCTTTAAGAATGCCATCTATCTGAACTTATTTTACAAAATATCATCATCTAACCAGGAGAAGGTTTCCGAAAAGTAACCAATCACCTGTATAGCTTTGGCATAGAATTATAACTTGGAAATTGAGATACAGTTTTACTTCCACATCCAGTGGAAGTATAGTAACGACAAAAAAATTTTTAAAAATTTTTATTGTTCAAATAGGCTTAGAATGTCATAACACGTCGAGATTTCAAGTTTGAGCGAAAAAAAAATTTCTGTCTGTCGGTCTGTAACTTTTTTTGTGCGCACGTTTACTCTGGAACCGTTTGAGATATTGACTTGAAATTTGGTACACATATGTACTTTAACGAGATCTAGAACTAGATTATATTTTCATCTTGTTCCGTCGAAGGGTTGGGGGGTAAATTGGGGTAAATTTGGGGAAAATAGGTAAATCAAGAAGGTAAGAGTCCATAAAATTGGTATTTAGTATATACAAGAGAAGGTAAGGCCTCAAAAAAAATTTTGGCATTGGCCACCCCCATTACCACCCCCACCCCATTATTAAAGGGGATGAAAAAAAAATGTGATTTAGTGTGTGTACAAGAACCAGAAACCTCAAAATATTTTTTTACTTTAATTTATTTCGGTAGTAAATTAGATCTGTTGGTAAACTAAATGTTCATATCTACTGGCTAACTTTTAATCTGTATAATTTTGTTCACACCACTGTTTTGAAGTTAATAGTAGTTGTTAAATTAGTTTAATCTCAATTGGACGGTTTTTTGGACAGACAAAATTCTGTAATACTTAATTTGGTCAATTTTAAATTTCTTCGAAAACGCCTAATGGATATCATAGAAACTCTCCTTAAATTTCATAAAAATCTATAAATAAAATGAAAAAAATATAATGGTAGGATATTTCCTGTATAGCTGTATATTAATTGGAGTTTGTATTATTAATAAATCATGTGTTCTTCTTTCGCATCAATAATATTTTGGTTTCGTCTACGCGTACCATCCATGAAATTGTTAATAAAATCTCCGGCAATATTTATATTCATAACTATAGCACAGTTCATTGTAACTTTTGGATATTGACCCCCGTTTATGGAAAAATTGAGTTTTTCAGTGTTTGTGGGCCACGTAAGGTGACAATAACTAACATATCACACATGATTTTCGTAGGAACACATTCTGGATGTAATCCCCGAACTGACGTGATCGTTCAAAGAAAAAAAAATCATCAATAATTTTGAAGAGGAGGATGATATTCTTTACTATCTCGTCAATATGCACTGAAGTTGTTATCGTTTGATCAAACCATCGGAAATTATGCACATGACAGAAGCACTATAATTGATTTTCAAAGTTTTAGTTTTGGTCTAACCTAAACCTTATTTCTGGATGCTAAAATCCTACGAAGAGTGATACATACTAGCATAACTACAATTAAGTGACATAGCTAATATGCAAATAATATAAGTGATTAAATATCTCAGTGCAAAGAAGTGAAAAAAAAAGTGACAAAGACCATTGTTAAGTGAAAAAATTCTACATAGAGTAGAACATATTAGCATAAAACCCGTAATAATCAAAAGCATTACTCTTAAATTATTGGCATATTTTCTTAGGTAAATTATCAAGTAAGATTTTTCAAGTCAAAATTGCGCCCGTGGATAAGTGAAAAATTCTACATCTAAATTCTACACTAAAAATAGGGAGACCAGGTTACACGTGGAAAACAACAACTGAAAGTATCATGAACAAACTGGGAAAGGACCAAACATACTAGGAAAGAAAATCGAGGAGAAAAAATGAATTCCAGAAAGAAATCGCAGCGCCAGAAGCAGAAACCGAGGAATCAGAAGACTTGTAGAAGCAAAAATATAAAAAGAGGAGCACGAACACTCCACATCATGACACAATGACACCTACAGATATATACTCTACCAGAACCAGAAACGGAGGAATCAGAAGACTCAGAAGGAGAAGAAGAAAATAGGTAGAAGCAGAAACACAAAAAAGAGGAGCATAAACATTAAATATCACGAACAAAATGCGGCAACGCATTTCACAAACACCTACACTGCCCATTCCTCCTCCTGTATCATGCGCCATGTGGCTTTCGCTGCAACTCAACATCGGAAACCCAAGAATCAGGGGACTAAAAAAAAGAAGACTCGAAGAAGGGGAAACACAAAAGAGGAGCATAAACAGTAAACACTCCATATCACGACACAACGTGGAAACATATTTTACAGGAAGACTTAGAAGAGGCAGAAGTCCAGAACCAAAAACACAAAAAAGGGAGCTTAAACGGTCCCTCACGACATAATGCGGTAACGCATCTCACGAATGCCTACATATCCCATCCCACATTCCTTTACTATGAGCCATGTGGCTCTCGCTGCTAGCAATAAGTATAACCTTAGTCCAACCCAGCGTGGACGTAGCAGACCTAGCTGTATAACCCTGGGAGTGGCAGCAATGCCTACTGCACGCTGGTTAATCAATCAATCAACCTAAACCCTTATCATTGGATACTTTAAAAATTTACCTAGTGAATTTATCAATGCAGATATTCACAAGACCCTACTAGTATCTGTTATTCATTTATGCATTACAGATAAAAGACGTTTGAAGAATTTCCTCGTAACAGTTTTTTGTTACGTATAAAATCTGAAACTGAATCCGAAGTCAGAATTGTCAGATTGGCTCGTTTTCCACCTCTAACCCCAAAAAAACGCCCCTCCCCCAAAACTGGTCTGTCCGGCGGACCATACCAGTATATTCTTGTGTATTTCGACCCTCTGAAACAGAATCCGAAGACAGAATTGTCAGATTCGCTCGGCTTTCACCTCTAACCCCAAAAAACACCCCCAAAACAAAAAAAATGGTCTGGCCTGTGGACCACACCAGTGTATCCTTATGTATTTGGACCCGCTAGAATTGGCTCATTTTTCACCCCCAACCCCAAAAAAACACCCCCCAAAAAATGGTCTGTCCGGCGGACAGTGTATCCTTTATCCTTTATATATTTGTTCTGAAAAACTGAAAAACGATCCAATCTGACTTCGGATTCGGTTTCAGCGGGTTCAAATTAGATACACTGGTCTGGTTCGAAGTCCAGGGTGGCTATTCTTGAGCTCGGGAGAAATTGTTACTCCCCGGCGAATTAATTCCCTTGCCTTTCACTTGAAATTCCCCTACTCGAAAAACATGTATTCTTGAACAAAAGGAATAACGAGGGACCGGTGAAAGTTTGAGGGAGAAGTCTACAGTGTTGTCATATTGTTCTTCCCAATATAACCAATCAGAACTCTCCTATATCTGATATTTGTCAGCTGTGGTGGCCAAAAACTGTTTGGTGGTGGCGTGACAGTTGACAGATTAAAAACATATTTATTCTATTGGTCTAAAAGTTAATCTCATATCACAGTATTATAGTCTCATACGAAAAGCATTGTTTATTGTGTACAGAATGGATTCGATTATTTAAAAAAGTCGTGTCAGGTCACACGCACCCAAAAAGATTTATTAGTTAAGTACATCGAGGAAAATCCACAAATGTACAGTGGAAAATTTAGTGCAAGCTATACTAAATCCGAATCGGAAAAACTATGCCGATCTTCGGCTAGGATGACGAAGCAGTGGGTTTAAAATATCTCACTAATGGTTTGGACAACCTAAATAAACGAACAAAAATTTGATCCGTTTTTCCTAAAATTCGAATATTTTTCGCATTTTCAAACTGTTCCTTCGCATCTTCTAAATCATCCAAAACTTGTCTAGCCAGTAAATCTTCGATATCCATTATTTAAATAAAACCGAATTAATATGACACGTCTCCACACGCACGATCATAACCTACAAAGTACTTAAAAAATGTTTCTTTTCTGCTTTCCCTCGACTTTCGCTCACTAAAAGTAAGGGAATTAGTAGGGAGTGTTTTCGTCTACCTGGCTGGGGAAAATAAATTCAAGAATACAAACTTTACATGAGGGAGTAGAAAATTATTATTTTCTCTTACACATTCTACTCCCCCAAGTTCAAGAATAGCCACCCTGACCACTTTTTTTGTTTTGGGGGTGTTTTTTAGGGTTAGGAGTGAAAAACGAGCGAATATGACAATTCAAAGGGTCCAAATTCATAAAGATACACTAGTATGGTCCCCCGGACAGACCATTTTGTGGGGGGAGGGGGTGTTTCTTTGGGATTAGGTGAAAAACGAGTAAATCTGACAATTCTGATCCGCATGCTAGACCACTTTTTTTTGTGTGGCTGTGTCATTAAACAAAAAAAGTAAAATACTTGTAAAAAAAAATTCTGTGATGAATGATTTTAAATATCGTGGAAATTGGTCTAAGAATGTGTTAAAAAAAATCCGAGTGCCAACAACTTTGATTTAAATTTGGTTGTAGGGCACCGTGATAAATATAAAAGCACTTTTGATGTAGCTTTTACCGTTCAGCCCGTGTTATATATTATATTTTCTTTGATTTGATGTATGTCTAGAAAACAACGATGTCACTGATATGCATATGTCACATATGCAGATTGTAGAATAACATGTTATCTATCTATTAGTACCTACATGGTTGTTACGCAAGACTATCTCTTCTGTCAGCGCATGGTAAACTGTGAAGATTTATAGCCACAGTAATAGACTCCCCCAGGAGGGGAGTACAGAGGTAGGAAAATCTCCGTATAAAGTAAAACCACTAAAACATATCTTTCATTTTCCAGATCTGTCTGGACTAAAAGTGAAGCGACCGATGTGAATCACACTTAGTGTTTGGAAATACAGCAACCTCGCACCACTTTATAGTGTTTTGTATGTCAGCGTATATGCAGAAGCTTTGCAATTTTAAGCGAGGATTGCGTAGTGGATATAGCATCTCTCGAAGGGGATGTTAAGCAGTTGGCCCTTTGTCTACCAGATTGTTAGGCAAGTGAAATATTCCACTCTTCTTACAAGCAGAGGTTTGGCAATAATCCCAGGTTGGGAGTAGACCGAAGTTAAATAAGCGATTAAAAATACCTTTTTTTTATAGTTGATAATTTTTAAACGCCTCTACATTGTTCAAAATTTTGAATTATTCAATTTTATACATAAACAAAACATTTTATGAAATAAAATTACACATAGTATTTAATTTTTTTCCTGTATTTTTGACTAGCCTGGCATTTCAGGGGGTGAATCTGTCACGTCCTAGCAATGGAACATACAGATGTCTATTAGCAACCAAACGAATATAGTCTTGGATTGGGTTTTCATGGACGTCCATTAGTTTTAGGTCTCTCAGACTCTCATTCAGTTGTTTGGTATCGTAAAAGGAATCGATGTATAATGATTTACTTATAGTACGTAATTAAATGTAATTAAACTTATTATACCTATTTGATTTAATCAAATGGGTATCGGACAAAAATTTTTGATAATTATGCAGGGCCGGGCTTAGTTCCTCAAGCCCTTCGTGAGAAATTTTAAAGGGCGCCCCTTTTTCTAGTCAAGTCAGAAAATTTTTTTTTTCATCCTTATCTCAAAATTGATGAGCGGGGGTAAAATTAATCCAAAACAAAATGTTTTCGCCATCATAAATTTTACTCGAAAAAAAAGGTATATTAAGCCCGTGGCGCTCTCTGGTAGGGCACCCACGTGCGGGGCACGATCGCGCCCTTCCCCGAAAGGCCGGCCCTGTAATTATGTCAATATCTATGCTATAAAATGTACTGCGTCAAGTTTGTACTTATTAGTAGTTTCAAGTTTCATATCATAATATACGGTTCCTATTTTTAAACAAATAATGGCAGTGCCATTCTTTCAGTAAGTATTACTTTTTTCTCCTACTTTATTTAAACTTAATTAAAATGACATTGCGCCTCTTACATCCAGTGGGATTGTATACTTTATAAATACAAATACGAGATAAATCTAAATATTAAAACACTTGACATTTTGCTTTAACTGTTTACATATAGAGTTGTAAATTATTACGTGTATTTAGAAGTTCAATGACAACAGCAATATGAAACGTTATATCATTAAATAAGATTACAATTAATTAATTCCATAAAATAAATCAGAGAGACGCAGATAAATATTTGACTTACAATTTGGTGTACAAGGTGCTTCATCGTTGTTTTTTATGGATTTTATATATGGATTTTACTTCCACATCCAGTGGAAGTATAGTAACGACAAAAAAATATTTTAAAAAATTTTTATTGTCCAAATAGGCTTAAAATGTCATGAAACGTCGAGATTTTAAGTTTGAGCGAAAAAAAATTTCTGCCTGTCTGTCGGTTTGTCTGTAACTTTTTTTTGTGCGCACGTTTACTCTGGAACCGTTTAAGATATTGACTTGAAATTTGATACACATATGTACTTTAACGAGATGTAGAACTAGATTATATTTTCATCTTGTTTCGTCGAAAGGTTGGGGGGTAAATTGGGGTAAATTTGGGGTAAATGGGTAAATCAAGCAGGTAAGAGTCCATGAAATTGGTATTTAGTATATGCAAGGGAAGCTAAGGTCTCAAAAAAATGTTTGGCATTAGCTACCCCATTACCACCCCCATCCCCTTATTAAAGGGGATGAAAAAAAATTGTGATTTAGTGTATGTACAGGAACCAGAAACCTCAAAATATCTTTTTACTTCATCCACCCCCCACTACCACCCCCCTATCACCACCCCCATCACACTACCAATGTGGGGTATCGTTTTATCGGTTTTTGGGGTAGAAGATTTCAAATATTACATTATTAAAGTTCCATAAACAATTATTTTCACATACAAAGTTTTTTCGATGTGAGTGACTTGGTTAGAGAATCTGGATGTGGAAGTAGTGATTCCTTGGGCAGCGGTTTTAGTGTTGAACTCGTCATTTGAATTAACAATTCATCATTTGAGAAAATATGCGGAATACTAATCCATTTACCGAAAAAGACAATTAAAAAGGAAAACTAATAAAAAACTATGTTTTGAAAATTTTTGATCTAAATAAACAATTCAGTGCTTTGTCGGAGTAAAATTAAAAAATTAAATAAACACATAATATAAACATATATTTTTTTGAAATCGGCACTAAAGAATCTCAAAATTAAAGTGAAATAGTCAGTAAAGCAATCCAATATTGTACGATTTCTTGTAGTTGGCGGAAGTAACAGATAATAGTACATTGTGTATCTAGTAGTAAAAGCAATATTTCCCGGACGATGTTTATCGAGGCGTTAGCCGAAGCCAACAAGCATTGAAGTCCGGAAATGTGCTTTTATTACGAGGTATACATACTATTTTTTCTGAAATCGCAATCAATATTATTATAGATATACAAAAATAAAAAAATGTATACCTACATATTAAAATACATATAAAAACAGCCCGGAAAAGTTAACTTTCCCGGCATAGGCCAGCAAAATAACTTTCCCGAAATGCTTTCTGATAGTTGTTTGGCAACGGATTAAAATACTAGAATAGCGTATTTTGGGATCTGAAATTTCGCCGAAAAAGTAGACATTCTTGATCGATTTCAGAAAATAGTACATTGTGTATCTAGTAGTAAAAGTAATACATTCCCGGACGACGATGTACATTGTTGGACGAGGCGTTCAGCCGAAGTCATCAATTATTGAGCTCTGGGAATGTGCTTTTACTACGAGGTACACATGCTATTTCTTTTTGAAATCGCAATCAATAATATTATAAATTAAGGAATTTTTATTAATGCATAACATTTCTTCATTACAGTCTAATTGCTTATGAAATCGATTCCCTGACAATCACTGTTTACTTATTATTATGATAAAAGTCAGAGATTCAGTGCTTATTATACTCTTCGCAAAAACGAAGAGTATATTGTATTTGATAGGCATATTTCTAAATCAGTAAATATCGCTCGTAGAGAAAACATTTTTATATCGTTATGTTAGTGAACGAATTCTGAACAACTTTCAAAATGTCCGTCTGTCCGTCCGTCACGATAACTCAAATCCGATTGTATTGAAATTTGGAGAGTAACTTAGTGTTAGCTAGAGGAAGAACCCTATTAACAAAATAGATTGGTAAATAAAAAATTTATTAGTAATTTAAAATTTAAAAAAATATTTTTTACATTTTTTTATGGTTTGTAATAAATAGAAACCTTGCGAAATGTTATTTCCTATCACTATTTTTTTTTTAATACATTTTACTAATGTGTGTTTCCTAATAATCACAATAAATTTTCTAATGGTATATATTAGACTCATTAGTAATAAGAAATGGTGGTGTAGCGGCAAGAGTTTCGTCTCGTAATCAACTTTCTCCATTCCCTTTATATGTTCTATTTGTTTTTATCGTTTTTGTTATTTTGTCCTTTTTGTTTCTAAATTCTATCTTGACCAATAAATTTTCAAAACCAAAATATTTCTTACCATATCTTTTAAATTTCCCCGACATTTTCCTGGCGGTAGGAAGACCACCAGGGTGGAATTGCTTCGAACGGGTTTTTTCGTTGTGTTCTGTTTTCCCGTGCCAGCAACCAAAATTAAATAAGTGCTTCGTCTAGTAAGTGATAGTTTTATAGTGTTTTTCTTTTAATTAGTTTTAGGTCCTTGTGGACACATTTTTAATGTCTAATTTAGTTTTTAAGTCTGCCTGCGGCAGACAGGAGCACTAACCTACATATCATCTGTCGTTAAGCCAAACCGGACCGGCTCCGCCCAGCCCTACAATCACCACGACGCTGTGCGACGTAGTTGTCTGGCTGGCTCCGGACCAAGTTCCAGCGAGGCGCATACATGTATAAAAATTATTAATAAATTGTTATTCATTATTCATTTCTCGCAATCCAAGGGTCCCGGGTTCGATCCCTCACATCGTGATTTCTTTTTCATATATTTTTTTTTTCACAACAAAGTTGGTATCACAAAATTTAGAATGTCCAAAAACTAACATTATTTACAAGAAAAATGCGAAGAGTATCCTATTGAATGTGTAACAATTATATAAAAAGCTCAGTAAATCGGCGAAGAGTATAATGCTTCCACTAGTTATTTACTGTCTAAAATATATATAAAAGACAGTCCGGAAAAGTTACTAAAACAGGCCGGAAATAGTAATTTACGTTATAAGTCCGGTAGGTGACTTATTACAGTACGAGTTGTTTTACGGGCTAGTACTAGAATACGCTACAGTTTCGGTACAAAAAATCGTACCGAAAGTACCTACTTTTGGAACGATTGAAGAAAAAGTAACTTTCCTGGACTGTTTTCTGATAGTTGCTTAGCAACGGACTAAAATATTAGAATAGTGTATTTTGGGATCTGAAATTGCGCCGAGAAAGTAGACATTCTTGATTGATTTCAGAAAAATGATTTTCTTACAAAAAATTATTCATATTCGACATTTAAATAATTATGACATTTCTTAATCCCTCTTAAAATTATTTAAAAAATTGAAGTGATTAATCTTAATTTCACAATTTCTGGATTTCAAAAAAACTTTAATATGCACATTGAATTCAAAGTTTCTTTTTATTACTTATGTGGTTTATTTGCATCGGCCTTACGAGCCTCGGCAACTAAATTCCACAACGTGACAAAAAGTTTAAAAGTGTAACTTTAGTGCCTAGATACATAAATAACTATTTCTGAACACCGTCCAGAAAACATTAATTTGGGGACTTTCTTTTGTTCGGAAAGTAGCATTTCTCCAGACTAGTCTTGAAAGTGACAGGTTCTATTTTGACAACTGGTAACTGACAAGGGTCAAAACAATTACACATGTTATTTTGGCTTACATATCTGAAAAATCGAAGACTTTAGCGCCATCGACTCTCTGGAGTCAACATTAAATATCAAAAGAACCTATTTAAATAGGATCTACGTCAATTGGACGCGGTGAATTGGATGCGTAACATTGGACGCGAAAAAAAATCATGTATACACACTCTAACCTAACTTAAATAATAATAATTACAAATACAACATAGAAACAGACTCACCATAACAAATAGATTACACTAAAAATATGGTTAACATAAGAAAATAATCACCCAAAAAAATTATCAAAATGTATACAATAACACAAAAATTATAAATTATAAAATATAATTTATTTACACTTTACGCAGTTGGGCAATTCCTCGCAAGTAGTTTAAAATCCTTCTGTTCGCATAATTAGCAACCACAGTTTGTAATCATGACAAGGCTATGAAATATGATTATTTTTAATAAATGCGTCTAATGTAACACGTCCTATTTTACCGTGTACAACTGTCGCACGCGTGCAATTGTCGCGCGTCTTATTACCTGGGTCCAATTGACGGGACACCATTTTATTAAAAAGGAACGTGGATATTGTCAAATTTTCCAAAGTAAAAGCTTTCCTAAAGAAGAAAAATGTTGGATATAATAGTGCAGTTGAACTGATTTTTTTCGGTGACAACATTCCACCTGAAATTTTACTGTTGATTCTTATGTATTATGACCTCCTGATTACGAAAAAAATATTTGTGCCCAAAAATTCCTTGTGCGTCAAGTTATATGCACTTTTTGACGCGCTTTCACGCATTTTCAACTTATCTGCTTAATATACCTTGTACTAGTAATCGGATAGGAATTTTATAAAAATGGCTTATTTGGAATAAAATTTAAAAAAATATATAGATCTGTCTGGTATGTATTTGTCAATCCGCCATCTTGGAACAAAATAGAAAACACCAAAAATGGCCGAAAGAATCAAAATTGAATATCTTTTTTATAAGAAGGAGTAATTTCACCAAAGTTGACGTAGATAAAACTCATTTAATAAAGTCATTATTTATTTTTATTTTTATTTATTTATGGTCAAATAGAATGCACCAATCCAGTACACCGTATGTCAAACAGAACGGTCAAAGATAGCGGACGAAATAAAATTTTTAATTCTTCGTCAGTTATCAAGGAGGAATTGTACGTCACTTTTTTTTCTTTTCGATTGTACGTTATTTTATATACTTTTAGGAGACAGAGTTTATTTTTTTAATTTTCAAAAAAGTGCGTTTTTTTATTTTCAGAAAAAGTGCATTGTAAAAATTTTCAAAAATGCATTTTCTTTGTATTTTCGCCCAATTTTCATCGAAATAAAATGAAATACACTATATAAAATCTCGTATAACTTCAAAAGCTTAATACCAAATGAAACTTCATTAATTTGAAAAGGAAATTTATTAAGCATACGCATGATAATAATAATATAATATGAATATATGATCAATAACAGAGCCCCACAAAAAAAAAAGTTCAAAGCAGCGAACCAGACCCATGCATTCCTATGTATTTTCCGAATCCGGGGTCAAAAAAAATCGTACACCCCCAAAATCATTAGCTAGAGCCAAAAAACATCCCTGAAATGGGGTAAAAAAATATTAAGCTACGAGAATAGTTGTTACATTTTAATCAATCGAATTATACAAATTAAGGTTAAACAGCAGCATACATACAATAGATATGAAACACACCCCCAGGGAGGGGCAAAAACTAGACCCCATATATAAAAAAATCGATCCAAAACAGCAATGACTGCTGAAAAAGCTCAAAATGTCTAAGTTTTGTTAAAGTGATAAGAAATTGCGTCAGGTTCGACGTAATCTTCATAAACTGCCCCTACAGAGTTGAGAACAACCACCTCTAAGTTTAAAGGCCACGAGAAAAAGAAGAAAAAACGTAAAATGCAACAGGATTTCTATTTTCATGGATGCTATGATTGGCTGAAATTGTGCAGTACGCTAAAATAGAACTAGAAACTTACGTACTATCAACATTCTACAATGTCAACCCTCAGAAGGTGTGAAAACTACCCCCCATGTAAGGTTTAACTATAAAAAGTTACAGTGAAAAATTCGAAACATCTGCGTTGTGTGCGTCCTTGAAAACCATCTCCACGGGGTTGAGAGACGTCACACCCTATAAAAAAAAACTATGGAAATGAAACGAATAAGCAACAGTATAGCTTTTTCGTTACATCTTGAATTACTTAATTAACATTTATAGGACATGAGTTTCAAACTCTAAGTGTGCTACACGATTTTTGCCAATCATAGCATCCATAAAAATGTAAATCCAGTTAGTTTCTCTCTGTTTTTCCAGCATCCTACAGATATAAGGGTAGTATCTCGCAACCCCGTGGGGGTGGTTTTCAAACACATCGTCGAACATAGTCTAGTTTCTTCTCTCTTCTACACAACGCAGGTGTTTCGAATTTTTATAGAAGTCACTGTAACTTTTTATAGTTAAATAAGGGTAGTTTTCACACCCTCTGAGGGTTGACAGTGTAGGATGTTGATGGTACGTAAGTTTCTGGTTCTATTTTAGAGTACTACGCAATTTCAGCCAATCACAGCATCCATGAAAATAGAAATCCTGTTGGATTTGACGTTTTTTCTTGTTTTTCTCGTGTCCTTTGAATTTAAAGGTAGTTGTTCTCAACCCTATAGGGGCAGTTTATGAAGATTACGTCGGATCTGATGTAGTTTCTTAACGCTTTAACAAAACTTAGACATTTCGAGGTTTTTCAGCAGTCATTGCTGTTTTGGATCGATTTTTTTATATATGGGGGCTAGTTTTCGCTCCTCCCTGGGGGTGTGTTTCATATCTATTGTATGTACGCTGCTGTTTAACCTTAATTTGTATAATTCGATTGATTAAGAAGTAACAACTATTCTCGTAGCTTAATCTTCTTTTTATCCCATTTCAGGAGTGTTTTTTGGCTCTAGCTAATGATTTTGGGGGATTTTTTTTGACTACGTACGATTTCTTTTGACCCCGGATTCGGATTCAGCGACCGAAAATACATGGGGATACATGGGTCTGGTTCGCTGCTTTGAACTTTTTTTTTGTGGGGCTATGTAATCAGAACCAAGCAGTCAAGACTAGAGTAGTGTTATTTATTTTTATGGGTATGCCGATGAACAAAATAGCACTAAGAATAACGAGCGCATTCGTCGTTTAGACAAAAATGTTTTTGTGTAGATATTTCAATCACATTATGAAATCCTTGGTTAGTCAAAAAAATTTCTAGCTAATAGTAAAAATAAGGCTTTATAAAATTATTACGCAAAGAGTTAATAGATAATGACTTTAACGTTGAAATATGCAGAGATGACGCTGATACTACAATCGTTAAAACTGCTATTGATTTGAAAACCAAAGACAATCAAATTATAATAGTTGCTGAAAACATTGTCTTTTTGGTTATAATGGCTCAACTAGCATGAAATGATCATAAAATATTCTATTTTTACAAACCTAAGATTAATAAAATAATTGGCAAACATTATGATGAAAATAGAATTGTCTCCAATTCCACCTACGAAGAGGTAATAGAAAAACACTGTTTAAGAGTATATTTCCAAGTCCAAAAATGATTAGGTTCTGAGAAAGATCCGTTACAATTCGGGTGGTTTAAAACTGAGAATGGTTTAATGCCTGATGTTATGAGTGAAAGCAATGGTTTTTCCTAAAAATGTACTAATCGATATTTCTTGTAAATATAAGAAACGCCATAAAAATAATCAGTGTAGCTGTAGAAAGCTGAAATATACACTATCGGAAAATGTTGGCTTTGGTGCGGGCAATAAGAGCAAGCGAGAAGGGACTTTGCTTCTGCTAGAGTACTGGTAGACGCCTTTATTGTGGGTGGTCGGTAAGGTATGCAATCCCAAAAGTAAAATTTTCCGATACTGTATAATGTAATGTACTGTATAATGTAATTTATATTATATTATATGTGGCTATAATTGTAAAGGAAATAATTGTGCCAATGCTTCTTCTACCTTTGATGAATCGGCTATCGATGAGAAATGCGGTGAAATTATAGCACATGACGGTAATGAAACTAATATAGCATATTTCATTTTGTTTCGATGAAAATTGGGTGAAAAAAAGGAAAAGAAAAACATTTTTGAAAATTGTAAAAATGCACTTTTTCTGAAAATAAAAAAAAAAGCACTTTTTTGAGAATCATAAAAAAAAGAACTCTATCCCCTAAAAGTACAAAAAATGACGTACAATCGAAAAGAAAAAAAAGTCACGTACAATGCCTCCTTGATAATTGACGAAGAATTAAAAATTTTATTTCGTCCGCTATCTTTGACTGTTCTATTTGACATACGGTGTACGGGATTGGTGCATTATATTTGACCATAAATGAGTTTTATCTTTACCAACTTTGGTGAAATTACTCCTTATAGAAAAGATATTCAATTTTGATTATTTCGGCCATTTTTGGTGTTCTCTATTTTTTCCAAGATGGCGGATTGACAAATACATATCGGACAGATCCATATTTTTTAAGAATTTTATTCCAAATAAGCCGGCATTTTTAAAATTCCCATCCGATTACGAGTACAAGATATATTAAGCAGATAAGTTGAAAATGCGTGAAAGCACGTCAAAAAGTGCATATAACTTTTGACGCATAAGGAATTTCTGGGCACAAATATTTTTTTCGTAATAAGGACGTCATAATACATAAAAATCAACAATAAAATTTCAGGTGGAATGTTGTCGCCGAAAAAAGTTAAATTAAATCAATTCGACTGTACTAATAAAGCTAACAAGTAGTTCGTTTTGAACAGAGCCCAAATTGACAATTTTTTTAAGGAAGCAGAAGATGATAAATCTAATATCTAATAATAAAAGTAAGAACTATAAAAGAAATTATTCTTAAAATTCCTAGTGATTTTGTCTACATTTTTAGGTTGCATTGTCTAAATAGCGGGTGCTTGCAGGAGAAAAGAATTTACAAAAATGAGCCTGGACAACATACAAGTCAAAGGTAATTCCCTTCCAAAATACCCGACTGTAAAACCCACATTGTAAGATCGTTTGTATAAGGAAAAAAGATTTGTCGTTATACATTAAAATTTGTTATTGCGTCCACCGCAAACCCCACACAGACGCTTGTTCATTTCATAAAAAAAACGGAAGATGCATCGCACCCTTCGAGCTGTTGGGATTCATACCTTTGGGAGGCATTAAAAATTGCAAAATTTCAAAAACTTCCAAATCCAAAGACTGGCCAATGTTTATGACAACCTTCAGTCGCCTTATTTTTAGTAGGTGGAGACATTAAAATTATGAGAGGATATTTTATAATTCATCAAAAATGGTCTTTAACTGTGATGCCAAACAAGAGTATAAGTTTTAAAAAACCGCCAAGTTCAAAAATCATTTATTGGTCGTCAATTTCGTTGAAGGATTACGTAGTATTGAGGGATTAATTAACTAATTGACACTTAAATCAATACCTGTGTATGTTTTGGCCGCTTTGAAGTAAATCTACATCACAGGTAAAGGCCGCGATGCTTTCAAAGTACTAAATTCAATTGATGGCTTCGTAAACTCGCTAGACATAATATCATAAATCAGCTTAAAACTTTTTGTCTTTAAACTTTCAATAATAAGCTCTCTTTATTGCAAGTGATTTAATAAACAGATTTTACGACAATTATGTTTGGCATAGTTAATAACATTGTTTATTATCTATGACTTCATGTTTTTAATATCTAACACATGCGTGCAAAAAGACATAAAAGTAATGGAAATATAATTTTTAATTTACAAAGACCTATAAATTCATTTTAAAAGCCTGTTTATATTGTCTGCAGGCAAATGTGCAATTGTGCATAGTAATGCCGAAGATGCATGAAATTTTAAAATGCTAATTTCCATTACGCAGAAAACGATTATAACAAAATAAACTTGAATTTCCGTAAAATAAATAATTACGTTATGCCGCAATTTGTAAACGCAACCACGTGACTGCAAACGGTTTCTTATTGGCGTGACGTCAATGACGTCATCCGTTAGAAAATATACGAGAGGTCAATGGAGCTGGAATTATTTATTAATCGAACAAGGACTAATTTTAGTTAGTGTCTCACATAATTCGTTGTTTTGTGTGAATTTTCCTGACTGTATGTTAATTAAACCATGATAGACAGAGGATTTACGCAATCTCAGTAGGAAAATTTGCCCAAAGTAGATGCAGTATCCTAACCTCTTGCGGACTCTCAACGGACTAATTTTAGAGAATCTTGAATGTAAAATTACCATATTTGTAGTGATACTTCTCTTTGTTTGCATTTGTATGTGTTTGATGTCATCAAACGTTTATGTGTTTAATTTTTACAAAATAAAGTAAATTGACAGTTTGGAGATTCAAGGGACTGAACTGTATTATCGGAACTTGACCGAACCAACCTTACAGAACAAGTCTCTACCTAATCTGATTCAACTGTTGGACTACTTTCTAAGTTGCAAGTGGCTTTTACAGTTTATTTTGGCAAATCATTATTAGTGGGACAAGCCTTTCAGTTCCACTCTTACAGGGTTAAACAACCCAAGGCGATCAACTTATGAGAATCAGTCACTGATTTTAGACTTTCGAATCATCATCAGCTTCTGTACCATAGCCAGGAAAGGAGGATAGTGATGAATTGAACTGTCAATAGTGTCAAACGGCACATGGGACAGACGGATGTTGATTTGATAAGCCCCTGTAAATCTTGCTTTGAATTACATCCACTCCAAATTCAAACGCCAATAGGTTTCATTGCATACGCTGACCACATGCATTTATTACTACCCTTCTTTCCCGGCTAAGATATATAACAAGTAGATGTATTCCCCCCCTTCACTCTCGGACTGAATTGCGTGTCCATTTGGAAAGGGGAACCTTATGAAATCAGCCAGAATCACCCAGAATCATCCAAGAACTACCTTTGCAGGTCATGACCCAGACTTGCTCCATAAGGCATGGCGGGAGATAATTCTAAAATTTTTTATAGATATATTCCGCAAATTAGCAGACTGACTCATTACAAAGTAGAACAAATATCTCTAAGGATTACATATCTCGGATGTGCTAGTTCAAATGAGTTAGATCCCTTTAATACTATTGATCAGCTCAATTAGGACTACCATTTGATAGCTTCATGAATATACTGCAATCGCCAATTATGATGAAGCCACCGGACGGAGATAAATCTCACCAATTTTATCTAAAACCGTACGCGGTTGGTGTAATAAGTTTATTACACCAATCACGTACGGTTTTGGAAAGAACCGGTGGGATTTATCGATTTATCGCGTCCAAATACTTCATCATAATTAGCGATTGCAGTACATTGATGCCTCAGAGCCCATACTGGCATCCACCCTTGGGATAGAGCTGGGGTTTAGGGGGAGGAAACTCTGACACCCCAGTATTACCACACCGTACCTCAAAAAAGGGGAGAAGGGAAAGGTAAGAACTAAATGAAATTAGCCCTTTCACAAATGAATGAATTTCTTGAGCAGTCATAATAATACAAGGGTTTCAAAAATTATCACAGGACACGTGACCTGTTTTTTTAAACGGTATTATTTGTGTAGTTATCTGTCATTTTTATAATTACGCAATTTACATCAGTTAACTTGTGAGGTTAAGTCATATTTTTTTGTTTTAGTTATGTGCTCTTTGCAATGGCTTTTGTGCCAGAGCAAGGTGGATTCATTTTGATGGTTCATTTCCGAAGTGGAGGTGACAACCAAGATGGATCACGGATTATTAAAATCGTGCATTGAACAATTTATGGAATAATTTTTTGACGCAAATATTCCATATTTCCAAACCGTCAATACGTAATCGTTAAACGTTGCAACTAATAGGCTAACTGTTTTAACTGAGGTGGTCATGAACGACTATTAAACAAATGACCCGTCAAATTCTTTACAAAATTTATTCGTTCAAGCGGAAAATTTCACTCTATTTTTTTTTAATTACTGAACTTTTTGAACCTGAACATCTTTAAGTAAAAATTATTAACGACACCTAGAACTTTTGTTTATATATGAAACCAGAATGTAAGAGAAATATATACAGAACTGAGTTCTCTTAAAATGCCCTGATATAAACTATAAATCAACGGAATTTTATTTTATCAGGTCTTTTAGCTGAAAAAACCCATGTAATTGCGCATTAGAAATTCACATCCATACAAGATAAACGTTGTCCAAAAGTTACTGCCCCGGAAATCGAGTAAGATGTCGTTGGTTCAACGAAAATTTGAATAACAATAATGTGTTGGATATAACCTGGGTTATATCAACATTAAGAACCAGGTACACATGAACATGAAGTACAGAAAAGACTCACACTTATGTAGAAACAAGTTAACCCCTTAAATAATTAGTGCAGGAATGGTGATATTTAGATGAATCATAGATAGGCCCTATATCTTTTCGTGAAATAATTAATGCCCAAAGGGAACTCTTACTTTATAGCACTTTCTAGCACAGGTGCATTATGATGAATTGCAAAGTGGTTACTTCCAGCAAGACGCCGCTACAGCTTATACAGCAAGAGCCTAAAATTTCATTTTTACAGGAATTTTATGATGGTCCACTAACACAGGCCCACAAAAAAAAAATTGTCTGCGCCGCGGTATTGACCATACCTATCCCTTGTATTTTGACCCGCTGAACACGAATCTGACCTTAGTTTTTCCCCTATACGTCAGGTTTTTTTTTAAAGCAAAAAATTCTAATATTTATATATTTATTTGCTATTCAAAGAAAAACCTGACGTGCTTGTGAAAAACTAAGATCAGATTCGTGTTCAGCGGCTTAAAACATAAGGGATAGATGTGGTCAGTACCCCCGCGCAGATAACTTTTTTGTGGGATTGTGCCACACTGAGTGTGGCACAGTGGCAACCAAAAAAAGTGGTCTGCGCGGGGGTACTGACCACACCTATCCCTTGTATTTTGAGCCGCTGAACACGAATCTGACCTTAGTCTTTCCCCTACACGTCCGGTTTTTTTTTAACAGCAAAAAAGTCGTGTTGAATCGTGATATTGATATATTTATTTGCTGTTAAAAAAAACCTGACGTATAGGGGAAAAACTAAGGTCAGATTCGTGTTCAGCGGCACAAAATACAAGGGATAGGTATGGTCAGTACCCCGGCGCAGACAACTTTTTTTTTGTGGGCCTGTGTAATCAGCCAGGGACTGTGGCATGCGCGATCTTCAGATTTATTGCTCTTAATTGAACAATTTATTAAAGAACAATGTTTTTAAAAATCAACTTTATATTATTGGTAATTGCCACAATAGAAAGAGAAGTCCTCAATGTAACTGTTGATTAGCTACAGAAACGTGTTCGAAAATATGAAGAGTCTATATGTGTTTAGAAACACAAGGCCATCATTTTGAATAGTTCTTTTTAATTTTTTAATATTTTGGTTCGGTTTCTATTAATAATGAAAACTTTTTATTCTCCAGTAAAAGTATCTATCGTACATCTTCCAGTTTAACAACTTAGTAGCTCAAAGATTATGCTAGATTTTATAGATATTTTCCTTTCATGATGACTGGTGTCACCTATTATAGGTACGACTTGATATATTGAATATATTGTTGTTTTAACATAAACATTTATTTTAGTAAATCGATAGCAATTAAAAGCCAGTGGCTTATGAGCCACTCACTATAAACTTTCGTATATCGTGTTTTGTTTTATATATAACACACGGGTAAATATTGCTGTAATTAATTACAGTATCATGAGAAATATTTGAAAAAATGGCTTTTCGTTGAAATTCAATAAATAATGGTAAAAATGCGAGATTCAATAGGAATTAATTTTTGAGGGTTTTAACCAACACGAATGTGTGTTTTAGTTAAGTATTCGAATTATAAGAAGTTTTTACGAATGTTGTGTATTATGTTTTACAGCTATTTCAATCCCATTTATTTAAAAATTTAATGTAACATTCTTTAGAAGCTTCTTCATAAAGCTTCAATTACATTTTAAACCAAGAACATGTTGATATAAAGTCAAAAGGCTATAGAAATTCTAGGAATTCTAGGAAGTTCGTGAATTAGTTTTCTTTTATACTAGAAAAATACTCGTTCTTCGAACGCACTGAAGTATCTGGGAAAAGAGAAACCGTTGTGATATCGAGAATAATTTAAACTCTCTCTCACCCTATTGCAGCAGGTTTACGAAAATTTACTCGAATTTACTGAAAATGGGAGAAACCGTTGCAAAATTATAGGTTGATCGATGCAGTCATTTTCTCTCTACAGTTTTTCTGTTTTCCCCCGGGAATGTTGCTGAGATTCGGGATGTTTGATGGCCTATTTCTTAATCCTACTCTTTGTCTACCTACATGCAAAATTTCCAGTCAATCCATCAACTAGTGTTTGCATGATTGTGTAATAAATAAACTCATAGACAACGGTTCAGTTTTGTATATTACGAGTAGTAGATATATAGAAATGTAACAAAAATATCTGATCGTCTCGAACGGACGGAAGTATTATGGAAAAAGATAAACCATCGGAATATTGAGAGGCTTCCCTCACCCTATTGAAGGCGGTTTATCAAAATTCACCCAAGTTTATTTTGATTAATAATCCATAAACGACAACTGTACCAAATGTTAATCCTAGACTTTCTCCATCACTCAATTGCATACAATGTACGTTTATTGCCTAATTAATTTCCTAAATTAACCTAACCAAATAATATACAAAGGATAATTCACAAGGACATTATTCTCGTCTAGATGTCTGTCAGTACCTTTTTTTATTGTGACGTTATACAGATATACCATGTAAAGCAGGTAGGTGTATATATATCATTATACGAAAGACAATTAAGGAATTCGAAGCTAAAAACATACCGGTGACAGTTAAAGCAGTAGTTTAATAATGTTCAAAAAATTAACCAATACGTTGTAGACTTGCATATTTTTAAAAGACAACAGATAAATAGTATTTAGTCGGAGTAGGAACATTAATATCAACTAAGTTTTTTAACATAACATAAATAACCATTTGGTGACTCTGCCAGCTAAAGAAAATATGGTCTAGATCACCTGTAGTACCGCATATACTACAGATATTTGAGTCAAATACTGTAATACTGTGTAAACGTTTTGAAAAACAAGCGTGAACAAACCTTATTGTACAGATGGTAGTGATACAATATTGACAATATTCAATACTTCTGTAGAAGTCTGATGAAAATAATATACAATTGATGAAAATATATACAATTTCTATAGGCATTAATACCTAGTTGGGAATCTGAGCTCCAATTTAAGGCTTAGTTTTTGAAGCCTAAATACCTGTCAGACATACGGCTGAAAAGTGTCTACTCGATGTAAAATTGTCTGCTAAATTCGAATCCGGAGGGCACATAAAAATCGGGGATTGCCTTTAACCTTTAATCCGCGAATTTACCCTTAATTCGGAAACTGTGAAAAATTGAATTTTTAAAATATAACTTGCGTTTTCTCCCACAAAAAAAATAAGCTAAAAATCTATTCTTTTTCAAATTGTAGCTCACAGTGCACTTAATGCAATAGTGTAGTCAAAACACATCTAATACTTAAATAAATTTTAGAAAAAAACATGTCGTGAAGCTCTACACACCGGCGCATTGAAAAATGTAGCCTGCGAGTTTTTTTTTTATTTTTGGAAATTGACAAAAACTAGATCATACGAAATTACAAGAAAAGACCAAAATTGTGAGTGAAACGGAAGATACGATTTTTTTAATTTGGCCGTCCTGCGATCGAGCGCGCTACGAATCGAAACCAACGTATGCGGGTACTCTTTTGCATTATATTTAGTTATTTGGTACTGTATTAATAGGTACAATATTTCTGTGTCAGATTTTACCGGCTTAATTTTGTTTAAAAGATACAGTTATTGATATAGTTGTTTAAAATTCCTTAATTACTTCTACATCATGGAAGTAGACTAACAATAAAAAAATGGGATTTATTTTGTTCAAATAGGATTAGGATGTCATGAAACGTCGAAATTATAAGGAACAAAAAGGAGTAAAAAGTCCTGTCAGTCAGTCTTGTCTGTAACTTTCTTTGGGCGCACGATTACTCTGGAATGGTTTATGATATTGACTTGAAATTTGGTACATCTACACGTTATGTAACTAGATTATTATATATTGATATCATTCCGTTGAAGAGTTGGGGTAAATGAGTGTAAACAAGTAAAGCAAACAAGGGTTCATAAAATTGGTATTTAGTGTTTGTACGAAATGCCGAGATCTCAAAAAATTTTTGGCATCAGCTACCCCACTACCACCCTCATTACCACCGCCACACCATTATTAAATGGGGTAAAAAAATGTGATTTAGTTTGTGTACAACAAAGGCCTCATTTTTTTTTAACTTCAGCCAACTCTACTACCAACTATCTTAATAATGGGGGACTTGGAAAAGTCTTGGATAGAAAATCTGGATGTGGAAATAGACTGGCTTTGAGTGTTTCAACGTCTAATCATACTGAAGAACGTCTGGAAGTTTTGGAGACATATTACCTGTTTTCTTCCAAATAAGAAGTGTATAGGCACAGATCTTGGCATGTTAATAAAATTCGTCTTCAGTAGGTGGTAAAACTCTATATCGCTCTTGCAGTTTAAAAACAAGCTAAAAACGTACACTTCGCCAATTTACTAAGCTTTTTATATATAATTGTTACACATTCTATAGGATACTCTTCGCAGTTCTCTTGTAAATAATGTTAGTTTTTGGACATCCTACATTTTGTGATACCATCTTTGTTGTGAAAAAAATCATATGAAAAAAAATATCCAACTTGTGTGGGATTCGAACACGGGACCTCTGGATTGCAACGCAACAACAACAACAACAAGCATTTATTAATATTCACATACAATAATGCGTCATTCCAGAGTCCGGTCCGGAGCCAGCCAGACAACCACGGCGAACCTCGCCGAGGTGGGTGTGTGGTTGGGCGGGGAGGGTCCGGTTTGGCGGTGACGAAAATTAATTGTAAGTTAAAACTCCTGCCTAATGGGGAAAGGCTTAAATTTAACAGTATCGTGCAACGTAGTACATGAGGGTACTTAAAAATAATTAAAACTGTAAAACTATCGATTTCGCGCACACGCGAACACTTACAAATTTTGATTGCTGGCACGGGAAAACAAAACTCAACGAAAAAACCGGTTTGAGACAATTCCACCCTGGTAGTCTTCCTGACGCCAGGAAAGTGTCGTGGATAGTTAAAAGTGTGTAATGTTATGTGAAATTGTTGTTTGTTAAGAATTTATTGGTCGAGACTAAATTTAGAGACAAAAAATGGGCAAGGAACAAAAAAAGGTAAAAACAAATAGATTGAATAGAGAGGGGTTGGTTGTAGGTTTTGGTGAGGATTAAAGGTGGGGAAAGGAGAAGTTGTCGTAGAGGAAAGTGTGGTTAGAGAGGTTGCCGAAAGATAGGCAACGCCTGGTATGGTAGGGGGTGCCGGATATCGAAAAGGATCGCATTATGCTGTCTGATTCATGTTATGTTGCGGGTTAGCGGACTATCGCCCAGATTGAATTCATGGACGTAATCCGCTAGTGGCGTTATGTCGTGGCAACGATTATATAGATCTCTGAGGGAGGTGTATCTGCCCGAATCAGAAATGAGGCGCATAAATTTGTGTTCGAGAACTCGGGAGTTTTCTCATTGCCGTGGTCGGTATGCTGCACCACACCGGCGCCGCATATGTGATGGCCGGCCTGATCACCATCGTATACAACAATTTTTTATTTGTCCTGTTGAGTCCGCTACCCCTTGCCAGGAGCGGTACAGACTCCTGGACATGGAGTAGACCTTGCGGACTGTCTCGTTTATGTGAATGTTGAACGTCAGTCTCTTGTCCAAGTTTACCCCTAGATACTTCACGCATCGTTTAATTGGAATTTGGCGACCCCCGATCGAAAGTGGTGTTAGAATCCGATTTTCGGTGAAACGGCGCGTGAATAGAAATGATTCCGACTTTTCGGCATTGATCCGAATTTTCCACTTGTCGTAATACGCCGTGGCACGGGCCAAGTGAGCCTTCAGCAACATATTAGCTGCCTGTGCATTGTGTGAATGCACGTACATGGCCGTATCATCGGCGTACTTGGCAAGGTTCGAATTCGGGAATTCCGGGAAGTCGGAGATATAGGTTGTATAGTTTTGGTGACAGGCATGACCCCTGAGGGACGCCCGCGCGAATGTCCCGCCGAGTTGATAGTTTATTATTCACTCTGACCTGCAGCGATCTGCCTGTCAGGAAAGAGTGAACAAGTTTCGTTATGTGCATGGGGAAGTCCAGTGCGTTTAGTTTATGAAGCAGTTCCGGGATCCATACGGTATCGAAAGCTTTCTCAATATCGAGGAGCACCATGACGGTGTTCTTCCCGAGGTTGCATTGTACTTAGACGTCATTCACGATCCTGACGATCTGCTGCACAGTGCCCCTGCCCCGCCTGAAGCCGAACTGGCACTCGTCATCGATGTGGAGTTCATCCTGAGCAGAGTCTAATCTGATCAGGATGACCTTCTCCATCAACTTGGAGATCGCCGACAGCAACGAGATCGGTCGATAGCTGCCGGTGAGCTTCGCGTTCTTGTTCGGCTTCAGGATTAGCACGACCACAGCGCATTTCCACTGGTTGGGCCAGTGCTGCAGTCGCAGGATCGCGTTGACAATGTACGTCAACTGCACAATGCCTTTTCTCGGGAAATATTTAAGAAGCTTGTATTCGATACCGTCTGAACCCGGGGCTTTGTTGCAACGCGAAATTTTAGCCGCTGCACCACCACGTATTGCTACGAAAATTGATTGTCTGTGATATATATATTTATCGACAATCATACATATTTCAACTCGTACTTCTATGAAATATATTAGTAAAATTCATAAACAAAAAAAAATGTATTATGGAAATAATATTTCGTAAGATTTCCATTTTAGTACAAGCGACAAAAATTAAGAATATATTTTTTTTTAAATTAAATAATTAATAACGTTTTTATTTACTGATCGATTTTCTTCAAAAACAATAGGGTTCTTCCTCTAGCTAACATTAACTTACTTTCTAAATTTCAATACAATCGGACTTTTCTTTCTTAAGTTATCATGCTTACAAGAAATGTGACGGACGGACAGACGGACGGACAGACGGACGGACAGACGAACATTTTGAAAGTTGTTCAGAATTCGTTCACTAACACAACGACATGAAAATTTTTTCTTTACGAGCGATATTTACGATTTTAGAAATGTGCCGACCAAATACAATATACTCTTCGTTTTTGCGAAGAGTATAATAAATGTGTTCTTAGTTAGTTCAGGCTTACGTGGAAATGTGAGGGACCATACAGGCATTTAAAGAATATGGAGCCAGTGTTTATACATGTCATGACGTTGCAATCGTCCACGTCATTTATATATTTTGCCACAGGAATATTGTACCTACTAATACAGTACCAAATAACTAAATATAACGCAAATGAATGCCCGCAAACGTCGGTTTCGATTCGTAGCGCGCTCGATCACAGGATGGCCAAATTAAAAAAAAATCATATCTTCCGTTTCACTCAAGGTATTAGTATGAATCAATTACTAAAAATATTTTTGGTCTTTTCTTGTAATTTTGTATGATCTAGTTTTTGTTAATTTCTCAAAATAAAAAAAATCAGCATGCTACATTTTTCAATGCGCCGACTGCGTAGAGGTTCACTTGATATTTTTTTCTAAATTTTGTATAAACATTAGCTGTGTTTTGACTACATTACTTATATTAAGTGCATTGCAGCTACAATTAAAAAAAGAATAGATTTTTAGCTTATGTTTTGTGGGAGAAAACGCAAGTTATATTTTAAAAATTCAATGCCTCATATGAGGCAACACACAATTGACAATTTCGATAAAATTTTGATCAGTTCACGTTTTGTCTGGATGAATTTATACAATCCGATAAACATACCTTAAGATTTGAATTTATCTTAGATAAAGCACCTTCTTCAATAAGATATTTAAGACGTTCAGTATCAGAGATTCCTACACAAGCTTCAACCCAAACAAGCTGACAAAATTATCTGTACTTAGCTCATGCAGAAAAAGATTTACATGGAGAAGATACGAATTTGTGTGAATACAATTAAATACTCTGCTTTTAATGCCTGCGAAAACACTTAACGAGCCCCCGTATTGATTACTGCTTGCTTGATTTGATTACATTTAGTGCTTTCGAAGGCTTTAAGAATCATTATGGTTTCTCCAACAAATACAGATGTACCTTCTGTCAACTTCCTTTTAAATACGAATTTTTTGGATGGAATATAAACGTGATATCTACATTTCATTGGTTTTAGCAATTTTAAAAACCCTTCGGCCATTCCTTTAATATAAATATTCGACATTTTTTCAAAAATCAATGGATCAATGTCATCTTTGTATTCTTCACAGATTTACAGCTTGGCTCATTCAGTGACATAAACCTTAAGGCAGTCGGAAATTGTACTCCATCTAACATCTTGTGGTAATGCTAGTTTCTTGCCCACTTTTTCTCTCGTGTGTACTGCGAAAATATTTTACAATTTGAACTACGTGTGATTTTATTTTTGTAACTTCCAAATCTTTAGAAAGCGAATTCAGTATATGGGCAGAACACCCGTATGTTATAATGAGGCAATCCAGGCCCTCGACAATTTTTTCCCTCATATTGTTTATGTTTGCCGTTATTATCTGTGACCAAACTAGTAGCTATGCAAGTTATATTCATTTGTGCACTAATTTATTAAATCAATAGCCAAGTTTGCAAGATAATCACGAGTCTGTGGATGTCCTGATGTATCTATACTTTCCAGAAAAAAACTTTCCATTTTCTAGTATCAAAACTACACATTAAATCGGTTCATTATGAACGTTTGGCCAACCAGCAAGACATACAAACTTGATTGACCTGATAAATTTTCAAAGCACTTTGATTTCTCTTCTTCAAATATTTCATTTAACGGGGTGATGATAACTGAAACCTAGAAGGCGGGACATACCCTGATCTTAACATGCCAATCGCTTTCCGAACTTCTCTCCGAAGTTCAATGGACTTAAAAGAACAATTTATTGCAAAAATGGCTCTGGCTACATACCTGTTTGTCTAATTCTTTCTTTTTGCCTTAATATATTCTTACAACAAAGGAGCTTAAACTAGTGCTACTGCAACTACTCCCACACAAATTCCCACCTGCTGTTCGTTAGGAATTTTAACTTTGGCTTGTACTGGCTTGGCACTCATTAATCTTTTCACCTTCACTTGACTGATTTTTACAGGTTTCCTAGTGGTTTTTAAGCCTGTTGATAAACCCCCTAAATGTCTTTATTACATGTTTTATATATTGCATGGTATCCAAGTTTGCCCATAACTTTATTTTCGACAAAACGCAGCCTGTCTTCTTTCCTGCCTCGACTAGATATTTATTTCTAGTCTCGCGTCAACGTCCGGTCAGTAATAAATATTAAATGAAGTTGAAAACCCTCTCCTTTTCTGATATAGGCGACTGCGATTTGCAAGTTTCAACGAGATCTCACAAGCTCGCAAGCAGCTTCTTGACTTGTGGAGACAAGTCGAAACAGTTTTGAAACCAATTTTCAGTTTTAACATAATTATGTACACAGATTTTTTTATTATTCATTAAGAAAATACAACACGCAAAGTTAAGAAGTCAAATAAACGTTTTTATTTAAAAAAATCTAAAAAATCATGATTTATTATAATAAATCGCCGACTTTTTATTTAATCATGATTTTTATCAACACTGAGTTTTAGGTTGCATTGGTTAGCGGAATAGCGAGTGCTTGCAGAAGGGAAGAGTTTACGAAGAGAAGCTTGGACGACATAGAAGACAAAGGCAATATTTTACTTATCAAAATAATCGACTCTAAAACCTATATTGTAAGATCGTTTGTGGTAATAAAGAAAAAAGATTTATCGTTATACTGCAAATATTTGTCGCTGCGTCCACCGCAAACCCCACACAAACGGATGTTCATTTCCTACAAAAACGGAAGATATATCGAGATTCATACCTTTGGGAGACTGGCATTAAGACTTGCAAAATTTCTGAAACTTGCAAATCCAAAGGCCTATCTATACAGACCATTGCCTACATCGCACTTCATCCACCGTATTTGTAGAAGGAGGTGGAAACATAACCAACTAAAAGAGACGCAGGGGTTGGAGATCTACAAATGAAGACTCCTTACAAAATAAGGTAAACATTACTCAAACTATTCAGAATGCAAAAGTAATGACAGAATCAAGAAATATGTAGGTTGTTGAAATTTCATTAAGCAGTAGTGATGATAATAATACCATAAATGCACCCAGTATTTCAAATGAATTTTATCCAGTTAGTATAAATAATTGCAATAACTGTACCATTAATATTAAAATATGTAAAAAATATATTATTATTAGTTAGTAATATACAAGATTTAACTAGTTTATGTTTAACTTTTTTTTTTTGAACTTGCAAACTTCCGACACTCGCCTTTGTCTACTCGTCCAGAAAAATATCACTTTCCGGAATTGTTACATAAAGGATCCCGCTGTTTTCTTATGGAAATTGAACTTAAATCAAATTGGCTGAATTTTTAATATGTTGCAGATTTCTACTTTCTCATGGGCTCAACTCGATCCTACACCTATTTTCCGAGATACAGCTCAAGAAATGTACAAGAGGTCAATTTAAAAAAAATTCGAATTCATTATTTTTTTTTTCATATATAGAGGTAAGTCATAGGGCGAGGCGATCCGAGGCCATACTGGGTGATCTGAGGTAATCTGAAGGCGATGAGATATTGATTATAGGCGATATTTCGTCCAGCAGTTTTCGCATTTTATATTGTGATCCTTTCTAATAGCCCTTTATAATATTTAAAGATAAAGATTTGTTGTTGTAATAAAAATAGCTTAACAAAAAAAAAATGAAGCTTGAAAATTGTTGGAGATGGCGCCGGAAATTTTACCTAAAAATAGCAAAAAAATATTCGGTCAAATTGGCTAAAACTGTTTTTACGAAAAGTTTGTGTCTTCCTGATGAAAAAACTGTTATTGAAAAACTTTCATCCCATCAAATTATTAAATCTGAGACTAAATCTTAAAAATTTGCTTATTCGTAGAGTAATGGTGAGAATTTTTGGACAAAATAATGCTACTAAACAAGGCATCGCGATTACAAGTTGTGTAGAAGGTGGAAGACCTGCACTAGCTATCGGTAGAGACATGTATATGCAATAATTGCACTTCGTCTACTGTAAGGGAGTTGCAAGGCTGATCCAAATCCAATATTAGGGAACTTCTGTACATGTAAAACTAGTGCAAGAACTTTAGGCACGTGTGTCCACATAGTTGCAACACTAGTTCTTAGGTTTTGCAACAGGGTTGTTTGAATTTGTCCAAGAGGACAAAATTTGACGATTTTGTCCAATTATTTCCGTCCAGACAAAATCAAAAGTTATGGACAAAATTGAGCAAAATTGGACAAAATCAATTAAAAGAAACGAAAAGTTAAAAAATATTTATTTAGATGTGTACCTATGTCAAAATACTTAATAAAACAAAAAAATACTAGTCAACTGATGATCAGTCATTGTACATAAAAATTAATGTATATTGAATATTGTAAATTAATCAGAAGAAGAAAATACAAAAACCTAGTTACTTTGCAGTTAGGATATATTAACACACTAGGAAAAATATATAATTTGAAGTATCTTTTAAATACATGCAACAATAAAAATGTATACTTACATATATTAAAAAAAAAACAAAACTAAAATCTCAAAAAAATAACAACAAAATAAAAGGTATTCTATGTAATTATTTATTATTTCTTAGTATTTCTACGAAAAAGAATAAGAAAAAATAATGATGTTATCTTTCATATTAAAACATAAAACATGAAAAATATCACATTTTGAAAGATTAGAATACTGGATAGGATTCTGCAGAGTGAGGGAAATGTGCGTTTATTCTGTTTACTATACTTAATTACTTAACATAAATGGTACATTCTTTAAAATATTTTCTGGCACTTCCCGTTGCTCTAAGGAATATAACCATATACAGTTTTTATCATAAATTTTATATATAGTTAAATGCCATAGGTTAAATGACATAGGTTAAATGCCATGGGTCTAATAATGAGTCCAATAATGAAGGAACTATTTTTATTGATAAACTATAATATTCAAGTTCAACAGAAATTTACAATAATAAATATATAGTCGTGTTCGTTAGAACAATACAAGTACGCTTATATCGAGCATTTTATACGCCATTACCAGTTTTGTGGCTTTTTCCAAAGCTAACCTATTCCTGACTTAATTTTGAATATAGCTAAAGTTGGAAAAAATTCTTTCAATACTGGCAATGAACCTACATATCTGAATAAATGCAGAGCAAATTGGCAGAATATATTTTGAAACTGGTTTCCAAGTTCAATTGTGGTAAGAGTTTCTGTCACAGTTGTACTAAAAAACGTTTCGAAAAAAATTATCATCTACAACTTCACGGATCCACTTCTTCCCAGTTTCTTGTAAATTATAATCTAAGTTACCATCTACATATTTACACTACCGTCTATATATTTTGGATTAAGCATAAACGCAATTATATGTGTTGGAGTAATGCAATCATCGAACCTTTTATTTATAAGGGTTCTGTATGAATTCAATATTTCGTTTTCAAAACAAAGCTTCATTAAAGCTAAGAATTCAAATAATGCAACAGATATATCAGAGCTTTGTGATTGTACCTTATATAACGCACAATTTATAAGACTTTAGTTGTTTAAATGCTTAGTTTCTTTCATTAAACCTACATTTTCTATTATACAGGATGTCCCAACCAAAAGTAGCTTTGAAGATAAAATTTTTTTGAAAAATTGGTGAAACACGTCGACCTTGTGTCCAAGGGAGACATATTTTAATGTAATAGTTGTATACCTCTCTCTACCCTACACGGCCACCCCCTCAAAAAATTCCAAAAGGCAAGGGAGGTCGAGTGATACATCTTTTGAAAGGTCTTTCAATTCTCTACATAACTGTGTATTTTCTTTTTAACTTTTATCGATTCGTTCTTAAGGAAAAGAATTTTATTTTTGATGATTACACAAAATCGAAATCGTTTAAAAAATTTAAAATACACGCCACTGGGTATTGGAATTTATAAAAAAAAAAACTGCATTTGTTAGTACCCTCAAATCAACACGAGTTTTTTCGACAAAAAACACTTTCCTTGTCCGTTTAGTTTTAGAATAATAAAAGACTCATAAGTAATTTGATAGTCCTTGAACATTCATTTGTTCACAACCAATTTTAAATCGAGATACATTTTACCAGAGTGAGTTCCCAAATTGGTTTATCCCTTCAGGAGAGCATTTATTTTAAAAACGATAATTGTGCTAGAGCTACGGAGCGCATATTCAATGAAAATCACTCAGATAGAAGGGTTGGTTCTCAGTATGTTTTACAATTATTGAAAAAAAATTATGGAAACAGGTTCTGTAGGAAACAAAAAGCATGAACCTCAGCGACCGATCAGGAATGAAGCAGTCGAAGTGGCAGTTCTGGGTCATTTGCAGATGGATAATAATCGATCAGGAAAGTAGCTGAGGCTTCCGGTGTATCACGAAGCAGTGTTCATCGAATTCTGAAGGCTCACTTTCATTCATATCATTCATTTAAATTGGTACACTAATTAAACGAAGATGATCCCGATCGTCGGCTTGAATTCTGTGAGATTTTTAGTGAGCAATTAAACGGTAATGCCAATCTACTGTACAATACGTGTTTTTCTGATGAATCGACATTTCAGTTAAAAGGGGAGGTAAACAGGCACAATTGTAGGTATTGGAGTGAAACCAATCCACATTTGTTCATGGAAACTCATACCCAAAGGCCTCAGAAGTTAAATGTGTGGGCTGGCATCTTAGGGAATCACATTGTCGGACCGTCTTTTATTCCTGAAAATTTAAATAGCAAAAGGTACCTCGATCTGTTAAAAAATAACATCGACCCAATGATTACCCAAATCCTCGAAGAAGACGATAATCTTTTAGAGGGCGAACTGTTTTTTCAACAGGATGGGGCACCCCCACATTTTGCTATAGCAGTCCGTCAATTTTTGGATAATCGGTTTCCTGAGCGATGGATTGGAAGAAGAGGTGCTGTGGAGTGGCCCCCTAGGTCACCCGATTTAACTCCTTTGGATTTCTTTCTGTGGGGGCATTTGAAATCGAAGGTATTTGCAACAAAACCCGCATCTCTGGAAGAGTTACGTGAAAGAATTGTTCGAGAATGCCGTTTATTGAATCCAGACGTGTTCAGAAATGTCCGTACAGAATTTCAACACAGATTATACTATAATTTAAACTGCTTCTTTTATTTTTATTTCCCGAACCTAAAATAATGAAACAATTATTTCTCAGGAACGAATCGATAAAAGTTTAAAAAAATATACAGTTATGTAGGGAATTGAAAGACCTTTCAAAAGGTGTATCACTCGACCCCCTCGTCATTCGAATTTTTTGAGGGGGTGGCCGTGTAGGGTAGAGGGGTGATGATATGTATACAAGTATTACATTAAAATATGCCCCCCTTGGAAACAAGGTCGACGTGTTTCACCAATTTTTCAAAAAATTTTTATCTTCAAAGTTATTCAGGGCCTAATTCTGGTTGGAACACCCTGTATTAGTCATATTTGGTAGTAGGTACACACCTTCATTCATTTCTATAATTTTTAAATGCAAATTCGAAAAAAATATATTTTTAGACAATCTAGCTGGATGTACCAACGTGTTTCTTCAGGAAGCTGTGGAATCTCTGAACCTTCAAGTTGACCTTTAGCAACATGGTGATTACGAAAGAATTTACTAACCTCAGAAATTTGAAAGTCAATTTTGTCCAATATTGTCCGATTTCAGCCAGTTTTGTCTAATATTGTCCACATCCTGGTTAAATAAAAAAGTGGACAAATTCACCAAGAAATTATTAATTATCCATCCACTCACCTATTGAATGCAGTAGTAATCGCAGATAACGAAGATAACATAATTGATCCTTTAAAATATTTGTTCCCGGTATGTAGATATACACGAAATTATAAATTATTGTAAAATTCTCTGTAATCTTTTCGAACTTTTAATTTACTGATGGGGTATTAGAGGTCAAAGAAGCCATTTACAAAAGCTTTTCAGTAAGAGTTTTTGATCAGGAAGATATAAACTTTATGTAAAAAAAGTTTTGGCCAATTTGACCGAATATTTTTTTCACTTGTTATTTTTAGGTAGAATTTGCGGCACCTTTGCCAACATTTTTCAAATTTTTTCTCACGCTATTTTTATTAAAACAACAAATCTTTATTAGAAAGTATCACAATATAAAATGTATGAAAACAGATCATGAACTTGGAGTTTTTTAAACCTCTTGTACATTTCTTGAGCTGTATCTCGGAAACTAGCTATAGGATCGAGTTGGCCCCATGAGAAATCTACGACATATTAAAAATAAAGCCAATTTGATCGAAATTCAATTTCCATAAGAAAATTCTCTTGAATTTTTCAAATTCTTATTATGCTTATAATACTTTGCAATTTTTTGACGATTGAATCAAATTAAAAACAAAATCTAAATATTACAGATATGTATCTATTTAGCTAAATGTCTTGGTATCTTACTAACCACCGAATACAATTTCCAGTATTAGAGCATTACCAACAAATATTGGACCACCGTACAATCCATAAAGGACCGATATTCACATATTGGTCCTACATGGATTGTGCGTTGGTCCAATATTTTGTGCCACTAGGGAGTATTCCTCAATGCTTATTTAGGTACGTAATAGCTTGCAATTAAAAATATTTGTTTTGTAAATGTAGGTATTTAGGACTTACATGATTGCTAATCTAGAAAGTAGGTAGGTACTTCAGAATGCACTTACGAATGGTGTACTCAATATATCAAATACTTAAAGTGTCCGCATATTGTTTGTATACCATGTGCATTTGTACCAACAATTCACATACAATGCAAATATGTACCTATTTTCATCCACTCGTACGGATTCCTTGCAATTTATAAATAATAATTTGAGTATATTACACCGACAACGTGTCTGTTAAATTTATACTACATGTCGGAGGTAGGTAGGTATTTAAAAGTTTGTTTATCGCAACCTATCGCTGTCATAACGTGCTTGGTTTATAATATATTTGTTGAAGGTCGCCGTAAAAATTTAAGTGCAAATAATCAGTAATTACAACTCATTTTCAGGAAGAGAAATGTGTATGGCCAATATTTTATTTTCTTAAATGTTAATTTGTTAATTGAAGACGTCCTTTCCTAGTTTATTTTCATACAAAAAAAACTGTGTAGGTAACCCAAATACATACACAAACGAAACAAATTTACATAGATAGGTATAATGTTTAACGTTACAAATGTATAGACACACCGGGAACTGATAAAGTAAAGATTTCTATGGCTGATTATATTAACAGTATGGGGGTCAACAACTGGCAATAGGTACAACACTAAAATGACATCACATGTCTTTCCTTATTTTATATCTTTCTTGAACTTATAGTATGATAACGTTTAAATAGAAATTTATGCGGCAAATATCAACAAACAAACCACAAACGCATGTAAACATTGTTTGCTGGATAGTTATCTTAACCGAATTAAAAGGACGTTTATGTAATTATACTTATTTAGATAAATATGTATGGTTACAGTAAGGTCTCCACGTATAGGACTAATTTCAATAATTGTTCATTAGTTAAAACTTTGAGAAAGATGCATACCAAATCCTTAACCTCATAAATATTATGATAGCAGATTTGATACATTCACAGATCTGAAATTGTTTATTGTCAAAACAGTTTTACTTGGAAATACGAAACAGAGCAACTGTCAAAGAGAAAAATGTATACGGATTAAACAGGCACAATAAAAACAACAGGTGACAATACAACGTTTATAAACTAACCTATATAGTTCACATGTATATTAAGATCCACTGGAGTAACACACACATGCACTCGATAGGTTTTTGTCACAGAATAAAAAGGAGAGAGTAGAGCTAGTGTTAAGTGAAGATTACGAAAGTGCGTCGCCCGGCCTACTGTGTTTTTTAAACTTTCGTCCTTTTATTGACAGAAGAACGTCTGTGTGTATTATGCCTCATGAAACTTGTACGCGAGACATGAGCACGCAGTCAGACGACAAAACACAAAACTAAGCATCGGGCGAGCCAAGCCCGGGCTTCTAGGCCTGGTGCTACGCTTGTCACGGCCAATTCAACAACGCACGCCCGCCGACGAGTACCGACGATCATTAACGATTCAGCGATATTTTTTAAGCATTTAATAAATACTATCGTTTCGCGGGCTACGCGGCGTTGTCGGTCCTCGTGTCGTTGATCTTCCGTGGCATAAAGACGGATTGTTTATTTACGTATTAAGTATCTTATCAGCACTGAGCATCGCTCGTTTTTATTGAACCCCCCCTGAGAATAATTTACAGGTAGTAACTTACAACGCTGTGCACACAGATTGCAGTGGTTTATGAGACTATTTGCTATTTGTATGAAAGTGTATGTCATCACTTCTAAAACATTATTAGCTTCATATTTATAACTATTAATTTTTTCCACTACTATGTCTATTACTTTATTTATTTACGACTGTTAGATAAATACCACTTTTCAGACTCATTTCAGGAAGGTTTCAGCACTGACATTTACACATGTAAAGAAGAATTTAAATTTAAATTTTTTACTTAAAATTTTTGAAAAAAAAATCTGTTAAAATTACGTTTGAGTTCGTTATTTGTTCATTTTTACACCAGCCTTAATATCGATAACACGGCTCCACAAAATAAAAAACAGTGGTCTGTCTGTTCCTGGAACTCCATTCAGTGACACCTATGTATTTCGACGTGTTGAACACGAATCAGGTGTTTAGCTCCATCGCCCACCATTTTTTTGTAAATCGCAAAAATAAGCTAAAGAAAAACTGACAATTTAGGTTCTTTTCGGGATTTACTAAAAATTGGTGGATGATGGGGCTAAACGGACACCGTATTCAGCACGTCGAAATACATAGAGGTTGACCAATGGAGTCCCAGAAACATACAATTTTTTTCTTGTATGTTCCCGGGGAATATATGAATAACACCGGATCCTCCGCCATTTTATAGAAAACCCCGTATGCAAATATATTACAAAAACACACACAAAAAAAGTGAAAAGTAGGCTGCTTCTGGGACCCCATAATAATAATAATAATAATAATAATAATAATAATAATAATAATAATAATATTTTATTTCCACGTTTAAAAAGTAACTGATATACAACAAAATGTAGAATACGTCAGCACTAAAAACTAATGCATAAATGTATATATAACAGTAGTAACAAACAATAATAAAAAGAACACTACAATTTTGTCAACGAACAAGATTAAAAACAAATGAATAAATAACATAAAGAATGTGAATGCAAAATGGCGAAATATAAGAATTAAACAAAAAATTCATCTAGAGTATAGCAAACTTTATTTACTAAAAAATGTTTGAGTTTTGTTTTAAAAATCTGAATATTTGGAGATGATTTAATTTCATCTGTTAAAATGTTGAAACTCTTACAGCCATTATATATAAAACTTTTTTGATACATTGTTGTTCGAAAGGAATTCGTTTGAAGCTGCTTCTTATTAGTCTAATAATTATAAAAAATTTCCATTACAAAAAATGTTATCTGAGATTTTTCTTCAGTAACTGTTAGTGGAGGAGTTATACATCACAAAACCACAAAAATCCATTCTGAATTTCAACCCCCTCCAAAAAACCACCCCTTCGGTGAAAAAAGCCTTATTGTACTGATAACTCGTTAACCGTTGATGAGCAATTTTTTTATATCTTGAAAGATTAACGAGTTATCAGTAAAATAAGGCTTTTTTCAACGAAGGTTTTTTGGGGGGGTGCGCGGCACCCCCAGAACGGATTTTTGTGGTTTTGTGATGTTACTGAAGGAAAATCTCAGATAACATTTTTTGTGAGCTTCTGGTGTATTTTTTACTTTATCGACTGCACTATATGCCGTGTTTCGTATCCATGGATTGTTCGATTGTTTAAAAACATAGACTTATTTTTATAAACATATGTACAGATCTCCAATATATAAATACTCACTAAAGTTAACATCCTAAGATTTTTAAAAGCATTTCTGCAAGTTTCCAAACAGTATAGTCCCGCAGTTATGCGTACTGCATATTTTTTGTAGAATGAAAACTCTGCTTACTTGTGAGCTATTTCCTCAATTAATTATATCATATTCTAAGCTCGAATGAACGTTAGCATAATAAGGAGTAAGTAGGATGTCCACACTACAATGATTGGACATAAATTTTAGCCTAAAACAAGTGCTTCTCAATTTCCCACACAGCGCCTGTATATGCTGATTCCATTGTAGATGCATATCTACAGTAATGCCCAACATTTTAATGGATTCTGTAGGAAATATTTGAAAATTGTCAGAGAAATGCAATTTGTCTGGATTTTTCTTTAAGCTAAACAGTATTGAAGTGGTCTTGCTTTTGTTTAAAAATAATTTGTTTTTGTCGGTCCTTTTAGTTATTGCATTATAAACTTTTTCAGTAGTAAGTTTTAATCTATCTAAATTATCTTCTACTATAAGAACATTAGTATCATCAGCATAACAAATTATCAAAACATTAGGTATTTTATTCAGGTACACAATTAAATCGTTGGCAAAGATTATAAAAAGGAGAGTTCCAAGTATAGATCCCTGCGTTTTACCTCTGAACTATTGCTAGATGCACCACTAGAAATTTGTACAATTTGCTTCCTATCCTTTATGAGGGCAATAAATTTAAAGGAGTCCCTCTTACTCCATATCTACAAAGTTTAGCTTTTAACAGCTCATGGTCAACATAGTCGAAAGCTCGAGAAAAATCTATAAATAGCCCTAACACATACTTCTTGTTATTTAGTGCTTCGATTATGTTCTTATGAAAGACACATAATGCTGTCGCGCTGATTCGCATTCAGCACGTCGAAATACATAGAGATTGCCCAATGGAGTCCCTGAAACATACAATTTTTTTCTTGTGTGTGCCTGTGTAATACATGAATATCATCGGATCCTCCGCCATTTTATAGAAAACCGCGTATGCAAATATATTACACAAACACACAAAAAAAGTGAAAAGTAGGCTGCTTCTGGGACTCCATGGGGTAAGCTCCATGTATTTCGACATGCTGAATACAAATCAGATGTCCGTTTAGCTCCATTACCCACCAATTTTTAGTAAATCGCGAAAATAACCTAAATTATGAGTTTTTTTAGATTATTTTCGCGATTTACAAAAAAAATGGTGAGTAACAGAGCTAAGCTGACACCTGATTCGTATTCAGCACGTCGAAATATCCAATAGAGTTCCAGCAACAGACCACTTTTTTATTTTTTGGAGCTGTGTAATAGGTAATAAGGTTCAAGTAACTAGGCGACATGCAACGGTGAAATTTTATTTCGAAATTTTTAGCGACGACTTTTTGAAGGCCTTTCAATTTTTTTTCAGTTTTTTTTTCCCTTTCTTTAATATCCTCTTCATTTAGCTTCCACAAAAATATCAGTACTTTCCCAACTAGCATTATTACACTAATATTCAACCGAATTGGGTTGTTGACGAATTTTCAAAAATGGTGAAATATGGTAGTGGAGGACTTAATTTAGTTACATATTTAATTTGGAAGAAACATTCTTAGCGCAACATATTTTTAAAAATTATTAAACTTCGACTATTTGAATGTGCCGCGAAAACGGTAGTGACATCATAACGGCAGTTAGATGTGAACTTATAAGCAGACCAGATGAAGACGAATAAGTTGACATTGCTGACAAGAAAGAAAATAACCTCATATGTCAAAAGTAAATTTGACGTTTAGCTAGCAGTGATTGATGTTTGCAGTTATTGTTAATATTTTTTTACAAAACGACTAAGGCAGTATATCTGTAAAAGCTAATTCTGACATTCTACTTGCGGTAGATATATTTATGGTCAGCGAATTTTTAAAAAGAGACGATCGTTTTGACATTGCAATGGTTGGAAATGTAAAAGCTGCAAGGTACCTACTTACGTTACCTACATCTGCTGTAGACAGTACAAACTATTGTAATTTCTGCAAGAACTTCCTTTATCTTACCTTATTAATATCACATAATATGTCTAATATGTATTTTATTATTTAATTTAGATGAATTTGTTAACTATACTTTGTATTTTATTGAATATTTCCTTTTCATTGTTTTATTTCTTATTAACTATATACATGCGTATCTAACTGAAAACAACAAAATAAGTTTATCTACTAAAGAAATTATTTATTATCCATTGATATTCACTTCTAAGAAGAGTCAGAATGAGACTTACGAAGATATCAAGAAAGGTCTGTATTATAACAAAAAATAATAAATAGGTAAGTACCTACTTTATGCTAGTATCTGTCTAAGCAATAAACAATGATATGTATTTATAACACACATAATTCAAAGGGCATTTATAACTACAATCCAACGCATTCGTAGCCATTTCCGACTGATTGTGTTCACCGACTTTAGATGACTTTCACAGTTTGTTGGGCCGACAGTATTATGGGCCGTCTAGGGAGCTTCATAAATAATCAATAGCTAACAAAAACAACTGCACTTTATTCCAACATAAACTAGATAAAATACATAAAAGCAGATTAAAGCCATTTCCCTCCGTTAGGAAGTCAAAGCATGAATAACATTCTAATCTAGAGCCGTTAAAAATACAGTAATACACCTTGTTTTATCCACCAGTTTGGCGGGTAATTTAAATTTGTAACAGCTAGAACGCCACACAAGTCTTGTAATGCGGCCGTTTTTCCTACAACATAAACCCATATTAAAAATCAAATTCCTACATTAAGATACAACTTACCACAAATAAAACGCTTAGAATACATTGTAATTTGTTACTTTACTTGACATTTGACATTGAAATGGTCTCCACAATAAGAAGACTTGGTCCTTCTCTGGTGGCTTTGAATCATTCATTATTACGTTCAGCGTTTATTATTGGAACACAACAGTTTTTCTGGTGAACTGATGGTATTATTTACACAGTACGGCAGAAAACACTATCTGTACTTATATTTATCCATAACTAGATGCTATTAAACTATATTGAATTGTAACCTATGAACGTCAGTTGAATTTGACGTTAAATATAATGTCAGATTAAACTGTCGTGATTGTCTTTTTTCTCCGTCGCTATCAGCGAGTCTCTAAATTAGTACCCGTTTCTCGTCGTTTTATAACTAACTTCTCTACAGACTGCCGTTATTATGTCATCTCCGTTTTAAATGCATGTATTTTTGTAATTAATATTACAATATTATAAGACTTTCTTTTCAACTTCTACATGTTTCTAATGATTTTTTATGAATAATTGTTATTGTTTAACACAGATTCTCCTCAAATTTTAACTTAGTGCAACAACCCAATTGTACAATTAATTTATAGTGGCGAAAAATTTTTCTCTTATGTTTTATTAAAGTACTATTTTGAACTAATTTGCTCTCTGTGACAATTTGGCGATATAGGAACGCTCTAAGAATGTTCTTACAACATAAATACAAAACTGTTTTATAAAGGCTCTATTATCCGCTTGTAAATGTTCCCGATATATCTCTTATAGAGCTTCAAGTAATTATGCTAACCTTTTTATTTTATAACGATTACATAAATGTTGGTTACAGAGCTATTATAAAATTTGTGGGTTGCTCCTTTAATGTCGTATTACTAAGTGATATAAACGTTCTTACAACTAATTATAAAGCGGTTATATAGAAACTGTATTAAGGTGTTTTAACGGAACCCAGTGATTGCATGAAGAATTTTTATACAGCCGAAAATTGCAAACGAGCATGACTGAATCTTTATCAGCACCCTTATCCAGTACAGTACCAGTGATATGTCTGACTGACTTTACCGATCCTTTTATGTACATGCAGAGGTCGAGTTGATCTGGTGTCCTCCCAACCGCTCCAACTAATATGTTCGGTTAGTTTCGCCCAGGACTAAAGGCTGTTCTTCTATCGTTTTATAACGTTCTCTACTGCCTCCAAAATAGAGCTGTTTGGCTATTGGTGATGATGTGAATTCTCCTATTAGTGTGTGATCATTTATTTCTTGCGACTTTTGCTCTGTCAGAGTTTACTAATCGGGTTACGACCAATCTCTGTCGCTCGTTGATCCCCTGTAAGCCCTGTTCGATACTTCTTGACGTTTTTTATCATAAGGAATCGTTTATACAGCTTCTCAACTGCCTTGTTTACTCATCCTTCTTATCAAGTATCACCAAGATTATGACAGTGGTCACTGCGGCCTTTGGTATGTGACTTTTTGAAGATAGAGATGAAAGATGGTATAATCCCTCTTTCATAGATCATAATCTAATAATTTAATTGGTTTTTTCCTAAGAATTTCAAAATTCCAGTTGCAATTTCCTCAGGACAGTTGCTCTTCTGTTCTTGGTCGTTTGAAAGAAATTCTAAACTTCATCTATGGTAGTTGTGGGTTGCTTTCTGTTCTTATGACATAAAATATCAATTCACACCAGATTTCTCGAAGACAATCTGTACATCGGTATTAAACAAGGATAATAGAATTACAAGGATACACAACATCTTGGCTGACGTTTTTTTATCCATGCTTTACTCTAGTTGGTCTTTAGTTCCTCTGCTGTATAACACGTCTGATAGCATAACGCGATCTGTTGTGGTCAACTGTTGGCAGCACGGCCTCATCAAAGTTTTCTCACATTAGTTCTGTTGACAACAGCCAAAAAAATCGAACATTGTTTGGAAACAAACAAGCCTTATTCAAGATTTAATCTTTAAAGGTGAATATCTTCGAAAGGAAGCGTTGTAGGAAAACATGTGCGAATATTTTAGTGTTAATTTGATCCAAACTAAACATTCCTGAAATATTGCGTCATACTCCTGCATTAAGCATATATTGAGTACATCCGTCAAAAACTTCTCGAATCAATGTCAAATTGATACAACTGATAAGCAAAATATGTAATATTCCCATTTTATCATTGTTCGAATCCATTAACACGTAATAATGAAAGAGTAACTATATTTTATTCGTCGGTTATCTAGCTGTCTCCTCGTTTCAATATAATAATTTTGTTGTTTGATTGTTTACCTTTATGATAATATCTGTGTTAGTTTTATTAATAAAGATAGTAACCCCATTTCATGTTGGAATATTCATGCTTCTGGTACTGTTACTTGAAGGTAAATAGTTGCATAAATACATAGACACAGTTTTGTAATTTCAGTGGCAATCGACTCAAGAACTAAGAGAGCATTCAATGTATTTAACTCAATGGTAATGGTCAATTTATGTCGAGTAATTCAATGGCAGATGCATAATCATAAGTAATATCACAAGAGGTTATAATTTTATCGGATAAATTTTTATTTACTCGAAAACTTGGTTGTTATGATAAGGAGCGTAAAGTATGGCACAAAAACAGGAGCCCGTAGGTCGAGTGATTTAAAAGTTTACTCCAGTTATATTTTCAAAATGACAACCAAGTTTAAGAAGTGGAAATAAAAATATATCCTCTTCAAAATAGAAGCTTCGAGTGATACTTGGCATGACTATCATGGTTTCTAAGGTGAAGGTAAATACTCATTCTGCAGTGATATAATAAAGTTTTTTCAGTATTGTTGAAGTAAACATTCTAAATATGATCTTAGCGTATGTAAAATTTGACAGTAGTGATTGGTGAGTCTAATTGGTGAGTCGATTTAGCCGAATATTTTTTCGCTTTTCATGAGAACTTGGGGGTATGTGGTGGTAATTTGACGAGAAAAAATCACGAGAGCGGATGATTCGATTCTGATGCTGTTTCCTTTATTTGGGTATTTTGTCAAGAAGATTTTTAGAAGGTTTTTCACCTCGGTAGACTTTGATGGCGCTGCTCATCATCAAAAATTAATTGTTGTTACCAGCATATTGGCAAACTTGTCGAGTTTAAATTAAAAACTTACTTTTCGATTTATTTGAAAGAGTAGTGTGTCGAGAATGTTTTTTACAAGGATTCATCTCAATTCAGTTCAGTAACAATTTATTATCAGTTATATTACACAAATGCGCCTGGTCGAAGCCCGGCCCGGAGCCAACCACAGATAGATAAAACCTCAAGCTAACAATTTTATTGGATGACAATTCGGGAATTTTAAAATACTTAATATTACACTTAAATAATTTCATTTGTCAAACGCACTGATGAAATTTTGATTGCTGATACGGGGAAAACTTATCGAAAAAACCCGTTCGAGCTAATAATGTCCGTCCTGGTGATCGTCTTGCCTCCAGAAAGATAGTGTGTAGAGGAGCTTGTTATTTAAAATATTTGGATTTTCAAGAAGTTACTGGCCGACTAAGGATTTTGAAAAGGAGACAAAAAGGGACAAAAGAACAAAAAATAATAAAAGGGACAAATAGAAGAGGAATAGACAGGGGTTGAGAGTATGCGAAGCTAGGGTAAAGATAAAAGGTGGGGAAAAGGAAAAATTATGGTACAGGAAAGTATGGCTAGGAAAGTATGGCTAGGAAAGTTGTCGAAAGATAGGTAACACCTGGTATTGTAGAGGGTGTTTCAGGTCGAAAAATATGGCATTATATTGTCTGATTTGGGTTATGTTGCGTTATTAGGTTTCATCTCGGTGAGTTCCACACCATCAACAAAGAGTTAATTATTCTCAAGTAGCTCTCTTAATGTTTCAACCGATATTGATGTGTTCTTTTATAAGTTATTATATTACTAGATCAATTGCAATTACAGATTCAATACAGATTGGGAAAACACAGTTGCGGGAATTAATTTAGATATCTTATAGCAACATATTTCAAAAGAAGAAGTTACTAATCAACGGATGAAAAGCAAGAAGCATCTTTCCAGATTAAGACATTAATTGGAAACATCAACAGAAGAGAGGACACTATCAAGTGATTGATTGTTCAGGGAAGAGGGGAAACGTTCAAAACGTTGGCGTTAGACAGATGTCACCACCGGCCCCCCGGTGGGAAAGAGTTTTGGTGAGGCTGTGCGCCTAACAGGCAACCACATCGTGATGCTGTTAGTCGTGCTATACAGCAAACGGGGGTTGAATAGAATCAGGCATGGATCATAAAACGTTTGACAAGGCGTTGTAAATAAGAAAAAAAGCAATAATATTTCAAATATGATAGATTACAATCCACCTTCCACTGCTATTTTCAATAACTTTAGAAGCAGTTCAATTCCAATCCGCACAATTTCTCAGAAGTTTCTAGTTATTTTCCACATAGGTTGCCGTACTGAAACTCCGCTGCTACTCAAACTTATTGTACTCCAAGTTAGTCCGGTGATTTTAGATTCAAAAATAACAATTTCTCGGAAAGTTTTGGAACAAGCCAAAAATTACCCTACAGAATTTCCTCAGGAATCCGAAAAAAATAGTGTTGACCACTCAAAATGGCGGCTTTAATAGTTATTTAACTTTTTGTAAATAAAATTAATTTTGCAACTTACTTGTTTACTTATATCTTCGCTTCTAAAGGTCGTAGAAAAACATTCGATCCGTCAATTTCTTCGTCATGGGTTCCCCTTTGGGGTAGGGATATGCAATGAACGAATTTTTGATTGTTAATAACATTTTATGGCAAAAAACTGAAAAAAATGAATTTCTCGATCGTCGAACTTTGAAGTATTGTAGGAACAAATATAAAATCTGCATGTTAGCGATATTATGAGAAATAGTACATATTTTTACCCTTAATGAAATGCACTTTGTCCCGTTGCAAAATATTAATTATTTTTTTTTCAATTCGTTTATAAAAAAAAAAAAAATTCAAACTGAAACTAAAAGATCATATTAATATTTTACAGTTCTGTTTCGGTAAAAACATTGTATTTGATGTACATTTACCTAATCAAAAAGAATATTGCAAAAAAAATTTTAATTTGCGACTTTTTTACGCAAAAAATTAATTTTGCAACTTAAACAAATGTAAATATCTCAGTGGATTTTGCATAAAATTTATTGCAACGGCATTTTAATTGTCATAAAAAAACACGAATCAGAAAAAAAAATTTCTCCATTGCTTTGAAGCCGAGATATGAAGAATTCACGTTTTTTGCGATTGCGGCGAAATTTGAAAATATTTTTACTTGAAAATTTAACTGAATATACCTCAGAATGTGTGTTATCACTTAAAAAAGTGCCATGTCTATATATCCAGATGGGCCATGCATCCTTGGTACTCGCGCTCACGCTAGACGCCAGATACCTCTCCCCTTTCACTGCTAGTGGCGTACTTGGACAGTTTTATCGCGGCAGCAGCTTTATTTCTCTTTTTCTCGGCTTCAGGAGGGGCTAGATGGACGTTTTTTTTTTAATGCAACTTATGTTTTTCTCAGCTTTTCGATTCTTCGATTATTTTTCAATTATTCAATTACGTCTGCAAAAAGAATTTGTAATATAGCGGCTTTATTATTTTATTATTATAGATAAAATAATTTTAGTAGTTTATAATCAAACATCTTATAATTATTTCCACATCCAGTGGAAATACAGTAACGCAAAAAAAATTGTAAAATTTTTTATTGTTCAAATAGGCTTAGAACGTCATGAAATGTCGAGATTTTAAGTTTGAGCAAAAAAGTCTGTCGCTCTGTCGGTTGGTCGGTCTGTAACTTTTTTGTGCGCACGATTACTCAGGAACCTTTTAATAAATTGACTTGAAATTTGCTACATGCATGTATTTTAACGAGATCTGGAAGATTATATTTTGATCTTATACCGTTGAAGGGTTGGGGGAAATTTGGGTAAATAGGTAAATTAAGCAAGTAAGAGCCCATAAAATTGGTATTTAGTATAAATAAGAGAAGCTAAGGTCTCAAAAAATTTGTTGGCATTAGCCACCCCCATTACCACCCCCACCCCATTATTAAAGCGGGTGATAAAAATAAAATTGTGATTTAGTGTGCATACAAGAAGCAAAAGCCTCAATTTTGTTTTTTACTTCATCCACCCCCACTACCACCATTCCCACCCCCACTACCGATGTGACATATCGTTTTATTGGTTTTTTTTTTCGTTGTCAGAGACTTGGATAGAAAATCTGGATGTGGAAGTAGTGATTCCTTGGGCAGCGTTTTTTTTTACAATTTTACAAACATCCTGTAATTTAAGCAATCACGCATTATTGTTATGTTATGAATTAGATGTTTATTTCGCTGTTTAACACAAATTGAATCAATATTGATGTCTGTCAGTTTAAATTAAATGAAATGCAAGAAAATGAGGAAGTTACCTATTGAAAACGTTGATATAAATAATGACGATGATGAGAATGATTGTCTGTACGTAGAAATGCGAGACGAAGCGCACAGGAAATCAACCTAAAACAAAAACGAGGACAGAAAAATAAACTTTATTTTGTATATTCAATAGATTAATTTTTAAATACAACATATATAACTTTTTTTATCCCCAATAAGAGTAAAAACTATTCACTAATCAATGTCTTATCAAATAAATTGTATGTAATCTTTACATATTTATTTTATGAAGCAACGTAATTGAATGATTGAAAAATAATCGAATAATCGGAAAGCTGAGAAATAAACTAGTGGAAGCATTATACTCTTCGCCGATTTACTGAGCTTTTGATATAATTGTTACACATTCTATAGGATACTCTTCGGATTTTTCTTGTAAATAATGTTAGTTTTTGGACATTCTAAATTTTGTGATACCAACTTTGTTGTGAAAAAAAAAAATCGCCATGTGAGGGAACGAACACGAGACCTTTGGATTGAAAGGCAACAGCAACAACAATAACAATAACAATTTATTAAACATTTTTATATACATTTATGCGCCTCGCCGGAACCTGTCCCGGAGCCAGCCAGACAACCACGGCGCTGAGTGCCGTGGTGATTGCAGGGCTGGGCGAGGCACGTCCGGTTTGGCTTAACGACAGATGTCTTGAAAGGCAAATGGCTTTAGCCATTGGGCTATCTCATCTTACCACAAAACTTGAATGAATATCGTTCAAGAATTATATTTCAACGGATTAGATACATTATTATGAAATATATATATATTGGTAAAATATAAAAACAAAAAAAAATTATAGGGAATAACATTTCGCAAGATTTCTATTTAAATACAAATGACAGAAATTATGAAAAAAATTTTTTTTTATTTAAATGATTAATAACTTTTTTATTTACCGATTGATTTTTTTCAAAAACAATAGGGTTCTTCCTCTAGCTAACGCTAACTTACTTTCCAAATTACAATACAATCGGACTTTTCTTTCTTAAGTTATCGTGCTTACAAGAAACGTGACGGACGGACAGACGGACATTTTGAAAGTTGTTCAGAATTCGTTCACTAACATAATGATATGAAAATTTTTTCTCTACGAGCGATATTTACTGATTTAGAAATGTGCCGATTAAATACAATATACTCTTCCTTTTCGCGAAGAGTATAAGTTGACCTGAAAAAAAAACGTCCATCTAGCCACTCCTGAAGCCGAGAAAAAGAGAAATAAAGCTGCTGCCGCGATAAAACTGTCCAAATACGCCAACAGTAAAGGGAGAGGGGAATCTGGCGGCTAGCGTGAGCGCGAGCGCCAAGGATGCAATTTTCTCGATTTTTTTCCATGGCCCATCTAGATATATAGACATGGCACTTTTGTAAGTGATAACACACACTCTGAGGTATATTCAGTTAAATTTTCAAGTAAAAATATTTTCAAATTTCGCCACAATCGCAAAAAAACGTGAATTCTTCATATCTCGGCTCCAAAGCATCGGAGCAAATTTTTTTTCTAATTCGTGTTTTTTTTATGGTAATTAAAATGCCGTTAGTTGCAATAAATTTTATGCAAAATCAACTGAGATATTTATATTATTTTAAGTTGCAAAATTAATTTTTTGCGTAAAGAGTCGCAAATTAAAATTTTTTTGCAATATTCCTTTTTGACTATGTAAATGTACGTCAAATACAACGTTTTTACCGAAACAGAACTGTAAAATATTAATATGATCTTTTAGTATAACAGTTTGAATTTTTTTTTATAAATTAATTGCAAAAAAAATAATTAATATTTTGCAACGGGACAAAGTGCATTTCATTAAGGGTAAAAATATGTACTATTTCTCATAATATCGTTAACATGCAGATTTTATAATTGTTTCTACAGTACTTCAAAGTTCGACGATCGAGAAATTAAATTTTTCCAGTTTCTTGTCATAAAATGTTACTAACAATCAAAAATTCGTTCTTTGCATATACCTACCTTATAGGGGAACCCATGATGAAGAAAATGACGTTTTTCTGCGATCTTTAGAAGCGAAGATATAAGCAAACAAGTAAGTTGCAAAATTCATTTTGTTTACAAAAAGTTAAATAACCATTAAAGCCGCCATTTTGAGTGGTCAACACTATTTTTTTCGGATTGCTGAGGAAATTCTGTAGGGGGTAGACTAATTTTTGGCTTGTCCCAAAACTTTCCGAGACGTTGTCCTAATATCACTGGACTAAGTCATTATACCGTCATTATTCCATTAGAGCCGTTCCTATTAGAAATGCGAGTGTACTGTCAGTGGGAGTTTTGGCTTTTGTGGTATCGCAAAGGTCCTCTGCAGGACTTCTATCTATCAGAACTGGACATTTTCCATCACACAGCAGGATTTATTTTTACAATTAATTATTTTTGATTTAATTGCTTTCATCATGACTAGAGAATATTATTTAGGTATTAAGCAAATCACGACTTACACTCTTTTTTATTTATTATGAAACTACCTACTTTCTGTATATTGTCCCTCAACTGAGGTTTTTTACCGTGCTGAAAGATACATATATTTTTTATAGATATATACGAGCGCTTTTCACCCCCATAGAGGGTAAAAAAAGGGTAGGCCTTTGGGACTCGTGCCCATTGAGCCTTCTGATCTACCGAATCAGTAGAACCAGAAAGAGAAATTTAACGGATACCATATTTCCATTTGCGGGGTTCTTTGCTTATTACTAGGATCATGACAATATCTACATTATACTGTGCGTATACTTATTGCTGTTTCAATTCTGCTAGGAGTTTATCCATAGAGGGAGATAGAGCTGCTATGTAGTCATCCTCTGGTTGCAGACGCCAGACGAGTAAGAAAAGCACACGAGTACGAAAATGTTAGATGCCAGATCAGATTTTCCACCGGAAGCTCGATAAAAAAAATTTGGGCTAATGTCCGCACTTTTTAATAGACCTCTCAATTCGACCTTTATGTAAGTCAGAAATAAGATTTTTTTTAGTCGAGAATCTGGCGGCGAAGTCGCCAGTGAAAATGTAATTTCTTTAAATTTAATATTGTCATAAAAAATTCAAATTTCGTATCAAAAGTGACATCCTTATAACTAACTGTGAAATTACCCGTTTCCATTGTTAAACTTTTAAATTTTCGCACATTTTAAAGTAGTTCCATCAGAGTTTTTTGTATTATTAATTAGAAATATGATCAGTATGTAGCAACCTCAAAAATAGTATTTTATCATTAAGTCACCTAATGTTAAAACCTTTGCATACGTGAAATTATTATGGTATTGAAAAAATACATAAAAACAAATTTGTAGATCATAAAAAACGAAGAATATCAATACTTCTGCCAGATATTTAAATTGATACCGATATTTCTTTTTTAATTAATTTTTTTTTAATTTCTTGTTAATTTTTATTATTTCACAGGTCTGCGAGGTTTTGTTGTTGGGCGAAGTAATTTTTCGCGCCGAATCTGAATATGACGTCAGAATTGCCCCACCACGTTAGGATTTTGAAATATTTGAGGTTATGTACTTCAAAAATGGCTTTTTTGTCTACTTTTGAAGTTACGTACAGGATTCAAAAAAAATTTCAGCTTATTTCTAATAAATATATCACTTCTACCACTACCTTCTACTACTATCCTTCCTCTTTAAAATAAACGTTCGAATGGACATTTACGATGTTTCCTCGCAAAGTTATAGCCATTTTAAGGTGACATGAATTTGAAACCATGATCCCCTACAACTCAACAATCTTGATTCGTTTAGAGTCATTTGTTTAAGACTGTTGTTCTGTTGTGTTAAATCTTGATTCGTTTCGAGTCGTTTGGTTAAGATTGTTGGATTGTATGGGATCATGTTTTCAAATTCATGTCACCCTAAAATGGTCATGACTTTGCGAGGAAACATCGTAGATGACCATTCGAAAGCTTATTTTAAAGAGGAGGAATGGTACTGAATGCTGTATTTATTAGAAATAAGCTGAATTTTTTTTTTAATCCTATACGTAACTTCAAAAGTAGACAAAAAAGCCATTTTTTAAGTACTTAACCTCAAATATTACACAATCCTGACGTGCCCAACAACATTCATGACCGCTTTATTCGCAGACCTGTGTTATTGATCTCATACAAATATATTTTTCAGCAACGCGATAAAGGTTTATTTCTCATGTAACATAACATTTTTTGATTTATATTGATTGATTGATTTACCAGCGTGCGGTAGGCATTGATGCCACTCCCAGGGTTATACAGCTGGGCCTGCTACGTCCACGCTGGGTTGGACTAAGGTCATGCTTGTTGCCAACAGCGAGAGCCACATGGCGCATGGTAAAGAAACATGGGATGAGAGGTTTAGGTATTTATGAGATGCGTTACCGCATTGTGTTGTGAGGGAGCGTTTAAGCTCCCTTTTTTGTGTTTTTGGTTCTGGGCATCTGCCTCTTCTGAATCTTCGTGTGAAATATGTGCTGTGTCTTGATATGGAGTGTTTATGCTCCTCTTTTTGTATTTCTGCTTCTTCAAATCTTCTTTTGCTGAGTCTTCTGATTCCTCGGTTTCCGATGCTGGGTTGGATTTGGGTCATGCTTGTTGTCAGCAGCGAGAGCCACATGACGCATGTTTTTTCCTCCCTTTTCTTTCCTAGTTTTTTTTATCCTCTCCATTATTGTTTTCCACGTGTAATTTGCTGTTGTTCAGTGTTAGCGCTTTCTTCTGCTGTCCTTTTTGCTTTAACCTTTTTGATCCTTGCCCTCATCTCTCTGCCATGTGTGGAGTATATGTGCATTGAAGTCTCCTAATAGTATAATGAACATTTTTCTTGATTTTTCATAGCGTTAGTGTGTGCCGGTTTTCTTTTTCTAATTGATGGCTTAGTGCTCCATATAGACAGTCCTCTTCGGTTATTACTAATTTCTTTCTCCTCTTTGCCGCCTGGCACGATTTCACTGCACTATATATACCATTATTTACTGCGTTAAAGGGGAAACACTGTGTAAAGTTTTGGTTTGTATACCTAATTAAACACTAACTAATATTTCTTATCAATTACTGAAAACGTTCCGAGATATGTATTATTTTACAAACACATCCACTTATACTTTTTTTTAATTATATTTTTAACACGTTGTCACTATTTAACTTTTATGGGTATCCATTGGTGACAGAGCATTATAAAGCCGGTCTGGTCGCCTCGACAGCAAGATGACAAGTCCAATGTGTTGTCGCATTGTGTTCGTTATTTAATGTTTATGCTCCTCTTTTTGTGTTTCCGTTTCTACAAATTTTCTTCTTCTCCTTCTGAGATTTCTGATGCCTCGGTTTCTGGTTCTGGTAGGGTATATCGCTGCAATTTCTTTGTGGAGTTCATTTTTTCCTTTCTTTTCCAGTATGTTTGGTCGCTTCTCAGTTTGTTCATGATCCTCTTAGTTGTTGTTTTCCACATGTAACCCGGTTTCCCCATTTTTTCTTTTTTCGTTTCTTCTGGTTTCTTGAGTCAGTTGCATGAATACCCTTCCTGCTGTCTTGTCTGATTGATCAATGATCAATGATCTTGATCATTTTGTATGATTGCCGTGGCTATGTTTTCGTTTATATTTTCCGTCCTTATTTCGAAGGAGCTCTCTCGTCTGGTTACCTATGCAACTCCTCTACTGGTCTTTTCATAGTGTTGGCGTGTACCGGGGTTGTTATGTTTTCTCCTTCTAATTGATGGCTTAGTGCTCGATTTTTGTACCAGTAGCTGATGTATCTTCGTTGTTACGTTTTGTAGTGGATACATTATTTTTGTGTTCCCTGCAGAGTTATTATTTCTTGCTTACTTTTTGCGTATTCTTACGGACCTAAACGTTTTTAATAAAATTCCTTAACCTTACCAGAGCCGTACCAGATGTGAAGTGTAGACAGTCAGTATGTTCTTATAGCATGCATGAGATTTTTTAAATTTTAATGGCACTGAAACCAAGCTAATAATGGGCAACAATTTTATCCAAGTTTTTATTATTTTTGAATTGATTTAATTTGGCGCGGTGTACTGTTACTCTAATGGTACGCACCTGGTAGTATTTGCTGGAAGAGAATTGTTTATTAACTTATTTCTAATTTATTGTATTTCAGGTCTGTTTATGAAATTCTTTAAGTTGCCTACGAGTACTTAAGACATAAATATTTTAAGGGTAAAGTGGACTTATCTTGATTGATTTATGGCCTTTCCTTCTTTCGGGTTGGGTACCTACCCGATATTTGTCGACTGTTTTCACTTTTTTCGCTGCACTGAAAGATTTAATCACTCGTATTAATTAAATATTAGCACTTATCACTTAATTGTTGCTATTCGGACACTACCACCGCATGCATAATTTTTCACTTCACAACGAATGTACTTTTGACCTATTTGGGCCAGCTTATTACCGGTTTTTTTTCCGATTTAAAAGGAAAGTTATCTAATAGGCGTCTATTCACCGTAGCGTCTCTAGAGGGACCCCACATAAAATTTTTTGATTTATATGTAACCAAATTCAGAAATGGCGATAGGTTGTTTCTTAACCCCATAAATACTGAGTTATGACATGAAGCAATAATTTCTCCTTTAACACGTCCTCTGAACGGACTTACATATCAGCTCCCACTATTTGTTACTGAATCTACTGGGCTGATTTCCTAAATAAATAAAAATATCTCAAATAGTTTCATTGACACAAGGGCGGATTTAGCTTTTTGTCATGGGGGGAGGGTAAACTCCCGGATGAGTACGATTTTTAAATAAATGCAGCGTTAAAATTAAGCAATAAATAATATTTAAAACATTTTCTTTTTATCAACCGTTTATTTTATTATTTTTTAGAGTAGTAGGAGTAGACGAGTAGATATATTTTTTATCAGTTTGTTTTCCGTAAATATAGGTTTTCAGGCATTTCTAAGTTGCGGGATTTTGGAAAAATAGTTTTAAATACATTATTTAAAATGAGAGAAACTGCAAATTTATTATGAAAAGTAAATACAGTTTATCAAATGAAACATACATACAATATAAAAACAAAGTCATATTTGGAAAACAACTAATTAGAAACAGTAAAAATTTTAATTTATACTTACTAAATTACATTAATTAAATAACAAAATCCGTTAGTCGTCTTTTGTTATAAGCAAAACCACCTACCGCCTTTATTGTTACATAAATGCTATTAGATAAAACATAAAATTTCTAAATTTTCGTTTCAAATTATTTATTTCGCCAATACTTTTTTCTATATCTTTGTAATTCATGGGGGGGGGGAAGTAACTACCCTCTTTACCTCCCCGTAAATCCGTCCTTGCATTGACATGTCATCCAGCATCCTTTTGTAGTTACCACAAATTTTTTTTAGAAATTTCTATAAATTATATTTTCGGAATCATCCAGACGTGATGAAATTAGAATCTAGTTGCAAACATATATTGAACCAACTAGTCAAACCAACCTTCGGCAATGACACAGTGTACTTATTTAAGTTAGTTACAAGATAGTGCCACAATATTACCAAACCCGAGATTACACAGCCACGAACTACGTATAAGTGTCGCCTTCGGCCGTTACTCTGCCGGGGTTCAATTAAAATCGTACAAATTGTTGCAATCATCGTGACGACGGAATGTTAATGAACATTATATGGAGGATAAAACGTTTAATGGAAAATATTGCTAAGCTATTCTCATTACAAAGTTTAAAGTACGTTCAGACAGAAAATCAGATTTATGATGTAAAGTTTTCTTATGCGACGCTAATGAAACTGATATTTTTTAGATCAAATAAATTAGAGAAAATATTGTTAACGCTTGTAAGAGTTTACATAAAGACGAACAAGATGAAGCAATTCCAATGGATTATGGGATACTGTTAGGGTTGAAATTCAATAGAGGATATTATATAAGAATTATAGTATGCCAACGAGATAATTTCTATAAAGCCATTATTCTTTTCATTCCATATAATTTTTGTTATAGCCTCTTTCATAATTATTAAACTTTCTTGAGTTATTAAAATATAAGCAGGTGGATAAAACAGCCCCACAAAAGAAAAAAAATTCTGATTTTTGAACGCGCCCATAATATTCCCATGTATTTTTCGACGCTGAGTCCACATCTGATAATAAAAAAAGCCGTTTACCCCAAAATTTTTGCGCTAGGGCCAAAACTGACCCCCAAAATGGGGTAAAACACCGCATACATCGGGATAGAATGAGTGGATGCAAATACATTGTGGAGAACGTGAATAACGTACAATCTCTGTACTGAGTCGTCAACTTCCCAAATACTACACTACATAATGGGATAGAAGCTATTCCTATATAGTGCCCGTTTGTCCCACTCGTTACTCACAAATACCCTAGGATGGAGTGGAAAACACTGATACGTACATAAATGCACAGCACAGAGTACTGAAATAGCAATAAATTGAAAATTGTTTCTTTTTGTATTTTTCGGCACAGAATATATTTCTCAATTTATTTTCTTGAAATGCCTCTTTGTCTTGTTTTCAGATGACTTTCTCACTGACTATTTGTGGTGTTGTAATAGTCAACAGTAGTCTACCATCATGGGCACAAAAAACAATGTTTTTCATCTTATTGCCATTTTTGTCCTCTGTGCTGTGCATTTATGTATGTATCGGTATTTTCCACTTCATCCTAGGGTATTTGTGGATAACGAGTGGGACGAAAAGCTAGGAGTCATTTCGGATTCATACACTTTACTCCAAACTATAAAAACTTCAACATTCTCACGATTTATGGGTATTTATGGACTTTATTTTGAGTTTAGTTTCCACCCCATTATGGGGGGTAATTTCGGGTCATGATTGAGACTGGCGCTAAGAGTCACTCCAGATTCATGTACCGTACTTTACACTATGAAAAGTTTAATATTCCCCACGATTTCTTGGCATGTATGTACTTTATTTCTATATCTTTACCCCATTTTGGGGTTGGTTTTCGTTTAGTACTTGTGAAGTTGACTGCTGAATACAGAAATTGTACGTTACACGTTTTCCACAATGTATTTGTATCTGTTCACCCTATCCTGATGTATATGGTGGTTTTACCCCATTTTGGGGGTTGTTTTTGGCCGTAGCGCAAAAATTTGGGGATGTACGGCCTTTTTTTAATCAGATTCGGATTTAGCGCCGAAAAATACACGGGAATATTATGGGCGCATTCAGGGATTATAACTTTTCAATAAAGCAAAATACATGGAACAGCCACACCGCACTTACTTTTTCGAGCGGCTGAAAATTTTTCATTCATTAGTAAACAACTTATGTGAATTTTCCGAGAAAAACAAATTAAGACATCGTTAGGTTTTTAATATATTATTAACGTACAAAATTTGAGCAAAATCGTTGCAAACCGCTCCAACGAATTTCGATAAAATCAAATCCTCAGTTTTGTAGAAACTACTGTTATTTGAGCATGTAAGGTTAAAAGAAGTAAGCAATAATAACATATCTTGTTGGGTTGTAGATTTGAATATTAGAAAAAAAAATAAGCTGGCCGATTGGCCTTAATCACCCCATGGATCTATTGTGGCACACCTAATCTAATTTTACTTAGAGCTCCTTATCCAGCTTTATCTTTTGTATCAGACTCCATAGCCTTGATAAGGACTCCTTGGTGTAGCTATATGCCCTTGGTTTCTCTTCGCCAAGCATTTGGAATCCCAGTCTGGCTAGGCCTTCGCAATGGCACAGTACATTTACTGAGGTTTCCTCTTCCTCTTGACAGAATCTGCATGATGCATCCTCTGCCAGGCCCATTAGACTCATATGTCTATTAAGTCTATAGTGTCCAGTTAGAGGATCCACCATTATCTTAATGGCCTTTCTGTTTTGGTGTAGTAGGTGTTCCCTGAATTTGGTCGATCCTTCTTTACTGGCCTTTTTGCCCTGCCCTGTCGCGGGAAATTCTTCCACCACTCTAGAGATTTATTTTGTATCATTAAGTATGTTCGGATGCATGGCAGGCGCACCGCAAAAGGGTTCGAGTCCAATTAGGGCCTTAGACGCGCCTTCCCAGGTCAGTTCATGAGCTTTCTCAGTTCCCCTGTGTCCTTCGTGTCTTGGTACCTATGCCACGGTGACATTGTTCTGAATTCCTATGTCCTTAACGGCATTTCTACAATCTCATACTAGTCTTGAATCAACCTACATCGAATCGAGTGACTTTAGCGCTGTTCGGTTGTCGAAAAAAAATGGCAATTGACTGGTTAACGGATCCTTGCCACATTATTTTCTTTGCACACCACTGTATAGTGGCCACTTCAGCCTGAAATACTGTGGCGTGTATTCCTAGGCTTACAGAGATTTTCGTTCTCGACCTTATCCTGTATAATCCCAGCTCCGACTCCCTATTCTATCTTGGAGCCGTCCGTATACCAAACCGTTTGTGCCGATATTGGAAGATCGTTTTTCCAAACCCTTCTCGTTGGTGCTTTGATTTGAATATTTTTATAGAAGTTATACTTTGGGACCATAGTGTCCTTGGGAATTCCCAGAATGGCATCTGCTTTCAGCTCTGAGTATAACTTTTGGTGCTGTTCCATGTTGTTGCCTTATGGACGTTATGCTTTGCATTAGCTTATGTACCACTGAACGAGCTTCCCTTGAGGGAGCAGTTTTTACGGCTCCAGTGGCGCACAGGCAACCAAGCCTTTGTACGCCACTTAATAGCCTTATTGCTCCCAGCTGCAGTGTCTTGGTCCACCGTGCCACCATACCACCGGTTATCAACCCTAGTGCATAACCATAGGGTAATCTTGGGGTTTAACACCAGATTTTTACCACACATCTGCCTGCACCTTTCTAGAGCAATGATTGCTTTCTGTATGACATTTTTGGATTAGGGAATTCCATGTCAGCCTTTGGTCAATTATGACTCCTAGGTATTTAACCTCGCTGGCAAATGTAATTTTCACTCCACTGAGCCTTGGGTGTTTCAGACCTCCTAAGGCTACGTTACGTAGTATGTTGATGTATCCACAGAGCTTCTACTACCCGTAAAAATTATTGAAGTCCCTTGTACCTTCAAATTATTTATGTACTTGAGATATTCCAATATGGTTATTAGGTCGACGTTATAATATGGAAATTTCCTGTACTAATTTGAAAATAAAATGCTTTTTCCACCTGGGGGTCGTAAAATTCGCAAGCTTGTAGCTTCCACAGTTTTAGAACTACACTAATAATGCTTGCGTTTACAAGAAAATTGTTTTGCACGTTTTATAAACAAGCAGTAAATAAAAATAGAAATAGCATAATAACAACAAGGCAGTTATGATAATGATGTAGTTTATGTAATGAACAATTTATTCTTGTTAGGGTCGGAGTTAGTGCATGCACATATCGAGGATGGAAATGTATGTCAGCCACAAGGCCACTTAACTATCACTTATTAATTAAACATGCATACCACTATAATAAAAAAGTAATTCTTCTTTTGAAATTACTCAACGTTTTACGCTGTAATGCGATAATTCACAAGTAAATAAAAAGTCATGAATAAATTCATGACAACTATAAAATAAAACGACGACAGCCTTATTTAGATTTACACTTGTTTAGTACATAGAATGGATGAATGAATAATGGATTTTGGCTGCTGAAACTAATTCATCATTAAATGTATCGACAAATGTAGCGGCTACATCACTTTCATCAGTTTTACTGCATAATAATATTATTTTATACTTGTACGGTGGTAGCTATTACCACCGTACAAGAACATGTGTAATTTTTAATTTCTCCAAATATCAAAAAGCTTAAACCCTGCACCCGAATATTATCACCTGACGTGCGCCTTGCCAACCAAGTAGGCATTGTCTGGAGAGAATGAAAACTTATTTTGGATTATTTATTAACGGACATGATTTAATTGTAATTTTTATTGGTGATATAAATTTAAATATCTTAAACAAGTTTGATAACGATATAATTAATTATTTGAATATCTTAAATACTCCCAAAAGGGTTACAAATAACACAACTAGTGTAATCACATATTAATAAGACAAGAGAACAATTTTAACACAAATAATGTGCACATAAGACCGTCAATTTTAAAAACTGACCTTACCGTGATCATTATAAAGTATTAGTCCCTTGAGGTAAACCAGAAAAAGGTAAAAGGCCCAAAAGTTCTGCGACCGGACCGCAAGACATTTTCTCTCCCATTTTTGAGGACAGGGAACACGATGGTGACAATATTTTCTGGCCTACCCTCCAACCACTACCTCTAAACCCTAACCCTTTTTTCGATCTTCCGGCGCTAGGCTGGCAAGGATTTGTCGGGATCGAGTTTTTTTTTGGTCATTTCGAATAAAATAACTAGACATTGACCACAGGTGATCTAACCCACCCCGGGGGTTAAAACTACCCCTACCTCCAATACCAAAATGTCACGAAAACAACGGAGGAGGGGATACGATGCTGACCATATTTCCCGACCTACCCTTCACCCAGTACCCCCAAACCTGAAAAACCACCTCCTTTTCCGATTTTCAGGTGATTCATTTACGAGGGATTGTCGGATCGTTTTGTTTAATAATTCGAATAAAATAGGTAAAGATTGACCACAGGTGATCTAACGCACCCCCGGGGGTTGAAACTACCACCACACCCAATAACTAAATACCACGACAAATAATAAGCTCTTATATTTTATTAAAAACCGCTGCCTAAGGAATCACTACTTCCTCATCCAGATTTTCTCACAACGAAAGAAACAAAAAGCAACTAGGATGATCTGCCAACGGATTCGGAAATTTTCTCGATTCAAATGCATTACCCAATGATCTATGCAAGGTAGCTTTAAAATTAGTCAGCCTTTTATATTTGAAAAAATATAGTCCTGAAGGAAATTTTAATGACATTAAATTTCAGTTCATGCGTCAGCAAGATGCTTCAGCCCGATCCGACAAGCTCTTGCAAGCCTAGCACCAGAAAATCGGAAAAATTGGTGTTTTTTTTTCAGGTTTAGGGGTGGTGGTTAGAGGGTAGGTCGCAGAACTTTTGGGGTAAAAGCTTTACCTCAAGGGACTATATTCTATCGATACAGTTTGTAAACAATAACAATGCAATCATAAAAAAGGAATAAGTAAGTTAAATAAAACTAAAAAAATCGCCAGCTACTGGATGCGGCTGGATCCTTATCAGCTGTATTTGGATATATCATCGATATACGTCGAAAATCAGAGCAGTGAGCAGACAGATAAATTACACGTGACTTTAGAGCCGTTTATTTCATGAACAAATATCGAACGAACTGAAGTAGACTACAAGCAATCTGTTAAAACATAACCTCTCATGTTTGTTTATGTTGCATGTTAATCAATTGCCGGATATTATAAGGGTATTAACAGATAACGTTTCGAAGATTTTGTAGAACGTTGGATAGCAAAAAAATAATAACACAGAATTTAGCCCAAATGACACTCTAACCTCAACAAGTCAATAACACTATGGACAGTTCAAGCAGACTACGCATGCGTCAAATTAAAATCTTCCTGCTCGATCAAAAAGGTCCAAACAAGTCGAGATTCGTCCGAGGCCTTTATTTTGTAATATTCGAACGTTTAAGATTTAGCTCAGTTAGCTCGATCTGCATTAAATGAACGATTGTGATGCGTCCCATCAATCAGAGGTAATATCCGAATATGCCTATAAACAATTATTACCTTTAAAAAAACCAACTAAAATAAGTTTTGACATTGTCAAAAATATTTGGGTTGGTGGTAATCTTTACGAATGGTGATTTTTAGGTTATGAAATATATTTAGGGACATAACATATTTAAGTTTTTCAAGTTTATTCTCATTTTTAATGTTTGTAACGCATCTTTAGCTTGAAGCCACAGTGGCTCCAAGCAAATTTACGCAAATAATTTTTCTTATTGTTGATTAATAAAAATAGACTGCTAATTACAGGTTAGATTTCCAACCTACAAAAAAGTCCTATTTTATTAGGACAAAGTATTTAGAACTTCATAAATATTACACTATACTAGATTTTAGTTAAAAGTACGGGAACCAGGCAGAAATTCTAGTAATAGCTACGTAATATTCTTAAATCTTAAGAAATGTATATTTTTGAGGTTAGCTGTGACGTCACGTACCATAACCTATAAATCAACATTCACAAAGGTTACCAACCCAAATATTTTTGACAGATGGCAAAATACATTTTCCCCTAACAATAATACCAATCATATTTTTTGGATTCTGTCATGTGTGCACGAATTCTTTTTAATTTTTTTAACGAAAACCAAATCGAAAGGGTGCAAATGTGATATATCGTTGAAATTGGAATTTTTACTGCTTTTCAATGGTTCGATTACAAATTGTAAGTAATCATAAAATAAACAACTTGTTGTGCCAAAACGCCACTAAACCAAAACCCTTTCAGATCTTCTGGAGCACTAAAGAAACCCTCATGCAAAGTTTCATCCAAATCCGTTTAGTAGCTTCGCCGCTATCGTGCTACACACACAGACATTTTTCAAAAACCACTTTTTTCTGTTCCTGGGACCTCAAAACGTAAAGATTTGATGTTATCTCAATTTTCGATTTTGGACTAATTGTAGGAACCTCCCACAATTTTATTGTGGGGAGATTAAAATATCGTATAAGGTGAAACGTGGTGTGACGTAGTAAATAAAACTAATACAAAATAGACTTATGAGAACTATACTGGTTGACAATGATATCCTATCCTATCTTTTGTTCCTCGTTTTTCAAGATATCAAAATAAAACTCTGTATAATCAATGTAGACGTAAAATGTGATATGTTGGCGTATTTGAATTAGCCGGAAATGATACCAATTCTTGATTTTTACATGAAACACCCTGAATATGATTGCATTTTCAGAATGCATGACATGACATTTTGAACCTATTTGAGCAAAAAATATTTAATTTTTTTTGCCGTTACTATACTTCCACTCCGGTACTAGTACAGTCGCATTGATTTAATTTAATTTTTCTTTCGGCGACAACATTCCACCTGAAATTTTATTGTTGATTCTTATGTATTATGACCTCCTGATTATGAAAAAAATATTTGTGCCTAAAAATTCCTTGTGCGTCTAAAGTTATATGCACTTTTTGACACGCTTTCAGGCATTTTCAACTTATCTGCTTAATATATCTTGTAGTAGTAATCGTATGTGCAATTTTAAAAATACCGACTTCTTTGGGATAAAATTCTTAAAAAATATAGATCTTTCCGATGTGTATTTGTCAATCCGCCATCTTGGAAAAAAATATCAAACACCAAAAATGGCCGAAAGAATCAAAATTGAATATCATTTCTATAAGAAGGGGTAATTTCACCAAAGTTGGTAAAAATAAAAGTCATTTATGGTCTAATATAATGCACCGATCCCGGACACCGTATGTCAAAGAGAACGGTCAAAGATGGCGGACGAAATAAAATTTTTAATTCTTCGTCAATTATCAAGGAGGCATTGTACGTCACTTTTATTTCTTTTCGATTGCACGTCATTTTATATACTTTTAGGGGATAGAGTTCATTTTTTTTTTTTAATTTTCAAAAAAGTTCTTTCTTTTTCTTTTCTTTACAATTTTCAAAAATGTATTTTCTTTGACCCTCCTTTTTTTCACTTCAAGATAGAAGAAGGATTGGAACAATTATTTCCTTTTGCAATAGACACATATAATAGAACATTATATATTCAGTTTTCTACAGCTACACTGATTATTTTCACAGCGTTTCTTACACATTTACAAGAAATATCACTTAGTAATTAGGAAAAGCATTACTTTCACTCATAACATCAGGCATTAAGCCATTCTCAGTTTTAAGCCACCCGAATTGTAACGGATCTTTCTCAGAACCTAATCATTTTTGAACTTGAAAATATACTCTTAAATAGCGTTTTTCTATTGCCTCTTCGTAGGTGGATTCTATTTTCATCATAATGTTTACCAATTATTGTATTAATCTTTGGGTTATTAACGTTTGTAAAAATAGATTCTTTTAACGATTGTAGTATTGGCGTGTTCTCTACATATTTTAACGTTAAAGTCATTAACTCTTTGCGCAATAATTTTATAAAGCTATCCTTATTTTTACTATTAGCTAAAATTTTTTTTTTTTTGAATAACCGAGAATTTCATAATGTGATTGAAATATCTACGCAAACGTTTTTTTCTAATCGACGGATGCGCTCGTTATTCTTAGGCTATATTCGTCTGGGACCACCGTGGGCACACCCACAGTGGACGAAGTCGAACTCTTTCACAGTCGTATCTTAAAACGTGACCATGTCGACCAACTTCAGACCGCTGATTCGAACGCTTTTTAGCAGTCCGACCGTGGTCCGCCCGACAGTCGAACGGGATCTTAATGGTGTTCTGTTCATCGGCATACCCATAAAAAATAATACTACTTTAGTCTTGACTGCTTGGTTTTGATTATTGGTCATATATTCATATATTATTATTATTACCATGCCTATGCTTAATAAATTTCCTTTTCAAATTAATGGAGTTTCATTTTACTTCCACGTCCAGTGGAAGTATAGTAACGACAAAAAAATTTTTAAAAATTTTTATTGTCCAAATAGGCTTAAAATGTTATGAAACGTCGAGATTTTAAGTTTGAGCGAAAAAAAAATTTCTGTCTGTCTGTCGGTCTGTCTGTCTGTCTGTCGGTCTGTCTGTCTGTCTGTCTGTAATTTTTTCTTGACTTGAAATTTGGTATACATATGTACTTTAACGAGATCTAGAACTAGATTATATTTTCATCTTGTTCCGTCGAAGGGTTGGGAGGTAAATTGGGGTAAATTTGGGGTAAATGGGTAACTCAAGGTAAGAGTCCATGAAATTGGTATTTAGTATATACAAGAGAAGCTAAGGTCTCAAAAAAATTTTTGGCATTAGCCACCCCCATTACCACCCCCACCTCCTTATTAAAGGGGATGAAAAAAAATTGTGATTTAGTGTATGTACAGGAACCAGATACCTCAAAATATTTTTTTACTTCATCCACCCCCCACTACCACCCCCCTATCACCACCCCCACCCCACTACCGATGTGGGGTATCGTTTTATGGGTTTTTGGGGTAGAGGATTTCAAATATTATATTATTAAAGTTCCATAAACAATTATTTTCACATACAAAGTTTTTTCGTTGTGTGACTTGGATAGAGAATCTGGATGTGGAAGTAGTGATTCCTTGGGCAGCGGTTTTGTATTAAACTTTTGAAGTTATACGAGACCTTCTATAGTATATTTCATTTTATTTCGATGAAAATTGAATGAAAAAAGGAGGGTCAAAGAAAATACATTTTTGAAAATTTTTACAATGCACTTTTTTTGAAAATAAAAAAACGCACTTTTTTTGAAAATAAAAAAAAACGAACTCTATCCCCTAAAAGTATATAAAATGACGTACAATCGAAAAGAAAAGAAAGTGACGTTCAACGCCTCCTTGATAATTGACGAAGAATTGAAAATTTTATTTCATCCGCCATTTTTGACCGTTTTCTTTGACATACGGTGTTCGGGATTGATATTTGACCATAAATGCATCCATTTTTGCCAATTTTGGTGAAATTACTCCTTATAGAAAAGATATTCAATTTTGATTCTTTCGGCCATTTTTGGTGTTTTCTATTTTTTTCCAAGATGGCGGATTCACAAATACACATCGGACAGATCTATATTTTTTAAGAATTTTATTCCAAAGAAGCCAGTATTTTTAAAATTGCCATCCGATTCAAGGGCGGATCTAGAAATTTCAATAATTTTTTTCTCGTCTGTGGCGCATGGGACCCATACGAAATATGGGAAATAACATCTAGAGAAGCACTCCTCTAACGACTCAAAATTCGAGTGCCCCCCCCCGAGCCAAGGGACTCCCGTTTAAAATTATTCTTTTTTGTCATATACATTTTACTTTTCACAAAAATGCAACAATAAGTTTTGGAGTTTATGAAAATATTTTTATTACTAACTGAGATACAACGAATTGAAATTTTGTAAATTGTTAAATCGTAAATTACAAAATTTCAGTTAATTGTATTTCAGTTAATAATGAAAATATTTTCATAAACTCCAAAACCTATTATTGGATTTTGATGAAAAGTAAAATGTTTATGACAAAATAGAATAATTTTAAACGGGAGTCCGTTGGCTCGGGGGGGCACTCGAATTTTGAAAATTTTTTTCGCAAACTGCTTTTTCAAAATTTCTTAGGGGTCGTTAGAGGAGTGCTTCTCTAGATGTTATTTCCCATATTTCGTATGGGTCCCATGCGCCACAGACGAGAAAAAAATTATTGAAATTTCTAGATCCGCCCTTGATCCGATTACTAGTACGAGATCTATTAAGCAGATAAGTTGAAAATGCGTGAAAGCGCGTCAAAAAGTGCGTATAACTTTTGACGCACAAGGAATTTTTGGGCACAAATATTTTTTTCGTAATCAGGTGGTCGTAATACATAAGAATCAACAATAAAATTTCAGGTGGAATGTTGTCGCCGAAAAAAATCAATTCAACTGCACTATACGTGGATGTGGAAGTAATTGATTCTTTCATATTTTCACGTTATTCGGCCCATATGCACGTGTTTTCTTAGTTAAAATGTCTTCTGATATGCAGTAAGGAGAAGTTGAAAAACTATTACTTTATTTCTTCCAAACAGTACATTTACAACTAATGTCCCCATTTCATTGTGATAGGATCCTAGAAAGGATTATTTTAATGGAGGGCAGTATTATGTTGCAGACACTGATCGACTATCAGTTAGTACATCATATTGTGCATTAAATTTACGATACTCTAAAATGCTTTTAAGAAAAATATACAAATATGTAGGTCCCTTCATATGACAACAACAATAGCGCAAAATGAAAGTGTTGCAACGAATTATTTTCAAGGTCTTAGGGATTGAAATTTGAATGGGTCCAAACTCGATTTTAAGCTTTCTAACCACCCTTTATATAGGCAGCACTAATTGTAGATTTTTAGACGCAACGAAATTTAAATCAATCAAGAGCTTTATTCCATTCAGATTGAGTTTATCAAATCAAATTGATTAAAATTTAAAAACGTTAGTAGGATCTGTCGAACGACGGCTCTCATTTTAGAACTCTTGTTTAATTACTTCATTGAAAACAATTGTCATCGGGGAATATAACTCGGTGAGTATTTTCTAGTTTAATATCCGTTAATGTGCAGGACGAACGAGGATGAATCTGGATCCGTTCATTTTTAAAATAAATTTGCCCTAATTTTCAATTACGAAAGCTCACGTTCAAAATGATGTCATACAGGGTGTTTCATTTTAAGGAATCATTGATAGCTCTTTTTTTAAGACCGAATCTGGAATTTGATTTTGGTCTGTATGTAGTTTCTCCAAACACCAGAAAGCGTAAACACTACATTCGAACACTATTACTTGACCTGCGCTTCTCCAATCATGCTGGCATTATCTCGAGAGAATGCAACTAGAAACACAAAAGAAGTCAGTAAGATAAATTATCCAAAACAAAAAAATATTTTACAATGTGAAACGTGGTATGATATAGTGAATAAAACTAACAAAAAAGAGACTTATGGGAACCATAGAAATAAATTTAAATCAACAGTAGAAATACGAATTGTTTTAATAAATTATAGGACATAAAAGACCGCTGTCTAAGGAATCACTACTTCCACATCCAGATTTCCTATCCAAGTCACTTACAACAACAAAAATTTTAATAATTTTGTGCTCCACTATGTGGAAATAATTGTTCATAGAACTTTAATAATATAATATATCGTCTACCTCAAAAACTCATGAAACGATATGCCACATCGGTAGTGGGGGTGGAGGTAGTGGTAGAAGGGTAGTTGAGGCCTTTGGTTCTTGTACACATACTAAAGCACAATTTTATTTTTTACCCCCGGTAATAATAGGGTAGGAGTGGCTGATGCCAAATGTTTTATACCTTGGCTTCTCGTGCCTATACTGTGAAATTCTCTTTATATTGGGCACAAAGTGAATATTACTACAAAAATAATTCCTGTTTGTGAATTAATTCATATTACCGGCGACTCCGACAAATCTTCGAATATTCTCGTAAATGAAATTGGTTTAAAAAAATTGTTTTTAATTTAAAAAAATGATGGGGCAAAATACATTTCAGATTCGGTTTCAGTGACCCCAAAAACATATGTTACACTGGGTCTGGTCCAGCGCACCTCGCAAAAATATTTTGTGATCCTGTCCCAAACAGCACGTCCAATTGGAATTACGTCTCTAGATATACACATGAGAAACAAAATATGTTAAAGTGGATCTAATTGAACTAGTACTGACGTACACAGATACACTATGTTTATATTGATAGAATTATGTGATACACAATGTTTAATAATTGTATACCGTATGCACTCAAGATTCTAAACATTTTTATATAACGTAAAGAAGGATCATTAGAATGTTGAAATTTGACGTCCGTACACTCAAAGAAATAGTATGGGTAAATTCAACAAAAAAAAATGGTTAACTAACAATATCGTTACTTTTGTTAAACCAAACTATATTGATGGTATTTTGAACAAGAGGTGATTGTTATTTTAATTAATAAAAAGTTGTCGTACAACAAACTTAAAAAATAGATGAATAAGACTATTATTTTTTTCGTCTGACTATTATTTTGTTGAATTCTGTCAAATTAAACTAGATAATAGTATATTTTATTTTTAACTATTATCGAATTGTAATTCTAACCCAGTATTAGTTCGCTGTATTATTGTACTTGGTAGACAAACCAATATTATTGTTGTCTTCTAGAAGTTCTAAAAGGGAATTACCAGAAAATTTGCTTGCTTACCACGTAGTCTACTACAGAAATTATTCCTAGATGACGCCACATACAAATCACTGACAATAATCAATCATGCATTATCTTATACTCTTATGAATTTATAGAAAATTAATAACATGATTGCAATGTTCAAATTCTCTCAGAGATCATCGATATATTTGGATGGATCTTATAAACGATCTCTAATCTTTGGTTTGGGTCTGATGTCTCAATACTGAGATTTTGGCTAACCAAAAAAAACTTCATCATACAATAAAGTGTAGATCAACCTAAAAATTAGTTGGTGAACAAAAAACAAAGTCGTTGTACTATTTAATTGTAGACCAAATTGAAAATGGTTAGTGAACATAAAAAAATGTCATTGTACTATTTAATTCTTTACAAGAAGATATGATTATTAAACTACTATTTGTTTACGAAAGCAAATAAAGTTGTATGACTATTCTTTTCTGATTGATTTAACTATGAAACTAGATAGGCGCGATTTCATATGCTCTTTTTGGTTGAATTTACCTATCATTTTCTTTGAGTGTACAAGATGCGTCGTGTCTACATTCGACCATTCGAGCATGAAACCGGGTGCGCGCGCAAAGCGTCAGCGTGAGCATACCGGCCAAGTGCATGATACAAAGAACAGAAGGTATGATATTGCGCATGTGGGCGGAGCCAAATCGACAGTTGCTTCGTCACGCGGTGATAATTTTCTACCCGCTTCCTTCGTTAAAGTGAGTTTGCCGATGTCTGTGGAAGTTGTTTTTTGGATTATTTTACTTATTTTAGTGTTCTTGCAATAACCTTGAGTTATAAAAATGCGTTGTGCATTGGTGTCATGTAAAAGTGACAATATGTTTAAAACGTATTTATGCGGAGATAAAGCTCATTCATAGAGAACGATGGTTACTAAGAACACTAAGAATCCCTATTTATTCAAAATTCCAATGAGTTCAGGCAAATCCATGATACAAATTCTTTGTATCATGAGGAAAATCCTATGTAATTTAAAATCCCGCGATCACCGCGTAACGTCTTGCGCCAACCGGACCGAATTTGGAGAACTGAAGATCATACCTTGTATTCTTTGTATCATGGGCCAAGTGTATCTCATGTGTCCTCTTTCCTCTATAAGTGGTCGTAGCCACAAAGAGCAGCCGTTTTTATATTATCATTTGGGAAGCTGGACGTGTGTGTCGTATGTTCCCTGTGCACTTTGAAATGAAAAAAGAAAATTTGAAAAAACGAAGAATGGCTGAAAAGAGAGCTGCAGTAAAGGCTGGCAATGTATAGTATAAGATATATTTGCGTTTTTACTAATGTATGCAATTTAGGGTGGCCCATCTCTATAGGGGGTGAATTTTTTTTTCGTATTTTTTAAGTCTCACCCCACAAAAATATACTATTATACTAGGAATAATTTATGTCAAAGTTTCAGATAATTCGGTGAACGGTAACCCGTGCCGCATTCAGGTAGAAATTTGTAGATAAGATTTTATTACGGTAATACACTGAAATTTTACTTAAAATACAAATATCTACCTCTTTTCTCATAATGTTTTATTGGTGTAATTATTTCCTAGAAATTATTTGTTTTGGAAGTTTGGAAATATAATGCACCTACGGTAGGTTTTTATGTCAGTTTGCAATTGTGTTTTACAGTGGTGACATTATAAGTTCTAGCATACGTTCCTTTTTGAAAAAACATTTAACGATGGCTGATGTTAGATCCTTACGAAAGGATACTTTCATTTACTTAGTTGGACACTATTCGTCACAAATCATTGGCAATAAATTGCCGTCTAATAGACAAGTATTACAAGTGCTCTTTTATAACATTCGTGAAGTCAAGCTAAGTGTACATGAAAGTGCTAAATTAACAATAAAAGAGGTGTCAGTTTTTTGGGATAAAGCTCGCATTCCGACACGTCATGATTTTCATTGTGTTAAACAACTAGATAAACTTTATGCAGAGTGGAGGAACTTACAAAAATCGGCTAAAAGGGCCAGTGCGGGAGTTAAAGAAAAAAAATTCTTTGAAAAATTGGACGATCTTTTTGACATTTCTCATGCAAATGCATTGGAGTTGATGAAAATAGATGAAGATAAGCAGTTTTTAATTAACCAAAGAAAACGGACTTCCTGGATTTATGCATGGTATTGATTACCAACTTGCTTCTCAAGAAAAATCAGCTGAGGAGAAATTACAGAAATTATCCGAACGAATGCAACGAAGTCAACAAGAAAAAGCTAGATTAGAGGAAACAGTCACCTGTCCATCATCAAGTAGTAATTCAGCCGACTCCAACGAAAATGAAGATGACATAATCGAAGCCCAAGAAGAGTTGTTACAAGACCAGCCTGGCCGTCACAGCCAAAAAAGAGGAGATTGTATGGAACATGTAACATCATCACACCAAAAATAGCCGTTGCATTTGATGCTTGCAAAATAAGCGACAGGTATGAAGTCTAATTGATGACATAACGAACTTTTTTTCACCAGTTACGCAAAATTTTACTTTTCATAACTGGTTACATAAAGTAGGACGTTTTGACACTTACGTGTTTTGAAAAGTCTCACTTTATGTGTCAAAATTAGAAAAATATTTTTACCCCCCACAGATTTGGCTTTCCCTTATATACTATTTGACTGACAGGTGCCCCTTAAACGATATTGATTCATCAATACAAAGATTTTCTTCAATTACCAATTCTTCGCAACGATTTTCGAATAATTTTATTATTGGACGTACTTTCCAAAGCTTATCACTATCATCATTACGTTCTTTATTGAGATCCACAATATGTACGTTTTTCTGAAAGATTCAAATCTATTAAGTGATATGCCAATTTCATCCAGAAATTTGATTCTTGTCGCAGGTGCCTAATACAATCTCAGTGTACAAGTTTTCTAATTTCACATTCATTCATATTAATGTTTTTTCCAGTTTTTTTCGCCATTTCAGCAAATATTTAGTTTGGAAAGTTTCACTGATATTTTCATTCTTATTGTCAGGTGGTGACAATTTATGGTGGTGACGAAATGATGTGATGATCAGATCGACGCGACCGACTGATGATACAGATAGCTATGTGCAAACGTTTTTATAAGACACAGTCTCCGATTAAAGAACTTATATCTAGATACATAATGGCTACCTTTTCTTCATATACCTTATTTGCTCCTAACATAGTCACATTATATGTCCATTAAAATGGATAGATGAACATCACATCCCATAGGCAACAGAGGTGGGTATGTGTAGAAGGGAAAATGTAAAATATTGTACCTCTTTTATGTGATAATTATTGGTTAAATTCTAGGAATATTAACGCAGATTGAAAAAATACAATAGGTAAAGATGTTTTATTCAAGGGAAATATGCATTGGAAGGATATTATTTATAATATTATTATTAAAACTATAAATTGAACCTCATCATGTTACGACTATGACCTACTTACTTATGAAACGATCGATTTCTGCAAATGGCACAGCACTGTTGCATGTTGCATTAAATTGTCACTAAACTGTCTAAATATGAACAGAGAATATTATTTAGGTATTAGGCAAATCACAACTTAAAATAAAAAGACTTCTTCACCACATTTTGATCGAAAAACACGAAAAACACTTATTAACATTAATTACGGATACTGTCAAAACTGTCAAACTGAAATTATGATAATCGAACTGCCGCGAATACGCCGATGGGCCAATCAGCAACTTATGGGAAGAAGTGCCTTAGATTGGGAGTCTTTCGGGATCATAAAATTCATGCCATTATGTATCTAGATATAAGTTCTTTAATCGGAGGACACAGTTGCATTTACAACTCACGTGGTTTCTAAGGGGACGGTGTACCAAGTGTATTACCAGAAAAAGCATAACAAAATTAATCAGCTTTAGCAATTGAATGGAATGTGACGTATATGTGTTTTTACTTCAAAAATTCACTATGTTGCTTAACTTTATGCTTCTGGTGATAAATATGGGTTGAAATTGTTATTTTCTTCTTTTTATATCAAAAATATATATAATTGAAGTAACGATTTGAAAAAAATCCACCTTGATGTTTCTATTAAAAAAAATGCTTTTCACAAACTTTTAGGTCCCGTCGGCACGGGAAGGAATATGTCTAAAAGTCTGAAATTTTGAGTGTGTGATTCTTATATGAAATGTAAACTTTCTGGGAGGTGAGATCGAAAAAAATCAATTTTTTTTTATCAAGTATAAATAAGGGACACCCTAATGTATACTTACAAGTTTTGAATACATTTTAATATTCTAGTAAAAGTTCTGTAATTTTCTAGTGTTTTCCTACTTCTGTTTTCTGTTGCACCAATTGATAGCGTTCCGTAACATTCAACGATATGTGGAACGAAAAAAAAGAACAATTTTAAAGCAACTTTTCATAAGATAGACACTTCAGGAAAATAAAAGTTTCGCTGCCCGACCTTTCGTTCTCAAAAAAACTATAATATTAATGAATTTTTTAAAATGCCTATTTTGAGAACGAAAGGTAGATCAGGAGGAAAAACTTTTATTTTCCTGAAGTATCATGAAAAGTTGTTTTATCTTGGACATGGTGTATACAAGGGGTGACAGAGCATCATATACACGGAATAGTATATTTACGTTCAAATTGAGCGGGACAAATGCCATGTGTAAGCAGAGTTTAAGCACAATACCCAATCAATGTGCATCCGATAACACACTGTGGATTACATTATTTGTGTATATGTAAATAGTATACTGTGGCTACATTGTGAGGCGGACGTTTAACCTTTGTGCATACGTGTGTGCCTACAATGTGTAAACGTAGCACATTTACATCGTAGAATTGTGGAACCTTGTGTCTGCATCTAGATACATCGTCACATTGCGAACATATCGTAATCGTTATTTGGTGTGCTGTATGGGGTGTTATTATAGTTATTAAGGTACCAAGGGTGTTAAAAGGATAATAACGCACCGAGGTCGTCAGTGTACTTCCCGAGGGCCTCTGGCCCAAGGGAATGTACGTCGACCGAGGGCATCATTATGTTCCCAAACAGCACGTCCAATTGTAATTACGTCTCTACAAGATATATACATGAGAAACAAAATATGTTAAGGTGGATCTAATTGTTAAACTAGTACTGACGTACACATATGAGATACACTTATGTTTATATTGACAGATTTATGTGATACAACGTTTAATAATTGTATACTGTATGCACTCAAGATTCTAAACATTTTTATATAACGTAAAGAAGGATCATTAGAATGTTGAAATTTGACGTCCGTAGAAGATGCCTACAAGGTTTAAGTCATATGTATGTGTGATGCTTTATATAATACTTGTGCCTACTGCATACACCACATAAAAGTGCGATATATATACATGATACAAATAACTATATATACACTTTTTAGTTGTGTCTTGTCGTGTCTACATTCGACTATTCGAGCATGGAACAGTGTGCGCGCGCAAAGTGTCAGCGTGAGCATACCGGCCATGTGTATCTCATGTGTCCTCTTTCCTCTATAAGAGTGGTCATAGCCACACATACAGCAGGCATTTTTGTTTTTTAACAATATCCAAAACAATTTATATTCGAAAGAGTTTGTAAAGATTCGGCAGTTTTAAAGATATCGAGTTCTTTTAATAATAAAATTAGATTAAAATGCATTAAAAAGCAAAATCTAGTCGTTGCGTGTTCTACTATAAAGTCTTTAAGCAGGTATTCAAACAGAAGTCAGTGGTTGAGTGAGTTAAACATTAGGCGGCGAGGCAAGAGGTACGCGGTTCGATCCGTGCTCACTCTGTCTTTTTTTTTTTTGTTAAAATAGTTGCGAAAAAACTTTCAGTTGTTTTTTTCAAGGTAATAATTGCTTATAAAACCGATGTACGAATATACTTCTTTTCAATTTTAGGTCTGTTTTAGACCATTAAATATTCTATTTATGTTGTAAATGATATATTATACCTGACCGTTTTTTCTCCAACACGTTTCCCAGGTTTGTATAAGTACTTCAACTTAAAACTTTAATTCCTAACTCAGGTGACACTGGTGACAGTTTAATTAAATTAAATAAGTTCTTCTTAATAATTATAAATAAATAAAAATACTAGTAACTCGAAAAATTCAGGTTTGGGAACACGTAAAAAATAGAAAAAAAAAGAGAACTTGAAAGATTTTCATATATTTTAAATAAGGCTAGAAATTCAATTTCACACATAATAAAGACTTCATACACATCATAAATACTGCTTTTAGCATCCGAAATAACAATCACCACGATAGCTCAGTTGGTAGAAGCGTCAGTACTGTAATACGGACAACAGAAACGTGTAGGTTCGATCCCTACCCACCGCAATTGGCAAAGGTAAGTAAAAATGAATTTAATAACTTAATAATAAACATTATAATTTACAGGCAACCCTTGTGAGAAGAAATTGGAGTGATGGTGAACAATATTAGATATGTTAATGTAAATAAAATATACGGATGGCTAACAAATAAATTCAATTCATAGGACAAAACGTATATGCATTAATTAATTACTTTATTTTTATCAAGTAGACTTACTAACTAGTATGTAGTTTTATATGTTCCCATTGCTAAAAACCTGTGGGGGGATTACCAAATATAACCTGAAAAAATTAACGTCTAGCATAAGACGTCATTCGTCTGAGACATTAGGAAGTCAATCACTGTGCATCCGATAACACACTGTGGATCAAATTATCTGTGTGTATGTAAATGGTATACTGTGGCTACATTGTGAGGCGGACGTTTAACCTTTGTGCATACGTGTTTGCCTACAATGTGTAAACGTAGCACATTTACATCGTAGAATTGTGTAACCTTGTGTCTGCATCTAGATACTTCGTCACAATGCGAACACTTCGTAATCGTTATTTGGTGTGCTGTATGGGTTGTTATTTAATTCGAATTTTTTTTTGACATTTACGGTTTATTAATTTGACATCTATTATGTTCAGAACGATTTGATTTAAAAGAGAGTAAAAATCAAAATTGTTTGTAAACGCCGCCATTGCATAGCAACGCATTTTGTTTGTCAATAACGCTATCATAATTTACTTGTTTTGGGTTGTGTTATTATTTTATAATGCCCTAGGGCGTTATTTGTCATTTAATGTATCTCAAAATAGGGTGGTTATTGTAAAATAACAGAGTTGTAGGACATTAATGTTCTTAATATTAGTTGTTTAAATATTGTATATATAAAACAAAATCTATTAACTTGAACTGCAATTAGTGATCAGGGAGCAACAAACAGTCGGAAATCGTATCCAACTTATTCAAATGCGAAATATTTGATTATCTTATATTTTCAGCATCTTAATATAAAATATGTCGTCCATATTGATTTCTAACATTATTCTCGTGTTCAGGAGGTTAAAATTAACTAGAATCATGCTTTTCATACAAAATTTAGGCAAGGTAATTTTTTTCTCAAAAAAATCACAGCCATCTTGGTTCCTAAGGGAAAATATTGACGCGTCCTAACCGAAAATGAATCTCCTTGGAGTAACGAATACCCATGCCAAATGGCATATTGTGAACTTGAGTTGTCGAGAGCCCCTGCTAAAATAATCGAAGTAAGGAAATAAAAAACGTTTTAAATGAGTTGGTACAAATTTAACTTTTTTAAATAAAGCAATTGGCAATTTTTTGTAGCTTCCTAGGAGAAACAGGAATTCATATTTGCGTCAAATGACCCTATGGAATTTATGCGGCGTACCACACCCACAATTAACAAAAAAAAAAAAAATTCTGAACCTCTTCCTTTTTAAATAATAAAAAAAAAGGATTAATTAAGATGGTTCAAGAATTTAAACCGTACATTGTACATTGCTCAAAACTTGTAGCCTTACTGAATATAATAGTATATTACGTAATGAGTGTTGTAAGAAGCATATTACGCACGAATGGAAAAGTTACGCACGATGCCGCGTAGCGGGCGAGTGCGTATTTCCATGAGTGGGAAATTGCTTTACAACTCGAATTATGTACTATATACTTTACTTACGATCATATTTATTTATTTATTTATTTAGTAAAATCTGGATTTAGTTTACAAGTCAACAATATTATTCAACAAATATTATGTCAGTTTTGACAGCGTTTGAAAATTATGTAGGCGCATTTGTTTTTTTAAACCCCGCGTCAACGATATAAGCCACCTAGAATTGTGTGTCCCGTGAGTTTTGTTTACAATATGTAAAATTCAACTTACATGCATGGCAGGTAGTGTGTTTTTTACAATTTACAGTAGTGATCGTAGGTAAACAATATTTATCTATCTTCCTACCGACCACATATATTTACAAACACAAAAAAATATGGAAATCAATAAAAAATTTAAAATTTGACTTATGGAATCGAGAGAAAACGGTTCCGGTTTCGTTCCCAGGTAAATTTTAAATATGGCATTCAGCTCGGTGATTTTGAAGGGTTCTGGTTCCGAGTCCTGCTACCCTTTCTCCTTTGCAATTTCTGTGCCAGATTATCTACTCGTTTATTATGGGCAAAATAACATTCTGGAATGTCTTTTACTAAAAAAGTGGAAATCTTTTGAAAAGTTTAATTTTTCCTCGCAGTCTCCCTTGCCATTTAAATTAGATCTATACGGTACTTTTGTGTACAGTCGTGGAAAAATTCGGTATAAAGTGTTAAAATTTATTTTGGGAAAATCGCTCGAATATGACAAAAGGTTCATATTGATTGCCATATTTTGATATATTATTTTTAAATTTTTTAGGAACATCTTCACAAAGCTATGACGTCATAAATTGTTTTAAATAGAATCTTAATTTTTTTGCCACGCAATTTGAAAGAGCGCATTTTTTACATACCATACGGTAAATATGTATACGGTAAATATGTATATCGACGTTCCGTGAGGAAATTTTTAAGAAAAACTATTTTGATATTTAAAATAACTAACTTTACTAGATATCAAGAAATTCCAAAAACAACTAAATCAAATATTCAAATTGCGCTCCAATTAATAGCCAAAACGGCTAATAAACTTTTTTGAATGTTGTCTATAATTTCCACATTCACTGAGCGATTCACGTATACTTTGCTTTTAAGATATCCCCATAGAATGTAATCGAGGAGCGTAAGATCTAGCTAGCCACTGAATTGCGTCCCATCTTCCTATCCAAATATTCAGAAATGATTTATTTAAATAGGTTTGGACAGGAGCTGAGCAATGAGGTGCTGCATCTTGTTAAAAGAAGAAGTTATTTCTCGGAAGATCGGGATTTTCTGCATGTGGATACAAAGTTACCAGTGTGAGAATAATGCAAATATCTCGCACCGGTTAGGGTCTTGTCAAAGAAATAAAGACCCAAAATTTTCCTCCAACTACCCCACACCACGTATTCAATTTTTGAGAGTTCTCGCGCCTCGAGTGTTTCGTAGGTGTCACATCAAGTCAATAGTTTTTTTTAGAGCAGAAATCACGTATACACCTAAATATAACTGGAACGGATTGCATTATGCATTAGATTCGGCATTAAAACTTTAGGAAATGAAAATAGAAATATTATATATTTTTCTTGCATAACTAGTGATGCTTTTATATGTTTTACTAGACTACTTTTTCCATTTGCCTGATTAAATTAATGTTCTAATAAAAAATTCAGAACTTTAGAGTGGAAGACTAAAAACTTTCTAGTTTGCCTGAACAAAATCCGATATTCATAGGTTCATATTGCGAAGAGCTTTGGTAATCTAATATGCTTCTCGAGTCGTGTAAAATTTATTCGGTCTCTTAGTTTTTACATCTTTCAATAATAAAATGTCATATTTATTCTGTTATTTTATCGATTCATCGAATTTCCCGACATGAGGCTTCTTTGTATTCATGTAGGCATTTTCTGAGGCCAAAAATTATATTTCATCTTGCTTGTCAAATGTAAGATACCGTCCTAATGTTTAAAATTTGGAAACGTTTTATGCAAGAATCGCATATAATTTATTATTTGATAATTAGTCATAATAATAATACGATTTAGTAGTTACTTCAAACTGTCTCTAATTTTATGAGGTAAGAACGGTCTTTTTGTGTTTATCTCAATTTTGTGCCCAATTGCTGCGTGTGTAAAAAATATTTTAAGCTCAATTTTACGACTAATCTACAGAAAACATAAAATGATCTTAACTATCACCTTCAGTTTGAGAGTTGCTGTTTTCTGCTTTTATATAATTTGATTACAGAATTTTTTTTCTCCAATTATTATATTTCATATTAATGGTCAGAGCCTAATGTATCATCACATACTGCCCAGTCAAATTAGGGTCAAATTAGCTGGAAAACATAATGAATCAGCATTGAACTATCTCAATATGAACATATGAACAAGCTCTCTCGGGTTGCCAGTAATTTTTTATAATTTTTTTTAAGTAACAGTTGGAGGGGAATTTCTAGAATTCATGAACTCTTGGCCGAATTTCACGGTTTCTTTTGCTTCGGCAGAGTGAGCAAACTCAGAGATGATCAGTATCTTACTGCAGCTGTCAACGACTTTTTACCAATTTTGTGCAGGGCGCACGCTGGAGCTGCGCTGCTGTAACGCAGCAAAAAATCAAAACCGAAACGAAAGACAAGAATTTGAAGGGCAGGACTGAGACCTATCACTAGGGCGTTCATTGAGATGAAACACACGACGGCTAAATTAAACACAAAACGCCTCTATTTCTGTAAAACTAACCCGGTACAGGGGGTGTAGATTAAATAACTCAAACCACAATAAATTGGGCAATTCGACCAGCAACTTATGAATTGTTGCTTAAAAATATGGTAGAAAATTGTTAACAGTCTGAGAGCGTTTGCTCAGGTGACAAAAGTAAAGTGTTGGTCAATTCAGCAAGTTATATTAGGAGCCGCGAGACAACAAAATTGTTTAAAAAATTAAAGAGCATCCGTCAAGTGCAGAAGTTACTCGTAGGAACATAATCGAGTTTGCTCACCCCGCCAAGCAAAACAAACCGTGAAACTTGGCCAGTAGTTTATAAATTCTAGGATATCCCCTCCAATTAGGAAGTTTCCTATTTTAGAAATATCTAGATAACTAGTCAAACAAAAAAAAAATTATCTCGATATCTGAAAAACTCACGAACTTATATTCAATTTCTTATTTGAATACTTCGCCTCGGCTGAAGTTCACCGTGACGTCACAATAAACAACGCGCTGACTTGCCATGCAGGCGGCGCGCCGTATGTTCCCTTTATTTAGTGTATGTGCTCGATTTTCTAAAATGTCACATAATGTCACTTTTGATTCGTTCGTGCCGAGCCGAATATTCGAATTTCGCCGTGCAATTTACGATCAGGTTTATCTGGAACACTTCCTCTTTACGTCGCGACAACATACGGCCTTCCCAATGGTGTTTTTCGAAAAATATGAACGTGCCAAAATTGCATGTTTTAGCAATTTTTTCGGCTCTCAAATGCAAGCTGGCTATAAACTGCCGGTGCCTGCCAGCGAGTATAAAGGTGCCCGCCTCCGCTCGCTCTTGGCGGAATCATGTATTGTGACGTAATCAAGCCTCAGCCCAGATGATCGCAGCATTTTAAACTTGGAAGGACCATAACTTTTTTATTTATAGAGATATATTTTTTTAAAATTACAGAGAAAATGAGAAAAATGGAAACTTCCTAATTGTTGCTTAAAAAATTGGTAAAAAAATATTGACAACTCGAGTTTGCCCACGTTGGAAACCGAATAACTGGCCAAGAATAACCTGTCAAATTTAAATAAGGTACGAAATGATGATGGTATGAACCACGGTGTATTAAATAGTTGATCCGACATATGGCACTTTCCTATAATAATAATGGCTTTATAAGTGCATGGTTTCTATTTACTTTAGTAGATGGCGCGGACTTTAGGGTCCTACAATTACCTGTAGACGAATTTGCCATGCTGCATGTAGTGTTGCTTAAAAATAGCTGATTTTTTAAAATTTAGCGCCAGCGTATAGGGCATCTGCACGTGATGTCGCAGCTAACCTCAAAAATATATATTTCTTAAGATTTACAAGTGTTACGTAGCTATTATTAAAATTTCTGCCTGGTTCCTGTACTTTCAACCAAAATCTAGTTCAATGTAATGTTTGTGACGTTTTAAATAATTTGTCACAATAAAATAAGACACTTTTTGCAGGTTAGGAATCTAACCTATAATTAGCAGCCTATTTTTATTAATCAACAATATAGAAAAATTATTTGCATGAATTGTTAAATATTTGCTTGGGGTCAGTATGGCTCCAAGCTAAAAATGAGTATACAAACATTAAAAAAGAGAATGAACCAAAAAAACTTAAAAATTGAGGTTATGTTTGTTATATGATGCACATGCCCTAGAATGTATTTCCTCTAACTACTTAATGTCAGATGTCACTGCACTCTTGTTTCACTAAACACAAACGAAATGCCGGGAATGTATGCAACACTGTATGCACGTATGCACAGAATCTGTAAAATTATCTTTCTTTGCGTAAGTAATGACAGATCCTATTGCTCCTGCCATCTATTACATTATGTACAAAGTAAGCAGTTATAAAGCCATTGTGCGGGTTCTTGTCGCATCATCTGTTTAATACACCCTGGTATGAACTAACCATAAATAATCTCATTTTATTCGGCTAACCTCTCAAACCCGTAGACAGAATAGCTCTATACTAAATCCGCAAGAGGAGGATAGTAATAACGTGATCGGCACGTGCAAAGAATTCTATTGGAGTTTGTAATGTAATTCAAAGTAAATTTTATAAAGACGTATCATCACTATCCACCTCTTATTTATTTAGATTTGGATAGTTGTTAAATTCGTCCATCTTATTCACAACGTCTTGGCGAATGTTTTGTGATCCATACATTAGTCCAGTTGATGTTTTTTTGCTGCATGGCATGACTAACAGCATCACGCCATTTGGCGCAGTTACCTGGCGTCCTATTCGCCTTTTGCCATCTGGTTTTTCCTGAACTACCAACCGTTCTAATTGCTTTCTCTCCGGATGATGTGATCGAAAATTAGACAATTCATCTATGATGTACTGCATTGATGTTATTATTATTACTGGATATATGTTGCACAATTTAATTAATTTAAGTCAATATATAACTTGTTCGAAAGCTCGGCTTTGTACAACGTTTTAAATATTAATTTAAAGATTGACTATAACATATTCCTAAAAAAAATTCCTTGTGCCATAAGCACAAATTTAAAAGCAATTGAGTGCAGAACGATAAACCAGTATTTCTCTGTCCATAAAAATAAAATGAAACAGCAAATCTCATAAAGAACCGAGTTTTTATAAACAGTCTAATTGATTTCCATCAAATACCCGTCAATATTGACTATGATGGGACTCCCACGCGGATCCTTTAAACCTTAGAATATATAGAAATCATTTCAAAACAAACTTCCTAAATAAACTGGGAAATCTACGCATTTCAGAAACAGTATTTCGCCACTATGCTATAAGTTAGGGATAATTACAAGTTAGGCAAATAAAATATTCGATATTTGAAGAGCTGGAAATGACAGCCAATCAGGCAGGGGAGGGACTTATTAACCTGGGAAGGGAAAATAAAACGCGAATAAGCTTCTGCAACGCACACTTCGGTTCATCCTTAGAAGTGCAAAGAGAAAATAAAAACAAAATTAATTAGTACTTAGGGAAGGTATAAGAACCAAAGGAAAAACCTCAATGAATCGAATTATTATCAATATAAATTAGGCTACAAACACTTTTAAATATTTATGTCATTGTATAGGATATTTCCATGGAAACTGTGCCTTAGGGTGATCCATTTTTTTAAGTTTAGAATTTAGGTTCTTCACAAGGTTGCTCTTTTTTCATATCACCTAAGTTACTCCCCTATAAAATTTCAGCAAAATTTAACAATATTTATGGGTCGGTAGGACTAATCACTTTTAGGAGTAAGAAGGAAGTTGTTATTTTTATTAGCTTATTAAGGACCTGTTTATCAATGAGGGGTTAAATATGCGCGTTAGCTAGCCCTGGGCTAACTTTAACCTCGGAGCAAAGTGAGTGTTAAACTGGCATCCGTTTATCTACCACATTTTATGTGTGGGTTAGGAAACCCTTGAATGGCCGAAAAATGAGTAATTTTTTGTTTGTTAGCTTTTAAGTTTCTGTTACTAAGTTAAAAGCATTTGTTTGTTTTTGTCGAAAAGTCACCTGACAGTGACAGCAACGAGCAACAATAATAATTATAATATAAACAAGATAAAGCTTGTCTATTAAATGTTAGGCAAGTAAAAGATCCCTACTCTTCTTACGAGAAGCGGTTCGGCAAAATTTCCAGGTTTGCGGGTAGCTCGTCTCCTGGCGTCGGTGATAGGCCCTGGGTAGCGGAAATAGGCCGACGTTAAATAAATAGATAAAAAATATATATATATATAAACTAGAATATTTTCTGGTCGATAGTAACATTTTTATTTTAAGAAAATGAGCGAAATCCCAATAAAGGTAGGCAGGGACCCCAATTTTTCATCATCAGAGCGGTTGCTATTAATTAAAATAGCAAATAATTATAAACACATAGTAGAATTAAAAAAAATGATGCAATATCTTGCAGGGAAAAAGAAGCTAAGCGATTTCTACAATGCAATAAACTAGATTTTAATATTTGCTTTTTAGCTACATTAGAAAACTAAGTCCGAAAGTCGATATGATAAGTTTATAAAAGGTAGATTAACCTGGCTTGGGTGCGTCCAAAGAATGGATGAGGAAAGAACGGCAAGAGTAATGCAATGGAAGCCAACGGGGAAGAGACATAGAGAACGGCCACGTAAAAGATGGATTGAGGATGTGGAGCAATATATTAGGACAATAAGTTAGAGAATGGAGAAGATCTGAGAGAGCAGAATGGCAGAAAAGATAAAAGGTGATGATGCGTAGTTTACTTACAAAATAGAAAAAATATGAAAACAATGAAATTTGTTAATGAATAACGCCAGAAGGTCTTGGTAGCCCTTGCTGTTTTCACCCAACTTTGTTCTTTCATTTGCAATTAAAACCTGAGTTATCATATAAATAAAAGGTCTAATGAAAACTAAATATAAGTTTTTCGCCTAAACCTGAATTATCATCTCACTTAAAAAATCCTTAAGAAATAAATGACAGTTTTATTTCAATTTTTTAAAATAATGACTCGATTAATATTTGTACTGATATGAGCATGAATCCTAACAGATTTATCATTCAAGTTAGTTGACTCTAGTGCTACAATATCTGTGGTTAATGGTCTAAAATCTAACGCAGCTGGTTTTGTCAAATTTTCTCTTGTCATGTTACATTACGTTAGCTGTCTGTTATTATAGATTGTTAATCATATCGTAAATTTATGCCTGGATATTGGTTACTCCCCTGCATTATGGAAACAAGTATTGGTAACTTCTATTCCCAAAATAAATTAGCCCGTTGAATTAACAGATTTGCGTCCTATAAACCTGTCCGAATTCTCTACAATTTGTTTTCGCATAACACTACTACTGCTCTTTTAAATCTTATAACTTTTTCCAGTAAATGCACTCTATGAAACTGAATGGCAAAATTATTTTCATATAATGTGTACTGAGTGCTGATTTTTGAAACGAGCTCTAGCAGCTCGCGCAATCGCAGCTGGCGGACACGACTAATCTAAAGGGAATAAGAACATTTACTATAATCGATGAATTTTTGAAGAGTTCCTCGAATAGTAGTGAGGATGACATTATAGTATAGTTGTCTTCACTTCTACTAAGCACTCAAAAAATATTAGCGCCTTTGACCATCAAACACGCCACACCTCACAGCCAAAGACGCCGACATTTCTTACACGCTTAACAAGTGTGTAGTCAACTTTAACCAGCACAGTGAAAGAAAAGGTTAACGCACCTACCAAAAATTCATAATTTTTCCGGTAATGTGGTACATTCATAGGAGTACATGTCGTCATTTGCATGTACACGATGTGAAGTCAGTGTTCTTCACTTGAAAAAGTTACTGGTGACGACTTCATTAGAGCATAAATTTAAAATAATGTGTGGTTTTGAAATCTTTAGATTATTCTAAAGTCTTTTATAAAACTAATCATAAATTGATGTGCGAAAAATTTAAATATTAGGATTTTAACGCCATATCACTAAACTTTCTTAAATCTTATTTGCTATACATCAGTTGGTAACACTGGATGATGTAGTATTTGGTCAGCAACCAATAGTCCCGGAAGTACTTTAATGTGTATGCATACTTAATTCTCATGAAATATTTAAATAATGATCTAATTTAAACATTGCATGAAAATTATGAACAAATGTGTGTGTATGTTTCAACACAGATAACGAATGAAGTAGTCTAAAATAAGAAACGCAGAGCTATGCTACTTAACCGATATTGTGTAATATAATTGTTTAAAATGAAACGAGAATTCTTCTTTGAAAGGACACAACAGGGTTGAATCCTAAAATACCTGTGGTTACTTTAAAGACAAACAACATAATGACATCGTTGGCTATAAAAATGCAAGCAAGAGTTCCCTGCTGTCTGTTGATCTTCCCTACGGTAGACTGAATTCACTTTAGCATTAGCTAATAAATTTTGCAAACTTCAGCAAAGTAAACTTAATAATTGGTGTAGGAGCTTGGGTAGCAACTGTGTTGACTTCTATGGTAAGGAAATTAGCCTCTAGAATTGATATTTTACATGTTCGTGTTCATATATGTATATACGGACCGGTTCATTATAAGGATAGGACGTATTAAATGTAGTGAGAAAGAACATCAATGGTATAGTCTCGGCAAGATTTCGATTACAGTACGTTGTTGTCAGTTTTCAGGGAATTTAAGTTGCTTTTAAGTTTACCTTCTTAAACCCTGTCCATACAGAGACCCATGTCTTGCCGGCAGTACGCTGCACAGTGGGACAGAAATATCTGTCTCCATCAAAACTTTGAAATTTTCTGTTCTGTACCATATGTAGGAACTAATGTAAAAAACCGCTGCCCAAGGAATCACTACTTCCACATCCGGATTTTCTATCCAAGTCACATAACGAAAAAATTTTGTATCTGGAAATAATTGTTTATGGAACTTTAATAATATAATATTTGAAATCCTCTACACCAAAAAACCATAAAACGATACCCCACATCGGTAGTGGGGTGGGGGTGACGACAGGGGGTGGGAGTGGGGGGTGGATAAAGTAAAAAAATATTTTGAGGTTTCTGGTTCTTGTACACACACTAAATCACATTTTTTTTCATCCTCTTTAATAATGGGGTGGGGGTGGTAATGGGGGTGGCTAATGCCAAATTTTTTTTGAGACCTTAGCTTCTCTTGTCTATACTAAATATCAATTTTATGAACTCTTACCTGCTTGATTTACCTATTTACTCCAAATTTACCCCAATTTACCCCCCTTCGACGAAACAAGATGAAAATATAATCTAGTTCTAGATCTCATTAAAGTACATATGTGTACCAAATTTCAAGTCAATATCTCAAACGGTTCCGGAGTAAACGTGCACACAAAAAAAGTTACAGACCGACAGACAGACCGACAGAAATTTTTTTCGCTCAAACTTGAAATCTCGACGTTTCATGATATTCTAAGCGTATTTAAACAATAAAAATTTAAAAAAAACTTTTTGTCGTTACTATACTTCCACTGGATATGAAAGTAAATATCTTAAAAACTCGTGAGAATTTAGAAGATCTAAAAGGTCTTTAGGAAGCAGATGATTTCTTGGGTAGATTAATAATGCGTATAACAAATCAGTATTTGTAGTCACTTTAGAGATTTTTCGAGTGTTTTTCTCGATAGAATTTTAAGTCTTTATGACGGGCTTCCTGCGCTTCCTCTGACAATTGGCCTATCTTGCGGACAGTAGCAGGAAAATAATACCATAAATAACAAAGGTGCAAAAAGGGGCAACTCACCTTTTGCACAAAGACAACACAGACTTAATATAATTGTTAAATCAAAAAATCGGTGCGCGTACTTAGCACAGTTAAAAGTCTCGATAAAACTGACATACATTTAGAACACTTATTGTATTAACCAGTAACCACTATGGCTTGTATCACTGAAAGGTATAGTGATCTCTACATGTTATTGTACTTTTCCCAGGATAGGTTGACATGTTCTCTACCTGATAAGCAAACATTAAAGCCCGCTGTGCGCTGCTTACATAACAAATTTATGAAGTTGTATACAGTCAATTCTTATGTTTTATTTGGAAAACATTCCTATTTCCTTTTAGGTGGGTGAATCACCTAGTAACCTCTAGAGTTTTATTAACCGAATCTGCTTCCTCATTCTATAACTTGTCAGAGAACTACAAACTTAATTATTTCTTTCTTTCCTATACATTTATTCTTTTCTTTTTGTACCATGTGTTTGCTTTTCTGAATTATTCTTCCTAATCACATAATTTTAATTTTTAATTGAACCAAAAATTTAAATAAACGCCAACTAAAATTGTCGCTCCCGTCCTAGTAAATTATTCTAAGCAGGTTTTTGATTTGTCGTCTTTTCCTATAGCAGCAACCAAAAAGTTTTCCAGCAGTGATACGCCATCTTTTTATTCAATAAGTTTAAATATTCCCCTTTGAGAAAAGTTCCCCTCATTACCTTTAATTCGGCTCAAGGAGCCCGAACATCATATTTATTTTTAGTTTATCTGATCCCATCCCGTCCAGATCTTTAATTGTCATAGCGTTGTGCATTGTGAATGTCTGGCTGGCTCCCAGCTGATTTTACTCGGTAATCCTGGATCTGTACAGAAAGAATATGGATAATTTTTTTCTTATTTCAACTTGGTGAAACCCTTAGGAGAAACATGGCGATCGCAAGGTAACAATTTATTAGTAGAAGACAAATTGTGTAAAGTGAACATCACATCACACTTTGTGGTTTGATTTTATTACAAATAAGACTATTATAGGTAAATATTTTTCAGTTTTTTATGGACTTTTTGGATCTAATGAAAACTGTGGTATCGTCTGCAAACAAAACAGATGTGAGAAATTTTGAAAGAAACATATCATTAATATAGAGTAAAAACTATGAGTCCTAATATGGAGTCCTGAGGTACACCTGTCTTTAAAATTTCTTGGCTTGACAGTATGTCAATAAATTTAACAATTCTAATATTTTATACCATTGACTATGTAATCGAAACTAGCATATTTTTTGTTTTTTATATAATTTTCATTTATATGGTTGAGATCAGTGACCGCGCTAGAATTTTCAGACCGGAGGAGTACAATTTCTTAGTCTTCTTATTTTATTTTTTTTTCTTCGTTTATTAGGTTTTAGGAATAGCTCCATAAAACCAGTCACAGTTTTAATATCAGAAAAATTATATGTGTACCTAAACTAAAAAAACAGAACACAACGAATGGATATGGATAGGAAAAAATTGAAATCAAATACAGGGGCACAATTTCTTGTCGCCTAGGAGCCCGTCGAGGCATTTTAAAATTTTACACACAATACTGGACCATGGAACGAGGGAAAATTATACACTAAGGATAAAAATTTTGTCTAAGCAACCGCCGTTACAACCCGTGAAGATCTGGAGCTAAGAGTAAGACGCGCAATTAATACCATAACGGCCCAGAAATTGACGCATATTCTTCGAAAAACAGCTATGCGAGTTCGGAAGTGCATTGACGTTAATGGACAGCATTTTGAACAATTGTAATGTGTTCATTTTCCAAAGCCACCTTATGTACAACAAGATAATTAGAACAAAATTGTATTTTCTTATTTTCTCTTAGCTGTAATTTTGTTTGTATTTATCGCACATTTTAATACGACATATGAATAAATTCCTTATTAATAGTACTAATAAACGGTACCACGGTACCAATATGGAATCGGTACCATTTGAAAAGATTGAGTTTTGCCCCAAAAACCATTTTGATGAACTTTATTTGCTCATAAATCGTAATTTTGATTTTTCTAGCATTACAGTCATTTAGAATAAATCGGAACCGTCATGGCACACTTAAATGGAAAATCAAAAATTATATTATAAAAAATATTGACGTTTGAAATGTCACTTATTTGGTATCGTTGGATTCAGAAAATTATGCAGAATTCAAAAATGCAATAATATACAGGGCGTTTCATTTAAAAACCGAAAGTTAGTGTCACTTATAGGATATCCCAAATTTCAATTAATTATCTTCAAAACCAAAGGAGAAAAGGTGATCCTGTTGCACCCGGTATACCAACCCCTGAAATACTATTTAAATTGAAATTCAATCAATTGCATAATAAAATTGTATTTACATTAGGAATAATTTAAATAATTTTAAGTAAATTATATTTAACAAAAAAGAAATACCTATTAGTGATGCTTTCTTTATTCAGGAACTTGAGACTGTATTCCAAGAAGAAACTTATACGTTTGATTACGTGACAAAGTGTGGTGACAGCAGACAATTTATCTGATTATATTATGGGAATTTTACAAATCCACAATGCTTATCATTGTTATTATTACTTCATTGTTGGGCAGCTTTATTTAATTGATAGACGCTTCTCCTATGGGCATTGGCTCCAGAACATATGTGAAGAGCCCCAATAAGTTTCTTTCCGCTAATTAATACAATAACAATTATTTTAAAATATACGTTTGGCCCACAGCGCTCCGCCTCAAAAATCTCCTCCAAAAAAACTTATTTTATATCACTATTTGCTCCTATATCCACAGGTATAGTACATTATACTACAACATGATGTAAGAGTCAACCTACGAATATTCTTAAGGGAAAATAACGTTGAAAAATCTTATTGTTGCATTTACTTATTAACGAAAACAATTTTATTTAAATTTTCTAACAACCACGCTGGCGGTTCCTTGAGTTACATGGAAGCATACATTCAGAAGTTGGCACAAAACTTAAATTAACTAAACGTACAAGCGTTCCTTTAACAATTACCTGCCTAATTTATAACTTTGTCGAGTTTGTTAATATACTACAACACAAACTTTCGACTACCTGATTCAGCTCCGCTAAAAATTATATGTAGTAAGGGAACATTATTTTACTCGACTCTAGTTAAATAAAGGATTGGAAAGTTGAGAAAACTCATCTACATAATAGATACGCTGAAAGTTTAATCAGTTTCGTCATGCGGGACTTGCCGCAGTTTAAACAGGAAGTTCTCCGAATTTACAACAAAATTAATATTTATGTACACGTAAAAAATTAATAGGATTAATTGTTGACGATAAAGCAAAATCTTTCTAACGGCGGTTTTGACTTTTATTCAGGGACAGAAGAAAAATGTTCGCTACTAATAGTGGTTTGCACAATTTTATTATTTAGCACAAGATTATATAGTAGACCTAAACAGGGTGTTTCTAAAGTAGCATTCTAAACTTCTACAACATGCAGTAGGTATTCATCGGAAAAAGTCAAAATGTTCTCAAGAATATCCCCTTGGAGATTTACAGGCCCTTAGAGGGGTTCAAATGAAATTTGATTTTTTCTATTATTTGAAAGATGGTAAGAAATAAATAGACAAAATTTTGAGAACTCACTTAATTTTTCATAAGATGCACTTTACCTTGGCCGGAAAAGAAGGGTAATGAAGATTTGAACTGTCAAGCAGCCATGTAATTGAACGACGTTTGGTCAATGAATGCCCAAAAGGGGATTGTAGAGGACATGGGGGGGGGGGAGAATTTTCCTCTTCAGGAATGTGTTGGAGGTAGATAGGAGGTAAAGATACTAATAATCCCCGCCCCTAGCCCTGTCGCTTCAGGGGGGAGGGGGGTGGAAAGGTCCCTTTTTTCGATTCTTGGCTTAGAACTTTGAAACGATGCGTCGCACGGAAAAAGTTCTATGCAAAATTAAACATAATTAAATTTACTACAAGAATGCTTATATTCATTATCTTCCTATGTGTTATAGTTTCCGAAATATTCGACAGCGAAAATCAATAATTATCACTCTTAAATCGAAATAGAGCATCCGAAAATCTACAAAACCACATTAACTCACTGCAGGACTGGTTACAGAGATGGAAAATCAAAGTCAAGAGTTAAAAATCCACTCGAGTCACCTTCACGACGAAACGAAGTAGATGTCCTCAGGTCACTATATATAACACACCGATACCTGTAAAATCTAAAGTCAAATTATTTCAAAAATCCCAATTATCAACAGAAAATAAAATACTCATATATAAGACTATATTAAAGCCTATCTGGACCTATGGCATAGAATTATGGGGTTGTAGCAAATCATCGAACACCAAAATACTCCAAACTTTCAAATCCAGAATGCTTCGAATCATAACAAATGCCCCATGGTATGTATCTAACCAAATCCTTCCTTTCATAAATGATGTGATTAGCAGATATGCCACCAAATATAGAGATCATATTAGTGACCATAACAACCAGTTCGTCAGGGAATTAGCAACACAGTTCTTGGTGAACAAGATTAAACAGACAATGGCCAGAAGACCTAGCTAGGTGAAGATAGGTGGACCATCATTGGATGGTAACCAACTCAAGACAAGCAACGCACCCAAACCATTTACTTATCACTCCGTAGTATAATTAGAGTAGATTGTAAATAAGCAACAAAAGTGAATAATAATAAAAAAAGTCTGGATGTGAAAATCGAGCAAGGCGTCTGTACTCGGCAACCTAGGTGAACAGAAGATACCAGAATCGAAAAGTTTTTCAGAACATTCACCGACACTTATTAAGAGAGAGAGAGAGAGAGAGAGAGAGAGAGAGAGAGAGAGAGAGAGAGAGAGAGTGGAATAGCTCTTTGAGCTTATGAGAACACCGACGATAGAAGAGCTTTTCTTGAGAATAGATGAACGAAATCTCAAATTGGTGTAAGAAAATTGCGCATATGCTTAACTTTTAAGTTTTGTTATAGTTTGGCGAGTTCTTCACGAACAACTTCTTCAACTTTTCTTTATACATCGTGTCCAAGTTTTAAATCCCCACGCCTATAATTCTGCCAATAGTTGTTGCAAAAGCTAATTTTTCATCTCACGTTTTGTTTACCGATTCGGCAAATTTCAACAGAGACAGCAATGTCAAAATTCACAACTACCATGAAAGGATTGAAGAAAATCCACAAGTTTTTTTCCTATCCAGACATCAGATTTGGTTTTTAATCAACGTTTGGGAGGGGATTTTAGATGATAGACCAATCGGACCATTTGTGTTGCCTAACCGATTAAATGGCCAGGATTATTATTATGTTTTTGTCAACAAATTGCCGGAACTTTTAGAAAATGTACCCTTGAATAACCGGAATAAGTGATTTATGCAGGATGGAGCGCCACCACATTATATAATTCATGTATGGCAAAATTTAGAAGAAGCGTATGAGGAAAACTGGATTGGTTGCCCCCCCCCTCCCTCGAACCTCCTGGATTATATTTTGTGGGGCCATCTCAGGACGAAAGTTTATGCAACACCGGATGATACCATCACGCAATTGCGCAAGAGAGGTGAACTCGCATGCATGGAAATAAGGATTTAGTTTTGTATTCTTATATTTATTATATGTGTGTTTATTTACCTTTTACCGTTTTTCATTATTATAATTTAATATTACCATTATTTTAAATATTAAGATGCAAACGTGTTACTAGTCTTAGTTTCTTGTTTTACAGTCATTATTGTTTTCTTAGTTCGTAGTATATACTATTTTATTCGAACAAATAGTAACGTTTCTGAATTTCTTCTATATTACTTCCACATCCAGTGGAAGTATAGTAACGACAAAAAAATTTCTAAAAATTTTTATTGTTCAAATAGGCTTAAAATGTCATGAAACGTCGAGATTTTAAGTTTCAGCGAAAAAAAAATTTGCCTGTCTGTCGGTCTGTCTGTCTGTAACTTTTTTTGTGCGCACGTTTACTCTGGAACCGTTTAAGATATTGACTTGAAATTTGGTACACGTATGTGCTTTAACGAGATCTGGAACTAGATTATATTTTCATGTTGTTTCTACGAAGAGTTGGGGTAAATTTGGGGTAAATGTGTAAATCAAGCAGGTAAGAGTCGATAAAATTGGTATTTAGTATATACAAGAGAAGCTAGGGTCTCAAAAAAATTTTTGGCATTAGCCACCCCCATTATCATCCTCACCCCCTTATTAAAGGGGATGAAAGAAAATTGTGATTTAGTGTATATACAAGAACCAGAAACCTCAAAATATTCTTTTACTTCATCAACCCCCACTACCACCCCCCTATCACCACCCCACTACCGATGTGGGGTATCGTTTTATGGGTTTTTGGGGTACAAGATTTCAAATATTATATTATTAAAGTTCTATAAACAATTATTTCCACATACAAAGTTTTTTCGTTGTGAGTGACTTGGATAGAGAATCTGGATGTGGAAGTAGTGATTCCTTAGGCAGCGGTTTTTTTTTTCCATCGTGTCTCATGATAATTTTCAAATTTACTCCAGATTTTTTTCAAATAATACAAAATAATATCTGAACTTCTTTATCAGCCTGTAATTCCCTAGGATTACATTTTTTTCGAGATGTTAAGAATTTTTCGATTTACTTTGATGAATACTATACACTACAAAAGTTTGGTTAGTACAGGAAATGAAGACCGAAAAATCCCCCAATTTGGAAATAAATAGTGCTCAACGGATTATTATTTTAAGTTGTAGGAGTAACATACCAAAAGTCCCCAGCCGTAGGCCTCATGCATTAGGCGGAGGGGGTGGAAAGGGTCGGTTTGTAGGTTTTTCGTTATTATCTCGAAAACTAAGCATCCTAGCGAAAAGGTCGTTCTATACAAAATGAAAGTAAATTAAATTGTCTACAAAAAATTCATTTTTTCGCTATGGGCAGTAGTTAAGGGTGTACGTGAGTTTGAAAATGAGAATAGCTGGAAAAATTGTGTATTGTGGGAGGTAATGCTTAACAAGTAGAAAATTTTATAATATTACAAGTATTTACAAAGCCATATTAAGTAATTGGTCGAGTTCATCGTCAAGATCATCGTCATCGTCGTCGCCGTTGATGCTGAGGATTGGAGGGCCGTTGGTACACGAAGCGCGGCAACTGCTGCACACAAGCGAGCAGGGTATGCCTGCTTTGCGGCACCCGCAACGGCCCCCGCAACCAGTTGTGCACTCGCAAAATATGCTATTTAGAACGGATTCTGGTGCAACTGGGTCCGTCCTTGTGACGGGGGTAAGGAGGTAAGGAAGCCATCCGACCTCTCATCCATCCCCAAGCAGTTGGCTCCTACTGCTGATCTCCATATAGCATGATATAGCCATTGCTGAATCTGCTAACAATAATTCGCCCTTTCTAGTTTAAAAAAATGTGACACAATCTTGTCTAAGCACAATACAAAACATAAGTTAATGTAAACAAGCATATATTGATACAAACCTGCAAATGAACTCTAAGGGAGTGTTGGCGAGCAGTCGCTGTGGTGGATAGAAGTGCCGCAAAATCAGGCTTTGGCTTTGTCGAGGCTTTAACACAGGCCTGGTGTCGTACCCGGTTCAGGTCTGCTCCTTGTGGGGCCTGGTACAATGACAAAAAAAAACTACTCTCCTGCATCAGCTACCATGTCCTGTGTTGCTGAGGGATCACAGAGGACTTTGTAAATGTCTGCGACCTGCTCATCGGCCTTCAAAAATACTTTCACCACACCTCCCTTGCCCTTGTTGTAAATAGCGGAGGTAGTATCACAACCGCTGAGCGAATGGAGCAACAGAATGGTCTTCATAAATGGCTCCATTCGTTTAGCAGTTGTGATACTATATTATAAAATTGTCTACTTGTTAAGCATTACCTCCCACAATACAAAGTTTTTCCAGCTATTCGCATTTTCAAACTCACGTACACCCTTAACTATTGCCCCTAGCGAAAAAATGAATAGGATCTTTTTTGAGACAATTTAACTTACTTTCATTTTGTATAGAATAACCTTTTCGCTAGGATGCTTAGTTTTCGAGATAATAACGAAAAACCTACAAACCGACCCTTTCCACCCCCCCCCCCCCCCCCCCCGCCTAACGCATGAGGCCCACGGCTGGGGACTTTTGGTACGTGACTCCTAAGGGTCAACTCTACAACTTAAAATAATAATCCATTGAGCACTATTTATTTCCCAATTAATGTCTTCGTTTCCTGCCCTATATTTTGAAGTACTCTGCATCCCCGTTTTAATTGAGAATATTCATTATGGGGCAACATATACCTAGTTTGCTTAGTACTAAGTATTTTTTGCATCATATTCAGAAGGTATACATATACACTCTATACTACAAAGAAATCAACAAGAAGTGCAAACAAGAGCAAACATGAATTTTCTAACCAACCTCTTTGATTATACTATTACTACTGTGATTCAATCGTTACCTATCTCAGATTGAATGTTAGGTTGTAACTCTGAAGGCAAAGGCGCACTAGTTTCTTCAAAATTTCAAGGACATTGTGCAACATCACCGGCATAGCTAACTTGATTTCTTTCTTTCTTCGAGATTCTGAAGATTGTTTCGATAAACCCGCTGTTTCAAGTGAGGAAGCAGGATGAAATCAAGAACAGTGATATGGGGAGAACGGGATGGCCATAAATATTAATCTACTAATCTATCGTCGTAAAATACTCGTAAAAACTTGTGCTATGGACTCAGCGAAATTACCCCCAGGAGACACACTCAGAAAGAATGTTTTAGTTTATTTGTAATAATCCAGGCGTTTTAGTTGTAAAATTGATCTCTGTGCTAAATTCGTGCCCTACGAAAAAAAATTTTTTTATTGTGTTTATTTGGACGTCTTAAATAACACTTGGTAGTTACGCCACGATACACCTGGAGGATTTCGTGAAAACCGCCTCAAAAGGTCGCGGAAACCACGGATTCACGATTCACTGTTTATGGCCCAAACGGGAACAATATCTATTAAAAAAGTTGTACACCTGTAAATTCTCTACCTTAAAGATCCTATACATTTTTTCGTACGCCTAATAGTTCCGCCAAACCTCTTTCGCACCACATATTTCGCAATTATCTTGCTTTCTACGTCTCAGCATTTGTGTAGAGTGTATTATCAAGTTCAAACCTGGTTGGGAAAAGACATTGATCTTGAGCAGTGGGGCTGGATTAGGAAGAATGATATTTTGCAGTCAGTACCAACCTCCGATTAACGAACTTTTATCTAGATACATAATGGCATGAATTTTATGATCCCGAAAGACTCCCATTCTAAGGCACTTCTTCCCATAAGTTGCTGATTGGCCCATCGCAGTATTCGCGGCCGCTCGTACACGATCGGCTTCAGTTCGATTATCATAATCTCAGTTTGACAGTTTTGACAGTATCCGTCACTAATGTTAATAAGTGTTTTTCGTGTTTTTCGATCAAAATGTGGTGAAGAAGTCTTTTTATTTTAAGTTGTGATTTGCCTAATACCTAAATAATATTCTCTGTTCATATTCAGACAGTTTAGTGACAATTTAGTGCAACATGCAACAGTGCTGTGCCATTTGCAGAAATCGATCGTTTCAAAGGTAAGTAGGTCATAGTCGTAACATGATGAGGTTCAGTTTATAATTTTAATAATAATATTATAAATAATATCCTTCCAATGCATATTTCCTTTGAATAAAACATCTTTACCTATTGTATTTTTTCAATCTGCGTTAATATTCCTAGAAGTTAACCAATAATTATCACATAAAATATGTAGAATATTTTACATTTTCCCTTCTACACATACCCGCCTCTGTTGCCTATGGGATGTGATGTTCATCTATCCATTTTAATGGACATATAATGTGACTATGTTAGGAGCAAATAAGGTATATGAAGAAAGGTAGCCATTATGTATCTAGATTATAAGTTCTTTAATCGGAGGTACCAACGCAGTTACCACCAGCACCAGACATATTGTTAAATTCAATTTTTTGCAACTGTACGAAGGGTTGTGCAGGAAAATGTAGTTGAAGGAAAGTAGGGCTGAATTGTTCAACAGTTTGTGGCCATTGCCACGGTCACTCCTGCTTGAATACCGCCCTTGTAATTGCTATGAATGACGAAATGGACGACGTAGAATCTTATCAGAATGAAAGTGATGACAACGATTTGTCATTGGACGATAACGTTTCCGACACCGAAGGAGTCGGAAATATTGACTAATTTAAGATCAGGCATGGAATAGACCTCCTGGGGAAGCCATGTAAGGAAAAGCACGCCGAGCATTCTACCTCTAAGGTGGTGCGGAAATGAATGTATTTTTTGAATTATTTACTGTAAATAAATGTAAATAAAATGTATAAGACATTCTGATAGAGAATAAAAATCACCGAGCTCTATAACAGCAATATTTAATTTTGATTCTGAGACATAGAAAGCAAGATAATTGCGAAATATGTGGCGTGAAAGAGGTTTGACGTAACTAAACGCATTTTTCACTTAGTCCGCGTCGTATCTCCAAAACGGTTAGGCGTACGAAAAAAAATGTATAGGACCTTTAAGGTAGAGAATTTACAGATGTACAACTTTTATAATAGATGTTGTTCCCGTTTGGGCCATAAAAACTGAGTTAATCGCGAATCCGCGGATTCCGCGACCTTCTGACGCGGTGTTCACGAACTCCTCCAGGTGTATCGTGGCATAACTCCCAAGTGTTATTCAAGACGCCCAAATAAAGACAATAATTTTTTTTTTTTTTCGTAGGGCACGATTTTGGAAGCAAAAGTCTAAAACGCCTGGAGTATAAGAATTTTCTACCGACCAATTCCTCATGTTATGACTATTCACTGAGAAAAACCACGTTTTGTCGGTGCAAAAGGTAAGGAAATGTTACAGCCCATACTGAGCCTTAAGCTTCTTTAGCTTTTGCTTAAAGCCCTGTTCTCTCAAACACGAACTCTTAAAGAGTTTCACCTTTATATAGTTCGTCTTTCCAGCATTCCAGGAGCCTTATCGATCTTTTTTCGCGAATTCTGCTGTTGGCCGTTTCTTTTTGGCAGCCTATTTTGTCATGCCAAGCCCATCGTAATATTTCTATTTTAATAAATTCTGTGAAACGTTGGTACATAGTGCATTATTAAAGCTCAATCTCTAAATATCGTTTTCCTTGACAAGTTTCAGTATTCTTATTATATCTTCCGAGGTATTCTAATCTGGAAGAATATTTTAAAAAATCAGTAGCCACTATAAAGTGTAACTGAAACTTTGAGCATCATACGTCTCAATCTGACAAAATAATGAAATTATGGTAATAATAGTCTAATCAAAGACTTGTGCGAAAATTCACCAGTTCTCTTAATTTTATTTTTTATCTATATTTTGAAGTTTGGAAACGTTATCCGTAATCAAAAAAATTACTCACCTTTGCAACTATATCTGGTATTTTGTGTACTTTCGACCATTCGTTTCATTGTTTTGATCCATATAATATTACCTGAAAAAGATGCCAAAAATGTATTATGTTTGTTTTCATATTTGGGCAGTTCTTCAAAGCATGGTCGATTCATGATATTAGTGACTTACTGTTCAAAAATTGGTCCAAGCTACAACGGCCGTGTCCAATATTCACTTAGATGAGTCTTACCGTACCTTGTTATAATAAAAAACTTGAGCTAAATTACAACAAAAATAAAATATTGGCTGTTTTTACTCCTAAAACTCAAGACCGTCACGCGTAACTCCATACAGATTGACACTTGTTTTGGCTGAAATTTTGTTACCAGAGAAATGGTTAGTGTCCATCTCTGCTATAATTATTACAAAATATCCAAAATTTGTTGGCAAGATACAACTTTCATGTTTTAAAGTCTAGGATTTAATATATAAACTATTAAAGTCGCGTAACTTGGTTAATACTCACGACCGTCACAGCGCTCATTATTAGTTAATAAGTTAAATGCTAGGACTACCAGCGACTCAGAAACGCATAGAAATTTAGTTTTCGTTGTGAAATCATGTGAGATACAATAACCAAGTGCTGTTTCCCAAAACATTTTGAATTTCCAGTAATTTATATGGTAAGTTTAATATATGGCCCTGTGCTCTCTTTCATGACCGTCACGTTGTGTATTTTAGCATTTATCAACTTACTAATATCCAAATACGTTTTTATTTTGAGGTATCCAGTACACTGTCTTCTCCTCACCTTACTTTAATAATAGCTTAGGGTGAATATAATTCTTAGTCATTTTTGTCTAGCGGCCCTCACGACCGTCACACTCATGACCGTCACATGGCACAAATTTGAGTGTGATGGTCTTGAGACTCTAGTGACGTCACGAGAAATTTCATTGGCATTACTCTCCTTCACTCTTGGAACTTTTGAATGGTTGAATGGATTTTTTTCAAATTTGGTGTAGTGATATGGAATGAAATTTCCATTTATATGATGTAAAAAACCAACTTCTGACTTCCGGTTTCGAGGAAAATGACGTGAAAATCAAAGTTTTTAAATGGGACAACTTGCATATTTTTTCATATTTGGTTCCTACTAGCCAAAATACATATGATCTGACCCTCAAATATTATTTTTATTTTCAAAAATTTGGCACAACCTCAGCCAGCAATTACACGACCGTTTTACGAATCTCACAACCATCTCATGCCACTCACGACCGTCACGCGTAACTCACAGTACCTAATTCACAACGGTGTCATAAATATTATTTATCTCGTTAGGACCATTGTCCTTTAAATTATGAACAAAACTGGTTATCGATAACAAAATTTAGACACAAAAAGGTAATTTGAGTCGATACAGTTAACTGAATTTCGAAAGTATTAGGCTCAAATAAGAAAGAAACAGATACTTTCAGTTATATCACTTTTTATTTTATTCATGGGTATTATTACGACCAAAATTTTCTCTAATATCTTGTAGGACATATTTTTCACTTCAAAGAATCAACTTTTTCATAATCCATTTAGCATATTTATATTAATACACAGCACAAATATAAATGTGACGGTCGTGTGTTTTGTTATACGTTTCACTAAGGAAAAACAGCTGTAACATTTTAGTCGCGGGAAAAAAGCTGGTGCCACAAGGCATACCTGAAAAGTAGACACTTTAACCATTTCAGAAATGTATGCCATCAATAGATTCCTGACATTTTATTTTTTAACATTGTCAATGTGAAATCGACCATGCTTTGTAGAACTGCCCATTTTTTGTTTTGTTTAAAATATAAAGTTTTGGTGACGCTGAAGTAGTTTTTACAAAGACCAAAACACTGACCACTGCACTCAAACAGTATACTCCATGCTCGTTTCACCAACCAAGTTGGCATGATCTAGAGATATTTAAAAATGAAGTCAATTTGTTAACGAAGCTCGCATCGAGTAGTGTTCGATTGAAGTGTTCGGTGCTTTGGTATTTGTGGATACTACTTCACAGCGTCAGTCTCACACCAAGGCTTACAACCCCCTCCCTCCAGGATAAAGTTCTGACGCTTCAGACATAAACACAACCGTATATATCAGGTATTTCGATAAAGAAATAGTATAAAGTATTGGCATTTTAAAATATTGAGTCGATGCCAATGTAAGGTAGAAGAGAAGAGAGATGGACAAATAATGTGCTAAAAAGAAACGGATTTAAAACCAACGCTGTTGGCACTTTTCTCTTTAGCTACTTTAAGTCGTCAGACAAAATATTCTAGTAACGGCATTCCTCATGGTGATAGTTCATAAAAAAATAATCACCTAGAACCTATTGCCATACAAACATAATGGGACCGGAAGCTAGAAGAATTTTTGATTTTCCGAAAATTTTTCCAGGCATATAGGTAATTTAATACTGTACGGCGTTTGTACAATTAGATTTGTATGCTTTCATAGATTCATTATTCAGCAACGCTGTACATACTTGGTGGTTACAGGGTGAGAAATCCCAGGCGCAACCCCTTCCCTAGAATGGAAAATTCAATTTACCTGTGTACTCACCTGTACCGCCCAAAAGTGACGGCATAGTGCCTAAAGTTATGGTTTCATATACCAGCATCGTACTGAATATAATGTTAATAAAAATTACGATGGGCTTGTAGTCTACATATATGCATGCGTATTATGAACTTATGCATGCAATTTTGGGCCTTAGAGGGCTCCTAAACGCTTATAAAGGCTATATGGTAATAAAAATTTAAATAATAATAAAACAATACATTTTAATGAATTTAAACTTTTTTCAATCGTACATTTGAAAATATAACGAAAAAGGAGCAAAAATCACGGAAAATGCACTTATTTTGCATAAAAGTGCATATAAATATATGTTTTTCCCCACCTACTAAATGTCCGTGTTATGATTTCCTGTTTGTGTAGACCTCAATCAAGAATTCTATGCAAAAAAATCTGATGGAGAATAGATTTCGACCCCAAATCCTATTTTGGCCGGACCAATATTATTCAACAAGAGTGTGATGATAGCTATTACTCGCGAGGATGACGAAAGCGAATGTTGTAATTCATCCGAGCGAGTAATAGCTATTACACTCGAGTAGAATACTATGCTTTTTCTACGACTACTCATCGCTTGAATCATTTTTTCACAAAAAACTTAGTTAAAAAAACCTCATAGTAATTTAAAGAAATCTAGATGTCCATGACATATATTAAATCTAGCGTACCATAGATGGCGCACTAGACTGTTCTGAATTTTTTTCAGTGTGGTTATACACTTTTCAGTGCAACAAACCATAGAACTAAATGTCATAGGAGAGCTGGTTGATGGCCATAGCACAAGGCAGACGCGTTTCGCCTACCCAGGCTCATCAGTGCCACACGGTAGAGAAAGAGTGAGAATTCAAATCACTACAGAAACTGCGGATGCAGATTACTAACATCTGATACAATCCAAGCGAAATGCCAGATGTATTGCGCTGCGCTCCGAACTTTGTAAGACATTTACTTCTGACCAATATTTACCGTCTTGCATAGGTGGCAACGTTAATGCCTAGTGGTCATGTAGAAGAACGCACTACCGGGCGTCAAATGACGCGACACAATTTAATTTCTCAGGGGGCGCCAGTCGTGTATTACCCCGTTCTTCTACCTCCCAGGCGGGTTCGAGATAAGATGCACTTCGATAGTCGAATAATGGACCAAGGCTGCACTATCACAGATCGGTAACGACGCTCCCTCTGGACATGAGTTCCCTTTTGAAATTCTGAATTTTTACATGAAAAAATCCCAACCGAAGAATGTCTCTTCGGTGGGATTAATTTTGTACGTAGTAATCACGATTTTATCTGTTAATAACGGACTCTACACCTTAGGGATTTCTCAGAAAATGCATAAAAAAATCCCTATCGAACTTCCGTACAACAACTAGAAGGTCGAGTATGGAGCATTAACTCGACACATCCGGTTTTCGGTACGAAAATTCCAGGGATTATAGACCGTCAACAGGCCTCAAGATCAATTAAGATGCAAAAGTTCAAAGAATCCGTTTATTTAACAGAAATGGTGACACAAAATTCTTAAGGTAAGAATCGTGCCTTCCCCAATCAAGGCTTTCAGACCATACAAGCGAGAGCGCTTACGCTAACGATCGATTAGGCAGAAAAGATTCATGCATACCTTCTCAGAATCAAAATGCGAGCTTTTTAGAGACGTCTGAGACTATTTGTAATTTCATAATTACGACTGACTGATTTTAACTTAAAAAAGTTTTACTAAATGAATTTAGTTTCGCTAGAGACTACTTAGCTTTAAAGTTCTTGTATCGTGGCGGTTCACGTACTCAAACACATTCGTGAGGACTGCATAAGTTTAATGGCGTTCACTCAGTCCACAATTTACTTGCCCCTATGCAGTTGTTCAATATTATCGATATGGCAGCAACCCACCTTCGAGCGACTTTTAGGCAAAATTGAATTTTTGGTTTTTTATGCACAAGGCGTTTTCCTCTATAACTTTGTCCTTTGGAAAGCATTGCTATTGGCTTTCCTACCATTGCTTTGTCTGGACCACTCAACGCGCTCGACCAAATTGCGAGCCGCTGAGTTAACCCAAACTATTTCTATGCGAGAATCCGGCCTTGTGCATGTGCATTGATTTTTATCAATTTTTGCTTATCGGCACTACGCCGGCTTCGTCAAAATCGTCTATTTTGACTTTTGGATGCAATGCATCGCTAAAGTTTTATGCTCATACTTTAGAACAGGGCATTCAATGACCATACCTCAATGGTTCGTGGTACTTTTGAAAAATTAATCTTTAAGTCCAACTTTAGCGTACTTTTGAAAAATCAATTTTCAAGCCAAATTTCGACGCAGTTTTGAAAAATTAATCTGCAAGTGAAATTTCTGCGTACTTTTGATAAATCGAGTTTCAAGCCAAATTTCGACGCAGCTTTGAAAAATTAATCTGCAAGTGAAATTTTGGCGTACTTTTGATAAATCGAGTTTCGAACCAAATTTCGACGCATTTTTAAGAATATTATTTTTCAAAGTCCAACTTTGTTGCACCTCTGAAAAAAGTATATTATTCAAAAATCCTTGCCATTATATACTTTCACTCTCATATCATGAACTAAAACATATTTTCCTAAGTGAAAATTCGGTGTTTCTCCGAATTTTCACCTGGTCATTTCTGACGCCTTATAGAACTCATGACGGTCCTTATGGACTGATCTGTGCCTCTGCAGACACTTAAAAATGTCCTTAAATGAAATTTTTGCCTAAGTCGAATTTTGATTCTGTCTTCAACTTAGGACGATTTTGGAGAGTTCTACAACAGTCACACTCCACAAGAAATTTATTTAGTATTGGTTGAAGCGTTTGTATTTTCATTCTTTCTCTATCGTGGCATTGATGAGCATGTCATATATTGATATTTGCATGACAGATTAATTTGAGTCATGGCATAAGCGATATTTTTGAACTTTGAAAACTGCTGAATAATGAAAATGAACTCTTGTGATTAGTTCTAGCCCACTGAGTAATGAATTATTATCCACGGCTGTGAGTAATGGGAGTCATTAAATGTTCAAAAACGTATGTATCATAAATGAATTATTCAATAGTCGTAGAAGAAATACTCTATATGCATTCAAATATTATTAACCGTCAAGGGTGTCTTGTTTCACTCTTGGATGTGGTTGGAACTTCTGTACACTGGGCCAGGAATCAAACTCACTGGCAAAATTCTGAAATCCCCATTAATAGTTGAATGGAGCATTTGCTGAATGGCATGTATGTTGTCTAGTACGTCTGACAGCAACACGCCATCTCCCATGGTTCCCTGTTAGAAGCATGGCCTTACCAAAGCCCGTTTTCATCAGCTCTTTGGTGGTATCGGCCCATAATGGAGCGGATCTGGCGAGCAAAAGAGGAGTTTTGAAACCAACTTTTTTTAACTTTTTTTTTTGACAATTCGGTTACACGCGTTCTCTTCTATCACGTTATCAAGTTAGTTCAGCTTTATCCAGCTTTTTAAAGCTAACTCGGCTGTAGCCTAGGAGCGCTAATGCGCGAAGGGGCGCTGCGAGCCTATTTTGTGCCCTTCGCTGATCAAAAATTTTGTTTTTCAATCTTGCCTCCCCCAATCGCTCGTCAAAAAATGTTAGCACAACTAACAGAGGAAAATAAGTATATCCACAATAATCAGTAGAATATATAAATAATAATTAAAAATATATAATAATTTCATAAATTTTGGCACAGTTGTTAGCACACCTACAAACACAAGAATCGGTAAAAACAAATTTTTTTTCTATAACTTCGTTATAATTGACTAGACAAAAGTTATATACTCCAGTCAATAAAGGAGGTGTAGAGTGCGTGAGCAGGGACCTAAGCGATTACTATAGAAACTTGTTCAGGGTGTTTAGGGAGTGAACATACTGAAAGTTCTGACGTCTAGGAGGTGAGCCGGAGGAGGGGGGGGGGCAAAGAAAGTCCCACTTTTGTTTTTTTCCCTTATATCTCTAAAATGGTGCGTCGGAGGGAAAATTGACAAAATGAAAGCTCATAAAATTCTCTACAACTTTTATCTTACATACATTTTTCGAATTCGCAACCGTTTTCGAGCTACACGCTTTTCACCCGGAAAAGTGAAAATTTTCGAAAAACAGATTTTTATCTGAAAAACAGAAAATTGTATTTCAAAGATGATAAAAAAAAAGTAGGAGCTCCGGTGCTTATAATTGGCACCAGGGTGTCTCTTACATGTTTTCACCCCCACTCTTGAGGGGGCAGCTTATTCCCGAGCCACTGCTGCACTTGGTGGTAGGTGCGCCGGAAATGCTGTTTAGTTGCGCTCTCAGTTGGTGGGAGGGAGTTGATGTCAGGCTTAATATTGAAACTGACCTCATGAACAACTGGAAGTGGTACTGGTTGAGAGAGGTCTGTCTTGCTGGTGCCCCATACCATTTGAGGAAGCAAATCTTCCCAGCCTCTTCAATCTCGCCTTGAGTGGAGGAGGGGTTGTACAAGATCACTGCCACTTCCTTGATGTTTTCTGACTTAAGTACAATTTTGAAAAGCCCACCTTGCTTTTCCTTAAAGTTGAAGAGGTAAAAAATCTGTTTTTCGAAAATTTTCACTCCCGTAGATTGTAGCTCGAAAACGGTTGCGAATTCGAAAAAAGTATATAGAATGAAAGTTGTAGAGAAATTTTTCCCCCCGACGCACCATTTTAGAGATATAAGCGAAAAAACCAAAAGTGGGAGTTTCTTTGGCCCCTCCCTCCTCCGGCTCACCTCCTAGACGTCAGGACTTTCAGTATGTTCACTCCCTAAACACCCTGAACAACTTTCTAAAGTAATCGCTTAGGTCCCTGCTCACGCACTCTACACCACCCTTTAGGTCATTCATTGACTGGACTAATATTAAAAATTGAAGATTTTGCGGAAGCACATAATCTAATCTTTTCACATCGGAGTTTTTTTTTTTGAAAATACGCGTTTTCTTGCCGTAACACTAATTACAAAAAAGTAATTCCTTAATTTTTTCACGAAAAAAAAAAAAGGAGTTTGGGAGATGAGATTTTTTTGAGGTAGGTGAAATAGATAAGAATTTATGGAGCCGGAGGATGTGGGTGGTAAGCCAATTAGTGCAAGGGGGGTAGGGAAAGAAAAATCATTCAACCGCCTAAAACTTTTTCCCTGTCGTGCGATATTGAAAAACCAAAATGGAATTTGTTCGCTACTACCTCTAGTATTTGACTAATTATTGTTTTATTTTTTTTATTTTTTAAATAAACACACTACTTGTTGGAGGGGAAAAACCTTTTGCATTTTTTCAAATACGTTTTTGAGTATGAAGGAAAGGGTACAGAGGAGAATTTTTTTTACAGGTAAGTGAGGATTTTTTTATCTTATATATAAAAAAAATTATAACAATTCAAGCAATAGGAAGGGGGGAAGGGGCATAATGCGTTTGCGCGAATAAACGGTTAAGGTAAAGGAATAGGGATTTTGGACCTTGATATTCGGCAATATAAATCTTTTTTCCATCTTAATATTTTATCAATCTACCTTTTATCAAATATTAAACTGAAACGGCAGTTTAAAAATAAGTTGCGCTATTACTATAGCGCACAAACCTTAGATTTGGACGAGTACTTTAACAACTAAGTTGGCGTAATAGCATTAAAAATGCTTAAAACCAACATAATTTGCTTTTTAACAAAATCGATCGGTAAATAAAAAAGTTGCTAATCATTTAAAATTTAAAAAACCGTTTTCTGATTTTTTTTAGATTTATAATTGAATAGAAATTTTATTATATTGTGACGTGTTTCCACCCTTAGGAAACTACCCCTTGCAAATCCGTGGGTTCCAAAAATTATAACAAGAGATGTCCACTAACACACTTTATTAAATATTTACTGGATACTTCACAATACTATTATTAATTTAAATACACTTTACTGACTAAAATCACAATGTTTATCACTTTGTTTATCTTTGAAGTCTTAACCTCACTTTCTATACTTTCTATACTTTCTGAACTTTCTCAACTTTCTCAACTACTCGCCGACAATGCGATCGCTCTTTTATACCTAAAAATGACAGATCTCGATTGTTCTGTGATGACGCCACCATTCTCTCGATAATTCCAGATGTCACTTTGGAATCTTCTGGTAGGTTCTTTTTCGAGTAGGTGCAAATACACTACATTCATTCAGACATTCGATCTGTTGAAGTCTGCCTACTTTTTAGTAACATAACCTTAAATTTTAAGGGGTGCAACATATTACAATATGCTATTTCTTATCATTCATTTATATATTTAACTAATATATATTTTATAACAATATAATATTAAAACGTAGACATTTTCAAACAGTGACATTATATTAGCAATATTATCGCTTTCGGGTATGATGGTGTAATAGGGAGAATTTTAGCTTGAAATCCAAGGATGGCAAGTTTGAAACACAGGAAGGTTATTATAGATGTAGTTGCTCTTTTTTACTTTTTTATTATACTGATAAGTGTTTTATCAACTAAGTCGTCAATATAAGATTTAAAATGTCCAAAAATTAACATTTACAAAAATCTTCGAAGAGTATTCTAAAGAATGTGCAACAATTATATAAAAAGTTAAACAAATCGGAGAGCAGCATGATTCTTACTCTAGTTTTTTAAGTTTTTAATTTACCAACCGTGAAGAAATGACACTTTTGGAAATTGAAGACGGAATATACGTAAAACTTATTCAATGATAAAGAGATCATAAAGAACGTTTAAATCTAATATCAATTAATTGCAGTGCCGGGCCAACAATCACTCATTTGCAATTTTCTCGAAAACTGCTAATGATAGAAAAAAAGTTTCAAATAAAAAAGTTTTCCGTATGTTACTTTTGAGAATGCAAATTTTCGACATAGCCTTAGAAAAAAAATAATGTTTTCTACACTTATTAAAAAAATCTGACAGTAATCCATTGTGCCGTTTTTGAGTTACAGCGAGTTAAACGGAAAAATAATTGTTTTATATATCCAATAGACACCTAAAACTAGAGAAATAGGCCGCGGAAACTCGTGACGGTGTTAAATAATTATTTATAATTAGTTTAATATTTGATAGCTTATTAAGATGGAAAAAAGATTTATATTGTCGAATATCAAGGTCCGATGTCCCTATCCCTTTTCCTTAAGCCCTTATTCCTACAAACGCATCATGCCCCTCTTCCTATTGCTTGAATTGTTATAATTTTTGTTAAACTTACCTGTAAAATAATTTCTCCTCTGAACCCCTACCTTCGTACTCAAAAACGCATTTGAAAAATAAAATGCAAAAGGTTTTTCCCCTCCCACAAGTTTGTTTATTTAAAATACTAGTCAAATACTAGAGGTAATAGCGAACAAATTCCATTTTGATTTTTCAAAATCACACGACAGGAAAAAAGTTATAGTAGTCGGAGAGCAGCCAATCTGTAGGAAGCATTTTAAAAGTAGTCTATACAACTCGCGAACACCCACCTAAAAAACAGATGATATTATGTAAAATGACCTCGAAAATGACCTTTTAGATTTGATTTTTGAGTTCGCCCGTTAATTTGAGATTGCCAAATCGGTAAATTCGCAAATTTTTTAAAAAATTTTAAAATTATGTGTTAATTTTAGTTTTGCACTTAACACATCATATCTTTTTTATTTTAATTCCGATTTAGACCAATATTTTACACATTATCCCTCCAATATTCTTGGACAGGCTGATGACAAAGAATATAGTGTAACTAATAATATAGTGCCTAAAAAAATATAATTACCCTCTATTGTCGCGGTTTTTTAAAATTTGCATTGAAAAATACCCGATCGAGGTAACTTTTTTATTTTTAAAGAGAGAGTTATAGTATAAACGAGAAAAATGTTCCATATACTTTAAACAAACTTTTTTATAAAGAAATATTTTGAAATTCGGCTCATGTAACGAGATGACGAGGTTGAATGCGGCCGCGCAACTCGTCCGCATTAATTTAAAGCATAACTTCTGTTAACGTCGCCCATCTGTGGTGTCGTTTAAGCGATCAAGTGAGTCTACGGATTATTTAGTTTCTATTTGCAATTAAATGTTATAAAATTATGTAGATAATCTCGAAACATACACATTAAAAAATATGTTTTCATTAATTATAACAGCAAGTGGGTACTAAAGATTACATTTTCCTTCGCATAAACAACTTATTACTTACATTGCACGTTTGCTTTGCTACACTTGCAGCTTGTAGTACAGTTATATAATTTACATTTACAAAATGGAGTTAACTCAATAAAATTGGGTTTTGGGCTTTTTCAAATCATCTTTGGAAATAAGATTTCCTCCTTTAGGTACCATCCAAAATCTAAAACATTTGTAATTCTGGGCTTAATTTGGTAGGCTGTCTTGTAAATAGCACATTGCAGAAATGCCCTTTTTATTTGTATTCTCTGTACTAGGATTTACAATTTCTGATTTTCTTTTATAAGGAGTTCGGGTATATGACCTTCTACATTGTGCATGGTAAGATAAACTGGATTTAGTGATAAAAATAAATTTTTCTGTTCTAAATATCGTTTTAGAGCCACAGAAATGTCATCGGATTTTGCATTTGATCGGTACATTTTTAAAACCGTAAATATCGCTTGCAGGCAAAAAAATTTCATACCATTGTGTTAGTGAACGAATTCTGAACAACTTCCAAAATGTCCGTCTGTCTGTCCGTCCGTCACGTTTCTTGTAAGCACGATAACTCAAGAAAGAAAACTGAAATTTGGACAGTAAGTTAGTGTTAGCCAGAGGAAGAACCCTATTGTTTTTGAACAAAATCGATCGGTAAATAAAAATGTTATTAATGATTTAAATTTGAAAAAAAAAAATTTTAATTTTTATGTTTTTGTAATTGAATGAAATGATATTTCATTTTAATATCTAAATATTATATATTTTACAAATATACATTTCATAATGTAATATACAACCGTGAAAATATGATTTTAGCTCGTGTCTTATAATGTAAAAATTTACATTCTTTTACGTGTAAGGTGGTGGTGTAGTTCTTTTGACTCGGAATCCAAAGGTCCCGGATTCGAAACCCAAATGGGGTTTGGTATAGTTATTTTACCAAGTCTTTTACCAACTAAGATTGTACTATAAAATTAAAAATGCCTAAAAGTAACATTATTTACAAGAAACTGCGAAAAGTATCCTATTGAATGTATAACAATTATATAAAAATCCAGTGAACAGGCGAAGAGTACGTTTTTAGCTTGTTTTAATTTATTATGCCAAACTATGTGTTTATAACGCACTAAATATAAGGACTGAGACAAAAAGCACTTTCAACTTAACATAAATGGACACTGGAAAATAATAATCACCCGGCACGTGCTGCGGTTAGCTCTAGATGTGATTGCGGCCGATTCATAGTAGCGCGCATTCGTTCAGACGCTGAAACAATTAATGAATATTTCGATCAGGGAGCAAAATTTCAAAAAAAACTTCTTATAAAAGATTTTATTTAGTTCATTCGGAACATTTTCATCGGTTATAGTAGACACCTAACTTTAAAAATAAAAAAGATACCTCGATCGGACCTTTTACTCTGCAAATTTTAAAGATTTTGCATCAAAGAAAAGTTGTTATTTTTTTTTGCCAACTAATTATTTTTTAGGTAAAGTTTTTTACTTTCAACATATCAAAGAATAGTTAGAGAATATTATGTAAAAAAATTTAAAAATTCTGAAGTAAAATAAAAAATATATGACGTGTTATATGAAAAATAAAAAATAACACACAATTTTTATTTTTTTTTTAGAAAATTGCCAATTTGGTCATTTTGGCAATCTCAAATCAATGGGCGAATTCAAAAATCAAGTTTAGCAGGTTATTTTACATCAGATTACCTATTTTTTAGGTGGGTGTTGCGAGTCTTCCACTAATAGGGCGTTGAATGATTTTAATCTCCCTGTCCCCCACGGCCCCCCTTATTGGCCCACCCTCCATCCTCCGGTTCCATCAATTGTTATCTATTTCACCTCAAAAAAATCTTATCCTCTAACTCGTTTTTTTTTTTTTCGTAAAAAAATTAAGGAATTACTGTACACATTGTTGTGCATATTAGTGATACGGCAAAAGAAACAACGGGCATTTTTCAAAAAAAAAAAAAATTCACGGAAAGTTACCGTCCGATTGGAAAAATGTATTTTCACGAATTTTAAATGCGGTGGCATTCACCCACTATAAAAAATACTGTACTTAATAACTTCTATTTGCATTTTTACTGCTCAATGCATATAGAAATAAATTATTATTACAGACGGAATTATTTTTTCCATTATTTTAAGAAACCAAAAACTTCATTGAGCGATCCGCACATTATTATTTAATACAAAATGAACTAGAATCATTAACATTTCCAACCTTTATAATAATAAGCTCAGAAGCCAAGCATTGTACTGGTACATATCGTATATCACAAAATGTGTCACAGGTTGACACCCACAAATCATGATTCCCGCTTAATAAGATACAAAACAGTACATTACAACTCTCGGACAAGATAATGCATGATGTTATGAAGCGAGGGATACCAGTAATTGACAAATCGCAATGTTCGTGCAAAATCAATATGTAACAGAAGTTACGAACATTGATATACCTAGCACTAGTTGAATATACGTCCATTTAAAACCAAATAACGTATTAATATTACATGTTTCGGTTTAATTGCCACAGGTTTCAAAAATAAGTTCGTTTCCCATATTATATAAATAAAATCTAATATATTCACTCTCATATTCTCTCTAAAAAGTACACTTGATGAGAAGGCTCAAATTAACGTGTATTACGCATTAGCCTACTCAGCGATCTGCTATAATATTATTGGCTGGGGACAAGCAACTTCTAATGTAAGGGTATTTATTCTACAAAAGAGAATAATACGCCTTATATTTGGCTTAAAGCGTATGGACTCCCGTAGAGACATTTTTAAACAGAAAAAAATATTAACCGTAGCTTCAATATATTTATTAAAATTATTACAGCACATTCATAGCAACAAAGATAAATTGAAAACATGCACTGACATTTACAAATACAGCACAAGAAATAATAATAATTTTTACATAAAAGAATGCAGCAGTGAAGCCTACAAAAAATCACCATATTATGCAAGTTACTACTATTATAATAAGTTACCACACGAAACAAAAAATTTGAAATCACCAAAACAATTTAAAAACAAAATTAAAAACATGTTTACAGATAATGTTTTGTACATTATCAATGAATTTGAACAACATATTAAATTGCAGGAAAATGAGATTTTTTTATTTCTTACAGCTTTAACAATCTTTCAGTGTTATTATAATGCCTAGTTATAGTTAATCGTAATGTCTGTATCATATTTCTCGTTTGTTACTTACCTTTTATGTTTATCTACTTTTTATAACGAAGTATACCTATTGGTATATTATAGAACCGTTATATATAATTAATTTATATATTATTTTTTTATATTTATATATTTTCTTGTATGTTTCTTATGAATTTTTGTACAAACATTGTACAACAATTGTAATTGTACCATTGTGGCATTTAAAGCTGAATAAATCGAATTGAATTGAATTAAATTAAATGAATTAGGTCAACAAATATCCAATATGTTTTAAAACCGCTGCCTAAGGAATCACTACTTCCACATCCAGATTCTCTATCCAAGTCACTCACAACGAAAAAACTTTGTATGTGAAAATAATTGTTTATGCAACTTTAATAATATAATATTTGAAATCCTCTACCCCAAAAACCCATAAAACGATACCCCACATCGGTAGTGGGGTGGGGGGTGATAGTGGGGGGTGGATGAAGTAAAAAAAATATTTTGAGGTTTCTGGTTCCTGTACATACACTAAATCACAATTTTTTTTCATCCCCTTTAATAAGGGAGTGGGGGTGGTAATGGGGGTGGCAATGGGGTTGCTAAGACCTTAGCTTCTCTTGTATATACTAAATACCAGTTTTATGGACTCTTACCTGCTTGATTGACCAATTTACCACAAATTTACCCCCCCCCCCCCCCCAACCCTTCGACGGAACAAGATGAAAATATAATCTAGTTCTAGATCTCGTTAAAGTACAGATGTGTACCAAATTTCAAGTCAATATCTTAAACAGTTCCAGAGTAAACGTGCGCACAAAAAAAAGTTAGACAGACAGACCCACAGACAGACCGACAGACAGACAGAAATTTTTTCTTCGCTCAAACTTAAAATCTCGACGTTTCATGACATTTTAAGCCTATTTGGACAATAAAAAAATTTTTAAATTTTTTTTGTCGTTACTATACTTCCACTGGACGTGGAAGTAAAAAAACTGAAACTATACTCCTTAACTGAAAAAGGACGATAGCAATAAATGCACAGATGTAATGGTTAATATATAGAGTAAACGTTATACTCATTAACCGATTTATTTAAAATTTTATGCAATTGTTGAAGTTTTTTATAAGTAATGTTAGTGTTGGACATTTAGTGGAAGTAAGGAGTCGGAAGAGTATGCAAAATCGTGCTAAAACTGCTAAAATTATAAAACCTATTCCTCTCCTCGTATTCGAGGGCGCTGAACACGAATAACAAGGTGAAAAAAGTTTTGTCATGCGCACCCCCTTTAACGGCCAAAAACCACCTCTTTTTGATTATTTCTCATATAACAGCTTGGCATCGATTATTTTTGCAGGGATTCTTTGTTTTTTATGGCGATATAATGGTGAAGACCGCAACCGCCCTTAGGGCTGGAATCTATCCTGTCAGGGGGTGTAAAATTATTTCTTTTTTTTTCTTGCTTTCGATGATACTGATCAAGGACATGACTATGAATTTGACAACCTCAGGGGGGGGAAATTTTTTTTTAATTTTAATTTTAATGATTTTTTAATTTTATAATTTGTATATTGAGTGGGTGGATTCAAAGTCACCATTAGTCCATTTTACATCCTCATCTAAAATGTGAAAATCATATCTCGACGGCTGGATTTTATATTATTATGAAATGTTTAAATAACATTCCACAAGGTTTCTAATCTACAGAACATAAAAATTAAGAAACATTTTTTTTTAAACTCAAATAACACAGGCACACAAAATAAAAAAGCGGCCTTTTTCTCGTACTCTATTGGGTAACCCATATGTATTTCGACGCGCTTAACACGTCCAATTTAATTTGTGTGCTTATACCGAATTTTCAATTTAAAAAATTTTCTATCGCTTAGATTTCGAGTAAATACCGGTTTTTATTGTCAAAAAACTGTATTTTGACAATTCGGTTTCAGCACACAAAAATACTTAGAGCATGATAGGCTTAGTCCTTGGAGCAGTTTTTTTTTGTAGACCTGTGTAAGCTAGGGAAGTAAAAAAAGTTTGTAAATGTATTAACACAAAGTTTTCATCTCTATTTCGCAACTTTTATTTACTAATATATATTTTTTTTTGTTGGACGACCACCCTGTATATATTTTCTAACTAAAAATATATCAAGTTTCTTCCTCGGTAATAGTGTCATCTAAATTCCAAATGTTATTTTCCTCTATCCTTCCAAATTAATTATTTTTTTGGAGCGATCACCATGTCAATTTTTCACTAAAACTAAACCAGTCGACAGTTGTATTAACTAAAATGCTGGCCAATTGAAACGGACCAAGCGAATTTAGGTTGAATTTAAATAAACATTTCTTAAGAAAGAGAAGGATTCAGGATTTAAGAGATAATTTATTTGTGAAACAGCGAAGTTTTTCCCAATTATTTTATTTTGAAGCACGTTGCTATCTACTATCTACTATCTTTAAAAGAAAAGCGTGTTTTTTTTGACAAACTTTATAGCTACCGAGATTCCACAAATATGTTTTATATTTTTTTTATGCGCATTTTTTTAGTTACTTCTTTATGGGGAAAAACAATTTCTCAAATTTCTGATATCGCTCTTATTTTGTAAGATACCGATTTTTTTCTAAAAACCTGTTTTTTTTTTAATTTTTTTGCCATTAGGCCTTATTGTGCTTTGTAAGAATCGATCGTTGTAGGTTCTTATCATATTTATGACAACTCCTTTAAAATTATAATATGTACATTTTTTGCATGGTAGTCATCAATGGAGTACCCATCTCTTAAATCCTGAAAACCACATATTGATATATCTGTCCTCTTTCTGTGAATTCAAATTCAACCTAAAAATTGACTTGGTCTGTTCGGATTGGCCAACAGTTTAGATGTTTAGATTATCGCCCAGTGTCACATTTTTTCGTTGATTATTTTTTAAATGTCCAGTTTGTATATTTTTGACTAACGGCACCCTTGGCAAGTTTCTCTTTTGACAATCGTGTTTAACTACATGCCAATCTTACATTAATATATATTTTTAGAGTGTCCACCCTATATTTTTAACTAAAAGTATAACCCATTTATTTGTAGTGTTAACTACTTACCAAATACCATTGCTCCCCATCAAATAGTTTTGTAGACAACAGACATACATCAGACCGGCAAAGTGATTTTTTCAGAATAACAATATTTTCCTTTGGTGCGCGCAGAAAGTAAGATAAAGTCATTAAGCTACTTCTTTTTCGTGATGATTCAATTTAAGCATGTACAATCAATTGCTCCGTCTGGTCGCTAACCGAAGTGTAGTTAATAGGGTTGGATTTAACGCCGCTTGGTATATACTGTTTACCGGCTCGACGTGCCAGCCACCGAGTTACTGTGAAAGAGAATATTACGAAGCCAATATTAGATAATTTATTAGAGGGCTTCCTTTATTTTACTTCGCTAAACTTTAAATTGAATGCTGGAGAAGAAAGGTAGCACTCCACTCTAGATTATATTGAGATAATGGGATTATTACATATTTTACCAAGTTTACTTAATTCATGGAGGTTGTATGACTACATTTGAAGAAATATGAACTAATTAGGACTAGAGGTTCCCTATGGCAACCGTCCAAGATCAAGTAGTACAAGAGGAGAGAGAGTGGAGCCCCCGCCCATAGCATCCAACCAGGTATATCTGTCCGTGTAGCTACGGCTATGTAGTGATGTTGTGCAGACCGGAGCAGCTCTTCGTCTGAGGGACAGACACCCTGGATCAATACCCCCGAGCCGGCGGCGCGCTCCCTCACTACAACTTTTACTAAATGCTCCCGCACCGCCATTATACCCTGTATCACGTCGAATATGTAATAGTCGAAGAACGAGACCTCTAAATTCGACACATGCTATGCAACTCTCGAACATACAAAAACACAGCTGATTCTTATGTAAAAATACCTCAGAAAATATATTCTTGAGGTCGTGATTTGATTTAGAATAGAGAAATCGGAAAATATGGCACATTTTCATTTTTTCCAAGAAAAATATTATTTTCGCATTTTTCATGTTCCTGTTGTAGAACCCAGGAGAATCGATCTAAATCGAAAAATGGCAAAAATTGACTTCTTTTTCATTTAAAAGGCAAAACGCAGTAAATTTTTGGCATCTACACAATAATTTGACTCAAAAACATTTTTTCACGCCGCAAACGATGTGTGACTTAAAAAGAAAAAAATTTGGAAAGTACTCCGACGCCCGTCGATGTTGGAAGCGATAGGCAAAAAAATCTAAAATGTGCTGAAACTTGACACTCCACGACGTAACCACCATTAGAAAGTATGCTCAACGTTAGCAAAATATTAAGTACAAAATAGAGAAATAAATTTCTTGCCGGCGAATTTTTAATTTGAACAAAATTACGGAAAATGCCAAATAGCCCATGAAAATTCTCCATAGAAGTCGCTTGAGAGCGGGGCTGAAGTACACTACCCTTATTGGCTTATAGACACCGATATGTTTTGCAAAATGGTGGAAAGCTTCGAATAACTCATATATTGATATAGGAAGCCTTTCAAGTGACAAGTTAGAGTGAATAATAAAACAACTGTTAGGAAATATAAAGCTAGTCACAGGCGAATGCCGATTGATACTATTTACTCTCCATTGCATGTAGTTGAGATAAACTGTCTCTCAGGGAGGCGTATGCTATGTTTGGTAGGCAGATTTTACATTATAATTAGCTAGGCACTTTACTAACATTTATTTGCACACGCTGAACTTTATTAACATGCTTTTATTATTGTAACTATGTATACATCTATTTAAGTAAAAAATCTAAGGAACTGAATTTCACCCAGGGTATTCCCAGCAAAAAAATTATTGCTGAAGTACTTACTTCACGTAAAAAAATGATTTATGGCATATTTATTATCTTTTTAATTTTACTAATGGTGACAAAAAAAACTTATTGAGTTCATTTTAAACAGCCATAAATTAGCGCGTTGTGACGCCAATGCCCTGAAAGCCAATAAAAAGTCGGTTACATTATTGCATAAGATCGCCGTGAAAAATATAAAACATAACCTCTATTTATTGACAGCACTTTTTAATTATTATGAGTTGTAATGGATTATTAAAATGCTTAAAAAAGTTTGTTTTGTACCTTTGTGTAATAATTCTAGTGAAAATGCGCCCTCAATATCGTTTTTGACAGTACCACTTAATACTGAAAGACGAAAACAGTGGTTTTCTGCTGTAAAATCTAAACAAAGATTTCATCTGGGAAAAGATTTGTTATAAAAAAATTATTCATCGTTTCAAAGTCTAGGTAAATTATCAGCGGCACCTTTAACACTTTACTCATTTTGATCGTAGAATTAATAAAATATAAACCAGAAACTGATAAAAACATAATATTTTCACTCCAAACAATCCAAACATCAAAATATAAATAAAGTTTTAAGTTAATCATCTGTCATCTAATGTGTACCGTCAGTGCAGAAGCGGATGAAGGTTAAACCTAAACTACAAAATATCAACGTCCGACGCTTTTACGAATAAGTTGTGTGGCATTTTTTATCTGGATCCTGATTGGCCAATATTTAAAAGTCCACTGCTTTAGACCAATCACAGTACAAGCAATAAAAGAGGAAATTCTGAGAATTTTAGAGGAAAGCTTCCTTTAACACAAAGTTATATCCATAATCTCATTGGTTTTTCGGGCAGATACGTAATTCTGGCGCATAAAAATGCCCGTTTTAAAAAGCCCTGAAATTATCAGCATGTTGTTTAATGATATTCTCTTAGAAGTAATTCTTATTAGAAAAGTAAATTGTTGTAAATTAATAGAATGTTTTATTATATCATTTTCACAACATAAAATGTTAAAATAAAATTAGTGGGAAAACCCTCAATACAGAATACTCAATATTATAATATATTCAAAATGGCCGCCGCCCCAAAATGGCGGCTTATCATTTTTTTTACAATCAAAAGAAAGGGCGTGATAAGTAGAAAACAAATATGTGATCAAAAATTAAAAATTCAAAATAGCGGTGTCAACATGGCGGCGGATTATCATTATTTCTTTACAACTCCCTTGATATGGATATCAAAAGAAAGGACTTATAAAAAAAAGAACTCATATTCAGCCAAGAATGAGAAGTCAACTGAAACGTGAGCTAAAAGACGCTCGTCCCGAATCTGACATAGGCAACCTCCTCCGGAGGACCTGGTGCGCGGGACCTGGCTAATAACGTCATCTCCTGGAGTTTTACTGAAATTACTTATCAAATCGATCGGAACTCGTTACCCGGGGGTTTTTCGGGTCGCTCGTCCCGAATCTGACATCGGCAACCTCTTAACTTATACAAAATGGGCATATCCTCTCTTTCTCAATGAACTTACTTTATCACCAGAGTTGGAATAGTTGATTTAATTGAAACTATTCGAGGGGTAAATGAAAGGTATGGGTACAAATAAATGCAGGCACAATTTCAAAAAGATCTGAACTTTATATTTCTTTTTACAAATACATTAAGTTATCAAAAAAGACTGCTACATTTCCTCGCCTACTTTGAGAGTTTTTAGTTTAATTCAAGAGTTTTGAACTATTTATCTGTTGAAATAATTTGTATGCTACTAATTTAATAAACAAGGTCCTTCGAAGCAATAATCTGTTCTTAACTACTCGCGAGAACAAAATGGGAAAAACAATAAAAAGAGAAACAGCAACACAAAGAAAACAAAGATTAGAAAAAGAAAAGGAAAAGCGCGAACTAAAAACTGCGAAACTAAGTGGAAATGAAAAAAATCAACAAAAACATGTATTCAAAATATACATGAAGCAATATAGAGCCAGAGAGAAACAAAAACGTTTGCGACGTCACGAGTCTCAAACAAGATCTTCGGAGACGCTAGAGCAGCGGACAAAACGGTTAGAAGGTTTGGGACGTTACCAGTCTCAAACAGGAGTTTCGGAGACGACAGAGCAGCGGACAAAACGGTTAGAAGGTTTGCGACGTTACGAGTCTCGAACAAGAGCTTCGAAAACGGAAGAAGAGCACACAGTCCGATTGCAGCGCTTACGTGGGCATAATGCCGCAACCAGATTACTGCAAAGAGCTGGAGTTAGTGTTTTTGAAAAAAAAATGTATACGTTTTGTGATAAAGTGTGTGAAATTTGCACAGAGCGATGCTATCAGCATCAAGTCACAAGATGGATACTTGTAATCGAAAATGTGCCGTATTTGGCTGACCAGCTGCAGCAAAAGAAAACGTTACTTTTATGCAGTCGATGCAAGACACATGCGAGTAGAAAAAAGCTGACTACCATCAAACGCGTTCTGGAACAATTTCGATCCAGGAGCAGTGCCAAACGTCATTGCTGTTTTGTCCCAAGCTGAGGAAAGAGTACTGTCGAGAATCATTCCCTTCGTCAATGTCATTAAATTAAGTGGGACATTTGGGCAATATGCATTTCGTGGTCAAGCAGTGCTTTTTGCGCAAGATATATTTGAGATAACTGAAAAACTCCCAAACGTGCTCCCAAGATCAACCGACAATGCTGGAATCATCCTTATCACTGAGCATTTAGAGAATCTGAATGTTACTCGAGAGTTCTCGATATCTAGGGAAAGAGTCAACAATGCATTACTATGGTTAATTACCAACAACCCTATCTATAAAGATGTTACGATTAATAATAATGTTCAATTCAACGCTAAAGACATCATTAGATTAAATGAAGATCCTCAACCAAATGACGAGCCTCTACCAAATGATCTTGAAACCATTGAAGAGATGTAACAGGAGGAGAACTGTGCATACACGTTGGTAAATACATTATCAAGAATCGTACGCGCTTCGTGGAATCAAGCTAATATTGCGATATTTACATCTGGTTTGGCAGGTGTAGAATGTTGTGCAACGGTACTATCTGCAAGATATTTTCCCGCATATCGAAGGTAATGGTTACTTGCTCGTACGCAACTTTGATATACCTAATCAAAAACAACTGCGTTATGTTTGGTAAGTCGTTTCGCCTAGACTACGATTTAAAATCGGCACTATTTGGAAGCTTAAATGATAAAGACAATCAGTCGAATATTGGAATGACACTTAAACGAGCCCTCGAAGAGTTGTTTGGCAGTCACGAGGTGGGGCGAGTGTGTTAATAACAGAAGGGAAATCACTCGGAGTTATGGTCTACGATGGAAAATATTACTTTACTGACTCTCATTCATGTGAATCAAAAGGCTCAAAAGCCAAGGATGGTGGCAAAGCATATATCATTGAATGGGACAATATAGATGAGTTTGTGCGAATTTGTAAACGGACAACAGGGTCGAGAAACACCCAGTTCACACTGGATTACATTGATGTTTATCCAGCAGCTTTACCTGTTCAAGTCAACACAGTGCAAACAGAGCCTCTCTCATTAAAAATCGTGCAATCGGTAGAAATTGTCCACCACAGAATTCAACTGGACGATAAAGACATCATTAGATTAAATGAAAATCCTCAACCAAATAACGAGCCTCAACCAAATGACGAGTCGCAACCAAATGATCTTGAAACCATTCAAGAGATGCAACAGGAGGAGACCTGTGCATACACGTGGATAAATACATTATCAAGAATCGTATGCGCTTCGTGGAATCAAGCTAATATTGCGATATTTACATCTGGTTTTGCAGGTGTACAGTTGAACAACTCTTCTAATTCCCAAACTTTCTAAAAATGAAATAACTATAATGTAATAATTATATCATTGTTTTCAGTATCTTTAATGTTAAGCATACTTTAGTTAGTTTAAGCTTTAAGCTGTAATGAAGTATTCATAAATTCATGTGCCATTACTAACGTTTTCGGATTTACACACGACACCAATATGCACACGGCACGCAAATCTACCCAGCTTCCGTCTAGAGGCATGGATTTGCACACGACACTAAACTATACGTCAGCAGTAAGCGAGGATTCTCGGATATAAAAGACCGGCCCCAAATCAACTAATTCAGAGCGGGCAATTCTGTCAATCTGTCTACAGCGTGCTTAGCTGGACATATTACAGCTTTGTGCATCTCCCGACGCAAACACGACGGAATGAATGCAATCTGACCCTGGGAATCCTTCAGCGTGTTGAGCTGGAGTCGTTAGTCATTCCCCGACGCCGTTTCGCCGCCAGAACCAGAGCGGATGAGCCTGATCTGGAGACCTCCTACAGCGTGTTGAGCTGGGAAACTTCTTGAGTCGACGATATTCGTCCGACGCCCGATGTCACTCCAGTAGCAGCAACTAACGTCGCATCGCATCGTTACACTCTCTCTCTCTCTCTCTCTCTCTCTCTCTCTCTCTCTCTCGCTCTCTCTATCTGATAATAGAAAATGTTATTCCAAGAACCGTAAAAGATACGGACTTGTATAACCTGTATGTTATGTAACACTGCCACGTATTACCTGTTTGAAGAAGAAAATAAATTGTTTATATTTTTATTGGGCTGTCTTATTAACTAATCTGGACCCTGATTAATCTCCAAATTAGCTACCCGACAACAAACCGTTACATAATTTGGCGCCCGAGCAGATTTCAAGAAACCGTTACATAATTTGGCGCAAGAACAGATATAGAAACCGTTACAAAGCTTTAAGTTTTAAGCTTACTAAAGTAAGCTTAACATCATTAAAGATACTGAATACAATATGATTATTATAATACTACGTAGTTCAGCCATATATTAACCCCATATACAATTCAATTGTACTGAATCCCCACTTTAACATCGAATATCTGAAAAGTGCAGAATCTGAGAAAATTGAAAACATTATGTGTTCATTATGTAAACTAAATCACTTCAACTTAAAGTTGAACAATTTTGAAGATCTGCTAAGTTGAATTAAAAAATGTGTCACTTTTTAGGAAGATTTTGTCCATACCAGCTTTTAATCCGCTATATCTTGGAAAACATACATTCTATGTGAATAATATTTTAGGCACCGATAAAACATAGACTTCACCCAGCAGAGAAGTTTTTTATTAATTTTTTATTTTAAAATTTTGAATTTATTTTCAAAATCATTACTCCACAACTCTCTTTTTAAAACCGTTCAACGTAAGTTATTCAAATATCACGTAATAAACACATAATTTTGTTCATTGTTTTCAGCTCTTCCGTATTTAAGACATTAGCGGTTAAACTGAGAGTCTACTGTATTGGTAAGCCAGAAATACGTCCAAAGTTACTACACTTACCACCAAATAAAGATTTTTGTTTTCCAAAAATTAATTCAGTCCTTAAACTACATTTTACTTTTTAGACCAGAACTCTGTCCTCATTAATAAAAACATTTTCTCATTACACACTTTTTCAATGCCGCTACTGAAAAATCCATGTGCTCTCCCATAAAAATATTTTTTCTCTGTCAGATATTTAATCTTGGATACACTTTTATACATTCGATTCATCATGCTTTAGAATATGGGTGTTAACTAACTAACTCAACTTTCAAAGGTTGAAACAAAGTTATTGAATGAGAAATATATTTCACAAAAAAGTGGAAAAGGGCAATTTGCAACGTGACAATTTCATATCGAATCGCGACCTCGATAATCGAGTTCGGACTATTGTTTCCTAAATATGATGCACTTTTCAGCAATTAAAATTTTAAAAGGGGTTATAACAGGTCAACGGCCAGTGCTAAAAAAATAATTATTCATGAGGGGGTAATTATTAAGAGGCCAAATCCGGCTTTTCCATTTGAGTATGCCTATTAACGTCGCAATGAGTAGAATTCCACTAGTTCTCAATTTTATTGCTTACATTTAATGTGTACCGGGTTTCTGCAAGAGATTATTGACGACAAATATGTCCTCAGTATACAGAGTATTCATAAACTCTATAATAAACTTTGGCAGATGAAAGATGATGCGATTCTAAGAAAGAAAATATTATATAAACATGAGTCTGACTCATCTTGTTTAAATAGTACAGTACCTTGAGGCAAAAATATATGAAAGGCCATGGCAGGTTAAGATAACTGTCCGTGCCTTTGTAACCTTTTTGCGTGTGGTTCCTTGCAGTGATGTATCTTTGCGTAAGATACTACCACAAAAATTTTTGACCTCAAAAGCATCAATTTTTTTTCTTTATGAAAAAATTTCCTGAAAATATCATTAATAAATTGTCTTGAGTAGATTTACAATATATCTGAAATACAAACAAATTAGTTCATTCACTTGATTAAGAACAAATTCTTTTTTTCGGATTTTCAAAAAAAAAAGGAGGAATATCGATAAGCTAAGAAAATTGACCCCAATATGACAAAAAATTTAACTATATTTTTTTTTATATTTCTCATTATTTTAGTAAAATACAGGACACTAACTTAACGCTACAATAAATTAAAAGTAAAAATGATTACGTTTTCTTCACGAGAAAAATCGACAAACTGAGGTCAAAATGGCTTTTTTTGGAAAATTGTACCCTTTTTTACTATATCGAGTTTTTTTAGACATGAGCGCAGTTTTGCTAAAAAAATGCTTCATACAATATTTTTTCTGCAGTCATGAATTTCCATATTTAGACAAAAAAATTTCAAAATTTGCTTAAACGTCACAGCACAAATTTATAATTCGAAGTTTCCAAAGCGAATATTGTGAGACAACTTCAATTGTTTTCAATGCTCTCATGGATCCAGCTCTACATAAGAGTGAAATAATTAACTTTTTTTAAAGTTTTTACTTTTTTTCATCATTACCATAAACATAAGTTTTACGCACTAAAAATAATGAAAAAAAGTACCGTTCTTTTAACAGTCGTAGAAAAGATATTTATATTTATGTTTTTCCCAGCTTTAACAAAAATAAGCTCTTTCTCCAAATTCGTAATTCCTAATTAATTCGAAATTCGAATGTGGCAGAAAAGTTTACGTCACTATCTTTAATAGTATTTTATATAACAAGTGGCTAAAATGGTGTTATTTTTACAGGTGGGGCGTTTATAGTACGAGCCGAAGGCGCGTGCTATAAACCACACAAGTAAAAAAAAACACATTTTAGTTATATACAAAATTTTTTGTATCGCCATTCGAAATTACAAAACAATATAATTTTGTAAAAATAGACTAAATTCTATTGTTGTTTCCATAGAAACCAATAAGTTATATTTTTACATTTCGAAATAAGACTTCTTTATTTCACTCTTTTTCCTTTATTTTACGCTTGTCAATAATTCCATTGTTTTGATTCATTGATACTGTCACATAAATGTCATTTTAGGATATGGCGTTACAAAAAAAATATTATTTAGGGTATTCAGCAGATTACTTTCAAAGAACTTTCAAAGAAACCATTCGTTCCTTTCATATACCATTGATCTAAATCTGACCAAGCTAGAGTATCAACAAGAAGTTCCCTTACGAACCGACTTGTCAGCTTCTTTCATATATTTACTATATCTAACATTCAGTATGAAAAACAAGAAAATAACCATTCTTTCTATTTACTGATGATCTAAGTCTGATCATGCCAATATATTATAAGAAGCCTCCCTTACGAGGAATCATTTCCCTACCTAGAGGATACTTCATAATAATCAAACATTTGTTACATTCCAAAGCCAAGAACTGCTAAAAAACACAAAGAAATTAGGTATGTTTCACTCACATCTTAATAAACAAACTATTTCCACTTTCTACTGAATAAATCTTCTAAAAATTATACAACTTTTTTCACTCTCTTTAGAACTCATCAGGAGAGATATATATTCGAAACAAAAATTATTATTAAAAACAATCATAAAATATTTTCATGTAAAAAACTGACAGGAAATCATTTATTTACTTGAAGTAAAAAAATATAATGGGGGTTTTGGTTCTTGTACACAGTACACACACTAAATTATAATGAAGCAGGTAAGAGTCCATAAAATTGGTATTTAGTATATACAAGAGAAGCTAATTAAAGGGGATGAGAGAAGATTATGATTTAATGTGTGTACTGTATACAAGAACTAAAAACCTCAAAATATTTTTTTACTTCATCCATCCCCCACTACCCCCCTATCACCACCCCCTCCCCACTACCGATGTGGGGTATCGTTTTATAAAAGTATAAATAAAATTCTGTCTCAATCAAATCCGCAAACATCGCTCACTAATTAATTTTTAGAACGTAATATGCATAAAGCAACATGGTACATATTCATAATTTTGATGAATATCCACCGGCGCTCTCCAATAATGCATTGATGCATTGAACCTAATAATGCAACAGAGTAACAACTTGACCCATGTCCGTTACATTGTAAATATTGGCGGATGCGCTGTTAATGCCATTGGCGCATAACAAAAAAACTCGCTCATGTGCACTATTGATTTTTTGTCCAGAGTGCGTCATACCTAGGACTAAAATACCTTACCTCAGTTTAAAAAAGAATCACTGATTTTATATGACTATATGCGTATTTTGATTTGGCGTGGTAAACATTTACAAATTTATATTTTGAGGCAATATATGAATGCTTGTGGGTGTAATCTGTAATGTGGATTTGTTTTTTAAAAATAAAAATCTGAGAAAAATATTTGGATTTACGAATTGTATCGTTATAAAATTGTTATACAGGGATGGCAGCGAGATACAATAGGGATTGTGATAACTAAAGATGAAAGGTTTTAAAAAAGTTATATTAGAAGAAAAATATTCTTACAAAAAGAATTACGTTGTCGAAAAATATGATTGCCAATGGGATAAATAAAATCCTATGTACAGTATATCCTCATAATTACTGCTCAGGGCTCTTAGTTCCAAAATGGAAAGAGACTTCAAAAATTCGAATAATGCTTTATTGGACTCAGATTAGTCTACAAATATAGAAGAATAGTTATTTTCATAACAAGGTTGTGAAATAGGTTTTTCCCCACACGAATTCACGACCGTGTTATGAACAGGATTTTTCCTACGAGCGTCTCAAAATATAAAAAACAAAACATAAGTAATTTCGTGTTATTTGGCATATTCATTTTGCAAATATGTAAAATATGACATGATCACGAACATCTCATAAAGAAACGTATGGCAATCCCAAGTAGCAACTTAAGTCAGAATTACGTAATGTAGCCCTCGTTTTGGTCCCGTTTTCCCGTTTAACCTAACCTAATTGACTTAAAATTTACGTAAAATATAAGTAAATGGGGAATGAGATAACGTCATGAATACCTGTAAAATAAGGCTGCTCAGTTATAATGACCTATTGGTTATAGAATATATTTCCCTGAACAGGTAATTTAAACGTAAAAATTTTGTTTAATTGTGGTCGTTAATAGGCAATATCTACCAAACCAGTTATCCTCTTTCAACTGCAGTCTTTCTTTCTCAGAAATAACTAATAAGGTTTTATTTACAATAATGATTTACTTATAAGTCACGAGGCATAAGCAGCAAAGACATAACTAGAAACCATCAGACATCTCTATTACAATGATGGAGTAGGAGTACATCATATAATGTCATACGTAGTTGTGAAATAATATGTCCACTTCCTCCTCTGTGTGTGTTTTTTTACTGCCAATTAATTTTCATTGTAAATATATCCATTCTACCCCGGAATATTAAAGGGGCCTCAAGTATTTTACGTTTTTAAAGAAAAAATATTTTTTTTAGCTTAAATGTATTTTAAACATATTTGTAAAAGCCTATACAATTGCCCTGCAGGACTTTTCTGGAGCATAAAATATGATAATATTGCACTTTATATCTGTTAAGTAACCTTATATTATTGATTTTCTTCAATTAATTACTCATCAAAATTTCATCGTAAAATGGCCTCTTACAGCTGGTTGAAAAATATGGCGAACATAGTGCCACGCGACGAAGTATTCTCTCCCAATATTTTAGACCTCGATAGCGTTTTTCCTTGAGACGAAGTGTTAAAACTTATATTATTTACTTTAAAGTTAAATGAGACCAATATAGGTTAAAATAATTTTGTAGTCTTCAAAATTGTAAAGTCTTTAAAGTTCATGCAGAACTAAATTGGTCATATTTCCCATATTAGGTTAGAGAAGGCGGTAAATTGAGCATCTCGTACCATGACGTCATTTCTGTTTCTAAGGTCTAACCTCAAACTTCTTTGGCTACAATTTGTTGTTTTGTGAGTCTGTAGTTTATTCGTTCAATTTTCTCTTGTATTTTATCAATAAAAGTGGATGTGTTTTGTTTTGAATGTGAGAAAGTATTCTCCAGCCAGTCAGCGTTAAATCGGCACAACAGAATTGTGCATAAATAAACAAATCCGACGTACCTAATTATATCAAATATACGGTGCCCAAAAGATACCTGTGCTTAGAGTGCAAATTGTATTATAACTTTAATAACGACTTGCGTTTGCATTTGATAGAAAAACATGATCACATCACGGATTCGGTGAATTTGGAATTTAAAAATATTTCAGGTAAAATAATAAATCTTTTGTTAGTTGGTTAGTTTAATTAATACTTTTTTCTTATTCAAATAAATGTATTAACAGAAAACACATCATATGAAACATGTTTTTTAATTCCATATTGCTACTACCCCATATCTATCAACTTAAATTCTTTCATAGGTATAGATTAAAACCATTTTTACAACTTCTCTTCAGTGAGTACATTCAGGAAACTGAATACAATCCAAATAAAGTCACTCAGTTACACTACTAACACTACTGAACTTCACTTTGCTTTTCATTCTGCAAACTAAGCACTGAAATCTAGAGAAAAAAAATAGTTATATTGTACTAAACTCTCTGAAATATTAACAATTGTTTTACCTGATATAATGTAGTCTGAATGCAAACATGTCGGTAATGGAAAAGTTGAAATCTAATTACAAGTATCTTTAGTGCACGGCATATTCAATATAATTATAATTATGTCCTATTTGCTTATGCACTTTTCAATTGTACCGACTAAAGGTTGACTGGCTATAGAATATTTTCTCGCATTTAAAACAAAACACCTCCATTTTTATTTTTATTTTAACATGAAAACAGAAAACCCAACCAACAACAAAATAAATTGCTGCTAATAATAAGGTTGCAAATTAGGATACTATCCCACTAATAAAGTACAGTTGACACTGGGAAGGGCATCAACATAAATCAGTCATTATACTACTTTAAAGTAATTTAGACAATGAAAACGTAATTTTGCCTCCCAGGGAAGGGACCTAATTCTATTTTTAAGTAAAAATAACTTTCAGGACATTTTATGAAGTAATATTTGCCTTTAGGTTAAACACATAGCCAGGTTAGTGGGGAAGTAAAATTAGGGCAAATTTTACCTAAAATTGGAACTAGTTGTGACTATAAGGTTAAAGTTTTAACCTAAATCTGACTACAAGGGCAAGACAAAACTCAGGTTATACTTACGTAAAAAATTGGTAAAATTTCCCTGTTTTTATTCAGACAAAAGACAGCGACTCCAAAGTTAAAAAAATAGTCTAAAATTATGTAATATTTTCTTACACATACACCTCAATATGCACTTTAACTTTAAAGTTAAATTTTAAGGAACATAACGTAAATATTTCCTGTAAATTACACTAAAGTCAATGTGACTTTATCAGGCATTTCTTAAGAAAATATTACCTAAATGTTGCTTACTAAATTACTATTAAGTCCATATGCCTTCAAAGTTAAAAGCAATGGTTGCAATTACGTTATATCAACTATCTTAGGTTATTGTGGCTTTAAACTGGTAAAATAAACTAATTGTGCTGCTTGGGATCAAACTGTTTTTTTTTCTTCAATTATTGCAATTATTATTTGTGACTATTGAATTTTGTATCGAATTAAGAATTTTCCGACATTTTGGCTATAAAAATATAATTATGGAAGATATTAGTGATGGAAGAATTTATGCCTGACAAAATTCAAAACACCGCTGATGAGATAATGGCCAGTTTAGTACCATGAAAATTCAAGATGACATGAAATACCTGAAGAACTTTTTGGAAACGGTAGTTCTTGCATATTTTGGAAAGAAAGATATGGTACATAAGTCACCACTCTTTGGGTACTGGATGTTAAAATCTACGCTAATTCTGAAGGCCGACATCATTAGCAAATATCAGTTTACAACTTTCTTAAAACCACAGCATGGGAATTATAAAGCCAAAAAGTCTAAGATATTAACTATAACTGAAATCGGAGGGTTAAATTAGGGTTAAGTGTTACTGCTAGAGAATCTTCTCTCTTAATAAAGACAAACTATTATTATTAAATTAATAATTTTCTTCGTGATGTAGACGATTCTTGACGATGAAGGTAACGTAAAATGTCTTAAGTCGCCGAGGTAACTTCTTGAAAAATTTTGTGTTAGGTAAAGAGAAAGAGGGATAGGTAGTACAGTTTGCAACTTGCAAGCTAAACGAACTTCCACTGAGCTACTCTCCTCTCATTTCAGTGCCTAGCCATATTTTTTTCTTTGAAAATAGTAGCTATGATTTGTTTTGGGTCGTTGTTATTTTTGGTGTAGCACGAGCTTGACGAAGAATTGAACTCACAAATATGTTGACTAATCACATTGAAGTTAAAAACGAGTTTTTGATAGTAAGAATTTCTGATACCAAGTGTAGAAAGGACGTTTACCATAACAAGCGGTGTCTCGGAAGGTATAATAAATTACCTAGTTATATATCGTAAATATGTAAGTCTACGTCTTCTCAATCTAACACATGATCATTTTTCTTTTATGTCTCATAAAAACGAAAAATGTACTGCATGTGGTTCAACTGAACTCTCTTGGCAAAATACCCAAAATGGTGACTTGATATTCAGGCCTACCCAACGCCGTCCCGTATATGGACCAATGTTGTAGAGGTTCTTCTGTCTCATCATTGGTGATGATATAATAGATTTTAAGCGCCACGATGGTTGAAAATATATCACCGTTGCAGAGGTATATTGAAGAATCAATCGAAAGTAATAATAAGTTGCCGAACAAGATCCTAACCAAACAAGAATGTATACCCACGCACGAGAACAGAAATTTTGCGAAAGACCCCGACTGGCGAAGAATGTACTTCGATGAACTTTCCACCGATTTCTTCTGAAAGCTATTATATTGCCTCTTTAAGTACTTCTAATTCTTCTACCAGTTTAGCTAATTTAAAAAAATATGTTTTTAAAAACCGAGCCAATCTGACAATTCTGACTTCGGATTCGGTTTTTGTGAGTCCAAATACATAAGGATACACCGATCTGGTCCGCAGGTCAGACCACTTTTTTTGTTTGTTTTGGGAATGTTTTCTTGGGGTTGGGGGTGAAAAATGAGCGAATCTGACAATTCTTACTTCGGATTCGATTTCAGAGGGTCCAAATACATAAGGATACACTTGTATGGTCCGCAAGCCAGAACACTTTTTTTGTGTGTGGCTGTATTATTATGCTCTTCGCAAAACCGAAGAGTATATTGCATTTGATCGGCACATTTCTAAAACCGTGAATATCGCTCGCAGAAAAAAGTTTTCATATCATTGTGTTAGTGAACGAATTCTGAACAACTTTCAAAATGTCCGTCTGTCTGTACGTCCGTCTGTCTGCCCGTCCGTCTCTCTCTCTCCGTCCGTCACGTTTTTTGTAAGCACGATATCTTAAAGAAGAAAAGTTCGATTGTATTGAAATTTGGAAAGTAAGTTAGTGTTATCTAGAGTTTTTGATGAAAATCAATCAGTAAATCAGAAAATTGTTAATCATTTAATTTAAAAAAATATATTTTCTTAATTTTTGTCGCTTGTACTTAAATAGAAATCTTGCGAAACGTTATCTTTATAATATATTTATTTGTTTATACATTTTACTAATATATATTTCATAATAATATATCTAATGCATTGAAATATGATTCTCGAAAGATATATGTTATATAATATTACACGCTATCTTATTGCGACTTAGCCATAATAAACCTTCACAGGTATATCGTATTTCACGATAACAGCTTCTCTTATTAATTGCTTATCTTCAAGATATCATATTACACCTTTGTTTCTCATAACTTGTGCAGACTGCAGAACTGCAATTCCTTTGTTATATATTTTGCTTACTCAGGTTCTGTATGTTATAAATATGACTAAACACGCTTTGTTGAAGTAGTTATTAAACTCAGTTAGAATGCAACACTTCTAATTTATTGTATTATTCCTTCTTCAAGAGCCAACGTTGGCTCCATTAAATAAATAAATCCTTTTTAAAAAGTCACTCATGTAAATCGTGATCTAACATTGGCGCAGTCGGTAGGATCCGTAAACATCATCAGAACAAGAAGCCTAACTGGTAGTGAAGCGCAAAAGAACAAGGACAACATCTGCAGAAGGTGCCTAACTAGTGCGTGTATATCTGCAAGAACAAGGAGACCTTCCTCACTGGTGGTGGCGGATCCCAATCCCTTGACGGACGAAGAACCTACTCATGGAGATGAAATTAACGTAAGTCATTTTAAGAATCATCTCGTTATTTCTTTTCATTTTTACAAATATTATTTATCACAATTATTTACGTGTATTATACCGCTAATACACTCGGCAAACAAAGCCAATTCTGTTATCAAACAAATCCTATACAAGCTACAACGCAACAATTTTAATTTTAAGTTATTTATTTTCGTATTCACGAAACGACTGTGTATTATACAGTTAATACACAATTCATTTACGACGTAACAAAACAAGCTAATTTTAATTTAATTTCCGTATCATACTGCTGATACGTAACCAATTTTAGTTCAAAAATCTCTAAATAAAAAAGCAAAATGCCTGATAGAGCTCAACCAGAGACTGTTCAACCAGTGCCACCGGCACCAGCCGAACAACAACAACAACAACCACAACAAATTGAGCCTTACAAGCTCTCTGAAATTTTTTCACCAGAATTCGATGGCAACGCCATAAATTTACAGACATTCCTAAACTCGTGTTCCTGTGCACAAAGTATGGCAATTCATGACCAAAAAATTCTATTAACCATGCACATAAAAAATAAATTAAAAGGCAGAGCCGCCGAACTTATAAATTCACGCAACCCTAGCACATGGCCAGAAATAAAGGCACTACTAGAAACTCACTTCGGAGACTCCCGAGATTTAACGTCCCTAATTCAGGACCTACAACGAATTCACCAATTACCTAGTGAATCCGCCTTAACATTTGTTTCGCGTTTACAAACGCACAATGCGAAAATGCACGCTGCAGTGCAAAAACAAAATTTAACTTCGGAGCAAAGAACCGCGCAAACAAACCTGATTGAAACTATGACATTAAATAATTTGTTAACGGGTCTAGAACCAAATCTAGGCAGAATAATACGTGCCAGTAACCCTCCTTCTATAATGAATGCGATTATTAGAATTCGTAGAGAGCTACAACTCTCTTATTTTGAACAGCAAAAATTCCCAAAAAATAGTCCAGTCAAAAATCCAGTAATTCAACAAAAGCGACCACAAGGTCCCAATTTGCAACAAAAGTTTTGTTCCTTCTGTAAACGGAATGGACATGTAATAAGCGAATGCCGCACAAGGCAACAGTCTCAAAACTTCCAGAGACCAAGTTTCCAAGGAAACCCAAACTCACAAAATTTTTCTCATCAAAACTTCGCACAACCGAGTAATAATCAATTTAGTCAGAGGACATTCCCTCAAAATAATCAGCCAAATCAATCACAGCAAAACAGGCCCTCAGCCATAAGGCCGAACCCTAATTTTATGCAACAGCGACCATCAGCTATCCAACCTAACCCAAATTTTAATCGCTTTAACCAGCAAAAAGCTCATCATTTGAATTACGAACCCTATGACAATTATGATAATCAATGTAACTATAATCAATATAATGACTACTCACCCGATTATCAAAACGTAAGTGATAGTTATGAAAATTACGATTCAGGCAACGCTCAAAACTTTTCAGATAATTATACGGCTAATTCTCAATATCATGAGCAGTACGAGAATTATACTGCTAATTCTCAAACACTACAGGAGGATTATACTGCTAATCCTCAGGATTTTCGCTTAGATCCGGAGTACCCCACGGATACTCCAACACAACAAATAGACCAATTCGACCAAATATCAAACCAAATACAAACAATGAATCTCAACGACAGTTTCGATCCAATGCTGAACTTCCCAGAACAGACGTTCATGTAAATACGCTTTCTCACACCCTATTAACCGTAAATTCAAAAAATCTTTATTACATCAAAGACGCAACCGGCAAATTTAAAATTTTGATTGACACAGGTGCAGGAATTTCAATTTTTAAACCTAAAACAGCTGAAAATTATAGACGTAGATCCCCTGAAAATGTAATTATACAGGGTATTACTGATCAAAAAATTTATATCAACGAATCTGTTCTCATCCCCTTTTCAGATGAGTCACACAAGGTTTATATCTATAACCTAGATATAGATTTTGATGGACTACTAGGCGCAGACTTTTTAGAACATTACGAATGCCGAGTAGATTTCAAAAATAAACAACTAGTCACAAATTTTAAAACGGTACCACTATTTAAAGTCACTACAGTAAATTTACCTGTACAACCAACTGGTAACTCTAACATCAAAAACCAAAATCCAAATTTAGGCAACATCAAAAATTTAATTTCTATCGAACCTCGCATGGAAAAAATCTGTAAATTAAAATGTAATCTGCAAAATACCGAGGCTATACTGTTAGCCCAAGAAATTGAAAAAGTACGCCTACCAAATGCTCTCGTAAAAATCGACAGCAACGGAGAATTTTTAACTTCGATCGTGAACGCTAACGCAATACCGAAAACTATAAATTTCTCTAACCTTAAACTAGAACCAGTACAAAAATTCAAAACAATTTTTAATTTAAATACTCAAAATTCCGACAAACATCCACAGACAGACAGATCCTTCGAAATTAGGAACGAATTGCGCTTGGATCATCTAAACGAAGAAGAGGCCGAAATAGTAACGCAGCTTTGTTTAGACTTTCAAGATATATTCTATTTGGAAGGAGACAATTTAACTTTTACTAACGAAATTAAGCATTCTATTGACACCGAAAATTCCCGACCGATATTCACTAAATCGTATCGATATCCTCAAGTCCATAAAGAAGAAGTTAAGTCCCAAGTATCGAAAATGTTAAGTCAAGGTATTATTCAACCCTCAATCTCACCTTGGTCCTCTCCTGTCTGGGTAGTTCCCAAAAAACTGGACGCTTCTGGTACACAGAAATGGCGCGTCGTAGTCGACTACCGCAAACTCAACGAGGTTACAATTGGTGACAAATATCCTCTGCCCAACATTTCCGATCTTTTAGACCAACTTGGCAAATGCCAATATTTCACAACCTTAGACTTGGCTTCTGGTTTCCACCAAATCGAAATTAATCCCGCAGATATTCAAAAGACTGCTTTCACAGTTGAGAACGGTCATTATGAATTCGTGCGAATGCCATTTGGACTCAAAAACGCTCCATCAACTTTTCAAAGAGTTATGGATAACATCCTGTTAGGTATTCAAAATGAACGATGTCTCGTCTACATGGACGATATCATTATTTACTCTCCTACAATTCACGAACACATTTCCCGTCTAACTGAAGTCTTTAAACGCCTTCAAAAAGCCAACCTCAAAATTCAACCAGACAAATGCGAGTTTCTCCGCAAGGAAGTCGCTTATTTAGGACATCTAATTACAAAAGACGGCGTAAAACCGAACCCTTCGAAAGTTGACGCTATTTTAAATTTTCCTCAACCGAAAAATCCAAAAGAAATTAAATCGTTTCTAGGCTTAGCCGGATATTATAGATGCTTTATCCCTAATTTCTCCAAGATTACCAAGCCTTTAACAAAACTCTTACAGAAAGACATACCATTTCTCTTCGACAATGATTGTATAAAATCTTTTCAAGATTTGAAACAAACATTAACGACAACTCCGATATTAATCTACCCTAATTTTGACGAACCTTTCGTTCTAACCACCGATGCGAGCGCATTTGCCGTCGGCTCAGTGCTGAGCCAGGGGCCCATTGGCGAAGATTTACCCATTGCCTATGCTTCTAGAACCTTGTGCAGTGCAGAAACTAAGTATTCAACGATTGAACGCGAGCTTTTATCGATAGTATGGAGTGTAAAGCACTTTAGACCATATCTGTATGGTAGAAAGTTCAAGCTTGTCACCGACCACAGACCACTCACTTGGCTATTCTCTATAAAAGATCCAGGAAGTAGACTTGCCCGTTGGCGACTCAAATTAGAAGAGTACGACTACGAAATAATTTATAAACCTGGCAAAATCAATAAGAACGCGGATGCACTTTCCAGAATCAAAATTAATCATTTTTCTGAATGTTCCAAATTCTATTCAAAGGTTCTAGCCGCGAACGACGAAGAGTCAGACGACGACGAAAACCCAGACAATAACGAGATCACTGACGAACAAATTTCCCAAGAATTCGAAACTTTCGCCAACTTATATAAGACAACATCTTTAATTGACTATTCGAAAATCAAAGCCTCGAACAAACAACTTTTGTATCGAGAACATAAAGATATTATAACCTTTTTCCAACAAAACAACTTACAAGACCTACATCACAAAATTATCGAGGACATATTCGAAGAAAACCCCGAATTTCATAACGATAAAATCAATATTGTATCAAGCAAAACAGTCAGACATAGGAGATATTTTATCATCCCTCTACCTTTTGATATCGAATCTGTAATTGAACATCTATTTTTGGTACTATTTAAAAATCAAGATGTTCTAGATCTCTCTAAGACATACTTTGTCGAAAATAACCTAGACCTCCCCATACTCGAAATTCTATCATTCATTTTTGCAGAAAAAGACTTAAAAGTAGTAATTTGTCAAGATATCGTCAGAACTGCCGACGAAGCTGAAATTCCAATTATATTGGAGCAAAATCATTTTGGTAAAAATAATCTACACCGCGGAATAAATGAAACGATTCGAAGAATTAGAGAAAAATACACTTGGCAAGGTTTAACTAAAGACGTCGAAAACTTTATAAAGAACTGCGAAACGTGCCAAAAGACTAAAGTATGCCGGAAAAATCTAAATAACCCTCTAGTAATCACGGAAACCCCAAGAACACCTTTCGAAAGAATTAATATCGATTTATTTGAATTCCCCACTCGAAATTACGCTTTAACCATTCGCGACGAATTAACTAAATTCACGCAAGCCTATGCAGTCCCAGACAAATCCGCAAAATCTGTCGTAAATACTTTGTTGTTATACTTTCAACATTATGGTACCCCATTGAGAATCCATTGCGATTACGGTGGCGAATTTGACAACCATTTGCTCAAAGACCTCTGTACCCTCTACGACATAAAATTAACATATTCAAGCGTAGGACATCCCCAATCGAACGGATCCATAGAAAGATTTCATGCTACTTTAGCTGAAATGATAAGAATTCATAAAACCGAGAATCCGAACGAACATCCTTTCACAATTTTACCATATGCGGTAATATGCTATAACAATTCGGTAAATAAAACACACGGTTTCACCCCATACGAACTTGTATTTGGACATACGTCCAACAGACCACCCGAAACCTTATATAACCAAAAAGAATTAATAACTAAATACGTTAGAGATTTAAACAACAGAATATCCCACTACTATAAAATAGCCCGTAATCGAACGCAAGCTCAAAAGGAGAAAGCGAAAGTTCGCTTCGATAGAAATGTTCCCCAAAAACGACCCGAATACCAAATAGGCGACTTAGTTTATGTAAAAGAATCACAAATTAAGAACAAACTACAAAACAAATTTAACGGTCCCTTTAAAATAAAAGAAATTTTTCAAAATTCTGCTACCCTATTAAATCTCGAAACAAAACAAGAAACTAAAGTAAATTTTGATAGAATGAAACCATATACTGAAAATTAAATTTATTTTCAGGTTTCTCCTGCTGTTCGGATCAGCACTCTGTCAGTACAAAATTACCCCGATCAATAACACTGTTGGTGTATACTATCACCAAGACACGGACATCGTGGTGACAAATGACAAATGGACTCTACTAGTGCATAAAAATATTTCATCCCTCAAACTAGCTTTTGACAAGAATCAAAATAATTTAGACAGAATCTTGAACACCCTCGATGGTGCTGATCAAAAATCAATCCTGTTTAGAAGCGAAGTTAAAACAGAGTTTAACCTTTTAATGCAAATAGCTAGTTCGATAAAAACGAAATTTGACGAAGTCTTTTCAGACACAAAGAGATATAAACGCGGAATACTTAACGGTTTTGGAACAATATTCAAATCAATCACCGGAAACTTAGACGCCGAAGATGGCGAGTACTACACTAACTGTATAAATAAATTAAATAATGACGAACATCAATTAGAAAACTTAATCAAAAATCAAATCTCAGTTACAACTTCTGTTATCAAAAATTTCAACTCAACTATACAAAAATTGCAAATTGATGAGGAAACATTTAACAAAGATATCAAAGAAATCGAGCACACAATTCAAACCATGACTCAAACGATCCAAGCTGCCGAAATAAAACTAAAATTTCTATACATTTCCGAACAACTAATGGCCAGCTATTTGTATATCGAAGACAATCTAAACGATATTTTAAATTCAATAACATTTGCCAGATTAGGAATTATTCATTCATCAATCATAACACCTGATCACTTAGTAACGGCGTTACAAGAGATTTCACAGAGTTTGCGAAGGAACAATTTACCTCTTCCAATTAAACTAAACTCAATATCTGGATATTATTGAACTAAAAGCTTTTCAACTAGATTCTAACCTAATATTTGTTTTAACAATACCTCTTATTGAACCTCAAAATTATAACACCTTTCGCCTATACCCCATACCTATACTTGATAACAGAACTGGTCTACATCACTTTTTATCTATTTCACAAAAGTTTATCGCGAGACACGATGATTCTTTAATGTACATACCTATACAAAATTTGAAAGAATGCAAACCTCTTTATTTTGGAACCAAACTATGTTCGAACCTGTTTGCTTATCCTATCGACCAAAATGCCATTTGTGAAGCTAGAATATTAAAACCATTGCCGAAACTCCCAGAAAATTGTCAAACTTCCTTCATCATTAGTCAAGGATACAACGTCCAAGAACTTGAAGACAACACATGGCTAGTAATTAATTCCGAACCACTTCACATTACCATCAACTGCCCGAAGAGAGAATCCATAACAGAGCTAATTAACAAAAATTCCATCATAAAACTACAACCAGGATGTTACGCCTATGCAGGCATTACTCGAATACAAGCCAGTGCTAAAGACTATTCCGAAATTAAGGACAATTCACATCCAATCCAAATTCCTTTTGAATGCTGCAATCACATGCCCGACAAAATCGAAATCCCAAAATTAAAACCTCTTAAATTAAACAGTCTCGACGTAGAAGATTTAGATATTGCTAAAAACAAACTAGAGCAATACTCCAAAGACCTAGACGACCTCATAAATGAACCTTTTGTGACCAAACATGTATCTTGGTTCACATACTTCATAATCACTCTCATCATCCTATTAGTTCTACTTTACATAACTTGTAAATGCAGAAGAAGAAGATGTGGAGCATTGCGAATCCAACCCTCAACGGATAACCCTCCTTCACCTCCTTCAGAGCGAAGCAGAGTATTTACCAAATTTCCTAGACTGATCCCTCCAAGAAAGCGACCCGGTATTAGACCTCAAGAAGAGGACATCGAGTTAACATAGACTTTCATGTGGAGTTTTACCCTCGTCTATTAATTTAGACTATTGTATTTTATCCTTATTACGTTATGTAATGTTTTATTATCGCTTACCAATTTTAACTTTCACATTATTTTATTATTTTGCTTTGTATTCATTCAACATTGTTTCAATTTATTTTTGCATTATATTCATTTAACGTTTTAACAATTTTCAAAAGTTGCTGCATAACATCAACTTTTTTATTAAGGGGGAAGTTGTTATATAATATTACACGCTATCTTATTGCGACTTAGCCATAATAAACCTTCACAGGTATATCGTATTTCACGATAACAGCTTCTCTTATTAATTGCTTATCTTCAAGATATCATATTACACCTTTGTTTCTCATAACTTGTGCAGACTGCAGAACTGCAATTCCTTTGTTATATATTTTGCTTACTCAGGTTCTGTATGTTATAAATATGACTAAACACGCTTTGTTGAAGTAGTTATTAAACTCAGTTAGAATGCAACACTTCTAATTTATTGTATTATTCCTTCTTCAAGAGCCAACGTTGGCTCCATTAAATAAATAAATCCTTTTTAAAAAGTCACTCATGTAAATCGTGATCTAACATATATAGTATAGACATTCAATTTTTATAGTAGTGTGTGATGGTCCAGTGAGAAAACAAATTTATGTGCTTCATTTCTGATTCCGGCAGATACACCGCCCTCAGAAATTTATATGATCGTTGGCACGACATAACGCCACTAGCGAACTATGTCCAATAAATCTCCTAAAAATTCTACCAATTTAAACTGGGCAATAGTCCGCTAACCTCCAACATAACACGAATCAGACAGAATAATGCGACTTTCGATATCCGACACCACCTACCATACCAGGCGTTGCCTATCTTTCGACAACCTCTCTAACCACCCTTTCCTGTACGACAACTTCTCCTTTCCCCACCTTTAATCTTCACTAAAACCTACAACCAACTTTATATTCCCTCAATCTGATTTTACCTTTTTGTTCTTTTGTTCCCTTTTTGTCTCTAAATTCAGTCTTGATCAATAAATTCTTAACAAACCAAAATATTTCACTTAACATCATACCTCTTTAATCACCACCAAGTACCTCTGTGTTCTGCATTATACAGTACCGTTAATTTTAAGCCTTTTTTTTTCTATTAGGCAGGAGTTTTAACCTTTTTAATTAATTATCGTCATAGCCAAACCAGACCCGCCCCGCCCAGCCTCACACACACCTCGGCGATGTACGCCGTGGTTGTCTGACAGGCCCCGGGCCGGACTTTGGAATGGCGCACTGCTGTATTGTAAACATAAATAAATAATTGTTGAGCTTGAGCCTTGTATCACAAAACTTAGGATGTCCAAAAACTAACATCATTTACAATAAAACTGCGAAGAGTATCCTATAGAATGTGTAACAATCGTATGAAAAGCTCAGTAAATTGGCGAAGAGTACGTTTTTAGCTTGTTACTACATTTTGAAAAAAAATGTAGTATAGGTTTTGCATTTTTCCAGTGGACCATCGAAATCCGAATCGTCGGATCAAAATGGAAGTCATATCTATCGACTCGAGAGCGAATTTAGAAAATTCCGTCCGTCGGTCAGTCGGTCTGTCTGTCTGTCACGCTCAGCCCCCCTAATCCGTTTTCGGATTTCGATGAAACTTGGGTGGTTAATAGGAGGCCTTTAGAAAACCTTAACGATGGAAGCTCGGCTCCGTTCGGAAACCGGAAGTACCCGATATAGACGTTTCAAGTTTTTCGGGAAAAATTGAATAACTCGGTAACGGGCAGTCGGATCGAGATATTTCAAAAAAGAGATAGTGCCGCTAGCAACGATCTACAAATAAGTATACGGGAGACAGTGTCGAAAAACAAATGGAAATTGATTTTTTTTGCAAAAAACTGGTTTTCTCGAAATCGGGCTAGGAAGCACGATAACTGTCCAGGATATTGATCGATTTCGATGAGACTTGGTGGGATCGAAGGTACACGGCCACAAATGAAGCCTATTGCTGGCAGCCCGAATCCGTTGACCGCAAGTATTTTTTCCAAGGCCGAGTATTATTTTCCATAGATATTGATAACTCCCGAACCGAAGGTCCTATTTTGATTTTTTTGATTTTCAAAAATGGCGAGTGTAGGGCTCGATTAAGTCTATTAGGTGACATTTGTGAGAAATTTGACAAAACAAAAGCGAATCTACAAATCCTGGAAAACTTAATTTTTTTGATAGATTCTACAAATACCCAATAGTTTCCTAATAATAATCGAAAATTAAGTATTCCGTCGATCAATCTCTATAACCGATATAAAGCACGGATCTTTTTGGACAAAAAATCTGAAATAGAGTTTTTCGACCACAATATAACCGATGCCCTTTCTGTATTTCAAAATGTAGTTAGCCTTTACTTCAGTCAATGCAAAAAGAAAAATAAAGGTACTGAGTCAGCCCAACGTGGATAAAAAGCATATCAAAATGTAGTTTTTAGCTTGTTTATATATCTTTCCGATGTGAAGAGTCTACGTTTTCTCGAAACATTCACGTTATAGTGGATGGCAGATTATAATTGATATTATTGGTATGTTTTCTAGTGGCTTATTTAATAATTAAAAATAAATGGTCTGAAAGGTTTCAGTATGTTTACATGATTCACATGAATTATCTTCGACCATAACGGCTATGGTCTCAACTAGTCGATCGCGGTAAACGAAATGTTATATTTATACACGAACCAGTTGTTATATCTGTGACTATACTACCTACTAGTTAACTTTAGTCTTTCATACATCCGAATTTAAAGATGAGGACACACGAGATTTAGAACTAAATTAGTTAATGACTTACTTTGCAGTTAATTTAAATAATAAAACATTAATTGTGAACTTTGTTTTACCAATTGAATAAAAGCAATGTCCTGATAGCATATTTTGCAAAAATTCTAATAAAGTATTACCCATTTTACATCCACCATTTTGAAATTTAACTTTTTTCGACACTGCGCCAAATTTTAAGCAGCTAATTTGAAATTTGAATTTTGGTCAGGTTTTTCGGAATTCAGCACTGTGCGATGATAACAACTTTAAACATCTCCTTGTTTCATAATTTAGTAGTCGTGGAGAGTCATATAAAATATTAAAGAGGAAGACAACATTCTGATTTATCGACTATTCTAATATTTAACGCCGAAATAACTGTGATGATAAATAGTCACTCTGCAACATCCGTATATTGCTTAGCAATTTGAAATAATTTAGTCTGCTGCTGCAAAATCTTTTCCGTGGGATGTATAAAAGAGACGTTATTTATTATTCATGCAAGAAGATGAGTAAACTTCAACATAAAGGCGCATACAGTAAATTTCCATTATGAGCAAAGTAATTTCATTTCTAGTATGCATATCAAGGTTTTATTAACTTCTCGACTGTGCCGTGTTATGTTTCATAAACTTATTCAACCATAGATAATCAGATACACAATGAAAATGATATAAAGGACAAAATATATTTACACGGAATTTTGTGAGCACATACAGAGTGGGTCGTTTTGAATTTCGAACATTTAAAGTGCTTCTTGTATTATATTAGTTTCAAATATTATACATTTAGTAAACCTGGCCAAGTTTACCCAGATTGACATAAATTAAATTGGACATATACTTACGGTATAATAACCTAGAGGTGAAAAAGATGCAAAATTTAGAAAAAATGTCATAAGCAATGTTAATTTCTCATGGCATTTTTGCAGATAAAGGTATCTTTTTCAGTTTATATTTGGTGTCGACACTTGCTCTTACACCAAGGTGTAAGAGCAGAACCACCTCTAAATCGAAAAATTTTATATTTAAAAATTTATATATTTGCTTGATTTCACAATTCAATTTATGTATATTTATGTATAAATGTTTTTGAGGTCACTGGTTACGAGTTTGAGACAAAATTAAAAAAATCAATGGCAGCTCCAATATGAAGGATAAAAATGTAAAAAATTGCTTGGTTTTGCATTTCAATTTATGTATATTGATATCACTGATAATATTGGAAGTAAAAATAGCAAATTCTTAGTAAGTTGGTCATGCTAAATAACAATATAAAAAGTAAAAGTTCAAGTTGGCTCTGGTTTTCCCAATACAGGTAATAAAGTGTAACGCAGGTATAGGGGTCTACAGACGATCCAGCTGCTGGGATCCGACATTGTCGGTATAGTCGGAGAGCAGCCAATCTGTAGGAAGCATTTTAAAAGTAGTCTATACAACTCGCGAACACCCACCTAAAAAACAGTTGGTATTATGTAAAATGACCTTCTGGATTTGATTTTTGAGTTCGCCCATTAATTTGAGATTGCCAAATCGGTCAATTCGCAAATTTTTTGAAAAATTTTAAAATTATGTGTTAATTTTTGTTTTGCACATAACACATCATATCTTTTTTATTTTAATTCCGATTTATACCAATATTTTACACATTATCCCTCCAATATTCTTGGACAGGCTGACGGTAAAGAATATAGTGTAACTAATAATATAGTGACTAAAAAAAATATAATTACCCTCTATTGTCGCGGTTTTTTAAAATTTGCATTGAAAAATACCCGATCGAGGTAACTTTTTTATTTTTAAAGAGAGAGTTATAGTATAAACGAGAAAAATGTTCCGTATACTTTAAACAAACTTTTTTATAAAGAGATTTTTTTGAATTTCGGCTCATGTAACGAGATGACGCTGTTGAATGCGGCCGCGCAACTCGTCCGCATTAATTTAAAGCATAACTTCTGTTAACATCGCCCATCTGTGGTGTCGTTTAAGCGATCAAGTGAGTCTACGGATTATTTAGTTTCTATTTGCAATTAAATGTTATAAAATTATGTAGATAATCTCGAAACATACACATTCAAAAATATATTTTCATTAATTATAACAGCAAGTGGGTACTAAAGATTACATTTTCCTTCGCATAAACAACTTATGTTACATTGCACGTTTGCTTTGCTACACTTGCAGCTTGTAGTACAGTTATATAATTTACATTTACAAAATGGAGTTAACTCAATAAAATTGGGTTTTGGGCTTTTTGAAATCATCTTTGGAAATAAGATTTCCTCCTTTAGGTACCGTCCAAAATCTAAAACATTTGGAATTCTGGGCTTAATTTGGTAGGCTGTCTTGTAAATAGCACATTGCAGAAATGCCCTTTTTACTTGTATTCTCTGTACTAGGATTTACAATTTCTGATTTTCTTTTATAAGCAGTTCGGGTATACGATCTTCTACATTGTGCATGATAAACTGGATTTAGTGATAAAAATAAATTTTTCTGTTCTAAATATTGTTTTAGAGCCACAGAAATGTCATCGGATTTTGCATTTGATCGGTACATTTCTAAAACCGTAAATATCGCTCGCAGACGAAAAATTTTCATACCATTGTGTTAGTGAACGAATTCTGAACAACTTTCAAAATGTCCGTCTGTCCGTCCGTCACGTTTCTTGTAAGCACGATAACTGAAGAAAGAAAATTCCGATTGTACTGAAATTTGGAGAGTAAATTAGTGTTAGCTAGAGGAAGAACCCTATTTTAACAAAATCGATTGGTAAATAAAAATGTTATTACTTACTTAATGATTTAAATTTGAAATTTTTTTTTTTAATTTTTATGTTTTTGTAATTGAATAGAAATCTGGTGAAATGATATTTCATTTTAATATCTAAATATTTATATATTTTACATGAAGTAAAAAATATTTTGAGGTTTCTGGTTCTTGTACACACCCTAAATCACTTTTTTTTTTCATCCCCTTTATTAATGGGGTGAGGGTGGTAATGGGGGTGGCTAATGCCAAAATTTTTTTTGAGACCTTAGCTTCTCTTGTATATACTAAATACCAATTTTATGGGCTCTTACCTGCTTGATTTACCTATTTACCCCAAATTTACCCCAATTAACCCCCCAACCCTTCGACGGAACAAGATAAAAATATAATCTAGTTCTAGATCTCGTTAAAGTACATATGTGTACCAAATTTCAAGTCAATATCTCAAACGGTTCCAGAGTAAACGTGCACACAAAAAAAAGTTACAGACAGACCGACAGACAGACAGAAATTTTTTTTTTTAAAATAACGACATTTCATGACATTCTAAGCCTATTTGAACAATAAAAATTTTTAAAAAATTTTTTGTCGTTACTATACTTCCACTGGATGTGGAAGTAAATTTACATTTTTAAAAAAATAAATATCTTGTATTTCTGCTTACATCATTGTTATAAAATATTATTTTGGGTATTCAGCAGATAACTTTCAAAGAAATCATTCGTTCCTTTCATATATTATTGATCTAAATCTGATCAAGCTAGAATATCAACGAGTAGTCCTCTTACAAACAAACTTGTCAATTTCTTTATACATTTACTATGTCTAACATTCAATATGAAAAACAAGAAAATAACCATTCTTTCTATATATTGAAGATCTAAGTCTGATCATTCCAATATATTGTCAGAAATCCACCCTTAAGAGGAAATCTTTCAAGCATCTCTAGCCCTACCTAGAGGATACTCCATTCAATACGATAAACAAGAAAATAACCATTCTTTCTATATATTGAAGATCTAAGTCTGATATGCCAATATATTATCAGAAATCCACCCTTGCGAGGAAATCTTTCAAGCATCTCTAGCCCTACCTAGAGGATACTACATCACAAACAAACATTAGTTACATTTCAAAGCCAAGAACTACTGAAAAGCACAATGAAATATATTTTCTTGTTTTTCATATTGAATGTTAGACATAGTAAATGTATAAAGAAATTGACAAGTTTGTTTGTAAGAGGACTACTCGTTGATATTCTAGCTTGATCAGATTTAGATCAATAATATATGAAAGGAACGAATGATTTCTTTGAAAGTTATCTGCTGAATACCCAAAATAATATTTTATAAATTTACATTCTTTTACATGTAAGGTGGTGGTGTAATTCTTTCGACTCGGAATCGAAACCCAAATGGGGTTTGGTATAGTTTTTTTACCAAGTCTTTTACCAACTAAGATCGTACTATAAAATTAAAAATGTCTAAAAGTAACATTATTTACAAAAAACTGCGAAAAGCATCCTATTGAATGTATAACAATTATATAAAAATCCAGTGAACAGGCGAAGAGTACGTTTTTAGCTTGTTTCCTTTGATTTCCTATCCGAGTAATTATAACTTATTATGCCAAACGTGTTTATAATTATAACACACTAAATATAAGGACTGAGACAAAAAGCACTTTCAACTTAACATAAATGGACACTGGAAAATAATAATCACCCGGCACGTGTCTGCGTTTAGCTCTAGATGCGGTTGCGGCCGATTCATAGTAGCGCGCATTCGTTCGGACGCTGAAACAACAATGAATATTTCGATAAGGGAGCAAAATTTCAAAAAAAACTTCTTATAAAAGATTTTATTTAGTTCATTCGGAACATTTTCTTCGTTTATAGTAGGCACCTAACTTTAAAAATAAAAAAGATACCTCGATCGGACATTTTACTCTGCAAATTTTAAAGATTATGCGTCAAAGAAAAGTTGTTATTTTTTTTGCCAACTAATTATTTTTTAGGTCAAGTTTTTTACTTTCAACATATTAAAGAATAGTTAGAGAATATTATGTAAAAAAAATAAAAAATTCTGAAGTAAAATAAAAAATATATGACGTGTTATATGAAAAACAAAAAATAACACATAATTTTTATTTTTTTTAGAAAATTGCCAATTTGGTCATTTTGGCAATCTCAAATCAATGGGCGAATTCAAAAATCAAGTTTAGCAGGTTATTTTACACCAGATTACCTATTTTTTAGGTGGGTGTTCGCGAGTTGTATAGAGGGTGTCGAATTCAGAGGGTCTGGTCTTCCACTAGTAAGCTTTGAAGATAATTGGAATTCCAGCGGACCAGTTCTCTTTTACGAATGAGTTCAAAGCATGCCGACAAGGCTTTCTAAAATCTAGTTTATGGGCGGTCCTATCACAAATAACAGGTAGAATTAGAATTCTACGAAAAATAGACATACTAACTACCTACCTCTTTATTTGTCACTAAAACTAATATTCATTCTTAGGTAGTCGTATTTGTACCTTGTGTATGATAAGCGTTCATTTTCGAAAGTAAATAGTGCTATTTTCAAAATATGCCACGAGATTGGGTAAATACATCTAACAACTTTTGTTATATTTGTGGTGAAGTGACTTTTGCGCATCAAAAACGTAATTTTGCTCCCAAAATTAAGAAGGCGTACCAGTTGTATTTTGGTTGTACAATTGGAGATGAAGACAAAAAATGGGCACCTCATATATGTTGCAGCAATTGTGCGAACAATCTTTGCAGTTGGCTAAGTGGAAGAGGACGTTCAATGGCTTTTGCTGTGCCCATGATCTGGCGAAAACCTACAGATCATGTTACCGATTGTTATTTTTGCGTGATAAGTACCTCCTATTAGACAGGGTATTAACAAGAAAAAAAGAATGGTATTACAATACCCCAATTTACCATCTGCCATTCGCCCTTTTCTCCCTAGTGATGAACTACCTATTCCTAATCCAACTCAAGAATACAGCCTTGATTCTGACGAAGAATCGGATGATAATGTAGATGACAACTTAGTCCAGCCATCAACATCACAAGATCCCGATTTCTCTGCCGAAGTGTCTGGTGGTGAACCACACAAAATTAATCAACGCGAATTAAGTGATCTTATAAGAGACCTTGATCTATCCAAGGCAAAAGCGGAGCTTTTGGCATCTCGATTAAAACAATGGAATTTACTACAAGAAAATGTTAAAGTTTCCATGTATGGAAGTCGTCAAAAAGATCTTATACCTTTTTTCAAAATGGAAAATGACTTGGTTGCCTGCAAGGACATTGACGGTTTAATGAGTGCTTTACACATTCCCCATGATCCTAGTGACTGGAGACTTTTTATTGATGCCTCGAAACTTAGTCTAAAAGCTGTGCTACTCCACAATGGAAATAAATTGCCATCAATTCCAATCGCCCATGCTGTCCACATGAAGGAAAATTACAGTAACATAAATGTATTGCTACAAACTATAGAATATAACAGGTATAAATGGCAGATTTGTGCAGACTTAAAGGTGATAGCTATCTTACTTGGTATGCAGCAAGGGTATACCAAATATTGCTGTTTTCTTTGTGTGGGACAGTCGAGCGCGATTAGAACATTACAAAAGAAACATTTGGCCGCCAAGACTGGGATTTAAACCAAGAGAAAAAAATGTTGCTAACATTCCATTAGTTGATTCACAAAAGGTAATACTGCCACCACTCCACATAAAACTGGGGCTTATGAAAAACTTGGTAAAAGCTATGGACAAAGAAGGACGTGCTTTCAGTTATTTAAAACAAAAATTTCCCAGACTTAATAATGCGAAAATTAAAGAGGGAATTTTTGTGTGTCCTCAAATCAAGAACCTTTTCAAAGATGCTGAATTTGACAACATTCTAGAAGGTAATGAAAAAGCTGCTTTCTCGATAACAAAAGAGCAGAAAACTATAGGGACCTTGTTGGGAATCTTCTTTCTTGCTACCAGAAATTAGGATGCAATATGTCATTAAAAGTCCACTTTCTACATTCACACCTAGATTACCTCCCAGAAAACTGTGGTGCAGTAAGAAATGAGCATGGAGAGAGATTCCACCAGGATATTCAAAATATGGAAAAAGATATCAGGGCAAATGGACTTTTGCGATGTTGGCAGACTGCTGTTGGACATGTATAAGAGATGCTCCAGAAGAAACTTATAAGAGACGGGCTAAAAAGCGCAAGAAGAATAATTAATTTTCTGTTTAAAGCGCTTATATTCTAATTAAATATATAGTATATAACATGTATTTGAAATATATATCAAAATGACAAATATTTTTTCGCATGATGTAATTAATTGCTTTTTTATTAAAATTATACCATAATATGTGAGTTAGATCAGTTATTACAATTTTTAGAGCCAACAATTACTTCCACATCCAGTGGAAGTATAGTAATGACAAAAAAAATTTTAAAAATTTTTATTGTTCAAATAGGCTCAGAATGCCACGAAACGTCGAAATTTTAAGTTTGAGCGAAAAAAGAAAATTCTGTCTGTCTACTTCACCCACCCCCACTACCACCCCCTATCACCACCCCCACCCCGCTACCGATGTGGGGTACCGTTTTATGGGTTTTTGGGATAGAGGATTTCAAATATTATATTACTAAAGTTCCATAAACAATTATTCCCAGATACAAAATTTTTTTCGTTGTGAGTGACAGTGAGTGAGTGACAGTGAAATCTGGATGTGGAAGTAGTGATTCCTTGGGCAGCGGTTTTTTTTTATGACTATGTTAGACGTAGCTGCGACCAAAACAATGCAAATAAGTGGTTTTGGTTAATGATACAAAATAAAAGTTAAATTTGTAGGTGTGTGAATGAATGTATGTTCGCAATACTTCGAGGATGTGAATGGAGTAAAATTGTCAAAATTGATTTCTAATTTTTTTCATAAGTACAATCGTATTAGAAAATATTGCTCATAAAATCTATATTTTATTCTAAATCCCTTCTTCCTCTTCTATTTATTCTTGTAGGATATCTGCTTCTTTATCTAGGATAAACTCGGTACACGAATTTTTCATATTATCATAATAGAGTATATTACATAACAATCATAATTTTCTACATCTGCACGTTTTCCGCAATCTTTTTTGCAGTTGCAGAAAATTAACTTTAATATTTCTTCCGTTGTTGGTACTTCCTATGTAGTAGTTGGCCTAAATCTTTTCCAACCCCACTGCTCCACTGCTCCGAGGGAGTATCAACCTTTAACAGTCTTGTACAATCACCAACAGCATTTTTTGATCGTACCATTATTGTTTCAATAGCAACAGATGAATAACAAAACATGGTGGTCTGCCTCTTTTGAAATAAAAAATCGCATATCTTCGCTGAAGTTTTTTCAAGGCAACTCTTAACATCGATGTTAATGAAAAGTCTGTCATCATAAATTTTGTTAAATTTTTCTCTAATGTCAGTTAAAATAAGAACAATTCTGCATTTTAACTATTAGTACATGTAAAATTTCGGAATACTTTCATATGTAAATGGGTTATTATTGTAGTAGAAGGTATCGTCTTCAGTTTCTACATGGTCCGGATACTTGCTCTTACCCTCAAGGGGTGAAAACCTCCCCTAAATTTGAATATTCAATATTTGAAAAAGTACTACTAATTTAGTTTTGAAACGTAGGATAGTTATGTTTTTGGGATCGTTGATTACTAATCTGAAGTCAAAATTAAAAAATTCAAAATGGCGGCTCTAATATGGCGGATGGAATATTTTTTAAAACAAGTGTTTTAAATAAACAAACAAAAATTCAGCATCTAGGTGATGCTATATATTAATGAAAAGCAAAATTAAATACTGGACAATTACAATAACAAAATGGCGACATTTTGTTAGAAAAAATGTGAAAACGCACATTGCATCGGCCATAACTTCTTTATTCTTTGTTACGTAGAAACAAACAAAAAATCATTCTAAAGATTGATTAATTATTTTTAATTTTGTTCCTTAGAATTTTTGATGGAAGTGACATAGTTTCTAAGATATTCAACGTTTAAACTAAATACTTCATCCTAAAAACGGTCGGATGCCATCTATAAAATTAAATATCTCCGAAACTATCAATTCTACAGAAATATATAAAAGAAAATTCATTCTTGGTTTATAAGCTTCATTTTTGACGTCCACCATTTTTTCGCTAAAACTAATATTTATTGAGATATTTGTAAAGAAATAAAAATGTTGCGTTTTTTTCAAAAAATCTTTTTACGATTTAAAATACAATTTTTTTTCTAAAGCAAACGCTGCAAGCGGACGAAAAAATTTCAGCAACTAGGTCAACGAATAACAGTATATGGATATATATTTTTTTAATTACTGACATTTTTTAATTACTGATTTAAATCATTTGATTTAAGTCATCATTTAAAGCCATGATTTAAGCAAATTATTTTTTATTTTAATCGATGATTTAAATAAAAAAGAAATCTGGAAATAAAAATAATATTTGTTGCAAAATTTAAATCAACCATTATTATTCTTGATAAATAAGAAATATTTTGGTACAAAACAGGTAATTTCTAAAACAATTAACATTGATTTTTATAATAAAATTTGTATAGGAACACTAATTGTTCTGCTTTCTTCACTAATTTATATCGTACATTGGAGTGAACGAGCCCGCCCAAATGAAGAAAATGCTCTTTCCACCGTAGCTGATGAAGAGATAGCACATTAAAATTACTTCAGTATAGAAAGAAGTTTCTCAATATCAGGGATGTTTTTTTTTGTGAAACCCACCACTGTAAGGCACTAATATTGCTGAACTAAAATGCTGACAGACAATTTTTCCAGTGACGTGAATAATTTATATGTGCAAATTGATAGTTAGAGAATAAAAAAAATAGTGTATGGAAAAATCGTAATTGTTTTCAAAAAATTAGAATAAAACTGAAAAAAAAAATAAAAAAATCCTGATTTTTTTTGATTTTTTAAATAAAAATCACTGATTTTTTATTTATTTTTTTTTAATCACGATTTTTTCCAACCCTGATTACTGACTACTTACATTGACAAAATGGCGACGTTTTTGTTAAAAAAAAAAATGTGAAAAAGTACATGGTTTCTGTCATAACTTTTGGATTTGTATGTTATAGAAATAACCAAAATCATTTTAAAGCCTAATTGATGGACTTTCATTTTGATTCTTAGCATTTTATACGTAAGTGCCATAGTTTCTCAGATATTTTACATTTAAACTAAATATTTCGTCTTATATATGTTCGGACTCCACCTTTATACTTCCAGATATCCGAAACCATTAACTCTACAGACATTAGAAAAAAAAATGAAGTTTTTCTTCAATTTAGTAGCTGCCTAATTTGTCTCTAGCATGTTTTCGTTCGATGCAATACCTTTAGGCAGTGGCGGCTCGTCAGGGAAGGCAGGGGAGGCTGAGCCTCCCTTTGAAAGAAGCAGCATATCTTATAATCTTCCAAATGAATATCTTTTACTTGTAGAAATTTCTCTAATTGTCTTTCAAAATATCAAGCCTCCTCTGCAGACAATATCACGAGCCGCCACTACTTTAGAGTTATTTCACGAAAACCTATTTAAAACACCTCTTTTTCAAGTTAAAATTCTAATTTTCTAGGCGTTATAACTTAAAGACTATCAATTTAAATGAAAAGTTGCATAGAACCTTTCCTTCACAAAATTGAATTCTTTTTCAGCTCCAACGTTTTTGTTTATTTTTTTTGCCACCCCCTGAAAAGGGTGGCAACTATAAATTAGCAAGCCCCCGCTGCTCCCGCATAATATAGAAACTTTTCTTTGATGCATTTACTATTAAGTTGCCAATAATAATACAATTCATATGACATTAATCCGAAGTTAAAACCTCTAGTTACTGTACTATATGGAGTGATATCATTTATATCTAACTCAATTGCTTTTTCTTTAGACTACTTTTAGTGGAAGACCAGACCCTCTGAATTCGACACCCTCTATACAACTCGCGAACACCCACTGATGTAAAATCTGATGTAAAATAACCTGCTAAACTTGATTTTTGAATTCGCCCATTGATTTGAGATTGCCAAAATGACCAAATTGGCAATTTTCTAAAAAAGAAAATAAAAATTATGTGTTATTTTTTGTTTTTCATATAACACGTCATATATTTTTTATTTTACTTCAGAATTTTTTAATTTGTTTACATAATATTCTCTAACTATTCTTTGATATGCTGAAAGTAAAAAAATTTACCAACTTTTCTTTGACGCAAAATCTTTAAAATTTGCAGAGTAAAATGTCCGATCGAGGTGTCTTTTTTATTTTTAAAATTAGGTGCCTACTATAACGGAAGAAAATGTTCCGAATTAACTAAATAAAATCTTGTATAAGAAGTTTTTTTAGAAATTTTGTTCCCTTATCGAAATATTCATTGATTGTTTCAGCGTCCGAACGAATGCGCGCTACTATGAATCGGCCGCAATCGCATCTAGAGCTAAACGCAGACACGTGCCGGGTGATTATTATTTTCCAGTGTCCATTTATGTTAAGTTGAAAGTGCTTTTTGTCTCAGTCCTTATATTTAGTGCGTTATAAACACATAGTTTGGCATAATAAATTATAATTACTCAGATAGGAAATCAAAGGAAACAAGCTAAAAACGTACTCTTTGCCTGTTCACTGGATTTTTATGTAATTGTTATACATTCAATAGGATACTTTTCGCAGTTTTTTGTAAATAATGTTACTTTTAGACATTTTTAATTTTATAGTACGATCTTAGTTGGTAAAAGACTTGGTAAAAAAACTATACCAAACCCCATTTGGGTTTCGATTCCGAGTCAAAAGAACTACACCACCACCTTACACGTAAAAGAATGTAAATATTTACATTATAAGACATGAGCTAAAATCATATTTTCACGGTTGTATATTACATTATGAAATGTATATTTGTAAAATATATAAATATGTAGATATTAAAATGAAATATCATTTCACCAGATTTCTATTCAATTACAAAAACATAAAAATAAAAAAAAAATTTCAAATTTAAATCATTAAGTAATAACATTTTGATTTACCAATCGATTTTGTTCAAATAGGGTTCTTCCTCTAGCTAACACTAATTTACTGTCCAAATTTCAGTATAATCGGAATTTTCTTTCTTCAGTTATCGTGCTTACAAGAAACGTGACGGACGGACAGACAGACGGACACACGGACACACGGACATTTTGAAAGTTGTTCAGAATTCGTTCACTAACACAATGGTATGAAATTTTTTTGTCTGCGAGCGATATTAACGGTTTTAGAAATGTACCGATCAAATGCAAAATCCGATGACATTTCTGTAGCTCTAAAACAATATTTAGAACAGAAAAATTCATTTTTATCACTAAATCCAGTTTACCATGCGCAATGTAGAAGATCGTATACCCGAACTGCTTATAAAAGAAAATCAGAAATTGTAAATCCTAGTACAGAGAATACAAGTAAAAAGGGCATTTCTGCAATGTGCTATTTACAAGACAGCCTACCAAATTAAGCCCAGAATTCCAAATGTTTTAGATTTTGGATGGTACCTACAGGAGGAAATCTTATTTCCAAAGATGATTTCAAAAAGCCCAAAACCCAATTTTATTGAGTTAACTCCATTTTGTAAATGTAAATTATATAACTGTACTACAAGCTGCAAGTGTAGCAAAGAAAACGTGCAATGTAACTAACATAAGTTGTTTATGCGAAGGAAAATGTAATCTTTAGTACCCACTTGCTGTTATAATTAATGAAAATATATTTTTTAATGTATATGTTTCGAGATTATCTACATCATTTTATAACATTTAATTGCAAATAGAAACTAAATAATCCGTAGACTCACTTGATCACTTAAACGACACCACATATGGGCGACGTTAACAGAAGTTATGCTTTAAATTATAATACGGACGAGTTGCGCGGCCGCATTCAACAGCGTCTTCTTGTTACATGAGCCAAATTTCAAAAAAATCTCTATAAAAAAGTTTGTTTAAAGTATATGGAACATTTTTCTCGTTTATACTATAACTCTCTTTATAAATAAAAAAGTTACCTCGATCGGGTATTTTTCAATGCAAATTTTAAAAAACCGCGACAATAGAGGGTAATTATATTTTTTTTAGGCACTATATTATTAGTTACACTATATTCTTTGCCGTCAGCCTGTCCAAGAATATTGGAGGGATAATGTGTAAAATATTGGTCTAAATCGGAATTAAAATAAAAAAGATACGATGTGTTATGTGCAAAGCAAAAATTAACACATAATTTTAAAATTTTTCAAAAAATTTGCGAATTGACCGATTTGGCAATCTCAAATTAACGGGCGAACTCAAAAATCAAATTCAGAAGGTCATTTTACACAATATTGTTTCTCAGGTGGGTGTTCGCGAGTTGTAGGTACTGAGAATGAAAACATCATCTTTGAAGAGAAGCGCGAATGTTTTATTCTTTCAGTTTGGCAAATCTCGTATTTTCTGTAATTTCCTTGCTTCCGCATATAATACAGTTTAGTTATCTAAGAATAAATGGAAATAGGAGTTGGTTTTCGTTCCTTTACTCTTCTAGCACTTCAAAACTTGACAGATCTGTTGATAAATTTGAAAACAGGAAGACTACATTTTTACATTTTTTTTGGTATATTCTATCAAACGATTCTGCATTCAATTTATACATTGGATTATTTATATAAATAAAATTATTACTTTTCTATATCTTCTAAATAAATGAACGTTTTGAACGATGATGTCAAGAAATTATGGTTCATAAAGTATGAAGTAGATTAAGAAGAAAATTATCTATTTTTATTTCCATTTAAATTTGTAATAACTAAGATTAACATCTAAATAATTGAGGCAATTTCAAACATTTTCCAAAATAAAACCCTTTTCCATACTTAAATTGAAAAAAAATTTTCTTTAGTCAAAAATATCCCAAAAATACATATTTGTATACTGTATATTTGGATACTAATACCTTAATTTATCATTTTCGGAATATTTCTATGAACGGGAAAAATTATTTCAAAAGTTCTGAAAGTAAGAAAAGAAAAAAGACAGCTGAAGCACGTATATAATTTATGACAGTCGGATAACGTAAAATAAATGTATCGTTGGCAATTTTTAGTTTTTTGGCAACAACACTCCCATAAAATAAGCTTTGTCACACAGTCCTTTGGGTTGACCGGCTTTGTAATATAGACGGCTGCTCTTTGACGCAAACTTATTTTATCTTCCTTACTCCAATTAATATCATATGAAATCATCCACAAATTATTTAAATGTGAAGGTGGCACGGGATATAATTTATATGTTATATTAACACATTAGGTGTATTAAAAGAAACAGGTTTTATGATTTGATTTAGATGCTAACGTCAGCCAATATTGCTTATTAAATTTTTGCAAAATTAAGTAAGCGAATGAAACTGTTAAAGTAAATGATAGAACTGTATATCACATAACACAAAAAAATATCCTTAAATATAAAATAAGGTTTACAACAATAATGTATCTTTATCAAAAATTAAGAGATTCAGATTTTATGATGAATTAGCAAGTGGCTAATTACTCAGAAATTCTACTAAGTGACTTAAAAGCAAGAAAGTTATGGCAGTGAGCTGTTTGAAGAACCGCTTTCAATCTGCTAAAGGACTTTGTTTTGTGAAGATCTTTTTAATGTAAGTAGGTATGCATTAAGCAAATGTTAGAATTCACTATACTCGCGAATTTGTTTTCTACGGTGCAAAAGACATTGTGTATGTGGCGCCAATATTCTTGGCTAAAGATGTCGGTCTCGGATGACTGGGGCCGGGCAGGACTATTGCCCTTTACCCCAATGCATCGCTGTAGACCGGGGACCAGCCACGTGCAGGGCGGGCGAACTTACTTTACGTCGGCCCCACTCACAAATGTGAGCGGTGAAGACGATTTCGGTCCAACTCCCTGGGTCCTGGCTCGTTGGACCTTGCTGGCTAAGGCCTCTTCTGGCGTTCTTCTGTCTTCGTCTTCTGCTCTTCGCCAGCTTGTTTGCCCCCCCGGGGGGTAGTCATCGGTCTGTTAGGTGTGTTGGGTTTTGTGGCGGGAGTGACTGCCGGTACACAAGATGCCAAGAGGCATCCTGTCATCCGGATCATCGGTAGGGTAAGGATGAGCTGTGTAGCTCGAGGAAGGGCAGACCTAACTGCTTTGGTAGCATTTTCGGCCTGCCCAGAGCTAGGGGAACTACAGGTACTGGACGGTTGTTTGTCCGGTACCCGCAGGGTCTTGGGTGGTTGGATGTCGTCATGTCTCTTCCGTGGGGGTGGATCGTCGGGTGGTGGTATGTCTCTCATACTCACCCGTTGTCCAGGAGCTGCACCTTTGGCCGCTTGTGCCTCGGGGCATCTGCTGGGTCATAGTCAGTTGCCTCCCTGACTAGTGGGTTCCCATGCTCCTTGGCAAGGGCGTACATCTTTCTGGCTCTGTCCTTGATGATCTCAGTGACCGGGGTGTAGTCCAGGTCCCTGAAGATGTCCTCGTTGCGGACGAACCAGGGTGCGTCGACTGCTGTTCTGAGGGCGACGTTCTCCACTCTCTGGATCTGTTGGAGGTAGCTCTTTGCTTGGTAGCCCCAAGCTACCGAAGCGTACGTCAGCTGAGGCCGGATGAGGGACCTGATAAGCGTGAGCTTGTTCCTCAGGTTGAGTCTGCTCTGTCTACCCGTCATCGGGTAGATTAGGGCTCTCGTCCTCCTGGCCTTCTTGACGATGGCCTCCGTGTTCAGTCTCCATATTAGGCCTTTGTCCATGACCACGCCAAGGTAGTTGACGGTGTCGTGCCATTGGATGTCCTCACCAAACATGGAAACGTGACCTGTGGTGTTTTGTTTTCTTACCTTCTTGAAGAGGACCGCCTTGCTCTTCTCGGCGTTGACGGCTACCTTCCATCTGTTGCACCAGTCCTCCAGGAGGGCGGCCGCCTCCTGGAGGTTTCTGGTGGCTAGCCTGGCGCTCCAGGATCTGGCAGTCAGGGCTGTGTGTATGTGGGTGTGTATATTTCGTATTTGTCTATTAGTACAGCAGTATCAAAAAAACTTCGGACTACATACTACACAGACTATTATCTTTATCAACAAAATAAAGAGCATTATTTTCCTTAGTTTATTGCCATAATTTTTTGTCTCTAGTAACATTCAGCTAAGATGCTTCCCTGCTAAGTTATTTCACCTGGGTTTACATGGGATTGTCGCATTTACCTACGGCTCATGCCTTAAACTTCTCATTCGTGGAAAAAAGTACCACTTTGCGCACTTGTTGCATATTAGTTATGTATGCAACAAGTGTATAAAGTGGTACTTTTCTCATTCCATAATTTGACATTTCTAAAGCGAAGACCGCGAAGCAATTTCAATTGTTTTCAATGCACTCATGGATCCGGCTATACATAAGAGTGAAATAATGTTACTTTTTCTACGATTGTGTTGAAAGTCAAATTTTCTTACTTCAAAATGGCTGCGGAAAATATCACTTTGCCGCACGCCGCGCGACAAAGCATTTGCCACACGCCTCGATTATATCTTTTGTAATGAAGCCCTTGCCACACTTGTATTACAATATACTATTTTTAGCGGTTTCAACTTTTTTTTACTATTAATATAAATCTACGTTTTACGCTCCAAGAATAATGAAAAAAGTACATCTCTTTACAGAAAAATTATTGTTGTTCTAACTTTCTTCCTTAATATAAAAAACCATGATTTTTTCTACTTATGTAATTAGCCCAGTCCATGAAGGTATTTACCCACAAAAATTTGCAAACTGAATATTTTTTTTAATAAGTTCGTAAAAGTGTATAGAATAATATCCTAAAAAGTTTACATAAACATAAAAAAAAGGTGAAAAAAAAATTTTTTTTTCAAAATTTTGAAATTAAGTCAAGCTAGGAAAAATGAAAAATACAGATGGATAGATCACGTATTTATGAACAAAAAATGTCCTAACAAAATGTATCGCTAAAGCCACGGTTTTCCCGGAAAAAAATAGTCAAGTGTAACGTTATAACTCGGAGCGAGAAACATGCGTGCGCGCAACAACAACAACAATAATATTTTATTTTAAGTTTAAGTACAATATATGTGCCTCGCCGGATCCTAGCCCGAAGCCAGCCAGACAACCACGGAGAACATCGCCGAGGGAGGTGTGAGGCTGGGCGGGGTAGGTCCGGTTCGGCTTGGAAATAAATTCGAGGAGGAGGGGGTGCTAGAAACTCCTGTCTGCCACGGACAGACTTAAAAACTAGATTAAAATTTTTGATGTGTCCACATGGACCTAAAAGTAACTTAAAAATAAACACAACACTGAGAACACTAAAATCGTAGGCGAGTGCGTGCGCGCGCTTGAATACGCATGACTGTGACACTGATGCACTGAATTACATGTCACTAAATCAGAATTTGTTCAATCTATATGAGTGTTGGTTCATTTAAAAGATGGAAATTGCAGCTTTCTGATGCTTTTTTGTTTTAAACAATACAAGTAAAGGATGGATGGGAACAATATACTTATATATATTATTACGCTCGAACTCAGTCGTTGCAGTAAAAAATATAGAAAAAAATAAAAGCCCTTCAAAAAAATTCTTTCTTCATTGAAACCTGTTAAAAAGTATGTACACTTCATGATTATTATGGTTTATTAAGTTGTACTAACGTGGGTTCAAAAAAGTACATCTCAAATTATTTTAATTTCCTTGCTTGATGATTTTCTTGATAAACATGTATATATACAGGGTGTCCCGTAAATAATGGATAATCTTGAAAATGGTAATAGACCAGGCCATAATCTATCAGAATATCATAACTTGACCTTATTGAAAACTCTACGGTTTTCGAGATACGGGCACTTTTTTGAAATTTTGAAAATTTCTACTGTAGGATAGTATTTTTCATGGAACTATCACAAGGTAAGTATTTTTTTATTCTTTTTTTTTTTGGCGAGTATTCTAGAACAGTTGTGCTATCAAACGTGTATAGGAGTTTTTAGATAACAACGACGTATTCTCAAAAAAATAATGTATTTCTTAAATTTCGGTTCCACCAAGATTCCGTCTGCTGACTTTGACCTTTGATGGTGTAAAGAAAAGTGCCAAGCGAAACTTGCCACACATCTTAAAAACTTGCCCACTTATTGTATGCCCATTATTATATTCTAAAATATTTAAAAATTCTGAGGTAAGAGGACGAAAAAAGATCGAAATAAAATAAAAAGTAATTTCACCTGCATTTATTACACATTATTAAAAAAAAAAATAGTCAATTCATTCAAGAATTGAACAGGTCGGAAGCACATCTTTTCCTTCATGCATCCCCAGTAAAAAAAAATCTAAAGGATTTAGGTTTGGTGACCTGGGAGGCCACAGAATTGGAGCTAAACGACCAATCCATCTTGCTGGATATTTCAAGTTTTGGTATGTTCTCACCTCTCTCCCATAATGTGTAGGGCATCCGTCGTTCTGTAACCACATTATCTGCCTCAGGAATAAAGGAAAGTCTTCTAGTAAGATCGGTAAGTCATTTTGAAGGAATTCCAAATAATTGTTGGACGTTAATGTTGGTGGTAGTTCAAATGGGCCTACCACTTGACCATTTAGAATGCCTGTTCACAAATTTACTTTAAATTGGTATTGTGACCGATCCTCCCTCATCCAGTGTGGATTTTCAAACTGCCAACTATGCAGTTTATGTAAATTTACAAAGCCATCTCCAAATCAATACCACGGAGACTAGAAATCCTTCCCTCGCAGTACGCGTTATGCACTCTAATAAATACACGATAGTCGGGATGGCCTGCGTCTCGATAACGCACAGCGGATGCACTGGCGTTGCCTCGACATTCGCCGTAAATAGTATGCATATTAGCATACTCAAGTTGTGTATACTGTATACGAGGCATTGTTGTTCTCAACAAGTTCAGAAAAATGTTAAGTCGTTATTATCGACAAACAAACAAAGTCTGAATCGGTAACACCAGACGTACAAAATGACATGTGTCACATGCAATTAAAAACTAGTCTTGTTAAAAATTTTAAATTGATAAATTTAGGTCCTCCACTATTCAAACAGCTATATCTTTCTTTCTAACAGGAAGAATCAGAATTTTTATACAATTTAGAATATAATAATAAGTGACCAAGTTTTTAAGATAAGTGGCAAATTTCGCTTGGCACTTTTCTTTTCACCATCAAAGATCAAAGTCAGCAGACGGAATCTTGGTGGAACCGAAATTTAAGAAATACATTATTTTTTTGAGAATACGTCGTCGTTATCTAAATACTCCTATACACGTTTGATAGCACAACTGTAATCGCCAAAAAAAAATAAATGAAAAAATACTTATCTTGTGGCAGTGGCATGAAAAATACTGTCCTACAGTAGAAATTTTCAAAATTTCAAAAAAGTGCCCATATCTCGAAAACCGTAGGGTTTTCAATAAGGTCAAGTTGTGATATTCTGATAGGTTATGGCCTGGCCTATTACCATTTTCAAGATTATCCATTATTTACGGGACACCCTGTATATTGCAGGCTGTAACTTGCCGAGAAATTGATCTATTGGAAGAAATAAAATATAACTATTTCGGAAAAAATGTATACTTTTCGAATGTTCAAACACAAATTCGTTTACTTGAATGCATTCTTTCGAAAATATGATTAATCAGATCATGATAAGAAATTGAGATTTTCACGATCTTGTCCTTATAACTATGAAAATATCTTTGATTTTTTTTTAATATAAATTCTGGAACTTTTCCAATACATTAACAAATGTATATAGCTGAAATGTGTAATAAATACAATACAGTAAACGCACGTAAAAATTCATGCGAGTGATTCACTTACTTCACTATTTTTTTCCGAGAAAACCGTAGCTGTAACAATAAATTTTTTTTAGGACATTTTTTGTTCAGAAACACATGGTCTATCCACATGTATTTTTTATTTTTTTCTACCGTGATTTATTTTAAAAATTTTGAAAAAATGGATAAAAAATTTTTTTTCTCACTTTTTTTTTATGTTCGGCATCCGAACGGAATGTAATTTTTTCAGGATATTATTCTATCCACTTTCACCAACTCGTTAAAAAAAAATTATTCAGTTTGCAAGTTTTTGTGGGTTTCACTATAAAATGTTCTCTGTCGTCTGGGCTAAATAGTATACTTAAGTAAATAATTCATATTTGCAACGAAAAAAATGTTCTTATTGCATTTTAGGTATATTACTTATTTAATGATCTGCAATTACTTCCACGTCCAGTGGAAGTATAGTAAGACAAAAAAAATTTTAAAATTTTTTATTGTCCAAATAGGCTTAAAATGTCATGAAACGTCGAGATTTTAAGTTTGAGCGAAAAAAAGAATTTCTGTCTGTCTGTAACTTTATTTGTGCGCACGTTTACTCTGGAACCGTTTAAGATATTGACTTGAAATTTGGTACACATATGTACTTTACCGAGATCTAGAACTAGTTTATATTTTCATCTTGTTCCGCCGAAGGGTTGGGGGGTAAATTGAGGTAAATTTGGGGTAAATGGGTAAATCAAGCAGGTAAGAGTCCATGAAATTGGTATTTAGTATATACAAGAGAAGCTGAGGTCTCAAAAAAATTACCATTACCCCATTACCACCCCCACCTCCCTATTAAAGGGGATGCAAAAACATGTGATTTAGTGCATGTACAGGAACCAGAAACCTCAAAATATTTTTTTACTTCATTCACCCCCTACTGCCACCCCTCATCACCACCCCCACACCACTACCGATGTGGGGTATCGTTTTATGGGTTTTTAGGGGTAGAGGATTTCAAATATCATATTATTAAAGTTCCATAAACAATTATTTTCACATACAAAGTTTTTTCGTTGTGAGTGACTTGGATAGAGAATCTGGATGTGGAAGTAGTGATTCCTTGGGCAGCGGTTGTTTTGGTCATGACTGCGAATTCTTATAAACACTTAAACTATATGCTATCTTGTGCGTTTTGATTATACAAAATTTGATTATTTTTTTAATGGCATTAGACATAATACATCAGCCAGTTGCAGATATTAAAAAATTTGAAACATTTTCAGGTAAATAGATACAAAAGAAAAATAACTGCTTAAGTAGGTTAAACTTGATCGTGATTTAATATGTGTTTAACATGTATTTACTTCAGGAGTAAAACAATTCGATTTCAAGAGTTCCTTGTCGAATTCTTTCTTGATGAATTAGTGGCTTGTACACAATATCGTTCTACTGTCAAACCAGAATTTCGAATGAAAATTAGACTGATTATTATGCTCGAAAAAAAGAGATAGAATGATACCAAAAATATTCGTATCTACTGAACCTCAAAAAAATGCACCTAAGAAACGGTCTCTATATTTATGTATAGAGATTCCATTTGTTATCTTAACACATGGAGAGTTAATAAAATTAACATTTAACATTATTAATAGGAAAGCAGCTGAAAATGTGGTAACGAATCGAGGGAGATAAAATATTGTATAATAAAACGTCCGCGATTAAATGTGAATCATAAACACTATTTTGATGCAAAACATCTGGTGCTGACGTGCATATTACTAATCGAACATTATTTAGATTTGACTATAGTACTATTTTGTTTTCCAAATTCCATAATAACTGGTAGTAAATACTTTCACGATCTAATAATATTTTGGGAATTAAAGTACAGTCAATCTATCATTTCACAGGTGAATAAGAGACTTTCTTTTTTTAAACTACACTTATTAATTGATGTTTTCCACAAAAATATCATGTCTACTACGACCGCCATGTTGAAAAAATGAGGGTCCAAATAGGTTTTCTCAATTATCTCCTTTCCTGTTAGTTCTATCCTAAAGGTATACGTATATTGTAGAAAATGAAAAAAGCTACAACTTTTATTTAAACTATTTTTCTCTATTGTTATACTCTTCGCAAATACGAAAACGAAGAGTATATTGCATATGATCGGCACATTTCTAAAACCGTAAATATCGCTCGCAGACAAAAAATTTTCATATCGTTGTGTTAGTGAACGAATTATGAACAACTTTCAAAATGTCCATCTGTCCGTCCGTCCGTCCATCACGTTTCTTGTAAGCACGATAACTCAAGAAAAAAAAAATCCGATTATATTGAAATTTGGACAGTAAGTTAGTGTTAGCAAGAACTTTAAACAAAATCGATCGGCAAATAAAAATGTTATTAATGATTTAAATTTGAAAAATTTTTTTTTGATTTTTATGTTTTTGTAATTCTGGTGGAATTATATTTCATTTTAACATCTAAATATTTATATATTTTACAAATATACATTTCATAATGTAATATACAACCGTGGAAATATGATTTTAGCTCGTGTCTTATAATGTAAAAATTTACATTTTTTTACGTGTTAGGTGGTTGGTGTAGCTCTTACGCTTTTGACTCGGAATCCAAGGGTCCCATGTCCGAAACCCAAATGGGGTTTGGTACGGTTTTTTTTTATTTTTACTTTATTTTACACTGAGTCTTTTACCAAGATTTACACTCGCCCCAAAAATGTACTGTAGATTATCTCTGTCCCCATTGCTCCTACGTAGTAATTAGTTATAATCAACATTGTAGACTATAAAATTTCCCAACATTTTTATTTGAAAAATTTCTTGCTAAAACAGGTCACCGTGGAGTAAAATTCTTTAAACAAAAGTTTCTGGATATTTTTTGATCTACAATATTAATAATAGCTAATTACTAGATAGGAGCAAAATGGCAGCGAAGCACACATTTTCGCCAATCTGACGGCTGTAAATCATAAAATATTAGTAATAGAGAAAAGTGGTTTAAATAAAAGTACCTTTTTCATTTTCTACAATATTGGTAATACCTAATTTTAGGGTAAAACTAACAGGAAAGGAGATAATTGAGAAAAACCTATTTTGATTGTAATTTTTTCAAGGTGGCGGCCATAGCGAACACGATATTTTTGTGGAAAACATGAATTAATGATTGGAGCAAGCCCCTCTATGGTATAAAAAAAGGAAATCTCTTGCAGGAATTATTCACGCGTATCTCCCGTTTTTTTGCTCTCGAGACTGTATTATTAAGTGTAACAGTATAATTGGTATCATCGTAGTAAAGCCCAGTAAAATTAGACAAAAATTGGAACCGCTTGGATGTAAAGTTTTGTTGCTGGAATGGACCACGAATGAGGTACTTTTCGATATAGAAAAAGTTCGAAAAAAAATATTTGAGACAACGGATTCGCGGTGAAAGGTGTAAAAAATGGATTATGCGAATATCTCAAGAACTATGCCAAGAGAGGAAACTTGAGGCCTATTACAGGCCTATTCAAAACGGATCGTTCGTTATTAAAAGTGCCAGAATTGCTAACTGTACCAGTATTAAACATAAATTCCACTAAATTATTAGGCATAACTTTGGACACTAATATTAAGTGGTTTCTGCACATTGACGAAATCACCAAAAAATTTAACAAGTCTTGCTTTGCACTTAAAGTTTTGTCACGTTTCTTCGACACTTCGACACTTAAAACGGTCTATTATGCAAACTTCTATTCCACAATGTATGCAATTGAGGTATGGGGTGGTTCCTCTGACCTCCACAAAGTATTTAAAACCCAAAAAAGGGCATTTAGAATAATATACAAATTGAAGTTCAACGAATCTTGCCGGGGGTACTTTAGAGAGAATAAAATGCTTACAATACCAGGACTATACGTATACTCCTGCTTACTATACCTAAAAAATCGTCAAGCTGATTTCCAAATGTTAAACCTAAACCATACCTATGATACTCGACACAATGGCAATTATGCATTTCCAATGCACCACTTAACTCTCACCGAGAGAGGACCATTTTATTCAGCAATTAAATTCTTCAATGTACTTCCTGTTTTTATTAAAAATAAAACCCTCTTGAATGACTTCAGAGAACAAATTTTCCAATATATCTGTAATATAGAACCATATTCAGTTCAGGAATTTCTTGATTTTTAACAATCATGACTTTTAAATTTTATCTTTACACTCTCTAATTTAATTATTGTATTTTATATTTTATTTACCTTGACGCTGAGCTAATGATTTATTAATAAATCAAAGCCAATATTGCGAATACTACTACTACTACTACTACTATTTTATTTACTGTATTCTGTGACTTTTTAATTATTTGTATTTTTTTGTAGTTTCACCTACTATTTGTCCTTTAATGACCTATTTTACGCATATTTAATGTAATATGTATGATACTACGGAATAAAAACTTACTTACTTACTTACATTGTCTTCATTTGAGATCAACTCGTCTCATTTGAGTAAAAATTGACCTATGACTTTTTTGACAAAACTGCTTTTTCTGGCAAACTTTTAAGAAGATAGGTTAAGTTCTAATAAGTATATTCTGACAAAAAAAGTGCGTAAATCAACATCATAGAGAGACGGTAAGAAGAAGGTGTTTTGGTGAGGAATAAAATTGTAATTATAGATAGGTATTTAAAAAGACCACCCATACACGTTAGATTAAAAACTTTAGTTCCTCAAGCGCCCTCGTGCGAAATTCTTAAATTTTTTTCGTCCATCTCAAAATTGATGAGGGGCGAGGGGGGAAAATCGAAAACAAAATTTTTTCGTTCTCATAAATTTTAGTAAAAAAAAAGTATATTAAGCTCATGGGGCCCCTCATATTATTAGGCTCGTGACGGCGTACGGCGCCCTCGTGCGGGGCACAGTCGCGTCCCCCACAAAGGCCGGCCCTTGGGAAATAGAGAAAAATATGTAAAAGTCTATATTTTGTAGACCTAACATACCTACGTTCTAGACAGCTACTAATATGTATGTTGACAACTTAAGTAAGATTACAGTAATAAGAGTCTAATAGGAGTTTGCCATAAAAGATAGTAGTAATATAATTCTACTAAGATGGTGCTAAAATCGTACTAAGAGTTTGCTATTAAGATAGTAATGAGATTAGTTTGTACTGTTGCCATGAGGGAAAAGGAAAAAAATTTTAACACTAACATATAAATATGAAACCTATAAAAAAGTGACAAATATTCTATGTAATGATGGCTATCAAATAATGTTAAAAGTAAAGAATTAAATTAAATTACCTCTTAAGTGATGGATGCATATGATAAACACAGATATAAAAGTTGTAACTAATAATGACTCTGAGCAGCAACCGCGTTTATACGCAAACTACCGATTCAGATGCAGAAGTTAAAACAGAAAATAATTTTTTCAAAGCCACTATTGGTATAAAGAATATCCTGAAAAAACACGAAAATTTATCCGGTAGCAAAGTATAGTAAATAAAATCAACTAACTCAAAAATACTACTTTAATTTCCCAACAAAAGATATATAAACATTGTTTTTAAAGTGTACATTGATTTATTTATATTAAACTTTAAAATTGCCAGCGCCATACCTTGGCAGGATATATAAATAATGAAATTATACAGAGTTAACAATATATTAAGTCGCCTGTAGCCAACGAAAACCACTGCCTTAGGAATCACTACTTCCATATCCATATTTTTTATCCAATTCCTCCACTACCACCCATACTTCACTATTAAAGGGCTAGTAGCCAAGGCTGATGCCAAGAAAAATTTGGAGGCCTTTGGTTCTTGTACATATACTAAATCACAGTTTTATATTTTTACCCACTTTAATAATGACGTGAAGGTAGTAATGACGTGAAGGTAGTAATGCTAACGAAAACCACTGCCTTAGGAATCACTACTTCCATATCCATATTTTTTATCCAATTCCTCCACTACCACCCATACTCCACTATTAAAGAGCTAGTAGCCAAGGCTGATGCCTAGAAAAATTTGGAGGCCTTTGGTTCTTGTACATATGCTAAATCACAGTTTTATATTTTTACCCACTTTAATAATGACGTGAAGGTAGTAATGGGGGTGACAGTGGTATATGACGCCGAAATAATTTTGAGACCTTGAATTCTCATACACAAACACAAAATTCCACTTTATGAACTCTTACTAGCTTACTTTATCTATTTACCCTCATTTACTTCCCAATCTTTCAACGGAATAAGATCAAAATATAATCTAGTTCCAGATCTCGTAATAATACAAAGGTGTACCAAGTTTCAAGTCAATATCATAAACCGTTCCAAAGTAATCGTAAGCACAAGAAAAGGTTAGACAGACCAACGTTTCGTGACATTCGAAGCGTATGTGAACAAAAAAATATATCTTTTTACCGTAATATAAGTAATATAAAAACCGCTGTCTAAGGAATCACTACTTCCACATCCAAATTTCTGGTAGGGGTTGTGTTGGCTGATGTCAAAACAAATTTTAAGGCCTTTGGTTCTTGTACACAAACTAAATCACATTGTATTATTTACCCCCTTTAATACCGAGGTGGGGTGGTAATGGGAGTGATTGTGAGGGTGGCTGATGCAAAAAAAGATTTGATTCTTGAACACATATAAATTTTTTTTACTCACTTTAATAATGAGGTGGGGGTGGTAATGGAGTGGTACTGGTGGTGGGTGATGTCAAAACAAATTTTGAGGGCCGTGGTTCTTGAACACACACTAAATCACAATATTATTTTTTATCACTAACAATGGGGTAGAGGTGGTAATAAAGGTGGCTGATACCAAAAAAAATCTTGAGACCTTGGCTTCTCGTACATACTCTAAATCCAAATTTTATGGACTCATACTTGCCTGCTTTACCTATTTACACTCCATTCACCCGCCAACAACAGAATAAAATGAAAATATAATCTAGTTTCAGATGTCATTATGATTCTGTGACGTGTTTCCACCCCTAGGAAACCACTCTTGCAAATTTCGTGGGTTCCAAAAATTATAACAAGAGATAACCACTAACACACTTTATTAAATAATTTAATGTCCTACAAGTCTGTTATTTTACAATAACCACCCTATTTTGAGATACATTAAATTAAAAATAACGCCCTAGGGCGTTATGAATATCTATAACGCCTTAGGGCATTATAAAATTATAATACAACCCAAAACAAGCAAATTGGCGGCGCTTACAAACAATTTTGATTTTTGCTCTCTTTTAAATCAAATCGTTCTGAACATAAAAGATGTCAAATTAATAAATCGTAAATGTCAAAAAAAAAATTCGAATTAAATAACAGATTTGCAGGACATTAAACGTTGAAGGCACCACGGGTGTTATAGGACAATAACGCCCTCGGTCGACGTACATTCCCTCGGGCCAGAGGCCCTCGGGATTGTACACTGCGTTATTTATCCTTATAACACCCTTGGTACCTTAATAACTATACTGAGTACTTTACAATTCTATTATTAACTTAAATGAACTTTACTGACTAAAAATAACAAAGTTTATCACTTTTTTTCACTTTGGAGTCTTAACCCCATTTGTCAAATTCAAACTTCCAAAACTTTTCCACTATCGGCCGAGAATACAGCCTTATATACCCCTAGCGATTGCTTCCTGAATTATTCTAGAAACGGCGCGGCATCATCTAGAAGTCTCCTTTCTCTAATGTTCCAGAACGTTTATACTGTTTCTACTGTCTCACAGATGGCATAACGTACAACATGTATTTTGTGCTGCCTATCCCCAAGGGGTGGATATTTGTAATACATACGTGTTCCAAATTTCAAGTCAATAACAAAAACGGTTCCAGATTAATCGTGCTCAGAAGAAAAGTTACAGACAGAAATTTTTGTTTTGATCAAATTTAAAATCTCAACATTTCATGACATTCTAAGCCTATTTGAACAAAAGATATTTCTTTTTACGATTACTATAGTTCCACATAACTTGAAATTTTGGGGTTGAACCAGGTGTAACTGAAAGGTTCTTGCATATGGGATTTTTTATCGATCCTGGTCTTCCACGAGCATGGTATGCGTAGCCAGATTTTTTTATTCTTTAATTTTTTTAAAACAATTATCGAGTTTTTTCAAAAAGCGACCCAAGTAACACACATGGTACCAAATCCTTTCGGTTTCGGTTTTGCTACGAAGCCTTAGTTCCTGGGGTACACCCTGGTACTAATATTGCTACTTTATCGGGTAAGACTACTTTATATGGTTCTTTTAAAGTAACTGTTACCACACCGATACCATTTATTGGAGCTGTAAACACCCAAAGTCAAAGTAACATTTGGGTAGTTACTGGAACTAGGCAGTCTCACTTTATTGTTACTCTATAGTAGCAAAAACTGTATAGTACCAGTGAATCACTTGCTGCCACCCACCAGTGCCACTAAGATGCCTAAATAAAGTAACTGGGTACATAGAGAGGTAATCTAGGTTCCAGAATAGTTCCAGTGCCCATCACTTAAAACTTTAAAGTATCGTGGCATTTTAGTGGCAATAGTTCCTGTTGGTACTTTACAGTTCCAAAATAGAATCTGATACTATAAGGTCACATCAGGATAGTTGCTATTGGGTCACCAAAGTCACAGATGTTTTAGAGGTAAAATGGGGTAGTCCTCTATACTTTATGGTGGAGGGCCTAACTTTATAGTATCTTTGTTAAAATCGGCCAAAAAAATTGGTTTTAATCAAAAATAGACAATGGTTATGTTAATAACTTATCATAAACTTTTACGAAAAATGAAAGTATTCCAAATGTTTACCTAAAAAATATTTAAATTTTTTAATCCTTTAAATTATTTTGTCAAAAAATTACAAAAAAAACCTATTTTGAGGGCGCGTTGAAATTTTATCATTTAATATGTCAACTTATATCAAAAAAGTAACTTGCGTTTGAAAAAATGGCTAAAGAAGTACATTAAACACACGCCTAAAGTACATATCTTTTTGGTATAATATTATTTCACTGCGCCATTATAAAAGAAAAAACAAAGAGGTAGCTAAAAGATAAACACCAGTTTAAAAAGTAATAGTGCCAGTTACTAGGCAGCCACGTAGCGGTTACTAGGCCGCCGAGTCGCGGAGTAGTATCTGCTACTACCCCGATCCTTTATAGTAACTAAACATAGTCACATGTATAGAGGCCGGTCCACTTTATCGTGGCTTTTATAGTCGCCGATACGTTCCCGCGACTTTATGTGTTACTTGGAGACTGCTCGATTATTTTGATTTTGATCTTAAAATGATCTTGGAAAACAAGGGAACTAAAATCAATTAAAAAATCCCATATGCATATGCAAGAACCTTTCTTTAAACCTAGTTCAAACCCACCGTGGCAACCCCACCTGGGTGGTGTGGAAATAAGTTAACTTTGCTAAACAGAAAGTTTCTAAAACACATGTAAAAAACGGTGCATAACTCAAACTTCCCTCCCTCCGATTAAAGAACTTATATTTAGATACATAATGGCATTACTTTGTGTGATCCCGAAAGATTCACAATCTAAGGCACTTCTTCCCATAAGTTCTTGATTGGCTAGTCGATCTGTTCGCGACCGATTCGGGCACCATCGGTTCAGTTTGATTATCATAATCTCAGTTTGACACTTTTGACAGTATATCCGCCATTAATGTTAATAAGCGTTTTTCGTGTTTTTCGATCAAAATATGGTGAAGAAGTCTTTTTATTTTAAGTTGTGATTTGCTCAATACCTAAATAATATTCTCTATTCATATTTACACAGTTTAGTGACAATATATTTAGTGCAAATAAATAGTGAAGTGCTGTGCCGTTTGCAGAAAGCAGTTTAGAAAAGAAGAAAATCGATCGTTCCATAGTCGTAACATGATGATGTTCAGTTTACAGTTATAAAGTAAATAGCAATTATATTTTAATATCCTTTCAATACATATTTATCTTACTGTTTTATCTTACTGTAATATCGTATGCCTACATCACGTTATATAAAGAACCGGTAATGCAGGAATTGCAATAATTAATTTTAATGAAAATATTTACCATTCTACACATTTTCTACACACACAACGCCACTGTTGCCTATGGGATGTGATGTTCATCTATTCTTTTTAATGGACATATAATGTGACTATGTTAGGAGCAAACAAGGTATATAGTGAAAAGATAGCCTGTTATGTATCTAGATATAAGTTCTTTAATCGGAGTTCCCTCCCCTCTGTACACTTCATTTACAAGAAAATTTATAAAAAAATATTGATAACCTAGAGGACAGTTCTTGTAGAAAATTCAATTTGAAATATTATTTTCCTTCCTGTACTATGATATCGTAGTACGAAGTGTTTGGAAGGTGTAGAAGTCAGCTTTGCGTCGCCCTGCTCCTGTCGAGGATATAGCTCCAAAGTTTGATAAATTTTGTCTTGTAGTTTCCCCAATTTGCGCGTATCATTGAGACGTTATTGCATTAGTTACGAACCTCACGAATTTCCATTCAAAATTTGGTAAATGAATTTACTTAACAACCGTTACTTAAAAAATTTTATGCATCCCATTACACTGGGAAAGGGTCCAAGTTCAGGAGTTATACAACTGGAAATGTTCATAATTACAATCAAAACAAGTTTGTTACAATAGTTATGAAACGTGCTGGGGTTAAGCGTGCTTGCCAAATCATTTTCAAGCCGTTCGGCATTCTAACAACGACAATAAATGGAACCTTGAAAGTATAACTTTTGCGGTCGAGAAGAAAACACAAGGACTATTCTCCAAGCCCTCTAAAACTCCTGCAATTAGAATGATCTCTCGACTCCCTGTCAGTTGGCGAATTTACGGATGTAAATAACGTCCTGAAATGTTCCGAAGTGCGGCCGTATAGCTCGGCTGTGTTCTGTAAATCTGCATGAAACTGAAAATCGATTTGGAGCCGGCTTTGTAGAACAGGCATGAGGATCGTTTGTTTGGTGGCTAAGTTTAATGGAAAGATAAGAGTTTGAATTTCTATAGACTCCGAGGAATTCTGAATTTACTGATATTTTACGCACATTGCCGTGCGTGTTCTGAATTCACAAGATGCATTTAGTTTGCTGGGAATCGCTCGAAGAAACTGAGACGAAATGGCGTTTTAAGATAATAGTTATGTAGAGCAAATAAAAATGGAATGATATTTTCCAATATAATTCATTAAAAAGTTACTTTTATTATACTTATCTGATTTAATCAAATCGGTCTATTACAACTAAATAGAATCGTAATTCTGTAAGTATTTAAGTACCTAGTTAGATATTGTCAGGGTTGATTGATTGATTAGAATAGAATAGAATAGAATAGAATTTATTTTGCCATTTTTTTTGATACATAGATTATGTACATTTGGCACGTCTAAACAATATTTAGTTAAATATTTCACACAAACTGAAATAAACAATTATTTGTCTGTCTCGTTACAGCAATAAAACTTAAAATAAAACACATAAATGCACAAAAATACACATTAATAAAATAACTTATAAATATGTATAAAAACAAACAAACCTCTTATAAAAACTCTGTCCATATAAATGCAACACAATATATTAAAAAATAATAATATTGATTGATTTACCAGCGTGCGGTAGGCATTGCTGCCACTTCCAGAGTTATACAGCTGGGCCTGCTACGTCCACGCTGGGTTGGACTAAGGTCATGCTTGTTGCCAGCAGCGAGTGCCACATGGCGCATGGTAAAGGAATATGGGATGGGAGGTGTAGGTATTTGTGAGATGCGTTACCACATTATGTCGTGAGGGAGCGTTTAAGCTCCCTTTTTTGTGTTTTTGGTTCTGGGTATCTGCCTCTTCTGAATCTTCGTGTGAAATATGTGTTGTGTCTTGATATGGAGTGTTTATTACTGTTTATGCTCCTCTTTTTGTATTTCTGCTTCTTCGAATCTTCTTTTTCTGAGTTTTCTGATTCCTCGATTTCCGATGCTAGGTTGGGTTTGGGTCATGCTTGTTGCCAGCAGCGAGAGCCATATGGTGCATGTTTTTTTTCATTTTTCCCTTTACTTTTCTTTCCCAGTTTATTTATGATTCTCTCGATTGTTGTTTTCCACCTGTAACATGGTCTCCCTATTTTTAGTTTGCTGCTGTTCAGTGTTAGCGTTTTCTTCAGTAGGTTTTCTAGTGTCCTTTTTGCTTTAACCTTCTTGATCCTTTCCCTTATCTCTTTGCTTACCAGGATATGGTCTATTTGTGTGATTGAGCTTCCATTACTCTAGGTGTCAATGCGTGTTTGACTTTGCTCCATGTATATATTATTGTTAAGTCAAATATGTGTGCTAGGTTTTTCAGCGCGTTTCCATTTTCATTAGGCCATATGTGGAGTATATGTGCATTGAAATCTCCAGATATACGATTTCACTGCACTATGTATATATATATATGTATATAAACTATGATTTACTGCGTTAGAGGGAAGCACTGTGGAAAATTTTGGTTTGTGTACCTAATTAAACACCAACTAATTAATATTTCTTATCAAGCTGACAATATTCCGAGGTATAAATTATTTTACAAACACTTTCACTTATACAAACTTAAATATAACTTCTATACGTTGTCACTTTATATTTAACTTTTACAAGCTTTTATGGTTATCGATGGCGACAGAACACTATAAGTCATCTCCCTGCCTACCACGATATGATCTATTTATTGAGTTGAGTTTCCGCTGCTCTAGGTATCGAGATTGCTCTTTTCTGTGTGTATTTTCTTGGAAACCATTTTCCTGAGAGAAACCTGTATCACGCATACCTACATTGAGGTGCCATAAGGATTCAGTTTGGACGCTACACACCCACAGTGCCCATTGATTATTTCTGGTCTAATCCAAATTAAATTCGTTTGAATATTTTTAGCAATTATGAGAACCTCACCTGAAAAATAGGTATACTTTAAGAGTATTGCGCTACTGATCATTACGTGTTTAATTTTGATTAAATTTGTTTGAATATTTTTAGTAATTATGAAAAACACACTTGGAAATCTGTATAATCACACTTTAATAGCGATGCATTACTGATTTTCGGGTTATTATTATCACCATTTTTATCATGCGTAATTCTCTTGATTGGCTGAAAGAAATTTGGTTTTGGCTATTAATTATTATTTGTATTATTGGTTTTGAGTTAATAAATTAGGTTAATAGAGATTAAGTTGATAAAGTTATTAAAGTAATTAAATTTAATAAAATAAAATAAATTAGTTTATAGCTTAGTTTTCTGTGGCTTCTGGCGTGGTGATTGTTGTTTTTTATTCCCTCTTCTTTTTGGGCTTAGTACACTTAAAAACTTTCCACTGTACACACAAATTTATTATTTATTTATTTACATTTTTACGTTTAATATGTCTGTCTTGCTTTGCTTTATAAACACGTGTTGTTCACTTTTGACACTGAATATTTATTGCTTTCTTTAACGCAATAAAGCACTTGAAAGGGTCTTTTAGGTACCTATATAGATATGTCTATTTAGGTCGACCGTCAACTAAGGCACAGCTTTAGAGTTTATTTTTGGTACTATTTAAAAAACACTAATAGTAATTTTCAATTTATTAATTGTATATGAACTTTTGTTTTTTTTCCTATTATGACATGTCACGTTAAGCAAAATTTCTTGGCTCACCGGTGGCTTAAATTTGATTAGGTTTACCGTGGTTTTAACTGATTTTTAGCACTTATTTCGGGAGCGTCTTACGATGCGTCTATACACGCCGTTTGTCAACTTTCGAATCCCCTAGTTAGATATTGTCAGGGTTGTATGCAAATTGCGGAGCAAAAGCAATAAAATATTTGATGGTCGAAAAAGGGTACAGGCAAATTGCGGAGAGACCGCTTTCCAGTGCGGAGGAGTAGGTACCTACCTTAATATTTATTTAAGACACTCCCACAACCGCATTCACTCGTAATGATTTCGAAATTATCCATTTCTAAGGACAATATAACACTTTTAACCTAACCTAACCACCAAACCACCGTAATACTCAATTGACATAAAAGAAAACAATTAATTTGTAGAATTTAGAAACGACCCACCTACAATACCACAATAATTACGTAATTTTCTATGTAAAATAATGCCTACCTACCTACTGTACACCCTTTTTCTACCTGTGTTAGATTCTCCGTAATTTACCTGTCATATTTGTGATCCTTTGTTTCGTCCATACGCAGTTTACCTATTAGGAACAGATTAAATCCGCAATGTACCCTTTACGATTGTCAGTTGACTAGGGGGTCGTTGCCTAGTTTTTATATTGGAACCCAACACACTCTTGCAATCACTGTTCATGATATCATTCATATTGTAATTAATAATTTTATACTTAAGTCATATACAGGATAAAACGCAGTCGATTTATTCTGGTATATTATTTGCCCACGATTCCACGAGCATCTCTGGGGCACCCCAATCTATAGTTGAATGTACTTTCTTTTGAATCGCTCTGTATGTTCCTCGTTTTCGTATTTACGATAAAAACAGTAGAGTGCTGCCTTGCGATACTCAACACCTGATGAACGCAGATCAGAGAGATGCTTCTACATCTGTTTGTCTTATTTATCACATAAAAACATAGCTATGTTGGCTTACTTATCCTATAGTTGTAAATTTTTCTAATATAATGTTCACCATATCGATGACACATGTAAAGTCAAAGAAACCGTTTACAACTTTTTGGTTGTTAGTTCAAAATATTGTTAGTAAAGGAACGAAAATCAAATAATAATAATAAATAGGTTTATTGTGTATAAAATGGACAAACATACAAGATAAAAGAGGACTGGAAACCTCCCTGTCCTTCCAGCTGTACAAAATTAATATTAATAAAAAAATAGTAGTTTGTGCAGCAAGAGTGGATATGATATCCATATCGCACGATAAAGAAGTTTGAGCACGACGCCGCACAGTGGGAAAAATATGCCCTTTTTTGGACAGATATCTGCCGACAGTAGAGATTTCAATCAAATTAAATTTAAAAAATGGCAAATACTTTTAAGACATTGTACTTTAGAGTAGTGCTGCGGCAAAGTGGCTTTGGATTAACCTAACCTAAAAATCGCAGATATTACTTCCACATCCAGTGGAAGTATAGAAACGACAAAAAATTTAAAAAAAATAGGCTTAGAATGTCATGAAACGTCGAGATTTTAGGTTTGAGCAAAAAAAATGTCTCTGTAACTTTTTGTGCGCACAATTACTCTGCAACTGTTTAAGATATCGACGTGAAATTTGGTACACATATGTATTTTAACGAGATCTGGAACTAGGTTATATTTTCATTTTATTCCGTTGGATGGTTGTGGGGTAAATTGGGGTAAATAGGTAAATCAAGCAGGTAAGAGTCCATAAAATTGGTATTTAGTATATACAAGAGAAGCTAATGTCTCAAAAAAAATTTTAGCATTAGCCACCCCCAATACTACCCCCATCCTATTATAAAAGGGGCTGAAAAAAATTATTTCATCGTAGATGACCATTCGAAAGCTTATTTTAAAGAGGAAGATTAAATGATGTATTTATTAGAAATAAATTGAAAATTTTTTTAGATCCTATACATAACCTCAAAATTTGCCAAAAAAGTTATTTTTTAAGTAACCTAAAATATTTCAAAATCCTGACATGATGGGCCAATTCTGAGCCCAGATTCGGATTCAGCGCGAAAAATTACTTCGGAAATTGGATAATGTTAGAGTTAAAACTGAATGAAGTAAAAAAAAAATTGAGGCCTTTGGTTGTTGCACGCATACTAAATCACATTTTTTTTCACCCCTTTATAATGGGGTGGGGGTAGTAATGGAAGTGGCTAATGCCAAAATTTTTTTTGAGACATTAGCTTCTCTTAAATATACTAAATACCAATTATATGGATTCTTACCTGCTTGATTTACCTATTTACCCACATTTACCACAATTTATCTCCCAACTCTTCGACAGAATAATATGAAAATATAATCTAGTTCCAGATTTCGTTAAAATACTTATAATAATAATAATAATAATAAATGGCCTTTATTTTACTTGGCGGGGTTCAGCAAAGCTATTCTTCCACTCAACCAAGATTAATACAGATAATACAATGAAATAATGATACAAAGCATGGTAAATACATAGAATAGAAAAATATATAAATGTATATGATATATGAAAGACAAAGTGAGACATGAATAATACAATATATTATATAATGCAGTACTGTAGTAAATATTAAGCATAACGTGAAATATACGGTCACTGTTTATCGAGGAGTAACTCTTTGATTTTGAGTTTGAAACAGGGTGGAGACAAAAGTTTGATACGTTCTGGATATGAGTTGTACATGGTTACAGCCTGATACGAGAAGGAACGTTCGTAAAGACGAGAGTGATGTTGTGGTATGGTAAGCTGGTTTAAGTATCTTAAATTTCTAGGATGAATCTGATGTCTAGGAGTCAGTTTTTCTACTAAATAATTTGGGGTTTGTTTTATTAACAGTTTATGGGTAAAGCAGACAATATGATGCTCTCGTCGATGATACATTTTTAACCATTTAATATCTTTAATATAGCTGGATACATGATCCCAACGACGCAGTCCAAATATGAGTCTGATGCAGGAGTTTTGAACTTTTTGTATTCTGCTGGCAGTGATTAAATCAAGACACGGGCCATAGACAATATCGACATAATTAAAATGAGACAGAATTATAGTATCGCAAAGCATTATTTTGATTCTCTGATTAAGATAGTGTCTGTTAACATACAATTTTTTTAATAAACCGTAAGCTTTTTGAATAATAGAGTTTATATGACTGACAAATCTTAAACTGATATCTATAGTTAAACCCAGACACTTAACTTTGTCTACATATTGCAGGTTATGTCCATCCACTTGTAGTGATATACTGCCTATGGCCCTCTGTCTGTCTTTATCGCGACCAAATATAATAACAGATGATTTACCAGGGCTAATCGAGAGGCAATGGTTTTTAGATACTCTGACCAACTCCTTTATGTCGTTATTAAGTGAAGTTTCCATTGTTAAAAGTTGGTCAATATTGGCGGTAACATAGAGATTACTATCATCAGCATATGTATGCATAGAAAATTTATTTAAAACAAGAGAGAAGTCAGATGTGTATATTATAAATAGTAATGGAGCAAGTATTGAGCTCTGCGGCGCACCGTGAACAACATCTATGCTATTTGAAATATCATTACCATTTACAACTACACATTGACTCCAATTGCTTAGAAATGATTTGATAAATGACACACTACTTTGATTGAAATTGTAATTATGTGTGCCAAATTTCAAGTCGATATCTTAAACGGTTCCAGAGTATTTAGTATATATAAAAGAAGCTAATGTCTCAAAAAAAAAATTTGGCATCAGCCACCTCCATTAAAATGTGATTTAGTATGTGTACAAGAACAAAAGGCCTCAATTTTTTTTTTACTTCATTCAGTTTTAACCCTAACATTATCAAATTTCCGAAGTAATTTTTCGCGCTGAATCCGAATCTGGCCTCAGAATTGGCCCATCATGACAGGATTTTGAAATATTTTAGGTTACTTAAAAAATGACTTTTTTGGCAAATTTTGAGGTTACGTATAGGATTCAAAAAAATTTTCAATTTATCTCTAATAAATATATCATTTAATCTTCCTCTTTAAAATAAGCTTTCGAATGGTCATCTACGATGAAATAATTTTTTCGCCCCCTTTTATAATGGGGTGGGGGTAGTATTGGGGTTGGCTAATGCTAAAATTTTTTTTGAGACATTAGCTTCTCTTGTATACACTAAATACCAATTTTATGGACTCTTACCTGCTTGATTTACCTATTTACCCCCATTCACCCCAATTTACCCGGAAAAAGACGAAAATATAACCTAGTTACAGATCTCGTTAAAATACATATGTGTACCAAATTTCAAGTCGATATCTTAAACGGTTCCAGAGTAATCGTGCGCACAAAAAAGTTACAGACCGACAGACATTTTTTTTGCTCAAACCTAAAATCTCGACGTTTCATGACATTCTAAACCTATTTGAACAATAAAATTTTTTTTAATTTTTTTTGTCGTTTCTATACTTCCACTGGATGTGGAAGTAATATCTGCGATTTTTAGTCTAGGTTAATCCAAAGCCACTTTGCCGCAGCACTACTCTAAAGTACAATGTCTTAAGAGTATTTGCCATTTTTTTAATTTAATTTGATTGAAATCTCTACTGTCGGCAGATTTTTGTCCAAAAATGGCATATTTTTCCCACTGTGCGCCGTAGGCGGAGTGCTTCAAATCTTTTGAGTGTGATATGGATAATCCACTCGAGTTGTACAGTATACTTTTTCTACGACCAGCTTAAAAAAACTACAAAATTTATTAAACATTAATATATTACACAAATACACACTGACCGTTACTTTGACAGCTTACGCACTAATTTGATTTTAAAACGAATAGTTAGTTGCCTATGAACTTAATACAAGAACTGTGACTGGCCGGTTTCATTTCATATCCATCCTAGAACTGATATGAAATATATCCGTTCAGTTAACTGGAACTGCCTACTTAACCATTATACAGACTGTACAGAAAACAGCAAATTTACATAAGGGAGTAAAAAAATTAATATTCATACAGAATATTATTATTATTTATGAACTTAGTTAACTTACTGTAAGGCATTTTCATATATTAGTGAGAATACAAATAATGCAAGCTCTATACAGCAGTTGGCTATATACATCTATGCCATAGTTTTTCTTGTGAATTGGAACTACAGTTTTTAGATTTTTTGGAAAGATACCCCAGACAAAATGAAGCGTTAATTACTTCTGTCAGAACTGGGCTAATAATTTATTTAACATGGACAAACATTTATACAAATAAAATCAGACAGTGTCTGTTCACAACATTCTCTTAATTTGTTCACCTCCCCAATTTTATGAAAAAACCGCTGCCCAAGGAATCACTACTTCCACATCCAGATTCTCTATCCAAGTCACTCACAACGAAAAAACTTTGTATGTGAAAATAATTGTTTATGGAACTTTAGTAATGTAATATTTGAAATCCTCTACCCCAAAAACCCATAAAACGATACCCTACATCGGTAGTGGAGTGGGGGGTGGTGATAGGGGGGTGATAGTGGGGGGGTGGATGAAGTAAAAAAATATTTTGAGATTTCTGGTTCCTGTACATACACTAAATCACAATTTTTTTTTCATCCCCTTTAATAAGGGGGTGGGAGTGGTAATGCGGGTGGCTAATGCCAAAAATTTTTTTGAGACCTTAGCTTCTCTTGAATATACTAAATACCAATTTTATGGACTTTTACTTGCTTGATTGACCTATTTACCCCAAATTTATCCCCCAACCCTTCGACGGAACAAGATGAAAATATAATTTAGTTCTAGATCTCGTTAAAGTACATATGTGTACCAAATTTCAAGTCAATATCTTAAACGGTTCCAGAGTAAACGTGCGCACAAAAAAAGTTACAGACAGACAGACCGACAGACAAAAATTTTTTTCGCTCAAACTTAAAATCTCTACGTTTCATGACATTTTAAGCCTATTTGGACAATAAAAATTTTTAAAAATTTTTTTGTCGTTACTATACTTCCACTGGACGTGGAAGTAAAACTGCCTATAGAACAGACATTAAAACACAATTTAAGATACCTTATAAATTGAAAATACATTAACATTATTTCGAAGCTATTAAATAAATTAACAAGTTAATATATTACGACAAAAAAACTATTGAAACGACACAGGTAATAAAAAATAAGCCTTATTTAAATAAAAAAATTTACCGTCGCACTCAACAATTTACGTAAACAAAATGCCATGGATACAAAATTACATGAATAATTTTTATTTTAATCTAAAAACCTTTGTAGGGTACATACGAGAGTTAATTTAAAACTTTATTTGTCAACTGTAAATAATACAGTTTGAACGAACTAGGTAACGGAGAGCAAACAAACAGAATGAGTCTCATAAATTAAAACTTTTTTACCAGAGACAATATTATTTATAAAAGTGCGGTGGTTGACATAGTCTTAAATTTGAAATATTTTATATTATTTACATTTCGTCTACTCGGTGGATTTATCAAATAAATGTAAAAAATGTATGCGCCAGAGTTGCTGAGCATTGCTGAGTGAGAATTATAAATTATAAGTGCTAAACAGCTAAACGAAGTGAAAAGTAGTTTGCATTATAAAAGGTTGTGTTCACCTTTGACCAGTGAAAATAAATATAGCAGAATATTCCCCTTGTTAAAGATATAGCTAATCAGAGACCACTAGTTTCCCTTGTAGGTTGATAAAGATAAGCCAATATTTTGCCGTGTTAAAGATAAGTCTATATTTCCCTACTTTATTTTTTTTATACCAATATTTCTAGAGATACGGTACTACAGCATGCTAAAGGAGAATGATTTTTTCACGATTGCAATACTTACTTAATTTCCTGCAAGAGAAGAAAAACGCTAGTAAAATGTTTCTCTAATTCCAATAAAATATTAGTATATATAAAAATTGGAAGAGTTTTGGAGAAAAAGAATGTCAAAGTAATATATAACGTGAAACAGAAGAAGGCACAACAATTTCCCAAATACCAAGGTCCAGGAGTATATTATAGCATTCCATGTTTCTGCAGACAAGTTTATATCGGAGAAACCAAACTACATATAAACACCAGACTCAGAGAACACATTAACAATACAAAAAAGATAAATTTTACAAAATCAGCAGTTGCCAAACACAGAAGAAATCGGCCATTTGATAATAAAATTCGACAAGTCAAAGAAATTAGCTCACACCAAGAAATATTGGCTAAGAAGATATAGACAAGCCATTGAAATAAATAAACATCCGAATAACTATAATCGTGACACCGGATTACAATTACCAATAACGTGGAAATCAATGTTCCGCATGAGCAATGATCCGCAACACCCCTCCTGATAACCTGTATAAATAGAGGAGCTCAGTCCAGTAGAGCTCACTTCGCTTCAGAAGAAGACCACGACAAGATGGTCGGAATGTTAAGCACTCAACTAAGTCTACGCAGAAGAAGACCCGGAACGCGGCAGCCAGATATATAAAACTGTTTTGTTTACACGATTACCTTGTATAACAGATATAGCCCGACTTCAGTAGGATGTATTTCTTCCAACCATGCTATTTTACATTTGTTCTTTTTAAATAAAACAAAAATAGGTTTAACAGAAGTTATTGTTTTTAATGAATATTCGTACTTCATTTGTTTCATAATAGTCTTATTAAAAACACTTTAACTAGGTGATACATCAGTTTTAATTTAAAATATTAACTAAAACTGATGTATCACCTAGATTACGCAAAGTTCGTTCGAATCTGTGAGATATGCCGTATATTGCAGTTTCAATATTTTGTACATCCTCATATTTTTGTGTTAAATAAAAATTCATAATAACATTTGTTTCCAACTCCAGTCCTAGTCCAGATAATATCCCTTTTATCTTTCTACAGAAATTACCAAAAAATGGAAAATTGCGTTTATTACGCATTTTTAACGTCATCTGGTCTCAAAGAAAATTTCCCAATGAATGGCGTGAAGCTATAATAACACCAATATTAAAACAAAATAAAAACACTCCAGAGTCGTACAGACCAATCTCACTAACCTGTACGATGTGCAAACTTCTGGAAAAAATAATAAACAAACGACTTATGTGATACCTCGAAAAAAACAGATTAATATGCCTTGAACAAAGCGGTTTTCGGAAACAAAGATCAGCATCAGACAACATCATCGATCTAGAATCTTATGTCCACGAATAATTTGCCAGCAACCAAAAATGTGCAGCCATATTTTTCGACATTAACAAGGCATATCACACAGCATGGAGATATCATATCTTGAAAGAATTACACTCTATGGGTATACACGGAAATATGCTGAGCTTTATAAAAAATTTCTTGGAAAATAGATCCTTCAGGGTCAAAAGCAATAACGTAATATCTCATAAAACAACTCTGGACAACGGTACACTCCAAGGATCTGTAATAAGTGTCACATTATTCCTCCTTGCCACCAACAAAGCAGTAACAGATATTAAAACTCCCGTTAAACTAATGTTTTACGCTGATGATATTGTAATTTTTACAAGAGGAAAGAATATATCAAGTATACAAAGCCTCCTTCAAAATACCATCCACAAATTAGAAATCTGGTCCAAAAACACAGGGTTTAGTTTTTCACCAACAAAGACGAAAGGCATTATATTCTCAAGGACTTCGATCGAAAACAACCCCATATTGACATTGTACAACAAACAGATAGAATTCCTTAGTTACATTAAGTTCCTTGGCATAACACTCGATGAGAAGCTCACATGGGATACATATATCAAAAATCTGATAAGAACCTGTCAGCAGGGAATTAATCTACTAAAAATCTTAGCTCATAACAAATGGGGTGCCGATAACCAAACACTTTTATATTTATATCGAAGCCTAATCAGATCAAAAATTGATTATGGTGCCGTAGCTTATTCATCGGCCAGCAATAAAGTACTAAAGAAGCTGGATACAATTCATAACTCAGCTATCTGTATAGCCCTAGATGCATACCGAACCAGCCCTATAGAAAGTCTCTACTGTGAGTCAAGCGAACAATCCTTAGAACTGAGACGACAATACCTCTCATTATCATACGCTGCAGGAGTAGCAAGTAATAGAGGAAACCCGGTACACAACAAACAATGTTTTCACATCCAGATTTACTGACGTATTCAAAAAGAAAAAACTAGCACCACCACTTTATGAGAGAGTCAAACAGTATATGTCCCGATTGGATATTCAGATCCCAGAAATTTTTCCCACAATCCCAAACTCTTTCCCTCCCTGGTTACTCAGCTCACCAATGTGTAACACGAGACTTACCCAATTCAGTAAAACAGAAGACGCAAAAGACCTAATTCATATGAATTTCCGAGAAATATGTGCAAAATATGAAGAGCATACTCCCATTTATACGGATGCATCAAAAACATCGGAAGGAGTTGGAGCCGCAGTAGTGACAAACGATCAAAGCATGCATTTTAAGCTGTCAAAAATGTGCAGCACCTTCACCGGCGAACTCTATGCAATTCATCAAGCACTACTTCTTGCGAAGAGAAAATTTACCAAAAACGTTAATTCTGACAGATTCGTTAAGTGCAATAAATGGCCTGAAATATTTGTATACCTCTCACCCCATTTTAATAAAAGTCAAAGAATCCCTCTACGAAATGCAAGAACATGGCAACGAAGTAACCTTTTTGTGGATCCCATCACCCACGGGGATAAAAGGCAACGAAGCAGCCGACTATCACGCAAAAATTGCAATAACCGACGACAACGCTACAATTGAAATGCAGCTGCCGCACGCAGATTTCAAATGTTTCCTGAAAAGCCATATAAAAAATAAATGGGAGTGTACATGGTCAAGAGCCGAATCGAAACTCAGAGAAATTAAACCATTTGTATCGCCCTGGAAAAACATTCCAAATAACCACCACCATCAAATTATCGTATCCCGTCTCCGAATAGGCCACACCAAAGCAATCCATGGACACCTACTGAAGAAAGAACCAGTAAGCAAGTGTTCTGCGTGTAATGTAACCATGACTGTTCGGCATTTCCTAGTGGAGTGCCCCAAATTTGCAATAGAAAGACAGAAACACAAATTAAAAGGAGATCTCAATTGTGTATTAGGAGAAGACTGCAATGTCAAAAACCTATTGGCGTATCTCTCCGATATAAAAATGTTAAATAATATCTGATAATAACAATTTATAAGTATATGTGATATACCTACTCCTAAAATTTTTATTGTATTTTTATTATATACTGCCACTTAATACTGTAATGTACCTTGGCTAATAACCCCCGTGGTTGATGCTAAATAAAATTAAAAAAAAAATTGTTTCCAAAATTATAATAAAATACAGTTTATAATAAACATGACTGCCTACACGTCTCTGGCGATCATCCTATATGAAGGATATGGCTCGATTTCAACAGATTATTCTACCTTGCTATTTTTGCATACATTCTACAGAAATTAAAATATTAACAAAAGTTATCATTTAATGGGTATTTTCATTCGGCAACGTTCAACTGCAACTTTCTTCCGTTTCATAAGAGTCTTTTAAGCATACTTCAATAACACTTTAAAATTAAATAATATCTCCTAATATATGTAAAGTTCTTTGGAACCTGAGAACACATTGTATATTATAGTCTCGTTATCTTGTATTCAACACCAGATGCGTATATGTGCTCTATTCTCGGTCAGCCCGCTAACACTCAGTTTTGCTGACAAAAGTATTTTTCTTACTTAATTCTGCAAGGAATCGATTTTAATTATAGTTTTTTAAGATGCTATTCTAAAAAATGACACCTTTTTCAGATTGACTTGAACTTTTATTAAGATCTAAAATTGCTATTTCCATAGGTCTCCGTCAGTTGGTCTGTACGTACGTATGTAAGTTACTTTCAAATTTTCGCATTATTACTATATATTTGTTAACAAAATGTATTAATATGAAGGTCACATTCTTATAAGTGGAGAAAATTTTATTCTTTTCTAAGGCTATGTCGAAAATTTTCATTCTTAAATGTAACATTCGGAAAACTTTTTTATCTTTGGAAATAGATACCAAATATATCGAGAAGAAGCGAAGATAAAGGACGAACGTAACTTTTTTATCTGAAACTTTTTTCTATTAGCAGTTTTCGAAAAAAATTGCAAATGAGCCATTGTTGATCCAGTATTGCAATTATTTGCTATTAGATTTCCACGTTCTTTATGGTCTCTTTATTATTAAATATGTTTTGGAATATATATTCCCTCTTCATTTATATAATTGTTGCACATTCTTTAGAATACTCTTCGCAGTTTTTCATAAATGTTTATTTTTGGTCGTTTTAAATCGTATATTGCCGACTTTGTTGGTCAAACAGTTGTCAATATGAAAAAAGAAAAAAGCGCAACTACAGTTATAATAACCTGTCTGTGTTTTGAGCTCGAAGTCCTTGCATTTCAAGCCAAAATATTTTTCATTACACCATCATACTCTACTTCTGAAAGTGATAATATTGCTAATGTCACTATTTGAAAATCACGTTTCTAAGTTTTAATATTATATTGTTATGAAGTATTATAATGCAGTCAATTTGTGCTCAAAAGGGCCCCTAGGGGGAAAGTTGTAGAGTAGTTTTGATTTCTTCGATTCTATATGTTTTTTGGGATGCCGAATCCGAATCTGAGGTTTGCTAACAAAATTTCGTGACGCAACGTTGAAAATAAAATTATACAAAAAAATATTTTTAAGAAAAAGCTTTTATTTGAAAAAACTGCACTAAAAAGTAAAAATAATTTTTTTAAAATTCATATACCGAGAAACCAAAAGCTTTGGGGACGGTCATATAGCGCTATTGCATAGTTACTTTGCTCAATTGACCGCCCCCAAAGCTTTCGGTTTCTCGGTGTATGAATTTTATTTTTTTATATAATTTTATTTTTACTTTTTAGTCTACTTATTTTACAGACAGACCGACAAATCATTTGCCATCGCCATCCACCCCTCCCTCTCCCGTCTTCTCCCTCTCTAACACTACTTCCCACCCCTTTCCCACCTCTTCCCACCCCTTCTCCTCCCCTTTCCCACCTCTTCCCGCCCATTACCATCCCCTTTGCCACCTCTTACCACCCCTTTCCCACCTCTTCCCACTCCTTCCCCTTCCCTCTCCCACCTCTTCCCCCCCTTCCCACCTCTCCCACGTTCGCCATATTGAATTTAGAATGAAGTTACATAGTTTATCGTATTTTATTCGTCAAACCCTTTCATTTGATACCCATATCATTTGATACCCATATCAAGGGGGTTGTGAAGAAAAAGGCGATCCGCCATCTTGGGACATACGCCATATTGAATTTAGAATGACGCCACATGGTTTATCGTATTTTACTCATCAAACCCTTTCATTTGATAACCCATATCAAGGGGGCTGTGAAGTAAAAGATACTCCGCCATCTCAGGGCGTACGCCATATTGAATTTAAAATGACGTCACATAGTTTATCGTATTTTAATCGTCAAACTCTTTCATTTGATACCCATATCAAAGGAGTTGTGACTAAAAGCCGATCCGCCATCTTGGGACGCCCGCCATATTGGATTTAGACTGATAATGGCTATACTATGTTGCATTGTCACCGGACTTATACACGTGTGCCAAATTTCAAAGCCCTAGTTTAATTAAAACTAGTCGAAATTCAGCTTGCAATATTCTACCTAAACAAACAAACTAATATACAAACTAGAGAATATTATTTAGGTATTATGCAAATCACAACTTACACACTTTTTTATTTATTATGAAAATACCTACTTTCTGTATATTGTTGCCCTAATCTGGGCACGCTAATATACTAGTTAGGTAAATACTTTAAAACACTCATTATTGGAGAACCAATCAAAACAACTACTCTTCTAGCTAATACTGAACGAAGTATTGAATTACATGATAGGATTCTTAGCATTTTAAAGAAAAAAAATATAATAAATAAAAAAGTGTGTAAGTTGTGATTTGCATAATACCTAAATAATATTCTCTAATCATGATAAAAGCAAATAAATAAAAATAATTTATTGTAAAAAATAATATACAAACATTGCAAGTTAAATAAAAGCTTTTAAAAATGCAAAGAAAGGTAGAGAATCTCATTTTTTTGGCGGTTTTCTGCTTATAACTCGAAAACTACCAACTTTTCGTAAATAATCTTTCTATTCGAAATGAAAGTACATAAAATTTCTTACAAATTTCATTATTTAGGTTTTTTTCTCCGACGAACCGTTCGGGCTCAAGCGCTAGTTGTAAATGAAAGAGGTGGCGTGAAAACAACAACTTGTGATCATATCTTAAGGGGAGATGAATGATTACGAAATAGATTGTGAGATTAGACATACCTTCCGCATCGTGTAGGTAAGCTTAAAAAAAAGTGGGTTTTTGCGAAGATGGCCGAAATACGCCAATTTTCAACTAGCGCTCGAGCTCGAACGGTCCGTCGGAAAAAAAACCTAAATAATGATATTTGTAGGAAATTGTATGTACTTTCATTTCGAATAGAAAGGTTATTTACGAAAAGATAGTTTTCGAGTTATAAACAAAAAACCGCCAAAAAATGAGATTTTTTACGTTTTTTTGCATTTTTTTTAATGTTGCGTCACGAAGATTTGTTAGCAAACCTCGCACACATATAGAATTGAAGAAATCAAAACTACCCCACAACTGTCTTGGTAAAAACACAATTTGACTGGAGTATTAGTAAAATATATAAATAAATGATAGGAAATAGCAATTCACAAAATTTCTATTCAATTACAAAACTAAAAAAATTAGAAAACATCTTTTTATTAGTTTTCAGACCGAGCAATTTTGTTAAAAAACAAATAATGTTAGTTTTAGTCATTTTAATGTTATGCCGCCAACTTAATTGTTACAGTACTCGTCGGTGTAGAAGAAAAAATTAAAAAAGTTACTATCATTCCACCTGTTTGTATCTTGAACCCGCGACCTCTTGACTTCGAACCAAAAGTGTAACCACTCTACCACACTGTATATAATATCAATAAACGCAAATTTCTGTAATATAATTATTAAATATGAATAAAAATCATATCGATGGCTGGATATTATATTATTATCAGGCGTATGTTAATAAAATATATAAATAAATACTATTTCACAAGATTTCTATTCGATTACAAAACATAAAACTAAGAAGCCAATTGTTTTTAAATTGAAGCGATTAATAACTTTTTTATTTGCCTTTTTGTTTCCACAAACACCAAAACTCTTGAACGCTAAACTCGAATATTATCACTCGGCGTGCATTTCTCCAACCATGTTAATATCATCCGGAGATGATTGAAACTGAGCTGATCAGGGGCGGCCCAAGGTAAATTTTCCACCCGGGCGAGATCGCTTTTTGGCGCCCCTGGGAGATAATCACGGGAATTTCACGGACGTACTACATACTAAAGTGCAAGGATATTTCTTCGGTCACTGTGGTCATTACTTTTTAACTTAACACATGGAGTAAGAGAAACATGTATATAATAAACTCTTTTTCTAAACAGTCTGAATTTTTACTGTTGGTAAGTAGTCAAAGGTAAAGCTCATTAAAAGCAGTTTAGTCTACTCCTGAGCATATTTAAAATATAGAGAAGCAGCTGTGGATGTTACTTCGAAAAACAGCACGATTAAATAATTAGTTAACCGTGTATTATTTGGTCTATGTCTATAACTGATCTACGTCATATTCGATTGACATCATTGATAGTCCCATTAAACCGTCCTCTGTGACATTGTCGATTTCAACTAGGCTTATATTAAGTTTTAATTTTGAAAAGCTTCATTCTCCCACATAGGAAGGGAAAGTAGAATTCGGAGCTCCACTGTTACGTTTGAAATGTTTTCACTGAGGCTGTTGAGTGATGGGTCATTTATACCTTTATCGGGAAATAAAGAAAGGAGCACTAAAGGTTCTTGATGTAGTTGCACACCATCAATATCACAATGGCTTCCGTCACTTAGTGCTGACAGACAGTCTGAACATTTTTGTAAGAGTTCATCCTTTTCGGGACTTTCAATATTGTACATAAAACCAAACATATCATATGTATGTGATTGGACAAATCGTTCATCCAATGACATGACGGCACATTCTAATACTTGGCGCCCCCCAGAGCCGGCGCCCTGGGCGGCCGCCCGGGTTGTCTGCCTCTTAAGCCGCCTCTGAAGTTGATGATACCAACATGGTTGGTGAAACGCTCGTGAAGTGTAGTGTTCAAATGTTTTGGAAACTACTTCAGACGTCTAGTATCAGCGCATTTTCCAGAACTTTTTTATTAACTGATCGATTTTGTTAAAAAACAATAGGATTCTTCGTCTAACAAACACTAACTTGTCAAAATTTAAATACAAACAGACTTTTCTTTCTTAAATTATCATGCTTACAATAAATGTGCCGGACGGACAAGACAGGCGAACATTTTAAAAGTTGTTCAGAATTCGTTCACAAACGCAGTGATATGAGCATTTATGGTTTTAAAAATGCAATAAATGTCATATACTTTTCGTTTTCGCATTTGCGAAGAGTATAATAATAAATTGACCAATAAACTATAATGTTATACACATAGCATTTATTGTATAAAACAACTTACGAGGTGTGCACTTTTGGTTTTACCAAATGTATCTTGACATTTTTGTATGCTTAATCAAAAACCTGACATTTTGCTGTAAAATTAGAATAAAACACGTTTCATATAAAAACTACAGTTTACACGCCTCTAGCGATAAACCTGTATGATGGATGTGGATCAATTTCAATAGGGAGTATTCTATCATGCTATTTTCCATACGAGCAACATTTTTTTCCTTTTATAATACACCTATTTGATTAAATCAAATAGATATAAAAATATGAACAATAGACCAATGAACCAGAACAGTAATTATTACAAAATCAATAGAAAAATAATAATAATAATAATAAATATTTTTATTAATGAAATATAGTGTCATTTACATTATAAATGTAATGAAACAAAAGAAAAATTATTGCATGCTAAGGCGTTCATGATCAATAGTATAAACTATTAATAATATGTAATAAATAAAACCAAGAGTGTTATATGTTTTGCTTTTATTAGTTCAAATCATTACGATTATTTTGTAAGGTAAAAACAATTTTTAAATGTCCACATTTTACTCATAAAAAAAAAAAACAAAACAGATTGGGCTCGTCCGGGATTTGAACCCGGGACCTCCCGCACCCTAAGCGGAAATCATACCCCTAGACCAACGAGCCAACGATAAAAAAAATCAGAATACACATCCTAAACTCCGATACGTATAACTATAATATTGGTTATATTATTAGGTCAACATTATATCGTATATTGAATTAGAAATTAAAGGACTCATTTTTATAAATAACACTGATATAAAAACCTTTGGGTAATAAATATTAGAAATTAGTGGTTTCTTTTTTGGAAAATGTTTCAAACATTTATATATTTATTGACCGTTTTTTTTATTAACACCAAGTACAACTATTCTACTGTCCAAATTTCAATACAATCGAACTTTTTCTTCATAAGTTATTGTGCTTATGAGAAACATGACCCACGAATGAAAAGATATTTTGAAAGTTGTTCAGAATTCGACTAACATAATGATCACAAACTTCTACAATACGAAATATTTCGAAATTTGGGAGGAGTTTTGTTTCTAAATAGTACTAGATCGCTTGATATTTATGATATTGGCACGGACAGGTAAGTGACAGTGCGCGCAAGAACCCAGCCGAGGCAATGGACATATGAAAGCAGGCGGCGATAACAGGCGATTGTGTCGAGAGAATGGATATTATTTTAGGAAAATAGAGGGTACCTTTTAGTAAGGAAATTTGCAAATTATTCCGGCTTGGCCTTGTAGAATATATGTTTATATATATGATTTTGTTTGATCCCAACTTAATACAGATTAAGTAAGAATTTATGAAGTGCGCGAAAAGTGGCCGAAGTGAGTGAAAAGAGGCTAAATTGACGTAAGTACACTTTTACCTCTGAATTGGTGCTAACGTCGCGTCGTACGTTCCAGTAGCTGAGAATTCTTTGACTGGATCCGACGAAAATGCTTGGTTAAAAAGCAATAATGTATAGACCGCAGTGTTGCTAGCATTATTTTTCGGGGTAAATCCTAGTAATAAAGTAGGACTAGATTGAAGAAAAAAGGCTAAAATAAAAAAATCAAACATAACTAGAAGTGCAAAACTAGATAGACCACGATTAAAACGGGCTCCTCGAGGAGGAACCCACAATTTTTTTGAAAAGCGGAGGGGGATATTGTTTATAATTTATTATTTGTGGCATATTCATGATTTCTTAGTTTGTTGGGTATTTTGCCACTGTAAAAATATTTAAAAATTTTGATGAAATAAACCTCTGCGCCAAAAGGATCAGACAGAGGTTGGTTTTTATACTTCTATTACAAAATGTCTCACACCTAAAAATATATAAACTGAAACAAAATTGTTAAATGAGGGGGATGCTGCGACGAATTTTTTTTGATGAGCGGGGGGGAGACATGTGAGACATTGCAGCGATCACTAAAACGGGCTAGATCAAGCAGCGTGGTGCTAACATGCTAAAAGATGCAAAAATATTGGCATTTAATTTAACTGATATCCGTCACTTTGACATTTAGTTGACAGCTGTCACTTTGACTTTTAATTAATTTGACATCTGTCACTTTGACGTTTAATTGACATGACGCTTGCCACTTTGACTTTTAACTAAGAGAGTGCCGCCTTAAATGTAGTGATAGCGTAAGGTTGTTTCCATACGTAATCACAGATGCGGACGGTCTCGTTCTGTGAGACTTAAATTAGGTTAAATTTCTACTCTGAATTTTAAACAACACACTATCTAGGTGACATTATTTATTTGATATCGCAACAATATTTGATAAAAGAACCTTTCCCGAACTGTTCTCAGGATAAGAATGAATATATGAGCCCCTGCATCGCCTTTTATAGAAAAAGGTTGCTAGGTCATTACATTTTCTTAGTTACAACATTGTCATAGCTACGGGGAAATAATTTGTTCGTTACAATGAATCTGATTTATTCTTGTTCGTTTGTACCAACTCATTATTAATATTTCAAAGCTACTAATTAATAACTCTAAAATGAGATTCATCGTTATTTCAGGCATCAGCGCCAAAAACTAGCACGAAAAGGATTGCAGAGACTTGGAGTACCAACAGTGAAAGTTCGAAAGTGCACCGAATTTTGACATAAACAATAAAAATGTTTGGCGTTGGCGTATTATGTAGGAAATGGAATAAGTGACCAAGGTGTGTATGCTCTAAATGGAATTATTGGGTAAAACAGGCGAAAATTTCCAAGGCCGTTTTTTCAAATAAAATAAATTTTAGATCCATCCAGCGAATTGTCCATAGGATAGGAGTGTCGGAAGATCGTCAAAAAAAGTAGTTTCATGCCCAGAAGCAGATCTTTAAATTTAACCAAATTAGAAAAAAAACAGATTGGTACATGAGCGAGTACATGGGTCATTTACCTAGAGGTCACTCGAAAACGAGGTCACGGCACAATACCTAATTTAGGTTGCATGCTGTTAGTACATCGCCGCAAGAGAAACATCTCATATAACATATTCTGCTGTAAAACGCATTTCACACATTTTCGAATGACAAGTTCTTGTGAATGATATAATCACTATTGGAACTATAAAGCTTGCCACAAGTGTCCCAAAGTTTTAGTAAAATATTTTTATATTATACCAGTCAACTCAAAGTGCTTTCATACACTCCCAAGAAGTTGTGAATCTTTTCGTGCCAAGTCGATTATTACTACACACTCTTCGTTGTATGGTGGTTGAGATACACGTTTTATAGAGGAGACGTTCGTCCTTGCCCTATTTGGGGAGGGCGGATTGTTACATGTATTAGATAGGTTCTTACATATTTACTGTACATTGTGGATTAAACAAAAAAAAATGGTATTATTTGAACTGTTGCATCTTACTTTAAGTTTAACCTCTCGGGAGCCTTTGCGTGTTGGTTCGACACTGCCACTCCCATCACTTTTCATTTTCCAACATATCTTAGAAATTCATAAACAAATCTTTCACAACCAATTCAGATTCACATAATTGTAATACTAAAGGTGCTAATCTCATCAAACCTATAAGGTATAGATTGAAGTCAGAGAACAATTCGTTACATATTAGTTTTTATATATAATCATCTATCAAACAATATTAAACAACTAAATTTTAAAAAGTAACTAAACATTTTTCACTCTTCCATTGCCTTTACTTGGTTGTTGAATTTAGGACAGTCTCTTCTAATTTCGACGTCTTATCATATGATTGACCTTGATACTACTGTCAGATAAACTTTTAATTATCTGTATATGTTACATTTTACATTTCTAATAATTTTAATATTTTTATATTACAAATTGAAATTTTGTTTACTTGCCATAAATGTAAATAACTATGTAAAGAGATCAAATAAAAAGTTCTTGTTGTAAGTTGTATAGAGATGAGCAATCATGACTAACGACTAATTAATAATATATTAGTTGTAGCTAATGACTAACCAGTCATGACTGATTAGTCGACTAAAAAATGTCTATCTCTGCTCCTTTACAAATGTGTAGGTGTATAGGAAGTATTATCCACTATTACTACAATTTAAAATCACTTCGTTTACGTAATTTTATTAAGCTCATTTATGCCTCGAATTTCCTAAAATTAACTACCAGGTACTGGAAACTCGTAAACAACTACTAGCGTTAATAATTTCACAGGAGTATCCCCTTAAAACAGTTTACCAATAATTATCCGCCGTAATCATATAAATCCGAGATAATACCGCTGGCATTAATGATGAAGATCGTTATCCATCACAAAGAATTTAATATGAGCAGGTATATAGCGTAATAAATAGTAAAGCTGATAAACTTGGAGCGGCGTGAGCATTTGCAATGCAGATGAGTCTTGTTAATTATAAAAGGGACTAATTCCGTATTGTTTGAGAACAGTTATTGGATCAAAACGCGCTTTTCTCTTAAACAACACGATACTCCAAGTTACTAACTAAATAGAAATTGCACACAGTTTACTTAGAGCAAGTCTCGAGCAACGGTGACATAATGAGAAGTACGTGTGCACGAATAGATACAGAGAGGAATCCTATCATTTAATTACCTTTGTTGTAATTTTATGTAAGTTCGAATATTGCACAGTTTAGGAATATTTTATCGTTCAAACAGGATGATATAAAAGTTTTTTTCTACGATTGCACGAGTGGTATTTGGGGAGAATATTTCACGAAGAAATAATTCATTAACTACATTTTCAATATTATGTTTTGTATTTAATTGCCTTCATACGTTTTCTTGTCACTTTTTAGAGTTTACTGGCCTTTATTTTCAATTTCATCATTTACGTCACATAAAAATGCATTTTCAAGGCGACTCATCTAATAAAAAATAAAATAGGTATAAGTGATGTAATGACAATGGTAATCAAGAAAAACAATGTACGTTAAACCAGGTATTGTAACTGACAGATCGGTCTTCACCGTAAAGAGTTCTTGGACACGCTTTGACCAATCACACTACGAGTAAAGCCAGACAATGTTAGCGGATCGTGTGAGTCGGAAAAAAATCCGAAAAACTCGACTATTGTCTGATCCAACCAAAGTAGTTCTCCGCCCTGTTTTTGAGGATGTTGAACATCGTTGGTGGTGGCAAAATTTCTCGTTGGAGTGGCCCCCTCCGCAAACGGCGAAAAACCATCCCCAAGCGGTGTTAAACGCTTATTCTTTGACATATGTAAAACAATTTTTCTGTTCTATACATCAATAAATATATTAATATTATATTATATTATTATTATTGATAATGTTTCATGGAATCTAACTTATTTATCTTCCGTTTTCAAGCATGCCAATTATGGAGAGGACCCTGGAACGCGTGCCTGATACTCGCTCACCCCCGCAATGGCCAATAACTACCCTCCAAAGAGAGCGCTCTGATCATACCACTGGACAAAAAGGTTTAACTCCCATTTTCGAGCATGCCGAACACGGAGAGGACCACGAATCGAATGCTTGGCTTGGCCCTCAATGACAAAAATACCCCTTCAATAAAAATATTTTATATAATATATTATAATTAAATAAATCAGATTTTTCAATTATTATATAAACCTATTTTTCCCAAAAAATATGTATAAAAAAATATCATATTTTTTCAGTAAATGAAGATGACAAGATATGGGTGACATCTTAATGTTTTTTTTTTCTGTGTAGCATTGCCCGGGGATATACTGAGAACGAACGCACTCTCATCTCTTTGGAGAGTTGTTGGTCATTGGCCGTTTACGGCGGTGCGTCACCCCGGGGAGGAATTCCACCATCACCACGGTGTTCAGCATCCTCGAAAACCGGGGATCACCAAGTAAGAGTACCTCAAACAATTATAATACCCGTTTGGGGGGGCACAGTGGCGAGAAATGCCAGTGTTCCACCCAAATTACTCTAGAGGTCGTAAATTTTAAGTTATTGAGACTTTTTTTTAAAATGTTCGTCTTGAATTTACCTATCGATCCCTCTAGCCGGATTTTGAAATTTCATTTTTTATTTTTTTTAAATTTTTAATAAAAGATCATATTTTTACAAAAAGATACTGTTTTTTCTATTAAATTTATTCTAACGGGCCGTAAATTTGAGTTTTCGTAACAATCTTTTTTTAATCTTCGTCTTTTAATCAGCTATTGATCTGTTTAGATGAATTTTTGATTTAGTTGTTGACAACTGTCAAAATTACTGTCAAATATAAAAAAAATACGATTTTTAGATAAATAATTCATACAATAACAGGTTGGTGTTCAGAAAAATATATATAGTGTTTTCAATGTACCTGGTCCCGAAGTTGACAGGAAAATATGTATTTCTAAATTTGGCAGCTGCCATAATTGTTGTCAAATTTCCAAAGATAGATGGAAGACCTTATTAATTTTAAAAATACCCTGTAAATGTATAGAAAAATAGATATATATTGTTTTTGATCTGTTTGATGTAGTAATTGACAGGAAAATATGAGTTTTAGATTTGGCAGCTGTCATAATTGCTGTCAATTTTCCAAATATAGAGGTAACAGCTTATTAATTTTAAAAATTCACTGTAAATGTATAGAAAAATAGATATATATTATTTTTAAACTGCCAGATTTAGTAGTTGACAGGGAAATATGGTTTTTATATTGGCAGCTGCCATAATTGCTGTCAAATTTCAAAAAACAGAAGTTAGAGCTTATTAACTTTAAAAATACCCTGTGAATATATAGCAAAACGGATACAAATTGTTTTAAATGTACCTGGTTCTGAAGTTGACAGGAAAATATGATTTCTAAATTTGGCAGCCCGGAACCCCGTTCATCAAAAAACAGGGAAGGAGGTGGGAGGAGCAACACCTCTTGAAAACCTCTAGTACCCACAATAAAGGGGTACTAGAAGACCCAAATTACAAGTAGTTTATTCTAAGTATCGATAACTAGGGCTTTTTTTATATCGACATATAATTCATCTATTATTCTTTGTTAATAATATTTCATAATCGCTTAACAAACATAAATAATCTTACAACAGCTTAATATGGATATCTCTTATATAACAGAATATAAAAATCAACAGAATATAACAGAATATTTCAAAAGAATATAAAAATCAATTACGGAATCAGATACATATATCTATTTTTCTTTTCATTTACAGGGTATTTTTGAATTTAATAAATTCTTACCTATATATTTTAAAATGAGACAGCAATTATAACAACTGCCAAATTTAAAAATGATATATTCCTATCAGTTACGAAATCAGACAGATCAAAAATAATATGTATCTATTTTTATATACATTTACAGGGTATTTTTAAAATTAATAAGCTCTTACCTCTATATTTTGAAATGAGACAGCAATTACGACAGCTTCAAAATTTAGAAACAATATTTTCCTATCAACTACTAAATCTGGCAGTATAAAAACACTATATATCTATTTTTCTATACACTTATAGGGTGTTTTTAAAATTTACAAGCTCTTATCTCTATTTTTGAAATGAGACAGCAATTATGACAGATGCCAAATTTAGAAATCATATTTTCCTGTCAACTTCGGAACCAGGTACATTAAAAACAATTTGTATCCGTTTTGCTATATATTCACAGGGTATTTTTAAAGTTAATAAGTTTTAACTTCTATTTTTTGAAATTTGACAGCAATTATGGCAGCTGCCAAATTTAAAAACCATATTTCCCTGTCAGCTACTAAATCTGGCAGTTTAAAAACAATATATATCTATTACTTCCACATCCAGTGGAAGTATAGTAACGACAAAAAAATTTAAAAAAATTTTTATTGTTCAAATAGGCTTAGAATGTCATGAAACGTCGAGATTTCAAGTTTGAGCGAAAAAAAATTTCTGTCTGTCGGTCTATCGGTCTGTAACTTTTTTTGTGCGTACGTTTACTCTGGAACCGTTTGAGATATTGACTTGAAATTTGGTACACATATGTACTTTAACGAGATCTAGAACTAGATTATATTTTCATCTTGTTCCGTCGAAGGGTTGGGGGGTAAATTGGGGTAAATTTGGAGTAAACAGGTAAATCAAGCAGGTAAGATTGATATTTAGTATAGACAAGAGAAGCTAAGGTCTCAAAAAAAATTTGGCATTAGCCACCCCCACCCCATTATTAAAGGGGATGAAAAAAAATGTGATTTAGTGTGTGTACAAGAACCAGAAACCTCAAAATATTTTTTTACTTTATCGGGTTGTCCTATTTGCCGAAAACATCTCACGAAACAAAACGTCAAAAATTAGTGCCATATTTATCGGCGTATCGACACAAAAAATTAGAGCGATAATTTTTTCGTGTCGGTATTGTCCAAATCCGATCTAGGTTGAATTACCATTAATATTGACATTTGATTCATGCAATGTTGTGAAAGAACGGACTCTCATTAGGCTATCGCGTTAATGAGTGAAATAATCAGTGCAATATTGTTCTGGTTGGTTGTTTCCGCACACATGATTAGAAATGGGCAATTTTAATAGGATTTCTATTTGAAGAAAACAATTTCAAAGTAAGTTTTTATTTCATAATCAAATCAAATTTTTTATTCCACCCACCAATAATAATTATAATATTTTGAATCCTACAAGTCAAACAAATGCCACAAATTTTTATTGTCAAACAGATTTCTTTTGATATGTCTATTGCCGACTTCAGTCAACTGCTACTTGAACTATAATTTTTGTACACAGTTCTTCAAGTTGATGCAATAATGACAATTTTAAGGGAGGGACGTTCACATAAAAGTGCCTTAAAAGTAGTTGCTATACAAGTAATTTCCAGAATACTTACGATTATTACGTGAAAGCTACCTTTTCTACAGGATGAAGACGTCGAATGAGGTTTCAGATAGTATTGCTGCAGCGAGCACATTACGACGGAACAGAGAAAAGGCGTTGATGAGAAAGAACGTTCTTGACACAGAGAAAATTATGTAGATAGATTAATGGTTGCTTTATAATTGAAGCAGAAACATTTTGTTAAGAATGTTAAGAACAAATTAGACTTTTTAACTAAAATAATTAAAAGAATAAGCTCTCGTCGATCTCTCGTGAGAAGAAAACGATGTTTAACTCACACAAACTTCCGTTACTTTCCATTTTGAACGAAAAACAAGTACCAAAGTGATGCCTTTGAAGTCTGCCAATCAATAGACGCCCGACTCCATTTCTTAGCAGTTCACCGTTTATTGAAAAACAATGTTGTCAGCTATTCTATTTAAGTATATACAGCTTTAGAAGAACACACAGGTAGACTTTGTCGTTGTTGATATACGTTGGCTTGAAAAGAATGTAAATTATCCTCGTGTCGCTACATTTATTTTAACTGTCTCTCCTTAAAAAAAATCATAAAAAATCATGCAACAAAATGTCATCACCTAGTTAATTGGGTCTTATCGTATCTAATATCACTAGTGCTTAGAATTTCAACATTTTTTCGAAAGCGTTGTTGCCTGGTAATATAAAGAATGTAAATTGACAGTTTATTATATGACTTATATGACTTGATAATAAACTGTTCAATTTACACGAATTATATTACCTTTTGGCAACTTAGCTTGAAAAAAAAATGTTACAACGTGGTTCCTTTCTTAAAAGGAATTAGCTTAATAAAAGTCCTCAAAAAGAGAGAAATAGCATAGCCCGGCTATTTTATAAAAAACTATACTTTGAAGGAAAAAATGAGTAAAAGAGAATCGATTTATTTAAATCAAGGAATTAGCTTAATAAAGTCCTCAAAAAGAGAGAAATAGCATAGCCCGGCTATTTTATAAAAAACTATACTTTGAAGGAAAAAATGAGTAAAAGATCGATTTATTTAAATCAAAAACCTAGCTTATTACTTCAAAAAGTACAAATCCCAGTCCGGGATATAATAAGGTAAAATTTGTGAATAAACTAATAGTACAGTAAGCGAAGCAGTGAAAATTGTAAAATTCCAGGTCCGAAAACGATGAAAGGAATTTCCTTAACATTTTTTTTTACAATATGCCTTATAAAATATGTACATAAAAATCTATATTGTCGCATTATCTGCTTTTTATTTTTAAGGGAGGAAACCACCTCTAAAAACTGAAAAATTAATAACTCATCTAATTTTACGAATAAATTAACGAAAATTCAAATACTTATGTTTTTGAGGTCGCTGAATATGACTGTGAGCTCAAAACTTATGAGACGAAAATATTAAGGATTGAAACCACCCTTAAATACTGAAAAATTAATGTCTTATAATTTTACGAATGAAATCATGAAAGTCCATATACCTATGTCTTTAATGTTGCTAAATATGATTATGAGGTCAAAACATAGGAAAGACAAAAATATTAAGGGTGGCTTCAACCCTTAAATACTGAAAAATTAATAATTCTTCTAATATTACAAATAAATTCACGAAAATCCATATACACGTTTTTTATGTTGCTGAATATGATTATGAGGTCTAAAAAAAAATGTAGATTAAAAATGGTCACAAAAGAGTCTAAGTAATTTTATTAAAACTACAGATTGTTGTAAATAAATAAAATTAATTCAATTAAGTAAACTAATTAAATAACGTTATTAATCTGCACTCCAAAACTTGTTAAAGTGCAATGCAACCCGCTTTTTCTGAGTATTCTTCGAAAAATAGATGGCTATGGCTCGTTTCTATACCTACTACAGGTATTTAAAATGCGCGTATAAACTGAAAAGTTTCAACATTATTTCAAACTGTCATATCTCTGGAACAGTTTGTCGTAGGACAAAAAAAAAATACAACCTCTTCGTTTTTTTTATAAGCTTCATTTCATTATTTACCATATGTTTATCAATCTTATAGTTTTTGAGATATTTCAGTTTAAATACATAATGTTCTTGCGTATGCTCTCAAGCGCCATCTTTAAACTTTTTTATCTCTGGAACAGCTTGTCGTAAGAAAATGAAAAAAAAATCAAACTATTCGTTTTTTTATAAGCTTTATTTTTCTACTCTTACCATTTTTCATAAAAAAATATTTTCTGAGCAATTTCCAATAACTCGATTTATTTAAAAAAATTATGAAAATTTTCATTATTAAAAATGGGTACAGAATGAAAAACAATTATTTTAAAAATTCTAAAAAATTTGAACATGTTAGTAATAATATGCATTAACAATATCTAGAAGGATTTTAAAAAAAATTGAATTAATAAGAAATTAGAACAATAAGACTTAAAAAAATGGCGCATACATTTTTATATGCGGCTACTTTTACTTCCACATCCAGTGAAACTATAAATAGTAATGACAAAAAAAATTTTTAAAAACTTTTATTGTTCAAATAGGCTTAGAATGTCATGAAACGTCGCGCGTCGAGATTTTAAGTTTGAGCGAAAAAAATGTCTGTCTGTCGGTCTGTGTGTAACTTTTTTTTGTGCACACGTTTACTCTGGAACCGTTTAAGATATTGACTTGAAATTTGTGTAGATCTGGAACTAGATTATATTTTCATCTTATTCCGTCGAAGGGATGGGGGGTAAATTGGGGTAAATTTGGGGTAAATAGGTAAATCAAGCAGGTAAGAGTACATAAAATTGGTATTCAGTATATACAAGAGAAGCTAAGGTCTCAAAAAAATTTTTGGCATTAGCCACACCCATTATTAAAGGGGATGAAAAAAAATTGTGATTTAGTGTGTGTACAAGAATCAGAAACCTCAAAATATTTTTTTACTTCATCCACCCCCACTACCAACCTCCTATCACCACCCCCACCCCACTACCGATGTGGGGTATCGTTTTATGGGTTTTTGGGGTAGAGGATTTCAAATATTATATTATCAAAGTTCCATTAACAATTATTTCCGCATACAAAATTCTTTCGTTGTGAGTGACTTGGATATAAAATCTGGATGTGGAAGTAGTGATTCCTTGGGCAGCGGTTTTTTGTATCTAACTTTTTTAGTTTTCATTATAAAAGTTCGTATGAAAGAAAATTTTAATACCTTTAATTTTTACAAGAATAAAAATTTTTCTCATAGTAATTTTAGATTTTAATGTCGTAATTTTTTTCTGAACGAAAAACTATTTAATTTGCTTTCGTAAAAGCTTTAATTTTCTACCCTTGCATTTTTTTTTATTAAAGTCTACATTTTTCTAGTAATTAAAAAAAAACGTCTAGGGGGTGAAAATTGCAATTTTTGTCAGTTCGCAATATATCGAAAAATATGCATTTTAGCAAAAAAGTGTATAAGACCTTTCTTTCTTATAATTTGATTCTCTATCAGATTATGTTAATTTTTTGTTTTTTTTTTGCGACAACTCCTAAGAAGAGGTGGGAACCACCCCTAACCAAAAAGCAGGAAAAATTACAATATAGATTCTTATGTACATATTTTATGACGAATGTTGAAGAAAAAAATTTGGAAATTCATTACATCGTTTTCGAGCTGGGATTTAAAAGCTTCACTTTCTGTACTATAAGGTACTTTTAAAATAGAAAAAAAACAACTAATTAACAATAATAAAATTTATTGTAAAGATAAAAGATATGGTAGAGCATTTGACAAATCAGGGGTAGGCAAATAAAATTTGTGCTTGGATTACGTTTACAAAAATCAAACAGAATGCAAAATATTTTGAGAGACAGACTGATTTATAATATACTAAAAAGGTAAATATATACGGCAACATAAAAAGATAAATCATAATTATTGGCAAAAGGCCAAAAACTACTGTAAATACTACAAAAAGATAAATAACTAAATTATTAAGTGCTCCAGGGGTCGGCGTTAAATCTTTTATAAAATAATAAATTAGATAATTTTGGTAATAAAGATATAAAATAATGTAATTTAACGGATTTTAATGAAAATTTACGCATTCTTAAAAAAGTTGACTGTTACCACGTATAAATAAAATTTAAAAGCACGAGTGGTATTTGGGGAGAATATTTCACGAATTCAATTAATTAGATACATAAAACTTATCTTTGATATTATGTTTTGCCATTAAGTAATTGCCTCCAGACGTTTTCCAGTCATTTTTAGTGTTTACTGACCTTTATTTTAAATTTCGTCATTTATGTCACATAAAAATGTATTTCCAAAACGATTCATCTAGTAAAAAACAAAGTAGGTGTAAATATTTAACACACGCAGCTGCAGAAACTTCAAGTATGGAATTCGACATGTTTTAAATGTAATGACAATCAAGATTCAACAGACAAAATATGTTTAACCATAGGTATTATAATGCATAGACTGGTCCAAAATTTTCACTGTAAACAATTCTATTGCATCTTTCCACCAATCACATGAGTAAAGACAGAAAGAGCACTACTGTAATGTAGTAGACAAAAGATAATATAAGAATTAAAAAAAAATAAATGCAACTGTCTGTTATATATATATTGTCATTTATATACATATAGGTTGCTAGAAAATATGAGAACTGTCAAGTTGAAATAAAATGTATGATTGTATTATATTAAATATATTGAAATAGAATCTTATTAAAAGTGAGTACATAAATTCAACTAGCAAGTTGAGAAAGCATACATAATAAATTGGCGACGAGTCAGAGAACCGAAATTACAAGCAGATATAATTACATCAGACAATTACTGTCAAAAATTTTTTTGCTGGTATTTACACTACAAATGGAGCAGTTATTAGAAAATTTAACAGAAGTTCTGAAAAATATTCAAACAAGTCAACTAGAACAAATACGTATACTAGAAATTGGAAGCAGAACTTTCGCACAACCAAATTCAAAATCATTAGATTTACACGGAGTAAATTTACAGCCCTATGATGAACAATAAGAGTCATTTAATACATACATTCAACGATTGGAAAACCATTTGAATTTAAGAAATATTATGGAAAACACCCCTGAAAATGATAAAAAACAAGTAGAGATTTTTCTTAATTATTTAGGGCCAAAAATGTACCAGACATTGAGCAATCTTACAGCTCCAGAATTGCCAAGTACTAAAAGTTACGGTGACTTAGTTCAATTATTAAAAGCTCATATTTGCCCAACCCCAAGTGAAATCGCTGAACAGCACAGATTTTCAAGTAGACTACAAAATGAAGGGGAATCGATTTCAAATTACGTAGCTGAGCTAAAACGACTTACAACAAATTGTAATTTTAAATGCCTAGAGTGCAATAAGTCAACAATAGGTACGCATCTAAGATCACAGTTTATTAAAGGAATTCGAGATAATGATATTAGGGAACGTTTATTACAACAAACAGCACCCACTTTTACATTTGAAAAAGCTGTCGAATTAGCATTGTCAATTGAAATGTCAAAATCTGAAAGTAAACAGCTACAAGGACATACAGGACAAATCAATTACGTAAATAAGTTCAAACCGAGTACATCAGGTAATTACAAAAAGAAAGCAATCTCGGACACATCCAGCCCAAAATTGAAATCCCTGTGGGGAAAATGTTACCGATGTGGAAATGATAAACATACAGCAAGTTCCTGTTTTGCAATAAATAAAATATGCAATAAGTGTGGCACTAAAGGTCATTTGGCAACAGTATGTTTAAAAGAAAGTGGCAACACACCACCAAGTGGCAATACCTCGGGAAATAAGGAACAACACCAGTTGGACATAGAAGAAGAAAAAGAAAATTCTGATGATTCAGATATCTATACCATAATGATGACATGACATGACATGAATAATACAAGTACTGATCGAAAGGATAAAATTATGTTAAATATTAAAATTGATGGAGTTCAAACAAGAATGGAACTAGACACAGGGGCTGCCATTTCTTCAATATCTATAAAAAATTATAAAAGATTATGTCCAAATAAAACATGGAATACTACACCCATGAGACTGAGAACGTATACTGGGGAAATTATACAACCCGTTGGGGTAGCTAACGTAAAAGTTCAATATGAAAACCAGATACAGGATGGAGACGTTTACATCTGCGAAGGAAACGTAGACACAGTCTTCGGCAGAGACTGGTTACGAAAATTTGATATCAACTGGAAGGATATTCGAGAAATGTATACACTAGAATGCGGAAATTACGACAAAGACAAAAAGTTAGCTGAGTTACTGAAGAAATATGACAAAAATTTTGATGACAAAGTTGGGAAGATTCCAGATTACAAATGTTCTATTAAATTGAATGATAACATCATTACGCCAGTATTTTACCGGCCAAGATCAGTACCCTATGCATTAAAGGAGAAAGTCAAGGAGGAAATCAAGAGACTGGAAAAGTTAGATATTATAGAGAGAGTGGTACATGCAGATTGGGGTACACCTGTTGTACCAGTAATGAAAAAGAATGGGGATATCAGGCTATGTGCAGATTACAAATCAACATTGAATAAACATATACAAAGCGACAATTATCCTATTCCGAAAATTGAAGATATATTTGCGAGAATGAGTGGAGGCAAATATTTCTGTTCATTAGATATTAGTCAAGCTTACCTCCACATGCCAGTTGACGATGAGACCGCTATGTTATTAGCCATTAGTACACATCTTGGCACATTCAAGGTAAAAAGATTAATGTTTGGAGTCAAAGTAGCTCCAAATTGTTGGCAACGATTTATGGATCAGTTGTTGAGCGACATAGTAGGAGTATCATGTTTTTTTGATGATATGGTTGTACAGGGTTCTACCTACGAAGAGACATTACAACGACTGGATCAGGTGTTTGCTAGGCTACAAGCAAATGGGTTATATTTAAACAAATCCAAATGTAAATTTTTCAAGAGTTCAATTAAATATCTTGGACATGAAATTGATGAGCAAGGGTTACATACGTCAAAAGAGAAAATAAAAGCAATCCTGGAGGTTCCTAGACCCAAAGATGTACAAGAGTTAAGGAAATTTTTAGGATTGGTTAACTACTATTATCGATTTTTACCTAAGTTAGCAACCAAGTTAGCCCCGTTGAATGCACTTCTAAGGAAAGATACCAAGTTTATATGGACAAAAGCATGCAATAATATATTCAATGACCTGAAGACAGAACTTACTGGTACTAAAGTGCTTACACATTTCAATGTAAAATTGCCTTTACTGCTGGCTACAAATGCAGGACCTTTAGGATGTATTTTATCGCATAAATATCCAGATGGGTCTGAAAGACTAATTGCTTTTGGTTCACGCTCCTTATCAAAGAGTGAACGGAATTACAGCCAGATTGACAAGGAGGCAACTGCAATTTTCTGGGGACTAAAACGATTCTTTCAGTATTGTTATGGAAGATGATTTACATTGATAACCGACAATAAACCCTTATCCGCTATTTTCCACCCACACAAAGGGATGCCAGCCGCTTCAGCTACACGTATGCTTCATTATGCAAACTTTCTATAGGGGTTCAGTTATGATATTCAGTTTAGAAGAACGGAAGATCACGCAAACGTAGATTATTTGTCCAGGTTTCCAACAGAAACACTTGAAGGAAATGATACTTATGACGAGGTAAATTTTGAATCAGTTTTACAATTACAACAACTGGAAACATTGCCAATAACCATACAAGAAGTACGGACTGAGACTAGGAAAGATACTGAGCTCAATAAGGTATATATGGCTCTACAATCAGGAAATAAGTTGCCAGAAGGCTATACAGCTACTGAAATGGAATTAGTAAATGGATGTGTATTTAAAGGTATACGTACAGTAATACCAAAATCTTTACGGAGTGATATAATAAAAGAATTACACAGCGCCCACGTTGGTATCGTTAAGATGAAGGCACTAGCACGTAGTTATGTATGGTGGAAGGGAATTGATCACGATATTGAGCAAGTAGTAAAGAACTGTGCAAATTGTTCAAAAGTTACGAATTCACCACCAAAAGTGTATCATCCTTGGGAATTTCCAGAACACCCATGGCAGCGAATCCACATTGATTATTTGGGACCTTTTATGAATACAAATATTTTAATAATAGTAGATGCACACACCAAATGGGTTGAAGCTGTACCGACGAAAAGTATTACTGCTAATGCTACCATACAAATTCTGCGTGACATATTTTCGCGTTTTGGATTACCGGTAACTCTAGTTTCGGACAATGGTAGTAATTTCAGGTCATTCGAGTTTGAGCAGTTTTTAAAGTCAAATGGAATATACCATAAGTACACTGCACCGTACCATCCTGCAAGTAACGGCCAAGCAGAACGTTATGTTCAAGTAGTCAAACAAGGATTACGAAGTATGATGTCTGAACCAGGGGATCTAAAATTTAAGCTCTGCAAATTACTATTACAATATCATAAAGCACCAAATTCGACAACCGGTATCAGTCCAGCTGAACTAATGTTTAAACGCCCGATTAGGACGACAATAGATTTGGTAAGAAGAGATATCAAAATTAATCATGACAATTGCAACACTGTTACCAATAAATTGCCAAGGGAATTCAACGCAGGTGATTTAGTTCAAGTTCGATGTTATACCAACAAGAACTGCAAATGGAAATATGGTACTGTATTATCTCGTAAAGGAACACTACATTATGACGTTTTGGTTGATGGAATCAAACGTTTCCAGCACATAGATCAAATAAGGACCACAGCTGTGCAAGAACAATATCTTCCAAATATAGATACCACTTAAATTTTTAACAGGCCTGATGAAAATTCCCAAGCAGAAGAGGGCCAACATGAAAAAGTGAGTGATGATATTAAAAATGACACGCCAACCAACTCAGGTACACCAGCCACATTAAAATCAGATGAGCAAGAAACTTTACCGCCATCAACTGTAACAGAACCGATAAAGGCTGCAGATGTTTTGACACAAGGAAAAGAAATGGTAGTGAGACGTTCCACTAGAATTCGAAAACCTCCAGTGCGATATGAGTCCATTATTTAGTTTTGGAGTTTTATTGTTAAAAATAAAATACTTTTATTTTCTTTATACTTCCAGGGGAAGATTGTTATATATATTGTCATTTATATACATATAGGTTGCTAGAAAATATGAGAACTGTCAAGTTGAAATAAAATGTATGATTGTATTATATTAAATATATTGAAATAGAATCTTATTAAAAGTGAGTACATAAATTCAACTAGCAAGTTGAGAAAGCATACATAATACTGTCCTTCATTATATTATAGTAGGAGTCATTATTAATAAAATATTGTAAAAGAAACTTGGTGTTAAAACAAACGAGTGGATCGTTATATCGTTCACCGAGCCGGGACAACATTATTTAAAATCATTAACTTGTCTCACTTGAACAACAAAACATAAAGACAGTTGGCACGGATAGGAATTATGAAATCTGTGAATTGCAATTAATACCAAAATAACACCACCTCTGCAAATCACTAATTTTGAAAATAAAATAGATATCTGAATATACAGAGTTAGGATGTATGAAAAGTGGCAAACTCACTGAACCAACACTCTTACTACAATAGAAAAATACAAATATGGTACGTAAGAAAACAATCACTATACAATATAATTGAGCTATCCAGGGTGGCTTATTAGTCCCTTGAGATTAACCAGAAAAAGACAAAAAACCCAAAAGTTCTGCGACCGGACCGAAAGACCGTTTTCGAGGACGGGGAACACGATGGTGACAATATTTTCCGACTTACCGTCCTAAATCGAAAAAACAACCCCCGTTTCCGATATTTTGGCGCTAGGTTTGCAAGAGTTTGTCAGATCGGGTCTTTCTTGATCAATTTGAATAAAATAAGTAAATATTGACCACAGGTGACCTAACTCACCCCAAATAACGAAAATCAGCTAAAAACCGGTATACCCCCGTTTTCGAGGGCGAGGAATACGATGGTGATAATATTTCCCGACCTACTATTCACCCACTACCCCTAAACCTGAAAACTACCCCCTTTGTCGATTTTCCGGTGCGAGGCTTGCGAGGGCTTGTCGGATCGGGTATTTTTTGGTAAATTCGAATAAAATAGGTAAATATTAACCACAGGTGACCTAACCCACCCCCAGGGGTTGAAACTACCTCTATCTCTAATAACGAAGTGCCACGGAAACAACGAAAATCAGCTGAAAAGCGGTATATCCCCATTTTCGAGGGCGAGGAATACGATGGTGATAATATTTCCCGACCTACTCTTCACCCACTACCCTTAAACCTGAAAACTCGATTTTCCGGTGCTAGGCTTGCGGGGGCTTGTCGGATCGGATTTTTGTCAATTTGAATAAAATAGATAAATATTGACTACAGGTGACTTAACCCACCCCAGGGGTTGAAACTACCCCCACCCCCAATAACTAAATGCCAAGAAAATAACGAAAATCAGCTTGAAAGCGGTATGCTCCCGTTTTCGAGGGCGAAGAACACGATGGTGACAATATTTCCCGACATATCCTTCACCCACTACCTCTATTTTTTTTTGTGCACATGATAACTCTGGAACCGTTTAAGATATTGAATAAAAATAAGAGAAGCTAACGTCTCCAAAAATTGTATTAGACACCCCCTTACCACCCCCACCTTGTTAATTTTTACTTCTCACCCCCTCTACCACCCTCAACCCCAATCCCCATTACCGATGTGACATATCGTTTTATGGGTTGTTGGGTCGACGATGTCAAATATTAGATTACTAAAGTTCCCTAAACAATTATTTCCATATAGTGGACTGCAAATATAGTACCAAAATTTTTTTTCGTTGTGAGAAAGGATGTGGAAGTAGCGATTCCTTGGGCAGCGGTTTTAGTAAAATATAAGAGCATATTATTGTTGTTGTCGTGGTATTTCGTTATTGAGGGTGGGGGTAGTTTCAACCCCCAGGGATGGATTAGGTCACCGGTGGTAAATTTTTACTTATTTTATTCGAATTGATAAAAAAAGCGATCTGACAAGCCCTTACAAGCCTAGCACCGGAAAATCGGAAAAGGTTCTCAGGTTTGGGGATAGTGGGTGAAAGGTAGGTCGGGAAATATTATCACCATTGTATTCTTCGCCCTCGAAAACGGGGGTATACCGCTTTTCAGCTGATTTTCGTTGTTTCCGTGGCACTTCGTTATTGAGGGTGTGGGTAGTTTCAATCCCTGTGGGTAGCTTAGGTCATCTGTGGTCAATATTTACCTATTTTATTCGAATTGACCAAAAAAAAAGTCCGATACGACAAACCCTCGCAAGCCTAGCACCGGAAAATCGGAAAAGGGGGAAGTTTTCAGATTTAGAGGTAGTGGGTGAAGGGTAGGTCGTGAAACATTATCACCATCGTATTCCTCGTCCCCAAAAACGGGGGTATACCGGTTTTCAGCTGACTTCTGTTATTTTCGTGGCATTTTGGTATTGAGGGTGGGGGTAATTTCAACCCCTGGGAGTGAGGTAGGTCACATGTATGCAAAATTTACTTATTTTATTCAAATCGACCAAGAAAAGCCCGATCCGACAAGCCCTTGCAAGTCTAGCGTCGAAAAATCTGGTTCTTTCGATTTGGGGGTAGTGGTTGGACGGTAGGCCGGAAAATATTGTCACCATCGTGTTCCCCGCCCTCGAAAACGGGGGGGTTAATGTTTTGCAGTCCGGTTACAGAAATTTTGGGGTAAAAACTTTATCTCTAGGGACTATATGTGTCTTTAGTCAGACTAGCATTATTTAATCATGGAAATTTTAAACAACATTTTTTAGGGTTTGAGTCCCGGGACGTCTCGTGTCTCGAAGTCTCGGGACTTTTCCCAATTTATCTATTGAACACAAGAGAGTGTTCTCTTTTCGGAGGCATTATTACAAAAATCAGAAACGGATTGTCGGACAAAGTTGTTAATGTACTATTTTTTTTAAAAGAATATTGTATTAAATTAGGAAAAAAGACTAATTGATAGGGCTAGTGCGACGATCGCGGCGAACCGCGACCGCCTAGTAAAATCACATTGTTTTGAGCCTTTCCATTCCCGGAACTCCAAGAGATATCGTTGCCACCTTCGACTAGAAAGGATACGGTCTTAGAGGCGTTCAGGCATAATCCCACGGATCATAGCTTCGCACCACCGTTCGCCCGCTCGAGCGAGTGCGTGAACCAAATGTCCGAACCTGCGATTCCTCTCGTACTGAGCAGAATTACTACCGCAACGACGAGTCATCAGTAGGGTAAAACTAATCTGTTTCACGACAGTATAAACCCAGCTCACGTTCCCTATTAACTAATGGCTAGAGACTAAATGATGAATGTTGATGATTAGTATGATTACTTTACTAAGTCTGTTTTATGTTTTATAATTATAAGATTTTATTTCCAAAAAATAAATCTGTGTATGAGAATTAAACATACGAATTGTTTAGACTTTAACTAACGTTAGAAATGTTAGAATTTGATTTTATGTTCAATAAATGTTGATTTTTACTGAAATGGCGATTTTATTGATACGTCTCGCCAAAAATGAATTCGATTCTAATTTTATTTTGAAAAGTCTCGAAGTTCCGGGACATCCTGGGACTTTGATATTGCGATGTCTCGTGTTCCGGGACTTTGAAAATGTCGAGACTTCTCAAACCCTAACATTTTTACAAAATTCACCTTGCCAACTCTCCCTTACAGTCCATGTAAAACGCGGGGTTTGACGCTCGGAGTGCCCCGCTCATCGGAACCACTTGTATTTCATGTTTTTTGGTCGCTGATCACGAAAATCGGGGTCCCGCGGCTCTAAAAATAGTGCGTCATCCCCAAAAACCACCCGTTTTGGTTTTTTTTCACGGTAATGTGAATAATACTGTAAAAGAATGTTATGAATGTGCTAATTGTAATTATATTTTGCCAATTCAGTATGTTCATCTAAAATAAGGACAAATTTTATGCTGAGAGTTAACCAGAGGGGATAAAACTACCCCTAAATTGACGTAAAATGGAAAAATTAAGGATTCTTTTTTTTCACTTTTTGATTTGAGTGGGGGATTGTACAATGAAGAAAATTTTTTTCAGATCCTTCAGGGGTGAAAACTACCCCTATATCTCCTTTAAATTGAACTAACGCTTAGAAAATCAGTAGAGGTGGATGTACACTTTTTAGTTTGCTTGTAATTTCTGATAAACTTCCGTCGAAAAAAATACTACAAAATTTTTTCACCTCTTTAGGATTGAAAACTACCCCCAAGCTTGCAAGGAATTGAAAGAGAAAGTAGAAATATTCTTGATAAATGAACACTTCATATTATTTGCAATATTTTTAATAAAAAAATATAGATATGGTAATCTAAATATAAATGGACGCAAAATCTTTTTTTTTTACTTTTTGAATCTCAATTTGGATGAATGGGGATTGCAAAATTAGGAAAAATTATTTTTTCGTGTGAGGATATTCGAACTGAATAAATCAGGATGCGTGAGAAGATGCACGTGCTAAAAAATTTGGCCTCCGTTGCAGTATTTTCTGCAAAGAGTATAAAGGGAGAGATTGCGAACACAGTGAGAACACTTTAACCACTCAAGACTTTGCTGATGAGTGAAGATTCTGATGAAAATTGGGAAATTGAACTAGAAATTTCTTTTCAAGAAGGAGAAGCGGATAAATTGAATCTTACCTATGATTGGTATGAATCAGGAATCAATGCATCAACCGAAGTATATGAAGATGAGCTAATTGATTCTAGCGATAATGAAGAGGGGCTCATTTCCTACCATAAGAGACCAAGACTGGAGAAAACTTAGTACATAATGTTTATATTTTGATAAAAAAAATTTGTTATTTTAATTTTGCAACATATTTATATTTTTTAATTAAAAATAATGCAAACAATTTGAAGTGTTCATTTATTAAGAATATTTCTACCTTCTCTTACAATTCCCTGCAAGTTTGGGGGTAGTTTTCACCACTCAAGGGGTGAAAAAAATTTTCAGTATTTTTTTCGAAGGAAGTTTATCAGAAATTACAAGCAAACTAAAAAGTATACATCTCTACTTATTTTCTAAGCGTTAGTTCAATTTAAAGGCGATTTCACGAAGGGTTGGAAAACATTTTCTTCATTGTACAATCCCCATTCATCTAAACTCAAATCAAAAAGTGAAAAAATAAATTCCATGATTTTTCAATTTTACGTCAATTTAGGGGTAGTTTTGCCCCTTATGATTAACCCTCAGCATAAAATTTGAACATGCAAAATAATATTATAATTAGCACATAACATTATTTTCCTCCAAAACGGGTGTTTTTTGGCATTTTTAGGGGTGATGCACTATTTTTAGAGCCGCGGGACCTCGATTTTCGTGATCAGCGACCCAAAAAACATAAAACACAAGTGGTCCCGATAAGGGGGGCATTCCGAGCATCAAACCCCGCGTTTTACATGGACTATTATACAGTGCGTGTAGTCGCGATCTAGGCATAGGGAGTAAGAATTACAACATTGCGTGTGCCAGCTGGCTGAAATGAAATAACTGAGAGCTGGATGCTTCGCCGACGACGGGCGAATTTACTGCGCTGTATAAGCTGTGCTGTCATATCTCTCGCGCTACGTGAATGTACATGCCTAATGGGAAATTACGCGCAAGGTATACATGTGACAACTAATCGATATGTGATTTAAATCATTCATATATTCTCCGGACGTGGAAACTACTTTGAAGAATTTTCTTATAAAAATTTTGAATTATTTTTAATACTCACAACTTATCAAACATGATATTTAATGAAAACCCGCCATTATGTAAAAAAGAACCATACATTAAGATTTATGTTTAAAAATGTATTTTCAATCATCTAAACGAAACATGTTTTCAGTGAAATTACATGCAAATGTTATTTACGATATACATGTTCTTATTTTACCTTTATACCTATGAAGTAGACTCCAGGATAAAATAATCCAGTTGCTTTTACTTTAAAGGCATGACATGTTGCAGTTGTTTTATTCCCAAAGAAATAGTGAAGCATCTTTATACATTCGTTTGTAGTTAACAAGAACGGTAATATTTTATTATATTTATTTTAAAAATTCCTGTCTTGATGTTTACTTGAAAGGATTTGTCTATATTTGTAATATTTTCGACGTTAAGAATTTCTAATGCATCATTTATACCTTCCATCAATCGTAAATTTTTGTCTGCCTGGGAAATTGACGTCAAAAGTCAATATTTTCAGATAGCCAAAGCAGGGTTATCACCCGTCCCGATTTTGCAGGGATAGTCCCATTGTCCCGGGTCCCGACTGGTTGCTATTAGGAGGTACCATGATCAAGGTTCGGAGGATCGAAAATCAAGTTACTTCCTTGTCATTTATCAATCGTTATTTGTTTGCGAACGTAAGATGTCCTAATTTTTGCGTAGAACGAGTGTTTTCCCATATGTCCATGAAGTGGAAGAACATAAGGAATAAATGTTCCGTGGAATCGACAACGACGACGACGACGACAACGACGACGACTACGACTGCGACTACGACTACGATAACAATAACGGAGTCTCGTCTCACCGACAAGACGAATCCCCAAGCTAAGGGTTAAGTCTCAACAGATCTCAGCGTGGAAACTGCTCTACCGAGCACAACACTCTGCTGGGTACGTAAGTCATCTACAGACAATTCCGAGTTCCAACATCGAAACGTTTGTGCGACCATGATTGGCCGTCAACATGAGATCAGGTCGGACACGGCAAGGATCGATCCCACCGCCGACCGACAATCTCGCCTAGTAAAGTCACATTATTTTGAGCCTTTCGACTCTCGGAACTCCAAGGTATATCGTTGCCACCTTCGACTAGAAAGGATACGGCCTTAGAAGCGTTCAAGATTAATCCAACGGATGGTAGTTTCGCATCACCGCCCGCTCGAGCGAGTGCGTGAACCAAATGTCCGAGCCTGCGGTTTCTCTCGTACTGAGCAGGATTACTATCGCAAACACGAGTCACTAGTAGGGTAAAACTAACCTGTCTCATGACGGTCTAAACCCAGCTCACGTTCCCTATTAAAAAATAACAATAACCAAGAATATGGTTATAACCTATGCTCAGTTTGCCGAGAAATTTAAGAACGAAAAATTTTTATTACATCTTGCTCGAACAATACCAAATATTCCTGGAGATTTAATAGGTCATTCCCGAGGTCGAAATAATGGGAAGAGAACTTCGGAATTGATGGGCACATAGATAGAAGTTTAAAATGTGTTAGTATATTATTTTTCCTTTGGCTCACAGCATCACAACCAAGATTCAAATAAAATACTTGTCAAAAAAATGCCTATTTAAGTATTTTGTTTACATGCTGCTTATTGTTTTGCGGTACATGAAAAATATTCAATAACTTTGAACTTCCCCAAAAAAATATCGGAAAATTTAGTTACGGGGTGAAAAAAAATTGACTAGACCATCTCTTATAGGTTAGGAACGTTTTTCCCGATTTAGATAAACCAAAAAGTTTCAACCCTACTGAGAACACATTACCTGTAGTAAAAATATATGATTTTCTGTAAAAGCAAAAGAAGTTTTCACTTATAATATCCCTAGAGCTTAAATTATTTCCGGATATTAATTTAAGCTCGTGGGATATTCGGTAAGAAAATTTCACACCATTATTTTATAAATATTATGCCAAAATTGAACATTTTTATTACGAATGACAAAAATTCATTCATTATAGTGAGCCATGGAATAACAACTGATGGTTAATAAAATACGAAATTTCTTAGTGAAATAACATACCATTCTCCAAGTTTAGTTACATGAACTTTTTATAAATAACTTAAAAACATATTATATTTCTGTTTTTTATTAACTTTGGTCTACCAAAATTGGTGGAACATCATTTATTTTTGATAATTATTCTGAAGTACCCACCTACTTCAAGATTAATATGTTTAATAAAATACGAAATTTCTTAGTGAAATAACATACCATTCTCCAAGTTTAGTTACATGAACTTTTTATAAATAACTTAAAAACATATGATATTTCCGTTTTTTATTAACTTTGATCTACTAAAATTGGTGGAACATCATTTATTTCCGATATTACTTAAATGCGAGCACAGGGAATGTATTCATTCTTGTCGCAGAGACAATAATTAACAACTTCTAGGCGGCCATGGGATAATGAAAGGTAACAAGATAGTAATGGCTGCCGCACTTACAGACGTCAATTAGATTAATTTTTACATTCTAATCATAACAAAATTTGATTATCAGCCATAAGAATAAAGTGCATGAGCATATAGCACAAAAATGGCTCTAGGTTCTAAAACACATTAATTTGTGTACTTATAATATCCTCGTGAATATCCTCTTTTGCGTCGCCAAATAAATTTAATTCTAAAAGCACTCCAACTCCCGCGTCTTTACTTTGACATTTTAATTGACAGAAAAATTTCCACTTATTAATTTGACAGAATGTAAAAAATTTCCGGAAATTTTTTGGGTTGCCATGGTAACTTAACAAAAACAAGCCTATGATTGGTTAAAAAATGTGGTGTGAAATTTTCACTGAAATTGTAAATTTAATCGTTTGTATTTCTGCAATATAAGAAATTGGATTGGCTGTAATTTAACAGAGAAAAGATAGACGAGCGAAAATTACAGTAGGGCGTGGGCGACTGCAAATACCTATTCGATTAACATTTTGCTCGAGCACGGCACAATTCACGTGATGGTACTGAGATTTAGAAGAGCCAATCTTTTTTTAGTTTTATTATTTAAATAGGCACTCACAGTAGATAGTGCTGGACTGTAACTTTCACTCGTTTCATAACCTTATTCAAAATAACTTTTATCTACGAGCGACATATAAAGTAGGCTTTTTACTCACATTTTGAAAGCGAAAAGTTGACGTTCGCCGAATAATGTTACTTTGCCGTCCGTCTCCCATGGCAACGTGCAGCAAAGTACTTTGACGCATGCTTCAGTGCATCTGCACTTAAACAAGCTTTGTCGGAACATTGACAATGTATTTTTATGAAGCAATAATGCCCCAAAACTGTTGTTAACATCGTGAGAGTAACAATTAATTACCTAATTTATTTATATGAAAAATACGAGCTTTATAATAATTAATAAAACTTAAATAAATTGACAGCGATTGTGTTTTTACATCACATCTGTAAGGCATCCTCATAACAAGCTGATGAATCGCCGTTTCCAGACAAAGTTAAACTTAATTATTCCTTTTATTTTGATATTTTCAAACGATCGTAGATAAAATCGTGTGTGCAATTCGAGCGCAAAGTGTCATTGCCACTCTCAAGTGTTTCAGCGTACACTATCGTGTGGCAATGTGGCACTTTGCGCTCTTAATACACAAGTAGCTATTACCTTGCCTTTACCATAATTTATTAAGTTGAAATTTCGACTTTATTTGATATATATTTTGAATTGCAACTTCACACTGCTCAAACAGTTTATTATTTAGTGAGTAGTAGGTACATACGTTCGGACGGTAAAAATAAACGTCAAAAATGTCAAAATTATAAGGCATTTGAAAGAAATTGATTAAGAAATGTTGTTCAGAACCACCCTAAATGGCCAAATCAAAATTCTGTGTTATGAAATGACTTTTAAAATTCGAAAAACAACTGTTTTTAATTTGAAATTATTTAAGAACATAATTTTTATTTTTTGGATTCAGTCAAATTTTGGTCACATTGTATATTTCATATATTGAATATATGTGACGAAATAAATACATATATGTATACATATATTCAAGGTTTTTGGACAATTCTGAACATCGTTCATTAACAAAATTTCCCGATAAAAAAAATGCCTAATATGATTTATTAATTTTTTTCGCTTATTTTGGTACCGCAGGTTCCTTTGCATTTGTAGGAGGCGAATGTTTTTTTGGTCATATGACCCTATATTTGAGTACTTGAATAAAACTTGATTCAAATAGGAAATAAAAAGCTATAAGGTTGCTTCCATTTTAAGTGGGTCACCCTATATATTCAAATGCAATTTCCTCATCTTATTTTATATATAAATACATACATTTGTTATATTAAGTGTTCTGCAGATTCTACGCTATTAATGGAAAATGAATGAGATTTCGTATTAAGATATTATTAATATTAAGGTAGGCGGTATACCACCAAATTATAGTCGCTCTACCTTTAGCAGTTGCGTATTACAAAAAGTGAATATGAATACGAATTTTTTGGGCACATATCTCTGATACACCTTGAATGTAGTAGTAATATAACAATTTAAGTTGAACATTCGACTTATTATATTGAAATTTCGGGATGTTAAAATGAAATTTCAACTACTTTTTTTCACTGCGGCCTCAATTTGCCTCTGTACAACCTCAATCGGACTGCCAATAATTACTTCCACATCCACGTAGTGGAGTATAGTAATGGTAAAAAAAATTTGAAATATTTTTTTTATTCAAATAGGCTCCTGAATGCCAGAAAACGTCAAGATTTTAAGTTTAAGCAAAAGAAAATGTCTGTACTTCTGTCTGTCTATCGGTTTGTCTGTATGATGGCAACTTTCTTTTGCGCACAATTACTCTCGTTTATGATATTGACTTGAAATTTGGTACACCTCTGTATTATAATGAGATCTGGAACTAGGTTATCTTTTGGCCTTACTCAGTTGAAAGGTTGGAGGGTACATACGTTCGGTAAAACAGGCAAGCAAGAGTCCATAAAATTGGGATTTAATGTATGCACGGGAAGCGTGGCTCAAAAATGTGTTTGGCATAGCCAATTTTTTAAATAACAGTTGGCGGGAAGTTTGCAGAATTCAAACTTGCTGATCGAAAAGCGTAGATCGTTATTTAATAATGATTACTAATAAGAATATGTTCTGTTTCATTTACTTTTATGTTATTAAAACAGTCCCAAGCAGCTTATAAACTTTTGCAATAATTATAAAGTGTGCAATATAAATTAACAATTAGATATAATTTATCTAAATCAAGATTTATTCACTTAATTTTCGGCAAACTCTCCAACTTGCTCGTAATTACTTGTATGTTTAAGTTTGTTTTAAGTTTGATTACAGTTTACGGAGATTTGTTTAGTGAAACTTCAAGGTATATATTTTAATTGAACATGTCAGAACTTAAAGATTTTGTGCTAAAATATTTATTTAGATTTCACGACAATTCGTGAAATTATAAGATGAAGAAAATACTGTTTGAACAAGGAAGCTGTGATTCTGTGATTATAAAGAGGCAAAATTCATTGCATTTTCTTTGGGTCAAATACATTTTAAGAATTGTTGGTAAATCCAAAAATCAATTATATTATCAAATTATATTATCATATACATATAACGTTAATTTATTAGTCAAAATATTTTTTAAATTTGTGGTTATAAACAATTTACTAACAGCAAATGAGTAGGTAAGTAGGAAATTCATATTTTCACATTTATTAGCATTTGGTATAGTAATAGATTTGGCCTTCATATTAACACATTTTTTAACAATATTTAGTGACAATATGGAAAAATTTTAGCACAATTTATTGTTTTTAAGTTAGAGCAAGTTAAACAGTCCACGAAAACTCGCAATCGTATTAAATAATTGAATAAGTCGTCAGGATAGCGAGATATGAGGAAAATGACCTCTATGAAAGTTGTTGAGATTATCGGGAGGTCCCATTTGGATTTGGATTTGACCTTGAATGTCTTCAAGGCCATTTGAAAGTCAACTTTGGTTACTTTAAATAGGACCTCATTTTTGACCCCGGATTCTGAAAGAGCGAAAAATTTTGCATTAGAGTTGAAAGGGGTCATCTAAAAGTCAAATGTCTCTCCCAATTTTCAGGCTGGTATCTCGTCAGGATAGTAAAATATGAAAAAAATGACCTTTACAAAAGTTGTTGAGGTCATCGGGGCACTACTTGGTCTCCTTGGATTTGACCTTGGAGGACATTTTCAAAGTCATTGAAGTCAACTTTCGTTTTTTAAATAGGAGCGCATATTTTTTACCCCAGATTCTGAAAGAGGGAAAAATTTTGCATTAGAGTTGTAAGGAGTCAAATTGACCCTAGGTCACATATCTCTCAAAATTTTCAGGCTGGTATCTCGTCAGGATTCGAGATATGAAATGATCTCTATAAAAGTTGTTGGGGTCATCGGGGGCACCACTTGGTGAAAATTTAGGCATTAAAATCCTAACATTAAAATCCTAACATTTCTTAGTATTTCTTCATAACTTAAAATTATTTACTAAAATTATCCTGTAAGGTCATCACGATCACCATTGGCTGCCTTGCATGTTATTGAAATATTTTAGCATGCCTGTTGCTGAATAGGAATATTTTTTATTTAATACGTGTATATTTGCTGTTTTACATTTTCCAAGAGCAAAAATATCTTAGCAGTTCTGTTACTGAATGCTGATTATTTAGTAGTTTAGGTGGGTACAAAAAGGGGAGGTGGGTGTGGTAAACTTCCGTTTAGGGTGGAATCTATTCGATATTGATGGTAAATAATGAAAAAAATTTTTTCAGTTATTATTATCCAAAAATAAATCAGGCCAAAAACCGGCCTTATGGGCCCTCCTTTGTCTTAAGGTGGATTCAAATTATCGAATCGAACCTTGAACCGAGTCCCGAGCCAAGCCTTGTCCTACGTGAGGCCAATTTTCCAACAAGTCGAACCTCATGCATTCGCAAACAGACATCCATATTTTGCTTTAGTTGTCTGGTATATTAAAAATAAATACATAGTACAGTAGTTTAATTTTCATGTTTTCCCCAGTGTCCTTCTTAAGACATTAGCTTAAAGGGGCTATCATGAGGTATTATAATAACTACAACTATGGGCCCCTACAAAGCACAATAAGGCCTAACGGCAAAAAAATTGAAAACTCGTTATCTTACAAAATAAGAGAGATATCAAAAATTTGAGAAATTGTTTTTCCCCATAAGCTGGTGACTAAAAAATGCGCATCAAAAAAAATATATAAAACATTTCTTGTGAAATCTCGGTAGTTATAAAGTTTGACAAAAAAAGCACGCTTTTCTATTACACCCTGTAGATAGTAACGTGCTAATTGGGCAAAGCTGTTTCACAAATAAATTATCTCTTGAAGCCTGAAAACCACATATTGATATCTATTCCCTTTCTCAAGAAATGTGGATTTAAATTCAACTTAAATATTCGCTTGATCCGCTTCAATTAGCCAACAGTTTAGTTTATCCATAAGCAAAGAATATGGTAAAATTTGTACAACTTTTTATAAGCATTTCACAGTGATATGTGCTTAACATGCACATTTAATAAATAATAATATATAAATAATTATTACAATCGGACTGTTCTCATATAACCCCACAGGCCACGTTTCCATGTTTGGCGAAGACATCCAATGGCACGATTTCGTCAACTACCTTGGCGTGATCATGGACAAAGGCCTAACATGGAGACAGAACACAGAGGCCATCGTCCAGAAGGCCAGGAGGACGAGAACCCTAATCGACCCGATGACGGGTAGACAGCAGACTCAACCTGAGGAACAAGCTCAAGCTTATCAGGTCCCTCATCCAGCCTCAGCTGACGTATGCTTCGGTAGCTTGGGGCTACCAAGCACAGAGCTACCTCCAACAGATCCAGAGAGTGGAGAACGTCGCCTTCCGAACAGCAGTCAACGCACCCTGGTTCGTGCGCAACGAGGACATCTTCAGGGACCTGGAGTATACTCCGGTCACTGAAATCATCAAGGAAAGAGCCAGGAAGATGTACGCCCTTGCTGAGGAGCATGGGAACCCACTGGTCAGGGAGGCCACTGACTACGACCCAGCAGATGCTCCGAGGCACAAGCGGCCGAAAATGCAGCTACTGGATAACGGGTGATGAAGGCACCCCACGGAAGAGACAGGACGATCAACCCAACTACCCACCCAAGACCCTGCGGGTACCGGACAAACAACCGTCCAGTACCTGTAGTCCCCCTAGCTCCGGGTAGACCGAAAATGCTACCAAAGCAGTTAGGTCTGCCCTTACTCGAGCTACACAGCTCATCCTGACAGGACAGGATGTCAATTGGCATTCTGTGTACCGGCAGTCACTCCTGCCAAAAACCCAAAAACACCCAACTGACAGATGACACTCCCCGGGGGGGGACAAGCTGGCGAAGAAAGAAGACCAAGACAGAAGAGCGCCAGAAGAGGCCTTAGCCAGCAAGGTCCAATGAGCCAGGACCCAGGGAGGTGGGCCGAAATCGTCTGCACCGCTCACATTTGTGAGTGGGGCCGATGTAAAGTAAGTTCGCCCGCCCTGCACGAGGCTGGTCCCCGGTCTACAGCGATGTATTGGGGTAAAGGGCAATAGTCCTGCCCGACCCCAGTCATCCGAGACCGACATCTATAGCCAAAAATATTGGCGCTGTTCTCATATCGTCTATTGAGGCGTGAGGCGCGTGGCATCTAGATGTAACGAATTATTTTGACGTTTTAAACGTGCGAACCAACCATATATATCTGTGATATTTATTTATACCAATTATTTTAAGTTTATTTTCTTTATATTTTATCTTACATTTTTTAATTCGCCTATTCTGCGAAAGGTAATTGTGTTGTATGCCATTTTATCTTAATCTGACTCAGCATCGTCCCCCTAAGTCCTTCAATTGCTACGGCGATTCGCACCGGTGATGTCAGGCTGGCTCCGGATGAGTGTTTGGGAGGAAAATATTTTTGTATAAAATTTAATATTAATTCATTTTTTATTTGATTTGATTTTATATGCGCAGAATTTAGGAGTGATCCTATCGCCTTACTCACTCTTAACATTACATAATCGGGATCGCAGAACATTGAACACTAAATTTCATTAAAAATAATTCGAGTTGTAATAAAAAATTAAGAAACGGTAATAATAATCCGTAATTTTTAACTAAGCGTGGTTTTGGCGTGCTAAGAGGTAGTTACTTCACTTTTCATATCAACAAGCTATAATCTTGTCTTTATGAAATAGGAAAACTAGTTCCTAACACGCCAATGTTACATCAAATTACATTACACGATAACATTTCTTATTTTATATACCCCCGAGGAAAAAAATATTCTAGATACATCGCTACTAAATCAAAATTATTAACCATCTGTTATTGATTTCTTCGTTAAGTATTATATTTAACATGAAGTAAAATATATTTTCCTTAATAAAGTAAAAACTATATTCATCTTGGGTCTAAAATTGTACCGTGCAAAAACCTCTGCTTGTTTACAAGCTCGATTGCTAATAGATGGAGTGGCATGACTTATTTCATGCCTGTACTTTCGTATTTTTTGGTCAGTCTGCCGAACGCGCTAAAATAATTTTTCTCGACTGTTGGAAACTTGTGTGTATACTTTGACGTTTGTGTTTCCCATAAAAAAAATCGAGGGATTATAATCTGGTGATCTAACAGGACATGCTGTAAAACTACCACGCCCAATCTATCTTGGATGATTGGTGTTTACAAAATTCCGAATGTCAATACCGGAATATGGTGCTGCAATCAGTGGCACATCAGTGGAACATCCCCCAAAATTGGTGGCAATTTTTCAGGAACTGCAAGTATCTCTCTATGAGGAAGGACGAAGTCTGCCCAAACCTGCCCTAACGTTCACGGAAAATTATTGTTATTTTGATGTGTGTATCGCTTTTGGATTTTCTGCTTCCACTTATGCAGATTTCTCATTTGTGACACTATTTCTCGCAAACAAGGCTTCATCCTTCTGAAAAAATAAAAATCGTGGCTGCCTTAAAACCCCGGAAGAATAAACAAGGCGATGATGATGGTCTCTCCCATGCAAAACTTGCCCCTTAAGGAAATTATATGGATATAGGTCCTCAGTTTCAAAATACGCCAAATGGTTGCTTGTGATATTTCAACTTACTTTCTTGGTCGGTTGTACATATATGCAATATTAGAATTAGAATTAGAAAATCTTTATTGTGTCATAGACGTCGAAACAAAACACAAAAGTATTAGGTACAGTAAAAACTGATATTTAAACCTAAACCTAACAGCTTAATAATATACAAGAAATAAAAACAACTAGTGGAAGCATTATACTCTTCGCCGATTTACTGAGCTTTTTATATAATTGTTACACATTCTATAGGATACTCTTCGCATTTTTCTAGTAAATAATGTTAGTTTTTGGACATTCTAAATTTTGTGATACCAACTTTGTTGTGAAAAAAAAATCACGATGTGAGTAATCGAACCCGGAACCCTTAGATTGTAAGACGAAACTCTTGCCGTTACACCACCATTTCTTATTACTAAAATTATTCATGAGTGTATTATATACTATTAGAAAATTTATTGTGATTATAAGGAAACACACATTAGTAAAATGTATAAAAAAAAAATAAATTACTAATAACTTTTTTATTTACCAATCTATTTTGTTAAAAAACAACAGGGTTCTTCCTCTAGCTAATACTAATTTACCCTCCAAATTTCAATACAATCGGCCTTTTCTTTCTTGAGTTATCGAGCTTACAAGAAACGTGACGGACGGACGGACGGACAGACGGACGGACGGACGGACGGACGGACGGACGGACGGACGGATGGACGGACGGACGGACGGACGGATGGACGGACAGACGGACATTTTGAAAGTTGTTCAGAATTCGTTCACTAACATAACGATATAAATTTTTTTTCTCTACGAGCGATATTTACTGATTTAGAAATGTTCCGATCAAATACAATATACTCTTCGTTTTTGCGAAGAGTATAAAAAAGAAACACACACAAATTTAACTAATCATTAAAATGATTAAAATTTTCAGTACTAAAACAAAGTGATGTCAGATAAATAAAAAACATTAAAAGAGGTTCAAATTGATCCTGAGTTCATTGTTTTTGATCATATTTATTATTTTTCTTTTAAACACTGTATATGACATTTGGAAGAGATCAACTGGAAGTGCATTGTACATATGTGGTGCCAAATAGGAGAAGCTAGAGCAAAAACCAGCAGTGTGATGGTGTGGTAGGTCTAATGTATTTGGAACGTGCCTGAGAGTACGTTCGTGAATTTCATTGCGTCTTACTAATTTACTATTTAAATAAGCAGGTAATTTGAATTTTAAAACGTTATATAGTAGGCAACAAAAATGAACGAATCTTCGTTCCTGCATTTTTAAAAGTACGAATATATGGTGTTACATGAGCAAACAGGGGAATATTAGTAATGAATTTCATACTTAAATTTTGCAATTTTTGTAGCTTATTTTTATCATCTGATGTTAAGCATGGCCCCACTATCGTGTCACAATAATTTAGATTTGAAAGAACTAAAGATTCAATTAACATAATTTTGGTCTTGGCGTCTAAATCCTATTTAAATGGACATAAATGTTTCAATTTAAAATAACCATTTCTTAGACTATTTTTTACATGTTCAGTGAACTTTAATTTGCTGTCTATTATCAGACCAAGATCTTTGGCACTGTCTACGGGTTCCAATTGTGAACCATTCAGACATATTGATAAGTGTGAATCTTGTTTGTGGAATAGGATGTGTTTGCATTTATTCGGGTTTAATATTAATGAGTTCTGCTTACATCAATTACTAATTTCTGAGTAATCAAAATTTATTTTGTTTTGCGCGTCCATAGTATCATGGATAGAGAAACTGTGATATATCTGAATGTCGTCTGCATAGAGTTGCATATTACAGTACATGGGAATTTTTTGCAAATCGGAGGTGAAGATACTGAACAGAAGAGGCCCTAGGACTGAGCCTTGTGGTACCCCAGAAATTAAATCCTTTGGTTCTGAATATATCTTTCTCACTGGACTGTTCAAGCAAACAATTTGCCGACGACCTTTTAGGTATGATTCCATCCAATCTAAGATTGTTAGAAAATCCAAAATACTTTAATTTGCTGATCAAAATATCAATACTGATGGAATCGAAAGCTTTCGAAATATCTAATAATATTAGGGACGTATTTTTTGATTGATTTGTACCGCCGAGAATATCATCTACGACTGTTGTTAATGCGGTGGTGGTACTGTGTTTCTCTCGAAAGCCCGACTGGATTGGACTTGTTATAACAAAGTCATTCGGCTTACCAGAGTTTCTGCAGTTACTGTTGTTATGCACATTACTTTGATCACTAATCACTACACTTTTGCTCTTTAGCTGCCGGCAACCCGTGCGATATATTCTCCGGCCTACTTATCTCGGTAGGTATAGGTAGCAATGGCCATTCCTTATCAGCTTGAATTCCTTTAGTTCTTTCTTCCTTTTTTTCGGGACAGGAGTTACGTTTAGTTAGTACAATATTATTTAGCATATTTGAGATTTTTTCTTCAAAACTTGAAAACATATTATTAATATTTTTTTCCATGATTTGGCAGCACTTGGATTCTATATTTTTAACAAAATATACGTCTTCTATTTGAATGCAGCATTCACAATACCACTTTATGCATTTTGACGAGCATAATGCATTTATAGCAGATTTTCACTGTGATAAACTGAGCCACATATACCATTACACTCGAACAGACTAGATTCTTTTTTACACACAAAACAGAGAGGCTCAGACGGTTCGTCCTCACAATCAGACATCTTGGAACCTCAACATGTCGGATTTTCGACATGCTTTCGACATTTGTATGAGAATGTAGGAAACAAAATATCAAACTTTCACACTAAAACAACGTGTTGTCGACTAAAGACAGTTTCAAGCCATCTGTTTTATTGCAAAGAAAACAGAAAAGAAAGACCATATAGCACTATTAATTTTTATTAAAGTTTATTTAAAATTTGTACTCCCAGAGATGTGGTTGAAGATCCAATAAAATTCCAGTCATTTTATAGAATGCCCCGCAACACACTCAAAATACTATTGAAAATAGTAAAAAGAAGAAAGGACACTTTTTACGTACACAGACTCCACAAAGATAAATGTCGTATGAAATTCGAACAAGCAGTGTCATAGGGTGCTTGTTTAAGGCCGCGACATATATTTGCAACATGTCTGCGACATGTCGTTTCACTTTAAAATGCTTGAAAGTTAATCGAGACCCGTACATTTAACAGACATGTCGCGAGCAAGCTCTAACTTGTTGACGACAATTTTCATACAACATAGCCTGTTTCAACTTCAATCATCATCTACTATTTTTCTTAATTGACTACTTCTGAATACGCTGTTGCGCTGAATATGGGTGCATCCAAAATCTTCGCCTATTTTTACTCCTTTATGTTTTTCGTATCAACGCCAGTAGTAACAATGCATCCTCATCCGATGACATAATTCAGGCCAGTGGACGAGATCCGTAATTTCTTTACGACATTTGTCTGATTGAGATATGTCTACGACATGTCTCATCAAAAATGTTGCAGACATGTCGCGTATATGAACGACCGGCCTAAGACATGTCGTATCTCACCTGCGACGTGTTTGTTTGATGTGGGTGGCTTCATAAAGATCTTAGTGTTACAAAAATAATGACATGGTTACGACATGTCAAAAACATGTCGTGCAACAGGGCTAAGTCGACGTACAGTGGTAGTTGGATCCCTTGTAACAGCATCTAACACTTGCTCATATAATGTTGTAAATTTAACCAACTGTCTGTCGAAAAGATAATCACGTAATCCGCATTTTCGAAACGATCTGTAATAGAGAATGCGCCTATTTGTAAACCGACGCGACGTCGTTATTCTTCCTCTGCTTGACACTCACGTCCGTTACAATAACCATAAATGATATGCATATCCGCAGTCTTGGAAAAAAATACGAAAAGTTTACACCAAATAAGGCGCCAACTTGAATACTTCAAAATAAATTGGCATTGATATTAACATTGATATTCGCAGTCCTGTCGATTGAAAGAAGTTATTATTTAATCCGTGAATTAAATTCTGCTTTTCACTCTTTAAAATTCACGTACTTCGAAACAAATAAAAACTGCTTTTGCATTTTCGTCGAGATTTTTGTCTTAGAACTGAACGAAGTATTCAAATATAACTATTCGGAACACCTTGTATAAGACCTCATTTACTGCTCTGACGTCAATTTACAATATTTTTGTTTCTTCTTGCTTTTACAAGAATCGGTCTTTTTATATCCTGTTATACGATTCTGACATAGTTATAAAATCTCGTTAAAAATTACATTAAATATTTCTTTGATCTAGACACGAAAAGCTTTCGAAGAAAAGAGTAATTTGTTGCCAGTCGCGAGTTTGAAGTTTGGTTAAAAATAATAAGTTCAAAGAGATAAGAAATTGTATCCGATCTCATGCAGATAGATAAAATGAGCGGTATATGAACCACCTACCTATGACTTTCAATATTAATTTAATATAATAACGTATCTGGCAATTTTTGTTGCTCTATTTTTTTATCGATAAAGTTCAATTAAACAAGGAAAAACGTTATTACATTACGCTACGGATTTAATTATGTCACTGGATAGTGGAAACAAGAAAAAATTACATACTAATATTTCATAAATTGTGGATTGTATTACTGAAGATGGGGACACCCAAACATCTGGTATTTATTACTCATGGACTATACGAAAGAACCACTGTTTTGGTGAAAGTAGATAATACTAACTGCGACAAATGTAAAGTTGGCAAGGGCGTCAGACAGGGCTATGATCTGTCACCAATCTTCTTCAACATCTACAGTGGATACGTGACGCGATGTGTGCTGAACGACTAACAGGATGGAGTAGTTATGGGTAGAACCACATTTCTAATCTGAGATTTGTAGAAAATACCACCTTAGTTGCAGTAAGCGGGAATGAACTTACACACACCTACTAAAAAGGCTTCAGACAATAAGCTCTGATTAAGATTTTTAGTGTAAATTACAAAAAAAGAAAAATTATGATTTTAGACTGAGCAAATGGCACGTATATGATAGATGACTGTGAGTTACTAAACAAGATGCATGATAGAAATATCACTAGATGCACAAAGATTAAACTTTCTGACGCCCTAGTTTTTCCATCTTTCTTTATGTCTCTGAGATGTGGATCATTATGGAGACAGACGACGTATTGACGCTTTCGAGATGTAGATCTGGAGGCGTTTGATGTGAGTATGATAACTATCTTATTTTTACATAGTTATAGCTTTTTTCAATTTGCAAGAATTTGGATAAAAATTAGTATTCGGCATCAATGACACTTTGCACAGTCAGCATCCGATGCATCTGCTCTTTTGAATAATTGGATTATTCGTGACAAAAATCAGTTTTGAGGCACCAAAAAGTTCGATTTTTGCGCATTTTTCAAAATTTTACCTCATCGGACTACACAACATTCTTTGGCATCGAGAAAATCGAATTTTAGGGTAGTTTGGAAAAAGTATTATTACTTCCACATCCAGTGGAAGTATAGTAACAACAAAAAAATTTTTAAAAATTTTTATTGTTCAAATAGGCTTAGAAAGTCATGAAACGTCAAGATTTCAAGTTTGAGCGAAAAAAAAATTTCTGTCTGTCGGTCTGTTTGTCGGCTTTGTAACGCCTCCTAACTGAGTTGTTCCAATACATAATAAATCCGGTATTATGGACGGAACTATTTAGTCGTTTTCTGTAAATGTACGCTAGACGTAAAATGTCTCGGGTAGTTAGTTGCGAGGTCAACGCAGCGCTGGAATCGCCTTGCGGTGATGCGATCAAGACGACACGGTGAGCGTTCTCTTTGGTTCACGCGATGATAGAGCAAGCAGCAAATGGCTCGCCGTTAAATTAAAAATTAAGTGTTCAATATCTTTATTGGAGATGGGATGTTTCTCAAATTGAAAACTTATACTTATACTAATTCTTATACTTAAACTTATACTTATACGTATACTTATAATTATACTTATGCGATCCTTGGACAATAATTGCATACTACTTGTATAATACTAGCATATTCCTTGCGAAATATCAAGTAATACTTTATGATGTTCTAAAACAGAAGTACCGTCGACTATTTCAATATGGTTACTAAATATTACTGACTGATTTCATCGCTAACTTGCTGACAACCATGTTGCTTCCACATCAACTGTAGTCAATACGGCCCAACTCGCAAGAGATTGTATAATCACTAATACGGGGAGGCAGTTGCGACGTTCGATCAATAACACAGGCCCACAAAAAAAAAAAAGTTGTCTGCGCCGGGGTACTGATCATACCTATCCCTTGTATTTTGTGCCGCTGAACACGAATCTGACCTTAGTTTTTCCCCTATACGTCAGGTTTTTTTTTAACAGCAAATAAATATATAAATATCACGATTTAACACGACTTTTTTTGCTTTTAAAAAAAAACGGACGTGTAGGGGAAAAACTAAGGTCAGATTCATGTTCAGCGGCTCAAAATACAAGGGATAGGTGTGGTCAGTACCCCCGCGCAGACCACTTTTTTTTGGTTGCCACTGTGCCACACTCAGTGTGGCACAATCCCACAAAAATAGTCATCTGCGCGGGGGTACTGACCCCTTGTATTTTAAGCCGCTGAACACGAATCTGATCTTAGTTTTTCATCAGCACGACAGGTTTTTCTTTTAATAGCAAATAAATATATAAATATTAGACTTTTTTGCTTAAAAAAAAAAACCTGACATATAGGGGAAAAACTAAGGTCAGATTCGTGTTCAGCGGGTCAAAATACAAGGGATAGGTATGGTCAATACCGCGGCGCAGACAACTTTTTTTTTGCGGGCCTGTGTAATTATTGGGAACTACGTCATAAATGGTTTTAATTTGCTGTTTAATTTCACCTGGGTGGATCACGAAGAATTTTTCTTTAAACGTAGGAGCCAAGATCTTATTGCAGCCATTTTCTCGTTACGGGCGTGGAAGCCACGAGGTGTATTCATATCAGTCAACCGATTCCAGCTAAAGGGATTTCTCGGAATGTATGGTCAAATCAGCTGTTTCACGAAGTTAAGTACATATTAGTAATTTATGTTTTTCTGAATATCACCTCTCTAACAACTTATAAAATTTAATTGGCCTATGCCAGATTTTATTATTCATTTAATTAAAATCGTGCGAGCTACCCAATCGTCGCATTAACCTAAGAGCAAAAACTTTAGAGTGCCCTATGCATCTGCTAATTTTATTGATGTTAAAATTTTATGTATTTTAAGATACAGGGTGTTTATAATCATGTGGTAATGGATGTTTCCAGTTAATTTACCGGTGATTGAAGGTTTGTGTTAGACGTCGACACAAAGCCTACAAGGGGTGGAACTTGTCGCCTTTTGAGCCCACTTCCCTTTTTTTTCAACTTTTGGTTATTACCAATTTCACCGTGTGTACATATTTTTGTTATGTTTCATAATTCTGCCGTGTGGTATTCTTAATGTAGAGTCATTTAATGTTTATCCTTCATTGGTTATTGCCAAATTTTATCTTGTGTAAAGAAACTGTTGTTACATTTTTTGTAACTTTGCCGTGTGGCGTACTTTAGAGATTTTTTTGGTCGTTACCAAATTTTACCTTGTGTAGATATTTTTATTACATTTCATAATTCTGCCGTGTGGTATATTTTATAGTAGAGTACAGTAAATTGTTGTTACATTTTTGTAACTTTGCCGTGTGGCGTACTTTAGAAATTTTTTTGGTCGTTACCAAATTTTACCTTGTGTAAATATTTTTATTCCATTTCATATTTCTGCCGTGTGGTATATTTTTGTAGTAATAGTATATTGTGTATTTAGGTGTGAAAGCAATACATTCCCGGACGACGATGCAAATTGTTGGTCGAGGCGCTAGCCGAGGCCAACAAGCATCGAAGCCCGGGAATGTGCTTTCACACCGAAGTACACATACTATTTTTTCTGAAATCATAATCAATATTATTATAAATTAAGGAATTTGTATTAATGCATAACATTTATTCATTACAATCTAACTGCTTACTAATAAATGCAATTTTAACGTAAGTTGGTTTATCTGCGTGTATTTATTTACTGTCTAAAATATACATAAAGAACCTAGGCCGGGAATAGTATATTATGTATTTAGGTGTGAAAGCAATACATTCCCGGACGATGATGCAAATTGTTGGCCGAGGCGCTAGCCGAGGCCAACAAGCATCGAAGTTCGGGAATGTGCTTTCACACCGAAGTACACATACTATTTTTTCTGAAATCACAATGAATATTATTATAACTTAAGGAATTTGTATTAATGCATAACATTTCTTCATTACAATCTAACTGCTTACTAATAAATGCAATTTTAATGTGAGTTGATTTGTCTACGTGTATTTATTTACTGTCTAAAATATACGTAAAAAACCGTACGGGAATGTTGATCGTTGCTTGGCAACGGATCTTTTCAGGTCTGTTTTCTGATAGTTTCTTAGCAACGGACTAAAATACTGGAATTGTGCATTTTTCGATCTGAAATCGCGCCGAAAATGTAGACATTGCCGATCGATTTCAGAAAAAATAAATTAATGTTATTACTTGTAGATTTTATTAATTATTACGGTTAAGTCAGTGATAAGTTTTTTTGCGATCGATTTATAAAGGTTGCGTAATTAGTCACAAATATGTGACCATTATATTATCTATTATAGATTTCTGATTATTACGTAGTGTTTATGAGTTCACTAGTTATTGCTAAAATTGTTGGGTATCAAGCAACAGACTGTGGAATTAAATTGACTACTAAATTGTTATTTTTATAGTAGGGTTTGTTCGCCCGGTATTTAGCTGCAGTATCTAAGTGCAGATTATAGATTCTTTCGTCAGTAACTAACTATATGGTAATAGTTTTCTTTTTAAAATATCATTTCCTAACATCGGTTAAGCATTCTGCCTAGTTTAAGATAATTTTATGGATAAAAATTCTGATTATATCTCAACCATATTTTATTGCTACAAATTCTAGGATAGATCGAGTCACATTTTAGCATTATCGTGCTCTCATTATCATTTTTGATGCCATTTTTTTGCTTGAACCCCTTAGTATCCCACACTGTATATCATAGGATGTTAAATTTGAATCTCTAACCAATTTTGTTTCGATTTTACATCGAGTCTGTACTATTGTCCCAAATCGATATTAAATCGATACTATCATTACTTCTTGTTTTATTTGTGTTGTGTCGTATTTTCTTTATTTCACGGCTTACTAATAAGCCTGGCGCCCATAAAGTTTTGAGTTTTTTGCGTACCAAAATTTGTTTTTTTTCTAAAATAATTAGTCAGCTCCTAACCCTAACTCACGCCCTTGCCTCCAACGACACTGACTAGCCTGGGCCTAATCTTACTTGAGGCTGGATTTAGTTTACTTGGTAATAAACGGCCACCCCAATTAGATTAGCTTTTGTCTTTTTTTATAGGTCCAAGTAGCTTGATTAAACTTTATTATTAGAGTCACGTGAGTGCTATAATTTTCTTATATTGTAGTTGACTTACATTATATACTAGAGTGTAATCTTTTGAACATTTTGATTTTGTCGAGTGTCAAGCTACGAGGACATTTTACTTAATACTAGGAGCCATTTTTGCAAAATGGCGCCTTAATGCTAGGGTAGCAGGTTGCAGCCTGTAAGTTTTTTTGTGCGCACGTTTACTCTGGAACCGTTTGAGATATTGACTTGAAATTTGGTACACATATGTACCTTAACGAGATCTAGAACTAGATTATATTTTCATCTTGTTCCGTCGAAGGGTTGGGGGGTAAATTGGGGTAAATTTGGAGTAAATAGGTAAATCAAGCAGGTAAGAGTTCATAAAATTGATATTTAGTATAGACAAGAGAAGCTAAGTTCTTAAAAAAAATTTTGGCATTAGCCACCCCCATTACCCCCATTATTAAAGGGTACGAAAAAAAAATATGATTTAGTGCGTGTACAAGAACCAGAAACCTCAAAATATTTTTTTACTTTATCCACCCACCACCCCCACCCTACTACCGATGTGGGGTATCGTTTTATGGCTTTTTGGGGTAGAGGATTTCAAATATTATATTATTAAAATTCCATAAACAATGATTTCCACATACAGAATTTTTTCGTTGTGTGACGGATAGAAAATCCGGATGTGGAAGTAGTGATTCCTTGGGCAGCGGTTTTTTTATTATTTTATGTTCTACATCCGTAACATTAATTTAAAATATTTACTTTTTCTGATTTAAGTAATAAATATGATAAAAATTACATAAATAATATTTTATGGTCTTGTTACCTCCGAGGCAAAAGACGCAGCAAAAAGTTTAAATCAAAAGAATTAAAAAAAAAAACAGTTGGTCCTAGGTTTGTCAAAATATTGTCTCTTGATAAATCGCCACCTTGAAAAAAAAATGTATGCCATTGTCACCAGAGGCGCGTAAATTGTCGTATTTTTTTTAGATAAACTATATTTTATTATAACTGTAGAGGAAAATGTTACTAAGGTTTTGATTAAACACAAACATGTTGAAGATATCGAACCTATAACATACAATGTGTCTCTCAGGTTCAATTAAACGCTACGTAGATTAGGTGATATATCGATTTTACTTTAAAACTTTATTATTAAGTTTTTCATAAAATTATTTCGAAACGATTGAGAGCTGCAATGCAACGTTGTTGATATGAACAATAAAAGTGAAAAATATAATAGCTGTGTATACACTATTTAATAAAAACAGAGAGTAACAAATCACTCAGGCAAAAACTGGTTATAGGCGCACTACTTTGATAGAAAATTATATTATACCGAAAAACATAAATAGATTCATTTTATATGAAATGAACGCCAGCTGTTTGAATTGTCCATTTTTCTCTTCCTAGCTAAAGACAGGTCGAATCGTGCCGAGGTTTAAAAACACAAGCAGGTAGTAATTTATCAAAAAACTATCATACTACGGATAATTCCAGTGACTTTTTTCTAAAAATGCAGACAACCCTTGGAAGATATAAAGAAATATTTAAAATTTCTTATAGCGGCTTGGCGACGTTTTTAGAGGATTTGCATCTATAATGAGCTTAAATTACTCCATATCTTTACCAAATAACGATAGTAAATCTCAATAAGGCAATAAGTAAAACTGAACTGTGCCATATTCGAACAAAATATTAGCAAATAGGTATTCCTGGCTCCACTGCAAATTCTATTAATTTCATTAATTTAGAAAGCATTTACTATTTAAAAGCATAAAAAAATATCGGTTCAAAAACACGAATTCAGTAAATTTAAATAAACCATTTACAGCACGTAATTCAGTTTTCCCATTTAAAATGTTTTCTTCCGTGAAATAAATGAAAACCAATGGTTAAAATCTAAATTGTGCCTAATTAAAGTGCTGAATAAATCCGTGTAATAATTTATTTCCATTAAACAGGTCCATTAATTTGAAATGGTTTCGAACGCCTGCATTTTCATTTATGCGCAGCAGCTGCTGGTACAAAGGTCAGCACATTCTTTAAAAATTGGATTAGTTTCAGCTTTTTTTAATTAAAAGATGTGATTGGAGTATGTTCTTTCATTTGGAATCTTTTCAACAAAAAAGTATTTCTTGCTGGACCTTTGAAATCTTTTTCCGCTGGAACTAAATAAAATGCCCTTTCAGTTAAATAAACTCTAATTAGAACAGGAAATAGTAAACTGTGCACAAATGGAATGTAGTGCAGGCGGCGAATTTAATTTAAAGATAATCTTTTATTGTCATATCCCTGCTAATTTATGTTGCTAAATAAAAGTTCAGATAGTAGGCCAGGAACCTGCCGACCACAAGTTGTGTATCATATTTTTACGCCCAAAATGTGTGAAATGTTGTTAATTTGTGGTAGTAGAGCACAGAAATTTTTTTTTTAGTAGAGCAGCGTAGGGCAGGCCCCCAAATGTGTAAGAAATATGACTTGTAAAAATAAAAAAACAGCCACAAAATGGTCATAGCTTTACGCATGGGGGTTGGAGGGATTTCTTTCCAGACTCCCATTCATTTTGGGTGGTACAAGGAGGCGCTACATTCGCCCAATTTTGAAAAAAAAGTCAGGTAAAAAAATGCTAAGTTTATGAATGACAATCAGGAACTTGGTAAGTATGAACCTACTGAGTGTGAAAATATATTCGCCTTCTCTGAAAAGTGGTATGACAGCCTTGCCATTCACCATAATTGATGGCGTACCAGAATTCCCTACCGTATATACTGTTTACCTGTGAATTCGATGAATTTCATAAAGGATCCCGGAACAAAACCCATGAAAATGTTGATTCGGTGGAATCGGCTGAAATGTTGGTATTTTGTAGTTCAAGTCATGCTGATCAAAAGTTCTTATCACATCGAGCCAATCCTATGGACAGTTTTTGAGATACAGCTTGTCAAAGTTAGGTAATTTCCGTCATTTTAGACATTCAAGAACTTCTTACTCTTAAACTATTAACTTTAGCAAAAAATTGCAAGGGTCGAAATATTTTTGTTCAAGTCCAATAAAGCTCTAGAATTTTTTTCAGATTTTTTTTATCAATTTTTAGGTTAAGTAAAATATATATATGTCATATTTTGGCATGCTTCAGTGGGATTGGCTGAAACTTTGCTATTTTGTAGTTAGTCATGCTGATCAAAAATTCCTATTGCACTGAGTCGATCCTATGAGTGGTTTTCGCTCCAGGAGTGCTTGAAGGTCCTAACAACGAGATAACGGGTAATCTATATGTACGTGTTTATGAATGGCTTCCAATGGGTTTGTGTACGTGCACAAAAAATGTAATGTAATGTTAAAATAAGCTTGTATTATTGTCAATATGTTTATAAAGCCAAGGTAAATCAAAAGTTTTCTGAAATATAAAAGAATAATCAGTTTTTGGGTGTCATTTTCGAGAGCCGTAGCTCAAGGTATTTGCGGACATATTTTTGCATGTAGAATCACACCAGAAGTTTTTCATCGATATTTCCAGAAAACCCTGTATATACTGACACATACATATACACCAACGCATGCACGCAGTACACAAACATGCTGGAAGCCATTCATAAATACGTAGATATAGATTACCCGTTACCTTTTCGTTGTTAGGACCTTCAAGCACTCTTGGAGCGAAAACAACTCATAGGATCGAGTCAGTACAATAGGAATTTTTGATCAGCATGACTTTAAGTACAAAATAACAAAGTTTCAGCCAATCCCACCGAAGTATGCCAAAATATGACATATATATATTTTACCTAACCTAAAAATTGATAAAAAAATTCTGAAAAAAATTCTTGAGCTTTATTGGACTTTAAGAAAAATATTTTGACCCTGGCAATTTTTTGCTAAAGTTAATAGTTGAAGAGTAAAGAGTTCCTGAATATCTAAAATGACTCAAATTACCTAACTTTGACAAACTGTATCTCAAAAACTGTCCATAGGATTGGCTCGTTGTAATAATAACTTTTGATCAGCATGACTTGAACTACAAAATACCAAAATTTCAGCAGATTCCACCGAATCAACATTTTCATGGGTTTTGTTCCGGGGTCCTTTACGACTAAAAAGTAGTGCGAAGGTCTTGCCTTTCACGATAATTGGCGTATCGGAGCTTACTACCGCATATACTGATTATCCGTTTAATTCGATGAATAGCATTTTATGACTGGCAATGAGAAACTTGGTAAGCATAATTCTACTGAGTGCGAAAATATATTCGCCATCTTTGAAAAGTGGTGCGAAGGTTTTGCCTTTCACGATACACCACATTCGTGTAATTCGATGAATATCATACATTTACGGCTGGCAATCAGAACTACACCGGTAGAAAGCTCCGACATGTCATCAATTGTTGTGAAAGGCGAAACCTTCTGCCCACTTTTTAAAGATAGCGAATGTATTTTCGCACTCAAGAGGTTCATGAATACCAAGTTTAGAGAATATTATTTAGGTATTATGCAAATCACAACTTTCACACTTTTGAAAATACCTACTTTCTGTATATTGTTGCCCTAATCTGGGCACGCTAATATACTAGTTAGCTAAATACTTTAAAACACTCATTATTGGAGAATCAATCAAAAAACAACTACTCTTCTAGCTAATAATGACGAAGTATTGAATTACACGATAGGATTCTTAGTATTTTAAAGCAAAAAATATATTGAAAATACTTAAATCATTTATTCAAATTTAGTCATTCACACTCTTTTATTTAATATGAAATTATCTATTTTCTGTATATTGGTACCTCAATCGGGTCACGCTAATATACTACTTAGGAAAATACTTTGCAACACTCATTATTGGAAAACCAATCAAAACAACTACTCTTCTAGCTAATACTGACGAAGTATTGAATTACATGATAGGATTCCTGGCATTTTAAGGCAAAAAAAAATATATTGAAAATACTTAAATTATTTAGGTATTGAAATTCAGTCATTCACAACAATTATTGAACCGTACATCCGTATTTCATATTAAATAAAAAAGTATGAATGACTAAATTTGAATAAATGAATTAAGTAATTTCAATATATTTTTTGCTTTAAGGCTGCGTTTGCACGCCACAGTCAATTCTTATATAGAAATAGCGAACTAATGGTTCTGCCAGTAAAACAGGAACCATGCAATTTTCTAGTTATGAGTTGAGATTTACTTATTTGTTGTTGGCAACAGAAGTGTTACAGGGCCGTATGGCAAAGATGTTTTAGATCTTTGCCGTACGGACAGTATCGAAAATAGTTGACTAGATTTACAATAGTGAATTAAGTGAATTAAAAAATTATTCAGCACCCAGGGTCGCACCCAGAAAATTGCTGAGGGGGGGGGGCTACTACAAATAATAATAATAATAATCGTATATTTCGTACAATGTATTTTGCTTTTATATATTGTTTTTTGTTTATTTATATTTCATTTTTACTTTAAAACATGTAATCCTGGCCTCCAGAGGGGCTCAAGCCCCCAAAGCCCCCCCCCCTTCAGTGCGCCTCTGTCAGCTCCTATTCTATTTTGTAACTTTTGAAATAGGATTTGATGTTCGTAAATAATTAAACAATTCATGGTATCTAACAGTAATAAATTCAATTATCGTTGGATTAAATTTGACGTGTTTTCGTGACACAAAAAACATTTTATTATATTACGGGCTGGTCAAATTTCACTATTTTTTTCTAGAGAAGCACTTCTCTAATTACCCCTAAAAAATATTGAAAAGGCAGTTTGCTAAAAAAATTTTGAAAATTCGGTAACCTCCCCTGGGTCTAGGGACTCCTGTTTATTATTTTTTGTTTTTGTCATATGCATTTGACTTTTCATAAAAATACAACAATACTTTTTGGAGTTTATGAAAATATATTCATTACTAACTGAGGTACAACGAATTGAAATTTGTTAAATTGTAAATTATAAAATTTCAGTATTTCAGTTAATAATGAAAATATTTTCATAAACTCCAAAACGTATTGTTGTATTTTTATGAAAAGTCAAATGCATGACAGAAACAAAAAATAAAAAACGGGGAGGCTACCAAATTTTCAAAAAATTTTTCGCAAACTGCTTTTTCAATATTTTTTAGAGGTCATTAGAGAAGTGCTTCTCTAGATGTATTTCTCATATTTCGTCTAGGTCCCATGCGCAACAGACGAGAAAAAAAATATTGAAATTTCACCAGCCGCCACTGATCTTCGGGATGTTCACACCCTTATACTTTTTGATCTAACTAGTTTGACCAATAAAATTACTTTGAACACCAGGAAATGAACATTTTGTTTAGGTTTGTGTGCAATATAAGTATAAGTATTTACAGTTATTTATTTAATAAAGAAAAAAATTATAGTGAACAATGTAGATTTTTTTTACATCCTCATAAACATTCATACCAGAATGCAATAAAAAATTTTGAACATTCACTTCTTAAAAACAATATTTTTGTACTGCAAGTTTAATTATCATTTTCAAATACTAAAGTGTCAGTCCCAGAGACAATTTGAGCTCTCCTTCGGGAAATAAAAGAGACATTTTACTCTTTCAAAATAATTATTGATTATATACACTAAAAGAGTGTGTGCAGAGATAGTTTGTCCATATACCACAATATTATAATTCTTTCCTTGTGACATTGATTCTTCACAGTCGGAATTAAAAATAGGTAAATTTAGTTCTTTGATATAATTGTAATCACTTTTTACAGTAATGATATTTTTTTAGATATACTAATAAGTTATTAGCAAAATTACTAACAAAAAGTTATTGAAAATGTAGAATAAACAAGAAATGTAGAACTTCAGAAAAAATAATAGAAAGTAAAAAAATTCTGGATTTGTGCAGTAAGGCTGAAATTATATGCTCTAATATAAAGAATACAACTTCGTGTAGCAATTTTATTATTAAAAAATTGTAATCATAAAAAATCGTAATGGCTACTTTGTTTTTACGTACAGCCTGAGACAGGTCCGCGCCTAACGGGCGTGCGATGAGTGCTCCGCACGCGGGCGCATGCTTCTGGGGGACGCAAATTTACTGCAGAAAAAATTTTCATTATAGATAAATTACGGACGATTGACGGGTACGTTCAAGTTTAATAATTCAGAGGAGAAAACTTTGGAAACTTAATTTCATTTAGTATTCAAATATAAGATATGGTACGTAACAGATTTAAGTTAACTAGTTTCAATAATTAAATCAAATCTGAATTCTGTTGATTCGTTTTTAAGAATACTTTCCCCGAAATAATTACAAAATGACGAATTAATGAACGCATATTTGACCTTGGTAACACAGCCTTAAAATGCTAAGAATCCTATCGTGTAATTCAATACTTCGTTAGTATTAGCTAGAAGAGTAGTTATTTTTTGATTGCACTCAAAGTAGTATAGGTAAATTCAACAAAAAAAAATGGTTAACTAACAATATCGTTAATTTTGTTAAACTAAATTATATTGATGGTATTTTTAAACAAAAGGTGATTTTTATTTTAATTAATAAAAAGTTTTCGTACAACAAAACAAACATTGACTTAAAAAATAGATTAATAAGACTATTATTTTTTTCGTCTGACTATTATTTTGTTGAATTTTGTCAAATTAAACTAGATAATAGTATATTTTATTTTTAACTATTGTCGAATTGTAATTGTAAACCCAATAGCAGTTTGCTCTACTATTATAGTTGACAGATAAACCAATATTATTGTAGAGTTAACCAGCAGTTCTGTTTACATAAACATAACATCGTTCTGCCATCCACTTTGATGAATTGAGACGTCACATCAGCGCTTTTGTTTGCAAATAGTATGGGTTAAATCAATCAAAAAAATAGTATGTATATTGTTAATTTTGTTGAATTGAAGTATATTTAATAGTATTTTTAAACAAAATGTGATTGTCACACAACAAAATAAACATTAACTTAAAAAATAGGTGCAAAAGACTATAATTTATTCTTCTTACTAATAATTTGTTGAATTTTGTCAAATGAAACTAGATAAATAGTAGACTTTATTAAGTATTATCGAATTGTAATTCTAACCCAGTATTAGTTCGCTGTATTATTGTACTTTGTAGACAAACCAATATTATTGTTGTCTTCTAGAAGTTCTAAAAAGGAATTACCATAAGATTTGCTTGCTTACCACGTAGTCTATTACAGAAATTATTCCTAGATGACGCCACATACAAATCACTGACAATAATCAATCATGCATTATCTTATACTCTTATCAATTTATAGAAAATTAATAACATGATTGCAATGTTCAAATTCTCTCAGGGATCATTGATATATTTGGATGGATCTTATAAACGATCTCTAATCTTTGGTTTGGGTCGTCTGATGCCTCAATACTAAGATTTTGGCCAACCAAAAAAAACTTCATCATACAATAAAGTGTAGATCAACCTAAAAATTAGTTGGTGAACAAAAAACAAAGTCGTTGTACTATTTAATTGTAGACCAAATTGAAAATGGTTAGTGAACATAAAAAAATGTCATTGTACTATTTAATTTGTTGTTCTACAAGAAGATATGAACTACTATTTGTTTACGAAAACAAAGTTGTTGTATGACTATTCTTTTCTGATTGATTTAACTATGAAACTAGATAGGCGCGATTTCATATGCTCTTTTTGGTTGAATTCACCTATCATTTTCTTTGAGTGTGATTCTCATTGTCAGTCATTTTATGCTATTCATCGAATTAAACGGATAATCAATATATGAGGTGGCAAGCTCCGATACGCCATCAATTATCTTGGAAGGCAAAACCTTCGCACCACTTTTCAAAAATGGCGAATGTATTTTCGCAGTCAGGAGGTTTATACTTACCAAGTTTCTGATTGCCAGTCGCAAATTTATGATATTCATCGAATTACATAGGTAAACAGTATATGCGGTAGAGAATTCTGGTACACCATCAATTATGGTGAATAGCAAGGTGTCGTACCACTTTTCAGAGAAGGCGAATATATTTTCACACTCAGTAGGTCCATACTTACCAAGTTCCTGATTGCCATTCATTAACTTATCTTTTTTTTTTACCTGACTTTTTTTCAAAATTGGACGAACATAGCGCCCCCTTGTATCACCCAAAATGGAGTCTGGATTCATGATTTTTGAGGGCGTAAACCGATGACTATTTTGTGGCTGTTTTTTACTTTTACAAGTCATATTTCTTACACATTTGGGGGCCTGACGAACTTGTACCAAAAAAAGGAGCTGGCATGAACATTTCTGTGCTCTACTACCCCAAATTAACAACAATTCACACATTTTGGGCGTAAACTTATGACACACAATTAGTGGTCGGCGGGCTCCTGGACTATAACTAGCTCTACGATGGTTTCAGAACTATTTCAACTGTGTACATAATATACAAAGTGGTTTGAGAGTAATGTGCCATAGCCTAATGGCAGATAGAGCACTTCAAGGCAAGTCTAGATCAACAAGGAAAAAAAATTTTTGGCCACTGGCTAAGAAGATTCAGGGTGTTTTATCCATTTGGCCTGAAAATTCAAAGAGCTATTATCTCTGCAACGGTTGGATGGAATCGAATGAAATTTTTGTAAATTTCATTCTTCAGCTAGAACTTGTCAGAATGGCCTACTTGGTTTTGAAAAATCTAGGGCCGGACTCGGAAAAAAATCTGCCCTCTTTGTTTTTGACAAAAAAGTACATTTTTTATCGCATTTCTGGAAAACTGTTAGCGAATTCGGAAAGTTCAAAAAAATGCTATCCGAATGGCGAAATTTTGATGGCAAAAAAATCACAAAACATTTTAACGCATCACGACTAACACTTTGACCGGATATTATTTGTGGAACGATTTGATAAAGTCTATTCAAATGCTTACATGAAAATTGGTGAATAGGATTTTCTTAGGATGAGAAATCCAAATCAGCTCCTATTTTTTGTGTAGATCCTAGAGGGCAGCACATAACCAATGTTTATGATGTAAATGTACGCTTAACTTTTTTACTCGTAATTAACAGATGAAATGCGTCGCTTGCTTCAATCATTCCAAGCCCACGACTGCCTTATTTTGAACATATGCGGGATTACTATTAGGCCAAAATTAGCCACTTTTTAACATCCTCCTTTGATTTGACCTGGCTTTAAATCCAATGAACGCGGGTTCGAAACACAGACAGGTTATAGATATATTTTTTTTATATCGACGAGGGTTTCACCAACTAAGTCAGCATCATAAAAATAAAAAAAGGTATTCTATAAAATGTGCAAGGATTATATAAAAAGTTCAACAAATCGTTGAAGAGTATAATTTTTACTCTAGTTTTCATTGTTGTTGCCTATTAAGAATTCATTGTAGTTATTTTTGAAATAAAATGAAACCGAGGATTGCATTTACGGAAATCTCCGTAAAGATATTCTGAAGGATAAAAATCGAGAATTTAAAAGTTAAAAACACGGGTGGGATACATGACGGATGATCAGGAGATCAGTGGCCATCTGAAGGAAGATCAACCCGACCGGGGATAGGCGTTCGTGTTGGTTGTTTTAAATTGTTTTCTCCTGGGAAATCTGCACCTGGCGCAACGTGAACAGAAACGATAAAAGACTCCGGGTACTATTTATTTTATAATTTTGTTGTATTATTTAAAATAAGATGATTCTGCTGTGGAAATTATTTACTTTCTCATAGTGGAGTCAAACTAAGCACCCAAAATGGTGAACAAGGAATTGCCTCGCTACAGCGCTTCCACTGCTTTAATTTATTTTATCTACAATCGACATATAAAGTTATGTTTAATACTGGATATTGAAATTTTAGATTCCACCTTTATGTAAGCGTTAGGTTATATTTTGACGATACCAATGTTTTGTTTCTTATGAATTTATGGTAATAAAAATTTATTATTTATTATTCATTATTCATTATTCAATATTCACTATTCACTATTCACTATTCACTATTCACTATTCACTATTCACTATTCACTATTCACTATTCACTATTCACTATTTATTATTTATTATTTATTATAACAATTAATAAAAATAAATTGACAGTGTTTGTGTTTTCTCCGTCTCTTTATTTTAATTATATTTGCAAATCATACTCATAAAGTGTTTATGAATCGCTGTTTTCAGCCAAAATTTAATCATGTAATTCAAACGCAGTGTCATTATTGTTCTCGAGTGTTGACGCGCGAGGCAAAGCGTACTCTCTCGAGCGACAATGAGATACTTTGCGCTCTTAACACAAAAATAGCTATTTGGTGTGCCAAGTCTGGAGCTAATATGCAAAAGTAGATAAATTCAGTGATGGTGCAGAATAAATTTTTTAGCGTTTTCTTTCTCTATTTTGTCTGTATAACTTTTCGATATATGATTTTGTTTCACTACGATGAATTTGTACTAGTAATAAAATATATTTTCTTTATTGAGTCTTTCTCTTCACTTTTGACCTTATATGATTATAAAGGATGAAATAAAATAATAGTTCACTAGTAAAAGCCACTAAGTGGTTAGTTCTTTACTTCAGAATCCGAAATCCAAGCAAAAACCGATAGATCCAAACAAAAGTAAAAAATAAAAAGACAAAAAACGCTTTTTACACAGTACATCAATGTGATATTCCTGGCTTAAAGAATTATCAATACGTATACTTAAGAACTTTGTTTTCTGGACTTGTTCTAGTGATTACTCGATCGTTTATTTTTAAGAGGTGGCTTTCTTTGTACTGCATTAGCCATGATGTAAAATTTATACTGTTTTTTTCTGATTTACCATTAATTTGTTATTTAAAAACCACGACATAATAACGTCTAATACATTTTGGGTAGTGTTCCTTACATCTACTATATCATTGCACATATTTAAGTAAGAAGTGTCGTCTGTAAATAAAGTTAAATTTTACCTTTGAAAATATCTGACAAATCATTAACAAACAATAAAAACAGTAGCGGTCCTAAGACAGAGCCTTGGGATACTCCACCAGATATATTCAATATTGGTCTCTATTTATTTAAGCTTGCTGCTTCCGATCAGTTAGATACGACTCTAACCAGTCACCAATAAATCCATATATATGTAGCTTGTTAATAGTACGGCGGCCCATTATCAAAAACTCCTATCAAAACAGCGAACTTTGTCGCAGGGAAACTCTATAGATTATGAAATTCTAAAACACTTTTTCATGCGACAAAAGTTCGGAAAACGATACGGGCGGCTGACAAACGACTTTCTGTCTGTCGAAAAAAATGTCGCAGTTTTTATACCGCGGCGAGGCAGTTCTCGATTAATTCTCGATAAGAATGATGAGCAAGACATGAATTAATCGAGAACTGCCATTTTTCATTGGCCTAAGTTCCAATAATATCAATCAAAGTTGTATCAAATTGGATGCTAAAATTATCAAAGCAGCGAGGCTAAAACTGTTTTCCATTTATAGAGTGATAAAACGTTAAAAAAAAATGCGAACCGCCGTCTCCCGTTGGCCGTAGCTGCGCGAAATCGAATGAAGTCACATATACGTTCGGTGTGCTGGCGCGGCGGCGCGTGGAGGACGTAGAGATACTGGATGACTTCGTTGCCTACGGCAACGACATGCAGTGTATCCAAACCATGTAGTATCTCCAGCAGGAGGTATGCGACGCGTGTATACATAAATAAAAGATGGCAGCTGCTGGGACCGAGGATGCTGCGTTATCGTTATACAGAGATGGTACACTCCGTATAGTGCCAACGCAGCATCCTCGGCCCGGGCAACTCGTATCAGAGTCTCCTGGTCTCCTGGTATAGGCGTGCTCCGCAATGACATGGCGGCGCGTGCAATACATGGAGAGGCATGTTCATTGCCACCTTGTAAATCAGAGCTTCGACAGCATCTATTGCATACTAGATACATTGCTCAGATATGGCCTGCGTCGACCGAGCAACCTGACACCGAAAAATGCTGGCTGGACCAAAGAAGATGGAAGATTGGCATTTAACTGGTTCAAGGGTGATCAACTTCCCTTCTGCGCTGATCTAATAATAAATGACTCGATACCAGGACTTTTCACTCAATTATATGGTCTCTATATCTTGACGCCATGTCATTAAGGTTGATTTTCTTATTTATTTTAGACCAAGGTGAAGAGAAGAACAAGAAGAAGAGGAACAAGAAGAAGACGTGGACTACGGAGACGAATCAGACAATGAGATATAATCTGAGTGAAAGCTCATCAGATGACGAAGAATTAAATGTTTGAAACTATAATAATAAACCTGACAATTTTAATCCTTCTATCATTACTGTATGTCCCGAACCTTGAAATTCGTAATTTTGTCCTTGAAATTCAATTCCAATTCCATTTAAACAAATTCTATGAGAGCTTGTGCTTACAAACAACCTTAATTTGACTTTCTTTTGTCGCGGCGGAAATCATTTTTCTCTCGATTTTTCTCAAATGTGAACTAGGAAAAAGTTCAGTTCATATTTTTTTCGTCTTCTTAATGATATTTGGAATAGCCTGAAGTGGAGAACTGCCTCGCCGCGATGACTTGATCGGCCCTCACAATTAAGCAACATGCGAATGTAATCACTCGTAACTGAACTAGTAAAAAGTTCCGTTCGAACTTTCTTGCGGTCAAGAGACATTGAAACTACTCGATAATGAGCAGAACTCGCAGCGGTGACCAGAATTTTGACCGGTGGCTATTTGTCATTATTTCGGTCTTTGTACCTCGGCGTATCAGTCATAAGGGCGGTTCTCAATTTTTCCTCATCATATTTACTTCTCTCGACAAGAAGATAAAAGAAACTGCCACCCTGAACTTTCCTTCTCAGCTCTCCTAGAACTGATAAGAAACGCTGGAATTATCTTGGCTAAAGTAATTCGAAAATCTTGGTAGCGGGCTGCCGTACTATTAACCAGTATTTCGGTCTACCCTCTCGGAAGCCATGGTGTGTGTCATAAAATTTTGTAATAATTGAAGATAAATTTAACAATTCCGTTAAAAACTACATTTTCCAATATTTTCAAAAGAGTTGACAACAATGATATTGGTCTGGTATTGTCAATACTTATGTGCTCCCCTTTTTCTATATAACGGAATGCCCTTTGCTAACTTGAGCATATGTGGAAAGATTATATGCATGTAAAATCTATATTTTGAAGCAAAATGCCTTCCGCGATGCCCTTAAAAGATAAACGATTCAAATTTCGAAATATTTTTGAATGTTTAGCCCTTTAAATACATATTTTGCGCTAAAATTTGGCACGGATGTTTAGTTCAATGAAACCCATGGTTTTACCTACAATTTGTAATTTTTATTGTTGTGATGCACTTACTAGGACCGGACCGGAGATAATAATAATATAATACTGTATTTATTTCCATAAGACTATTACAGTGTTGGAATTGTCAACAATAATGTATACAATTTTTAAAAAGAATTAACGTCGTCGTAATAAAATATGTACATATTATTACATACACAGAATACTCATACAGTGCGTGTAATTGCGGATTAGACATGTACATCCACGTAGCGCAAGAGATATGACAACTCAGCAACAACAAAACCCGCTTGTCGGCACTCGACTACTGAAGTATCCCAGCTCTCTTATTTCATTTTAGTCAACTAGCATATGCGATGTTGCAATTCTACTTCTTATGCCTAACTTGCCATTACACGTACGGTATATACCTATAGCTAGAGTAAAATACAAATATATGTTATACGACAAACAATCAAAACATTTACAACTACATGGTAAAAGGATCTTAATCAGACAAGTAGTAAGAATAAAAACAGTGCTCAACTAAATGTCTTTTAACAAGTCTTTTGAATTATGAAAAATTGCTAGCGCTTTTTATAGCTTGTGGGAGATGGTTATATCATTTAATTCCACTAATAAAGGGGCCTTTTTTTTCTGCTCTAATCTATGAGAGGGTACAAAGATGTTATTTGCGGAGCGATCGTTGTATTTATTAATATCACCACATTTTAAGAGATTGTCGATATTTCTTCTCACAAAACATACAGACTGCAAAATGTATATTCAATAAATAGTGAGTATGTCGTGTTGCCTAAAATAATTTCTGCAGGATATATTGTATGTAAGTTTAAACACGCTTCTAACTATCCTTTTCTGTAAAATGAACACATTTTTTATTGCTGAGCCATTTCCCCAGCATAATACGCAATATTGCAAGGCCGAGTAAACACAACCGTAATAAAATGTTTTCATGGTGTCAGTGTCAACAGAGTTTCGCATTTGGAGTAGTGCAAAGTTTAGACTAGCTAATTTGTTTGTTAAATTATCGATATGGTTTTCCCATGACATACTACTATCCATCTGTATGCTTAAGAATTTAACACCATTATTTTGGTGGAGGTTATGACTACCTCTAATCAGAAGACCAAAATCCAACTTTCTACCAATCGCAGAAAACATTAAAAATACTGTTTTTTGTTGATTTTGTATTAACCCATTTGTACGACATCAATGTGACATTTTATCCATATACTTAATTGATCTACATTAGCAGCAGTTGTGATAGAGGAGGTGTCATCTGCAAAAAGAGTTAAAAAGCAATTATTTATGCTTGCTACTAGGTCGTTAACGAAGTTTATAAACAACAATGGGCCCAATACACTACCTTGTGGTACCCCAGCTAACACATTAACACTATCTGAAAGATGAGAAAAATCGCACAAAATTGTTTAAATTTTATATGAAGCAGTGGACAGAATTAATTCAAGACTTCTTAATACACTTGTCACAAAAAAAACAAATTTAAACAATAAAAGCGCTGCAGTAAAACAATTCCATTCGAAATGTATTTTGACTCCACTACTAACAGGTACATTTAACGTTAGTTTCCTGGAATGAAACTAGTGGGCGATAACTCAGACAGTAAAATGAAAATATAAATAATGTTTAAATTGAAGGTAGACATTCGGTTCTCTATAAGGATTATTTCGTAAGGAAATAGGTAAATAAATATTTTCCAGGGAATAAAGAAAGTACAGAGAGAAATTCTACACCAAATCGTAAAACTGGATGTTCAGTTGAAATACGTCCATATTTCGATATAAAGTCTTTCATATTAATCTTATAGCGGAAGCAGCTCGAGAACTAGAGATGTAGAAATAAATTAGAGTAAATGGTTTGTTGTCAGATTGGAAACCATCAGTGTAAATAATATCTAAATTATTACTCTATGGGACGACAAACGCGTATTTGTGAGCTTTTAAGTATCTTGGTGGTACGGCGGAGTAAACATTTTACTTCCATATACACCGTGTCCCAAATTGGGGGTGCATGCATTGCTAACAGGGTTATTATTGGAGGTAGAGAAATGGTTAAATGAGGAAATTTTTTAGGAATTGAATGACAGTCTCGATGGACGTTTTAAATTTGACCTAGCTGTCTACGTTTTCGAGATATTTTCAAAAAACTGAAAAGAAACATTTTAAAAAACTTCCCGTGTCTGTCTGATTTGATGATTGGTGATATTTTAATAAGTACATCGTGGAGACTATTTTAAGATGCTTTCTCTCACATCAGCAGAAACTCTCTAGCGTCATTTTCTTTTGAGTTAATGCCACTAATTTTGTCTTCTTTATGAGCGCCATATTGGATATTTTCAGAGTTCAATGGTGCTCTTAATTTCCTTTTTAACGATGTATCACAACGTCCGAAGAAGTTAGTTACTATTGTAAAATATAAGAAAATTAAGTTTTCTAAGTAGGCTATGAAGAAAATGTATTTTAATATACCCCATTTCATCAGCTTATAACTTCAGCAGATAACCTTCAATTCGTTACTCTCGTATACCATTGGTCTAAATCAACAAGAAATTCCTTTACGAACCGACTTGTCAACTTGTTTCACACACTTACTGTATCTAACATTCAGTATGAAAAACAAGAAAATAACCATTCTTTCTGTATAGTGATGATCTAAGTCTGATCATGCCAATATATTATAAGAAAGCTTCTATAGAGGTTCTTATTCAGGGTCACCAATTATAGAGGTTCTATATCTATAAATAATTATTAAAATCTCGACTTTTAAAATAAGTATATTGATGATAAAAATAAAATTTTAAAATAACATTTTATCAAAATAAATATTCGTTATTATTGTTAATCTGTTGTTTTTTTTATTATTCTTTTTTATCTATAGAAACAGAGTTTTTCTTAATATGTAGGTAAGTACGCTACATATTACACCTCCCTGCAAAATAAAAATCAACCCACCAAAGTATCAATATTAAAACGGACTTTTTTAAAGTAAGAAGTAAGAAGTAAGAAGGTAGATTGACATCATTTAACAAATATGCAGGTTTAACTCTGTTTAAAGATACAGTATAATCTTGTCCACGTTTAAGGACCGTTGTAATTTTGTTTGTTCTAGAAAGAACTTTAAAAGGTCCTTCATACCAAGGAGACAAGGTTAGTTTAAGTCTACCTTTCCGAATGAAAACAAACTTACAATCTTTAATGTGACTGACAAATGTATTTCGAAAATGATCTCATTTAGGATTTGTGAATTGTAAGTTATTAAAATATTTTTGTAATTTGCTAATAAATAATGGTAGTTTACTATCAGAATGTGATTTAATAAAATATTCACCTGGAAGACGTAAAGTTTGGCCATAGACAAGTTCTGCAGATGAACAAAGTAAATCATCTTTAGGCATTGCCCGTAAACCGAATAAAATAATTGGTAATTCATCAAACCAATGAACTGAGTTAGCTTAGGCGATTAATGCAGTCTTAAAGGTTCTGTGAAATCTTTCTATCATGCCATTGGATTCTGGGCAAAATGAAGTTGTGTGAATTCGGTGAAATCCTAAAAATTTTGAAAATTCACGGAAAAGATTTGATTCGAACTGAACTCCCCGATCTGCTGTGACACGAACCGGAATGCCAAAGCGACAGATATTATTTCGAAATAAAGTTTTAGCAACAGTTTCTGCAGTAATGTCTGATAAAGGGTAAGCTTCTGGCCAACGAGTGAAACGGTCAATAACTGTTAGTATGTAAGAAAAACCATGTGAAGGTGGTAATGGTCCAACAAGATCAATATGGATATGCTCGAATCTACCCTTGGGAACTTCGACATTACCAATTTTAGTTTTGGTATGCTTATATATTTTAGAAGTTTGACAATTTAAGCAAGTTTTGGTCCACAAGGTGCAATCGGTGTTCATCCTTGGCCAGAAATACAGCTCCGGTGATAACCAAAAAACATAACTTGTTGGATTGATCGTAAACGAAGAGGCGACACATGTTGCCGATTATAGTAGTGTCTGGTGTTAGGGCACTAAAATTTATTCGTTTTTTTGACGTTGAAGGGTATTGTGACATTTGAGAACGATTTTTGTTGTAAATGCACCAAGTGCCTGAGCATTTAAAAGCTCGATCCTTATATAACTGATGATAATAACAAAAAGTATTATTAGAAGGATCGTAAAAACTAGGATTGGGGGAGCGAGATGATGAGTGGTTGTTTGAACGAGATCGATTCCTGGAATTTCGACAATTTTGACAATAATTACTGGTAGTAAAAGGAGTTGAGCAAACTGGAGGAGGAATCGTTAATGGATACATTGGGGTAGTCTGTAGTGCAGACATCTGTGATTCAAGTCTTGTTCTGATTCAAAGTAGTTTGAAAATTCGCAGAAAAAGTATTAAATTGGATTAATAAATTCGATAAAATATAGTTATATGTAGCCTGGTCGAGCATTATTGAGTTCAAACTTATTAAATTATATAGAGTGAATATGAATATAATGGTTGAATTTTTAATAATTATAATTGTCGTAATTTAGAAATAAAGATTAATAAGATATTTGAGTATATATTGATATCTTGATTTGATGATCAAAAGAGCAGGGAGAATAATAGTAGGCACTTACCTACAGGTTTACAATATAAATAATATGCACATAGATCGGATTAGATATGGAGTTGTCTCTTATCCTTCTTGCTTTTATTGTCTAAGTAATATAATTGAATTTTTGGGAAAATTTAAAGGGTCATCAATTATTGTCCTTGGAATCTGGAATTTTTCTGGTAAAATTGTTGACATCGATGATCATTTTATTTTATATTAATATTATAAATATTATTTTGAAGTGGCGTTGAATTTGTGTGGTCAGCAATCAATTGAGGTTCTTCGTTTAAATCTGAAGCGACCAATTTGTGGAGCTTGTAGAAATTCCAAATTAAGGAGTCTGGAAGTTGTTCAATAAATGTTCAGAGTTGGAATCACCATTTACAGAGGTTAATATTTTAGGGTATTCTTATTCGGGGTCACTAATTATAGAGGTTCTATATTTATAAATAGTTATTAAAATCTCGACTTTTAAAATAAGTATATTGATGATAAAAATAACATTTTAAAATAACATTTCATAAAAATAAACATTCGTTATTATTGTTAATCTGTTGTTTTTTTGTTATTCTTTTTTATCTATAGAAACAGAGTTTTTCTTAATATGTAGGTAAGTACGCTACATCGTCCTTACGAGGTATTCTCTTTAGTATTTCTAGCCCTACCTAGAAGATGCTCCATTATAATCAAACATAGTCGGAGAGCAGCCAATCTGTAGGAAGCATTTTAAAAGTAGTCTATACAACTCGCGAACATCCACCTAAAAAATAGACGATATTATGTAAAATGACCTTCTAGATTTGATTTTTGAGTTCGCCCGTTAATTTGAGATTGCCAAATCGGTCAATTCGCAAATTTTTTGAAAAATTTTAAAATTATGTGTTAATTTTTGTTTTGCACATAACACATCATATCTTTTTTATTTTAATTCCGATTTAGACCAATATTTTACACATTATCCCTCCAATATTCTTGGACAATCTGAAGGCAAAGAATATAGTGTAACTAATAATGTAGTGCCTAAAAAAAATATAATTACCCTCTATTGTCGCCGTTTTTTAAAATTTGCATTGAAAAATACCCGATCGAGGTAACTTTTTTATTTTTAAAGAGAGAGTTATAGTATAAACGAGAAAAATGTTCCATATACTGTAAACAAACTTTTTTATACAGAGACATTTTTGAAATTCGGCACATGTAACGAGATGACGCTGTTGAATGCGGCCGCGCAACTAGTCCGCATTAATTTAAAGCATAACTTCTGTTCACGTCGCCCATCTGTGGTGTCGTTTAAGCGATCAAGTGAGTCTATGGATTATTTAGTTTCTATTTGCAATTAAATGTTATAAAACTATGTAGATAATCTCGAAACATACACATTAAAAAATACGTTTTAATTAATTATAGCAGCAAGTGGGTACTAAAGAATACATTTTCCTTCGCATAAACAACTTATGTTACATTGCACGCTTGCTTTGCTACACTTGCAGCTTGTAGTAGGTACAGTTATATGATTTACATTTACAAAATGGAGTTAACTCAATAAAATTCTATTTTGGGCTTTTTGAAATCATCTTTGCAAATAAGATTTCCTCCTTTAGGTATGTACCTTCCAAAATCTAAAACATTTGGAAGTCTGGGCTTAATTTGGTAGGCTGTCTTGTAAATAGCACATTACAGAAATGTCCTTTTTACTTGTATTCTCTGTATTAGAATTTACAATTTCTAATTTTCTTTTATAAGCAGTTCGGGTATACGATCTTCTACATTGTGCATGGTAAACTGGATTTAGTGATAAAAATAAAGCTTTCTGTTCTAAATATTGTTTTAGAGCCACAAAAATGTCATCGGATTTTTCGGACGCTGCTTGCAATAAATAGTGGAATGCATCTGCTGTGACAGCTTGAACTGTTTCACAACTGCTTCTCTGGCACAAAATACATTGTTCAAAACTTAATTGTCGATACATATTCTCTATATTATAACACTCTATTGCTTATATGAAAAAAAGTAACTACTTATTATACTCTTCGCAAATACGAAAACGAAGAGTATATTGCATTTGATCGGTACATTTCTAAAACCGTAAATATCGCTCGCAGACAAAAAATTTTCATACCATTGTGTTAGTGAACGAATTCTGAACAACGTTCAAAATGTCCGTCTGTCCGTCCGTCACTTTTCTTGTAAGCACGATAACCCAAGAAAGAAAATTCCGATTGTACTGAAATTTGGACAGTAAATTAGTGTTAGCTAGAGGAAGAACCCCATTTTTGAACAAAATCGATCGGTAAATAAAAATGTTATTAATGACTTAAGATTGGATTTTTTTTTTTTGATTTTTATGTTTTCATAATTGAATAGAAATCTAGTGGAATGATATTTCACTTTAACATCTAAATATTTATATATTTTACAAATATTCATTTCATAATGTAATATACAATTTTAGCTCGTGTCTTATAATGTAAAAATTTACATTTTTTTACGTGTATGGTGGTGGTGTAGTTCTTACCCTTTTGACTCTGAATCCAAGAGTCCCGCGACGTGGTTGTACGGTCGGCTCTGAACCGGATTTCGATTCAGGCGCATTCTTGTACACTCAAAATGTAATAAATGTTTTTGAATTGAAAAATTGAATCCAAGAGTCCCGGGTTTGAAACCCAAATGGGGTTTGGTATACTTTTTTTTTATATTTACTTAATTTCACACTGAGTCTTTTACCAACTAAGTTCTTACTATAAAATTAAAAATGTATAAAAGTAACATTATTTACAAAAAACTGCGAAGAGTATCCTATAGCATGTATAACAATTATATAAAAATCCAGTGAACAGGCGAAGAGTACGTTTTTAGCTTGTTTCCTTTGATTTCCTATCCGAGTAATTATAATTTATTATGCCAAACTATGTGTTTATAACGCACTAAATATAAGGACTGAGACAAAAAGCACTTTCAACGTAACATAAATGGACACTAGAAAATAATAATCACCCGGCACTTGCCTGCGTTTAGCTCTAGGTGCGATTGCGGCCGATTCATAGCGCGCATTTGTTCGGACGCTGAAACAATCAATAAATATTTCGATCAGGGAGCAAAATTTCCAAAAAAATTTCTTATAAAAGATTTTATTTAGTTCATTCGGAACATTTTCTTCGGTTATAGTAGGCACCTAACTTTAAAAATAAAAAAGATACCTCGATCGGACATTTTACTCTGCAAGATTTTGCGTGAAAGAAAAGTTGTTATTTTTTTTGCCAGCTAATTATTTTTTAGGTAAAGTTTTTTACTTTCAACATATCAAAGAATAGTTGGAGAATATTATGTAAAAAATTTAAATTATTCTGAAGTAAAATAAAAAATATATGACGTGTTATATGAAAAACAAAAAATAACACATAATTTTAATTTTTTTTTAGAAAATTGCCAATTTGGTCATTTTGGCAATCTCATATCAGTGGGCGAATTCAGAAATCAAGTTTAGTAGGTTATTTTACATCAGATTACCTATTTTTTAGGTGGGTGTTCGCGAGTTGTATAGAGGGGCTAGTCTTCCACTAACATTAGTTACATTTCAAACCCAAAAACTACTAAAAAGCACAAAAAAATAGGTACAAAATTTCACTCATATGTTTTAATAAATAAAATATTTCCTTCTACTTTCGACTGATTAAATCCCTCTAAAAATTGTACAACTTTTTTCATTCTCTTTAGAACTCATCAGGAGATATTCAATTCGAAACAAAATTACTATTAAAAAATAATAAAAAAATATTTTCATGTAAGAATCTGACAGGAGAGCATTTATTTACTTGACAGATATATATAAAAATAAAAAAGAATCATTCTTTTAGGGCCCCATAGCTCGTCTAGTTTTTAAAAATATATATCTTGTATTTCTGCTTATATTATTGTTAAAAAAGGAAACCATTCGTTCCCTTCATTTACCATTGATCTAAATCTCATCAAGCTAGAATATCAACAAGACGTTCCCTTACGAACCGAATTGTCAACTTTTTCATACACTTACTAAGTCTAACATTAAGTATGAAAAACAAGAAAATAACCATTCTTTCCATATACTGATGATTTAAGTCTGATCATGCCAATAAGAAGCCTTCCTTTATACCTCGTAAGGTAACATTTATATAGTATAGTTTTATCTTTTGTCATGGTAACAAGATCTATGGCACCTACTACTAGAAAAATGGTACGATTATTTTTTTTCCACGACTATTGAATAATTCATTAATTAGGTACATATGCACATAAAATAAAAAAGTGCTCTGTTCCTGGAACTTCATCGGGCGAGTTGATATAACCACTTACGATAAAGTAATGAAACAAGGGAATTTGTTTGTTGGATATGACTTTTGTAAAATATTTGACGCTATTGAACTAAAGCGTTGTTATACAGGTTGTGGGTTTCATCATTTTGCCAGTCATTGCTATGCGGAGAAACACGTGTGTCCGAGGTGTGCTTACCATCCGGCATTAACAATCTGCATTGAATATAAAGGTAAATTTAAAAATTTTCCGATACAAAATAACATGGACCTTAACTTTAAAAAAGCAAGTTTTCATAACCTTTACAATGAATTGCTACAGGTTGATTGGAGTTCCATTTCAAATCATGTTGATGTGAACATGGCTACGACTGAATTTTACACTATACTAAATAACTTAGTATCCAGACATGTCCCTCGAAAGAAAGTATGCGCACGCGTATATCCTGTGTGGTTCAACAAACAATTAATAATTAAATTAAAAAACAAAGATAAGGCTCGAAAAAAGTATAAAAAGTCAAATAATATAGTGGACTATAATACATTCAAAAAATTAAGAGCAGAATTTAAAACTGAGAATGAGGAGGCCTTATAAACGTTACACAAGCAAATTAGAAAATGACTTAAAATTAAATCCAAATAACTTTTGGTCTTTTTTAAATTCTAAGAAAGGCAACTCATCTATACCGCTCAACATGAAATACAACGACAGTAACTTAGAAGACCCTCAACAGATCGTTTCAGCTTTTGCAGATTTCTTCTCAAAATCATTCTCTACTTCTAACACGCCCCCATTGCTCAAAGAATTCTGGAATCACCCTATCTAATGCTATTTTGCAGCTAAAAAGTTCAGAAGATGACGTAATTAAATCATCAAAAAAACTAAAATCAAATATGACCATGGATCGCGACAACATACCATCTTTTACGCGACTGTGCCCCAGTTTTTGCTGCTCAGTTATGCGCCATTTTTAATTTAGTTATTAAAACATCTGTATTTCCCGATATGTGGAAATTATCAAAAGTTGTACTTGTTTTCAAAAAAGGTGGTAGAGATGACGTAACGAACTACAGACAAATTGCCATTATTTATAATTTTAGTAAAGTATTTGAGATTTTACTATATGATTCTATTTACTGTCACGTTGACAATATCCTCATACCGAAACAGCACGGATTTATCACTGGGAGATCCACGGTTTCAAATCTGGTGGTCAAAACGCAATTCATCACCGAGGTCCTGGATAGCGGAGGCCAAGTGGACGTAATCTAATTTCTCCAAGGCCTTCGACATGCTGGATCATGCCTTAGTAAAATGTAAATTAGAAACTATGGGTATCTCTGCCGATCTCTTAAATATTATTAACTCCTATCTTTCAAATAGGTGGCAATATGTTCAAGTTAGGGGCCATAAATCCGATCTTTTTTTTACAGACTGCAGGCGTACCCCAGGGCTCCATTCTTGATCCATTATTTTTCGTTATTTTCAGTAATGATATTTCAAGCAAGCTAAATATTAAATATCTCTTGTACGCTGACGATGTTAAGATCTTCTGCCAAATAAACTCCGCTGCCGACTGTGCAATGTTGCAAAATAATCTGAACGAAATTAACAACTGGTGTAAAGCAAACAAGCTAAAAACGTACTCTTCGCCAATTTACTGAGCTTTTTATATAATTGTTACACATTCTATAGGATACTCTTCGCAGTTTTCTTGTAAATAATGTTAGTTTCTGGACATCCTAAATTTTGTGATACCATCTTTGTTGTGAAAAAAATTATATGAAAAAAAAAAATGAAAAAAAAAATCCAACTTGTGTGGGATTCGAACACACGATCTTTGGATTGCAAGGCAAAAGTTTATGGGGATAACATTTCGCAAGCTTTCTATTTAAGTACAAGCGACAAAAATTAATTAATATATTTTTTTAAATTAAATGATTAATAACTTTTTTATTTACTGATAGATTTTCTCCAAAAACAATAGGGTTCTTCCTCTAGCTACCACTAACTTACTTTCCAAATTTCAATACAATCGGACTTTTCTTTCTGAAGTTATCGTGCTTACAAGAAACGTGACGGACGGACGAACGGACAGACGGACATTTTGAAAGTCGTTCAGAATTCGTTCACTAACAAAATGATATGAAAATTTTTTCTCTACGAGCGATATTTACGATTTTAGAAATGTGCCGATCAAATACAATATACTCTTCGGTTTTGCGAAGAGTATAATAATATGTTTCTAAATGCCAGTAAATGCTATATCATGTCTTGCTCTCGTAAGAACATCATATTCAAACATGATTAAAAGATTGACGATGTGTCTCTTAATAGACCCGGTGTTATCAAAGATCTTGGGGTAATTTTCGATTCATTTCTCACGTAAACTCGACGGTTGCATCATCTTTTAAAGTGTTAGGATTTGCTTTGCAGAACATGAAAGATTTCAACAACATGCACACATGTGAATTATTATACTACTCCTTAGTACGGTCAAAGCTGGAATACGCCTCTATTATATGGTACCCCATTTATAATACGCATATTTCTGTCCTAGAAAACGTACAACGTCGTTTCTTAAAAAACTTGCATTTTCAAACATGTATATACCCACACCGAGGATATCCCCAAGCTGATCTCTTGGCAATATTTAACGTTGATAGTCTCGCAAAAAGAAGAAATATTTACTCTATCATATTTCTATATAAAATTATTCACAACATAATCAAATCTGAAGATCTCATAAACAGCATTTATTATCACGTACCTCGCATCTCATCACGACAAACTCAAACTTTTTCCCTACCAATTCCAAGAACTAATATACTCACTCAAGCTCCCTTTATCAAATGTTTAATAATTATAATCAAGTAGATAATCAATTAGATATTTTTCAAACCAGCATTGGCCGTATCAAGAAACTGTAAAAATTATGTATATAGGTCATATGAGGTGCATTATAAATTGATCCATTATTTATAATATTTTTGAATATAATGTGTTATATAAACTGTCCCATACCAAATGCTCCCAAAATCTTCAAAATATTTTTTTATTTCCTGTTGTTTGTTATTACAATCGTCTGGTTTACGACTTCAAACCTCTATGTAAGTGGATTACTCACTCACTTGTACTTTTGAGTAGCCGGAGTATATGTTGGTTTTTCTCTTTTTTTTTTAATATGTAAAATGTGTCATAATTACCCAATAAACAAATTTGTTTTATAATTGATATTTCTACAGCAGTTTCGTTTTATTGCTGTTTTATTACAGTTATAAAATTGCAATGATACAAAATAATAGTATAACATTTAAATTTTGCTTATTGGGTAGTGCGTACAGTTTGTGTATATTTTGTATTGTAAAAATGTGTTAAACTGTATAACTTTTGTAATCGCCCTTATCCTGTAAGTGGAACCTGTTCTGTAGGATATTGTAACGTAAATAAACAAACAAAATAAATAAATAATATATTTGCATACATGGTTTTCTAGAAAATGGCGGAGGATTCGGTGATGAAGTTTAAGTTTTATATATTTATATTTTATATTACATTTTATGTTTATGTTTATATTTAGATGTATATAGTCACAAACCTATAATTACCTTACAACTCATATACCTACGCTCCTAAAATTAATATAAAAAAATGTAATAAATAGATGCTGGTGAGATGGTATAAGAAAACAGACAAAATTTTTTTTGTGTCGTACCATCTCTGCTACTCGCCATTTATATTAGAATATTTAATTTTTCTGCATTATAGTATTATAATTTATTTTTATTTCTTTTACATATGTATACTTTTATATTTTTGTGTGTACTATATTTTTTTGGCAAATAAATAATTATTATTATTACACAGGCACACCACACTCAAAAAAAAATGGTGTGTTTCTGGGACTCCATTGGGCAGCCCCTATAAATTTCGACGTGCTGAATACGAATCAGGTGTTCATTTAGCTCCATCACCCACTAGTTTTTAGTAAAAAGAATGGTGGGTGATGGAGTTAAACAGATACCTGACTCGTGTTCCAGGAAGAGACCACTTTTTTATTTTGTTTGACAGTGTTATCGATACGTTTTTATCTCGCCATTTGTCACAGTCACTATTTTCTTCAAATTTAACTTAAAGCGCAACTCCCTGTTGAGTAGTCGTAGAAAAAGTATAGTATTCTACTCACGTATAATAGCTATAACTCACTCGAATGAAGTCGACATCCTCTTGATAGCCGTCATTACACGTTTGTTGAATAATGTACTATCACTTGAGTGGTGAAAATCCTTTCAACAATTCATTTAAGTTAGTTTTAATTATTATTTTTTTAATTTCAAATAAATTTTCTTCATAGACTACTAAATTTTTCATATTTTACAATAGTAACTAATTTTTTCTGATATTGTGATGAAAAGGGAATTAAGAGCACTATTGATATATCAAAAAATCTAAAATGGCGCCCATAAGAAAACCAAAGTCAGTAGCACAACTCAAAAACAAATGACGATAGAAATTAAGGGTCATAACAATGTCCTTATTAAAATATTACCAGTCATAAAATTAGGTGAAGATACGGTAAATTTTTTAAAATGCATCTTTTCAGTTTTTTCAAAGTATCTCGAAAATGGAGATAGCTAAGGCAGATTTAAAAAGGTCATCGAAAAGGTCATACAATTTTTAAATAATGTGCCAGATTTAACAGTTTCTCTATTTCTAATAATAACTGAGATAGCAATGAATGTACTCCAAATTTGTGACACAGTGTATAAGTTATTCTTGTAATACCCATTATGTTTTATATCAAGAGAATTATTTGAGAAGTTTGCTTCCTCAAAAACATGTAGGCGATGTTGTCTCTGGATAAAGAAGGTTTTCATATTATGGGATCCTTAGTTCAATACGTCGTAAGAAAATAAGCTCGAAAAATAATAATATAAAATATATAAGAAATCGACAAAAGCTTTGGACCTGAGCACATTAAAGTTCTTTATAAAGGTATATTTGATGATTGTTATGCCCACGTCTTTATTGCTGAAAATGGTATAAAGCCGTTTGTATCGTATTGTTCAGTTTAAATGACGCTATAATTTTAACAAGTGAAATAAACTTAGTAGACCAGTCGTCAAGTCACAAAAATTCCAGAAATTGTTTTGATTGGTTCTCTAATGATGAATGTTTAACCAGATTAAGGTACCAATATACAGAAAGTAGATAATTTCATATTAGATAAAAAAAAGTGTGAATAACTGAATTTAAATAAATGATTTAAGTATTTTTAATATATTTTTTTTTGCTTTAAAATGCTAAGAATTCTATCATGTAATTCAATACTTCGTCAGTATTAGCTAGAGGTGTAGTTGTTTTGATTGGTTCTCCAATAATGATTGTTTTAAAGTATTTACCTAACTAGTATATTAGCGTGCCCAGATTAGGGCAACGATAATACAGAAAGTAGGCAATAATTTTATAATAAACAAAAAAAGTGTGTAAGTTGTGACTTGCTTAATACCTAAATACCTTTTCATCCAATCATGATGAAAGCAAATAAATATAAAATAATTAATTGTAAAAATAAATCAAGAATAGGCTTATAAATAACACAGGCCCACAAAAAAAGTGGTCTGCGCGGGGGTACAGACCATACCCATCCCTTATATTTGGAGCCGCTGAACACGAATATGACATTAGTTTTTCCCCAGCACCTCAGGTTTTTTTTAACAGCAAAAAAGTGTGTTGTACCGTAATATTGCTTACCCATCTCATTTAAATCAGACTCCAAAAGTAATTCAACTTTAAAACTTCAACCTAATAACATTGTGGTACTTCAGTATTGACCAAATAACTCAAAGAAACCGTAAAACCCCATAACTTCTTAACCCCATAACCCCCCAACCTCAAAACCCTGGGAATCTGATGAAAATAGTGAGAGATTTTGAGTAATGAGTTGTGACCTCGGATATTTGTGCTTGAGTGTCATACTTCCATAACTTCATGACCCCATGACCGCAGCATCCCATAACCCCGTAACCAACTCAACTCTGAAGATCCAACGGAAAAAATAAAGATTCTAAGTAGGGGATTTCGTGCCATGGTGACATTAGGATCTTGGAATCAAGTACCCTATGGCCGCCATAACTCTTCAAAGGCAATCTATCTATCCTCATAACCCCATAACACTGAGGATTCAATGAAAAAAGTAGGAGGTTCTCGATTGGGGAATCAATTAGATTGTGCCTCGGAACCTTGTTACCTTGTTACCAAGTAAGCCTATTAGAGCAGCAACTCTTCTACTACATAATCCAGTAACCCCTGCATAACTCTGGGAATATAATAGAAGAATGTGAAGAATCTGAACGGGGGAATTCATGAGATTGTATTCTTGCAATCTTGAAATCGAGTAGTTAGCTCTTGAACAGCAAAACTTTTAGCCGTATAACTCCGTGATTCTAGGTATTCAATAAAAGCAAATTAGGGAATCTTATTAATTGACGGTGAGAGGTAAACTCTCATATGGTCAGATGCTACTAGGCGTCGGACATAATCACATATGTCTCTGTGGCAAGTACCAAAAGCGGCGACTTCTAGCCTTAGTGTACCATACTCACTGTTTATGAAATAGGATTTGAAGAAGACAACTACTCAGCGGGCAAATATCCCGACCTGCATTGAATTATACTTTCAAATCGTGATCAGTAACCAACTATCATTTGTCAATTCCTAACCAGACATAGAACGCTTTCGAACTTATTATGTTCTCCTCAGTATGCCATGTCATGTAACAGACAAATGATAGTGGTCAACTTCCTAGTCTTATACAAACTAACGCAAATGCTACTATATGTCGGACATAATCACATATGTCTCTGCGGCGTATAGCAACTTGCAAAGCAAGTACCAAGAGCGGCGACTTTTAACTTTAGTGGACTATACTCACTGTTTATGAAATAGGATCTATGGCATACTGAGGAGAACATAATAAGTTCGAAACCGGTCTATGACTGGTTAGGAATTGACAAATGATAGTTGGTTACTGATCACGATTTGAAAGTATAATTCAATACAGGTCGGGGTATTTGCCCGCTGAGTAGTTGTTTCCTTCAAATCCTATTTCATAAACAGTGAGTATAGTCCACTAAGTCTAGAGGTCGCTGCTCCTGGTTCTTGCTTTGCAAGTCGCTATACGCCACAGAGACATGTGATTATGTCCGACGTATAGTAGCATCTGACCATATGAGAGTTTACCTCTCACCGTCACTTCATTTGCGTTAGTTTGTATAAGACTAGCAAGTTGACACCTATCATTTTTCTGTTCCATGACCTATGGCGTACTGAGGAGAACATAATAAGTTCGAAACCGGTCTATGTCTGGTTAGGAACTGACAAATGATAGTTGGTTACTGATTATGATTTGAAGGTATAATTCAATTCGGGTCGGGGTATTTGCCCGCTGAGTAGTTGTTTCCTTCAAATTAGGGCAACAATATATAGTAGGTACAGTAGGTAATTTCATAATGAATAAAAAAGTGTGTAAGTTGTGATTTGCTTAATACCTAAATAATATTCTGAAATTATATTATATTGTTTACAAACCATGTTTTTGTATGATTGGCCTGTGTAAATACTTCTGTATAATGCACCATTAAATTATTTATTTACTTACTTACTTACCTTAGCCAGGGTTCGACCCCCTTGGTTTCAGGTCTTTAGACTTTTACAACCATTTTTTTCTTGATTTACACTCTTACATTGCCAAATGTTTTATGGTATGCTATTCGTACTTTACGTTTGAATACATTTCTGCGACGTTTCGCAAGTAAAGTCGCGGCCCAGGCTCCCCATTTGCTTTTATTAAATAACTTTTGTAACAGTCTCGTAAGAAAGAAAAAACCGCTGCCCAAGGAATCACTACTTCCACATCCAGATTTTCTATCCAAGTCACTCACAACGAAAAAACTTTGTATGTGGAAATAATTGTTTATGGAATTTTAATAATGTAATATTTGAAATCCTTCGCCCCAAAAACCCATAAAACGATACCCCACATCGGTAGTGGGGTGGGGGTGGTGATAGGGGGTGGTAGTGGGGGTGGATGAAGTAAAAAAATATTTTGAGGTTTCTGGTTCTTGTACACACACTAAATCACAATTTTTTTTCATCCCCTATAATAATGAGGTGGGGGTGGTAATGGGGGTGGTTAATGCCAAAATTTTTTTTGAGACCTTGGCTTCTCTTGTATATACTAAATACCAATTTTATGGACTCTTACCCGCTTGATTTACCTATTTATCCCAAATTTACCCCAATTTACCTGCCAACTCTTCGACGGAACAAGATGAAAATATAATCTAGTTCTAGATCTCGTTAAAGTACATATGTGTACCAAATTTCAAGTCAATATGTCAAACGGTTCCAGAGTAAACATGCGCACAAAAAAAGTTACAGACCGACAGACAGGCAGACACAGACCGACAGACAGAAATTTTTTTTTCGCTCAAATTTAAAATCTCGACGTTTCATGACATTCTTAGCCTATTTGAACAATAAAAATTTTTGAAAATTTTTTTGTCGTTACTATACTTCCACTGGATGTGGAAGTAATTACATCATTGAGTTAGACATTGAATTTTTAACAATTTCGGTCCGTTGACCCGTCACGTTTCCTCTAAGTACAATAACTTAGGAAAGAAAAGCCCGATTGTATTGAAATTTGGACACTAAGTAGAGAACCTTACTGTTTTTGAAAAAAATGATTGATAAATATAAAAGTTATGAGACATTTTTATAAATAAAAACACATGAAGAATGTTGTAACCTTCGCTAAGATTCTATAAACACAAAACACTACATAATAAACTAATGAGCGTTTCGCTAATCAAGATGCCATCATCTGGAGATAACTAAAATTACAAAAATAGCAATAATACCTACAAGAAATAATGCAGAGTATATTACTGAATGTGCAGAAATTATATAGAAAATTCAATAATTCTGAAAAGAGTAGTTTTATTCACGTACCTATTTTGTTAATTCCTATTTGTTCATGCTGTTTTTCCCTCATGGCTAGACGGCTAGTTATTTGGCTTATATGGGAAAACTACAAAAACCCATTTAATATTTATCATACATGAAACTGTGGTTTATCATTTCTGTACTCCTGATAGCAGTGTTTTGATTTTTTAACGGATATCGGCAAGAGGAGGTGATGGAATAAATATAGATAGGTCTGAATATCACTTTGTGTAACGTCAGTTTAATGTCCATAGTGAGTTTACTACGTGTTTATTTGTTTATTAATGGGTATAGTTTGTTCATCATTGCCTACATCTTGACAACTGTCTGTATTATGTAAGGGTTGAAACGTTCATTCATACCTTATCAATATTTTAAAGTAAAATTGACATATCACCTGTAAGAAATTTGATAGAAACACAGTACATTGTATTTTTATCTTGTACATATTCGTATTTTTATACGTTTAATCAAGTACTTCAGTAACATTTTGCTGTAAAATTATAAAAATCGCTGCCCAAGGAGTCACTACTTCCACATCCAGATTTTCTGCCCAAGTCTCTCACAACGAAAAAAATTTTGTATGTTTAAATAATTGTTTATGGGACTTTAATAATATAATATTTGAAATCGCCTATCTCAAAAACAAATAAAACAATATGCCACATCGGTAGTGTAGGTGGGGGTGGTGGTAGTGGTGTGGTCGTGGAGGTGAGTGAAGTAAAAAAAAAAATGAGGCCTTAGGTTCTTGTATACATAATTTTATTTTTTTCACCCTCTTTAATAATGGGGTGGGGGTGATAATGAGGGTGGCTAATGCCAAAAGACCTTAACTTCTCTTATATATACTAAATACCAATTTTATGAACTCTTACTTGCTTGATTTACCTATTTACCTCCCATTTACCCCATTTATCCCCAACCCTTCAACGGAATGAGATCAGAATATAATCTAGTTTTAGATCTCGTTAAAATACATGCGTGTACCAAATTGAAAGTCAATATCTTACATGGTTCCAGAGTAATCGTGCGCACAAAAAAAGTTACAGACACAGAATTTTTTTTTTGCTCAAACTTAAAATCTCGACGTTTCATGACATTCTAAGCCTAGTAGATATGCTTCTAGAGGGCAGAATATTTACTAGTGAAATATTTTGTCGAACTCCTCTATATGTTTCCTTAAATATATAAGGAATAAGAAACCAGACTGCAACCAACAGCTATTCTCCGGACTAATGCCCCGCCGAGCGCTGAATTACGAGTTACAAGCCTGGCCGCGTTAAGTACAATAACTATGTATTGCCACAAAACGCTAAGTTTCGATTGTAATAGACACCAGCCGAAAGACTTATTCCCATTCAAAGGAGCTCTCGTGCCAGCCACCCCATACCACTTGCAGACTGCAGTTTCGAGCTATTGGCTCTCGTCAGTGCAAGGTAGGTCTGAGACGGCTGTAACGAGGCATTTGTTCACTCTTGGTACATGACGAGATTTATAAAACCACGACATGCAACAAAAATGACAGGCTCCATCTAGCGGCTGATATCCATTACAATCGAAACAGCAGTAGCCCTGACATGGGCACAGTTAGTAGATATGCTTCTAGAGGGCAGAATATTTACTAGTGAAATATTTTGTCGAACTCCTCTATATGTTTCCTTAAATATATAAGGAATAAGAAACCAGACTGCAACCAACAGCTATTCTCCGGACTAATGCCCCGCCGAGCGCTCGTAATTCAGCGCTCGGCGGGGCATTAGTCCGGAGAATAGCTGTTGGTTGCAGTCTGGTTTCTTATTCCTTATATATTTAAGGAAACATATAGAGGAGTTCGACAAAATATTTCACTAGTAAATATTCTGCCCTCTAGAAGCATATCTACTAACTGTGCCCATGTCAGGGCTACTGCTGTTTCGATTGTAATGGATATCAGCCGCTAGATGGAGCCTGTCATTTTTGTTGCATGTCGTGGTTTTATAAATCTCGTCATGTACCAAGAGTGAACAAATGCCTCGTTACAGCCGTCTCAGACCTACCTTGCACTGACGAGAGCCAATAGCTCGAAACTGCAGTCTGCAAGTGGTATGGGGTGGCTGGCACGAGAGCTCCTTTGAATGGGAATAAGTCTTTCGGCTGGTGTCTATTACAATCGAAACTTAGCGTTTTGTGGCAATACATAGTTATTGTACTTAACGCGGCCAGGCTTGTAACTCGTAATTCAGCGCTCGGCGGGGCATTAGTCCGGAGAATAGCTGTTGGTTGCAGTCTGGTTTCTTATTCCTTATATATTTAAGGAAACATATAGAGGAGTTCGACAAAATATTTCACTAGTAAACATTCTAAGCCTGTTTGAACAATACAAAATTTTAAATTTTTTTGCGTTACTATACTTCCACTGGACGTGGAAGTAAAAATAATTCATTTAAAACATCAGTTTACACGCCTCTAGCAATCATCCTGTACTACGGATATAACAGTCTTTCAATAAGGAGTACTCTACCACGCTATTTTACATATGCTCCCAATTTGAAATAAAAAATTTAAGTCTAGCAGAAGTTAACATGGTTGCAAGAAATGCACACAGAAAGACACATATATTTTTATTCGATATTTAAATTCACTTTGTTATGAAACGGATTTCGGTTCAATTTTTTGTTTTGTTTGGATCTGATTAAATCAAATAGCTATAGAAATGATATTTAAATAGTAAATAAATGCTAAATAATTTATAACCTATCAAAAATGTATCTATTAGAATATTAATAATTTACAGTTATAATGTAATTCTCTTGATATCCTAAATAAATGGTTATGATTGGAAATAAGGAGCTCTGAATGGATATTATCCCTTAAATACAAGAAACACCTCACTTGGAAAACCAATTTTTTATATTATTTTTCTAAATATCTCAGTCCTCATTCTTTTTTAAACCTTTTTAAGGAGGGCATACTAATACTTGAAAATATTTAATATAAATACTTAAGGAACAATGTCCAAAAGAAAAAATAACTGATGTTAATTTCTATAATACTCAACTATTCAATATTGTAAGAATATCTATTTTTATTCTTAGAAAAAAACTTGAAAGCAATGATCGATTTTTTATCAATTAAAACTAAAATCCTAAATAAACCCAATATTTTCTTATCAGTAAGATAATTACTTCGTATGAATCAAATTATTATTAATTTGCTTACACTTTTGAGTTTCGATTTCATAATTACTTTTTTAGAGTGAACTCAAACCTTAATAAATCAAACACTCGATTATTAAATAAAATTACAACAGACCACGTATTAATTGACAAAATCAAATATTTCCAATCAGGATGTACCAGGAAAACAGAATCAGCAAAGGCAAAACCGATATCATCACCGCTATTCGTACCCTTACCAATTTCCAATAAATGTTTCTCTCAGAGAATTAGAGCTGACCCAAATTAACCTCAATATTTAATATATATAACAATATAGTAAAAGCCTTAATTAAACCGGAGTGCTCCACGAGAAGTACAGTACGCATTTCCCATACTTATTCATACGACTTATTATATACATAGAATGAGGTCTTCAAGTTCGAGGACGGTTGGATTATCAGAGCTCCACTGAATGACATGTAGCCGTACCTATCAATATTGCCAATAGAATTTTCCAATCAAATATTGCCGATTACCAATCAGTCCAAAGCAGGATAGCAGCAGAACGAGGAGGAATCCTATCGGGAATACGGGAAAATTCAGCAGGAACGCGGAATATCCACAGGAGTCAATAACGCTATCGATCAGTGGCGCACCCTGCAGGTCAGGTAACCAATAAAAGTGCGGATCTACTGCATTCTGCAGAAATATCGCATACTTTATAGAAGCAAAGTCAACCAGTTCGAAGAGGACTTCGTTTTTCTCCAATTATTATAGTCTGTAAACTTTACTTATTATAATCATTTCACGTAATAGATTTTTTAAAAAAGCAGATTTGACGCCGCACACAGATATATAAACTAGTAACAATGTTTGCTTTTTTGTTCCAATAAATAAAATTATTTGGACATTTCATTTTATATTCATCTAAAGAATTTATAAGTAGTTTATGCAGTAAATGGAGAAAGTGGTGGAAATATTCTGATTACGGCTATTACAACATTTTTACGCGATCATTAATAGCCAAAAAATATTTATCTTCTTAAACGTTGCTAAAAGTCGCATTAGCAATGGAAAAAATTCAGCAGCTCAAAGCAATTTATATTTAAATTTTGCCTAAATACTCATAATTAGTTTTCCAGAAAAGTAATAGTTTTGTCTGGTATTTGTACAGAGCTTCTAGGGATAACTATAAATTACTACACATTGCAATCCAGAAGGATTTGGTGGATTCAGAAACTCCACAGCACAGTTTCATTATTTAAAACTGAGTTAACAAATCTCTCGGAGATAGTATTAAGAAGAATATTTTTCAATTCAGTCGCATTATAATTATTTTCTCGGTCTCGCAACCGATAGACCAATTTGTTCTTCGCTATTATAATCACCAACGTTTTTAACAGTTGTGGCTAGGCGCGCAGAAATCTTAATTTTGCTTTCAGTTTCTATTATACAACTACCCTCTATTTTCAGCAACAAATCTGTAAATTAACAAGCCTTAATTTACCTTTTAAGCAAGGACATACACCTAAATTTATTTCGATTCGGTTATGGTTATCTAAAGCATACTATTTTCGGTTTTCGATTACGGTTTCTACATTTCTACAATAATGGAGTAAAAATAACATTCTTAGCATTTTTTGACATAAGAGAATGACTGACATTAATGATTGTTTCTAATCATGGCTAATTTGGTAAAATGTTTACTAACAATTCTTGAATTTCTAAGAAAATCGCAAATAATTCAAAAAGTCGTAAGTTAAACCCCTACAATATCTACATGAGAATAGGGGGAATTTCATTTTACATAATTTATTGCAAAAAAATACAAGGTGCTCCATTTGACTTAACCAAGTTTTAGCGGTTTGAAGTTGACAAAATGTAACGTAAAAAACTGAACACTTGGTATATTGCTATTGAATTTTTGTTAAACTGCAGAGCGTAGCTCACATTATGGTCTTTCTGCATGCCAAAAAGCAATTGAGGATCTTTTACGCGAAAAAAAGTATAAAGGTTATTGCAAACCGTTACACCCGTCAATTTTTTTATAAAATGTCAAATATCTCTGAAACGGATGGGTCTAGGAATGTTTCGCTCTTTTCGAAAACTTTAAAATCTATAGAGTGTTCCATTTAAAATAAGCAAGTTGGTATCGACTTCCGGTATAAGTGGAAGTGCCAAATGTTTCCAATTATTTCCTTCGGATTGACCATTCAAAAGAATTAAAAAGTTATAATAGAGGTGCTTACATTTTAAGTGGGTCACACTGTATGAAAATGTGCGATTTTTACAAGGTTTTAGCACTCTTTTAGTGATGCTATCTCTCTACGCTACAACCTAAAACATCTGAAATGCTAAATAATCCCTTATTATGATCGTAGTTTTTCTGGCGTCGCGCCGTGAAAATCCCGAGTTCGATGCCCGGCGCCTCCACCAAATGTTAGACTTAGTTATCCACAACAAAACTAGAAAGTGTTTACAAAACAATTTTTAGATAAAATAAAATTCTTGCTTCTAATCCACTGTGATTTTAGGTTCATTTTTAATAATAATTTTTTGATTTATTTATTTTCATAACTAAAATAATAATATATAATAATAAACTAAAATCTTAAAGAATGCAAGAGAAAATAGAGAAAATAGAGAAAAAGATATAATTCCTAATTTTTATTCTATACAAATACTTGTCCCTCCTGATTTAAACCAGCTATTTACAAAATTATTAAATTTATGTATATTGGTATGATTCTATACACATTTAGGTAACCTGTTGTATTATATTTAATACCGACTTAGCCAAAGCACTTTTGTCCTATGTTTCCTGTATGTTTTTAAATTTCTAGTGCATTTAGTATTGTAATCATGGGAAACCTATGCGGAATCATTCCTAATTTTATATTGATGAATTAGGCAACTGTAATAAAATAAGACAATTGTCTAATGATAAACACATTGAAACTCTGAAACAAAGTTTTTGACAGGAAACAACACATCTACACATCCATGCATTATTTTAATTACACGTTTCTGGATACTTAAACCAAGCAACGAATGATTATAGAGGAAATTTTAGGGACAGAAAATTTGACTTCGGAACATTGTTTGGACTAGTCTGGGGATGAACATATCAAAAGTCCCCACTCCTAGGTGGTGAGCGGGAGGCATGGGGGCACTTCTTTAAAGGTTCCATTTCTTGGTTTTTTGCTTATATCTCGGAAACTATGTGTCGTATGGAAAAAGGTGATCTATGCAAAATTAAACATAATTAGATTTCCTACAAGAATGTTTATATTCATTTTCTTCCTCTGTGTTATAGTTTACGAGATATTCGCCAGCCAAAACAGATAATTAAAAAAAAGTATTAGGTACCTTGAATATTTCTATCAAAGCGGTTTACCGTGGTCTGCTAATAAATCACAGTCACAAAACAATATTTATTTTACAACACTCGACGTATTTACTAACGTAATATTTTGTCGAAATCTATACATTTCATTAAATATACAATGTGACTCACTTAAAATGAAGACGCCCTTATAACTGTTTTATTTTGTTTCCGATTTGAATCAAATTTTACTCAAGTATAGAACAAATTAGGATCTACTTATGACCAGAAAAACATTCGCCTGCTACAAAGGCAAAGCCACCTGTGGTACCAAAATATGCTGAAAAATATTAAGAATCATATTACCAATTTTATTATCAATTTCACGTATCCACCACAAATTGCGGAAACTAAGGACCCCCTTTGCCAGATGAGCTTATGTATGAAAAATCCCCCATCCATAACCAAATCAAATTTTGGTGTATTTACGGTTGTGGCGCCGATCCGATGCATTTTTTGGAATTTTTAACATACAAAATGTTTTTATTTCTTTCAGCATATTTTGGTACCACAGAAGGCTATGCCTTTGTAGCTGGCGAATATTTTTCTGGTTATAAGTAGATCCTAATTTCTTCTATACTTGAGTAAAAAACCGCTGCCCAAGGAATCACTACTTCCACATCCAGATTCTCTATCCAAGTCACTCACAACGGAAAAACTTTGTATGTGAAAATAATTGTTTATGGAACTTTAATAATATAATATTTGAAATCTTCTACCCCAAAAACCCATAAAACGATACCCCACGGGTAGTGGGTAGTGGGGTGGGGGTGGTGATAGGGGGGTGGTAGTGGGAGGTGGATGAAGTAAAAAAAATATGTTGAGGTTTCTAGTTCCTGTACATACACCAAGTCACAATTTTTTTTTTTCATCCCCTTTAATAAGGGGGTGGGGGTGGTAATGGGGGTGGCTAATGCCAAAAATTTTTTTTGAGACCTTCGCTTCTCTTGTATATACTAAATACCAATTTCGTGGACTCTTACCTGCTTGATTTACCCATTTACCCCAAATTTACCCCAATTTACACCCCAACCCTTCGACGGACAATCTAATTCTAGATCTCGTTAATTTTTTGTCGTTACTATACTTCCACGTATACGTGGAAGTAATTTGATTCAAATCGGAAACAAAATAAAAAAGTTAGAAGGGCGTCTTCATTTTAAGTGAGTCACACTGTATATTTAACGAAATGTATAGATTTCGACAAAATATTACGTTAGTAAATACGTCGAGTGTTGTAAAATAAAGATTGTTTTGTGACTGTGATTTATTAGCAGACCACGATAAATCGTGTTGATAGAAATATTCATTCAATATTTATTCATCTTTCACTTTTACCCAATACAATTCATTGTTATGTCTGATTTTGCTTGCTTTTAAATAAAATAGTTTTCGAAGAATCTCAAAATGTTGGCCATTATTTTCCCTGCAGCGTTGAATTCTTGTAACAGCACTTCTAAGCACATTTTCTAACTACAATTCAGTAATCTCATTTATTGCTAACCTAACTCTCATTTCCAAGTCTTCCCTATTTTGCAGTGGAGATTTATAAACTATTTCCTTGAGATGGCCCCATATGAAAAAATCAAGTGGCGTAAGATCCGGAGACCTCGGGGGCAATCTAACTGGTAAAAGTGAAATATGAATAAATATTTTACAAATGGATAAAATTTAAAATTAGTGTTTCTATCTTAGTTTCTATGATTTCGGGAATTTAGTCCAGAGATTTTTCTTTAATATAAAAATTGTACAAAGTCTCTTCGGCTACTGATTAGAACAAAACAAATATGAAACACAAAATTGTGTACCACGGTTCTTTTGATATTGCAACACACTAAGCATTAATTACCGCTACATTTCATACCACAGCCAACTTGACTTAATGCAATAAAATGGTTTTCAGTGACCATTTTAAAAACGAATGCCATCTTGCTATACATAGTTGAAAAGAGGAATTTCAGGAGAATTAGATAGGAGAAAAATATATACAGGGTGCCATTTAAAATAACATAGTAGATGTCACTTCCGGTGAAACCGAAAGATGAAAAAATTTCTTGTATATGCTAAAAAAAGGACAATCACACATTATATAAGTCTACCAAATTTCAAAATAATATATTTTTAAATAAACATGCTACGAGGTGTTACATATCTCCTGTATCACCCGGTATATATTTACCATTTGAATCAAATTTTACTTTTGTCGGAAAATTTTGTTAATGAAACTTGTTCAGAATTGTCCAAAAACCTTAACCAAAATTTAATCAAAATAAAAAATACATATATTATGCCTTGCACGGAAACTTCGAAGCGCATTTTTGTCTAAACCGTTCGTTGTACATAAAAAATGGAAGAGATCATTTTTGTGCAGAATTTCATTACCTTTCATTTTCATAATAACCTCAATTGGCCTCCGAGCCACAGAAAGCGCGATATTCGCAAAAAACGTTTTCTTGTGAACATTGACCTTGAATAAATTTTTATGCCGTAGCGATCTCGTTGCCGATTTTTAATATTTTCTTTAAAACATCAAAATAAATCGATTTCAGAAAAAAAAATGAAGGATATATTTTGTTACACCAGAAGCCATATTTTTGTCAAAAATGACTGGAGTAAAGTAGCTTATTGCTAAGTAGATTCTGAATGGATGTGCCGAGAAAGCTGTGGTTGTTATCCATTTTGTTTGTAACCAGGTGTTTGTTTAATAAACGTTGTGTAATTAGCGTCAAAATGGAAAATTGTGAAAGATATAACATGGAAATTCCGACCGATATTTAATTCCAGAAAAGTCCAAAGTAACCTACTTTAAAGAATATCTACAATTTGAAAATTTGATGAAAAAAAGAGGAGTTAGTGCTGTAAACGAAGAAGTGCTTCTCGCTTACATTCTACATTTGAGTAAAAGAAATGCATCTTCTTCGATGTGGACTAAATATTCTATGATAAAGGCGACTCTAAAACTATACAGGAACTTTGATATAACAAGATATGGAAAACTTGTGGCATACTTAAAAAGCCGATCAAGAAATTTCAAACCCAAAAAGGCCAACATTTTGGAAAGAGCACATATCGAACAATATTTGATGGATGCCCCTGACGATGAGCATCTTATGTCAAAAGTAGGTGTTTATTATGATGTTCTTCCTTTTATGTATTTAATTGTTTGGGTTTTTTAGGTTGCATTGATATTGGGAGTTTGCAGTGCCTGCCGTTGCGGTGAACTAGCCTACTTATACTCCAGTGAAATTAGACTTTTCTGACCTAACAAAATATATCCTTAATTTTTTTTTAATCTATTTATTTCGGTGTTTTAAAGAAAATATTAAAAATCGGCAACGAGATCACTACGACATAAAAAATTATTCAAGGTCAAAGTTCACAAAAAACGGTTTTTTTTTGTGAATATCGCGCTTTCTATGGCTCGAAGGCCAATTGAGGTTATTATGAAAATGCAAGATAATGAAATTCTGCACAAAAATGATCTCTTCCATTTTTTATGTACAACGAACGGTTTAGGCATTGTGCGTAAAAAAATGAATAAAATATCTTTCGTTCAAAATTTGTGTACCTATAATGTTATATTATACAAATTTTTATTGTACAGTAAAGTAATTTTGATTGGATTTTTTTTCTTGTATATACACTCATGAGCAAAAGTATTGCATATTTTGAATTTTTAATCTACCCTTCTCTTTTTTATTAATTTTTTATTTAGAAAACTGTTTCCCTATGTCCTAAGTGGACTGGTGCATATGAAAGCGTTCAAATATTTCCATTTGTTTGATACCCACTTCATACAAAACAAAGACTTGAGCAGCCACCGGCTCGCTGTAATTAGGCCTACGTTCCATATGATAGATCAGTACCTAATAAACGTTTATAGGTTTATGTCGATACTCTGTGTATGAATGATGAAATAATGTTACATTATCTCTGAAACAACGAAGTAAAAAAAAAAGGAATAACAAGAATTTTTCATTTTAAATGGGGATCCGGCTGTTTACCTTAACAATTTTTGTTAATTTTTGTTATTCAAAGGAATGTGTTTTTACGTTGTGGCTAAAAATATTTATAAATAAACAGAACCTTCTACGTAGCACCAAATATTGAAAATATGCAATACTTTTGCTCATGAATTGTATTATATTTTTCCTATCCTTCGGCTAGCTGTTGACATCGATGCTGGAAAATTTGTCATGAACACAGCGTCTCCTGCTGTTTGAAACGGATTTTTCCTCAAATAGCCAAGGAGTGCTTCATTTTGAACGAGATTTGAACTTCTCGACCGGCCTGAACCGTCTTTTCTCTTTACGCTACCTTCCTCCTCCCACTTTTCTTCACACTCATATCAGTACTTTTATTCAATTGATAATGGTTAGCAACTGCTCTGGTAGACCATATCTCTTCAATTTTAGAAAGAATTAAAATTTTTTCATGTTTAGTTCATTTTGACATTGCGAAAATATGACACTGACACTGACAAATAAATAAAGAATGATTTAATATAGCGAGTAATAGGTGTACGGGATTTTATTGCACTAAACCGTTCGTTGTACATAAAAAATGGAAGAGATCATTTTTGTGCGGAATTTCATTATCTTTTATTTTCACAATAACCTCAATTGGCCTCCGAGCCATAGAAAGCGCGATATTCGCAAAAAACCGTTTTTTGTGAACTTTGATCTTGAATAATTTTTTATGCCGTAGTGATCTCATTGCCGATTTTTAATATTTTCTTCAAAACACCAAAACAAATCGATTAAAAAAAATGAAGGATATATTTTGTTAGATCAGAAGCCATATTTTTGTATAAAATGACTGGAGTATTAAGCGTCGAAGATATAAAAGATAAAGAACAATATCTATATATATCCATACCAGATACCAAGACGAATAAATCAAGAATTTTCACAGTTTTAAATGAAGGATTTTCGGTAAACCCACTTGATTTGATTAGGACATATGTGTCTTTAAGACCGCAAAATGTGTCTCACAATAGTAATTTACGTTATAAGTCCGGTAGGTCACTTATTACAGTACGAGTTGTTTTACGGACGAGGCGACGCAGGAGCCGAGTCCGGAATATAAACGAGTACTGTAATGACACCTACCGGACGTGTACCGTATAATATTTCATTTCATACTGTCCGGTAAATCCTTTTTAAAATGAATAAAAAGTTATAATTATTGAAATTTAAAAAATATTAGTTCATAATCTAACAATCGCATCACCTTAACGATGTTATAGCCATTGTTTTCCCTAGCTAATTATGATTGTCTTCAGCTTGTCACTGTCAAATAAATAAAACCATAACTTTTGGATTGTTTTGTATTGTGGAGATATCGGAGGAGACTTTAAATAAATCTGTGGAAGCAACGGGGAAATTAATCCCGAGAATATCATCAGACAGATATCAAATAGAATATGGATTGTTTTGTCATTGGAAACAAATAATATGATAGTGTTGTTATGTAACACATTACAGTATCAAATACTGTAATGTGCGCTGGTAACACATTACGGTATCAGATACTGTAATGTTCGATTTACCGGTCGCAAATGAGTCCAGGAAATAGTCATTTACCGGACAGTATGAAATAAAAGATCACTAGTGATCTAAAGTATACTTTAGCTCACTTTAGGACCTTCATCAATTTAAACGTATTGTTTTCTGTGACCTAAATAATTTCTAAATAAATCTATGACGATAGCCTTAAAAGCTAACCCTAATTTGTTTAATAATTGTTCATGCGAAGAACACATAACGCAGACTTCGATGTAATATACTTCATTAGTCCTTTGAATCATCGAACATGATATCTAAAGTGTCATTTATTAAAGTTTAGCCACCGAATCATTAGTAGGCTTTTTTTTGAAAATTATACTGACAGATATAAAATTATGTTTATCTAAATAGTTTACATCTTGAATAATTTATCAAAATTTGAAGTGGTTGAAATTGGATTATAATTTTATATAAAATGCAAATGTATAATTCTCTAAATAAATAACTATGCTATTTTCATTCTTTCTGTACATTTCAAAGGGGATGTGTAGAAGGCTAGTATTAATATTAAAATCGGTATGAAAAAGTATAAAAATAGTAAATATATGATAAAATAGTCGACAGCTACGCCCCTCTTGTGATATTCTAAATATTGATTAGTCTTTGTATTATTTTTGATCATTTATAAATGTCAAATAAACAGCGTAAATGGACATTGTAATAGGCTTATGTAATTGGCAATTCTGCGAATTTTATTGGAATAAACATTAATAAAAGTATAAAGGTAACCTAATATTTCAAATTAGGTTTCCTAGAATTTAAGAAAAAAACATTTGCTACTCTTGGAATTCGATAGAATTGGAAAATTAAATAGGGCACGAGGACATCATATAATAGAAACATTACTTATATTCAAAATGATAATAATTACTAAACAGATATAATGCAGCTGAATTTATTTTAGCTAATTGATTTCCTAATAAGGTCAATATAAAATTCCTCGAACCGAACATTCCTCTTTGACTTAATTGGAACTCTGTGAGAACTTACATTACTATTGACACCAAATTTCAAGTATCTTTAAAATAAAAATAAATAATTAATTTCATAACTGACACTATATTTCAAAAGTGTGTACGAATCTGGTATAATCTTGTGACAAAACTTTATTATGAACGAATCTAGTTGAGGATCCAAACAAGAGTGAGGTTAAGTATTAAAAATTAAGAAAAATGTCAGATTAATTTCGTTTCATCGCAAATCTTCTGGCGTTACATTTCATACATTTCTAAGATAAAGCAGAGGTGTTGCGGGACGGGACAAGACGCCACGTTTTTGTCTTTGTCTTCTTCTCATTCACAACGTCTTGGTAGACGTTTTGCCACCCATACATTATTCTACTTGGTATCCCTTTGCTAGATACATCTGATAGAAATAGAAGATAGCAGAAAACGAGCAATATAGACCAACTACTAACACAAGAATATTTTCATGAAGTTGAGAATTCCTTAATTACTTACACATCCAATGGAAGTATAGTAACGACAAAAAAAATTGAAAAACTGTTCAGTATCACGTACTATTACACCTCCGAGACTTAAACCATTAGGGAGGCAGACAGACGGAGTATTGATGTTTCTCGAGACGTTTTTTTTTTCTCCTTATGGGTTGCGGTGCCAGAGGTCCCGCCGTACTGAAGCTTAAGCTTATTGTACGCCATAGTCTCGTTATCCCATTAATCCCGTTCCTCTCCAAAAACACAGTATACGCTCAATGGGAGCTCTGGCTATTTTTTTCGGGGTCACGGTTGGTCCCCCGAAGTATGACGAGACGTTGTCTTAACGTCTGTTACGAATTCCATGAACATGTCTCTGTATCAACAGCTCGATATTCAAAAAAATTCGCCCTCCAATACTACTTTTTAATATCGTATTCTCCCCTACCAACCCATAATTTTTTGATTATATTAACCGAAGTAAGGACAATATAGGGAAGTCAACTAGAATCATTGATAGGTCACAAAAGTCTGTCAAAGTGAATTCAATAAGATAATATGAGGCTGCATGTAATGTATCTCTAAAAATTAATTTACGTTTGAGACAAGTAGATACAGGGTCATTCACGGAAAGCGGGTATTAGACGTTTCTTGGGATCTGTCGAGTTTAGAAATTTGAAAATTGGTATGAGGGAGTTTTTAGATATGGCGGATTCAACTAAAATATTTTCATGCTTGTGCTACTTCCGCTTATACCAGATGTAGCACCTAACTTTGTTATTTTAAATGGAACACCCTGTATTTTATTGCACATTTCGATTCCTCATAAAATTTTAGCTTAGGTTTATGTACCATAACATACTCTTAAACATGCTGGTTTTCGAGATAATTAATATTTTTGACGGTTCCCACCCTTCGGAAAAAAAAAATCAGTATCTTCTATCATGTAGCCGATTAGCAAATTTTCTTTTCAAACTCTTACAAGTATCCTATGACCTAACTAAAAGTTCTCTTATGTTTTCACAATATCATACAGAGTATTTTATTTTCACAGTCGAACATTGATTTAGTTCAAACGTCAAAAAGTCATTTTTTTCAAATGGAACCCCCTGTATATTTTCACAGAATCTAATAGAGGATTGAATTCTGCATCGATTGATATTACCATTCCCTATACTTATCTCTCTTTGTTTTCTTATTATGGACGAATATTTGTAAAACGTACAAACAAAATCAGCACTGTTTGTTAGTAGGCAATAGAAGTCATAACTCGGTTCCTTTTTTATCATAAACGAGAATAATCATGTAGATAATTGATAATCATTTGTTTTTAACAGCTTCAAAAACGAGAGATTAGATTTATAACAAATACTTTGGCACAAAAATTTACAAAATTAATGAACACTGAATATAAATATTTAATGCAGCAACTGTTCAAAATGCTCTCCATTCTGCTCCAAACAAGCCAATATCCTGAAATTTACGGCACTTACAATGGCTCGGCGAATTTCGTGGGTATTTATTTACTGAAATGCAGTCCCTATTCTCTTCTTTGGATCTTCTTTGGTGGTAGCCGTGGTGGCATAAACAATATTTTTGATAGTATCATATCTACGAGGAGAATTTAAATAGCAATAAATATGCGAAGATTTTGCGAACAGTAACTTTTATTGATAATTTGCCCCTAAATATTTATAATTCTATGTATTTTCAAATGAATGGTTGCGGTCCACGGGAAGTTTATGACGAATTAGTAGCGACGTTCGAAGATAGGTGGTTTGGCTACCGAGGACCTTGGAGATGGCCAGCAAGGTCCCCTGATTTGACCCCCTTAGACTTTGGACCTTTGGGGTATTAAAAATATTGTTTATGCCACCCCTGCTACTATCAAAGAAGATCCAAAGAACAGAGAACGGGCTACATTTTAACAAATCCCCATTAATTAGCCAAGCCACTGTAAGTGCAAGTGGAGAGCATTTTGAACAGTTGCTGCATTAAATATTTTTATTCAAAGTGTTCATTAATTTTGTAAATTTTTGTCCCAAAGTATTTGTTATAAATCTAATCTCTCGTTTTTTAAGCTGTCATCTTGATAATAAACAAATGATTATCAATTGAGGCTACCAGCGCGAAAACGGCCTAAGCCACATTTTATGACGTTTGAGTTTATCGGCTCAACTTGCTGCCTAGTATATACATTTATAATGTGAAACGGCCTAAGCGACCTTTGCCCACTATTAAAAAGATGGTGCTACTAGTTTCACTTTACTTTAAATAATTAGGGCAACATGTCATGCGCGTAATCGGTCTAACCCACAATTCTGTGGGTTAAGCCGTTTTTTAGGTTAGGCCGTTTTCGCGCTGGTAGCCTCAATTATCTACATGATTATTCTCGTTTATGATAAAAAAGGAACCAAGTTATGACTTGTATTGCCTACTAACAAACAGTGCTGATTTTGTTTGTACGTTTAACAAATATTCGTCCATAATAAGAAAACAAAGAGAGATAGGTATAGGGAATGGTAATATCAATCGATGCAGAATTCAATCCTCTATTAGATTCTGTGAAAATATACAGGGGGTTCCATTTGAAAAAAATGACTTTTTGACGTTTAAACTAAAACAATGTTCGACTGTGAAAATAAAATACTCTGTATGATATTGTGAAAACATAAGAGAACTTTTAGTTAGGTCATGGGATACTTGTAAGAGTTTGAAAAGAAAATTTCCTAATCGGCTACATGATAGAAGATATTGATTTTTTTTCCGAAGGGTGGGAACCGTCAAAAATCTCCAAAAATATTAATTATCTCGAAAACCGGTATGTTTAAGAGTATGTTATGGTACATAAACCTAAGCTAAAATTTTATTAGGAATCGAAATATGCAATAAAATACAGGGTGTTCCATTTAAAATAACAAAGTTAGGTGCTACATCCGGTATAAGCGGAAGTAGCACAAGCATGAAAATATTTTCGTTGGATCCGCCATATCTAAAAACCCCCTTAAACCCCCTTAATTTTCAAATTTCTAAACTCGATAGATCCCAAGAAACGTCTAATACCCGCTTTCCGTGAATGACCCTGTATATACGATGATGAATTTATTTCTAACATGATAAGACTATAATAGGAGACCTAAATAAATGCACGTCATCTTTGGGTAGTCTGTGCAGCTGTCAGGAAATGTTTTGTGATTTAAATACATCAGTAATTAATATTAATTAAGAATTAATAATTTAATAAAAAGACTAACAACTTTGGAGGTAAGAAACTAAAACAAAAGAAGCAAAGCTGCACGAACTGAAAGGTAGGTCATGATTTCGAATCAAATAATCGAAGTGTTTATCCTACAAACTAAACTCTTAAAGAATCGGTTTATTTGACCTAATATCGCCTAGCCACACACAACACAACAATTATTCGGCGTTTTAATAATAGAGAACAAAATAACACTAAACTTGCCTTGCTAACCCGTTAAAGCCATATATCATAAAATGGGTTATGTTGCAGTACTGAAACTCGACGCCCTCTATATACAGGTGGTCTATTGAAGACCAAGATTTGTAGACTATAAGGTTACCTAATAAATACATTTCCCCACCAAAAACATTATTAGCCACTTTTCCTTTCCTTACATAATGTTCTGCATTTCAATAGGCAGGGAACACGCACAAATTTTAATATCGACAAATTACATTCTTTACTATACGCTTCGCAAAAACGAAGAGGATATTGCATTTGATCGGCAGATTTCTAAAACCGCAAATATCGCTCGTAGAAAAAAAAAATTCATATCGTTGTGTTAGTGAACGAATTCTGAACAACTTTCAAAATGTCCATCCGTCCGCCACGTTTCTTGTAAGTACGATAACTTAAGAAAGAAAGGTCCGATTGTATTGAAATTTGAAAAGTAAGTTAGCGTTAGCTAGAGGAAAAACCCTATTGTTTTTAAAGAAAATCAATCGGTAAAGTTGTAAAGTAAAGTTGTTAATCATTTAATTTAAAAAAAAACGTTTTCTTAATTTTTGTCGCTTGTAGTTAAATAGAAAGAAATCTTGCGAAACGTCATTTCTATAACATAGTTTTTTTGTTTATACATTTTACTAATATATATTTCATTCAAAATAATATATCTAATGCGTTGAAATTATTCTCGAAAGATATACATTACAGACATTCAATTTTTCTAGTAATGTGTGATGGTCTAGTAGCTAAAGTTTAGCCTTACAATCCTGGATCGTGTGTTCGAAACCTAGACAGGTTGGAAGATTCGGATCAACGCCGAGAAGTCTGAGTCAATTCTCTTCACGCGCCGGTTCACAGAGAACTGCATCTTAACGCCAATTTTGAACAGGGGGTAACAAATTCCAATTAAACGGTGCGTATTTGGGTGTTAACTTGGACAAACGACTGACGTTCAACATACATATTAACAAAACAGTACGCAAGGTCTATTCCATGTCCAGAAGTCTGTAACCAGGGGTAGCGGACTTAACAGGACAAATAAGAAACTGCTGTACACGATGGTGATCAGGCTGGCCATCACATACGCGGCGTCGGTGTGGTGCAGCATACCGGCCACGACAATGCGAAAATTAAAGGTTTTAGAACATAAATTCATGCGCCTCATTTCTGATCCCTCAGAGATTTATATGATCGTTGCTATGACATAACCACTAACGGACTACGTTCAAGAAATATCTCAAAAATTCTATCAATGCAAATTGGGCGATAGTCCGCTAACCCGCAACATAACCCGAATCAGACAGCATAATACAATCCTTTTCAATATTCGACACACACCACCTATTATACCAGGCGTTGCCTATTTTCCGTCAACCTCTTCCCCAACCATACTTTCTTATACCATAATCTATAATTTCCCCACCTTTGATCTTTACCTCAACTAAACTAAACTAACCTTTTTCTATCCTTTCTCTATTTGTTAAATTTTGATCTTGTTTGTTTTTTTTGTCCACTTTTGTTTTTAAAATTCCCTTTAGGTCGAAAAATTCTTTCAGATCTGAACATTTTATAAGATAACTGCTATTTCACCACATTTTCCTGGCGACAGCTAGACCACCAGGGTGGTTTTTTTTCGTTGAGTTTTGTTTTCCCGTGCCAACAATTCAAACAATTCAAATTTGTTAGTGCGTGTGTGCAACAATTAATTTTAAGAAGTTTTAATTTAATTATTTTTAAGTATCTTTGTATATTATATCTAAATTGTTTATTGTTAATGTTAAGTTTTTTAAATTTTTTAAACAGGAGCAATAACTTGAAAACACTGGTTAAACCGAACCGGACCTGCCCCGTCTAGACCCACATTCACCACGGCGCTGCGCGCCGTGGTTGTCTACCTGGCTTCGGGCCAGGCTTCGGGAAGGCACATAATTGTAGCTCTAATTTAAATAAATTTGTGTTCAGCTTCAGCTTCAGCAATTCAAAGATCGTGTGTTCGAATCCCAGACAGGTTGGATGTTTTTTTTTTCAATTTTATTTCATATTTTTTTTTTCACAACAAAGTTGGTATCACAAAATTTAGAGTGTCCAAAAACTAACAGTATTTACAAGAAAACTGCGAAGAGTATCCTATAGAATGGATAACAATTATATAAAAAGCTCAGTAAATTGGCGAAGAGTACATTTTTAGCTTGTTATAATAATAGTTTTGATTATTAATTTCATTGAAATATGTTGTATTTCACATAAAATTGAATTTGAAACAGAGTAATTTTACATAAACGGTAAAACGAAAATGACGTCACGGTATCCACGGTCGACATGTAGTGACGTTAGATTGTTTGTTTATTCTTGATACTGGTTTAACAAAATGAGGGGTTGGATGCCATTTCGGCACTAAGCAATATTTAGAATATTTAATTACAGATTTATCCATATTATATCAATAGGTGGGACAAATTTACGAAAGAATAAACAGTGAAAACACACCGCTGGCAAGAATAGATAAATTGTCTGACGTCTGACGTCATGCCGACTGTGAATCGTAAAAATCATTTTATCACGTATTAGTCCAAGATCCCAGAGCTGCCAGATCTACGTCATTTTAGCAAAGCTAATATTGTGACAACAAATAGTGTAATATCTAGTTAAGAACGTATGCGTATTTGCTAGTTTGAAAGTGGGGCTCTTTTGCAGAAAACAGGTACAAAAGTTACATAAGAATTTTACTCAGTACGTTAAATTATGATAGCTGGATTATTTTACTAGTGACACGCTAACTACATGGTGTAAGCGTCAGCCTCCAAATCCGAAGGTCTGAGGTTCGATCCTGAGCGTTCTCAGCTTTTTTTTTCAACAAATATAAACTTAAGGTGGCGATTACCAAGAAAGAGACAACCGAAAGGGAAATATTTATTATTTTTGGCCATAACTTTTTTCTTAGTACGTATATTTGAAAAAAATTGCTGAGAACGCTCAGGGATCGAACCTCGGACCTTCGGATTTAGAGGCAATCAATCAATCAATCAATAGTAGTTATTCAGTATTAATAGCTACAATATGTGTCCCCTCGGAGCCCAACCCGGAGCCAGCCACACGACCAGAACAGGTGACGTCGAGGTGGGTGTGGAGCTGGGCGGGGTGGACCCGAGATAATTCGAGTGGGGGGCTAGAAGCTCCTGTCCACCGCAGGTGGACTTAAAAACTAGGTTAAAATATTTTATTGTCCACATGGACCTACAAGTAAATTAAAAATAAACACAACTCTAAGAACATTGGCGAACGCGCACTACACAATTTTGGTTATTGACACGGGAAAACTGAACGAAAAAACCCGTTCGAACAAATGACGGCCTTGCGGTCTGATCGCCGACAAGGAAGGTAAGATGGAAAGATAAAAGCTGTGATTTAAAAAATTAGAATTTGGATAAGTTTCGGCCTGAAGGGGATTTAGGGACAAAAAATTACAAAAAACAACAAAAAAGATTAAAAAAACAAAAAAAACAAAACTGAAAAAACATGAAAGGGAGAGAGAAAGGGGTTGAAAGATAAAAATAGGGGAAAGGTAGGTTATCGTAGGAGAGAGTGTGGCTAAGGGAGTTGCTGGAAGATAGGCAACGCCTGGTATGGTAGGGGGTGTTTTATATTGAAAAGTATGGCATTATGCTGTCTGATTCGAGTGATGTTGCGGGTAAGCGGGCTACCGTCCAGTTTGAACTGATAGAATTTTTGAGACGTTTCTTGGACGTAGTCCGCTAGTGGGGTTATGTCGTGGCAACGTGCATGGAGATCTCTGAGGGAGGTGTACCTATCAGAGGCTGAAATGAGGCGCATAAATTTTTGTTCTAGTACTTTTAATTTTCGCATTGTCGTGGCCGGGATGCTGCACCACACCGGCGCCGCGTATGTGATAGCCGGCCTGATTACCATCGTATACAACAACTTTTTATTGGTCCTGTTGAGTCCGCTACCCCGCGCCAGGAGCGGATACAGACTCCTGGACATGAAGTAGACCTTGCGAATCGTCTCGTTAATGTGAATGTTGAATGTCAGTCGTTTGTCTAGGTTCACCCCCAGATATTTCACGCACCGCTTAATTGGAATTTCTCTACCCCCGATCGAAAGTGGCGTTAAAATACGGTTTTCAGTGAAGCGGCGCGTGAATAGGATCGATTCTGACTTCTCGGCGTTTATCCGAATCTTCCACTTGTCGTAGTACGCCGTGGCACGAGCCACATGTGCCTTCAGCAGCATATTGGCTGCCTGCGCATTGTGCGAGTGCACATACATGGCCGTGTCGTCGGCGTACTTGGCAAGATTTGAATTCGGGAACTCCGGGAAGTCGGAGACGTATAGGTTGTATAGTTTTGGAGACAGACACGACCCCTGGGGGACGCCCGCGCGAATGTCCCGCCGAGTTGATAGTTTGTTATTCACCCTGACCTGCAGTGATCTGCCTGACAGAAAGGAGTGAATAAGTTTCGTAATGTGCGTTGGGAAGTCCAATGAATTTAGCTTGTAGAGTAAGCGCGGGATCCACACGGTATCAAAGGCTTTCTCAATATCGAGGAGCACCATGGCGGTGCTCTTCCCGAGGTTGAATTGCACCTTGACGTCATTCACGATCCTGACGACCTGCTGCACAGTGCTCCTGCCCCGCCTGAAGCCGAACTGGCACTCGTCGTCGATGTGGAGTTCATCCTGGACAGCGTCTAGTCTGACCAGGATGACCTTCTCCACCAACTTGGAGATCGCCGACAGTAACGAGATAGGTCGATAACTGCCGACGAGCTTCGCGTTCTTGTTCGCCTTCAGGATTGGCACGACCACGGCGCATTTCCATTGACTGGGTCAATGTTGCAGTCGCAGGATCGCGTTGACAATGTACGTCAACTGTACAATGCCTTTTCTCGGGAGATATTTGAGTAGCCTATACTCGACGCAGTCAGAACCCGGGGCCTTGTCATTTGGTAAAGTCCGGACAATGCCCGCAACTTCCGAGGGCTTGGTCATGACTTTTAGAAATTCACGTCTCGTCAATTGGATGTCACGACCAATTAGTATGATTACGTCGTTTTCAATGCGGTCGTGTTCCGGATTATTCGGTATCTGTGTGTTATGTATACTTTGAAAATGGCCAACTAAGTCGTTGGCTTTTCGTGCGTCTGTCATTGACGTCTGTTCGTTTGGTGTAGTTATGGCGGGTATGGCCTCCCGCGTACTTTTCATGGCCCTCGACAGTTTCCACAGCGAGTTGTCCTGAGGATTCAACGCCTCCAGCTTGTCCCGCCATTTCCGGTTTCTCCAGGTGTTGATGGCAGTCCTGATTCGCTGTTGCAGTCTGCCCATCTCGGCCTTAGCGTCAACATCGCGATTTCGCTGCCAAAGCCGTCTCAGTCGATTTTTCTCGCGTATGTCTTGTATGACCGCTGCGTCGAGTCGGTCCTTGTACGGGTTTATCGTTATGGTTTTGGCAACACGCGTCCTTGTGAACTCGCCCACTACATTTTCCAGTTCGGCGGCTGTGGTAATGTCGTTTACGTGTCAAGTGTGTGTTTATGTGTGCCTTGTAGAGACGCCAGTCGGCGTCCCTATAGGAGGTAATTTTTCGTGTCATGTCTTCCCTCGACATGTTATCCAGTTCCAACAGAATTGGATTATGGTCGGATGTAAGTTCCTCCAGCGCCACTGGTGGCGTGGAGTTTCTCACACCCTTGTTGACCACAATGTCGAGGGTAGAAGGTGTTGTACCGTTATCCGGAAAATGCGTGGGGTCGTCTGGATGCTGCAGCACGACGTTACGATTATTCACGTAATCGTACAGCGTGTTGCCATTTGCATTATTGCGATGGCAGTTCCATGCGTGATGTCGTGCGTTAAGGTCGCCTATGAGCAGGCAGCGCGGGCTTGCGTTCAGTAAATTCTCAAGACAACCCGCCGTGAACCCGTTCGAGGGCCGGTTATACGCGGCGACGATACTCATGCCGTCTTCCAGCGTCACACTCACGTTCTCCATGGAGGTGTTCCGCAGAGTACGGTGTGTGTGTGCGCAATGTCTGACTTCATGAGTATGGCCACGCCGCCTCCCCTATTGATGTCGGCCCTATCTTTACGGTTTGTCGTATACCCTCGGACGCGTAGCTTGTCGCGTCTGTCGAGTTTCGTTTCATTCAGAAGCATAATGTCGATTTTATGCCTCGTTAAGAAATTAATAAGAAAGGAAATTTTGTTACTCACACCATTAGCGTTCCACGATGAAATTTTAAGCTTAAAACGCATCAGCGGGTAGACCTTGGAAGAAGGCCGTCACCACATGAAATTTGTCGTAGGCGTCTGTGCAGCTCTCGAGTTTATCGTTCAGTTCTGCCATTCGGATCAACAGCTGGTCAATATCGATTAAGGAGGCCATCCTGTCGGTCTGGACTTTTAATAGCCGGAGCTTATTCATATCTGGGCTGGTTGGCGGCTGGTTTCGTTGACTAGGAGGAAACGGCTGGGACGAAGTTTCGGTTGCTCTCGGTGTGGGAGGGGGAGCAGGGCCTCGTTGAGATGTTCCTTGCGATTGTAGTCTTTGGGTCCAAGCGTTGGTTTTTGGCAGGGGGGCCGCTATATTTAGAGGCTGACGCTTACACCATGTAGTTAGCGTGTCACTTGTAAAATAATCCAGCTATCAGAATTTAACGTACTGAGTAAAATTCTTATGTACCTTTTGTACCTGTTTTCTGCAAAAGGGCCCCACTTTCAAACTAACAAATACGCATACGTTCTTAACTAGATATTACACTATTTGTTGTCAAAATATATTAGCTTTGCTAAAATGACGTAGGTCTGGCGGCTCTGGGATCTCACTCTATATGTAAAATTGCACTATTTCGTATTAAATTGTATGCCAAACGCAACATATTTCGATTGAAAATTTGTGAGCGTTTCGTATAAATACATATGTTACATATTTTTAATAGCAAACCTAAATAATTGCAATTGCATTAAAAAAACAATTTTATTAGAAAGTGTCTACAGCAGTTTTCAGCTGCATTCTGTCTGAGTAAGTAAAATGACGAATGTGTATTTTATCTCAAATTTCGCTGCATGGGTACTTTTTAAGAAGGGTATTTTCCCTCATGAATATTAAACAGAGCGGAGAAAGGAATTAATTTAACCGAAATTTATGGTGTCAATTAATTCAAATGAAACCCGTCATGAAAAACTAATAAAATACTACTTAATCAAAGCAAAACCTTAAATTGTATATTATTACTACCTACAAAATAGCAAGAGAATAGGTCACAAGGATATCCAAGGGTCATATAAATTTTTCTACTCGAGTTAAAAAAACAATAAATTCAGTAACAATATTACGTACATAAATTATGTATTTAGAAAAATAACCAAATTATTTAATTAAATATAGTAAATAGATTAACAAATATCTGTCGTTTGTTAAATCTTAGAAGGTTTATACAAAAAACTTATTAATTTTTCACAATAATGTTTGTATAACTGGTTACGGAATAGAAATTTCACTTCATCTTCAAATATGTGTGGGCGTAAGGTTATGTTGATTGAAAAATATTTATATGTTGCTGCAAAGAATATTCATTAAAAGAGGTATCTGAAGATGAAGTGAAGTTTCTATTTTGAAACCGGTTATTCAAATAAAATTTTGTGAGATATAAATAAATTATTATCATGACATATCATATTGGTTCAATTGTAGAAAATATAACGGATATTGATAAAGAAATTGGGTGAGATAAAATACACATAAGTAAATGGTAAATAAGACAAGTCATATAAATTAACAGGATTCTACAAATGGTGTAATAGTAATTCAACGAGCATGTAGTGATGGCTATTACTCAAGAGGATGACGTTTACGGCACGATCTGAAGCCGAGTGTGTAACGGGTATTTAATACTTTTCGAGGCGTGGTTCTTTTTGTATACTTATTTATATACCTTACCTTGTTCTCTACTTAAAGTTGCTGCATGCTGTATTTGGATATTATAGACTGGAATTATTTTGTCGCGCGAAACATTTTGTGTTGCGTAAATGTGATTAGAAGCTTGCTTGGCTGTAACCCCAGTGAGACAGTAGTAGACCAGGGGAGAAAATCTGTAAAGTGCGTATTTCTGCTGCAAATCGTGAGCATTTGGGCGACAGGTGTTTTCTGTATATTTAAACTCTGCTGAATCCGAATCTGTCGGTCGCCAGGCCGAAATTCAAGACGGCGGCCAAAATTGCGGCGAAAAATATTTTTCTTATTTATTGCTTGTTTTGATTCAAATTTTAAGGCATATTTACGCCACATTGTTCATACACTATTCAGTCATGTTCAAAATATGTTCCGCTACCCCTGGCCAGGAAAAAAAAAAGCGAAATCAGTAGGGATCGAACCATAGACCTATTGGCTCGTAACTGAACTCAATCAATCAATAACAAGTTTATTAAAATTAGAGGTACATGAATGTGCCTCCCCGGAATCTGGCCCGGAGCCAGCTAGACAACCACGACGCGCAGCGTCGTGGTGGGTGTCGGGCTGGACGGGGCAGGTCCGGTTTGGCTAAAGCTAAATGTGAAAAGTTAAAACTCCTGCCTAAGAATAAAGCTTAAAATTAACAATTTGGATCAATAATAGTACACAAAAATACTTAAAAAATAATTAAAATTAGCACTTTAAAAACTAGCGGTTTCGCGCACAGACGAACACTTTGGAATTTTGATTGCTGACACGGGAAAACAGAACTCAACGAAAAAACCCGTTCGAAGCAATTCCACCCTAGTCTTCCTTCCAGGAAAGTGTGGTGGATAGGTGTGGTTTAAAATATTTGGATTTCTAGGGAATTTTTCGGCCTAGACGGAATTTAGAAACAAAATGGACAAAAGAACAAAAAGGACAAGAACAAAACTAAACAGAGATAAGAAGAGAGGGTTGTAAAGTTATACAGTTGAGGAAAGGTAAAGAGTAGGGTAGAGATAAGTTATGGTAGAGGAAAGTTTGGCTAAGGGAGTTGCGGGAAAATAAGCAACGCCTGGTATGGTAGAGGGTGTCTGATATCGAAAAGTATTGCATTATGCTGTCTGATTCGAGTTATGTTGCGGGTTAGCGGACTATCGCCCAATTTGAATTGATAGAATTTTTGTGAAATTTCTTGGACGTAGTCCGCTAGTGGGGTTATGTCGTGGCAATTTGCGTATAGATCTCTGAGGGAGGTGTACCTGTCCAAACCAGAGATGAGGCGCATAAATTTATGTTCAAGAACTCGAAGTTTTCTCATTGTCGTGGCCGGGATGCTGCACCATACCGGCGCCGCGTATGTGATTGCCGGCCTAATCACCATTGTGTACAACATTTTTTTATTTTGTCTGTTTAGTCCGCTACCCCTGGCCAGGAGCGGGTACAGACTTCTGGACATGGAGTAGACCTTACGTACTGTCTCATTAATATGGGTGTTAAACGTCAGTCGTTTGTCCAAGTTAACCCCCAAATATTTCACGCACCGTTTGATAGGAATTTGTCTACCCCCGATCGAAAGTGGCGTTAAAATCCGATTTTCGGTAAATCGGCGCGTGAAGAGAATCGACTCGGACTTCTCGGAGTTGATCCGAATTTTCCACTTGTCGTAATACGCCGTGGCACGGACCATGTGTGCCTTCAGCAGCATATTGGCCACTTGAGCATTATGTGAGTGCACATACATGGCCGTGTCGTCGGCGTACTTGGCAAGATTAGAATTCGGGAACTCCGGGAAGTCGGAGACGTACAAGTTGTACAGTTTCGGTGAAAGGCGTGACCCCTGGGGGACGCCCGCGCGAATACGGACGTCTTAAAGATGTCTTGTGCTATCTGGGGATAAGTCAGTCAGCTTTCACAACACGGTGAAATTAAACCGTCCCTTAACTTTTGCGAACTTGTATAAATCCCTTCAACACAAGAAACAGAGTGCTGAATTTAAGAAACGTGAAGAAGATCGGAGTGTTCTCCAAAGACTTTTTGTGACTTATGAGGCAGGTAGGGCAGTAAATCTACCCGCCATTTTAAAACATGATCTATTTAATGTCCCTCTCTCCTTGTCTGAACTAAGGCAGATATCATACAGCTCATGACGAAAGACGTAACATATTCAGCAGTTATTGAAAGCCCAAAAGACAGTTCTCATCTAATTATTGGCGGCCAGGCACTTGTGTTAGCCATTGGGCTGCCTTAAAAGACGAAAACCTTTAACGATCGTTTCAATGTGTTCCTTGAAGGAATAAAGGCCAGAATCTTTTCTACAGGCGTTTAGGGCAAGCAAGACAGTCCTGCTGTCTGTAGGCAAACGCACCATTTCTCTATTAATGTTTACGTTAGTGGTTTTTGTTACTATCTGCATAATTCCCGCTAGTTCCGCCTGGAATCTAGTAGTATATATGCCTCGACGTATTGTTGAGTATAAATCTAGTTTCCCTCTGGTGCACAATCCATTTTTAAACCATCGGAGTAAATTGACAGTCCAGGTTCGTCATTTCCGGACGAAGTTTTTACTGAAATTATATCAATATATAATTGGATTTGGTCGTTACCCATTGTTCATTTTTAGAAGAGGAATTAATGTTACAACCTCAAGTAGTATAAGGACATATCTTGTAACCAAGCCCTTTATATATCATTGACCCTATTGATTGCAATTTTAAAGCAGTCTACGCCGCCTCCTCTATGAATAATTTCATAGGGGAAACGCAGTGTATAGTCTTTACTGCAACTGTAAGTTTCGTTTTCATCGCATCGGTAACACAGAGGCATGCAGCTGTCTTTAAACATGTTTGAAAACTTATTCGGAGTCAGATCCGTTTTGATCGTTCTGGCGCATGCTGCCTAACCTATGTTAAAAGAATATAAATGGGATCCTTTAATAACATCGAAATTCTTCAGCAGGTGGTTTAATTAACTGTGATAACAGCGCATTATATATTAAGTAAGCTTAGGTCGGTTTAAACTTTTAAACACCTTTATTAAATTTTAATATCACCAACGTTACGAAAAGCCATTAATCATTTCAAATTATCATGCCAAACCCAAACTGAAATATGAGGAGAGAAAGAAAACTTAATTTCACAAAATCCATTATAATTTCAACATCAACGTAGCATATGCAAATTTCCATCATCGCGTAAAAACGACCTAAACTTTTTAAGCATGACAGCTGTGTAACGTCTTTTTTAACAGCTAGACAATTTTAAATAATACAAACAACTACACGATAATATGTGTAAATCGTGAAAAAAGCCGGTAATAAGCTGGCCCAAATAGGTCAAAATTAACCTAATTATTGAGTAAAAAATTCTACATACGGTGGTGGTGCCAACAAAAGAACAATTAAGTGATAAGTGCCAATAATTAATAATTAGTAAATACGTGATTAAATTATTCAGTGTTGTGCAGTGAGAAAAGCTGACAGATCCAGGTTTCGACGAAGGGACGGACCAGAAAGGGTACCATAAATCAAAGCTAGGTGTTCAATTACCACTTATAAACCAGTCACATTTTGTAGACAACTTAAAGAATTTCATAAACAGGTCGGGCAATAAATTAGATAAGTCAATAAACAATTTCTCTTTCAGCTATACATATATGACTAGCCCCAGGGGCGTACCATCAGAGTAACAGTACATCGCGCCTAATTAAATTAATTCAAAAATGACAAAAATTTTGGATAAAATTGTTGCCAATCCTGGTTTCAGAGCCATTAATATCTAGAAAATTCTCATGCATGCTTTAAAAACATACTGACTGTTTACACTCCACGTCTGGTACGGCTCTGGTAAGGCTAAGGAATTTTATTTTATTAAAAAATTTAGGTCAAGAATAAGCAAAAGTAAGCAAGAAATAACAACTCTCCAGAAAACACAAAAACAATGTATCCACTACAGAACGTAAGAACGAAGACACACCAATTACTGGTACAAAAAATCGACGGCGACGGAAACTGTCTATATGGAGCAATAAGCCATCAGTTAGAAGGAGAAAACATAACAACCCCGGCACACACCAACGCCATCAAAAATCTACGGAAACAAGTAGCGGACTATATACAAAACAACATAGATTATTTCACCTCGTTCATGCTAGCATCCATCAACGAACTGGAACCCCGTTACAATCAACACAGCACAAACAAAGAAAAAATAGAGGCGTTCATCGGAGACCTGAGAAAAGTTGGTTTCTGGGGTGGGCAGGAGACGATAGCAGCAACAGCAAACTTGAAGAGGAGGACAATAATAATACACCAAGAGGAGGGCGAAATCATAACTTTTCACCCCAACAACCAACAAAAAGACGACAACATGCCAATTGAGATCGTGTACAGGAAGCAGGGAAACAACAGAAATCACTACGACAGCGTAATCACTACGCAGAAAAGAAACGAACTAGAACGATTAGAAAAAACAAACCCCCCAAGCATAGCTATAACCCCCCGCCCAGAATGGGAGGAAACGACGAATATCAACAGGTTCCAAATATCGCAAAGAACGGAAGAGGGACACAGTCAGGAAGCACCAGATGACTGGATAACTCTGGCAACATGGAACGTCAGAGGATGCATACAAAGAGCTAAAAGAGAAAAAATCGACGAGGCCTTGCAAGCAGAAAACATCGACGTTGCATGTATACAAGAAACACACATGATAGACGGAACAGCAATCACACACAATTACAAATGGCAACTAAGCGGGGGGGCAAGAAAAGACCAGCAGAGGAGTTGCATGGGTAACCAGACGGGAGAGGCCTATCGAAATAAGGACGGAAAATATAAACGAAAACATACAAAATGAAAAGGAGAACATCTGCATGATGGGAGTCCACGTACCCTCAGACAAGAGAGCAGGAAGGGTATTCAGGCAGCTAACTCAAGAAACCAGAACAAACGAAAAAAGAAAAATGCCCATCATAATACTAGGAGACTTCAACGCGCATATAGGAAAAGACGATCAGACGGAGGAGGATAAAAGCATCATAGGAAAAACATTACTCCACACATGGTCAAATGAAAACGGAAATGCGCTGAAAAATCTAGCACACATGTTTGACCTAACAATAAGAAACACATGGGCCAAAAGCCAAACCTGCATTGACACCTGGACCAATGGAAGATCAACCTCACAAGTAGATCATATCCTGGTAAGCAGGGAGATAAGAGAAAGGATCAAGAACATTAAAGCAAAAAGGGCAGCAGAAATCAATACAGACCACAAAATTCTATACGGAAAACTGGAAATAAAAGAAGGAAAAACAAGTCAAGGAAACAACAAGACACTACACAGTACTTGGAATATTTCTCTACTACAGCACGAAGACTTTCGGAAGAAATGCGGTGAAGAAATAGAAAACCAACTGACAGAAGAAGAATTAGACTGGACATCAATGGGCGCAAAAATAAAAATTGCAGCAAGAAAAACGTTAAAAAGGGACAGATCACCTATGAGCCCGACAAGAAAGGAAAAAAATAACAAGTACGAACAGCTAAAAAAGATGAAGGCCACAGGCGAACAACAACCGACGGGGGATATAAAAGAAAAACTAAAAGAAGCACTGAGGGAAAAAAGGGAAGCGGAGAGAAACCACGACGAGAAAAAATGCAAATCATTCTTCGAAAACATAGAAGCACTTCCAACAGGACAACGACTAAACCAAACCTTCAGATATCTGAAAAAATATAGAAGAAACAACAGTACCCACAAGAGAAGATACATACCAATACAACATTGGACCAAGATGCTGAAGGAAGAAGAGAAAGCAACTAAAGAACGAACAAAACTAATAAGAGAAACAGACCACTGGCCCTTGGACAAGCCACCATCAAAAGACCAACTGCTAGGGATAATAGCCAGAGCTAGAAGAAACACCGCACCTGGAGTAGATAAAATAAACAACGAGTTAATACACTACGGCACGGAAAAGCTAAAGGAGCAAACCCTAGAAATCATCACCAGGGTATGGACAGAAAACACACCTCTGCCTACGGAATGGACCAAGACTATACAAATACCCCTCCCAAAAACCAACTCGCCACAGACCATAGAAGACTACAGAAGAATAACACTCTGCAGCATAGGATACAAATACTACGCACAATTCCTGCTCGAGCAACTAGAGAAGTACATTGGAAGACCGCCAGACTACCAGACAGCATTCATGAAAGGCAGATCAACGGACGACCACATGTACACCACCAGAAGAATACTGGAAGAAAAATGGAGAGAAGCGACAAAACTGCACATAGCCGCTATAGATCTCCAAAAGGCATTCGATACCATCAGTCACGAAGCCATAGTCAACACCCTGTATAACAAAGGAGTGCCGCACTATCTAATAAACAAGATAATAAAGGCCTGCCTTCATGAAACAACTGCCATACAATGGTTCGGACAAATGACGGAAACCAGACAAAAGAACAGAGGAGTCAAACAAGGATGCCCCCTATCCCCCCGACTATTCACCACGGTCCTAGACCAAGCGATACAAAACACAATAAGGGAAACACCAAATTTTAACGAAGACACGGAAACACTGAGAACCCCAATCGTATTAGCTTACGTCGATGACCTCCTAATCGTCGCAGAAGAGGAGCAACAAATTCTCAACTTCCTAGAAAACATGAAACCGCATTTGGACACATCTGGGCTGAAAATAAATTTCAAAAAATGTCTAATAATGGAGCGAGACCCATCAACAAAAGAAAGTCGGATCAGTGGAGAAGAACACAAAATAGGTGACTACTCCCTAAGAACAACGAACAAACTGAAATACCTAGGAACATATCTGACGAACCAACTGAAAAGGAGAGAAACAGTAAAGGAGAGAATAAAAACAGCATACAGAGTCACAAGAGCAATTATATCGTTCATTGAGAAAAACAAACTATCATGGGGCCTGGCCAAACGGCTATACATAGCCATCATACTGCCAACAATGACATATGGAGTTAAAAACGCGGCAACAACAAAAGCCAACAGAAGAAGTTTAAGAAGAGCTGAAAGAGACATCATCCAATTACTCAGAAAAACAACAGGGCAAAAACGACATAAAACATCAACACTACTAGAAGGGAAGACAATCACAAAAAGGATAGAAATGTACGCAATGAAGTACTGGGGACACGTCCAAAGAAGGGAACCAACACACCTACTGAAGAAAGCACTAACACTGAATAGCAGCAAACCTAAAATTGGGAGACCATGTTACACGTGGAAAACAACAATCGAGAGGATCATGAACAAACTGGGAAAGGACCAAACATACTGGGAAAGAAAAGCAAGGGGAAAGAATGAATTTCACAAAGAAATCGGAGCGATATATACTCTACCAGAATCAGAAACGGTGGAATCAGAAGTCTCAGAAGAAGAAGAAGACCTGTAGAAACAGAAGTACAAAAAAATAGGAGCACAAATAGCAGCGACACAACGCGGCAACATATCTCACAAGAAGACCCAGAATAGGCAGAAGCCCAGAACCAAAAATACAAAAAAAAGGGGGCTTAAACGCTCCCTCGCGACATAATGCGGTAACGCATCTCACAAATACCTACACCTCCCATCCCACATTCCTTTACCATGCGCCATGTGGCTCTCGCTGCTGGCAACAAGCATGACCTTAGTCCAACCCAGCGTGGACGTAGCAGGCCCAGCTGTATAACTTGGGAGTGGCAGCAATGCCTACCGCACGCTGGTAAATCAATCAATCAATCAATCAAGATATCTTCGGTACTTTTACCAGTTCAGTCGATAAAATTATCGACCCTGTTTAACCCATTCTATCTACTCGTCTGTAGAAACCCTATTACGAGTTTAGGGCATCGGTAAAAATAACTCTTTTTACATATTATTTTGAGCTAAGTTCACTCCATTATTATCGATTAGATATAAATTAATCGCTCTCGGTGGAATTTATCGATGTTGGTTCTGTAATTGACTTTTAGGACAAACTCGATAAAGAAAATTATCTACATTAAAGTTATCGATGGTCGATATTTTTAGCGATGGAGACTGGTAATAGCACTGCTTGTTGGGAATAATATGCCTGGAAACTAACGAAATCGTGGTGTTATTTCTGTATATTTGCAACATGTATGTAGCTTATCACTATCGCACTTCAGAGGTAAGCATAATGCCAAAAATCGCCGTGAAAGCTGCCTACAAGTTTATCGGCAATTTTCATGTTTGACCGAGTTAAACAATCCCTCTGATTTGGACTGGAAAATGGAATAATAGAGGATGTAAGGGAAGATTGAAATGTCGTTGTCTTGAGTTTCCTAAAATCGCCTTGAATAGTTGTAACATTATCTCTGTGTGCTATTGTTATCTGGTCGAATATATACTTTCTTTGTTTCTTAATATATCTGACTGTCACGTTCTGTAATTCAAATCCCACCTGAAGTACTATGCGCATTTAAAATACTCTAGCCAAAAAATAAACCTCTCTGATTTCTGATTTTTTTAATATACAAGAATAAAGAAATGAGTGGAAAGTTTATTTTCTCTAGTTTGATAAATAATATACTAAAGTTTTAAAAATTATACATATTCTGTACAATAAAATTGAATAAAGGAAAATCTAATAAAAGGCCATCTATGTTACTAATCATAGTAATAAATCTATTTGGCATGACTTGCTGCCAATGTTTAATGATTAATCAATCGCCTTTTTCTTAAAAAAAAACATTGCTCTTTAAACTGATCATGTTTATTTTATATATTTGTAGCATATCAATGTATTATATTTTATTTAAATCCGGAGACTGTGCTGTCCATGAAAAAATCGCAATAGTACGTTTCTCTACAGAAGCTCGAAGTGCATATAATATAAACACACCACACATATTACACAACCCCCCAAATTTAAACCCAGGGCTGCCCGAAAGGGTAGAAAACCTGACATCATCCATTACTACTCACTGATATTTCCACTGTCGTCGGATCAAACAAAATATACAGACCTCAGACAGTGTAACTAAGCGTGCTCGCCACACAACACTCTTTAGCCCGCTGCGCTACCGTGCCGGTATAAATATGAGCCGGAAAGATAGATTTATTCACGAAAGAATATTCAAAAATACTATATATGTACACCAATATGAAATTTTCAGTGACTATGAACGTATAGGGAACAATAGGTAGATTACTGACACAAAGCCGTACACGAACACGAGTCTGTACGGCACAAATGTACCAGTCATTACTATTATCTTCACAACCGTTACTCCTTTACTTCGTTACCAACTCTTAACGCTTCCGTGTTTACATATTCTAATCTTTCTTGCATCTGTTCGTAAACTGAATCTGGAATCAGAAAACTTCACAAAAACTCATGTTTTAGTAATTTTCCTTGGTCTTCTGTAGGGATTGCAATTTACCGGAAGTTTTAATAACCGGTAAATCGGTAAATAAAAATGTAAATAACCGGTTAACCGGTATTTACCGGTAATTTTTAGAATGAATGGTTAAGGTGGCGAAAATGGCAATTGTCTTTTTCCATGTGCAAAATTATCTAAATTTAACAAAAAACATTTTTATATACGTATAATTAATATAATTAGGCTTTGAGAAACATATTTTTTCCAAACTGAAATTCGCTTACAGTTGATTGAAAAAATTATAGTTTTCCGAAAGACATATCTAGAGAGTGTAAATCAAAATTTTGTGATTCACTCGTATTATCTTTAGTTGATTATGGTGATGTTGTATATGGAAAGTTATTATCGGCGACAGCAAAAAATAAAATTAAAAAACCTCAAAATTCATGTATGCGTTATATTTACATTATCCCATATAAACATATATCACCACATCTAAATAAACACACTATATTAAAAATGGAAAACCGTAGACGTTTACACATGCTCACACTTATTTGGTGAATAATTCATAATGACGAACCTCAGTACTTAAGAAATAAGTTAATGTCACGAGATCACTTGCATAATACAAGATACATACAAAATTTTTTTGTGCCTCAGCATGAAACTTCGATTTTTCAATGATCATTTACGTATTTTGCATCTCATCTTTGGAATGAGCTTCCAAATGAATATAAACAATATAAATAAAAAATTTTTTTTATTAAAGTTGTCAAAAATTACATTTTGGCTGATCAGAAGCAGGAGACTTGATACTGTGTTGTGGATGCGCGTATATTTCTTTTTCCGATATAATTTTATTTACTTTTAACCTTTTTGTTTCGCTTCGTGGGGTCTGCCCGTTCCCCTTGTCTGCTCGCATGTCTGAGTGCTGCTGTTGTTATTATTGTTATTATTATTATAAAATATAACATTTGTTAGATTATTACAATTCATTACTGAATATTAACAAATAAAATAATTATTTTTTTCTTGAAATTTTAGATTTATATGTATTAATATTTTTTTATAATCTTTTTATAATCTTAGATTTAGGTTATTTGTATTTGGGCAAATGGAAGAAGAGCTCTACAGTTCAATTTGTACCATTTTTACTTTGAGTAAAATAAATGTATTATTATTATTATTATAATGAACAAACAAAAGTTTTTTTTTATCAAAAAGAAAAAATATAAATGAAATAAATTTAAATAAATAATTATTCTGTAAATAACAAAAATTACAAACATAAACTCAAATAGGGCATTTACTGAATACCTAATCTAAAAATACAATATTTTTAAAAATAGCCCATTAAAAGGGCTAGTTTTTCAAAGCTGTTTCTGTTAGTCGTCTGATATTTGTACATAGAATACCACCAACTGAAAATGCCCTTCCTCTATCGATATTGGTAGGTCGAAACGTTAATAAGAATTGGTAATAACATTCTTCTAAATGTTTTGCACGGATATTTAAGGCAGTGAAATATTCAATTTCCTGTCGCAAGATATTATCAATGTCTCTCTTACTTGTATTTCTTAGAGCTTGGTGTTTGGGTTTTACTTTTTATAATATTATTTATTTGTGTTGGGACAGTCACTCTATATTTAGAGAATACTAGTCACTGACATAAATAGAAACGTTGAATACGTGACATATCGTAAGTTCAGACTTTACCGAAATAACCGGTAAAAAATTAAAATAACCGGTAATTATCTTCGTGTGTTTTTGTCCTGTTTACCGGTTAACCGGTAATGCAATCCCTAGTCTTCTGCCCATACTGACCACCTTATCGAATCCTTTGAAGTAAAACGATGGGAGTAGTGGAGCCTGTTTCACCAAGAATGGCCACTTACGAAGATATAGGTACTGGACCTTTCTCCACAAGTTAACAGTAAGTGTGGAAAACTCGGCAACATGCTACGGATGTTCACTTCCAAAATACCAAGATCATGAGCCCACAACTTGGGAACTTGAAATCGTAATAGATTCAAGATTCTATGTAGTAGGATCTGGATCTGGATTGTTTGGCGGGGGGTGAGCTTACACTCACGTGCACTCAGGCCTCATAAGCGGGCCCATTGTGCTGCCCCCGTAGGTGGTGGTATGTCCACCGAGCCTCTCATTCCTCAAGCCAACCAACACTTGTGATGTATTTAAGGAGGAGACCAGGTGAGGCGCCACCTATGCTGGCCATACTGGGCCAGAAGTCCCCCAGTATGGATCCTCTTTTCGTTGAGAGAGCAGGGCAGTGACAGAGCACATGCTCGGCAGTCTCGTCATCCAGATTACACCCTCTACACTTGGGTTGTCTATAACTCCCAGTGTATGGAGGTGTTTGTTTAGTCTGCAGTGTCCTGTTAGTAATCCTACATAAATGCGCAGATTACTCCTGGACATCTGGAGATAGTGTTTGCCTAGCTTACAACTGGGTGTGGCCAAAGCCATTATGCTATGTCTGCAGCTGCTCAGACCACCTCAACAGTCCGCATGGCGTTTGAGTGTATAATTCTTTAGCAGGGAACTGTGGACTGAATCTGAGAGCGCTATTGCAGGTTCTGGACCATGCAGGGCGCTCTCAGATCCCTTGCGGGCTAAAGCGTCCGCTTCTTCGTTACCCGTCATGTCCTTTCACCCAACGGAGCTGGACACTATTGTTTTGTGCGAGCACGTCTAGGGCCTTTCTAAATTAGCGCCTTAATTGACCGCAAGTGTGTTCTTCCACAATGTTGTGTACTAATTTTGCACCGTCAATCACACTTTCGTCTAAATTAATGTGAAAAAATGATCCCAGTCCAACCATTTTGACAACCCAAGTGTCCGAACATTTCATAGTTCCCGCAAACAAACGAGAGGCAGCACATGCGCGCTTCTATGATGAAAAGGTCTATTCAGCCAATTTAATGTAAACCACTTTTACATAAGAAGTGTTCGTGGTTCTTTTCTATAATAAATAAAAAATGGTAATATTTTATTCTCATCGTTAAAATGCATTTTTTGCAGACAGTAAATTACTGAGATCAGTGACATTTTTTCAATAAAGACACAAGAAACTTCAAAGATCCGACCTGGACGTCCTGCTTTTTCTAATAAAACTGAAAATATTGCCTATTTCTAATTAATTTTAAATAAAAAAGTAGATTTGAGTTAAAAAAAATTATAAGGATTTTTTACTTCTTTTTGACCAAAAATATTTGCACATATACAGCAGACACACTGTATTCATTGGATTTGTCGTCCAATGGAAATGACATATCAACAGGAAAGACGTTAAACAAAAAAATATGTATTTATTTCTTTATTTTTTTTCTTTTTATACTAAATTTTATCTTCAGCTTCCGTGGATTCGTTTTGAGATTCGTCCTTTTTTGTTTCGCTATTCTCCTCGCGTTAGTTTTCTTGAATAGAAAAGATTATCTCTATGATATCTTTGGACATAAAATCATGTACAACTTCCAGTTTATCGTCTCCAAGATCCATTGCCATACGACTTCTGTGCAACATTACTTGGCAAAATGAGAAAATGATAAAGCATTTTAAACTGGGTCGTCGACAGCCCCATGCTTTTTCACAAAATCCTGTGCATACACATGACATGGTTCACAACAGCAAATCGGGCGCATGTTCGTTATTAGTAACATCAACAGACAGTCTGTATGTTCTCCAATTGAAAATATGTAAATAGTACCGAACCATTCTTACACTTGAAGATAAAGCCAAGGTGGAAGGTAAGAAAACGAACTTCCAGAGATTAGGATTAGTATGGCGGCAAACACAGTCAAAACTCTGAGAAAACGGCTATTAGTGAAAAATTTTTGTAAATGCTGATTTCTGTCATTAAAACGACTATTTTTCCGAGCAGCGGCAAATCAAAATGGCCTCCGCTTTCAAGATGGCGGCTGTTTTAGGAAATTTAAAAGATCGACGTTTCTAGCTAAACAATTGATTTTATGAAAAAAAATTATTAAGAAAAATTGTTATCCGCGTTATATTTTGAACAAGAAAGTTCATATAAGTTTTTTTCTAAAACTAAAAATTAAGACTACGAGGTAAAATATCACAAAATCAGTTTTTTCCGATATTTTACAGAATAAGTAATGTTCTATACTTGTCATAATAATTATCCTTTGACCATAAATTAACAACCAGAGTTGAACTATAGAATAAATTAAAAGACTAGGAGGCATAATATTTTAAATCTCGGTCCTGTAAGCTAATCGCGTAGACAAAATATATAAAATATACCAATATTAACTGAAAATGAGACAAATATTACACATGAAAGTAACTACAGCTATCTAATTTACGACGGCCCCTCTTTAGTCCATCTACTTTTGCCTAAAGGAGTTCAGAAATTTGAAGAATATTTAGAAAAAGGCACATATTAAACATAATATTGTCAAATTAAAAGCTAAACGTGTCGACATAGTATGGGATGTGTACAAAGAGGACAGTTTAAAAAATCATACGAGAGAAACTAGAGGAGTCGGAATAAGAAGGCAAGTCCGCAGTAACAATATACTACCAAAGAATTTCTGAAAAACACTGAAAGTAAAACATAATTATTTTTTTTATTGGCAAATTCTATAACAATATCTAATAACTTTAATTCTGTCGAAATTGAGTCAACTGTTGGCGAAGAAATTGCGAAAAATAGTTATTGCAACACTGCTCTAAAATCCTGCAACCAAGAAGAAGCAGATGTAAGACTAATGTTGCATATTAATGATTGTGTTCAACAAGATTGGAAGGACATTTGCATTAGAACTGTCGACACTGATGTAGTATTACTGGCGGTTTCATTTTTTTACTGTTTGCATAAAAAAATGGCTAAATAGTTTAAACATACAGTTTGGGGCTAATAAATATTTTAGAGCATTAAAGGTGCATGAGATAGCACAACAACTAGGAGAAAGCAAGTGTGATGCATTACGAGGTTTCCACTCCCTAACGGGATGTGATACCGTTTCCTTTTTTTCTGGAAAAGGAATAATGACTGCTTGGAAGATATGGACGATATATCCAGAAATAACAGAAGCTTTTACGTTCCTTTCGAAACCCCAAGAAAATATTCCAGATAAAATTTTAAACTTATTCCAACGGTTTGTTGTTTTAATATACTGCAATATTTCTGCATTCACTGAAGTAAATCAGGCACTAAAGGAACTATTTACTTCCAAGAACAGGACAACGTGTAACATCCCCCCTTCAAAGGATGCTTTGGAGCAACACATTTTATGGGGATTGTGCCTGTCCGAAAATGTTTGGGTGCCAAAAGGTCAACACTTTCGGAGGTATCTAAAGCACTTAGACAATTAATTCAATGTAGTTGCAAAAAAGGATATACATTGAAACTAAATGTGGTTGTAAAAAAGCCGACTTGTAATGCACGTTACTATGCACAAATTGCAAAGGAGAATGCAACTAACTTAATAAAGGTATGTCTAACTAAAAAAAATCTGTACCTATTTTTACTAAATTATTTTTGGGTTGAAAAATAATGTGTCTTCAGTTTCTCGCAAAGGAACACTCAACAAGAACATTATCATTATTGCTTTATATGTAAAATATACATAGGATCATTTTTTAGTATTTCTCCGTGTAGCAGCTTTATTTTCAGTGTTAGGTAAACATATTGTAGAAAATTTTTTTATTCTTTTAACGTGGAATATATATTTTTTCTGTAACAGTAATTATTTAGTTGAAAAATTTGTAAACTTTTAAATTATAAATAAAAAGTAACTTTTCTATATTTTTCTATGTACCGCCTTTATTTTTAGCTTTAGGTTTATTAAACTTTTTTATTCAGGATTTAATTTGGAACAATTTTTTCTTAACAACTTTTTTTGTAACATCAATAGTTTATACAGAAAAATCGTTCTTTTAAATTTTCTAAATCGGCCGCCATCTTGAAAGCGGACGCCATTTTGATTTGGCACTGCTCGGAAAAATGATAACTTTAATGACAGAAATCAGTATACCAAATTACAAGATTGTTTCACTATTAGCCGTTTCTTTCTGGGTTGTTGCTCTACTACTTGAGCAACTGATTTCTGAAAACATTTGTAACAGTAGTTATTGAAATGAATGTTTCCTATTGGAGCTCGATACAATTCCAACATCAGACGTTCCCCTGCATCGTCGTCAGATTGAGCTGAATCTTTCGCTCAAATTTTGTATTCTTTTTATTTTCACTTTTTAATATTCTTAATTTTGAAATCTAACAAATGTTTTATTTATGATTTGTCACATAATAAAATACCCTCTAGGTCGGACTAGAGGTACTACTATACCTTTTTTGTGATCGATAATGACTTCTCGTAAGGAGAAAGCTTATTACTAATCTCTTCAGACAATGAGTCGTTATATTTTCGAGTTATGTCATTGATTGATTTCCATAATTATCAAAGCAGAAATAAAATATTATTCTTAAAAAAGTGTGCTTGGTAACTAGTAAACTTTCTGTGGGAACTAGTTCTAAGCTTGGTTTACTTTCGTCGTAGTATTATTATACTATTTCCGTGTAAAGACGGCGAAAAGCGTTCCCTAACTAGTGTAATATTGATTTAGATCCAGGTTCCATTCCATAACCCAATATCCAGTTATTCTGGTGTTGCGATAATTCCTTTGAGAAGTGTTAAAACCATTATTTAGAAATTAGTTTTTGTCAAGTATATTTTTTGTTAGGTCAATTTGGACCACTATGCCCCTGTAGAATTGTACTTTCCTTTTCTAATAGTTATTTCGTATAAAAATATTAACGGAATTCCTTGTTTTCCCTATAGGTATAAAGTAATCACGTCGTTTAATGAAATACCCACCAAATCTGCCTTTGAAATAAATACTCATTTTTTTTTTACTTCGTTTGCCGAGAGTGACATCGCAAATAAGGTAATATTTTTAATTAAAAACGCCTTTATTTTCATACCTCCTTTCATAAGAATAACTTATCTCCGGGATGAATTTGACTTGACGACTGCGGAAGCTATTTTAATTTTAACAATTTAATTAAACGTAACAAAGCGGGAGTTGGAATTTATAAAATCAGTGAAAGGCTGAATACTTTCACCACATTCATCCTGATACTTCATTCAGTCTAATCCCCACGGTATTCTACACTGCTAAAGCTGTAATCTTAGTCTATCTGATATTATCGCGGCAGGGAGACACATCCGGATCATATATTAATTTATATTAACACAATACTTACTGTGAGAACTACAATTTTTTGTTAATTATGTGTTAATTCGTAATAAAATCAAATCATTATAGGGAAGGAATGTTCAAGAAACTAATTAAATTTTTGTGCAAGCATAAATAAAACTTTGAAAACATTCTTCAGGAATTTTTCCCTTCTCACAAAATACATGTATAAATGTTAGTTCTGGTATTCTTACTTAAATGAGAATCTCTACTTGCAACTAGTAAGATAAGCTCATGCACCTACTCGACAATCGGCATATAGTCCAGTCAATGAATGGTTTCTAGAGGGAAATGCTGAGATCACAATTTTTGACTAGCTTTAAATAAAGCATGAGTTAAAAGATGAAAAAAAGCTAATTTATACTCCCGTGTGTGGACTATTTAGGAGGTAAACATACCAAAAGTCCCCGAACGTAGGAGGCGGGGGGCGCAGGGGGGCACGAAGAAGGTCCTGGTTTTTGGTTTTTCGCTCATATCTCGAAAACGGTTAGCCCTCAATCAAAAAGTGGCTATATGCAAAATTAGAGCTGACTAAATTTTCTACAATAATGTTTCCATTAACTTTTTTCGTATCTGTTATGGTTCAGTAATGAATTCTATATCTTTTGACTGTATTCTAACTTTATTATAAATTTATTATAAATTGAAAATAAATTTTAATAATCATCGTAGAACAAAAATTCTTGTACAGATATCCGTTTCACAACAGACTGAACTGAAATAGCGTCTGTAAGTATGTGTGTGCGTGTATATCTATGTGTGCGTGTATACCGCTTCTTGTAAACATGATAACTTCTGTTAGACTTAAAATATTTAATGACAATTTGGAACATATGTAAAACAACATATTACAATAATCTCTATTGAAATTGGGCCATATCTGTAATACATGGTGATAACCAGAGGTATAGATATTGGTGGACCTTTTTTCCATTCCCATCAGTCTGGTAATTTGATTTGAAAAAACATACCACGAAAAACAAATTTTCTAGTTTACAGAGAAAGACATGTCTGATCACAAGTGTAATAGTCACCGTCCGTGGCTTTGGAGATCCTCTTCATATAGATTTAAAGTTAAAGGCCATATAGAAATAGAATAATAAAGGACATAGATCAACAAAACCCGTCTGGTCTATTAAAAGTAAGTAACTCTTAGTACACCAATGGCAATGGCTTCCAAACCTCTGAGGGAGTTGGAGTGAAAATATACAGCTGTATCCTCAAGGTGAAGATATACTCAAGCCTAGGAAGACACTGTACTTCACACAGAAAGTGATGCTACTGCTAAGTCTACACATGCATGATGTATGATCCAAGCGGATCTAAAACCGCTTGGATCATATCGTAGCAACAACAAAGTTAATCTGATCTGGATACGAGACCACTGCGGGCAGTTGATATTCTAGCTAGAATTGGTGCTAAAACTAAATTAGTCGGGTTAAAACCGGCTCCTTAGCAAATCATCAGTATTTCCAAAAAAAAAAAGATAGCTATCGGGACTGAGGAATGGCCCAGCATTGCAAAATCTGCGAAGATTCTAAGGCATTTATACAAGAACCGTCGAAGGCAAGAACTAAAACATTCTTAGAGCTAAACCGGCGCGGTAGCTCAATCGGTTAAGGCGTATTGAGTGGCGAATATGCTGATCAACTGTCTACCGCGCTCTGGGCTCGACCCCCAGCCCCGGTATTGACAACACCGGTGGGTGTGGATGTATGTCTGCGTTCTAAATGTGTAACCCCCTTCCGCACAGTCTTGGCTATGGATTTGGGGGTTGTCTACTATCTGTGGTGTGTTTTAAATAGGCCAGAGCTGCAGACTCTTGATCATATACTGGACAGTGTTGAATGTGTACGGAAGATGAAATGACAGAGCAGGTGTTATACTGTCTTACGACAGTAGGGACCAGATACTCGTTAATTGGCAACGTTCAGCTTCTTCACTTTCATCTACTAAAGATCAGTTTCGTTAAGAAACTGGCCTTGACGGGAGAGGCGTGAGTTACAATAGACCTGAAAGTCGCAGTGGTGGGTCTAAATCGATCTATTTACTTTCAACCTAACCCTTCTTCACTTATTCGGGAGTAGAGTATATAGTATATCCTGCTATTCAGAGAAGCTCAAATCAACGTTAAGGGAAGACTACATTCATGAGATTCACAATTGTTTAACATCGCGCTTAACAGCAGAACTGTAAGGAATCGTACTGTTCCTTCATGCTCTTAGGGATCGTACGTCAGCATTCTACGGTAGGAAACTGCAATCAATTGAACTGTTCAAAAACAGAAAAAGATATCATTCATGCATTCAACAATTCAGATGTTACTTATCGACATCGAAAATGCCAGGGAATGTTTTATCGTCGCACCTTAGCTTGAGCTTCAGGAAATAGTCCCCATCAGAAGAGATTTATTAGTTTCAACAAATTGATCCGCCAGGCAAATAATACCGGAATTTTATCAAAACTAGAAAAACGCCCGTGTTCCACTACTTCCCATCCTATTTCTATTAAACAAAAATCAAACTATTCAAATAATGACCATCTATAAATTATTCAAGTTTAAAACTTCCGAAAAAAGTTGACTTAACTTTAGGCTGCCATATTAGGGCGACAATTATTTGAGATTTGTCCCTCTACGTGTAACATTTTAAGTTCTTGGCATGTTTGGAAACACCCAAACAAATCTTGCGGATAAACAGATATAGCCGTTATACTGCCCTTTAACTATGTTTTTACCTATATCGTTACAGCTATAGACATCTATAAGAATTCCCTTCCATTGTATAAGTAACAAAAAACTAAGTTAGTTAGTTGGTGCGGCAATCGTCCCAGAGATGACGCCGCGCGATGTCGGCATCTGGAAACTATCCAGAAGCTGCTGACATTTACTAGATCAATGATGCAGGAAATTCCAGAGCCACTTACTTAGCTGTATAAATAGAAGGCGAGTGGACGCACAGGACAGTTCAGTTCAGATATAATTAGCAGCCCATTTTTAGTAATCAACAATATTGAGACATCATATGCGTCAATTTTTAAATGTTTGCTTGGAGCCATACTGGTTTCAAATGAGAAGTGCGGATATAATCATTAAAAATAACAATAAACTTAAAAAACCTAAAAGTTGAGGTTATGTTAATGCAACCGATGACGTCACAGCCCGTTTTGCATAATACCCCTTCAGTTATTCAGTTTTGATATTTATTTGTTGTAATTTTAAATTGATAGATGAAAGAATGGTATTTAAATATTGGTAAGTGCTTTAATGTATGGAGTACTTCATTTTAATAATATCAAAAAAGCAAATTTGCATACAGTGAAAACACCTAATTGTTTGGGTACTTCTCGATGAACTAGGAGAGAGAGTTGCAAAATTCAAAATGTCGATTTAAACTAAAATTTTTTATCAACTTTGATGTCCTCGAGCACAAACAAGACAACTTAGAACAGAAGTACATTTAATTAAATCGACGTATTTTGACCGGAAGAACTCATGGTAGCTCTATGTATATACGGAATTTCGGAGGATCATGTATACTGAAAAAAAATACAAATTTTGTATTGTATTGTATTGCCATTAAGTTAATTTTCTGCTTTCTACTATCACTATCGTTTAATTTAATTTATTGTGCTGTTAGAATGGTTCGTTTACATTTAGATATCAATTCGTATACAAGTAGTATATTATGCAAAGACCATTTTTTAATGATAGCTATTCGCATTTAATATGATTCTGATGTTCGTGTCTTAATTGCCATTAAATGTGAGTTGCATACACTATTTTTTTCTACGACCAGTCATAATAAAATAGAAAATTAACACTTTATCTCTGAAATTGCTAGGTGAACATGACATGACAAACGACTTGTCAAAATTGATAAATTTTAGATCTGTCAGATGTTCAAGGCAATAGTTGATATTGACAGAATATTGTAGTTTGTCACGTTTCTATTGGTTATAAATTTGTATCTTAATGGAAAATCTGCATCTTAATGAATCTCATTAAAGTACAGGTAGGGAATGTCTAATAAACGAATTAAAGCATGGGAGTAGAAAAATATTATTTTAATTAAAAATAGTAAGTAACAAACATCTAAAAAAAAAAGAGTGGCCCATGGGGGGATCGAACCCGCGACCTTCGCGTTATTAGCACGACGCTCTAACCAACTGAGCTAATGGGCCAATGAAAATGTCTCCTTAAACAATATATAAAAGCGATACGCGATCTGTTAATAATTCATATTTAAAATTCTTTGACGTAATTTAATTGGCTTATTAAATAATCAATAAGAAATTCTAGTTATAGATATTTTATCATAAATATAATCTAAAAACACATTGAATTTTTATTGACGTAACTATATTATGTATATAGGTATATATTAAAGACATAAAATAATTTAAGTGTAATCACTTTTATTTTAATCAAATGCGTAGGTATATAATATCACTACAAAGAAATGCTAACAGTTTCTACAGTAGTACCTATAGAATTATTGATAATCTCAATATTCAATTAAATAAAATATATATATATATATATATATATATCTCAAGTAATTTATTTTCAAAATTTTGTCCATATAAATCCTTGAAATTAAATCATGTAAAAGAAAATTTAATTTCCAGGTTGGGGGTAGCTCGTCTCCTGGCGTCGGTGATAGGCCGACGTTAAACAGTTAAATAAAATTAAAAAATAGAAAAAATACTGGGCTCGTCCGGGATTTGAACCCGGGACCTCCCGCACCCTAAGCGGAAATCATACCCCTAGACCAACGAGCCAACGAAAAAATGGTTTGCTGCACACATTCTATATTTGCGATTTAAACCATAATGATTGCAGAAACCTGTAATACGTTATTGCAACTTATATCAAGTACCAACAGATGCCTCCGTTAGCAAGTTTCAAACATTATTTCAATAGTAAGAGAAGTGCAAATGAAGAGAATATAATTAATTCCTCCGGTTATGTAGGTACATTTATTTTATATCTCGCACTTCTATCACGCTTTATAATGTCATAAATTAAACAGGCATGCATTGACATTATTTTATAATGTATGCAGTATACATAAAACACATGCACAATTAAAATAGATAGCAATAATACCTACTTAGGTATATGCTTATGAAATAACATTTTTAAATGTTCTATGCATTTCTATATAGGTAGTCTGCATTCTCTGTATTCTATGTATAAATCTTTCCTTCCAGATTAAAATGTTTCTAGATATTTTCCAGATTTTTCACTTATAAATAATATAGGTAGGTATTGTCGTGAGCCAAAAAAATAGGACAACTATTTTTTTCTAATGTAAATCTGTCTCTATTTGCACACTTGCAATGAATTTTGACAAATACCTGACAATGTCACAAAAATTAAAGTTAGATGTACACAACTAGATTTTAGCAAAAATATGTTATAAAGACTTGTCCCATTTTTTGCGTACGACAGTACTATGAATTTCGGTATACCTATCGTCTGAGGTTTCTAACATTTAAGGAAAAACGTGTGTTTTAAAATGTGCTTTAATCACCTTCGATGTCGCCTCAAAATGACCTTAAGTCTAGGAGATCTGGATTTGTCTGCGTAAAGAAGACAGTCTACAGTTTACAGTGGAACTACTTTAATATAAATTTATAGAATGACAGTAACCATTATTAAGGCAAACTTAACTTAAAAAATAATTATTTCCTCAATATAACTTTCTTTGAAATGTTTTTTTCAGCCATAAAATTATTTAAGTAGATATTCACATTGATCAATTCAATAACTTGGGTTAAAAGTCCAATCTTAATAGGTATATTCATAATTCCTTCATTCGTCACACAATAGAGATATTGAGTATTATAATTATATGAAAAAAAAAACTATAATCTCAAAAGGATTTTAGTACCCAAAAATATTCTTATATATAGACATTTTAGACAACTTAAATTTTCAGGGTGTAATAGCAAACAACTAGCGTCTATCAATGTCATTTTTGAGTAAATTTCGTATCGGCCCATTAGCTCAGTTGGTTAGAGCGTCGTGCTAATAACGCGAAGGTCGCGGGTTCGATCCCCCCATGGGCCATATATTTTTTTTAAATTAAAACGATAATATTGTTTATAATAAACAAAATAACCGCTTCTCTCTTTACAGTCGGCAGTAATCATGAGTATGACGATGCGGATTGACGTTTTTGAGTAATATTTCGATTCTTGAATTAACAAATATTGTATCATTTTACTTTAAATATATTTGTAAAGCAAAGCTATGAAGTAGAAGTAAAATATTCCGGGAAAAAAAACCACAGGGCTCGTCCGGGATTTGAACCCGGGACCTCCCGCACCCTAAGCGGAAATCATACCCCTAGACCAACGAGCCGATACAAAGATATTTCCATGTACACTCTGAAGCAAAATATATGTAAATTTCAATCAATAACACGAATAAACGTTTATAGTTCCTAATATTAACTCGATAATAAAATTATGTAACAAAGGGCATAGCCGGGTAAGCATGGTGTGACTGCCCCCAAGCGTCTGGCGCTTATATTTGTGCAGTAGGAAGCAATCTTGGAAAGTAGCAATTTCACAAAATATTAGCCCGAAAAAGGGACCGGTTTGGGGTGAGTAAGGGAGGGTTGATTTTAGCAAAACTATTTTTTTTCTAAGAAACGGCGCATTCAATCGTTTTGTAAAAAATATATGTTAAAGACCTACTAAGAAAGTACTAAATAAAAAATCACGCTCAAATTCCGAAAACAGATACAGTAAAAAAAACATATATATTATTTTCAAATTTTTTTTAGGGTAACTTATCCCTGGGGTACCAGCCTGAATTTTTTTCTGTAGCATGTCTATGGACTCACTTATGTTATATTTTTTTCCCAGTCTTGTCCGAAGATTACGCCATACTTAAAGAAAATGCCGAAGTGTGCAGTGCCGTATGCATATTTTGTGGACAATTAACTCCTTGCAAGTAAAAAAGGCCAAACTGCAAAGTAAATATGGATATCTGAGTAGTGTATACATATTAGTGACTAGTGATTATGGAGATGGTGAACGTTGTAAGAGAAACCAACCTAAAGCTGCAACGCTGACAGTTAATTAGGTGCTCAATAGAGTTGACTCTTGCGCCGCAAAAATCAGTTTATAGCCGTAATGTTAAATATCATTAAGGGTAAAACCTAAAGTCAGCGGTACTATGGACTACCTTGCAAAGACTGTCATTATTCACATATTACCGTCGGCGGGGATAAGAGCTTGGTTGTTAACAATTTGCAGCACTAAATCGTAGCATTACTAACCTGAGAAGGATATAGATGTTAATCTTCCTCACTGTCATCTGCAATCACTGTACTCATGCTATCCTTCTGGAACAATAGGGAGAGAACTTCTGCCGGTTTAGGTATGCTTGCTAGATATCATCTGTACGAAAGGTAATACACGACAGCAGCTACATGGGAACAACATCCAACAGTTTGATACCCATTGGCACATTCACAGAAATGTCTTCTAACGCCGACACTGTGGGGAATATAGTCGAGGAAACATCGGTAAACCTTCGTTTTGATGTGACGTGAACAAACTTGTATTTTGAGTACATTGGACTGGTCCTTAGCGTACTGAAGATTAAGTGTTCCGTCTTCATTTATGACTTCGAGGTACGAAATCGTTTGTTTATATTGATACGATCCGGTAAAAAACAGTTTTAAATCCGTCATTTCTGGGAAGTCCAATACATCTTTGCTGGAAATATCTACAAAAGGCAGTTTTGCAATTTCTTTGAATGTGCCAGTGGGAATCGAACTGTTGGATGTTGCTCCCATGTAGCTGCTGTCATGCATTATCTTTCGCAAGGACAATATCTATCAAGCATACCTAAACCGGCGGAAGTTCTATCTCTATTGTATCAGAAGGATAGCATGAGTGCAGTGATTGCAGATGACAGTGAGGAAGATTAACATCCATATCCATCACAGGTTAGTAATGCTACGATTTAGTGCTGCAAATTATTAACAACACATGACTGTTAAGACCAAGCTCTTATCCCCGCCGACGGTAATATCGATAGTACCGGTGACTTTAGTTTTTACCCTTAATGATATTTAACATTCCGGCCATAAACTGATTTTTGCGGCGCAAGAGAGTTGATCACCTAATTAACTGTCAGCGTTGCAGCGTTATATTGCTTTCTCTTACAACGTTCACCATTTCCATAATCACTAATCACTAGTATGTATACACTACTCAGGTATCCATATTTACTTTGCATTTTGGCCTTCTTTACGTGCAAGGGGTTAATTGTTGACAAAATATGCATACGACACTGCACACTTCGGCATTTTTTTTAAGTATGGCGTAATGTTCGCACAAGACTGGGAAAAAAACATAACATAAGTGAGTCCCCAGACATGCTACAGAAAAAAATTCAGGCTGGTACCCCAGGGATAAGAGCTTGGTAATTTACAATTTAACAAATTACAATATTTCAATTCGTTGTATCTCAGTTAGTAATGAAAATATTTTCACAAACTCTAAAATCTGTCGATGCATTTTTATGAAAAGTCAAATGCATATGACAAAAAAAAATAAAAGTAAACAGGGGTCCCTAGACCCAGGGGAGGCTAGCAAATTTTCAAAAATTTCTTCGCAAACTGCTTTTTCAAAATTTTTTAGGGGTCATTAGAGAAGTGCTTCTCTAGATGTTATTTCCTAAATTTCGTATGGGTCCCATGCGCCACAGACGAGAAAAAAAATATTGAAATTTCACCAGCCGCCGCTGAGATGTATATCCATTTGTTTCAGTTTTTAATTCATTTACGATGTAAATTTGACGTATGCCTGTTTTTTTTTGGGATTTCTCCCCTTTCCTCAAAAATTTATTCGAACTAAAAAAAACTGTTTTTTCGGATTTCTCCCCTCGCTTTTCAAAAAATTCTTTCGGATTTTACCTCCCCGCTCTTCAAACAATTTTTTTGGATAAAAAAAGTTTCTCGGATTCCCCCCCGTTTTCGGACTAAAAAAAAATTTTTTTGCATGTAAAAAATGTATCTTATCTTCGGTCTCTATGTACAGTAATGTACAGCCTAATCACGAATAAGCGATTGCATATTGGGGGGGGGGGGGGGCACAATGAGATCTCGCACCACCTGAATGATTTGCAACGGCCGCCCCTGCGTACAACGATTTTACAGCATCGAAATTCATTGTGCGCAAACTCAGTATAGTTTGCAAACCGTTTGCTGACTTGTAAAAATAAACCTATTCTCTCCGGCGCAGGCGGCGCCGGCGCCGGCGCAGCATATATTTCTTGTACGCGACGAATTGAGTATCCGTTAATTTTCCTATCAAGTCTGACATTGGATGACAAAAAATATGTCCTTCATATTAACATCATATTCACACCGCAAAAAAGGGAAATGGTGAAATAGGTTGGAAGCGTTGAATCCTGAAGACAACTCGCTGTGGAAACTGTCGAGGGCCATGAAGAATAGGCGGGAGGCCATATCCGCGTTGATAAACGCAAACGGACGGACAGCTCTGATGGATTCGCAGAAAGCGAACGACTTAGCTAATCACTTTGCGGACATACATAACAAACAAATACCTAATAACATCACTCACGACCGCATAGAAAATAACATTAACGAACTAATTGGCCATGACGTCCAATTAACGCGACGCGAATTCCTAAGAGCGAGTACACACTGGGCGCTTGGCGTTGCGTTCAATGAGCGTTTTGTAATAGAAGGTGTGCATGCCAGCTCGTCCACTCGATACGAAAACGCGCGATCAAATGTACAACATAATGGTGGTGTAAGCATCTGGAAGTGTGCAGCTAACGCGCGTTCAAACCAGAATCTGAGAACGCGCGTCTGACGTGCGCTTGACCAGAAGCGCGCGCTTGAATGCGTACACCTTCGCAGGCCACCTTGTTCTTAAAACGCGCGTTTTTAAAGCGCGCGCTTCAAAACGCCTAATGTGTACTTGCTCTAAAGGTCATAGCCAAGCTCTCGGAGGTGGCTGGCATTGTCCGGACATTACCGAATGACAAAGCCCCGGGTTCAGACGGCATCGAATACAAGCTTCTCAAATATCTCCCGAGGAAGGGGTTGGTTGCTTCGAACAGGTTTTTTCATCGAGTTCTATTTTCCCGTGCCAGCACCCAAAGTTAAATAAGTGCTTTGCCTAGTGAGTGATAATTTTTTAGTGTTTTCTTTTAATTATCTTTAGGTCCATGTGGACACATTTTTAATTTTAAGTCTGCCTGCGGCAGACAGGAGTACTAATTTATAAATTATTTGTCGTTAAGCCAAACCGGATCTGCCCCGCCCAGCCCTGCAATGAGCGCTGTGGTTGTCTGGCTGGCTCCGAGTCAGGTTCCGAAGAGGTGCATAAATGTATATAAAAACTGTTAATAAATTGTTATTGACTGATTGATTGTGCCAGAGGCGCGAAGGTCGCGGGTTCGATCCCCCCATGGATACTTTTTTTTTAATTAACGATCATATTGTTCAGTATAAACAAAATAACCGCTTTCTCTCATTACAATAGGCAGAAATCATGTGTATGAACGATGCAGATTGACGCTTTTGAGTAATATTTAGTTTATTTATTTAACAAATAATATTGTATTATTTCATTTTAAATACATTTGTAAAGCCAAGCTATGAAGTAGAAGTAAAATATTCCGGGAAAAAAAATAACTGGGCTCGTCCGGGATTTGAACCCGGGACCTCCCGCACCCTAAGCGGAAATCATACCCCTAGACCAACGAGCCGACATAAAAATATTTCCATGTACACTCTGGAGCAAAAAATTTGTAAATTTCAATCAACTAGAATAAAAATTGTTTATAGTTCCTAATATTAACTTGATAATAAAATAATGTAACGAATTTATGTATAAAGTGCTACGACGACCTGCTGTTTTCAGAGGCCGCCCATTCTCCATAGCTTTTTAAACCAATACTGTCACAGTGTCACCACTACAGTTTGGTTCATAATAGATTTGTTTCTACAAGTCAGTAAACGGTTTGCAAACCGTACAACGATTTCACCAAGGTTGGTATACTTTAAGGTGGCCTAATAACTCACAATCCCCACCAAAAAATGGCATTAGCCAATGAACAGCTGGTGTGAGATCACACCAGATGCAGAGCCTTATTCAAAATATTGTAAGAATTTGTGTAATGTTAATTAAGCAAAGAACTCGTAACTGGAACGGGCTTGCAATAACCCGCTTTTGAGGTCTGTGGTAATTATCCTCGCATTTTGAGACACTGTTCTGCATGTTGGTAAAGAGGATAAATTGTAGAATGTAACACTACAGATCATAGTAACGTCAGACCATATTTCGGGCCAGTACGGACAGTTCTTCTAGAGTGAGATAACTGCGCCGCTACTGCGCGTTCGAAGAACAAGGATAGTCTGACCTTTCCCCCCGCACTGACTTCTTCGCCTAAAAGCTGTATATTAAGGAACCTCATAGTCTACCAATCTTGCGATTTCACAGCATCGAAATTCATTGTGCGCAAACTGAAATCATTGTACGCAAACTGAAATCATTGTACGCAAACTCAGTATGGCTTGCAAACCAATTACTGACTTGTAGATTGTAGAAACAAACCTATTCTCTCCGGCGCAGCATATGTTTCTTGTACGCGACGAATTGAGTATCCGTTAATTTTCTTATCAAATCTGACATTGGATGAAAAGAAATACGCCCTTCAAAAACATCATGCATGCTATAATTTATTGGCCACATCATCTGGAGAGAAGACTATATAGAACGATCAATGGTCCATAGAAAACCAGATGGTAAGTGGCGAAGACAACGTTGACGCAAGAGCTAAGTAAGGCTAAACGCCTAACAGACAACCGCAACGAGTGGCACAATGTTATAAGACGTGCCATACAGTAAAGAGAGATCATCCAGAATAATGAGCTATACGTAGCGACTACAATTTATTAATCTACTTCAAATTAAAATGTTGGATTATAATTCTTTTTAGGAATACATTTGAAAATCAGAGGGAAAATAGTCAAATTGAAAAATACCCAACAAGCAAAATTTTAACATTATATAACTATTTTGTTTTATTGCAATTTTATAAATGTAATAAAATAGCAATAAAACACAATTGTTGTAGAAATGACAATTATAAAACCAGTTTATTGGGTAATAATGACATATACATGTCAATTCTACTTTAAAATGGTATCAAGAATTTTAATAAGACTATTACAGAACTTCTGAAAATCGCAATCGGGCGTTATCGAAAATTGTATTTCAAATTTGGAACATATGTAAAACAAGATGTTAAAATACTCCCTATACTATTCAGATTGAGCCAACTTCACCATACAGGGTGATCGCCAGAGGTATATAGAACTGTCTTGTTTTATATTAACTCTGTTAGATTATAATTTTAGAGAAAAATGTTACTAAGGTTCTTGATTGAGCATACAAAAATACAAGGATGTACAAGATACTGAAACTGCAACATACCATGTGTCTCTAGGTTCAAACGAACTTTAAATATGTTAGATGATTATCAAATCTACTTTAAGCTGTTATTAAAATACTTTCGAGGATACTTTTAACAAAATTGTTATGAAATGAATGAAAGTTGAAGTCGGACGTTGCCGACTGCAAATAACTATTTGAGCAATAAAATAAAAAATACTTAACTGATGTGTATTTATTAACCTTGTGGCATCACGTAAAAGTGAACTGTACTCTGTTTGAGCAAAATGTTAATCGAGTAGGTACTTGCTGTCGGCCACGTCTGACTCCAACTTCTGCTCGTTAAAATTGAGAATCACTTTTTATTGTGTCTGTGTTTTCACAATTACAAGAATAAAAGACCCCGCACTAATCTTATGGAAATTGGGATTCGGTCAAATTTGTTCATATTGCAGGATTTAGTAGGCCTTGAGGTCCTGATTAAAAGCATTCATGGGCACATTGTACTTTTGGAGTTACAGATGCTTGAATGTTAATAACACAGGTCTACAAAAAAGGAAAAAGTCTAGTCCTAAGGTTCTCATCTAACTTTTCTAAAGCATTCTTTCATCTCCTAAAAAGGGCAGACACAAGGTCTTGTACCAAGGTTCTCATCTAACTTTAATGTATTTTCTGTATAAGCATTTTGACGCGTTAAAGCCAATTTTGGACAAGAAAATTTTTCCTCCACCATACCTTTTATCCCCTAAAAAAGGGCAGAAAAAGGTCTTGTCCTAAGGTTCTGACCTAATTTTTCTGAAATATTTTGACGCGCTGAAACCAATTTTGGACAAAACAAAAATATTAGGGGATAAAGATGGTGGTCAAAATTGGCGTCACCACGTCAAAATACTTCAGAAAAGTTAGATGAGAACCTTGGGACATGACCTTGTGTCTGCCCTTTTTAGGGGATGACAGGGGTGGTAAGAATACTTTAGAAAAGTTACATGAGAACCTTAGGACTAGACTTTTTCCTTTTTTGTAGGCCTGTGTTATTAACAGTCAAGCATCTGTAACTCCAGAAGTAAGGCATTTGGAACAATGTGACTTTTAATCAGGACCTCAAGGCCAACAAAATCCTGCAATATGAACAAATTTGACCGAAACCCAATTTCCATAAGATTAGTGCGGGGTCCTTTACAGATAGCCCACGGAAATTAGCATTTGACAAAATTAGTAAAATTCTAAATTTTTGCACAGACATTCTTTAAGGTGTCCTAAACCCAAATCCACAAAAATCCCAACATGACTACCCAAGATATTGAAGGTCAAAGTTTTTTGCAAATATCTCGCGTCCTATGCATCGATGCCCATGAGGTCAATGTGAAAGTTGTAGAGAATTAAATTATCTACAAGTTTTCTTTTTTATTTTTTATCAACCCACCCCCTCTTCGAAATATTCAATGCCAAAGTTTCAAAAACATGGTTTTTCGCGAATATCTCGCTCCCTATGTATTGAACTGTGACGAAGTCTACAAACAAGAAGTAGAGAACTAAAACCTTTTTTTAACTTCGACCTTGAATATCTCGAAAAGGACGAGGTTTTGAGAAAAAATTCAAAATATAAATCTTGTACAACTCCTCTACAACTTTCATGTTAACTTTATTGCTGTCCGATTTTTTTGGCGCGAGATATTCGCGAAACACCATGTTTTTGAAATTTTGACCTTTAATATCTCGAAAAGAGGGTGGGGGTTGATTTAAAAAATAAAAAAGAAAACTTGTAGATAATTTAATTCTCTTCAACTTTCACATTGACTTCATGGGCATCCGATGCATAGGACGCGAGATATTTGCAAAGAACTTTGACCTTCAATATCTTGGGTTGGTGCAAGAATTCAGATTTTTACTAGTTTTGTCCAGGTTTCCTCCTTTTTTTGGCTAATTTCCCTACACTAAGAGTGATAGTAGTGATGACGGAGAATTTTTCTATGAATTAGCTTTGTGAATAAAAAGAATAAAATAAATATGGGTTCGGGCGAGCGTAGAGTGTATGTATCTCGATACTCCAGTGAAGCAACGTGAAGCGCGGTTAGTAATTGGATGGGTGAAATCCATCTTGGGAAACACAGCGATCTCATCCCACCTTCTAGCGGCTTGTAATCAGTGTATACGCGGACGATATATAATTTCAAGACGAGGATTACGTAGTCTTCGGAGGGGATGTAAAGCAGACGGTCCCTTATCTATTAAATGTTAGGCAAGTAAAAGATCCCTACTCTTCTTACGAGAAGAGGTTCGGCAAAATTTCCAGGTTGGGGGTAGCTCGTCCCTGGCGTCGGTAATAGGCCCTGGTAGCGGAAATAGGCCGACGTTAAATAAATGGATAAAAAAAGAAAAATATATGGGTTCGATTCCCAACAAGCAAAATTTAAATGTTATGCAACTAAATGTAATGAAATAGCAATAAAACAAAATTGTTGTAGAAATGACAATTATTATAAAACAAAGTTTATTGGGTTTTATTACAGTAAATACTTGTGTCAGGCATTTTATAAAATACTTTAAAGTGCCTGCAAACCTTTATTTTATCTAGGTGTTTTGTTTATTTATTCACGAAAAAATTCTTCAGTTTTCGTATCTGAGAGGTTTATCTACACACATTAAAACCTAAGTAATTGTATCCGCACGTCTTTGTCACGCATTATAGTTTTTTTGCAATTTTTTTATATAGTTAAATATCGTTATGTGTACTTCATTTCTACAAATACTAGGAACTTCTTTAACTGGCATTTGAAAATAACTGTCAGTAATACCATTAAATGGAAATTGTCTCTTATTGCTAATGATGGTTTTATTAAACTTTTTGAAAAATATTTGAATATATTCATTAATAACAAGATTCAAGTTTCTACAGAGATGGTAGAGCATTATATTTTCTAGGAAAAAACTTTAAAAGAAAAAAATACTGGGCTCGTCCGGGATTTGAACCCGGGACCTCCCGCACCCTAAGCGGAAATCATACCCCTAGACCAACGAGCCGATGTCAAAGTCAATTTGGTGTACACTCAGAATCAAAAATCATGTAATATTCAAATCGTATTTAAGTAATATCGTACATACAATCTAATATTGAATGGTTAATTTTAAAACGAAAATATTATTGGATACCTACTTATATTTTCTGAGATTTTTACCGCGTACGAATATATATTTAAACCATGAAACCAAGAATTTTGTTCAAGTATTTTAAATTTACGTATAGAGTAGTATTACTATGAGAAGATGACAGCAAAAAATATGCGTAGAAACGAGCTTGTGCACTCCATCAATCTAAGTCAATGAGAACGAATTACGTGTATTCAATGTCGATACCAGTGGCGGCGGTGGCCTGCAGTAGAGCGGAGATGGCGGTAATAATAATAATAAAACAGTTTTATTAGGCAAAGTTTAGTACAAATTACTATTCTCACACTTCTGAACAAAGGTTACTCGTAACAGTTGTCAAGCTTTAAGCTACTCCATTACATAGCTCCTTGACCGCGAAATCTTTATGCAGATGACGCTATGCCACTGATGGTAAAAACATTCGCGTATGTTAGCTCCGCCTCTGTCATCTTCTCCTAATAATATTACTCTACAAGTATTATGGTGTATTATATTTTATTAAGCATTTCATTTATGTCAGTATACACTAAATTTTATTTCTAGGGCTTTAGTGCAGGTGACGCAGAAAACCCGAGATTCCACTTCTTATAGCTTAAAATCATCTATTTCATGCTGCTTCTCTTCAGCCGCGTTCTCACTATGTAACATGTTTACATACATATTACCTTAGATTGACCCTCTAAAATCGAAATTAATAACAAACTGGAGCGCGTACTCGACTGGAGAAAGTGAAAAATAAAAGGAAACTTGCCTGCATTATTCCATCCTTTTTTCTCCTGCATACAGACGGTTAACATTTCCTTCAACCAATCAGATCTTCTCAGGACAAGGACAGAATAGTGCACGCAAGTTTCTCTTTCTGCTTCAGTGGTTTCGTGGTTATAAAAAACCTGCTGTAAATTTATAAAAAAAAAAAACAACACAATTTGCACGTCCCTAACTGCTGTATGACTGATATGGTGCAATTCCAAAAGGGAGTATGGCACCATGATATTTTAGTTATGTTTCGAATTTATAATAAAAATTTGAAGACCTACAAAAGTTATCGTTTGTAATAAGTATTCGCATCGGCACCCCGATTGCAACTTTCATTCGATTATCCAAATATCTTAATAACATCTTAAGGTAAAAAAACCGCTGCCCAAGGAATCACTACTTCCACATCCAGATTCTCTACCCAAGTCACTCACAACGAAAAAACTTTGTGTGTGGAAATAATTGTTTATGGAACTTTAATAACGTAATATTTGAAATCCTCATAAAAAACTCATAAAACGGTACCCCACATCGGTAGTGGGGTGGGGGTGATGATAGGGGGGTGGTAGTGGGGGTGGATGAATTAAAAAAATATTTTGAGGTTTCTGGTCCTTGTACATACACTAAATCACAATTTTTTTCCATTCCCTGGTAATGGGGGTGGCTAATGCCAAAAATTTTTTTGTGACCCTAGCTTCTCTTGTATATACTAAATACCAATTTTATCGACCCTTACCTGCTCGATTTACCCATTTACCCCAAATTTACCTCAATTTAGCCCCCAACCCTTCGTCGGAACAACATGAAAATATAATCTAGTTCCAGATCTCGTTAAAGTACATACGTGTACCAAATTTTAAGTCAATATCTTAAACGGTTCCAGAGTAAACGTGCGCACAAAAAAAGTTACAGACAGACCGACAGACAGACAGAAATTTTTTTTTCGCTCAAACTTAAAATTTCGACGTTTCATGACATTTTAAGCCTATTTGAACAATAAAAATTTTTTAAAAATTTTTTGACGTTACTATACTTCCACTGTGGAAGTAATTGATATATCACCTAATCTATTAAGCTTATTTAAGTTCAGACTGTTAAGTTTCTGTACAATTTTTTTTCTAGTATGGTGATTAAAAATTTTTGTCCAGTCATAATATACCTATTTGGTTAAATCAAATAGGTGTAATAATTATTATTATATCTATGCTGCTCGTTTTCACTTTTTATATTTAAGCAATATATAATTAATATAGAATAGAATAGAATTTTATTCATGCTATACATATATATAATGTTTGCATATGTCAGAGATAAAAAACTAACGACTTAATTTAAAAACAAGTATAAAAAAAACAGAGTCACGATAACACAATATAAAATAAGTAGTAGTCATAAAAACTAGTACCTCAAGTAGAGGAAAAAACATAAAATATAACATTGTCAAAAACACAGAAAAAACAATTAATGCAAGAATGCTAAAATATAACGTTTAATATAATGAATCTAATTAGACAGACGATAAATTGGGCAAGGAGCCGAAATATTCAAAATATTCGTCATATGAGTAGAAGGCATTCTGTAAAAGGATATTTTTTATTTTTAGCTTAAACGTGTTTACACATATCAAGATTTTGTAAATCTTTAGGTAACACATTAAAAAATTTTATTGATAGATATAGGTAGGAATTCTGAGATTTACTTAGTCTATATTTGGGCAATCTTAAATTTGTTAATGTCCTACAAGCCTGTAAATAAAAAATAACGCCCTAGGGCGTTATGAATATCTATAACGCCCTAGGGCATTATAAAATTATAATACAACCCAAAACAAGCAAATTATGATAGCGTTATTGACAAACAAAATGCGTTGCTATGCAACGGCGGCGTTCACAAACAATTTTGATTTTTACTCTCTTTTAAATCAAATCGTTCTGAACATAATAGATGTCAAATTAATAAATCGTAAATGTCAAAAAAAAAAATCGAATTAAATAACAGACTTGCAGGACATTAAACGTTGAAGGCACCACGGGTGTTATAGGATAATGACGCCCTCGGTCAACGTACACTTCCTCGGGCCAGAGGCCCTCGGAATTGTACACTGCCGACCTCGCTGCGTTATTATCCTTATAACACCCTTGGTACCTTAATAACTATTTTGTCCTAGTGTCATGGTTATGTATGTCCTCCTGCTTGGTGATTTTGTTACTTTTTAATATGACACCAGCATTCATATATATAACATGACGGCAGTGTTATTATATGGAGACTTTTAAAAAGGGGTTTGCAGTGGTCATCATATTTAGCTTGAGTCATTATTCTTATAAGTCTTTTTTGTAATTTAAAGATTTTGTTCGAATGATAATGACATACTATCACTCCATACGTCATTATGCTGTGAAAATGGAAAAATAGGCTACTCTTAAGCAATCTACTGTGATTTTGTTGCTGAGTTGTCTTATTATATAAATACAAGTCGACAACCTTTTTGATAAACTCTGAATTTGGAATTGAAAGTTCAAAGAATTATCCAAATGCACACCGAGGAGTTTTCCTTTTTTTCACTGCAAAATTTAGAGTTTTTGTTTTGCCATTATTTATGGTAAGATAATTACTCCTTGTCCAGTTTTCTATTAAATTATCAGCTTCTTCTTCCTTAGTGTATGGGTTGGAAAACAGCTCGTTGCTTAGCAAAAATGTCATGTCATCAGCATACATTATTGGAGACACTTCAGTAGCACAATTGAATGATATATCATTAATGTATATTATAAACAGCACAGGACCCAGAACTGACCCCTGTGGCACTCCGTAATCAACACTAGAAAGTTTTGATACTTTATCATTAAATTTAACACACTGTTGACGATCCGCAAGATAAGAGACAAATAGATTTAAGGCTTTTCCTCTAATCCCATAATATTCCAATTTTTGTATTAGAACACCATGGTTAACTGTATCAAATGCTTTAGACATGTCGTAAAATTTTGCAGTGCACAGTTCACATTTCTCAAAAGCTTCTATAATATTTCCGTACATTTTACAGTACATAATATTCCAGCGGGACGACAATCTGTATCGTGCCGACCGTGCTCAAGGTCTCCTTACAACCTATTAAGGTTTTTTAACAAATTATAATATAAAGCGATAACTATAGTTGAAGCAATCGCATTTGTGAGCGACGCTGAAAGGTAAGAGGTGTAGAACGCACAGCCGGATTTAACTATATTGTTCGCTCGTTTACTTTTTATAATATTACACTTACAATAACCAACCCCCAAAGCACTGCTATGAATTGGTAACAAAACTTACTAAAATTATTTTCAAAAACACATTACCAAAAAAAGAAATATAAAGTAATTATCGAATTATATCTTGACCCCGACAGTATAAGCTGCGATGTATCTAATTGCGGTCCTAGGTTAAACAACACACTCATAAGTTTGCGCTCACAGGCCACATGTCAGATAGTCGACATCGAATGGCCGAATCTTCTCTTTCACTTAATGTAAAAGTGGAGTAAAGACGGCAGATCTAGTTGCCGCCTATTTCATTCCTCTCGCCCCTCATAACGGCTCACTATTAAGATTACTTCAACTATACATACAGTCGACTCATTTGGATGAGTGCAGGGTTAAAGAGAGTAAGAATTCATCTCTTAGAAGCGGCAAAACTGTAATAATATTAAATATAAGTCTGTGGTAGAATGTAGTAAACGACGGTGCCGCTTCAGGTACGTTTATCTGCTATTTCCTTTGAATAAAATACCGCTCATTTCTTGCTCTACTGTCCACTCTTAATGCACAGACTGCAGAGCGCAGTTCATTGAGACAACACTGTTAATAAGTGTTAAATGTCCTGAGTACGAATCTCAGCTGCGGTAGACAGCAATGTCGCAGGCAATAGTTATTGTTCTGTTGTCTATGTGTGCCTGTCCTGGCTCAGTGACGAGATAATCTATGAAATATGAAACAATAATTTATTTATTTACAAGTTATGATGTAAAATAAATAGTTTTCATCAAATAACAAGAAATTTTATTTGAATTTAATATATAAAATTATTTCTCTAGAATTTAGCCCTTATATCAAATGCCTTGAAGCAATTTGTCTTTCATTATAAAGATACTTGATACTGTATTTAAGTATGACAATATAGCTTAATTTAGCAGCCTCCAGTAACTGAAAGAGGCCACTAATTTTCTTTTACACTTTTACTAGACATATAATTTTGTTTCCTGATATCTTCATTTCTCGGAGGAAAATGAATATGAGCCAGTTGCCGTATTAGTCGCAGATTGGGGAAGGCAAGCATTACGCCCACATGAGATTTCATTTAATAATGATTATTAGATTAGTCGAGATTCGATGTTTGATGATTGAAAATATATGCCTATTCAGAGGCACGAGTTTTTCGCGATTTCCTAGGAAACCAAGGAGCCAACAACAAAGAATGATTAGTTTAAAGCTTACTGAATTTCCTGCAATTCGATTTTTTGTTTATTCTTCTACGACCAAAATTAGCCAAATTATGGCGAAAAACGGAGAAAACGTCCATAAACGTAAATTATCTAATTTAAATACTTTACCTTTGGTTAATAATGTACCATAAACATATAAAAGATAACATGGCGTAATTTGCACGAAAAAAATCTCTTATATACCGGGTGCCCACGGACCCCCACTTGCTTCTTTATTTTTCAAGAAAAAAAAATTGAATTTGGGTACGGGGTAATTGGCATAAAAACACATATTTTTTAAATAACCAGAATAATTTAACCAGAAGTACTGCAACTTTTCATTTCAAATAGCACCCAGTATATTTTTTAAACTTACGAAATAACTTTGAAAAATGGAATCGTATGTAATTACCTAGTGGTAATGATCATGAAAGTCATATTTAAGTTTATAACACTTAACACTTTGTATACACCAACAGTATTTAACCACGTATTATTAAATATTTTTCACCCAAAACGGTTATGTGTTTTGTCAATTTAATTAATTTATGGCGTTTTTATAAATAAATATTTTATAAAAAATAAGCGGATTAAAACTCACTTTTATCAAGTAACGCCCTGTACATTTTCTATTTGCTTTCGGTAGAGCTTTAAATTAGCCTAAACTGAATTTTAAAATTTAAAATAGGTCAAAAAATGGACGTGCAACTGCAGTTTGAAATTGGAGATGGCACAGTAAAGATTTAGTGTTTTTGTCGGTGATTAATAACAAACATAAATAGTCTAGCCAGTACGACGTCACTTGTTACTACCACGCACCGCCTTTAGTCATTTTTTCCACCATTAGATTCAGGACAGCCAGTAGTTGAAATCAAAACCTAGAGTCAGTCCTGCCGCGCCGTGTCGACCCGAAGACGTGCCCGGCAGAAAGCAGGTAAGTATGATATAGTCGGAGCAATGGGTCTTTGAACTGACGTCACTAATGCAGGTAGCCATCAAAAATAATCGTTTGTTTATTGGCGTCTCACTCCTTACAATCGAACTTCCTGGAATGGATATAGAATGTATGTCTACCACAGTCTACGACCCACGCACGCTCGTCCTGCGCGTTAGATTTGAGAGTAATGATAAAGTGTACGTCTAGACTACATAGAAGCGCATCGGTTTCGTGATTCAATCGTAAGTGGTGCACGAATTGTTTGTTCTTTATAACGCAATTAATTCAGTATACTTGAATTCGCAAACTAGAAATATGGTTTTTTTATTCTGTTGTGCTGCCAATGTCAATCTGAATCTTTATGTCTAGCCTATTCCAATTTGTTATTATTAATCATTATTAATAATATTATTAAGTATCACTTTAATAATCAATTTGTTCCGCCTATTGTACGAAATCATCCTTTAACAAATTAGTTCAGACAAAATAGATTCAGTTCAAAGACCTCGAACCATATAATATTTCGATCAAGTCGATCAAGAGAAATATTCCATTGTCGCCGTCATCAAGTCGATGCGCAGAAGAATTGGAGTTCTCCCACGCTACCACTGATAATTTGTTCTGGCATTCATCCAAGCCACCGCACGACAGACGGACGTGCCAGGGAAAAATGAGTGGTGAGAGTAGTAGGTAACGACTCGGCTGATACTAGGGACCTCATTTTTACCGTTTAGCTTCCGCCTATCATAGTGTGAGGTCGTAATTTGCATCGTAGCAATAAGGGCATTATTAATTTTAGATATAACATTTGGAGCCTGTAGGATTTAATGTAAATAAAGACTGTTGTATTCTGCGCTGTGCTTTACTGCTGTATGTGTGAAGAGATCTAACTTTCTATTTTTGACCCACTGAACATTTTCTTTTCTCCACTATAGTTATTCAAGCCCTGCTTCACTGGCTTTGAGGATAGTGACGTTCCTCAACTTAAAAAAGGGAACTGTCGCCCGAGCAACTATACTATTAAACCATATACTATACAATTAAAGCAAGATCATGTGATTTATTAGCAATGGAACGGAGCAATTTGAAAAACAGAGTTAGACTAGTTTTAAATAGTGCAGCAGAGGACCAAACTCATCTAAATAACATTATAAGAGAGATTATGAAACGTGCAAGAAAATGTATTTTAGTTAATAGTCAGCACTTTGAGCAATATCTTTAAGAACTTGATGTATACAAAAGGTTCAATTTTAAGGATCATGTTAAATATATGATAAGAGAGAATAGCGATAAAGAGGGGTCAGAGTCTTTTTTAGAGACGTAGCCTATATGGAATCCAACATATAAAATAATAGTAGCAAATTCTCATCGGATCAACTCACCACACAGACAACATACAATAAACCTAAACTAACCAACCCAAATATTTGTCACCAGAAGATAATAACGGGCATTTATCTCAATATACAATGTATTTCTAACAAAATAGCTCAACTTGAAGTTCTACTAGACAAACAAAAACCTCAGTTTTTATTACTCAGTGAACATTGGATGTCTCCTGAGCAAGCAACAGTTACTGGATTTCCAGGTTACACTCTTTTAGCCCATTTTTGCAGAACATCGTCCATTCATGGAAGAGTAGCTATCTTCGGCCAGGACAATATACCATACAAACCTATCAGACTTTCTAATCAACTTGTTTGTGAATTCTTGTGTGTGTGCAGACATAAGCCTCAGTGTCAACAAGGACAAAATCGCCTTACTGGTGTTTTACCGTTCTCCAGATCATAAATTTGATGTTAACGTATTTTTAAAATATTTCAATTCAATAATATGTTCTGTCTTAAAATCCCACAAATACATTTTAATATGTGGTGATATTAACATAGATTTTCTAACAGATAATGCCACTAGACGCTTATGAAGCGTGGCAATATTTCTGGGAAAATTTACTTTACTGCCTTGATAAAGCATGCCCAATGAGGAAAATTAAAACTACAAGTGAAGATCAGGAAAAAAACTGAATAGACTCCAAGATTATAGAGGAAAGTCAAAATCTAAAAAACCTATATTGGCTTTCAAGAAATATGAACGATAGTAAAATAAACGAAGAATATTATAAAACTGCAAAAAAAAATTATTCGGACATGCTAAAATTACAAAAACAAAACTTTTAAGAAAATAAAATACAAGAGAGTGCTAACACTTCTCACGAAATTTGGGCTATTGTTAATTCAAATTTGAGCAGGAATAAAAAAGAAACAAATATAACTCAGATATTAAACAAGCTAAAAACGTACTCTTCGCCTGTTCACTGAACTTTTTATATAATTGTTACACATTCTATAGGATACTCTTCGCAGTTGTTTGTAAATAATGTTAGTTTTAGACATTTTTAATTTTATAGTACGAACTTAGTTGATAAAAGACTCCGTGTAAAGTAAAGTAAAAATAAAATAAACTGTACCATATCCCATTTGGGTTTCGAACCCGGGACCCTTGGATTCCGAGTCAAAAGCGTAAGAACTACTCCACCACTTAACACGTAAAAAAACGTAAATTTTTACATTATAAGAGACGAGCTAAAATTATATTTCCACGGTTGTATATTACATTATAAAATGTATATTTGTAAAATATAAAAATATTTAAATATTAAAATGAAATATCATTTCACCAGATTTCTATTCAATTACAAAAACATAAAAAACAAAAATTTTTTTTTTCAAATTTAAATCATTAATAACATTTTTATTTACTGATCGATTTTATTCAAAAACAATAGGGTTCTTCCTCTTGCTAACACTAATTTACTCTCCAAATTTCAGTACAATCGGATTTTTCTTTCTTGAGTTATCGTGCTTACAAGAAACGTGACGGACGGACGGACGGACGGACGGACGGACGGACGGACGGACAGACGGACAGACGGACAGACGGACAGACAGAGGGACGGACGGACGGACAGACGGACGGACAGACAGACGGACGGACAGACAGACGGACGGACAGACGGATATTTTGAAAGTTGTTCAGAATTCGTTCACTAACAAAATGATATGAAAATTTTTTCTCTACGAGCGATATTTACGATTTTAGAAATGTGCCGATCAAATACAATATACTCTTCGTTTTTGCGAAGAGTATAATAATGACAAATTAATTTCAGACCAAAAGGACATTTGTGACTTATTCTGTACCTATTTTGCAGTAAATTCTTTAAATAATATTTACAATAATCTTGATGGCGACTGTTCCACAGGTCCCGAAAGCCATTCGTCACTGTTTTTCTTTGACATTACTCCCGAAGAAATAAATCATCAACTTTCTCTTATGCAGAACAAATCCTCAAGTGGGCCAGATGGCATACCAATCAAAGTTCTGAAATACATCTCGCAATTCATAGTTTACCCTCTTTGCAGTGGCGGCTCGTCGGGGGAGGCAGGGGAGGCTGAGCCTCTCTTTGGAAGAAGCAGCATATCTTCCAATCTTCCAAATTAATATCTTTTACCTCGGGGGTGGTGGGGAAATGTACAAATTGTAATCATATTGCAAGTTAATTGTCTTTCAAAATATCAAGCCTCCTCTGCAAACAATATCACGAGCCGCCACTGCCTCTTTGCTACATTTTTAATTTGTCTGTAAAATCTGGAGTTTTTCCTAGTGATCTAAAAATGGCAACTGTAATACCCTTGCATAAAAAAGGTGATACAGACCTAATCGAAAATTACAGGCTGATTGCTTTACCATCTTGTTTCTCAAAATTGTTTGAAAAAATTATTCATTGCCAAATATATACTTTTACTAATAAAAAAAACCTTATATGTAGCAGTCAGCATGGTTTTAGACCCAGTTTCTCTACAAACACAGCATCATTCTCTTTAATTAATCACTTTTACAATGCACTAGATAAAGGTGAATATGTCCTAACACTGTTTTTTGACTTAACACGTGCCTTCGACTGTGTTAACAAGAATTTCATAAGTAAAAAATTAAAAAATTTGGGTATAAGAGAACCTTTAAATGACTGGATATATTATTTTTTGTCTGACAGAAAAATCAGGGTTAAAATTGATGAATACATATCACAACTCTCCCAGATCAACCTAGGTGTTCCTCAGGGGGTGTGTTATCTCCACTATTATTCTTATTATTTAAAAATTATCTTGAACAACATATTACAAACAATATAAATGTAGTGTTATATGCTGACGATACCACAATCTGTGTTACTGCTCCATCCCCTGAGGAACTCCAAAGCAAGGTGAACTACACCTTACATCAATTTTACTCCTGGTGTTTTAATAACAAACTTATAGTTAATCCTACAAAAACAAAATACATCATGTTTCACAAAAGAAGGGAAAATCCACATATGGTGGTTAAACTAAACAACACGGGAATTGATAAAGTCCAAAGTGTGAAATTTTTGGGTCT